>OX422217.1:502296997-504696997 GCA_949130495.1 Sambucus nigra | reverse complement strand
AGATTGGTCCCGTGTTAGTTGTTCTTGCCTCCTAGGGGGTCGTTTAAAGTGTGATTTTTTGCAAATTATCATATACTCTCAAACCGAGAGACTCGGGACTACGTAGTCAGTTCCTAGATGTTACATTGGTCCCGTGCGAGGTGTTCGTGCCTCCTACGGGGTCGTTTGGGGGCTGGTTTGGGTTTTCACCCTTTAACTGCTTATTTTTAAGTTAAAGTGTGATTATTGCAAATTGTCGTCATACTCTCAAATCGGGAGACCCGAGACTACGCGATCAGTTCCTAAAAGTTACATTGGTCCCGTGCGAGGTGTCCGTGCCTCCTACGGGGTCATTTGGGGGCTGGTATAGATTTTCACCCTTTAATAGTCTGTTTTGAAGTCAAAGTTTTATTTTTGCAAATTATCGTCCTACCGTCAAATCGGGAGACCCGGGAGTAGGCGGTCAGTTCCTATAAGTTACATTGGTCCCGTGCGAGGAGATCGTGTCTCCTACGGGGTCGATTGGGGGTTGGTTTGGGTTTTCACCCTTTAACGACTTATTTTTAAGTTAAAGTTTGATTATTGCAAATTATTGTCATACTCTCAAATCGGGAGACCCGAGACTACGCGATCAGTTCCTAAAAGTTACATTGGTCCTGTGCGAGGTGTCCGTGCCTCCTACGGGGTCATTTGGGGGCTGGTATGGATTTTCACCCTTTAATAGTCTGTTTTGAAGTCAATGTTTTATTTTTGCAGATTATCGTCCTACTCTCAAACCGGGAGACCCAGGAGTAGGCGGTCAGTTCCTACAAGTTACATTGGTCCCGTGCGAGGAGTTCGTATCTCCTACGGGGTCGTTTGGGGGTTGGTTTGGGTTTTCACCCTTTAACGACTTGTTTTCAAGTCTAAGTGTGAATTTTAGAAATTATCATCCTACTCTCAAACGGGGAGACCCGGAACTACGCGGTCAGTTCCTACAAGTTACAATGGTCTTGTGCGAGGTGTTCGTGCCTCCTACGACGTCGTTTGGGGGCTGATTTGGGTTTTCTCCCTTTAACGGCTTGTTTTTAAGTCTAAGTGTGATTTCTGCAAATTATCGTCCTACTCTCAAACCGGGAGACCCGGGAATACGCGATCAGTTCCTATAAGTTACATTGGTCCCGTGCGAGGTGTTCGTGCCTCTTACGGGTTCAGTTGGGGGCTTGTTTGGATTTTCACCCTTTAACGGCTTGTTTTTAAGTCTAAGTGTGATTTTTAGAAAATTTTCATCCTACTCACAAACGGGGAGACCCGGGACTACGCGGTCAGTTCCTATAAGCTACAATGGTCTCGTGCGAGGTGTTCGTGCCTCCTACGACGTGGTTTGGGGCTGATTTGGGTTTTCTCCCTTTAATGACTTGTTTTTAAGTCTAAGTGTGATTTCTTCAAATTATCGTCCTACTCTCAAACCGGGAGACCCGGGACTACGCGGTCAGTTCCTATAAGTTACATTGGTCCCGTGTGAGGTGTTCGTGCCTCTTACGGGTTCATTTGGGGGCTTGTTTGGGTTTTCACCCTTTAACGGCTTGTTTTTATGCTAAAGTGTGATTTTTGCAAATTATCATCATACTCTCAAACCGGGAGACTCGGGACTACGCGGTCAGTTTCTACAAGTGACATTGGTCCTGTGCGAGGTGTTCTTGCGTCCTACGGTGTCGTTTGGGGGTTGGTTTTGGTTTTCACCCTTGAAATACTTATTTTTAAGTAAAAGTGTGATTTTTGCCAACTATCATCGTACACTCAAACCGGGAGACCCGGGACTACGCAGTTAGTTCCTTCAAGTTACACTAGTCCCGTGCAAGGTGTTCGTGCCTCCTACGGGGTCTTTTGGGGGTTGGTTTGGGTTTTCACCCTTTAACTGCTTGTTTTTAAGTCAAAGTGGGATTTTTGCCAATTATCGTCGTACTCTAAAACCGGGAGACCCGGGACTACGCAGTCAGTTCCTACAAGTTACACTAGTCCCGTGCGAGGTGTTCGTGCCTCCTACGGGGTTGTTTGGGTGCTGGTTTGGGTTTTCACCCTTTAACGACTTGTTTTTAAGTCAAAGTGTGATTTTTACAAATTATGGTCTACTCTCAAACCGGGAAACTCGAGACTATTCGGTCAGTTCCTACAAGTTACATTGGCCTTGTTCGCGGTGTTCGAGCCTCTTACGGGGTTGTTTGGTGGTTGGGTTGGGTTTTCCCCCTTTAACGGCTTATTTTTATATCAAAGTGTGATTTTTGCAAATTATCATCCTAGTCTCAAACCGAGACACCCGGGACTACGGGGTTAGTTGCTACAAGTTACATTAGTCATTTGCGAGTTGTTCGTGCCTCCTACGGGGTCGTTTGGGGGCTGGTTTGGGTTTTCACCATTTAACAGCTTGTTTTTAAGTCAAAGTGTAATTTTTGCAAATTATCGTCCTACTCTCAAACCGGTAAACTCGGGACTACGCGGTCAGTTCGTACAAGTTACAATGGTCTCGTGCGAGGTGTTCGTGCCTCCTACGGGGTCGTTTGGGGGCTGGTTAGGGTTTTCACCCTTTAACGGCTTATTTTTAAGTCTAAGTGTGATTTTTGATAATTATCTTCACACTCTCAAACCGAGAGACCCGGGACTACGTGGTCATTTCCCACATGTTATATTGGTCCCGTGCGAGGTGTTCGTGCCTCCTACGGGGTCGTTTGGTGGCTGGTTTGGGTTTTCACCCTTTAACGGCTTATTTTTAAGTTAAAGTGTGATTATTGCAAATTAGCGTCATACTCTCAAATCGGGAGACCCGAGACTACGCGATCAGTTCCTACAAGTTACATTGGTCCCGGGCGAGGTGTTCTTGCCTCCTACGGGGTCGTTTGTGGGCTGATTTGGGTTTTTACCCTTTAACGGCTTGGTTTAAAGTCAAAGTGTGATTTTTGCATATTATCGTCATACTCTCAAACTGAGGGACCCGGGACTATGCCTTCAGTTCCTACAAGTTACATTGGTCCCGTGCAAGGTGTTCTTGCCTCCTGCGGGGTCGTTTGGGGGCTTGTTTGGGTTTTCACCCTTTAACTGCTTGTTTTTAAGTCAAAGTGTGATTTTTGCCAATTATCGTCCTACTCTCAAACCGGGAGACCCGGGACTACACAGTCAGTTCCTACAAGTTACACTAGTCCCGTGCGAGGTGTTCGTGCCTCCTATGGGGTTGTTTGGGGGCTGGTTTGGGTTTTCACCCTTTAACGACTTGTTTTTAAGTCAAAGTGTAATTTTTGCAAATTATCGTCCCACTCTCAAACCGGTAAACTCGGGACTACGCGGTCAGTTCGTACAAGTTACAATGGTCCCGTGCGAGGTGTTCATGCCTCCTACGGGGTTGTTTGGGGGCTGGTTAGGGTTTTCACCCTTTAACGGCTTATTTTTAAGTCTAAGTGTGATTTTTGCAAATTATCTTCACACTCTCAAACCGGGAGACCCGGGACTATGTGGTCAGTTCCCACATGTTACACTAGACCCGTGCGAGGTGTTCGTGCCTCCTACGGGGTCGTTTGGGGGCTAGTTTGGGTTTTCACCCATTAATGGCTTATTTTTAAGTTATAGTGTGATTATTGCAAATTATCGACATACTCTCAAATCGGGAGACCCGGGACTACGCGGTCAGTTCATACAAGTTACATTGGTCCCGTGCGAGGTGTACGTGCCTCTTACGGCATCATTTGGGGGCTGGTTTGGGTTTTCACCCTTTAATAGTATGTTTTGAAGTCAAAGTTTTATTTTTGCAAATTATCGTCGAACTCTCGAATCGGGAGACCCGGGAGTAGGCAGTCAGTTCCTACAAGTTACATTGGTCCCGTGCGAGGAGTTTGTGCCTCCTACGGGGTCGTTTGGGGGCTGGTTTGGGTTTTCACCCTTTAACGGCTTGTTTTTAAGTCTAAGTGTGATTTTTACAAATTATCATCCTACTCCCAAATGGGGAGACCCAGGACTACACTGTCAGTTCCTACAAGTTACAATGGTCTCGTACAAGGTGTTCGTGGCTCTGACGACGTCGTTTGGGGGCTAATTTGGGTTTTCTCCCTTTAACGGCTTGTTTTTAAGTCTAAGTGTGATTTCTGCAAATTATCGTCATACTCTCAAACCGGGAGACCCGGGACTACGCGATCAGTTCCTACAAGTTACATTGGTCCCGTGCGAGGTGTTCTTGCCTCCTATGGGGTCGTTTTGGGCCTGATGTGGGTTTTCACCCTTTAACGACTTATTTTCAAGTCAAATTGTAATTTTTGCATATTATCGTCATACTCTCAAACCGAGAGACACGAGACTAAGCGGTCAGTTCCTACAAGGTACATTGGTCCTGTGCGAGGTGTTCCTGCCTCCTACGGGGTCGTTTGGGGGCTGGTTTGGGTTTTCACCCTTTAACGGTTTGTTTTTAAGTTAAAGTATAATTTTTTCCAATTATCGTCCTACTCTCAAACCGATAGACCCGGGGCTACGGAGTCAGTTCCTACAAGTTACACTATTCCCGTGCGAGGTGTCCGTGCCTCCTACGGGGACATTCGGGCGCTGGTCTGGGTTTTCACTCTCTAACGGCTTGGTTTTAAGTCTAAGTGTGATTTTTGCAAATAAGCATCCTACTCTCAAACCGAGAGACCCGGGACTACGCGGTTAGTTTCGACAAGTTACATTAGTCATGTGCGAGGTGTTTATGCCTCTTACGGGGTCGTTTGGGGGCTAGTTTGGGATTCCATCCTTTAAAGGCTTGTTTTTATGTCTAATTGTGAATTTTGCAAATTAACATCCTACTCTCAAACTGGTAGACCCGGGACTACGCGGTCAGTTCGTACAAGTTACAATGGTACCGTGCGAGGTGTTCAAGCCTCCTATGGGGTCGTTTGGGGGCTGGTTTGGGTTTTCACCCTTTAACGGCTTATTTTTAAGTTAAAGTGTGATTTTTGCAAATTATCGTCATACTTTCAAACCGGGAGACCCGGGACTACTCGGTCAGTTCCTACAAGTTACATTGGTCCCGTGAGAAGTGCTCGTGCCTCCTACGGGGTCGTTTCGGGGCTGATTTTGATTTTCACCCTTTAACGGCTTGTTTTTAAGTCTAAGTGTGATTTTTGAAATTATCGTCCCACTCTCACATTGAGAAACTCGGGACTACCCGGTCAGTTCCTACAAGTTACAGTGGTACCGTGCGAGCTGTTCGTGCCTCCTACGGGGTCGTTTAGGGCTGGTTTGGATTTTCACCCTTTAACGGCTTGGTTTTAAGTCAAAGTATGATTTTTGCAAATTATCGTCATACTCTCAAACCAGGAGACCCGGGACTACGCGGTCAGTTCCTACAAGTTACATTGGTCCCGTGCGAGGTGTTCTTGCCTCCTACGGGGTCGTTTGGGGGCTGATTTGTGTTTTCACCCTTTAACGGCTTGTTTTCAAGTCAAAGTGTGATTTTGTCAAATTGTTGTCATAATCTCAAACTGGGAGACCCGGGACTACGCGGTCAGTTCCTACAAGTTAGATTGGTCCCGTGTTAGTTGTTCTTGCCTCCTAGGGTGTCTTTTGGTGGCTGATTTGGTTTTTAACCCTTTAACGGCTTATTTTTCAGTCCAATTGTGATTTTTGGAATTATCATCCTACTCTCAAATTGAGATACTCGGGACTACCCGGTCAGTTCCTACAAGTTACATTGGTCCCGTGCGAGGTGTTCGTGCCTCCTACGACGTCGTTTAGGGGATGCTTTGGGTTTTCACCCTTTAACGGCTTGGTTTTAATTCAAAGTGTGATTTTTGCAAATTATCATCGTACTCTCAAACGGGGAGACCAGAGACTACGCGGTCAGTTTTTACAAGTTACATTGGTCCTGTGCGAGGTGTTCTTGCCTCCTACGGGGTCGTTTATGGGCTGGTTTGGGTTTTCACCCTTTAACTGCTTATTTTTAAGTCAAAGTGTAATTTTTTCCAATTATCGTCCTACTCTCAAACCGGGAGACTCGGGACTACGGAGTCAGTTCCTACAAGTTACACTATTCCCGTGCGAGGTGTTCGTGCCTCCTACGGGATCCTTTGGGGGATGGTTTGGGTTTTCACCCTTTAACGACTTGTTTTTAAGTCAAAGTGTGATTTTTTGCAAATTATCATATACTCTCAAACCAGGAGACCCGGGACTACGTAGTCAGTTCCTAGATGTTACATTGGTCCCGTACGAGGTGTTCGTGCCTCCTACGGGGTCATTTCGGGGCTGGTTTGGGTTTTCACCCTTTAATGGCTTATTTTTAAGTTAAAGTGTGATTATTGCAAATTATCGTTATACTCTCAAATCGGGAGACCCGAGACTACGCGATCAGTTCCTAAAAGTTACATTGGTCCCGTGCGAGGTGTCCGTGCCTCCTACGGGGTCATTTGGGGGCTGGTATGGATTTTCACCCTTTAATAGTCTGTTTTGAAGTCAAAGTTTTATTTTTGCAGATTATCCTCCTACTCTCAAACCGGGAGACCCGGAAGTAGGCGGTCAGTTCCTACAAGCTACAATGGTCTTGTACGAGGTGTTCGTGCCTCCTACGACGTCGTTTGGGGGCTGATTTGGGTTTTCTCCCTTTAACGGCTTGTTTTTAAGTCTAAGTGTGATTTCTGTAAATTATCGTCCTACTCTCAAACCGGGAGACCCGGGACTACGCGATCAGTTCCTATAAGTTACATTGGTCCCGTGCGAGGTGTTCGTGCCTCTTACGGGTTCAATTGGGGGCTTGTTTGGATTTTCACCCTTTAACGGCTTGTTTTTAAGTCTAAGTGTGATTTTTAGATTATTTTCATCCTACTCACAAACGAGGAGACCTGGGACTACGCGGTCAGTTCCTACAAGCTACAATGGTCTCGTGCGAGGTGTTCGTGCCTCTTAGAACGTGGTTTGGGGCTGATTTGGGTTTCCCCCCTTTAATGACTTGTTTTTAAGTATATGTGTGATTTCTTCAAATTATCGTCCTACTCTCAAACGGGGAGACCCGGGACTACGCGATCAGTTCCTATAAGTTACATTGGTCCCGTACGAGGTGTTCGTGCCTCTTACGGGTTCATTTGGGGGCTTGTTTGGGTTTTCACCCTTTAACGACTTGTTTTTATGCTAAAGTGTGATTTTTGCAAATTATCATCATACTCTCAAACCGGGAGACTCGGGACTACGCGGTCAGTTTCTACAAGTGACATTGGTCCTGTGCGAGGTGTTCTTGCGTCCTACGGTGTCGTTTGGGGGTTGGTTTTGGTTTTCACCCTTGAAATACTTATTTTTAAGTAAAAGTGTGATTTTTGCCAACTATCATCGTACACTCAAACCGGGAGACCCGGGACTACGCAGTTAGTTCCTTCAAGTTACACTAGTCCCGTGCAAGGTGTTCGTGCCTCCTACGGGGTCTTTTGGGGGTTGGTTTGGGTTTTCACCCTTTAACTGCTTGTTTTTAAGTCAAAGTGGGATTTTTGCCAATTATCGTCGTACTCTAAAACCGGGAGACCCGGGACTACGCAGTCAGTTCCTACAAGTTACACTAGTCCCGTGCGAGGTGTTCGTGCCTCCTACGGGGTTGTTTGGGTGCTGGTTTGGGTTTTCACCCTTTAACGACTTGTTTTTAAGTCAAAGTGTGATTTTTACAAATTATGGTCTACTCTCAAACCGGGAAACTCGAGACTATTCGGTCAGTTCCTACAAGTTACATTGGCCTTGTTCGCGGTGTTCGAGCCTCTTACGGGGTTGTTTGGTGGTTGGGTTGGGTTTTCCCCCTTTAACGGCTTATTTTTATATCAAAGTGTGATTTTTGCAAATTATCATCCTAGTCTCAAACCGAGACACCCGGGACTACGGGGTTAGTTGCTACAAGTTACATTAGTCATTTGCGAGTTGTTCGTGCCTCCTACGGGGTCGTTTGGGGGCTGGTTTGGGTTTTCACCATTTAACAGCTTGTTTTTAAGTCAAAGTGTAATTTTTGCAAATTATCGTCCTACTCTCAAACCGGTAAACTCGGGACTACGCGGTCAGTTCGTACAAGTTACAATGGTCTCGTGCGAGGTGTTCGTGCCTCCTACGGGGTCGTTTGGGGGCTGGTTAGGGTTTTCACCCTTTAACGGCTTATTTTTAAGTCTAAGTGTGATTTTTGATAATTATCTTCACACTCTCAAACCGAGAGACCCGGGACTACGTGGTCATTTCCCACATGTTATATTGGTCCCGTGCGAGGTGTTCGTGCCTCCTACGGGGTCGTTTGGTGGCTGGTTTGGGTTTTCACCCTTTAACGGCTTATTTTTAAGTTAAAGTGTGATTATTGCAAATTAGCGTCATACTCTCAAATCGGGAGACCCGGGACTACGCGGTCAGTTCCTACAAGTTACATTGGTCCCGTGCGAGGTGTACGTGCCTCCTACGGTGTCATTTGGGGGCTGGTTTGGGTTTTCAGCCTTTAATAGTCTGTTTTGAAGTCAAAGTTTTATTTCTGCAAATTATCGTCCCACTCTCAAATCGGGAGACCCGGGAGTAGGCGGCCAGTTCCTACAAGTTACATTGGTCCCGTGCGAGGAGTTCGTGCCTCCTACGGGGTCGTTTGGGGCTGGTTTGGGTTTTCACCCTTTAATGTCTTGTTTTTAAGTCTAAGTGTGATTTTTACAAATTATCATCCTACTCTCAAATGGGGTGACCCGGGACTACGCTATCAGTTCCTACAAGTTACAATGGTCTCGTACGAGGTGTTCGAGGCTCCTACGACGTCGTTTGGGGGCTAATTTGGGTTTTCTCCCTTTAACGGCTTGTTTTTAAGTCTAAGTGTGATTTCTGCAAATTATCATCATACTCTCAAACCGGGAGACCCGGGAATACGCGGTCAGTTCCTACAAGTTACATTGGTCCCCGGCGAGGTTTTTCTTGCCTCCTACGGGGTCGTTTGGGGACTGATTTGGGTTTTCACCATTTAACGACTTGGTTTTAAGTCAAAGTGTGATTTTTGCTGATTATCGTCATACTCTCAAACCGGGAGACCCGAGACTACGCGGTTAGTTCCTACAAGTTACATTGGTCCCGTGCGAGGTGTTCCTGCCTCCTACGGGGTCGTTTTGGGCCTGATGTGGGTTTTCACCCTTTAACGACTTGTTTTCAAGTCAAAGTGTAATTTTTGCAAATTATCATCAAACTCTCAAACCGAGAGTCACGAGACTACGCGGTCAGTTCCTACAAGTTACATTGGTCCTGTGCCAGGTGTTCCTGCCTCGTACGAGGTCGTTTGGGTGTTGGTTTGGGTTTTCACCCTTTAACGATTTGTTTTTAAGTCAAAATGTTATTTTTGCAAATTTGCGTCCTACTGTCAAAGCGAGAGACTCGGGGCTACGCGGTCAGTTCCTACAAGTTACATTAGTCATGTGCGTGGTGTTCGTGCCTCCTACGGGGACATTCGGGCGCTGGTCTAGGTTTTCATCCTTTAACGGCATATTTTTAAGTCTAAGTGTGATTTTTGCAAATTAGCATCCTACTCTCAAACCGAGAGACCCAGGACTACGCGGTCAGTTCCTACAAGTTACATTAGTCATGTGCGAGGTGTTTCTGCCTCCTACGGGGTCGTTTTGTGGGCTGGTTTTGGTTTTCACCCTTTAACGGCTTGTTTTTAAGTTAAAGTGTGATTTTTGCAAATTATCGTCATACTCTCAAATCGGGAGACCCGGGACTACGCGGTCAGTTCCTACAAGTTACATTGGTCCCGTGCGAGGTGTTCGTGCCTCCTACGGGGTCGTTTCGGGGCTGATTTGGGTTTTCACCCTTTAACGACTTGTTTTTAAGTCAAAGTGTGATTTTTACAAATTATGGTCTACTCTCAAACCGGGAAACTCGAGACTATTCGGTCAGTTCCTACAAGTTACATTGGCCTTGTTCGCGGTGTTCGAGCCTCTTACGGGGTTGTTTGGTGGTTGGGTTGGGTTTTCCCCCTTTAACGGCTTATTTTTATATCAAAGTGTGATTTTTGCAAATTATCATCCTAGTCTCAAACCGAGACACCCGGGACTACGGGGTTAGTTGCTACAAGTTACATTAGTCATTTGCGAGTTGTTCGTGCCTCCTACGGGGTCGTTTGGGGGCTGGTTTGGGTTTTCACCATTTAACAGCTTGTTTTTAAGTCAAAGTGTAATTTTTGCAAATTATCGTCCTACTCTCAAACCGGTAAACTCGGGACTACGCGGTCAGTTCGTACAAGTTACAATGGTCTCGTGCGAGGTGTTCGTGCCTCCTACGGGGTCGTTTGGGGGTTGGTTAGGGTTTTCACCCTTTAACGGCTTATTTTTAAGTCTAAGTGTGATTTTTGATAATTATCTTCACACTCTCAAACCGAGAGACCCGGGACTACGTGGTCATTTCCCACATGTTATATTGGTCCCGTGCGAGGTGTTCGTGCCTCCTACGGGGTCGTTTGGTGGCTGGTTTGGGTTTTCACCCTTTAACGGCTTATTTTTAAGTTAAAGTGTGATTATTGCAAATTAGCGTCATACTCTCAAATCGGGAGACCCGGGACTACGCGGTCAGTTCCTACAAGTTACATTGGTCCCGTGCGAGGTGTACGTGCCTCCTACGGTGTCATTTGGGGGCTGGTTTGGGTTTTCAGCCTTTAATAGTCTGTTTTGAAGTCAAAGTTTTATTTCTGCAAATTATCGTCCTACTCTCAAATCGGGAGACCCGGGAGTAGGCGGCCAGTTCCTACAAGTTACATTGGTCCCGTGCGAGGAGTTCGTGCCTCCTACGGGGTCGTTTGGGGCTGGTTTGGGTTTTCACCCTTTAATGTCTTGTTTTTAAGTCTAAGTGTGATTTTTACAAATTATCATCCTACTCTCAAATGGGGTGACCCGGGACTACGCTATCAGTTCCTACAAGTTACAATGGTCTCGTACGAGGTGTTCGAGGCTCCTACGACGTCGTTTGGGGGCTAATTTGGGTTTTCTCCCTTTAACGGCTTGTTTTTAAGTCTAAGTGTGATTTCTGCAAATTATCATCATACTATCAAACCGGGAGACCCGGGAATACGCGGTCAGTTCCTACAAGTTACATTGGTCCCCGGCGAGGTTTTTCTTGCCTCCTACGGGGTCGTTTGGGGACTGATTTGGGTTTTCACCATTTAACGACTTGGTTTTAAGTCAAAGTGTGATTTTTGCTGATTATCGTCATACTCTCAAACCGGGAGACCCGAGACTACGCGGTTAGTTCCTACAAGTTACATTGGTCCCGTGCGAGGTGTTCCTGCCTCCTACGGGGTCGTTTTGGGCCTGATGTGGGTTTTCACCCTTTAACGACTTGTTTTCAAGTCAAAGTGTAATTTTTGCAAATTATCATCAAACTCTCAAACCGAGAGTCACGAGACTACGCGGTCAGTTCCTACAAGTTACATTGGTCCTGTGCCAGGTGTTCCTGCCTCGTACGAGGTCGTTTGGGTGCTGGTTTGGGTTTTCACCCTTTAACGATTTGTTTTTAAGTCAAAATGTTATTTTTGCAAATTTGCGTCCTACTGTCAAAGCGAGAGACTCGGGGCTACGCGGTCAGTTCCTACAAGTTACATTAGTCATGTGCGTGGTGTTCGTGCCTCCTACGGGGACATTCGGGCGCTGGTCTAGGTTTTCATCCTTTAACGGCATATTTTTAAGTCTAAGTGTGATTTTTGCAAATTAGCATCCTACTCTCAAACCGAGAGACCCAGGACTACGCGGTCAGTTCCTACAAGTTACATTAGTCATGTGCGAGGTGTTTCTGCCTCCTACGGGGTCGTTTTGTGGGCTGGTTTTGGTTTTCACCCTTTAACGGCTTGTTTTTAAGTTAAAGTGTGATTTTTGCAAATTATCGTCATACTCTCAAATCGGGAGACCCGGGACTACGCGGTCAGTTCCTACAAGTTACATTGGTCCCGTGCGAGGTGTTCGTGCCTCCTACGGGGTCGTTTCGGGGCTGATTTGGGTTTTCACCCTTTAACGGCTTGTTTTTAAGTCTAAGTGTGATTTTTGAAATTATCGTCCCACTCTCAAATTGAGAAACTCGGGACTACCTGGTCAGTTCCCACAAGTTACAGTGGTACCGTGCGAGCTGTTCGTGCCTCCTACGGGGTGGTTTAGGGCTGGTTTGGGTTTTCACCCTTTAACGGCTTGGTTTTAAGTCAAAGTATGATTTTTGCAAATTATCGTCATACTCTCAAGACAGGAGACCCGGGACTACGCGGTCAGTTCCTACAAGTTACATTAGTCCCGTGTGAGGTGTTCTGGCCTCCTACTGGGTCGTTTGGGGGATGATTTGGTTTCTCACCCTTTAACGGCTTGTTTTCATGTCAAAGTGTGATTTTGTCAAATTATTGTTATACTCTCAAACTGAGAGACCCGGGACTACGCGGTCAGTTCCTACAAGTTACATTGGTCCCGTGCGAGTTGTTCGTGCCTCCTAGGGGGTCTTTTGGTGGCTGGTTTGATTTTTAACCCTTTAACGGCTTATTTTTAAGTCCAATTGTGATTTTTGAAATTATCATCGTACTCTCAAATTGAGAAACCCAGGACTACCCGGTTAGTTCCTACAAGTTACATTGGTCCCGTGCGAGGTGTTCGTGCCTCCTACGGCGTCGTTTGGGGGTTGGTTTGGGTTTTCACCCTTTAACGACTTGTTTTTAAGTCAAAGTGTGATTTTTGCTAATTATCATCTACTCTCAAGCTGGGAAACTCGGGACTACCCGGTCAGTTCCTACAAGTTACATTGGTCCTGTTCGGGGTGTTCGTGCCTCCTACGGGATTCTTTGGGGGCTGGTTTGGGTTTTCACGCTTTAACGACTTGTTTTTAAGTCAAAGTGTGATTTTTGCAAATTATCATCTACTCTCAAACCGAGAAACTCGGGACTACCCGGTTAGTTACTACAAGTTACATTGGTCCTGTTCGGGGTGTTTGTGCCTCCTACGGGGTTGTTTGGGGGCTGGTTTGGGTTTTCACCCATTGATGGCTTATTTTTAAGTTAAAGTGTGATTATTGCAAATTATCGTCATACTCTCAAATCGGGAGACCCGGGACTACGCGATCAGTTCCTAAAAGTTACATTGGTCTCGTGCGAGGTGTTCGTGCCTCCTACGGGGTCATTTGGGGGCTGGTATGGATTTTCACCCTTTAATAGTCTGTTTTGAAGTCAAAGTTTTATTTTTTTAAAGTATCGTCCTACTCTCAAACCGGGAGACCTGGGAGTAGGCGGTCAGTTCCTACAAGTTACATTGGTCCCGTGCGAGGAGTTCGTGTCTCCTACGGGGTCGTTTGGGGGTTGGTTTGGGTTTTCACCCTTTAACGGCTTGTTTTTAAGTCTAAGTGTGATTTTTACAAATTATCATCCTACTCTCAAACGGGGAGACCCGGGACTACGCGGTCAGTTCTACAAGTTACAATGGTCTCGTGCGAGGTGTTCATGCCTCCTACGACGTCGTTTGGGGGCTGATTTGGGTTTTCTCCCTTTAACGGCTTGTTTTTAAGACTAAGAGTTTTTGCAAATTATCGTCCTACTCTCAAACTGGTAGACCCGGGACTACGCGATCAGTTCCTATAAGTTACATTGGTCCCGTGCGAGGTGTTCGTGCCTCTTACGAGTTCAGTTGGGGGCTTGTTTGGGTTTTCACCCTTTAACATCTGGTTTTTAAGTCTAAGTGCGATTTTTAGAAAATTTTCATCCTACTCACAAACGGGGAGACCCAGGACTACGCGGTCAGTTCCTACAAGTTACAATGGTCTCGTGCGAGGTGTTAGTGCCTCCAACGACGTCGTTTGGGACTTATTTGGGTTTTCTCCCTTTAACGACTTGTTTTTAATTCTAAGTGTGATTTCTTCAAAGTATCGTTCTACTCTCAAACAGGGAGACCCGGGACTACGCGGTCAGTTCCTATAAGTTACATTGGTCCCGTGCGAGGTGTTCGTGCCTCCTAGGGGTTCAATTGGGGGCTTGTTTGGGTTTTCACCCTTTAACGGCTTGTTTTTATGTTAAAGTGTGATTTTTGCAAATTATCGTCATACTCTCAAACCGGGAGACCCGGGACTACGCGATTAGTTTCTACAAGTTACATTGGTCCTGTGCGAGGTGTTCTTGCCTCCTACGGGGTCGTTTGGGGGTTGTTTTGGGTTTTCACCATTTAACTACTTGTTTTTAAGTCAAAGTGTGATTTTTGCCAATTATCGTCCTACACTCAAACCGGGAGACCCAGGACTACGCAGTTAGTTCCTACAAGTTACACTAGTCCCGTTCAAGGTGTTCGTGCCTCCTACGGGGTCGTTTGGGGGCTGGTTTGGGTTTTCATCCTTTAACTACTTGTTTTTACGTCAAAGTGTGATTTTTGCCAATCATCGTCCTACACTCAAACCGGGAAACCCGGGACTACGCATTCAGTTCCTACAAGTTACACTAGTCCCGTGCAAGGTGTTCGTGCCTCCTACGGGGTCGTTTGGGGGCTGGTTTGGGTTTTCAACCTTTAACGGATTGTTTTAAAGCAAAGTGTGATTTTTGCAAATTATCGTCTTACTCTAAAACCGAGAGACCCAGGACTACGCGGTCAGTTCCTACAAGTTACATTAGTTATGTGCGAGGTGTTCGTGCCTCCTACGGTGTCGTTTGGGGGCTAGTTTGGGGTTTCACCGTTTAACGACCTATTTTAAATCTAAGTGTGATTTTTTAAAATTATCATCCTACTCTCAAACCGGGGGACCCGGGACTACGCGGTCTGTTCCTATAAGTTACATTGGTCCCTACGAGGTGTTCGTGCCTCCTACGGGGCCGTTTGGTGCCTCGTTTGGTTTTTCACCCTTTAACGGCTTATTTTTAAGTCTAATTGTGATTTTTGAAATTATCATCCTACTCTCAAATTGAGAAACCCGGGACTACCCGATCAGTTCCTACAAGTTACATTGGTCCCGTGCGAGGTGTTCGTGCCTCCTACGTGGTCGTTTAGGGGATTCTTTGGGTTTTCACCCTTTAACGGCTTGGTATTAAGTCAAACTATTATTTCTGCAAATTATCGTTGTACTCTCAAACCGGGAGACCCGAGACTACGCAATCAGTTTCTACAAGTTACATTGGTCCTGTACGAGGTGTTCTTGCCTCCTACGGAGTCATTTGGGGGCTGGTTTGGGTTTTCACCCTTTAACTACTTGTTTTTAAGTCAAAGTGTGATTTTTGCCAATTATCATCCTACCCTCAAACCGGGAGACCCGAGACTACGCTGTCAGTTCCTACAAGTTACACTAGTCCCGTGCGAGGTGTGAGTGCCTCTTACGGGGTCGTTTGGGGTCTGGTTTGGGTTTTCACCCTTTAACGACTTGTTTTAAAGTCAAAGTGTGATTTTTGCAAATTATCATCTACTCTCAAACCGAGAAACTCGGGACTACCCGGTCAGTTCGTACAAGTTACATTGGTCCTGTTTGGGGTGTTCGTGTCTCCTACAGGGTAGTTTGGGGGATGGATTTGGGTTTTCACCCTTTAACGGCTTATTTTTAAGTCAAAGTGTGATTTTTGCAAATTGACATCCTACTCTCAAACCGAGAGACCCGAGACTACAGGGCCAGTTCCTACAAGTTACATTAGTCATGTACGAGGTGTTGGTGCCTCCTACGGGGTCGTTTAGGGGCTGGTTTGGGTTTTCACCCTTTGACGGCTTGTTTTTAAGTCAAAGTGTAATTTTTGCAAATTATGGTCCTACTCTCAAACCGACAAACTCGGGACTACGCAGTCAGTTCGTAAAAGTTACAATGGTCCCGTCCGAGGTGTTCGTGCCTCCTACGGGGTCGTTTGGGGGTTGGTTTGGTTTTTCACCCTTTAATGGCTTATTTTTATGTCTAAGTGTGATTTTTGCAAATTATCATCACAATCTCAAACCGGGAGACCCGGGACTACACGGTCAGTTCCTACATGTTACATTGGTCCCGTGCGAGGTGTTTGTGCCTCCTACGGGGTCGTTTGGTGGCTGGTTTGGGTTGTCACCCTTTAACGGCTTATTTTTAAGTTAAAGTGTGATTATTGATAATTATCGTCATACTCTCAAATCCGGAGACCCGGGATTACGCGGTCAGTTCCTACAAGTTACACTATCCCTTGCGAGGTGTCCGTGCCTCCTACGGGGTCATTTGGGGGCTGGTTTGGGTTTTCACCCTTTAATAGTCTGTTTTGAAGTCACAGTGTGATTTTTGAAAATTATCGTCCTACTCTCAAATTGGGAAACCCGGAACTACGCGGTTAGTTCCTACAAGTTACATTGGTCCCTACGAGGTGTTCGTGCCTCCTACGGGGTCATTTGGGGGCTGGTTTGGGTTTTCATCCTTTAACGGCTTATTTTTATGTCTAAGTATGATTTTTGCAAATTATCATCCTACTCTCAAATCGAGTAACCCGGGACTACCCGGTCAGTTCCTACAAGTTACATTGGTCCCGTGCGAGGTGTTCGTGGCTCCTACGGGGTCGTTTCGTGGCTCGTTTGGGTTTTCACCCTTTAACGACTTATTTTTAAGTCAAAGTGTGATTTTTGCAAATTATCTTCTACTTTCAAACCGGGAACCACGGGGCTACACGGTCTATTCCTACAAGTTACATTGGTCCTGTGCGAGGTGATCGTGCCTCCTACGGGGTTGTTTGGGGGCTGGTTTCGATTTACACCCTTTAACGGCTTGTTTTTAAGTCGAAGTGTGATTTTGGCAAACTATCGTCATACTCTCAAACCGGGAGACTCGGGACTATGCGGTCAGTTCCTACAAGTTAAATTGGTGTCGTACGAGGTGTTGGTGCCTCCTACGGGGTCGTTTGGGGATTGGTTTGTGTTTTCACCGTTTGACGGATTTTTTTCAAGTCAAAGTTTTGTTTTTGCAAATTATAGTCTTACTCTGAAATCGGGAGACCCGGGACTACGCGGTCAGTTCCTATAAGTTACAATGGTCTCGTGCGAGGTGTTCGTGCCTCCTACGACGTCGTTTGGGGGCTGATTTGGGTTTTCTCCCTTTAACGGCTTGTTTTTAAGTCTAAGTGTGATTTTTTCAAATTATCGTCCTACTCTCAAACCGGGAGACCCGGGACTACGCGGTCAGTTCCTATAAGTTACAATGGTCCCGTGCGAGGTGTTCGGGCCTCCTACGGGGTCGTTTCGGGGCTGGTTTGGGTTTTCACCCTTTAACGGCTAATTTTTAAGTTAAAGTGTGATTTTTGCAAATTATCGCCATACTCTCAAACCGGGAGACTCGGGACTGCGCGGTCAGTTCCTATAAGTTACATTGGTCATGTGTGAGGTGTTCGTGCCTCCTACGGGGTCATTTGGGGGTTAGTTTGGGTTTTCACCCATTAACAGTCTGTTTTGAAGTCAAAATGTGATTTTTGCAAACTGTCGTCCTACTCTCAAACTGGGAAACCCGAAACTACGCGGTTAGTTCCTACAGGTTACACTAGTCCCGTGCGTGGTGTTCGTGCCTCCTACGGGGTCGTTCGGGGGCTGGTTTGGGTTTTCACCCTTTAACGGCTTATTTTTAAGTTAATGTGTGATTTTTGCAAATTATTGTCATACTCTAAAACCGGGAGACCAGGGACTACGTGGTCACTTCCTACAAGTTACATTGGTCCCGTGTGAAGTGTTCGTACCTCCTACGATGTCATTTGCGGGCTGATTTTGATTTTCTCCCTTTAACGGCTTATTTTTATGTCTAAGTGTGATTTTTTCAAATTATCGTCCTACTCTCCAACTGGGAGACCCGGGACTACGCAATCAGTTCCTATAAGTTACATTGTTCCCGTACGACGTGTGCGTGCCTCCTACGGGGTCGTTTGGGGGCTGGTTTGGGTTTTCACCCTTTAACGGCTTATTTTTAAGTTAAAGTGTGATTTTTGCAAATTATCATCATACTCTCAAACCTAGAGACCCGGTACTGTGCGATCAGTTCCTACAAGTTACATTGGTCCCATGTGAGGTGTTCGTGCCTCCTACGTGGTCATTTGGGTTTTCACCCATTAACGGTCTGTTTTGAAGTCAAAATGTGATTTTTTCAAATTGTTATCCTACTCTCAAACTGGGAAACCCGGAACTATGCGGTCAGTTCCTACAAGTAACACTAGTCCCGTGCAAGGTGTTCGTGCCTCCTACGGGGTCGTTCGGGGGCTGGTTTGGGTTTTCACCCTTTAACGGCTTATTTTTAAGTTAAAATGTAATTTTGGCAAATTATCGTCATACTATCAAACCGGGAGACCAGGGACTATGCGGTTAGTTCCTACAAGTTAAATTGGTCCCGTGCGAGGTGTTCGTGCCTCATACGGGGTCGTTTGGGGGCTAGTTTGGGTTTTCACCCTTTAACAGTCTGTTTCGAAGTCAAAGTGTGATTTTTGTAAATTATCATCCTACTCTCAAATCGGGAAACTCGGGACTACGCGGCAGTTCCTACAAGTCACATTGGTCCCTGCGAGGTGTTCGTGCCTCCTATGGGTCGTTTGGGGGCTGGTTCTGGTTTTCACCCTTTAACGGCTTGTTTTTAAGTTAAAGTGTGATTTTTGCAAGTTACCATCATACTCTCAAACCGGGAGACCCGGGACTATGCGGTCAGTTCCTACAAGTTACATTGGTCCCGTGCGAGGTGTTCGTGCCTCCTATGGGGTCGTTCGGGGGCTCGTCTAGTTTTCAACCTTTAATGGCTTGTTTTTAAGTCAAAATGTGATTTTTGCAAATTATCGTCATTGGTCCCGTGCGAGGTGTCCGTGCCTCTTACGGTGTCGTTTGGGGGCTAGTTTTTGTTTTCACCCTTTAACGACTTGTTTTTAAGTCTAAGTGTGATTTTTGCAAATTATCGTCTACTCTCAAAACGGGAAACCCGGGACTACGCGGTCGGTTCCTACAAGTTACATTGGTCCCGTGCGAGGTGTTCGTGCCTCTCACGGGGTCGTTTGGGGGCTGATTTGGGTTTTCTCCCTTTAACGGCTTGTTTTTAAGTCTAAGTGTGATTTTTGCGAATTATTGCCCACTCTCAAACTGGGAAACCCGGGACTACCCGGTCAGTTCCTACAAGTTACATTGGTCCTATGCGAGGTATTCGTGCCTCCTACGGGGTCTTTTGCGGGCTGATTTGGGTTTTCACCCTCTAACGTCTTATTTTTAAGTCAAAGTGTGATTTTAGCAAACTATTGTCATACTCTCAAACCGGGAGACCCAGGACTACGCGAACAGTTACTATAAGTTACATTTGTCCTGTACGAGGTGTTCGTGCCTCCTACGGGGTCGTTTGGGGGCTAGTTAGGATTTTCACCCTTTTACGACTTGTTTTCAAGTCAAAGTGTGATTTTTGCAAATTATCGTCATACTCTCAAACCGAGAGACCCGAGACTATACGATCAGTTTCTACAAGGTACATTGGTCCCGTGCGAGGTGTTCGTGCCTCCTACGGCTTGTCTTTAGTTAATGTGTGATTTTTGCAAATTATCATCATACTCTCAAATTGAGAGACCCGGGACTACGCGATCAGTTCCTACAAGTTACATTGGTCCCTGCGAGGTGTTCGTGCCTCCTACGGGGTCGTTTGGGGGATGGTTTTTATTTTCACCCTTTAACGGCTTGTTTTTAAGTCTAAGTCTGATTTTTCAAATTATCATCCTACTCTCAAACCGGAAAACCCGAGACTATTCGGCCAGTTCCTAGAAGTTACATTGGTCCCGTTCGAGGTGCTCAAGCCTCCTACGGGGTCGTTTGGGGGCTGATTTGGGTTTTCACAATTTAACGGCTTGTTTTTAAGTCTAAGTTTTATTTTTTCAAATTATCGTCCTTCTCTCAAACCGAGAAACCCGGGACAACGCGGTCAGTTTCTACAAGTTACAATGATCCCGTGCGAGGTGTTCGTGCCTCTTACGGGGTCATTTGGGAGCTAGTTTGGGTTTTCACCCTTTAATGGCTTGTTTTTAAGTCAAAGTGTGATTTTTGCAAACTATCGTCATACTCTCAAATCGGGAGACCCGGGACTATGCGGTCTGTTCCTAAAAGTTATATTGGTCCCGTGTGAGGTGTTGGCTCCCCCTACGGGGTCGTTTGGGGGCTGGTTTGGGTTTTCACCCTTTCTCGGCCTGTTTTTAAGTTTAAGTGTGAATTTTTCAAATTATCATCCTACTATCAAATCGAGAAACCCGGGACAACATGATCATTTCCTAAAAGTTACATCAATCCGGTGCGAGGAGTCCGTGCTTCCTACGGGGTCATTTGGGGGCTAGTTTGGGTTTTCTCCCTTTAATGGCTTATTTTTAAGTCAAAGTGTGATTTTTGCAAATTATCGTCATACTCTCAAACCGGCAGTCCTGGGACAACGCGGTCAGTTCCTACAAGTTACATTGGTCCTGTGCAAGCTGTTCGTGCCTCCTACGGGGCTGTTTGAGGGTTGGTTTCGGCTTTCACCCTTTAACAGTCTGTTTTGAAGTCAAAGTGTGATTTTTGCAAATTATCGTCCTAATCTCACATTGAGAAACCCGGGACTACCCGGCGAGTTCCTACAAGTTACATTGGTCCCTTTGAGGTGTTCGTGCCTCCTACGGGGTTGTTTGGTGGTTTGTTTGGGTTATCACCCTTTAACGGCTTGTTTTTAAGTTAAAGTGTGATTTTTTCAAATTATCATCATACTCTCAAACCGGGAGACCCGGGACTACGGGGTCAGTTCCTATAAGTTACATTGGTCCCGTGCGAGGTGTTCGTGCCTCCTATGAGGTCATTTGGGTGCTCATTTGGGTTTTCACCCTTTAACAGCCTGTTTTGAAGTCAACGTGTGATTTTTGCAAATTATCTTCCTACTCTCAAATAGGGAAACTCGGGACTATGCGGTCAGGTCCTACAAGTTACATTGGTCTCGTGCGAGGTGTTCATGCCTCTTACGGGGTCGTTTGAGGGCTGGTTTGGGTTTTCACCCTTTAACGACTTATTTATAAGTCAAAGTTTGATTTTTGCAAATTACCGTCATACTCTCAAACCGGGAGACCCGGGACTATGCGGTCAGGTCCTAAAAGTTATATTGGTCCCGTGTGAGGTGTTCGTGCCTCCTACGGGGTCGTTTGGGGGCTGATTTGGGTTTTCACCCTTTAACGACTTATTTTTATATCTAACTGTGATTTTTTCAAATTATTGTCCTACTATTAAACCGGGAAACTCGGGACAACGCGATCAGTTCCTACAAGGTACATTGATCTCGTGTGAGGTGTTCATGCCTCCTACGGGGTCATTTGGGTGCTGGTTTGCGTTTTCACCCTTTAATGGCTTGTTTTTAAGTCAAAGTGTGATTTTTGCAAACTATCATCACACTCTCAAACCAGGAGACCCGAGACTACGCGGTCTATTCCTACAAGTTACTTTCATCCCGTGCGAGGTGTTGGTGCCTCCTACGGGGTCGTTTGGGGGCTGGTTTGGGTTTTCGCCCTTTCACGGCTTGTTTTTAAGTCTAAGTGTTAATTTTTCAAATTATCGTCCTACTCTCAAACGGAAAAACTCGGGACAATTCGATTAGTTCCTACAAGTTACATTGATCCCGTGCAAGGTGTTCGTGCCTCCTACGGGGTCATTTGGGGGTTGGATTGGGTTTTCACCCTTTAATGGTTTGTTTTTAAGTCAAAGTGTGATTTTTGCTAACTTTCATCATACTCTCAAACCGGGAGACCCGAGACTACGCGGTCAATTGATACAAGTTACATTGGTCCCGTGCGAGGTGTTGGTGCCTCCTACGGGGTCGTTTGGGTGCTAGTTTGGGTTTCACCCTTTGACGCCATATTTTTAAGTCTAAGTGTGATTATCTCAAATTATTGTCCTACTCTCAAACCGAGAAACCAAGGACAACAAGATCAGTTCCTACGAGTTACATTGATCCCGTACGAGGTGTTCGTGCCTCCTACGGGGTCATTTGGGGGCTGGTTTGGGTTTTCACCCTTTAACGTCTTGTCTTTAAGTTAAAGTGTGATTTTTGCAAATTATCGTCATACTCTCAAATCGGGAGACCAGGGATTACGCGGTCAGTTCCTACAAGTAACATTGATCCCGTGCGAGGTGTTCGTGCCCCCTACGGGGTCATTTGGGTGCTGGTTTGGGTTTTCACCCTCTAACGGCTTGTCTTTAAGTTAAAGTGTGATTTTTACAAATTATTGTCATATTCTCAAACTGGGGACCTGGGACTACGCGGTCAGAGCCTACAAGTTACATTTGTCCTGTGTGACGTGTTCGTGCCTCCTACGAGGTCGTTTGGGGTTGGTTTAGGTTTTCACCCTTTAATGGCTTGTTTTTAAGTCAAAGTGTGATTTTTGCAAACTATCATCACACTCTCAAACCAGGAAGCTCGGGACTACGCGGACTTTTCCTACATGTTAGTTTCATCCCGTGGGAGGTGTTGGTGCCTCCTCCGGGGTCGTTTGGGGGATGGTTCGGGTTTTCACCCTTTCACCGCTTATTTTTAAGTCTAAGTGTGAATTTTTCAAATTATGATCCTACTCTCAAACCGTAAAACCCGAGAGAATGCAATTAGTTCCTACATGTTACATTGATCCCGTGCAAGGTGTTCGTGCCTCCTATGGGGTCATTTATGGGTTGGTTTGGGTTTTCACGCTTTAATGGTTTGTTTTTAAGTCAAAGTGTGATTTTTGTAAACTATCGTCATACTCTCAAACCGGGAGACCCGGGACTACGTGGCCAGTTCCTACAAGTTACATTTATCCCGTGCCAGGTGTTCGTGCCTCCTTCGAGGTCATTTGGGTGCTGGTTTGGGTTTTCACCCTTTAACGGCTTGTCTTTAAGTTAAAGTGTGATTTTTGCAAATTATCAACATACTCTCAAATCGAGAGACCCGGGACTACGCGATCAGTTCCTACAAGTTACATTAGTCTCATCCGAGGTGTTCGTGCCTCCTACGGGGTCGTTTGGGGGATGATTTGGGTTTTCACCCTTTAACGGCTTCTTTTTAAGTCTACGTGTGATTTTTTCAAATTATCGCCCTACTCTCAAACAGGGAAACCCGGGACAACGCAATCAGTTCCTAAAAGTTACATTGGTCCCGTGCGAGGTGTTCGTGCCTCCTACGGGGTCATTTGGGTGTTGGTTTATGTTTTCACCATTTAATGGTTGTTTTTAAGTCAAAGTGTGATTTTTGTAAACTATCGTCATACTTTCAAACCGGGAGACCCGAGACTACGCGGTCAATTGCTACAAGTTACATTGGTCCCGTGCGAGGTGTTGGTGCCTCCTACGGGGTCGTTTGCGAGCTAGTTTGGGTTTCACCCTTTCATGCCTTGTTTTTAAGTCTAAGTGTGAATTTTTCAAATTATCGTCCTACTCTCAAATCGGGAAACCCAGGGCAACAAGATCAGTTCCTACAAGTTACATTGATCCCCTGCGAGGTGTTCGTGCCTCCTACGGGGTTATTTGGGTGCTGGTTTGGGTTTTCACCCTTGAACGTCTTGTCTTTAAGTTAAAGTGTGATTTTTCCAAATTATCGTCATACACTTAAACCGAGAGACCTGGGATTACGCGGCCAGTTCCTACAAGTAACATTGATCCCGTGCGAGGTGTTCGTGCCTCCTACGGGGTCATTTGGGTGCTGGATTGGGTTTTCACCCTCTAACGGCTTGTCTTTAAGTTAAAGTGTGATTTTTGCAAAATATCATCATACTCTAAAACTGGGGACCCGGGACTACGCGGTCAGTTCGTACAAGTTACATTGGTCCCGTACGAGGTGTTCGGGCCTCCTACAGGGTCGTTTGGGGGCTGGTTTAGGTTTTCACTCTTTAATGGCTTGTTTTTAAGTCAAAGTGTGATTTTTGCAAACTATTGTCACACTCTCAAACCAGGAGACCCGGGACTACACGGTCTGTTCCTACAAGTTACTTTCGTCCCGTGCGAGGTGTTGGTGCCTCCTACGGGGTCGTTTGGCGGCTGGTTTGGGTTTTCACCCTTTCATGACTTGTTTTAAGTCTGTGTGAAATTTTCAAATTATCATCCTACTCTCAAATCGGAAAACCCTGGATAACGCGATAAGTTCCTATAAGTTACATTATCCAGTGAAATGTGTTCGTGCCTCCTACGGGGTCATTTGGGGGTTGGTTTGGGTTTTCACCCTTTAATAGTTTGTTTTTAAGTCAAAGTGTGATTTTTGCAAACTGTCGTCATAATCTCAAAAATGGGAGACCCGGGACAACGCGATCAGTTCCTACAAGTTACATTGATCCCGTGCAAGGTGTTCGTGCCTCCTACGGGGTCATTTGGGGGTTGGTTTGGGTTTTCACCCATTAATAGTTCGTTTTTAAGTCAAAGTGTGATTTTTGCAAACTGTCGTCATACTCTAAAAAACGTGAGACCCGAGACTACGTGGCCAGTTCCTACAAGTTACATTTATCCCGTGTGAGGTGTTCATGCCTCCTTCGGGGTCATTTGGCTGCTGGTTTGGGTTTTCACCCTGTAACGGCTTGTCTTTAAGTTAAAGTGTGATTTTTGCAAATTATCATCATACTCTCAAATCGAGAGACCCGGGACTACGCGATCAGTTCCTACAAGTTACATTGGTCTCGTGTGAGTTGTTCGTGCCTCCTACGGGGTCGTTTGGGGGATGATTTGGGTTTTCACCCTTTAATGGCTTGTTTTTAATTCTAAGTGTGATTTTTTCAAATTATCGTCCTACTCTCAAACCGGGAAACCCGGGACGATGCAATCAGTTCCTAAAAGTTACATTGATCCCGTGCGAGGTGTTCATGCCTCCTACGGGGTCATTTGGGTGTTGGTCTATGTTTTCACCCTTTAATGACTTGTTTTTAAGTCAAAGTGTGATTTTTGCAAACTATAGTCATACTCTCAAACCGGGAGACCCGAGACTACGCGGTCAATTGCTACAAGTTACATTGGTCCCGTGCGAGGTGTTGGTGCCTCCTACGGGGTCGTTTGGGGGCTAGTTTGGGTCTCACCCTTTCACGCCTTGTTTTTAAGTCTAAGTGTGATTTTATCAAATTACCGTCCTACTCTCAAATCGGTAAACCCAGGACAACAAGATCAGTTCCTACAAGTTACATTGATCCCGTGTGAGGAGTTCGTGCCTCCTACGGGGTCATTTGGGGGCTGGTTTGGGTTTTCACCCTTTAACGTCTTATCTTTAAGTTAAAGTGTGATTTTTACAAATTATCATCATACTCTCGAACCGGGAGACCTTGGATTACGTGGTGAGTTCCTACAAGTAACATTGATCCCGTGCGAGGTGTTTGTGCCTCTGACGGGGTCATTTGGGTGCTGGTTTGGGTTTTCACCCGCTAACGGCTTGTCTTTAAGATAAAGTGTGATTTTTACAAATTATCGTCATACTTTCAAACTGGGGACCCGGGACGACGCGGTCAGTTCCTACAAGTTACATTGGTCCCGTGCGAGGTGTTCGTGCCTCCTACGGGGTCGTTTGGGAGCTGGTTTGGGTTCTCACTCTTTAATGGCTTGTTTTTAAGTCAAAGAGTGATTTTTGAAAATTATCCTCTAACTCTCAAACCGGGAGACCCGAGACTACGCGATCAGTTCCTATAAGTTACATTGATCCCGTGCTAGGTGTTGGTGCCTCCTACGGGGTCGTTTGGGGGCTGGTTTGGGTTTTCGCCCTTTCACGGTTGTTTTTAAGTCTAAGTGTGAATTTTTCAAATTATCGTCCTAATCTCAAATTGGGAAACCTGGGACAACGCGATCAGTTCCTATAAGTAACATTGATCCTGTGGGAGTTGTTCGTGCCTCCTACGGGGTCATTTGGGGGCTGGTTTGGGTTTTAACCCTTTAATGGCTTGTTTTTAAGTTAAAGTGTGATTTTTACAAATTATCGTCATACTCTCAAATTGGGAGACCTGGGACTACGCGGTCAGTTCCTACAAGTTACATTGGTCCCATGCGAGGGGTTTATATCTCCTACGGGGTCATTTGGGGGCTGGTTTGGGTTTTCACCCTTTAACAGTCTGTTTTGCAGTCAAATCGTGATTTTTGAAAATTATCGTCCTACTCTCAAATCGGAAAACTCGGGACTATGCGGTCAGTTCCTACAAGTTACATTGGTTCCTGCGAGGTGTTTGTGCCTCATACGGGGTCATTTGGGGGCTGGTTTGGGTTTTCACCCTATAAAGGCTTATTTTTAAGTTGAAGTGTGCTTTTTGCAAATTATAGTCATACTCTCAAACCGGGAGATCCGGGACTACGCGGTCAGTTCCTACAAGTTACATTGGTCCCGTGCGAGGTGTTCGTGCCTCCTATGGGGTCGTTTGGCTTTTCACCCTTTAACAATCTGTTTTGAACTCAAAGTGTAATTTTTGCAAATTATCGTCCTACTCTCAAATCGGGAACCTCGGGACTACGCGGTCAGTTTCCACAAGTTACATTGGTCCCGTGTGAGGTGTTCGTGCCTCTTACGGGGTCGTTTAGGGGCTGGTTTGGGTTTTCACCCTTTAACGACTAATTTTTAAGTATAAGTATATTTTTGCAAATTATCGTCTACTCTCAAACCAAGAAACTCGAGACTACCGGGTCAGTTCCTACAAGTTACATTGGTCCTGTGCGAGGTGTTCATGCCTCCTACGGGGTTATTTGGGGGCTGGTTTGGGTTCTCACCTTTTAACGACTTATTTTTAAATCAATGTGTGATTTTTGCAAATTATCGTCATACTCTCAAATCGGGAGACCCGGGGCTACGCGGTCAGTTCCTACAAGTTACATTGGTCCCGTGCGAGGTGTTCGTGCCTCTTACGACGTTGTTTGGGCGCTGATTTGGGTTTTCACTCTTTAACGCCTTGTTTTTAAGTCCAAGTGTGATTTTTGCAAACTATCATCATTCTCTCAAACCAGGAGACCTGGGACTACGAGGTGAGTTCCTACAAGTTACATTGGTCCCGTGCGAGGTGTTTGTGCCTCCTACGGGGTTGTTTAGGGGTTGGTTTGGGTTTTCAACCTTTTACAGCTTGTTTTAAAGTCAACGTGTGATTTTAATAAATTATCGTCCTACTCTCAAACCGGGAGATCCGGGTCTACGTGATCAGTTCCTACAAGTTACATTGGTCCCGTGCGAGGTGTTCGTGCCTCTTATGGGGTCGTTTGGGGGCGGGTTTGGGTTTTCACCCTTTAACGACTTATTTTTAAGTTAAATTGTGCTTTTTGCAAATTATCATCATACTCTCAAACCGGGAGACCCGGGACTACGTGATCAGTTCCTACAAGTTACAATAGTCCCGTGCGCGGTGTTCGTGCCTCCTACGGGGTTGTTTGCAGGCTGGTTTGGGTTTTCACCCTTGAACGGCTTGTTTTTAAGTCACAGTGTGATTTTTGCAAATTATCGTCATACTCTCAAATCGAGAGGCCCGAGGCTACGCGGTCAGTTCCTACAAGTTACGTTGGTCCCGTGCAACGTGTTCGGGCCTCCTACGAGGTCGTTTGGGGGTTGATTTGGGTTTTCACCCTTTAACGGCTTATTTTTAAGTCAAAGTGTGATTTTTGCAAACTATCGTCGTACTCTTAAATCGGGAGACCCGGGACTACGCGGTCAGTTCCTACAAGCTACATTGGTCCCGTGCGAGGTGTTCGTGCCTCCTACGGGGTCGTTTGGGGGCTGGTTTGGATTTTCACCCTTTCACGGCCGGTTGTCAAGTCAAAGTGTGATTTTTGCAAATTATCATCATACTCTCAAACCGGGAGACTCGGGACTACGTGGTCAGTTCCTACAAGTTACATTGGTCCCGTACGAGGTGTTCATGCCTCATACGGGGTCCTTTGGCGTGTGGTTTGGTTTCTCACCCTTTAACGGCTTATTATTAAGTTTATGTGTGATTTTGGCAAATTATCATCCTACTCTCGAAAGATCCGGGACTACGCGGTCAGTTCCTACAAGTTACATTGGTCCCATGCGAGGTGTTCGTGCCTCCTACGGGGTCGTTTGGGGGCTGGTTTGTGTTTTCACCCTTTAACGGCTTGATTTTAAGTTAAAGTGTGATTTTTTCAAATTAACGTCATACTCTCAAACCGGGAGACCCGGGACTACGTGGCCAGTTCCTACAAGTTACATTAGTCCCGTGCGAGGTGTTCGTGCATCCTACGGTGTCGTTTGGGGGTTGGTTTGGGTTTTGACCCATTAATAGTCTGTTTTGAAGTCAAAGTACAATTTTTGCAAATTATCGTCCTACTCTCAAATCAGGAAACCCGGGACTACGCGGTCAGTTCCTATAAGTTACATTGGTCCCTGCGAGGTGATCGTGCCTCCTACGGGGTCTTTTGGGGCCTGGTTTGGGTTTTCACCCTTTAACGGCTTGTGTTTAAGTTAAAGTGTGATTTTTGCAAATTATCATCATACACTTAAACCGGGAGACCCGGGACTACACGGTCAGTTCCTACAAGTTACATTGGTCCCGTGTGAGGTGATCGTGCCTCCTACGGAGTCGTTTGGGGGCTGGTTTAGGTTTTCACCCTTTAACAGTCAGTTTTGGATTCAAAGTGAGATTTTTGTTAATTATTGACATACTCTCAAACCGGGAGACCCGAGGCTACGCGGTCAGTTCCTACAAGTTACATTGGTCCCGTGCGAGGTGTTCGTGCCTCTTACGACGTCGTTTGGGAGCTGATTTGGGTTTCCACTCTTTAACGCCTTATTTTTAAGTCAAAGTGTGATTTTTGCAAACTATCATCATTCTCTCAAACCAGGAGACCCGGGACTACGAGGTGAGTTCCTACAAGTTACATTGGTCCCGTGCGAGGTGTTTGTGCCTCCTACGGGGTCGTTTAGGGGTTGGTTTGGGTTTTCAACCTTTTACGGCTTGTTTTAAAGTCAGTGTGTGATTTTAATCAATTATCGTCCTACTCTCAAACTAAGAGATCCGGGTCTACGTGATCAGTTCCTACAAGTTACATTGGTCCCGTGCGAGGTGTTCGTGCCTCTTACGGGGTCGTTTGGGGGCTGGTTTGGGTTTTCACCCTTTAATGACTTATTTTTAAGTTAAAGTGTGATTTTTGCAAATTATCATCATACTCTCAAACCGGGAGACCCAGGACTACGTGATCAGTTCCTACAAGTTACTTTAGTCCCGTGAGTGGTGTTCGTGCCTCCTACGGGGTTGTTTGGATTCTGGTTTGGGTTTTCACAATTTAACGGCTTATTTTTAAGTCAAAGTTCGATTTTTGCAAACTATCGTCGTACTCTTAAATCGGGAGACCCGGGACTATGCGGTCAGTTCCTACAAGTTACATTGGTCCCGTGCGAGGTGTTCGTGCCTCTTACGGGGTCGTGTGGGGGCTAGTTTGGATTTTCACCCTTTAACGGCTTATTTTTAAGTCTAAGTGTATTTTTGCAAATTATCATCTACTCTCAAACAGGGAAACTTGGGACTACTCGATCAGTTCCAACAGGTTACATTGGTCCTGTGCAAGGTGTTCGTGCCTCCTACGGGGTTGTTTGGGAGTTGGTTTGGGTTTTCACCCTTTAACGAGTTATTTTTAAGTCAAAGTGTGATTTTTGAAATTATCATCATACTCTCAAACCGGGACACCCGGGACTACGCGGTCAGTTCCTAGAAGGTACATTGATCCCGTGCGAGGTGTTGGTGCTTCCTACGGGGTCGTTTGGGGGCTGGTTTGGGTTTTCACCCATTCATGGCTTGTTTTTAAGTCTAAGTGTGAATTTTCCAAACTATCATCCTACTCTCAAACCGGGAAACCTGGGACAACGCGATCTGTTCCTACAAGTTACATTGATTCCGTGCGAGGTGTTCGTGCCTCCTACGGGGTCATTTGGGGGCTGGTTTGGGTTTTCACCCTTTAATGGCTTGTTTTTAAGTCAAAGTGTAATTTTTGCAAATTATCGTCCTACTCTCAAATCGGGAACCTAGGGACTACGCGGTCAGTTTCCACAAGTTACATTGGTCCCGTGTGAGGTGTTCGTGCCTCTTACGGGGTCGTTTAGGGGCTGGTTTGGTTTTTCACCCTTTAACGACTTATTTTTAGGTATAAGTATATTTTTGCAAATTATCGTCTACTCTCAAACCAAGAAACTCGAGACTACCGGGTCAGTTCCTACAAGTTACATTGGTCCTGTGCGAGGTGTTCATGCCTCCTACGGGGTTATTTGGGGGCTGGTTTGGGTTCTCACCTTTTAACGACTTATTTTTAAATCAAAGTGTGATTTTTGCAAATTATCGTCATATTCTCAAATCGGGAGACCCGGGGCTACGCGGTCAGTTCCTACAAGTTACATTGGTCCCGTGCGAGGTGTTCGTGCCTCTTACGACGTCGTTTGGGAGCTGATTTGGGTTTTCACTCTTTAACTCCTTGTTTTTAAGTGAAAGTGTGATTTTTGCAAACTATCATCATTCTCTCAAACCAAGAGACCCGGGACTACGAGGTGAGTTCCTACAAGTTACATTGGTCCCGTGCGAGGTGTTTGTGCCTCCTACGGGGTTGTTTAGGGGTTGGTTTGGGTTTTCAACCTTTTACGGCTTGTTTTTAAAGTCAACGTGTGATTTTAATAAATTATCGTCCTACTCTCAAACCGGGAGATCCGGGTCTACGTGATCAGTTCCTACAAGTTACATTGGTCCCGTGCGAGGTGTTCGTGCCTCTTATGGGGTCGTTTGGGGGCGGGTTTGGGTTTTCACCCTTTAACGACTTATTTTTAAGTTAAAGTGTGATTTTCGCAAATTATCATCATACTCTCAAACCGGGAGACTCGGGACTACGTGATCAGTTCCTACAAGTTACAATAGTCCCGTGCGCGGTGTTCGTGCCTCCTACGGGGTTGTTTGGAGGCTGGTTTGGGTTTTCACCCTTGAACGGCTTGTTTTTAAGTCACAGTGTGATTTTTGCAAATTATCGTCATACTCTCAAATCGAGAGGCCCGAGGCTACGCGGTCAGTTCCTACAAGTTACGTTGGTCCCGTGCAACGTGTTCGGGCCTCCTACGAGGTCGTTTGGGGGTTGATTTGGGTTTTCACCCTTTAACGGCTTATTTTTAAGTCAAAGTGTGATTTTTGCAAACTATCGTCGTACTCTTAAATCGGGAGACCCGGGACTACGCGGTCAGTTCCTACAAGTTACATTGGTCCCGTGCGAGGTGTTCGTGCCTCCTACGGGTTCGTTTGGGGGCTGGTTTGGATTTTCACCCTTTCACGGCCGGTTGTCAAGTCAAAGTGTGATTTTTGCAAATTATCATCATACTCTCAAACCGGGAGACTCGGGACTACGTGGTCAGTTCCTACAAGTTACATTGGTCCCGTACGAGGTGTTCATGCCTCATACGGGGTCCTTTGGCGTGTGGTTTGGTTTCTCACCCTTTAACGGCTTATTATTAAGTCTATGTGTGATTTTGGCAAATTATCATCCTACTCTCGAAAGATCCGGGACTACGCGGTCAGTTCTTACAAGTTACATTGGTCCCATGCGAGGTGTTCGTGCCTCCTACGGGGTCGTTTTGGGGCTGGTTTGGGTTTTCACCCTTTAACGGCTTGATTTTAAGTTAAAGTGTGATTTTTGCAAATTATCGTCATACTCTCAAACCGGGAGACCCGGGACTACGTGGCCAGTTCCTACAAGTTACATTAGTCCCGTGCGAGGTGTTCGTGCATCCTACGGTGTCGTTTGGGGGTTGGTTTGGGTTTTGACCCATTAACAGTCTGTTTTGAAGTCAAAGTGCAATTTTTGCAAATTATCGTCCTACTGTCAAATCAGGAAACCCGGGACTACGCGGTCAGTTCCTATAAGTTACATTGGTCCCTGCGAGGTGATCGTGCCTCCTACGGGGTCTTTTGGGGCCTGGTTTGGGTTTTCACCCTTTAACGGCTTGTGTTTAAGTTAAAGTGTGATTTTTGCAAATTATCATCATACACTTAAACCGGGAGACCCGGGACTACGCGGTCAGTTCCTACAAGTTACATTGGTCCCGTGTGAGGTGATCGTGCCTCCTACGGAGTCGTTTGGGGGCTAGTTTAGGTTTTCACCCTTTAACAGTCAGTTTTGGATTCAAAGTGAGATTTTTGTTAATTATTGACATACTCTCAAACCGGGAGACCCGAGGCTACGCGGTCAGTTCCTACAAGTTACATTGGTCCCGTGCGAGGTGTTCGTGCCTCTTACGACGTCGTTTGGGAGCTGATTTGGGTTTCCACTCTTTAACGCCTTATTTTTAAGTCAAAGTGTGATTTTTGCAAACTATCATCATTCTCTCAAACCAGGAGACCCGGGAATACGAGGTGAGTTCCTACAAGTTACATTGGTCCCGTGCGAGGTGTTTGTGCCTCCTACGGGGTCGTTTAGAGGTTGGTTTGGGTTTTCAACCTTTTACGGCTTGTTTTAAAGTCAGTGTGTGATTTTAATCAATTATCATCCTACTCTCAAACTAAGAGATTCGGGTCTACGTGATCAGTTCGTACAAGTTACATTGGTCCCGTGCGAGGTGTTCGTGCCTCTTACGGGGTCGTTTGGGGGCTGGTTTGGGTTTTCACCCTTTAATGACTTATTTTTAAGTTAAAGTATAATTTTTGCAAATTATCATCATACTCTCAAACCGGGAGACCCAGGACTACGTGATCAGTTCCTACAAGTTACTTTAGTCCCGTGAGTGGTGTTTGTGCCTCCTACGGGGTTGTTTGGAGGCTGGTTTGGGTTTTCACAATTTAACGGCTTATTTTTAAGTCAAAGTGTGATTTTTGCAAACTACCGTCGTACTCTTAAATCGGGAGACCCGGGACTATGCGGTCAGTTCCTACAAGTTACATTGGTCCCGTGCGAGGTGTTCGTGCCTCTTACGGGGTCGTGTGGGGGCTAGTTTGGATTTTCACCCTTTAACGGCTTATTTTTAAGTCTAAGTGTAGTTTTGCAAATTATCATCTACTCTCAAACAGGGAAACTTGGGACTACTCGATCAGTTCCAACAGGTTACATTGGTCCTGTGCAAGGTGTTCGTGCCTCCTACGGGGTTGTTTGGGAGTTGGTTTGGGTTTTCACCCTTTAACGAGTTATTTTTAAGTCAAAGTGTGATTTTTGAAATTATCATCATACTCTCAAACCGGGACACCCGGGACTACGCGGTCAGTTCCTAGAAGGTACATTGATCCCGTGCGAGGTGTTGGTGCCTCCTACGGGGTCGTTTGGGGGCTGGTTTGGGTTTTCACCCATTCATGGCTTATTTTTAAGTCTAAGTGTGAATTTTCCAAACTATCATCCTACTCTCAAACCGGGAAACCTGGGACAACGCGATATGTTCCTACAAGTTACATTGATTCCGTGCGAGGTGTTCGTGCCTCCTACGGGGTCATTTGGGGGATGGTTTGGGTTTTCACCCTTTAATGGCTTGTTTTTAAGTCAAAGTGTGATTTTTGCAAATTATCGTCGTACTCTCAAACTCGGAGACCTGGGACTACGTGGTCAGTTCCTACAAGTTACATTGGTCCCGTGCGAGGTGTTTGTGCCTCCTACGGGGTCGTTTGGGGGCTCATTTGGGTTTTCACCCTTTAACAGTCTGTTTTGAAGTCAAAGTGTGATTTTTGCAAATTATCGTCATACTCTCAAATCGGTAAACCCAGGACTACGCGGTCAGTTCCTACAAGTTACGTTGGTCCCGTGCGAGGTGTTTGTACCTCTTACGGGGTCGTTTGGGTGCTGGTTTGGGTTTTCACCCTTTAACGACTTGTTTATAACTTCAAGTGTGATTTTTGCAAATTATCATCATACCCACAAACCGGGAGATCCGGGACTACGCGATCATTTCCTACAAGTTACATTGGTCCCATGTGAGGTGTTCTGCATCCTATGGGGCCGTTTGGGGGCTCGTTTGGGTTTTAACCCTTTAACAGTCTATTTTGAAGTCAAAGTGTGATTTTTGCAAATTATCATCCTACTCTCATATAGGGAAAACCGGGACTACGCGATCAGTTCCTACAAGTTACATTGGTCATGTGCGAGGTGTTCGTGCCTCCTACGGGGTTGTTTGGGGGCTGGTTTGGGTTTTCATCATTTAACTACTTCTTTTTAAGTCAAAGTGTGATTTTTGCAGATTATCGTCATACTCTCAAACCGGGAGACCCGAGGATACGCGGTCAGTTCCTACAAGTTACAATTGGTCCGTGCGAGGTGTTCGTGCCTCCTACGGGGTCGTTTGGGGGCTGGTTTGGGTTTTAACCCTTTAACGGCTTATTTTTAAGTGAAAGTGTGATTTTTGCAAATTATCATCATACTTTCAAACCGGGAGACCCAGGGCTACGCGGTGAGTTCTTTCAAGTTACATTGGTCCCATGCGAGGTGTTCGTGCCTCTTACGGGGTCGTTTGGGTGCTGGTTTGGGTTGTCACCCTTAAACGGCTTGTTTTTAAGTTCAAGTGTGATCTTTGCAAATTATCATCATACTCACAAACCGGGAGATTCGAGACTACGCGGTCAGTTCCTACAAGTTACATTGGTCCCGTGCGAGGTGTCCGTGCCTCCTATGGGGCCGTTTGGAGGCTCTTTTAGGTTTTCACCCTTTAACAGTCTGTTTTGAAGTCAAAGTGTGATTTTTGAAAATTATCGTCCTACTCTCAAATCGAGAAAACCGGGACTACACGGTCAGTTCCTACAAGTTACATTGGTCTCGTGCGAGGTGTTTGTGCCTCTTACGGGGTCGTTTGGGGGCTGGTTTGGGTTTTCACCCTTTAACGGTTTGTTTTTAAGTATAAGTGTATTTTTGCAAATTATTGTCTACTCTCAAACCCGAAAACCTGGGACTACCCGGTCAGTTCCTACAAGTTAAATTGGTCATGTGCAAGGTGTTCGTGCCTCCTACGGGGTTGCTTGGGGGCTGCTTTGGGTTTTCACCTTTTAATAACTTGTTTTTAAGTCAAAGTGTGATTTTTGCAAATTATCGTCATACTCTCAAACCGGGAGACCCGAGGCTACGCGGTCAGTTCCTACAAGTTACATTTGGTCCCTCCGAGGTGTTCGTGCCTCCTACGGGGTCGTTTGGGGGCGGGTTTGGGTTTTCACCTTTTAACGGCTTGTTTTTAACTGAAAGTGTGATTTTTGCAAATTATCATCATACTCTCAAACCGGGAGACCCGGGGCTACGCGCTCAATTCCTACAAGTTACATTGGTCTCGTGTGAGGTGTTCGTGCCTCTTACGGGGTTATTTGGGGGATGGTTTGGGTTGTCTCCCTTAAACGGCTTGTTTTTAAGTTCAAGTGTGATTTTTCAAATTATCGTCATACTCACAAACCGGGAGATCCGGGACTACGCGGTCAGTTCCTACAAGTTACATTGGTCCCGTGCGAGGTGTTCGTGACTCCTATGGGGCCGTTTGGTGGCTCGTATGGGTTTTCACCCTTTAACAGTCTGTTTTGAAGTCAAAGTGTTATTTTTGCAAATTATCGTCCTACTCTAAAATCGGGAAAACCGGGACTACGCGGTCAGTTCCTACAAGTTACATTGGTCCCGTGCGAGATGTTTGTGCCACTTACGGGGACGTTTGGGTGTTGGTTTGGGTTTTCACCCTTTAACAGCTTGTTTTTAAGTCTAAGTGTATTTTTGCAAATTATTGTCTACTCTCAAACCAGTAAACCCGGGACTACCCGGTCGGTTCCTACAAGTTACATTGGTCATGTGCGAGGTGTTCGTGCCTCCTACGGGGTTATTTGGGGGCTGGTTTGGGTTTTCACCCTTTAACGACCTGTTTTTAAGTCAAAGTGTGATTTTTGCAAATTATCGTCATACTCTCAAACCACGAGACCCGAGACTACGCGGTCAGTTCCTACGAGTTACATTGGTCCTTGCGAGGTGTTCGTGCCTCCTACGGGGTCGTTTGGATGCTGGTTTGGGTTTTCACCCTTTAACGGCTTATTTTTAAGTGAAAGTGTGATTTTTGCAAATTACCATCATACTCTCAAACCGGGAGACCCGGGGCTACGCGGTGAGTTCCTACAAGTTACATTGGTCCCGTGCGAGGTGTTCGTGCCTCTTACGGGGTCGTTTGGGGGCTGGTTTGGGTTGACACCCTTTAACGGCTTATTTTTAAGTTCAAATGTGATTTTTGCAAATTATCGTCATACTCACAAACCAGGAGATTCAGGACTACGCGGTCAGTTCCTACAAGTTACATTGGTCCCGTGCGAGGTGTTCGTGCCTCCTATGGGGCCGTTTGGGGGCTCGTTTGGGTTTTCACTCTTTAACAGTCTGTTTTAAAGTCAAAGTGTGATTTTTGAAAATTATCGTCCTGCTCTCAAATCGGGAAAACTGGGACAACGCGTCCAGTACCAACAAGTTACATTGGTCACGTGCGAGGTGTTTGTGCCTCATACGGGGTCGTTTGGGGGCTGGTTTGGGTTTTCACCCTTTAACGGCTTGTTTTTAAGTCTAAGTGTATTTTTGCAAATTATTGTCTACTCTCAAACCAGGAAACCTGGGACTACCTGATCAGTTCCTACAAGTTACATTGGTCATGTGCGAGGTGTTCGTGCCTCCTACGGGGTTGTTTGGGGGCTGGTTTGGGTTTTCACCCTTTAACGACTTATTTTTAAGTCAAAGTGTGATTTTTGCAAATTATCGTCATACTCTCGAACCGGGAGACCCGAGGCTACGCGGTCAGTTCCTACAAGTTACATTTGGTCCCTACGAGGTGTTCGTGCCTCCTACGGGGTCGTTTGGGGGCTGGTTTGGGTTTTCACCATTTACAGGCTTGTTTTTTTAGTGAAAGTGTGATTTTTGCAAATTATCGTCATACTCTCAAATCGGGAGACCCGGGGCTATGCGCTGAGTTCCTACATGTTACATTGGTCCCATGCGAGGTGTTTTTTCTCCTACGGGGTCGTTTGGGGGTTGGTTTGGATTTTCACCCTTTCACGACTTATTTTTAAGTTAAAGTGTGATTTTTACAAATTATGGTCACACTCTCAAACCGGGAGACCCGGGACTACGCTGCCAGTTCCTACAAGTTACATTGGTCCCATACGAGGTGTCCAGGCCTCCTACGGGGTGGTTTGGGGGCTTCTTTCGGTGTTCACCCTTTAAGAGCCAGTTTTGAAGTCAAAGTTTGATTTTTCTAAATTATTGTCCTACTCTTAAATCGAGAAACTCGGGACTATGCGGTTAGTTCCAACAAGTTACATTTGTCCCTGCGAGGTGTTCGTGCCACCAATGGGGTCGTTTGGGGCCTGGTTTGGGTTATCACCCTCTAACGGCTTGTTTTTAAGTCAAAGTGTGATTTTTGCAAATTATCATCATACTCTCAAACCGGGACACCGGGGGCTACGCGGTCAGTTCCTACAAGTTACATTGGTCCCGTGCGAGGTGTTTGTGCCTCCTATGGGGTCGTTTGGGGGCTCGTTTGGGTTTTCACCCTTTAACAGTCTGTTTTGAAGTCAAAGTGTTATTTTTGCAAATTATCATCCTACTCTCAAATCGGGAAACCCGGGACTACGCGGTCAGTTGCTACAAGTTACATTGGTCCCGTGCGAGGTGTTTGTGCCTCTTACGGGGTCGTTTGGGGCTGGTTTAGGTTTTCACCCTTTAACGGCTTATTTTTAAGTCTAAGTGTATTTTTGCAAATTATGGTCAACTCTCAAACTAGGAAACCTGGGACTACCCGGTCAGTTCCTATAAGTTATATTGGTCATGTGCGAGGTGTTCGTGCCTCCTACGGGGTTGTTTGGGGGCTGGTTTGGGTTTTCACCCTTTAACGACTTTTTTTTAAGTTAAAGTGTGATTTTTACAAATTATGGTCACACTCTCAAACTGGGAGACCCGGGACTACGCGGCCAGTTCCTACAAGTTACATTGGTCCCATGCGAGGTGTCCATGCCTCCTACGGGGTGGTTTGGGGGCTTGTTTCGGTTTTCACCCTTTAAGAGCCAGTTTTGAAGTCAAAGTTCGATTTTTCTAAATTATCGTCCTACTCTTAAATCGAGAAACTCGGGACTATGCGGTTAGTTCCAACAAGTTACATTGGTCCCTGCGAGGTGTTCGTGCCACCAATGGGGTCGTTTGGGGCCTGGTTTGGGTTATCACCCTCTAACGGCTTGTTTTTAAGTCAAAGTGTGATTTTTGCAAATTATCATCATACTCTCAAACCGGGACACCGGGGGCTACGCGGTCAGTTCCTACAAGTTACATTGGTCCCGTACGAGGTGTTTGTGCCTCCTACGGGGTCGTTTGGGGGCTCGTTTGGGTTTTCACCCTTTAACAGTCTGTTTTGAAGTCAAAGTGTTATTTTTGCAAATTATCGTCCTACTCTCAAATCGGGAAAACCGGGACTACGCGGTCAGTTGCTATAAGTTACATTGGTCCCGTGCGAGGTGTTTGTGCCTCTTACGGGGTCGTTTGGGGCTGGTTTAGGTTTTCACCCTTTAACGGCTTATTTTTAAGTCTAAGTGTATTTTTGCAAATTATGGTCAACTCTCAAACTAGGAAACCTGGGACTACCCGGTCAGTTCCTATAAGTTATATTGGTCATGTGCGAGGTGTTCGTGCCTCCTACGGGGTTGTTTGGGGGCTGGTTTGGGTTTTCACCCTTTAACGACTTTTTTTTAAGTCAAAGTGTGATTTTTGCAAATTATTGTCATACTTTCAAACCGGGAGACCCGAGGCTACGCGGTCAGTTCCTACAAGTTACATTGGTCCCTGCGAGGTGTTCGTGTCTCCTACGGGGTGGTTTGGGGGCTTGTTTCGGTTTTCACCCTTTAAGAGCCAGTTTTGAAGTCAAAGTTCGATTTTTCTAAATTATTGTCCTACTCTTAAATCGAGAAACTCGGGACTATGCGGTTAGTTCCAACAAGTTACATTGGTCCCTGCGAGGTGTTCGTGCCACCAATGGGGTCGTTTGGGGCCTGGTTTGGGTTATCAACCTCTAACGGCTTGTTTTTAAGTCAAAGTGTGATTTTTGCAAATTATCATCATACTCTCAAACCGAGACACCGGGAGCTACGCAGTCAGTTCCTACAAGTTACATTGGTCCCGTGCGAGGTGTTTGTGCCTCCTACGGGGTCGTTTGGGGGCTCGTTTGGGTTTTCACCCTTTAACAGTCTGTTTTGAAGTCAAAGTGTTATTTTTGCAAATTATCGTCCTACTCTCAAATCGGGAAACCCGGGACTACGCGGTCAGTTGCTACAAGTTACATTGGTCCCGTGCGAGGTGTTTGTGCCTCTTACGGGGTCGTTTGGGGCTGGTTTAGGTTTTCACCCTTTAACGGCTTATTTTTAAGTCTAAGTGTATTTTTGCAAATTATGGTCAACTCTCAAACTAGGAAACCTGGGACTACCCGGTCAGTTCCTATAAGTTATATTGGTCATGTGCGAGGTGTTCGTGCCTCCTACGGGGTTGTTTGGGGGCTGGTTTGGGTTTTCACCCTTTAACGACTTTTTTTTAAGTTAAAGTGTGATTTTTACAAATTATGGTCACACTCTCAAACCGGGAGACCCGGGACTACGCGGCCAGTTCCTATAAGTTACATTGGTCCCATGCGAGGTGTCCATGCCTCCTACGGGGTGGTTTGGGGGCTTGTTTCGGTTTTCACCCTTTAAGAGCCAGTTTTGAAGTCAAAGTTCGATTTTTCTAAATTATCGTCCTACTCTTAAATCGAGAAACTCGGGACTATGCGGTTAGTTCCAACAAGTTACATTGGTCCCTGCGAGGTGTTCGTGCCACCAATGGGGTCGTTTGGGGCCTGGTTTGGGTTATCACCCTCTAACGGCTTGTTTTTAAGTCAAAGTGTGATTTTTGCAAATTATCATCATACTCTCAAACCGGGACACCGGGGGCTACGCGGTCAGTTCCTACAAGTTACATTGGTCCCGTACGAGGTGTTTGTGCCTCCTACGGGGTCGTTTGGGGGCTCGTTTGGGTTTTCACCCTTTAACAGTCTGTTTTGAAGTCAAAGTGTTATTTTTGCAAATTATCGTCCTACTCTCAAATCGGGAAAACCGGGACTACGCGGTCAGTTGCTATAAGTTACATTGGTCCCGTGCGAGGTGTTTGTGCCTCTTACGGGGTCGTTTGGGGCTGGTTTAGGTTTTCACCTTTTAACGGCTTATTTTTAAGTAAGTGTATTTTTGCAAATTATGGTCAACTCTCAAACTAGGAAACCTGGGACTACCCGGTCAGTTCCTATGAGTTATATTGGTCATGTGCGAGGTGTTCGTGCCTCCTACGGGGTTGTTTGGGGGCTGGTTTGGGTTTTCACCCTTTAACGACTTTTTTTTAAGTCAAAGTGTGATTTTTGCAAATTATTGTCATACTCTCAAACCGGGAGACCCGAGGCTACGCGGTCAGTTCCTACAAGTTACATTGGTCCCTGCGAGGTGTTCGTGTCTCCTACGGGGTTGTTTGGGTTTTCTACCTTTAACGCTTTATTTTTAAGTGAAAGTGTGATTTTTGCAAATTATCGTCATACTCTCAAATTGGGAGACCCGGGGCTACGCGGTGAGTTCCTACATGTTACATTGGTCTCGTGCGAGGTGTTTGTTCTCCTATGGGGTAGTTTGGGGGTTGGTTTGGGTTTTCACCCTTTCACAGCTTGTTTTCAAGTCAACGTGTGATTTTTGCAAATTATCGTCATACTCTCAAATCGGGAGACCCAGGACTACGCGGTCAATTCCTACAAGTTATATTGGTCCCGTGCGAGTTGTTCGTGCCTCCTATGGGATCATTTGGAGGCTGGTTTGGGTTTTCACCCTTTAACGGCTTGTTTTTAAGTCTAAGTGTGATTTTGGCAAACTATCATCCTACTCTCAAATCGGGAGACCCGGGGCTACGCGATGAATTCCTACAAGTTACATTTGTCCCGTGTGAGGTGTTCGTGCCTCTTACGGTGTCGTTTGGGGGATGGTTTGGGTTTTCACTATTTAACGGCTTGTTTTGAAGTCAAAGTGTGATTTTTGCAAATTATCGTCCTACTCTCAAATCGGGAAAATCGGGACTACGCGGTCAGTTCCTACAAGTTACGTTGGTCCCGTGCGAGGTGTTTGTGCCTCTTACGGGGTCGTTTGGGGGCTTGTTTGGGTTTTCACCCTTTAACAGCCAGTTTTAATGTCAAAGTGTGATTTTTGTAAATTGTCATCCTACTCTTAAATCGGGAAACTCGGGACTACGCGGTCAATTCCAACAAGTTACAATTGTCCCTGCGAGGTGTTCGTGCCTCCAACGGGGTCGTTTGGGGGCTGGTTTGGGTTTTCACCCTTTAACGGCTTGTTTTTAAGTTAAAGTGTGATTTTTGCAAATTATTGTCTACTCTCAAACCAGGAAACCCGGGACTACCTGGTCAGTTCCTACATGTTACATTGGTCATGTGCGAGGTGTTCGTGCCTCCTATGGGGTTGTTTGGGGGTTGGTTTGGATTTTCACCCTTTAACGATTTGTTTTTAAGTATTGTGTGATTTTTGAAAATTATCGTCATACTCACTAACCGGGAGACCTGAGGCTACGCGGTCAGTTCCCACAAGTTACATTGGTCCATGCGAGGTGTCCGTGCCTCCTACGGGGTCGTTTGGGGGCTGGTTTGGGTTTTCACCCTTTAATGGCTTGTTTTTAAGTGAAAGTGTGATTTTTACCAATTATCATCATACTATCAGACCGGGAGACCCGGGGCTACGCGGTGAGTTCCTACATGTTAAATTAGCCCCGTGCGAGGTGTCTGTTCTCCTACGGGGTCGTTTGGGGGGTGGTTTGGGTTTTCACCCTTTCACGGCTTATTTTCAAGTCAAAGTGTGATTTTTGCAAATTATCGTCATACTCTCTAAATCGGGAGACCCAAGACTATGCGGTCAATTCCTAGAAGTTACATTGGCCCCGTGCGAGGTTTTCGTGCCTCCTTTGGGATCATTTGGAGGCTGGTTTGGGTTTTCACCCTTTAACGGCTTGTTTTTAAATCTAAGTGTGATTTTGGCAAACTTTCATCCTACTCCCAAACCGAGAGATCCGGGACTACGTGGTCAGTTCCTACAAGTTACATTGGTCCCGTGCGAGGTGTCTGTTCCTCGTACGGGGTCATTTGGGTGCTTGTTTGGGGTTTCACCCTTTAACGGCTTATTTTTATGTCAAAGTGTGATTTTTGTAAATTATCGTCCTACTCTCAAATTGGGAAACCCGGGACTATGCAGTCAGTTCCTACAAGTTACATTGGTCCCGTGCGAGGTGTTCGTGCCTCCTATGGGGTCATTTGGGGGCTGGTTTGGGTTTTCATCCTTTAACGGTTTGTTTTTAAGTCTAAGTGTTATTTTGGAAAACTATCATCCTACTCTCAAACCGAGAAACTCGGGACTGCCCGGTTAGTTCCTACAAGTAACATTGGTCATGTGCGAGGTGTTCGTGCCTCCTACCGGGTTGTTTGGGGGCTAGTTTGGGTTTTCACCCTTTAACGGCTTGTTTTTAAGTTCAAGTGTGATTTTTGCAAATTATTGTCATACTCACAAACCGCGAGATCCGGGACTACGCGGTCAGATCCTACAAGTTACATTAGTCCCGTGCGAGGTGTTTGTGCCTCCCATGGGGCCGTTTGGGGGCTCGTTGGGTTTTCACCCTTTAACAGTATGTTTTGAAGTCAAAGTGTGCGTTTTGCAAATTATCGTCCTACTCTCAAATCAGGAAAATCGGGACTACGTGGTCAGTTCCTACAAGTTACATTGGTCCCGTGCGAGGTGTTTGTGCCTCTTACGGGGTCGTTTGTGGCTGGTTTGGGTTTTCACCCTTTAACGGCTTGTTTTTAAGTCTAAGTGTATTCTGGTAAAATTACTTTCTACTCTCAAACCAGGAAACCCGGGACTACCCGGTCAGTTCCTACAAGTTACATTGGTCATGTGCGAGGTGTTCGTGCCTCCTATGGGGTTGTTTGGGGGTTGGTTTGGATTTTCACCCTTTAACGATTTGTTTTTAAGTATTGTGTGATTTTTGAAAATTATCGTCATACTCACTAACCGGGAGACCTGAGGCTACGCGGTCAGTTCCCACAAGTTACATTGGTCCCTGCGAGGTGTCCGTGCCTCCTACGGGGTCGTTTGGGGGCTGGTTTGGGTTTTCACCCTTTAATGGCTTGTTTTTAAGTGAAAGTGTGATTTTTACCAATTATCATCATACTATCAGACCGGGAGACCCGGGGCTACGCGGTGAGTTCCTACATGTTAAATTAGCCCCGTGCGAGGTGTCTGTTCTCCTACGGGGTCGTTTGGGGGGTGGTTTGGGTTTTCACCCTTTCACGGCTTATTTTCAAGTCAAAGTGTGATTTTTGCAAATTATCATCATACTCTCTAAATCGGGAGACCCAAGACTATGCGGTCAATTCCTAGAAGTTACATTGGCCCCGTGCGAGGTTTTCGTGCCTCCTTTGGGATCATTTGGAGGCTGGTTTGGGTTTTCACCCTTTAACGGCTTGTTTTTAAATCTAAGTGTGATTTTGGCAAACTTTCATCCTACTCCCAAACCGAGAGATCCGGGACTACGTGGTCAGTTCCTACAAGTTACATTGGTCCCGTGCGAGGTGTCTGTTCCTCGTACGGGGTCGTTTGGGTGCTTGTTTGGGGTTTCACCCTTTAACGGCTTATTTTTATGTCAAAGTGTGATTTTTGTAAATTATCGTCCTACTCTCAAATTGGGAAACCCGGGACTATGCAGTCAGTTCCTACAAGTTACATTGGTCCCGTGCAAGGTGTTCGTGCCTCCTATGGGGTCATTTGGGGGCTGGTTTGGGTTTTCATCCTTTAACGGTTTGTTTTTAAGTCTAAGTGTTATTTTGGAAAACTATCATCCTACTCTCAAACCGAGAAACTCGGGACTGCCCGGTTAGTTCCTACAAGTAACATTGGTCATGTGCGAGGTGTTCGTGCCTCCTACCGGGTTGTTTGGGGGCTAGTTTGGGTTTTCACCCTTTAACGGCTTGTTTTTAAGTTCAAGTGTGATTTTTGCAAATTATTGTCATACTCACAAACCGCGAGATCCGGGACTACGCGGTCAGATCCTACAAGTTACATTAGTCCCGTGCGAGGTGTTTGTGCCTCCCATGGGGCCGTTTGGGGGCTCGTTGGGTTTTCACCCTTTAACAGTATGTTTTGAAGTCAAAGTGTGCGTTTTGCAAATTATCGTCCTACTCTCAAATCAGGAAAATCGGGACTACGTGGTCAGTTCCTACAAGTTACATTGGTCCCGTGCGAGGTGTTTGTGCCTCTTACGGGGTCGTTTGTGGCTGGTTTGGGTTTTCACCCTTTAACGGCTTGTTTTTAAGTCTAAGTGTATTCTGGTAAAATTACTTTCTACTCTCAAACCAGGAAACCCGGGACTACCCGGTCAGTTCCTACAAGTAACATTGGTCATGTGCGAGGTGTTCATGCCTCCTACGGGGTTGTTTGGGGGCTGGTTTGGGTTTTCACCCTTTAACGACTTGTTTTTAAGTCAAAGTGTGATTTTTGCAAATTATCGTCATACTCTCAAACCGGGAGACCCGAGGCAACGCATTTAGTTTTTAGAAGATACATTGGTCCCTACGAGGTGTTCGTGCCTCCTACGGGGTCGTTTGGGGGCTGGTTTGGGTTTTCACCCTTTAATGGCTTGTTTTTAAGTGAAAGTGTGATTTTTACCAATTATCATCATACTATCAGACCGGGAGACCCGGGGCTACGCGGTGAGTTCCTACATGTTAAATTAGCCCCGTGCGAGGTGTCTGTTCTCCTACGGGGTCGTTTGGGGGGTGGTTTGGGTTTTCACCCTTTCACGGCTTATTTTCAAGTCAAAGTGTGATTTTTGCAAATTATCATCATACTCTCTAAATCGGGAGACCCAAGACTATGCGGTCAATTCCTAGAAGTTACATTGGCCCCGTGCGAGGTTTTCGTGCCTCCTTTGGGATCATTTGGAGGCTGGTTTGGGTTTTCACCCTTTAACGGCTTGTTTTTAAATCTAAGTGTGATTTTGGCAAACTTTCATCCTACTCCCAAACCGAGAGATCCGGGACTACGTGGTCAGTTCCTACAAGTTACATTGGTCCCGTGCGAGGTGTCTGTTCCTCGTACGGGGTCGTTTGGGTGCTTGTTTGGGGTTTCACCCTTTAACGGCTTATTTTTATGTCAAAGTGTGATTTTTGTAAATTATCGTCCTACTCTCAAATTGGGAAACCCGGGACTATGCAGTCAGTTCCTACAAGTTACATTGGTCCCGTGCGAGGTGTTCGTGCCTCCTATGGGGTCATTTGGGGGCTGGTTTGGGTTTTCATCCTTTAACGGTTTGTTTTTAAGTCTAAGTGTTATTTTGGAAAACTATCATCCTACTCTCAAACCGAGAAACTCGGGACTGCCCGGTTAGTTCCTACAAGTAACATTGGTCATGTGCGAGGTGTTCGTGCCTCCTACCGGGTTGTTTGGGGGCTAGTTTGGGTTTTCACCCTTTAACGGCTTGTTTTTAAGTTCAAGTGTGATTTTTGCAAATTATTGTCATACTCACAAACCGCGAGATCCGGGACAACGCGGTCAGATTCTACAAGTTACATTAGTCCCGTGCGAGGTGTTTGTGCCTCCCATGGGGCCGTTTGGGGGCTCGTTGGGTTTTCACCCTTTAACAGTATGTTTTGAAGTCAAAGTGTGCGTTTTGCAAATTATCGTCCTACTCTCAAATCAGGAAAATCGGGACTACGTGGTCAGTTCCTACAAGTTACATTGGTCCCGTGCGAGGTGTTTGTGCCTCTTACGGGGTCGTTTGTGGCTGGTTTGGGTTTTCACCCTTTAACGGCTTGTTTTTAAGTCTAAGTGTATTCTGGTAAAATTACTTTCTACTCTCAAACCAGGAAACCCGGGACTACCCGGTCAGTTCCTACAAGTTACATTGGTCATGTGCGAGGTGTTCGTGCCTCCTATGGGGTTGTTTGGGGGTTGGTTTGGATTTTCACCCTTTAACGATTTGTTTTTAAGTATTGTGTGATTTTTGAAAATTATCGTCATACTCACTAACCGGGAGACCTGAGGCTACGCGATCAGTTCCCACAAGTTACATTGGTCCCTGCGAGGTGTTCGTGCCTCCTACGGGGTCGTTTGGGGGCTGGTTTGGGTTTTCACCCTTTAATGGCTTATTTTTAAGTGAAAGTGTGATTTTTACCAATTATCATCATACTATCAGACCGGGAGACCCGGGGCTACGCGGTGAGTTCCTACATGTTAAATTAGCCCCGTGCGAGGTGTCTGTTCTCCTACGGGGTCGTTTGGGGGGTGGTTTGGGTTTTCACCCTTTCACGGCTTATTTTCAAGTCAAAGTGTGATTTTTGCAAATTATCATCATACTCTCTAAATCGGGAGACCCAAGACTATGCGTTCAATTCCTAGAAGTTACATTGGCCCCGTGCGAGGTTTTCGTGCCTCCTTTGGGATCATTTGGAGGCTGGTTTGGGTTTTCACCCTTTAACGGCTTGTTTTTAAATCTAAGTGTGATTTTGGCAAACTTTCATCCTACTCCCAAACCGAGAGATCCGGGACTACGTGGTCAGTTCCTACAAGTTACATTGGTCCCGTCCGAGGTGTCTGTTCCTCGTACGGGGTCGTTTGGGTGCTTGTTTGGGGTTTCACCCTTTAACGGCTTATTTTTATGTCAAAGTGTGATTTTTGTAAATTATCGTCCTACTCTCAAATTGGGAAACCCGGGACTATGCAGTCAGTTCCTACAAGTTACATTGGTCCCGTGCGAGGTGTTCGTGCCTCCTATGGGGTCATTTGGGGGCTGGTTTGGGTTTTCATCCTTTAACGGTTTGTTTTTAAGTCTAAGTGTTATTTTGGAAAACTATCATCCTACTCTCAAACCGAGAAACTCGGGACTACCCGGTTAGTTCCTACAAGTAACATTGGTCATGTGCGAGGTGTTCGTGCCTCCTACCGGGTTGTTTGGGGGCTAGTTTGGGTTTTCACCCTTTAACGGCTTGTTTTTAAGTTCAAGTGTGATTTTTGCAAATTATTGTCATACTCACAAACCGCGAGATCCGGGACTACGCGGTCAGATCCTACAAGTTACATTAGTCCCGTGCGAGGTGTTTGTGCCTCCCATGGGGCCGTTTGGGGGCTCGTTGGGTTTTCACCCTTTAACAGTATGTTTTGAAGTCAAAGTGTGCGTTTTGCAAATTATCGTCCTACTCTCAAATCAGGAAAATCGGGACTACGTGGTCAGTTCCTACAAGTTACATTGGTCCCGTGCGAGGTGTTTGTGCCTCTTACGGGGTCGTTTGTGGCTGGTTTGGGTTTTCACCCTTTAACGGCTTGTTTTTAAGTCTAAGTGTATTCTGGTAAAATTACTTTCTACTCTCAAACCAGGAAACCCGGGACTACCCGGTCAGTTCCTACAAGTTACATTGGTCATGTGCGAGGTGTTCGTGCCTCCTATGGGGTTGTTTGGGGGTTGGTTTGGATTTTCACCCTTTAACGATTTGTTTTTAAGTATTGTGTGATTTTTGAAAATTATCGTCATACTCACTAACCGGGAGACCTGAGGCTACGCGGTCAGTTCCCACAAGTTACATTGGTCCCTGCGAGGTGTCCGTGCCTCCTACGGGGTTGTTTGGGGGCTGGTTTGGGTTTTCACCCTTTAATGGCTTGTTTTTAAGTGAAAGTGTGATTTTTACCAATTATCATCATACTATCAGACCGGGAGACCCGGGGCTACGCGGTGAGTTCCTACATGTTAAATTAGCCCCGTGCGAGGTGTCTGTTCTCCTACGGGGTCGTTTGGGGGGTGGTTTGGGTTTTCACCCTTTCACGGCTTATTTTCAAGTCAAAGTGTGATTTTTGCAAATTATCATCATACTCTCTAAATCGGGAGACCCAAGACTATGCGTTCAATTCCTAGAAGTTACATTGGCCCCGTGCGAGGTTTTCGTGCCTCCTTTGGGATCATTTGGAGGCTGGTTTGGGTTTTCACCCTTTAACGGCTTGTTTTTAAATCTAAGTGTGATTTTGGCAAACTTTCATCCTACTCCCAAACCGAGAGATCCGGGACTACGTGGTCAGTTCCTACAAGTTACATTGGTCCCGTCCGAGGTGTCTGTTCCTCGTACGGGGTCGTTTGGGTGCTTGTTTGGGGTTTCACCCTTTAACGGCTTATTTTTATGTCAAAGTGTGATTTTTGTAAATTATCGTCCTACTCTCAAATTGGGAAACCCGGGACTATGCAGTCAGTTCCTACAAGTTACATTGGTCCCGTGCGAGGTGTTCGTGCCTCCTATGGGGTCATTTGGGGGCTGGTTTGGGTTTTCATCCTTTAACGGTTTGTTTTTAAGTCTAAGTGTTATTTTGGAAAACTATCATCCTACTCTCAAACCGAGAAACTCGGGACTGCCCGGTTAGTTCCTACAAGTAACATTGGTCATGTGCGAGGTGTTCGTGCCTCCTACCGGGTTGTTTGGGGGCTAGTTTGGGTTTTCACCCTTTAACGGCTTGTTTTTAAGTTCAAGTGTGATTTTTGCAAATTATTGTCATACTCACAAACCGCGAGATCCGGGACTACGCGGTCAGATCCTACAAGTTACATTAGTCCCGTGCGAGGTGTTTGTGCCTCCCATGGGGCCGTTTGGGGGCTCGTTGGGTTTTCACCCTTTAACAGTATGTTTTGAAGTCAAAGTGTGCGTTTTGCAAATTATCGTCCTACTCTCAAATCAGGAAAATCGGGACTACGTGGTCAGTTCCTACAAGTTACATTGGTCCCGTGCGAGGTGTTTGTGCCTCTTACGGGGTCGTTTGTGGCTGGTTTGGGTTTTCACCCTTTAACGGCTTGTTTTTAAGTCTAAGTGTATTCTGGTAAAATTACTTTCTACTCTCAAACCAGGAAACCCGGGACTACCCGGTCAGTTCCTACAAGTTACATTGGTCATGTGCGAGGTGTTCGTGCCTCCTATGGGGTTGTTTGGGGGTTGGTTTGGATTTTCACCCTTTAACGATTTGTTTTTAAGTATTGTGTGATTTTTGAAAATTATCGTCATACTCACTAACCGGGAGACCTGAGGCTACGCGGTCAGTTCCCACAAGTTACATTGGTCCCTGCGAGGTGTCCGTGCCTCCTACGGGGTCGTTTGGGGGCTGGTTTGGGTTTTCACCCTTTAATGGCTTGTTTTTAAGTGAAAGTGTGATTTTTACCAATTATCATCATACTATCAGACCGGGAGACCCGGGGCTACGCGGTGAGTTCCTACATGTTAAATTAGCCCCGTGCGAGGTGTCTGTTCTCCTACGGGGTCGTTTGGGGGGTGGTTTGGGTTTTCACCCTTTCACGGCTTATTTTCAAGTCAAAGTGTGATTTTTGCAAATTATCATCATACTCTCTAAATCGGGAGACCCAAGACTATGCGGTCAATTCCTAGAAGTTACATTGGCCCCGTGCGAGGTTTTCGTGCCTCCTTTGGGATCATTTGGAGGCTGGTTTGGGTTTTCACCCTTTAACGGCTTGTTTTTAAATCTAAGTGTGATTTTGGCAAACTTTCATCCTACTCCCAAACCGAGAGATCCGGGACTACGTGGTCAGTTCCTACAAGTTACATTGGTCCCGTGCGAGGTGTCTGTTCCTCGTACGGGGTCGTTTGGGTGCTTGTTTGGGGTTTCACCCTTTAACGGCTTATTTTTATGTCAAAGTGTGATTTTTGTAAATTATCGTCCTACTCTCAAATTGGGAAACCCGGGACTATGCAGTCAGTTCCTACAAGTTACATTGGTCCCGTGCAAGGTGTTCGTGCCTCCTATGGGGTCATTTGGGGGCTGGTTTGGGTTTTCATCCTTTAACGGTTTGTTTTTAAGTCTAAGTGTTATTTTGGAAAACTATCATCCTACTCTCAAACCGAGAAACTCGGGACTGCCCGGTTAGTTCCTACAAGTAACATTGGTCATGTGCGAGGTGTTCGTGCCTCCTACCGGGTTGTTTGGGGGCTAGTTTGGGTTTTCACCCTTTAACGGCTTGTTTTTAAGTTCAAGTGTGATTTTTGCAAATTATTGTCATACTCACAAACCGCGAGATCCGGGACTACGCGGTCAGATCCTACAAGTTACATTAGTCCCGTGCGAGGTGTTTGTGCCTCCCATGGGGCCGTTTGGGGGCTCGTTGGGTTTTCACCCTTTAACAGTATGTTTTGAAGTCAAAGTGTGCGTTTTGCAAATTATCGTCCTACTCTCAAATCAGGAAAATCGGGACTACGTGGTCAGTTCCTACAAGTTACATTGGTCCCGTGCGAGGTGTTTGTGCCTCTTACGGGGTCGTTTGTGGCTGGTTTGGGTTTTCACCCTTTAACGGCTTGTTTTTAAGTCTAAGTGTATTCTGGTAAAATTACTTTCTACTCTCAAACCAGGAAACCCGGGACTACCCGGTCAGTTCCTACAAGTTACATTGGTCATGTGCGAGGTGTTCGTGCCTCCTATGGGGTTGTTTGGGGGTTGGTTTGGATTTTCACCCTTTAACGATTTGTTTTTAAGTATTGTGTGATTTTTGAAAATTATCGTCATACTCACTAACCGGGAGACCTGAGGCTACGCGGTCAGTTCCCACAAGTTACATTGGTCCCTGCGAGGTGTCCGTGCCTCCTACGGGGTTGTTTGGGGGCTGGTTTGGGTTTTCACCCTTTAATGGCTTGTTTTTAAGTGAAAGTGTGATTTTTACCAATTATCATCATACTATCAGACCGGGAGACCCGGGGCTACGCGGTGAGTTCCTACATGTTAAATTAGCCCCGTGCGAGGTGTCTGTTCTCCTACGGGGTCGTTTGGGGGGTGGTTTGGGTTTTCACCCTTTCACGGCTTATTTTCAAGTCAAAGTGTGATTTTTGCAAATTATCATCATACTCTCTAAATCGGGAGACCCAAGACTATGCGTTCAATTCCTAGAAGTTACATTGGCCCCGTGCGAGGTTTTCGTGCCTCCTTTGGGATCATTTGGAGGCTGGTTTGGGTTTTCACCCTTTAACGGCTTGTTTTTAAATCTAAGTGTGATTTTGGCAAACTTTCATCCTACTCCCAAACCGAGAGATCCGGGACTACGTGGTCAGTTCCTACAAGTTACATTGGTCCCGTCCGAGGTGTCTGTTCCTCGTACGGGGTCGTTTGGGTGCTTGTTTGGGGTTTCACCCTTTAACGGCTTATTTTTATGTCAAAGTGTGATTTTTGTAAATTATCGTCCTACTCTCAAATTGGGAAACCCGGGACTATGCAGTCAGTTCCTACAAGTTACATTGGTCCCGTGCGAGGTGTTCGTGCCTCCTATGGGGTCATTTGGGGGCTGGTTTGGGTTTTCATCCTTTAACGGTTTGTTTTTAAGTCTAAGTGTTATTTTGGAAAACTATCATCCTACTCTCAAACCGAGAAACTCGGGACTGCCCGGTTAGTTCCTACAAGTAACATTGGTCATGTGCGAGGTGTTCGTGCCTCCTACCGGGTTGTTTGGGGGCTAGTTTGGGTTTTCACCCTTTAACGGCTTGTTTTTAAGTTCAAGTGTGATTTTTGCAAATTATTGTCATACTCACAAACCGCGAGATCCGGGACTACGCGGTCAGATCCTACAAGTTACATTAGTCCCGTGCGAGGTGTTTGTGCCTCCCATGGGGCCGTTTGGGGGCTCGTTGGGTTTTCACCCTTTAACAGTATGTTTTGAAGTCAAAGTGTGCGTTTTGCAAATTATCGTCCTACTCTCAAATCAGGAAAATCGGGACTACGTGGTCAGTTCCTACAAGTTACATTGGTCCCGTGCGAGGTGTTTGTGCCTCTTACGGGGTCGTTTGTGGCTGGTTTGGGTTTTCACCCTTTAACGGCTTGTTTTTAAGTCTAAGTGTATTCTGGTAAAATTACTTTCTACTCTCAAACCAGGAAACCCGGGACTACCCGGTCAGTTCCTACAAGTAACATTGGTCATGTGCGAGGTGTTCATGCCTCCTACGGGGTTGTTTGGGGGCTGGTTTGGGTTTTCACCCTTTAACGACTTGTTTTTAAGTCAAAGTGTGATTTTTGCAAATTATCGTCATACTCTCAAACCGGGAGACCCGAGGCAACGCATTTAGTTTTTAGAAGATACATTGGTCCCTACGAGGTGTTCGTGCCTCCTACGGGGTCGTTTGGGGGCTGGTTTGGGTTTTCACCCTTTAATGGCTTGTTTTTAAGTGAAAGTGTGATTTTTACCAATTATCATCATACTATCAGACCGGGAGACCTGGGGCTACGCGGTGAGTTCCTACATGTTAAATTAGCCCCGTGCGAGGTGTCTGTTCTCCTACGGGGTCGTTTGGGGGGTGGTTTGGGTTTTCACCCTTTCACGGCTTATTTTCAAGTCAAAGTGTGATTTTTGCAAATTATCGTCATACTCTCTAAATCGGGAGACCCAAGACTATGCGGTCAATTCCTAGAAGTTACATTGGCCCCGTGCGAGGTTTTCGTGCCTCCTTTGGGATCATTTGGAGGCTGGTTTGGGTTTTCACCCTTTAACGGCTTGTTTTTAAATCTAAGTGTGATTTTGGCAAACTTTCATCCTACTCCCAAACCGAGAGATCCGGGACTACGTGGTCAGTTCCTACAAGTTACATTGGTCCCGTGCGAGGTGTCTGTTCCTCGTACGGGGTCGTTTGGGTGCTTGTTTGGGGTTTCACCCTTTAACGGCTTATTTTTATGTCAAAGTGTGATTTTTGTAAATTATCGTCCTACTCTCAAATTGGGAAACCCGGGACTATGCAGTCAGTTCCTACAAGTTACATTGGTCCCGTGCGAGGTGTTCGTGCCTCCTATGGGGTCATTTGGGGGCTGGTTTGGGTTTTCATCCTTTAACGGTTTGTTTTTAAGTCTAAGTGTTATTTTGGAAAACTATCATCCTACTCTCAAACCGAGAAACTCGGGACTGCCCGGTTAGTTCCTACAAGTAACATTGGTCATGTGCGAGGTGTTCGTGCCTCCTACCGGGTTGTTTGGGGGCTAGTTTGGGTTTTCACCCTTTAACGGCTTGTTTTTAAGTTCAAGTGTGATTTTTGCAAATTATTGTCATACTCACAAACCGCGAGATCCGGGACTACGCGGTCAGATCCTACAAGTTACATTAGTCCCGTGCGAGGTGTTTGTGCCTCCCATGGGGCCGTTTGGGGGCTCGTTGGGTTTTCACCCTTTAACAGTATGTTTTGAAGTCAAAGTGTGCGTTTTGCAAATTATCGTCCTACTCTCAAATCAGGAAAATCGGGACTACGTGGTCAGTTCCTACAAGTTACATTGGTCCCGTGCGAGGTGTTTGTGCCTCTTACGGGGTCGTTTGTGGCTGGTTTGGGTTTTCACCCTTTAACGGCTTGTTTTTAAGTCTAAGTGTATTCTGGTAAAATTACTTTCTACTCTCAAACCAGGAAACCCGGGACTACCCGGTCAGTTCCTACAAGTTACATTGGTCATGTGCGAGGTGTTCGTGCCTCCTATGGGGTTGTTTGGGGGTTGGTTTGGATTTTCACCCTTTAACGATTTGTTTTTAAGTATTGTGTGATTTTTGAAAATTATCGTCATACTCACTAACCGGGAGACCTGAGGCTACACGATCAGTTCCCACAAGTTACATTGGTCCCTGCGAGGTGTTCGTGCCTCCTACGGGGTCGTTTGGGGGCTGGTTTGGGTTTTCACCCTTTAATGGCTTGTTTTTAAGTGAAAGTGTGATTTTTACCAATTATCATCATACTATCAGACCGGGAGACCCGGGGCTACGCGGTGAGTTCCTACATGTTAAATTAGCCCCGTGCGAGGTGTCTGTTCTCCTACGGGGTCGTTTGGGGGGTGGTTTGGGTTTTCACCCTTTCACGGCTTATTTTCAAGTCAAAGTGTGATTTTTGCAAATTATCATCATACTCTCTAAATCGGGAGACCCAAGACTATGCGGTCAATTCCTAGAAGTTACATTGGCCCCGTGCGAGGTTTTCGTGCCTCCTTTGGGATCATTTGGAGGCTGGTTTGGGTTTTCACCCTTTAACGGCTTGTTTTTAAATCTAAGTGTGATTTTGGCAAACTTTCATCCTACTCCCAAACCAAGAGATCCGGGACTACGTGGTCAGTTCCTACAAGTTACATTGGTCCCGTGCGAGGTGTCTGTTCCTCGTACGGGGTCGTTTGGGTGCTTGTTTGGGGTTTCACCCTTTAACGGCTTATTTTTATGTCAAAGTGTGATTTTTGTAAATTATCGTCCTACTCTCAAATTGGGAAACCCGGGACTATGCAGTCAGTTCCTACAAGTTACATTGGTCCCGTGCGAGGTGTTCGTGCCTCCTATGGGGTCATTTGGGGGCTGGTTTGGGTTTTCATCCTTTAACGGTTTGTTTTTAAGTCTAAGTGTTATTTTGGAAAACTATCATCCTACTCTCAAACCGAGAAACTCGGGACTGCCCGGTTAGTTCCTACAAGTAACATTGGTCATGTGCGAGGTGTTCGTGCCTCCTACCGGGTTGTTTGGGGGCTAGTTTGGGTTTTCACCCTTTAACGGCTTGTTTTTAAGTTCAAGTGTGATTTTTGCAAATTATTGTCATACTCACAAACCGCGAGATCCGGGACAACGCGGTCAGATTCTACAAGTTACATTAGTCCCGTGCGAGGTGTTTGTGCCTCCCATGGGGCCGTTTGGGGGCTCGTTGGGTTTTCACCCTTTAACAGTATGTTTTGAAGTCAAAGTGTGCGTTTTGCAAATTATCGTCCTACTCTCAAATCAGGAAAATCGGGACTACGTGGTCAGTTCCTACAAGTTACATTGGTCCCGTGCGAGGTGTTTGTGCCTCTTACGGGGTCGTTTGTGGCTGGTTTGGGTTTTCACCCTTTAACGGCTTGTTTTTAAGTCTAAGTGTATTCTGGTAAAATTACTTTCTACTCTCAAACCAGGAAACCCGGGACTACCCGGTCAGTTCCTACAAGTTACATTGGTCATGTGTGAGGTGTTCGTGCCTCCTATGGGGTTGTTTGGGGGTTGGTTTGGATTTTCACCCTTTAACGATTTGTTTTTAAGTATTGTGTGATTTTTGAAAATTATCGTCATACTCACTAACCGGGAGACCTGAGGCTACGCGATCAGTTCCCACAAGTTACATTGGTCCCTGCGAGGTGTTCGTGCCTCCTACGGGGTCGTTTGGGGGCTGGTTTGGGTTTTCACCCTTTAATGGCTTATTTTTAAGTGAAAGTGTGATTTTTACCAATTATCATCATACTATCAGACCGGGAGACCCGGGGCTACGCGGTGAGTTCCTACATGTTAAATTAGCCCCGTGCGAGGTGTCTGTTCTCCTACGGGGTCGTTTGGGGGGTGGTTTGGGTTTTCACCCTTTCACGGCTTATTTTCAAGTCAAAGTGTGATTTTTGCAAATTATCATCATACTCTCTAAATCGGGAGACCCAAGACTATGCGTTCAATTCCTAGAAGTTACATTGGCCCCGTGCGAGGTTTTCGTGCCTCCTTTGGGATCATTTGGAGGCTGGTTTGGGTTTTCACCCTTTAACGGCTTGTTTTTAAATCTAAGTGTGATTTTGGCAAACTTTCATCCTACTCCCAAACCGAGAGATCCGGGACTACGTGGTCAGTTCCTACAAGTTACATTGGTCCCGTCCGAGGTGTCTGTTCCTCGTACGGGGTCGTTTGGGTGCTTGTTTGGGGTTTCACCCTTTAACGGCTTATTTTTATGTCAAAGTGTGATTTTTGTAAATTATCGTCCTACTCTCAAATTGGGAAACCCGGGACTATGCAGTCAGTTCCTACAAGTTACATTGGTCCCGTGCGAGGTGTTCGTGCCTCCTATGGGGTCATTTGGGGGCTGGTTTGGGTTTTCATCCTTTAACGGTTTGTTTTTAAGTCTAAGTGTTATTTTGGAAAACTATCATCCTACTCTCAAACCGAGAAACTCGGGACTACCCGGTTAGTTCCTACAAGTAACATTGGTCATGTGCGAGGTGTTCGTGCCTCCTACCGGGTTGTTTGGGGGCTAGTTTGGGTTTTCACCCTTTAACGGCTTGTTTTTAAGTTCAAGTGTGATTTTTGCAAATTATTGTCATACTCACAAACCGCGAGATCCGGGACTACGCGGTCAGATCCTACAAGTTACATTAGTCCCGTGCGAGGTGTTTGTGCCTCCCATGGGGCCGTTTGGGGGCTCGTTGGGTTTTCACCCTTTAACAGTATGTTTTGAAGTCAAAGTGTGCGTTTTGCAAATTATCGTCCTACTCTCAAATCAGGAAAATCGGGACTACGTGGTCAGTTCCTACAAGTTACATTGGTCCCGTGCGAGGTGTTTGTGCCTCTTACGGGGTCGTTTGTGGCTGGTTTGGGTTTTCACCCTTTAACGGCTTGTTTTTAAGTCTAAGTGTATTCTGGTAAAATTACTTTCTACTCTCAAACCAGGAAACCCGGGACTACCCGGTCAGTTCCTACAAGTTACATTGGTCATGTGCGAGGTGTTCGTGCCTCCTATGGGGTTGTTTGGGGGTTGGTTTGGATTTTCACCCTTTAACGATTTGTTTTTAAGTATTGTGTGATTTTTGAAAATTATCGTCATACTCACTAACCGGGAGACCTGAGGCTACGCGGTCAGTTCCCACAAGTTACATTGGTCCCTGCGAGGTGTCCGTGCCTCCTACGGGGTTGTTTGGGGGCTGGTTTGGGTTTTCACCCTTTAATGGCTTGTTTTTAAGTGAAAGTGTGATTTTTACCAATTATCATCATACTATCAGACCGGGAGACCCGGGGCTACGCGGTGAGTTCCTACATGTTAAATTAGCCCCGTGCGAGGTGTCTGTTCTCCTACGGGGTCGTTTGGGGGGTGGTTTGGGTTTTCACCCTTTCACGGCTTATTTTCAAGTCAAAGTGTGATTTTTGCAAATTATCATCATACTCTCTAAATCGGGAGACCCAAGACTATGCGTTCAATTCCTAGAAGTTACATTGGCCCCGTGCGAGGTTTTCGTGCCTCCTTTGGGATCATTTGGAGGCTGGTTTGGGTTTTCACCCTTTAACGGCTTGTTTTTAAATCTAAGTGTGATTTTGGCAAACTTTCATCCTACTCCCAAACCGAGAGATCCGGGACTACGTGGTCAGTTCCTACAAGTTACATTGGTCCCGTCCGAGGTGTCTGTTCCTCGTACGGGGTCGTTTGGGTGCTTGTTTGGGGTTTCACCCTTTAACGGCTTATTTTTATGTCAAAGTGTGATTTTTGTAAATTATCGTCCTACTCTCAAATTGGGAAACCCGGGACTATGCAGTCAGTTCCTACAAGTTACATTGGTCCCGTGCGAGGTGTTCGTGCCTCCTATGGGGTCATTTGGGGGCTGGTTTGGGTTTTCATCCTTTAACGGTTTGTTTTTAAGTCTAAGTGTTATTTTGGAAAACTATCCTCCTACTCTCAAACCGAGAAACTCGGGACTGCCCGGTTAGTTCCTACAAGTAACATTGGTCATGTGCGAGGTGTTCGTGCCTCCTACCGGGTTGTTTGGGGGCTAGTTTGGGTTTTCACCCTTTAACGGCTTGTTTTTAAGTTCAAGTGTGATTTTTGCAAATTATTGTCATACTCACAAACCGCGAGATCCGGGACTACGCGGTCAGATCCTACAAGTTACATTAGTCCCGTGCGAGGTGTTTGTGCCTCCCATGGGGCCGTTTGGGGGCTCGTTGGGTTTTCACCCTTTAACAGTATGTTTTGAAGTCAAAGTGTGCGTTTTGCAAATTATCGTCCTACTCTCAAATCAGGAAAATCGGGACTACGTGGTCAGTTCCTACAAGTTACATTGGTCCCGTGCGAGGTGTTTGTGCCTCTTACGGGGTCGTTTGTGGCTGGTTTGGGTTTTCACCCTTTAACGGCTTGTTTTTAAGTCTAAGTGTATTCTGGTAAAATTACTTTCTACTCTCAAACCAGGAAACCCGGGACTACCCGGTCAGTTCCTACAAGTAACATTGGTCATGTGCGAGGTGTTCGTGCCTCCTACGGGGTTGTTTGGGGGCTGGTTTGGGTTTTCACACTTAAACGACTTGTTTTTAAGTCAAAGTGTGATTTTTGCAAATTATCATCATACTCTCAAACTGGGAGACCCGAGGCAACGCATTCAATTTTTAGAAGATACATTGGTCCCTACGAGGTGTTCATGCCTCCTACGGGGTCGTTTGGGGGCTGGTTTGGGTTTTCACCCTATAACGGCTCGTTTTAAAGTGAAAGTGTGATTTTTACAAATTATAGTCACACTCTCAAACCGGGAGACCCAGGGCTACGCGGTGAGTTCCTACATTTTACATTGGTCCCTTGCGAGGTGTTTGTTCTCCTACGAGGTCGTTTGGGTTTTAACCCTTTAATAGTCGGTTTTGAAGTCGTTTGGGGGCTGGTTTGGGTTTTCACCATTTAACGACTTGTTTTTAAGTCAAAGTGTGATTTTTGGAAAATATTTTCATACTCTCAAACCGGGAGACCCGGGGCTACGCGGTGAGTTCCTTCAACTTACATTGGTCCCATGCAAGGTCATCGTGCCTCTTACGGGGTCGTTTGGGGGCTGGTTTCGGTTGTCACCCTTTAACAGCTTGTTTTTAGGTTCAAGTGTGATTTTTGCAAATTATCGTCATACTCACAAACCGGGAGATCCGGGACTACGCGGTCAGTTCCTACAAGTTACATTGGTCCCGTGCGAGGTGTTCGTGCCTCCTATGGGGCCGTTTGGGGACCCTTTTGGGTTTTCACCCTTTAACAGTCTGTTTTGAAGTCAAACTGTGATTTTTGAAAATTATTGTCCTACTGTCAAATCGGGAAAACCGAAACTACGCGGTCAGTTCCTACAAGTTACATTGGTCCCGTGCGAGGTGTTTGTGCCTCTTAGGGGGTCATTTGGGGGCTGGTTTGGGTTTTCACCCTTTAACGGCTTGTTTTTAAGTATAAGTGTATTTTTGCAAATTATTTTCTACTCTCAAACCAGGAAACCTGGGACTACCCGGTCAGTTCCTACAAGTTAAATTGGTCATGTGCGAGGTGTCCGTGCCTCCTACGGGGTTGTTTGGGGGCTGGTTTGGGTTTTCACCCTTTAACAAATTGTTTTTAAGTCAAAGTGTGATTTTTGCAAATTATCGCCATACTCTCAAACCGGGAGACCCGGGACTACGCGGTCAGTTCTTACATGTTACATTGGTCCCGTGCGAGGTGTTCGTGCCTCCTACGGGGTCATTTGGGGGCTGGTTTGGGTTTTCACCCTTTAACAGCCAGTTTTGAAGTCAAAGTGTGATTTTTGGAAATTATCATCCTACTCTTAAATCAAGAAACCCGGGACAACACGGTCCGTTCCAATAAGTTACATTGGTCCATGCGATGTGTTCGTGCCTCCAACGTGGTTGTTTTGGGGCTGGTTTGGGTTTTCACCCTTTAATGGTTTGTTTTTAAGTTAAAGTGTGATTTTTGCAAATTATCGTCATACTCTCAAACTGGGAGACCCAGGACTACGAGGTCAGTTCCTACAAGTTACATTGGTCCCGTGAGAGGTGATCGTGCCTCCTACGGGGTCGTTTGGGGGCTGGTTTAGGTTTTCACCCTTTAACAGTCAGTTTTGAATTCAAAGTGCAATTTTTGTAAATTATTATCTTACTCTCAAATCGGTAAACCCGGGACTACGCGGTCAGTTCCAATAAGTTACTTTGGTCCCTACGAGGTGTTCGTGCCTCCTACGGGGTCATTTGGGGGCTGGTTTGGGTTTTAACCCTTTAACGGCTTGTTTTTAAGTCAAAGTGTGATTTTTGTAAAATATCGTCCTAATCTCAAATTGGGAAACCCCGGACTACGCAGTCAGTTCCTAAAAGTTACATTGGTCCCGTGCGAGGTGTTCGTGCCTCTTACTGGGTCGTTTGGGGGCTGGTTTGGGTTTTCACCCTTTAACGGCTTATTTTTAAGTCTAAGTGTATTTCTGCAAATTATCATCTACTCTCAAATAGGGAAACTCGGGACTACTCGATCAGTTCCAACAAGCTACATTGGTCCTGTGCGAGGTGTTCGTGCCTCCTACGGGGTTGTTTGGGTGTTGGTTTGGGTTTTCACCCTTTAACGGCTTATTTCTAAGTCAAAGTGTGATTTTTGCAAATTATCATCATACTCTCAAATCGGGAGACCCGGCACTACGCGGTCAGTTCCTAGAAGGTACATTGATCCCGTGCAAGGTGTTGGTGCCACCTACGGGGTCGTTTGTGGGCTGGTTTGGGTTTTCACCCTTTCATGGCTTATTTTTAAGTCTAAGTGTGAATTTTTCAAACTATCATCCTACTCTCAAACCGAGAAACCCGGGACAACGCGATCTGTTCCTACAAGTTACATTGATCCCGTGCGAGGTGTTCGTGCCTCCTATGGGATCATTTGGGGGTTGGTTTGGGTTTTCACCCTTTAATGGCTTGTTTTTAAGTCAAAGTGTGATTTTCCCAAATTATCATCATACTCTCAAACCCGGAGACCTGGAACTACGCGTTCAAGTCCTACAAGTTACATTGGTCCCGTACGAGGTGTTTGTGCCTCCTACGAGGTCGTTTGGGGGCTCATTTGGGTTTTCACCCTTTAACAGTCTGTTTTCCAGTCAGAGTGTGATTTTTGCAAATTATCGTCATACTCTCAAATCGGGAAACCCAGGACTACGGGGTCACTTCCTACAAGTTGCATTGGTCCCGTGCGAGGTGTTCGTGCCTCTTACGGGGTCGTTTGGGTTTTCACCCTTTAACGGCTTGTTTTTAACTTCAAGTGTAATTTTTGCAAATTATCGTCATACTCACAAACCGGGAGATCCGGGGCTACGTGGTCATTTCCTACAAATTACATTGGTCCTGTGCGAGGTGTTCTGCCTCCTATGGGGCCGTTTGGGGGCTCGTTTGGGTTTTAACCCTTTAACAGTCTGTTTTGAAGTCAAAGTGTGATTTTTGCAAATTATCATCCTACTCTCATATAGGGAAAATCGGGACTACGCGGTCAGTTCCTACAAGTTACATCGGTCATGTGCGAGGTGTTCGTGCCTCCTACGTGGTTGTTTGGAGGCTGGTTTGGGTTTTCACCATTTAACGACTTGTTTTTAAGTCAAAGTGTGATTTTTGCAAATTATCGTCATACTCTAAAACCGGGAGACCGGAGGCTACGCGGTCAGTTCCTACTAGTTACAATTGGTCCTTGCGAGGTGTTCATACCTCCTACGGGGTCGTTTGGGGGCTGGTTTGGGTTTTAACCCTTTAACGGCTTGTTTTTAAGTGAAAGTGTGATTTTTGCAAATTATCGTCATACTCTCAAACCTGGAGACCCGGGGCTACACGGTGAGTTCCTTCAAGTTACATTGGTCCCATGCGAGGTGTTTGTGCCTCTTACGGGGTGGTTTGGGGGCTGGTTTGGGTTGTCACCCTTTAATGGCTTGTTTTTAAGTTCAAGTGTGATTTTTGCAAATTATCGTCATACTCACAAACCGGGAGATCCATGACTACGCGGTCAGTTCCTACAAGTTACATTGGTCCCGTGCGAGGTGTTCGTGCCTCCTATGGGGCCGTTTGTGGGTTCTTTTGGGTTTTCACCCTTTAACAGTCTGTTTTGAAGTCAAACTGAGATTTTTGAAAATTATTATCCTTCTCTCAAATCGGGAAAACCGGGGCTACGCGGTTAGTTCCTACAAGTTACATTGGTCCCGTGCGAGGTGTTTGTGCCTCTTACGTGGTCGTTTAGGGGCTGGTTTGGGTTTTCACCCTTTAAGGGCTTGTTTTTAAGTATAAGTGTATTTTTGCAAATTATTGTCTACTCTCAAACCAGGAAACCTGGGACTACCCGGTCGGTTCCTACAAGTTAAATTGGTCATGTGCGAGGTGTTCGTGCCTCCTACGGGGTTGTTTGGGGGCTGGTTTGGGTTTTCACCCATTAACAAGTTATTTTTAAGTCAAAGTGTGATTTTCGCAAATTAACGTCATACTCTCAAACTCGGAGACCTGGGACTACGCGTTCAGTTCCTACAAGTTACATTGGTCCCGTGCGAGGTGTATGTGCCTCCTACGAGGTCGTTTGGGGGCTCATTTGGGTTTTCACCCTTAAACAGTCTATTTTGAAGTCAAAGTGTGATTTTTGCAAATTATCGTCATACTCTCAAATCGGGAAACCCAGGACTACGCGGTCACTTCCTACAAGTTACATTGGTCCCGTGCGAGGTGTTCGTTCCTCTTACGGGGTCGTTTGGGGGCTGGTTTGGGTTTTCACCCTTTAACGGCTTGTTTTTAACTTCAAGTGTGATTTTTACAAATTATCGTCATACTCATAAATCGGCAGATCCGGGACTACGCGGTCATTTCCTACAAGTTACATTGGTCCCGCGCGAGGTGTTCTGCCTCCTATGGGGCCGTTTGGGGGCTCGTTTGGGTTTTAACCCTTTAACAGTCTATTTTGAAGTCAAAGTGTCATTTTTGTAAATTATCATCCTACTCTCATATAGGGAAAACTGGGACTACGCGATCAGTTCCTACAAGTTACATTGGTCATGTGCGAGGTGTTCGTGCCTCCTACGTGGTTGTTTGGTGGCTGGTTTGGGTTTTCACCATTTAACCACTTGTTTTTAAGTCAAAGTGTGATTTTTGCAAATTATCGTCATACACTCAAACCGGGAGACATGAGGCTACGCGGTCAGTTCCTACTAGTTACAATTGGTCCTTGCGAGGTGTTCGTGCCTCATACGGGGTCGTTTGGGGGCTGGTTTGGGTTTTAACCCTTTAACGGGTTGTTTTTAAGTGAAAGTGTGATTTTTGCAAATTATCTTCACACTCTCAAACTGAGAGACCCGGTCCTACACGGTGTGTTCCTTCAAGTTACATTGGTCCCATGCGAGGTGTTTGTGCCTCTTACGGGGTCGTTTGGCGGCTGGTTTGGGTTGTCACCCTTTAACGACTTGTTTTTAAGTTCAAGTGTGATTTTTGCAAATTATTGTCATACTCACAAACCGGGAGATCCAGGACTACGCGGTCAGTTCCTATAAGTTACATTGGTCCCGTACGAGGTGTTCGTGCCTCCTATGCGGCCGTTTGGGGGCTCTTTTGGGTTTTCACCCTTTGACAGTCTGTTTTGAAGTCAAACTGTGATTTTTGAAAATTATTGTCCTACTCTCAAATCGGGAAAATCGGGGCTACGCGGTTAGTTCCTACAAGTTACATTGGTCCCGTGCGAGGTGTTTGTGCCTCTTACGGGGTCGTTTAGGGGCTGGTTTGGGTTTTCACCCTTTAACGGCTTGTTTTTAAGTATATGTGTATTTTTGCAAATTATTGTCTACTCTCAAACCAGGAAACCTGGGACTACCCCGTCGGTTCCTACATTTTAAATTGGTCATGTGCGAGGTGTTCGTGCCTCCTACGGGGTTGTTTGGGGGCTGGTTTGGGTTTTCACCCTTTAACAACTTGTTTTTAAGTCAAAGTGTGATTTTCGCAAATTATCGTCATACTCTCAAACTCGGAGACCTGGGACTACGCGGTCAGTTCCAACAAGTTACATTGGTCCCGTACGAGGTGTATGTGCCTCCTACGAGGTCGTTTGGGGGCTCATTTGGGATTTCACCCTTTAACAGTCTGTTTTGAAGTCAAAGTGTGATTTTTGCAAATTATCGTCATACTCTCAAATCGGGAAACCCAGGACTACGCGGTCACCTCCTACAAGTTACATTGGTCCCGTGCGAGGTGTTCGTTCCTCTTACGGGGTCGTTTGGGGGCAGGTTTGGGTTTTTACCCTTTAACGGATTATTTTTAACTTCAAGTGTGATTTTTACAAATTATCGTCATACTCACAAACCGGTAGATCCGGGACTACGCGATCATTTCCTACAAGTTACATTGGTCCCGTGCGAGGTGTTCTGCCTCCTATGGGGCCGTTTGGGGGCTCGTTTGGGTTTTAACCCTTTAACTGTTTATTTTGAAGTCAAAGTGTCATTTTCGTAAATTATCATCCTACTCTCATATAGGGAAAACCGGGACTACGCGGTCAGTTCCTATAAGTTACATTGGTCATGAGCGAGGTGTTCGTGGCTCCTACGTGGTTATTTGGTGGCTCGTTTGGGTTTTCACCATTTAACGACTTGTTTTTAAGTCAAAGTGTGATTTTTGCAAATTATCGTCATACTCTCAAACCGGGGGACCCGAGGATACGTGGTCAGTTCCTACAAGTTACAATTGGTCTCTGCGAGGTGTTGGTGCCTCCTATGGGGTCGTTTGAGGGCTGGTTTGGGTTTTGACCGTTTAACGATTTGTTTTTAAGTGAAAGTGTGATTTTTGCAAATTATCGTCATACTTTCAAACCGGGAGACCCAGGGCTACGCGGTGAGTTCCTTCAAGTTACATTGGTCCCATGCGAGTTGTTCGTGCCTCTTACGGAGTCGTTTGGGGGCTGGTTTGGGTTGTCACCCTTTAACGGCTTGTTTTTAAGTTCAAGTGTGATTTTTGCAAATTATCGTCTTACTCACAAATCGGGAGATCCGGGACTACGCGGTCAGTTCCTACAAGTTACATTGGTCCCGTGCGAGGTGTTTGTGCCTTCTATGGGGCCGTTTGGTGGATCTTTTGGGTTTTCACCCTTTACCAGTGTGTTTTGAAGTCAAACTGTGATTTCTGAAAATTATTGTCCAACTCTCAAATCGGAAAAACCGAGACTACGCGGTCAGTTCCTACAAGTTACATTGGTCCCGTGCAAGGTGCTTGTGCCTCTTACGGGGTCGTTTGGGGGTTGGTTTGGGTTTTCACCCTTTAACGGCTTGTTTTTAAGTATAACTGTATTTTTGCAAATTATTGTCTACTCTCAAACCCGGAAACTTGGGACTACCCGGTTAGTTCCTACAAGTTAAATTGGTCATGTGCGAGGTGTTGGTACCTCCCACGGGGTTGTTTGGGGGCTGGTTTGGGTTTTCACCCTTTAACAACTTGTTTTTAAGTCAAAGTGTGATTTTTGCAAATTATCTTCATACTCTCAAACCGGGAGACCCGAGGCTACACGGTCAGTTCCTACAAGTTACATTTGGTCCTTGCGAGGTGTTCGTGCCTCCTATGGGGTCGTTTGGGGGCTGGTTTGGGTTTTCACCCTTTAACGGTTTGTTTTTAACTGAAAGTGTGATTTTTGCAAATTATCGTCACACTCTCAAACCGGGAGACACGGGGCTACGCGCTGAATTCCTAGAAGTTACATTGGTCTCATGTGAGGTGTTCGTGCCTCTTACGGGGTCGCTTGGGGGATGGTTTGGGTTGTCACCCTTTAACGACTTGTTTTTGAGTTCAAGTATAATTTTTGCAAATTATCGTCATACTCACAAACCGGGAGATCTGGGACTACACGGTCAGTTCCTACAAGTTACATTGGTCCCGTGCGAGGTGTTCGTGCCTCCTATGGGGCCGTTTGGGGGCTCGTTTGGGTTTTCACCCTTTAACAGTCTGTTTTGAAGTCAAAGTGTGATTTTTGCAAATTATCGTCATACTCTCAAATCGGGAAAATCGGGACTACGCGGTCAGTTCCTACAAGTTACATTGGTCCCGTGCGAGGTGTTTGTGCCTCTTACGGGGTCGTTTGGGGGCTGGTTTGGGTTTTCACCCTTTAACAGCTTGTTTTTAAGTTCAAGTGTAATTTTTTCAAATTATTGTCATACTATCAAACCAGGAGACCCAAGGCTACGCGGTCAATTCCTACAAGTTACATTGGTCCCTGCGAGGTGTTCGTACCTCCTACGGGGTCGTTTGGGGGCTGGTTTGGGTTTCACCCTTTAACGGCTTGTTTTTAAGTGAAAGTGTGATTTTTACAAATTATCATCATACTCTCAAACCGTGAGACCCGGGGCTACGCGGTGAGTTCCTACAAGTTACATTGGTCCCGTGCGAGGTGTTCGTGCCTCTTACGGGGTCGTTTGGGGGCTGGTTTGGGTTGTCACCCTTTAACGACTTATTTTTAATCAAGTGAGATTTTTGCAAATTATCGTCATACTCACAAACCGGGAGATCCGGGACTACGCGGTCAGTTCCTACAAGTTACATTGGTCCCGTGAGAGGTGTTCGTGCCTCCTATGGGGCCGTTTGGGGGCTCGTTTGGGTTTTCACCCTTTAACAGTCTGTTTTAAAGTCAAAGTGTGATTTTTGAAAATTATCGTCCTACTCTCAAATCAGTAAAATCGGGACTACGCGGTCAGTTCCTAAAAGTTACATTGGTCACGTGCGAGGTGTTTGTGCCTCTTACGGGGTCGTTTGGGGGCTGGTTTATGTTTTCACCCTTTAACGGCTTGTTTTTAAGTCTAAGTGTATTTTTGCAAATTATTGCCTACTCTCAAACCAGGAAACCTGGGACTACCCGGTCAGTTCCTACAAGTTACATTGGTCTCGTGTGAGGTGTTCGTGCCTCTTACGGGGTCGTTTGGGGGATGGTTTGGGTTGTCACCCTTTAACGACTTATTTTTAATCAAGTGCGATTTTTGCAAATTATCGTCATACTCACAAACCGGGAGATCCGGGACTACGCGGTCAGTTCCTACAAGTTACATTGGTCCCGTGAGAGGTGTTCGTGCCTCCTATGGGGCCATTTGGGGGCTCGTTTGGGTTTTCACCCTTTAAGAGACTGTTTTAAAGTCAAAGTGTGATTTTTGCAAATTATTGTCCTACTCTCAAATCGGGAAAACCAGGACTACGCGGTCAGTTCCTACAAGTTAAGTTGGTCCCGTGCGAGGTGTTTATGCCTCTTACGGGGTCGTTTGGGGGCTGGTTTGGGTTCTCTCCCTTTAACAACTTATTTTTAAGTCTAAGTGTATTTTTACAAATTATCGTCATACTCTCAAACCGGGAGACCCGAGACTACGCGGTCAGTTCCTATAAGTTACATTGGTCCCGTGCGAGGTGTTCGTGCCTCCTACGGGGTCGTTTGGGTTCTTGTTTGGGTTTTCACCCTTTAAGAGACAGTTATGAAGTCAAAGTGCGATTTTTGTAAATTATCATCCTACTCTTAAATCGGGAAACCCGGGACTACGCGGTCAGTTCCTACAAGTTACATTGGTCCCGTGCGAGGTGTTTGTACGTCCTACGGGGTCGTTTGGGGGCTCACCCTTTAACAGTCTGTTTTGAAGTCAAAGTGTGAGTTTTGCAAATTATCGTGGTACTTTCAAATCGGGAAACTCGGGACTATGCAGTCAGTTCCTACAAGTTACATTGGTCCCGTGCGAGGTGTTCGTGCCTCTTACGGGGACATTTGGGGGCTGGTTTGGGTTTTCTCCCTTTAACGGCTTGTTTTTAAGTTCAAGTGTCATTTTTTCAAATTATCGTCATACTCATAAACCGTGAGATCCGGGACTACGCGGTCAGTTCCTCCAAGTTACATTGGTCCTGTGCGAGGTGTCCGTTCCTCATACGGGGTCGTTTGGGGGCTTGTTTGGGTTTTCACCCTTTAACGGCTTATTTTTATGTCAAAGTGTGATTTTTGTAAATTATCGTCCTACCCTCAAATTGGGAAACCCGGGACTACGCAGTCAGTTCCTACAGGTTACATTAGTCCCGTGCGAGGTGTTCGTGCCTTCTATGGGGTCATTTGGGAGCTAGTTTGGGTTTTCACCCTTTAACGGCTTATTTTTAAGTCTAAGTGTGATTTTGGAAAACTATCATCCTACTCTCAAACCGAGAAACTCGGGACTACCCGGTCAGTTCCTACAGGTTACATTGGTCATGTACAAGGTGTTCGTGCCTCCTACCGGGTTGTTTGGGGGCTGGTTTGGGTTTTCACCCTTTAACGGCTTAATTTTATGTTCAAGTGTGCTTTTTGCAAATTATCGTCCTACTCTCAAATCAGGAAAATCGGGACTACGCGGTCAGTCCCTACAAGTTACATTGGTCCCGTGCGAGGTGTTTGTGTCTCTTACGGGGTCGTTTGGGGCTGGTTTGGGTTTTCACCCTTTAACGGCTTGTTTTTAAGTCTAAGTGTATTCTTGCAAATTATTGTCTACTCTCAAACCAGGAAACCCGGGACTACCCGGTCAGTTCCTACAAGTTAGATTGGTCATGTACGAGGTGTTCGTGCCTCTTACGGGGTCGTTTGGGGGTTGGTTTGGGTTTTCACCCTTTAACGAGTTGTTTTTAAGTCAAGTGTGATTTTTGCAAATTATCTTCATACTCTCCAACTGGGAGACCTAAGGCTACGCGGTCAGTTCCAACAAGTTACATTGGTCCTTGCGAGGTGTCCGTGCCTCCTACGGGGTCGTTTGGGGCTGGTTTGGGTTTTCACCCTTAAACGGCTTGTTTTTAAGTGAAAGTGTGATTTTTGAAAATTATCATCATACTCTTAGACTGGGAGACCCGGGGCTATGCTATGAGTTCCTACATGTTACATTGGTCCCGTACGAGGTGTCTGTTCTCCTACGGGGTCGTTTGGGGGTTGGTTTGGGTTTTCACCCTTTCACGGCTAGTTTTCAAGTCAAAGTGTGATTTCTGCAAATTATCGTCACACTCTCAAATCGGGAGACCCAGGACTACGCGGTCAATTCCTACAAGTTACATTGGTCCCGTGCGAGTTGTTCGTGCCTACTATGGGATCATTTGGAGGCTAGTTTGGGTTTTCACCCTTTAACGGCTTGTTTTTAAGTCTAAGTGTGATTTTGGCAAACTATCATCCTACTCTCAAACTGAGAGATCCGGGACAACGTGGTCAGTTCCTACAAGTTACATTGGTCCAGTGCGAGGTGTCCGTTCCTCGTACGGGGACGTTTGGGTGCTTGTTTGGGTTTTCACCCTTTAACGACTTATTTTTAAGTTAAAGTCTGATTTTTTCAAATTATCGTCATACTCTCAAACTGGGAGACCCGGGACTATGCTGTCAGTTCCTTCAAGTTACATTGGTCCCGTGCGAGGTGTTAGTGCCTCCTACGGGGTCGTTTGGTGGCTTGTTTGGGTTTTCACCCTTTAACAACCAGTTTTAATGTCAAAGTGTGATTTTGGTAAATTGTCGTCCTACTCTTAAATCGGGAAACTCGGGACTACGCGGTCAGTTCCAACAAGTTACATTGGTCGCTGCGAGGTGTTCGTGCCTCCAACGGGGTCGTTTGGGGGCTGGTTTGGGTGTTCACCCTTTAACGAATTCTTTTTAAGTTAAAGTGTGATTTTTGCAAATTATTGTCTACTCTCAAACTAGGAAACCCGAGACTACCCGGTCAGTTCCTACAAGTTACATTGGTCATGTGCGAGGTGTTCGTGCCTCCTACAAGGTTGTTTGGGGGTTGGTTTGGATTTTCACCCTTTAACGACTTGTTTTTAAGTCAAGTGTGATTTTTGGAAATTATGGTCATACTCTCAAACCGGGAGACCTGAGGCTACGCGATCAGTTCCCACCAGTTACATTGGTCCCTGCGAGGTGTCCGTGCCTCCTACGGGGTCGTTTGGGGGCTGGTTTGGGTTTTCACCCTTTAACGGCTTATTTTTAAGTGAAAGTGTGATTTTTACAAATTGTCATCATACTCTCAGACCGGGAGACCCGGGGCTACGCGGTGAGTTCCTACATGATACATTGGTTCCGTGTGACGTGTCTGTTCTCCTATGGGGTCGTTTGCGGGGTGGTTTGGGTTTTCACCCTTTCGAGGCCTGTTTTCAAGTGAAAGTGTGATTTTTGCAAATTATCGTCATACTCTCAAATTGGGAGACCCAGGACTACGCGGTCAATTCCTAAAAGTTACATTGGTCCCGTGCGAGGTTTTCGTGCCTCCTATGGGATCATTTGGAGGCTGGTTTGGGTTTTCAACCTTTAACGACTTGTTTTTAAGTCTAAGTGTGATTTTGGCAAACTATCATCCTACTCCAAAACCGAGAGATCCGGGACTACGTGGTCAGTTCCTACAAGTTACATTTGTCCCGTGCGAGGTGTCCGTTCCTCGTACGGGGTCGTTTGGGGGCTTGTTTGGGTTTTCACCCTTTAACGGCTTATTTTTATGTCAAAGTGTGATTTTTGTAAATTATCGTCCTACTCTCAAATTGGGAAACCCGGGACTATGCAGTCAGTTCCTACAAGTTACATTGGTCCCGTGCGAGGTGTTCGTGCCACCTATGGGGTCATTTGGGGGCTGGTTTGGGTTTTCATCCTTTAACGGCTTGTTTTTAAGTCTAAGTGTTATTTTGGAAAACTATCATCCTACTCTCAAACCGAGAAACTCGGGACTACCCGGTTAGTTCCTACAGGTAATATTGGTCATGTACGAGGTGTTCGTGCCTCCTACCGGGTTGTTTGGGGGCTAGTTTGGGTTTTCACCCTTTAACGGCTTGTTTTTAAGTTCAAGTGTGATTTTTGCAAATTATTGTCATACTCACAAACCGCGAGATCCGGGACTACGCGGTCAGATCCTACAAGTTACATTAGTCCCGTGTATTATGGCAAATTATTTTCTACTCTCAAACCAGGAAACCCGGGACTACCCGGTCAGTTCCTACAAGTTACATTGGTCATGTGCGAGGTGTTCGTGCCTCCTACGGGGTTGTTTGCGGGCTGGTTTGGGTTTTCACCCTTTAACGACTTGTTTTTAAGTCAAAGTGTGATTTTTGCAAATTATCGTCATACTCTCAAACAGGGGGACCCGAGGCTACGTATTCAGTTCTTACAAGTTACATTGGTCCCTGCGAGGTGTTCTTGCCTCCTACGGGGTCGTTTGGGGATTGGTTTGGGTTTTCACACTTTCACAGCTTATTTTCAAGTCAAAGTGTGATTTTTTCAAATTATCGTCATACTCTCAAATCGGGAGACCCAGGACTACGTGGTCAGTTCCTACAAGTTACATTGGTCCCTTGCGAGGTGTTCGGGCCACCTATGGGATCATTTGGAGGCTGGTTTGGGTTTTCACCCTTTAACAGCAAGTTTTGAAGTCAAAGTGTGATTTTTGTAAATTATCATCCTACTCTTAAATCAAGAAACCCGGGACAACACGGTCCGTTCCAACAAGTTACATTGGTCCCTGCGATGTGTTCGTGCCTCCAATGGGGTTCTTTTGGGGCTGGTTTGGGTTTTCACCCTTTAACGGTTTGTCTTTAAGTTAAAGGGTGATGTTTGCAAATTATCGTCAAACTCTCAAACTGGGAGACCCGGGACTACTAGGTCAGTTCCTACAAGTTGCATTGGTCCCGTGAGAGGTGTTCGTGCCTCCTATGGGGTCGTTTGGTGGCTGGTTTTTGTTTTCACCCTTTAACAGTCTGTTTTGAAGTCAGAGTGTGACTTTTGTAAATTATCGTCCTACTCTCAAATCGGGAAACCCGGGACTACGCAGTCAGTTCCTACAAGTTACATTAGTCCCGTGCGAGGTTGTCGTGACTCTTAGGGGGTCGTTTGGGGACTGGTTTTGGTTTTCACCCTTTAACGGCTTCTATTTAAGTTAAAGTGTGATTTTTGCAAATTATCATCGTACTCTCAAACAGGGAGACCTGGGACTACGCGGTCAGTTCCTACAAGTTACATTGGTCCTGTGCGAAGTGTTCGTGCCTCCTACGGGGTCGTTTGGGGGCTAGTATGGGTTTTCACCCTTTAACAATCAGTTTTGAAGTCAAAGTGCGAATTTTGTAAATTATTGTCCTACTCTCAAATCGGAAAACCCAGGACTACAAGGATATGTTCAAATAAGTTACATTGGTCCCGGCGAGCAGTTCGTGCCTCCTACAGGGTCGTTTGGGGGCTGGTTTGGGTTTTCACCCTTTAACAGCCTATTTTTATGTCAAAGTGTGATTTTTGTAAATTATCGTCCTACTCTCAAATTTGGAAACTCGGGACTATGTAGTCAGCTCCTACAAGTTACATTGGTCCCGTGCGAGCTGTTTGTGCATCTTATGGGGTCATTTGGGGGCTGGTTTGTGTTTTCACCCTTTAACGGCTTGTTTTTAAGCCTAAGTGTGATTTTGGAAAAACTATCATCCTACTCTAAAACCGAGAAACTCGGGACTACTCGGTGAGTTCCTACAGGTTACATTGGTCCTGTGCGAGGTGTTCGTGCCTCCTACCGAGTTGTTTGGGGGCTGGTTTGGGTTTTCACCCTTTAATGTCTTGTTTTTAAGTCAATGTGTGATTTTTGCAAATTATCATCATACTCTCAAACCAGGAGACCCGGGACTACGCGGTCAGTTCCTATAAGGTATATTGATCCCGTGCGAGGTGTTGGTGCCTCCTACGGGGTCGTTTGGGGGCTGGTTTGTGTTTTCACCCTATTATGGCTTGTTTTTAAGTCTAAGTGTGAATTTTTCAAATTATCATCCTACTCTCAAACGGGGAAACCCAGGACAATGCGATCAGTTCCTACAAGTTACATTGATCCCGTACGATGTGTTCGACCCTCCTACGGGGTCGTTTGGGGGCTGGTTTGGGTTTTCTCCCTTTAATGGCTTGTTTTTAAGTCAAAGTGTGATTTTTGCAAATTATCGTCATACTCTCAAACCGGGAGACCCGGGACTACGCGATCAGTTCCTACAAGTTACATTGGTCCCGTGCGAGGTGTTTGTGCCTCCTACGGGGTCGTTTGGGGCCTCTTTTGGGTTTTCACCCTTTAACAGTCTGTTTTGAAGTCAAAGTGTGATTTTTGCAATTTATCGTCCTACTTTCAAATCGGGAAAACCGGGACTACGCGGTCAGTTCCTACCAGTTTCATTGGTCCCGTGCGAGGTGTTCGTGCCTCTTACGGGTTCGTTTCGGGGCTACTTTGGGTTTTCACCCTTTAACGGCTTTTTTTAAGTTCAAGTGTGATTTTTGCAAATTATCATCATACTCACAAATCGGGAGATCCGGGACTACACGGTCAGTTCCTACAAGTTACATTGGTCCCGTGAGAGGTTTTTGTGCCTCCTACGGGGTCGTAAGGGGGATTGTTTGGGTTTTCACCCTTTAACGGTCTGTTTTGAAGTCAAAGTGTGATTTTTGCAAATTATCGTCCTACTCTCAAATCGGGAAAATCGGGACAACGCGGTCAGGTCCTACAAGTTACATTGGTCCCGTGCGAGGTGTTCGTGCCTCTTACGGGTTCGTTTGGGGGCTGGTTTGGGTTTTCACCCTTTAACGACTTTTTTTAAGTTCAAGTGTTATTTTTGCAAATTATCGTCTTACTGACAAATCGGGTGAACCGGGACTACACGGTCAGTTCCTACAAGTTGCATTGGTCCCGTGCGATGTGTTCGTGCCTCCTATGGGGTCGTTTGGGGGCTTGTTTGGGTTTTCACCCTTAAACAGTCTGTTTTGAATTCAAAGTGTGACTTTTGTAAATTATCGTCCTACTCTCAAATCAGGAAACCCGGGACTACGCGATCAGTTCCTACAAGTTACATTGGTCCTGTGCGAGGTTGTCATGACAACTAGGGGGTCGTTTGGGGACTGGTTTTGGTTTTCACCCTTTAACGGCTTCTATTTAAGTTAAAGTGTGATTTTTGCAAATTATCATCGTACTCTCAAACAGGGAGACCTGGGACTATGCGGTCTGTTCCTAAAAGTTACATTGGTCCTGTACGATGTGTCCGTGCCTCCTACGGGGTCGTTTGGGGGCTGGTTTGGGTTTTCACCCTTTAACAGTCAGTTTTGAACTCAAAGTGCGAATTTTGTAAATTATTGTCCTACTCTCAAATCGAAAAACCCAGGACTACGCGGATATGTTCAAATAAGTTACATTGGTCCCGGCGAGCTGGTCGTGCCTCCTACAGGGCCGTTTGGGGGATGGTTTGGGTTTTCACCCTTTAACGGCTTATTTTTATGTCAAAGTGTGATTTTTGTAAATTATTGTCCTACTCTCAAATTTTGAAACCTGGGACTACGCAGTCAGTTTCTACAAGTTACATTGGTCCCGTGCGAGGTATTCCTGCCTCCCATGGGGTCATTTGGGGGCTGGTTTGTGTTTTCACCCTTTAACGGCTTATTTTTAAGCCTAAGTGTGATTTTGGAAAAACTATCATCCTACTCTAAAACCGAGCAACTCGGGACTACTCGGTGAGTTCCTACAGGTTACATTGGTCCTGTGCGAGGTGTTCGTGCCTCCTACCGAGTTGTTTGGGGGCTGGTTTGGGTTTTCACCCTTTAACGGCTTGTTTTTAAGTCAAAGTGTGATTTTTGCAAATTATCATCATAATCTCAAACCGGGAGACCCGGGACTACGCGGTCAGTTCCTATAAGGTACATTGATCCCGTGCGAGGTGTTGGTGCCTCCTACGGGGTCGTTTGGGGGCTGGTTTGTGTTTTCACCTATTATGGCTTGTTTTTAAGTCTAAGTGTGAATTTTTCAAATTATCATCCTACTCTCAAAGGGGGAAACCCAGGACAACGCGATCAGTTCTTACAAGTTACATTGATCCCGTGCGATGTGTTCGAGCCTCCTACGGGGTCGTTTGGGGGCTGGTTTGGGTTTTCACCCTTTAATGGCTTGTTTTTAAGTCAAAGTGTGATTTTTGCAAATTATCGTCATGCTCTCAAACCGGGAGACCCGGGACTACGCGGTCAGTTCCTACAAGTTACATTGGTCCCGTGCGAGGTATTTGTGCCTCCTACGTGGTCGTTTGGGGGCTCGTTTGGGTTTTCACCCTTTAACAGTCTGGTTTGAAGTCAAAGTGTGATTTTTGCAAATTATTATCCAACTCTCAAATCGGGAAAACCGGGACTACGCGGTCAGTTCCTACAAGTTACATTGGTCTCGTGCGAGGTGTTGGTGCCTCTTACGGGTTCGTTTCGGGACTGGTTTGGGTTTTCACCCTTTAACGACTTTTTTTAAGTTCAAGTGTGATTTTTGCAAATTATCGTCATACTCACAAATCGGGAGATCCGTGACTACACAGTCAGTTCCTACAAGTTACATTGGTCCCGTGCGAGGTGTTTGTGCCTCCTACGGGGTCGTAAGGGGGATTGTTTGGGTTTTCGCCCTTTAACAGTCTGTTTTGAAGTCAAAGTGTGATTTTTGCAAATTATCATCCTACTCTCAAATTGGGAAAACCGGGACTACGCGGTCAGGTCCTACAAGTTACATTGGTCCCGTGCGAGGTGTCCGTTCCTCGTACGGGGACGTTTGGGTGCTTGTTTGGGTTTTCACCCTTTAACGGCTTGTTTTTAAGTTAAAGTGTGATTTTTTCAAATTATCGTCATACTCTCAAACTGGGAGACCCGGGACTATGATGTCAGTTCCTTCAAGTTACATTGATCCCGTGCGAGGTGTTCGTGCCTCCTACGGGGTCGTTTGGGGGCTTGTTTGGGTTTTCACCCTTTAACAACCAGTTTTAATGTCAAAGTGTGATTTTTTTAAATTGTCGTCCTACTCTTAAATCAGGAAACTCGGGACTACACGGTCAGTTCCAACAAGTTACATTGGTCGCTGCGAGGTGTTCGTGCCTCCAACGGGGTCGTTTGGGGGCTGGTTTGGGTGTTCACCCTTTAACGGCTTCTTTTTAAGTTAAAGTGTGATTTTTGCAAATTATTGTCTACTCTCAAACTAGGAAACCCGGGACTACCCGGTTAGTTCCTACAAGTTACATTGGTCATGTGCGAGGTGTTCGTGCCCCCTACGGGGTTGTTTGGGGGTTGGTTTGGATTTTCACCCTTTAACAACTTGTTTTTAAGTCAAGTGTGATTTTTGGAAATTATGGTCATACTCTCAAACCGGGAGACCTGAGGCTACGCGATCAGTTCCCACCAGTTACATTGGTACCTGTGAGGTGTCCCTGCCTCCTACTGGGTTGTTTGGGGGCTGGTTTGGGTTTTTACCCTTTAACGGCTTATTTTTAAGTGAAAGTGTGATTTTTACAAATTGTCATCATACTCTCAGACCGGGAGACCCGAGGCTACGCGGTGAGTTCCTACATGATACATTGGTTCCGTGCGAGGTGTCTGTTCTCCTACGGGGTCGTTTGCGGGGTGGTTTGGGTTTTCACCCTTTCGAGGCCTGTTTTCAAGTCAAAGTGTGATTTTTGCAAATTATCGTCATACTCTCAAATCGGGAGACCCAGGACTACGCGGTCAATTCCTAAAAGTTACATTGGTCCCGTGCGAGGTTTTCGTGCCTCCTATGGGATCATTTGGAGGCTGGTTTGGGTTTTCACCCTTTATCGACTTGTTTTTATGTCCAAGTGTGATTTTGTCAAACTATCATCCTACTCCCAAACCGAGATATTCGGGACTACGTGGTCAGTTCCTACAAGTTACATTTGTCCCGTGCGAGGTGTCCGTTCCTCGTACGGGGTCGTTTGGGGGCTTGTTTGGGTTTTCACCCTTTAACGGCTTATTTTTATGTCAAAGTGTGATTTTTGTAAATTATCGTCCTACTCTCGAATTGGGAAACTCGGGACTGCGCAGTCAGTTCCTACAAGTTAGATTGGTCCCGTGCGAGGTGTTCGTGTCTCCTCTGGGGTCATTTGGGGGCTTGTTTGGGTTTTCACCCTTTAACGGCTTATTTTTAAGTGTAAGTGTGATTTTGGAAAACTATCATCCTACTCTCAAACCGAGAAACTCGGGACTACCCGGTCAGTTCCTACAGGTTACATTGGTCATATGTGAGGTGTTCGAGCCTCCTACCGGGTTGTTTGGGGGCTGGTTTGCATTTTCACCCTTTAACGGCTTGTTTTTAAATTCAAGTGTGATTTTTGCAAATTATCGTCATACTCACAAACCGGGAGATCCGGGACTACGCGGTCAGATCCTACAAGTTACATTGATCCCGTGCGAGGTGTTCGTGTCGTCTATGAGGCCGTTTGGGGGCTCCTTTGGGTTTTTACCCTTTAACAGTCTGTTTTGAAGTCAAAGTCTGCTTTTTGGAAATTATCATCCTACTCTCAAATCAGGAAAACCGGGACTACACGGTCAGTTCCTACAAGTTACATTGGTCCCGTGCGAGGTGTTTGTGCCTCTTACGGGGTCGTTTGGGGCTGGTTTGGGTTTTCACCCTTTAACGGCTTGTTTTTATGTCTAAGTGTATTATGGAAAATTATTTTCTACTCTCAAACCAGGAAAGACGGGAATACCCGGTCAGTTCCTACAAGTTACATTGGTCATGTGCGAGGTGTTCGTGCCTCCTACGGGGTTGTTTGCGGGCTGGTTTGGGTTTTCACCCTTTAAAACTTGTTTTTAAGTCAAAGTGTGATTTTTGCAAATTATCATCATACTCTCAAACCGGGGGACCCGAGGCTACGCATTCAGTTCCTACAAGTTACATTGGTCCCTGCGAGGTGTTCGTGCCTCCTACGGGGTCGTTTGGGGGTTGGTTTGGGTATTCACCCTTTAACGACTTGTTTTAAAGTGAAAGTGTGATTTTTGCAAATTATCGTCATACTCTCAAACCAGGAGATCCGGGGCTACGCGGTGAGTTCCTACATGTTACATTGGTCCCGTGCGAGGTGTTTGTTCTCCTACGGGGTCGTTTGGGAGTTGGTTTGGGTTTTCACACTTTCACAGCTTGTTTTCAATTCAAAGTGTGATTTTTTCAAATTATCGTCATACTCTCAAATCGGGAGACCCAGGACTATGCGATCAGTTCCTACAAGTTACATTGGTCCCTTGTGAGGTGTTCGTGCCACCTATGGGATCATTTGGAGGCTGGTTTGGGTTTTCACCCTTTAACGGCTTATTTTTAAGTCTAAGTGTGATTTTGGCAAACCATCATCCTACTCCCAAACCGAGAGATCCAGGACAACATGGTCAGTTCCTACAAGTTACATTGGTCCCGTGCGAGGTGTCTGTTCCTCATACGGGGTCGTTTGGGTGCTTTTTTGGGTTTTCACCCTTTAACGGCTTGTTTTTAAGTTAAAGTGTGATTTTTGTAAATTATCGTCATACTCTCAAAGCGGGTGACCCGGGACTACGCGGTCAGTTCCTATAAGTTACATTGGTCCCGTGCGAGGTGTTCGTGCCTCCTACGGGGTCGTTTGGGGGCTTGTTTGGGTTTTCACCCTTTAACAACAAGTTTTGAAGTCAAAGTGTGATTTTGGTAAATTATCATCCTACTCTTAAATCAAGAAACCCGGGACAACACGGTCCGTTCCAACAAGTTACATTGGTCCCTACGATGTGTTCGTGCCTCCAACGGGGTTGTTTTGGGGCTGGTTTGGGTTTTCACCCTTTAACGGTTTGTTTTTAAGTTAAAGTGTGATTTTTGCAAATTATCATCATACTCTCAAACTGGGAGACCCGGGACTACGAGGTCAGTTCCTACAAGTTACATTGGTCCTGTGAGAGGTGTTCGTGCCTCCTATGGGGTCGTTTGGTGGCTGGTTTTTGTTTTCACCCTTTAACAGTCTGTTTTGAAGTCAGAGTGTGACTTTTGTAAATTATCGTCCTACTCTCAAATCGAGAAACCCGGGACTACGCAGTCAGTTCCTACAAGTTACATTAGTCCCGTGAGAGGTTGTCGTGACTCCTAGGGTGTCGTTTGGGGACTGGTTTTGGTTTTCACCCTTTAACGGCTTCTATTTAAGTTAAAGTGTGATTTTTGCAAATTATCATCGTACTCTCAAACAGGGAGACCTGGGACTACGCGGTCAGTTCCTACAAGTTACATTTGTCCTGTGCGAAGTGTTCGTGCCTCCTACGGGGTCGTTTGGGGGCTGGTATGGGTTTTCACCCTTTAACAGTCAGTTTTGAAGTCAAAGTGTGAATTTTGTAAATTATTGTCCTACTCTCAAATCGAAAATCCCAGGACAACAAGGATATGTTCAAATAAGTTACATTGGTCCCGGCGAGCTGTTCGTGCCTCCTACAGGGTCGTTTGGGGGCTGGTTTGGGTTTTCACTCTTTAACAGCTTATTTTTATGTCAAAGTGTGATTTTTGTAAATTATCGTCCTACTCTCAAATTTGGAAACCCGGGACTACGTTGTCAGTTACTAAAAGTTACATTGGTCCCGTGCGAGGTGTTTGTGCCTCTTATGGGGTCATTTGGGGGCTGGTTTGTGTTTTCACCCTTTAACGACTTGTTTTTAAGCCTAAGTGTTATTTTGGAAAAACTATCATCCTACTCTAAAACCGAGAAACTCGGGACTACTCGGGGAGTTCCTACAGGTTACATTGGTCCTGTGCGAGGTGTCCGTGCCTCCTACCGAGTTGTTTGGGGGATGGTTTGGGTTTTCACCCTTTAACGGCTTGTTTTTAAGTCAAAGTGTGATTTTTGCAAATTATCATCATACTCTCCAATCGGGAGACCCGGGACTACGCGGTCAGTTCCTATAAGGTACATTGATCCCGTGCGAGGTGTTGGTGCCTCCTACGGGGTCGTTTGGGGGCTGGTTTGTGTTTTCACCCTATTATGGCTTGTTTTTAAGTCTAAGTGTGAATTTTTGAAATTATCATCCTACTCTCAAATGGGGAAACCCAGGACAACGCGATCAGTTCCTACAAGTTACATTGATCCCGTGCGATGTGTTCGACCCTCCTACGGGGTCGTTTGGGGGCTGGTTTGGGTTTTCTCCCTTTAATGGCTTGTTTTTAAGTCAAAGTGTGATTTTTGCAAATTATTGTCATACTCTCAAACCGGGAGACCCGGGACTACGCGATCAGTTCCTACAAGTTACATTGGTCCCGTGCGAGGTGTTTGTGCCTCCTACGGGGTCGTAAGGGGGATTGTTTGGGTTTTCGCCCTTTAACAGTCTATTTTGAAGTCAAAGTGTGATTTTTGCAAATTATCGTCCTACTCTCAAATCGGGAAAACCGGGACTACGCGGTCAGGTCCTACAAGTTACATTGGTCCCGTGCGAGGTGTTCGTGCCTCTTACGGGTTCGTTTTGGGGCTGGTTTGGGTTTACACCCTTTAACGACTTTTTTTAAGTTCAAGTGTTATTTTTGCAAATTATCGTCGTACTCACAAATCGGGAGATCCGGGACTACACGGTCAGTACCTACAAGATACATTCGTCCCGTGCGATGTGTTCGTGCCTCCTATGGGGTCGTTTGGGGGCTTGTTTCGGTTTTCACCCTTAAACAGTCTGTTTTGAATTCAAAGTGTGACTTTTGTAAATTATCGTCCTACTCTCAAATCAGGAAACCCGGGACTACGCGGTCAGTTCCTACAAGTTACATTGGTCCCGTGCGAGGTTGTCGTGACTCCTAGGGGGTCGTTTGGGGACTGGTTTTGGTTTTCACCCTTTAATGGCTTCTATTTAAGTTAAAGTGTGATTTTTGAAAATTATCATCGTACTCTCAAAGAGGGAGGCCTGGGACTACGCGACGAGTTCCTAAAAGTTACATTGGTCATGTGCGATGTGTCCGTGCCTCCTACGGGGTCGTTTGAGGGCTGGTTTGGGTTTTCACCCTTTAACAGTCAGTTTTGAAGTCAAAGTGCGAATTTTGTAAATTATTGTCCTACTCTCAAATCGGAAAACCCAGGACTACAAGGATATGTTCAAATAAGTTACATTGGTCCCGGCGAGCTGTTCGTGCCTCCTACAGGGTCGTTTGGGGGCTGGTTTGGGTTTTCACCGTTTAACGGCTTATTTTTATGTCAAAGTGTGATTTTTGTAAATTATCGTCCTACTCTCAAATTTTGAAACCCGGGACTACGCAGTCAGTTCCTACAAGTTACATTGGTCCCGTGCGAGGTGTTTGTGCCTCCTATGGGGTCATTTGGGGGCTGGTTTGTGTTTTCACCCTTTAACGGCTTATTTTTAAGCCTAAGTGTGATTTTGGAAAAACTATCATCCTACTCTAAAATCGAAAAACTCGGGACTACTCGGCGAGTTCCTACAGGTTACATTGGTCCTGTGCGAGGTGTTCGTGCCTCCTACCGAGTTGTTTGGGGGCTGGTTTGGGTTTTCACCCTTTAACGGCTTGTTTTTATGTCAAAGTGTGATTTTTGCAAATTATCATCATACTCTCAAACCGGGAGACCCGGGACTACGCGGTCAGTTCCTATAAGGTACATTGATCCCGTGCGAGGTGTTGGTCCCTCCTACGGGGTCGTTTGGGGGCTGGTTTGTGTTTTCACCCTATTATGGCTTGTTTTTAAGTCTAAGTGTGAATTTTTCAAATTATCATCCTACTCTCAAACGGGGAAACCCAGGACAACGCGATCAGTTCCTACAAGTTACATTGATCCCGTGCGATGTGTTCGAGCCTCCTACGGGGTCGTTTGGGGGCTGGTTTGGGTTTTCACCCTTTAATGGCTTGTTTTTAAGTCAAAGTGTGATTTTTGCAAATTATCGTCATACTCTCAAACCGGGAGACCCGGGACTACGCGGTCAGTTCCTACAAGTTACATTGGTCCCGTGCGAGGTGTTTGTGCCTCTTACGGGGTCGTTTGGGGCTGGTTTGGGTTTTCACCCTTTAACGGCTTGTTTTTATGTCTAAGTGTATTATGGCAAATTATTTTCTACTCTCAAACCAGGAAAGACGGGAATACCCGGTCAGTTCCTACAAGTTACATTGGTCATGTGCGAGGTGTTCGTGCCTCCTACGGGGTTGTTTGCGGGCTGGTTTGGGTTTTCACCCTTTAAAACTTGTTTTTAAGTCAAAGTGTGATTTTTGCAAATTATCATCATACTCTCAAACCGGGGGACCCGAGGCTACGCATTCAGTTCCTACAAGTTACATTGGTCCCTGCGAGGTGTTCGTGCCTCCTACGGGGTCGTTTGGGGGTTGGTTTGGGTATTCACCCTTTAACGACTTGTTTTAAAGTGAAAGTGTGATTTTTGCAAATTATCGTCATACTCTCAAACCAGGAGATCCGGGGCTACGCGGTGAGTTCCTACATGTTACATTGGTCCCGTGCGAGGTGTTTGTTCTCCTACGGGGTCGTTTGGGAGTTGGTTTGGGTTTTCACACTTTCACAGCTTGTTTTCAATTCAAAGTGTGATTTTTTCAAATTATCGTCATACTCTCAAATCGGGAGACCCAGGACTATGCGGTCAGTTCCTACAAGTTACATTGGTCCCTTGTGAGGTGTTCGTGCCACCTATGGGATCATTTGGAGGCTGGTTTGGGTTTTCACCCTTTAACGGCTTATTTTTAAGTCTAAGTGTGATTTTGGCAAACCATCATCCTACTCCCAAACCGAGAGATCCAGGACAACATGGTCAGTTCCTACAAGTTACATTGGTCCCGTGCGAGGTGTCTGTTCCTCATACGGGGTCGTTTGGGTGCTTTTTTGGGTTTTCACCCTTTAACGGCTTGTTTTTAAGTTAAAGTGTGATTTTTGTAAATTATCGTCATACTCTCAAAGCGGGTGACCCGGGACTACGCGGTCAGTTCCTATAAGTTACATTGGTCCCGTGCGAGGTGTTCGTGCCTCCTACGGGGTCGTTTGGGGGCTTGTTTGGGTTTTCACCCTTTAACAACAAGTTTTGAAGTCAAAGTGTGATTTTTGTAAATTATCATCCTACTCTTAAATCAAGAAACCCGGGACAACACGGTCCGTTCCAACAAGTTACATTGGTCCCTACGATGTGTTCGTGCCTCCAACGGGGTTGTTTTGGGGCTGGTTTGGGTTTTCACCCTTTAACGGTTTGTTTTTAAGTTAAAGTGTGATTTTTGCAAATTATCATCATACTCTCAAACTGGGAGACCCGGGACTACGAGGTCAGTTCCTACAAGTTACATTGGTCCTGTGAGAGGTGTTCGTGCCTCCTATGGGGTCGTTTGGTGGCTGGTTTTTGTTTTCACCCTTTAACAGTCTGTTTTGAAGTCAGAGTGTGACTTTTGTAAATTATCGTCCTACTCTCAAATCGAGAAACCCGGGACTACGCAGTCAGTTCCTACAAGTTACATTAGTCCCGTGAGAGGTTGTCGTGACTCCTAGGGTGTCGTTTGGGGACTGGTTTTGGTTTTCACCCTTTAACGGCTTCTATTTAAGTTAAAGTGTGATTTTTGCAAATTATCATCGTACTCTCAAACAGGGAGACCTGGGACTACGCGGTCAGTTCCTACAAGTTACATTTGTCCTGTGCGAAGTGTTCGTGCCTCCTACGGGGTCGTTTGGGGGCTGGTATGGGTTTTCACCCTTTAACAGTCAGTTTTGAAGTCAAAGTGTGAATTTTGTAAATTATTGTCCTACTCTCAAATCGAAAATCCCAGGACAACAAGGATATGTTCAAATAAGTTACATTGGTCCCGGCGAGCTGTTCGTGCCTCCTACAGGGTCGTTTGGGGGCTGGTTTGGGTTTTCACCCTTTAACAGCTTATTTTTATGTCAAAGTGTGATTTTTGTAAATTATCGTCCTACTCTCAAATTTGGAAACCCGGGACTACGTTGTCAGTTACTAAAAGTTACATTGGTCCCGTGCGAGGTGTTTGTGCCTCTTATGGGGTCATTTGGGGGCTGGTTTGTGTTTTCACCCTTTAACGACTTGTTTTTAAGCCTAAGTGTTATTTTGGAAAAACTATCATCCTACTCTAAAACCGAGAAACTCGGGACTACTCGGGGAGTTCCTACAGGTTACATTGGTCCTGTGCGAGGTGTCCGTGCCTCCTACCGAGTTGTTTGGGGGATGGTTTGGGTTTTCACCCTTTAACGGCTTGTTTTTAAGTCAAAGTGTGATTTTTGCAAATTATCATCATACTCTCCAATCGGGAGACCCGGGACTACGCGGTCAGTTCCTATAAGGTACATTGATCCCGTGCGAGGTGTTGGTGCCTCCTACGGGGTCGTTTGGGGGCTGGTTTGTGTTTTCACCCTATTATGGCTTGTTTTTAAGTCTAAGTGTGAATTTTTGAAATTATCATCCTACTCTCAAATGGGGAAACCCAGGACAACGCGATCAGTTCCTACAAGTTACATTGATCCCGTGCGATGTGTTCGACCCTCCTACGGGGTCGTTTGGGGGCTGGTTTGGGTTTTCTCCCTTTAATGGCTTGTTTTTAAGTCAAAGTGTGATTTTTGCAAATTATCGTCATACTCTCAAACCGGGAGACCCGGGACTACGCGATCAGTTCCTACAAGTTACATTGGTCCCGTGCGAGGTGTTTGTGCCTCCTACGGGGTCGTAAGGGGGATTGTTTGGGTTTTCGCCCTTTAACAGTCTGTTTTGAAGTCAAAGTGTGATTTTTGCAAATTATCGTCCTACTCTCAAATCGGGAAAACCGGGACTACGCAGTCAGGTCCTACAAGTTACATTGGTCCCGTGCGAGGTGTTCGTGCCTCTTACGGGTTCGTTTTGGGGCTGGTTTGGGTTTACACCCTTTAACGACTTTTTTTAAGTTCAAGTGTTATTTTTGCAAATTATCGTCGTACTCACAAATCGGGAGATCCGGGACTACACGGTCAGTACCTACAAGATACATTCGTCCCGTGCGATGTGTTCGTGCCTCCTATGGGGTCGTTTGGGGGCTTGTTTCGGTTTTCACCCTTAAACAGTCTGTTTTGAATTCAAAGTGTGACTTTTGTAAATTATCGTCCTACTCTCAAATCAGGAAACCCGGGACTACGCGGTCAGTTCCTACAAGTTACATTGGTCCCGTGCGAGGTTGTCGTGACTCCTAGGGGGTCGTTTGGGGACTGGTTTTGGTTTTCACCCTTTAACGGCTTCTATTTATGTTAAAGTGTGATTTTTGAAAATTATCATCGTACTCTCAAAGAGGGAGGCCTGGGACTACGCGACGACTTCCTAAAAGTTACATTGGTCATGTGCGATGTGTCCGTGCCTCCTACGGGGTCGTTTGAGGGCTGGTTTGGGTTTTCACCCTTTAACAGTCAGTTTTGAAGTCAAAGTGCGAATTTTGTAAATTATTGTCCTACTCTCAAATCGGAAAACCCAGGACTACAAGGATATGTTCAAATAAGTTACATTGGTCCCGGCGAGCTGTTCGTGCCTCCTACAGGGTCGTTTGGGGGCTGGTTTGGGTTTTCACCGTTTAACGGCTTATTTTTATGTCAAAGTGTGATTTTTGTAAATTATCGTCCTACTCTCAAATTTTGAAACCCGGGACTACGCAGTCAGTTCCTACAAGTTACATTGGTCCCGTGCGAGGTGTTTGTGCCTCCTATGGGGTCATTTGGGGGCTGGTTTGTGTTTTCACCCTTTAACGGCTTATTTTTAAGCCTAAGTGTGATTTTGGAAAAACTATCATCCTACTCTAAAATCGAAAAACTCGGGACTACTCGGCGAGTTCCTACAGGTTACATTGGTCCTGTGCGAGGTGTTCGTGCCTCCTACCGAGTTGTTTGGGGGCTGGTTTGGGTTTTCACCCTTTAACGGCTTGTTTTTATGTCAAAGTGTGATTTTTGCAAATTATCATCATACTCTCAAACCGGGAGACCCGGGACTACGCGGTCAGTTCCTATAAGGTACATTGATCCCGTGCGAGGTGTTGGTCCCTCCTACGGGGTCGTTTGGGGGCTGGTTTGTGTTTTCACCCTATTATGGCTTGTTTTTAAGTCTAAGTGTGAATTTTTCAAATTATCATCCTACTCTCAAACGGGGAAACCCAGGACAACGCGATCAGTTCCTACAAGTTACATTGATCCCGTGCGATGTGTTCGAGCCTCCTACGGGGTCGTTTGGGGGCTGGTTTGGGTTTTCACCCTTTAATGGCTTGTTTTTAAGTCAAAGTGTGATTTTTGCAAATTATCGTCATACTCTCAAACCGGGAGACCCGGGACTACGCGGTCAGTTCCTACAAGTTACATTGGTCCCGTGCGAGGTGTTTGTGCCTCCTACGTGGTCGTTTGGGGGCTCGTTTGGGTTCTCACCCTTTAACAGTCTGTTTTGAAGTCAAAGTGTGATTTTTGTAAATTATTATCCTACTCTCAAATCGGGAAACCCGGGACTACGCGGTCAGTTCCTACAAGTTACATTAGTCTCGTGCGAGGTGTTTGTGCCTCTTACGGGTTCGTTTCGGGACTAGTTTGGGTTTTCACCCTTTAATGACTTTTTTTAAGTTCAAGTGTGATTTTTGCAAATTATCGTCATACTCACAAATCGGGAGATCCGGGACTACACGGTCAGTTCTTACAAGTTACATTGGTCCCGTGCGAGGTGTTTGTGCCTCCTACGGGGTCGTAAGGGGGATTGTTTGGGTTTTCACCCTTTAACAGTCTGTTTTGAAGTCAAAGTGTGATTTTTGCAAATTATCGTCCTACTCTCAAATTGGGAAAGTCGGGACTACGCGGTCAGGTCCTACAAGTTACATTGGTCCCGTGAGAGGTGTCCGTTCCTCGTACGGGGACGTTTGGGTGCTTGTTTGGGTTTTCACCCTTTAACGGCTTGTTTTTAAGTTAAAGTGTGATTTTTTCAAATTATCATCATACTCTCAAATTGGGAGACCCGGGACTATGTTGTTAGTTCCTTCAAGTTACATTGGTCCCGTGGGAGGTGTTCGTGCCCCCTACGGGGTCGTTTGGGGGCTTGTTTGGGTTTTCACCCTTTAACAACCAGTTTTAATGTCAAAGTGTGATTTTTGTAAATTGTCGTCCTACTCTTAAATCGGGAAACTCGGGACTACGCGGTCAGTTCCAACAAGTTACATTGGTCCCTGCGAGGTGTTCGTGCCTCCAACGGGGTCATTTGGGGGCTGGTTTGGGTGTTCACCCTTTAACAGCTTCTTTTTAAGTTAAAGTGTGATTTTTGCAAATTATTGTCTACTCTCAAACTAGGAAACCCGGGACTACCTGGTCAGTTCCTACAAGTTACATTGGTCATGTGCGAGGTGTTCGTGCCTCCTACGGGGTTGTTTGGGGGTTGGTTTGGATTTTCACCCTTTAACGACTTGTTTTTAAGTCAAGTGTGATTTTTGGAAATTATGGTCATACTCTCAAACCGGGAGAGTTGAGGCTACGCGATCAGTTCCCACAAGTTACATTGGTCCCTGCGAGGTGTCCGTGCCTCCTACGGGGTCGTTTGGGGGTTGGTTTGGGTTTTCACCCTTTAACGGCTTATTTTTAAGTGAAAGTTTGATTTTTATAAATTGTCATCATACTCTCAGACCGGGAGACCGGGGCTACGCGGTGAGTTCCTACATGATACATTGGTTCCGTGCGAGGTGTCTGTTCTCCTACGGGGTCGTTTGCGGGGTGGTTTGGGTTTTCACCCTTTCGTGGCCTGTTTTCAAGTCAAAGCGTGATTTTTGCAAATTATCGTCATACTCTCAAATCGGTAGACCCAGAACTACGCGGTCAATTCCTAAAAGTTACATTGCTCCCGTGCGAGGTTTTCGTGCCTCCTATGGGATCATTTGGAGGCTGGTTTGGGGTTTCACCCTTTAACGACTTGTTTTTAAGTCTAAGTGTGATTTTCGCAAACTATCATCCTACTCCCATACCAAGAGATCCGGGACTACGTGGTCAGTTCCTACAAGTTACATTTGTCCCGTGCGAGGTGTCCGTTCCTCGTACGGGGTCGTTTGGGGGCTTTTTTGGGTTTTCACCCTTTAAGGGCTTATTTTTATGTCAAAGTGTGATTTTTGTAAATTATTGTCCTACTCTCGAATTGGGAAACTCGGGACTGCGCAGTCAGTTCCTACAAGTTACATTGGTCCCGTGCGAGGTGTTCGTGTCTCCTCTGGGGTCATTTGGGGGCTGGTTTGGGTTTTCACCCTTTAACGACTTATTTTTAAGTCTAAGTGTGAGTTTGGAAAACTATCATCCTACTCTCAAACCGAGAAACTCGGGACTACCCGGTCAGTTCCTACAGGTTACATTGGTCATGTGCGAAGTGTTCGTGCCTCCTACCGGGTTGTTTGCGGGCTGGTTTGGGTTTTCACCCTTTAACGGCTTGTTTTTAAATTCAAGTGTGATTTTTGCAAATTATCATCATACTCACAAACTGGGAGATCCGGGAGTACGCGGTCAGATCCTACAAGTTACATTGGTCCCGTGCGAGGTGTTCGTGTCGTCTATGGGGCCGTTTGGGGGCTCGTTTGGGTTTTTACCCTTTAACAGTCTGTTTTGAAGTCAAAGTCTGCTTTTTGGAAATTATCGTCCTACTCTCAAATCAGGAAAACTGGGACTACGCGGTCAATTCCTACATGTTACATTGGTCCCGTGCGAGGTGTTTGTGCCTCTTACGGGGTCGTTTGGGGGCTGGTTTGGGTGTTCACCCTTTAACAGCTTCTTTTTAAGTTAAAGTGTGATTTTTGCAAATTATTGTCTACTCTCAAACTAGGAAACCCGGGACTACCCGGTCAGTTCCTACAAGTTACATTGGTCATGTGCGAGGTGTTCGTGCCTCCTACGGGGTTGTTTGGGGGTTGATTTGGATTTTCACCCTTTAACGTCTTGTTTTTAAGTCAAGTGTGATTTTTGGAAATTGTGGTCATACTTTCAAACCGGGAGACTTGAGGCTACGCGATCAGTTCCCACAAGTTACATTGGTCCCTGCGAGGTGTCCGTGCCTCCTACGGGGTCGTTTGGGGGTTGGTTTGGGTTTTCACCCTTTAACGGCTTATTTTTAAGTGAAAGTGTGATTTTTATAAATTGTCATCATACTCTCAGACCGGGAGACCCGGGGCTACGCGGTGAGTTCCTACATGATACATTGGTTCCGTGTGAGGTGTCTGTTCTCCTACGGGGTCCTTTGCGGGGTGGTTTGGGTTTTCACCCTTTCGTGGCCTGTTTTCAAGTCAAAGTGTGATTTTTGCAAATTATCGTCATACTCTCAAATCGGGAGACCCAGAACTACGCGGTTAATTCCTAAAAGTTACATTGGTCCCGTGCGAGGTTTTCGTGCCTCCTATGGGATCATTTGGAGGCTGGTTTGGGGTTTCACCCTTTAACGACTTGTTTTTAAGTCTAAGTGTGATTTTAGCAAACTATCATCCTACTCCCAAACCGAGAGATCCGGGACTACGTGGTCAGTTCCTACAAGTTACATTTGTCCCGTGCGAGGTGTCCGTTCCTCGTACGGGGTCGTTTGGGGGCTTGTTTGGGTTTTCACCCTTTAACGGCTTATTTTTATGTCAAAGTGTGATTTTTGTAAATTATCGTCCTACTCTCGAATTGGGAAACCCGGGACTGCGCAGTCAGTTCCTACAAGTTACATTGGTCCCGTGCGAGGTGTTCGTGTCTCCTCTGGGGTCATTTGGGGGCTGGTTTGGGTTTTCACCCTTTAACGGCTTATTTTTAAGTCTAAGTGTGAGTTTGGAAAACTATCATCCTACTCTCAAACCGAGAAACTCGGGACTACCCAATCAGTTCCTACAGGTTACATTGGTCATGTGCGAAGTGTTCGTGCCTCCTACCGGGTTGTTTGCGGGCTGGTTTGGGTTTTCACCCTTTAACGGCTTGTGTTTAAATTCAAGTGTGATTTTTGCAAATTATCATCATACTCACAAACTGGGAGATCCGGGAGTACGCGATCAGATCCTACAAGTTACATTGGTCCCGTGCGAGGTGTTCGTGTCGTCTATGGGGCCGTTTGGGGGCTCGTTTGGGTTTTTACCCTTTAACAGTCTGTTTTGAAGTCAAAGTCTGCTTTTTGGAAATTATCATCCTACTCTCAAATCAGGAAAACTGGGACTACGCGGTCAGTTCCTACATGTTACATTGGTCCCGTGCAAGGTGTTTGTGCCTCTTACGGGGTCATTTGGGGCTGGTTTGGGTTTTCACCCTTTAACGGCTCGTTTTTAAGTCTAAGTGTATTATGGAAAATTATTTTCTACTCTCAAACCAGGAAACTCGGGACTACCCGGTCAGTTCCTACATGTTGCATTGGTCCCGTGCGAGGTGTTTGTGCCTCTTACGGGGTCGTTTGGGGCTGGTTTGGGTTTTCACCCTTTAACGGCTCGTTTTTATGTCTAAGTGTATTATGGCAAATTATTTTCTACTCTCAAACCAGGAAACTCGGGACTACCCAGTCAGTTCCTACAAGTTACATTGGTCATGTGCGAGGTGTTCGTGCCTCCTACGGCGTTGTTTGCGGGCTGGTTTGGGTTTTCACCCTTTAACGACTTGTTTTTAAGTCAAAGTGTGATTTTTGCAAATTATCATCATACTCTCAAACCGGGGGACCCGAGGCTACGCATTCAGTTCCTACAAGTTACATTGGTCTCTGCGAGGTGTTCGTGCCTCCTACGGGGTCGTTTGGGGGTTGGTATTGGTTTTCACCCTTTAACGACTTGTTTTAAAGTGAAAGTGTGATTTTTGCAAATTATCGTCATACTCTCAAACCGGGAGACCCGGGGCTACGTGGTGAGTTCCTACATGTTACATTGATCCCGTGCGAGGTGTTTGTTCTCCTACGGGGTCGTTTAGGGGTTGGTTTGGGTTTTCACACTTTCACAACTTGTTTTCAAGTCAAAGTGTGATTTTTTCAAATTATCGTCATACTCTTAAATCGGGAGACCCAGGACTAAACGGTCAGTTCCTACAAGTTACATTGGTCCCTTGTGAGGTGTTCCTGCCACCTATGGGATCATTTGGAGGCTGGTTTGGGTTTTCACCCTTTAACGGCTTATTTTTAGGTCTAAGTGTGATTTTGGCAAACTATCATCCTACTCTCAAACCGAGAGATCCAAGACAACATGGTCAGTTCCTACAAGTTACATTGGTCCCGTGCGAGGTGTCTGTTCCTCACACGGGGTCGTTTGGGTGCTTTTTTGGGTTTTCACCCTTTAACGGCTTGTTTTTAAGTTAAAGTGTGATTTTTGTGAATTATCGTCATACTCTCAAAACGGGAGACCCGGGACTACGCGGTCAGTTCCTACCAGTTACATTGGTCCCGTGCGAGGTGTCCGTGCCTCCTACGGGGTCGTTTGGGAGCTTGTTTGGGTTTTCACCCTTTAACAGCAAGTTTTGAAGCCAAAGTGTGATTTTTGTAAATTATCATCCTACTCTTAAATCAAGAAACCCGGGACAACACGGTCCGTTCCAACAAGTTACATTGGTCCCTGCGATGTGTTCGTGCCTCCAACGGGGTTGTTTTGGGGCTGGTTTGGGTTTTCACCCTTTAACGGTTTGTTTTTAAGTTAAAGTGTGATTTTTGCAAATTATCGTCATACTCTCAAACTGGGAGACACGGGACTACGAGGTCAGTTCCTACAAGTTACATTGGTCCCGTGAGAGGTGTTCGTGCCTCCTATGGGGTCGTTTGGTGGCTGGTTTTTGTTTTCACCCTTTAACAGTCTGTTTTGAAGTCAGAGTGTGACTTTTGTAAATTATCGTCCTACTCTCAAATCGGGAAACCCGGGACTACGCAGTCAGTTCCTATAAGTTACATTAGTCCCGTGCGAGGTTGTCGTGACTCCTAGGGGGTCGTTTGGGGACTGGTTTTGGTTTTCACCCTTTAACGGCTTCTATATAAGTTAAAGTGTGATTTTTGCAAATTATCATCGTACTCTCAAACAGGGAGACCTGGGACTACGCGGTCAGTTCCTACAAGTTACATTGGTCCTGTGCGAAGTGTTCGTGCCTCCTACGGGGTCGTTTGGGGGCTGGTTTGGGTTTTCACCCTTTAACAGTCAGTTTTGAAGTCAAAGTACGAATTTTGTAAATTATTGTCCTACTCTCAAATCGGAAAACCCAGGACTACAAGGATATGTTCAAATAAGTTACATTGGTCCCGGCGAGCTATTCGTGCCTCCTACAGGGTCGTTTGGGGGTTGGTTTGGGTTTTCACCCTTTAACGGCTTATTTTTATGTCAAAGTGTGATTTTTGTAAATTATTGTCCTACTCTCATATTTTGAAACCCGGGACTACGCAGTCAGTTCCTACAAGTTACATTAGTCCCGTGCGAGGTGTTCGTGCCTCCTATGGGGTCATTTGGGGGCTGGTTTGTGTTTTCACCCTTTAACGGCTTATTTTTAAGCCTAAGTGTGATTTTGGAAAAACTATCATCCTACTCTAATACCGAGAAACTCGGGACTACTCGGTGAGTTCCTACAGGTTACATTGGTCCTGTGCGAGGTGTTCGTGCCCCCTACCGAGTTGTTTGGGGGTTGGTTTGGGTTTTCACCCTTTAACGACTTGTTTTTAAGTCAAAGTGTGATTTTTGCAAATTATCATCATACTCTCAAACCGGGAGACCCGGGACTACGCGGTCTGTTCCTATAAGGTACATTGATCCCGTGCGAGGTGTTGGTGCCTCCTACGGGGTCGTTTGGGGGCTGGTCTGTGTTTTCACCCTATTATGGCTTATTTTTAAGTCTAAGTGTGAATTTTTCAAATTATCATCCTACTCTCAAACGGGGAAACCCAGGACAACGCGATCAGTTCCTACAAGTTATATTGATCCCGTGCGATGTGTTCGACCCTCCTACGGGGTCGTTTGGGGGCTGGTTTGGGTTTTCTCCCTTTAATGGCTTGTTTTTAAGTCAAAGTGTGATTTTTGCAAATTAACATCATACTCTCAAACCGGGAGACCCGGGACTACGCGATCAGTTCCTACAAGTTACATTGGTCCCGTGCGAGGTGTTTCTGCCTCCTACGGGGTCTTTTGGGGGCTCGTTTGGGTTTTCACCCTTTAACAGTCTGTTTTGAAGTCAAAGTGTGATTTTTGCAATTTATCGTCCTACTCTCAAATCGGGAAACCCGGGACTACGCGGTCAGTTCCTACCAGTTACATTGGTCTCGTGCGAGGTGTTCGTGCCTCTTACGGGTTCGTTTCGGGGCTGGTTTGGGTTTTCACCCTTTAACGGCTTTTTTTATGTTCAAGTGTGATTTTTGCAAATTATCATCATACTCACAAATCGGGCGATCCGGGACTACACGGTCAGTTCCTACAAGTTACATTGGTCCCGTGCGAGGTGTTTGTGCCTCCTACGGGGTCGTAAGGGGGATTGTTTGGGTTTTCACCCTTTAACAGTCTGTTTTGAAGTCAAAGTGTGATTTTTGCAAATTATCGTCCTACTCTCAAATCGGGAAAACCGGGACTACGCGGTCAGGTCCTACAAGTTACATTGGTCCCGTGCGAGGTGTTCGTGCCTCTTACGGGTTCGTTTGGGGGCTGGTTTGGGCTTTCACCCTTTAACGACTTTTTTTAAGTTCAAGTGTTATTTTTGCAAATTTTCGTCGTACTCACAAATCGGGAGATCCGGGACTACACGGTCAGTTCCTACAAGTTACATTCTTCCCGTGCGATGTGTTCGTGCCTCCTATGGGGTCGTTTGGGGGCTTGTTTGGGTTTTCACCCTTAAACAGTCTATTTTGAATTCAAAGTGTGACTTTTGTAAATTATCGTCTTACTATCAAATCAGGAAACCTGGGACTACGCGGTCAGTTCCTACAAGTTACATTGGTCCCGTGCGAGGTTGTCGTGACTCCTAGGGGGTCGTTTGGGGACTGGTTTTGGTTTTCACCCTTTAACGGCTTCTATTTAAGTTAAAGTGTTATTTTTGCAAATTATCATCGTACTCTCAAACAGGGAGACCTGGGACTACGCGGTCAGTTCCTACAAGTTACATTGGTCCTGTACGAAGTGTTCGTGCCTCCTACGGGGTCGTTTGGGGGCTGGTATGGGTTTTCACCCTTTAACAGTCAGTTTTGAAGTCAAAGTGTGATTTTTGCAAATTATCGTCCTACTCTCAAATTGGGAAAACCGGGACTACGCGGTCAGGTCCTACAAGTTACATTGGTCCCGTGCGAGGTGTTCGTTCCTCTTACGGGTTCGTTTGGGGGCTGGTTTGGGTTTACACCCTTTAACGGCTTTTTTTAAGTGCAAGTGTTATTTTTGCAAATTATCGTCGTACTCACAAATCGAGAGATCCGGGACTACACGGTCAGTTCCTACAAGTTACATTCATCCCGTGCGAGGTGTTCGTGCCTCCTATGGGGTCGTTTGGGGGCTTGTTTGGGTTTTCACCCTTAAACAGTCTGTTTTGAAGTCAAAGTGTGACTTTTGTAAATTATCGTCCTACTCTCAGATAGGGAAACCCGGGACTACGCGGTCAGTTCCTACAAGTTACATTGGTCCCGTGCGAGGTTGTCGTGACTCCTAGGGGGTCGTTTGGTGACTGGTTTTGGTTTTCACCCTTTAACGGCTTCTATTTAAGTTAAAGTGTGATTTTTGCAAATTATCATCGTACTCTCAAACAGGGAGACCTGGGACTACGCGGTCAGTTCCTACAAGTTACATTGGTCCTGTACGATGTGTTCGTGCCTCCTACGGGGTCGTTTGGGGGCTGGTTTGGGTTTTCACCCTTTAACAGTCAGTTTTGAAGTCAAAGTGCGAATTTTGTAAATTATTGTCCTACTCTCAAATCGAAAAACCCAAGACTACGCGGATATGTTCAAATAATTTAAATTGGTCCCGGCGAGCTGTTCGTGCCTCCTACAGGGTCGTTTGGGGGCTGGTTTGGGTTTTCACCCTTTAGCGGCTTATTTTTATATCTAAGTGTGATTTTTGTAAATTATCGTCCTACTCTCAAATTTGGAAACCCGGGACTACGCAGTCAGTTCCTATAAGTTACTTTGGTCCCGTGCGAGGTGTTCATGCCTCCTATGGGGTCATTTGGGGGCTGGTTTGTGTTTTCACCCTTTAACGGCTTATTTTTAAGCCTAAGTGTGATTTTGGAAAAACTATCATCCTACTCTAAAACCGAGAAACTCTGGACTACCCGGTGAGTTCGTGCCTCCTACCGAGTTGTTTGGGGGCTGGTTTGGGTTTTCACCCTTTAACGACTTGTTTTTAAGTCAAAGTGTGATTTTTGCTAATTATCATCATACTCTCAAACTGAGAGACCCGGGACTACGCGGTCAGTTCCTATAAGGTAGATTGATCCCGTACGAGGTGTTGATGCCACCTACGGGGTCGTTTGGGGGCTTGTTTGTGTTTTCTCCCTTTAATGGCTTGTTTTTAAGTCAAAGTGTGATTTTTGCAAATTATCGTCATACTCTCAAACCGGGAGACCCGAGACTACGCGGTCAGTTCCTACAAGTTACATTGGTCCCGTGCGAGGTTTTCGTGCCTCCTATGGGATCATTTGGAGGCTGGTTTGGGTTTTCACCCTTTAACGACTTGTTTTTAAGTCTAAGTGTGATTTTGGCAAACTATCATCCTACTCCCAAACCGAGAGATCCGGGACTACGTGGTCAGTTCCTACAAGTTACATTTGTCCCGTGCGAGGTGTTCGTTCCTCGTACGGGGTCGTTTGGGGGCTTGTTTGGGTTTTCACCCTTTAACGGCTTATTTTTATGTCAAAGTGTGATTTTTGTAAATTATCGTCCTACTCTCTAATTGTGAAACTCGGGACTACGCAGTCAGTTCCTACAAGTTACATTGGTCCCGTGCGAGGTGTTCGTGTCTCCTATGGGGTCATTTGGGGCTGGTTTGGGTTTTCACCCTTTAACGGCTTGTTTTTAAGTCTAAGTGTGATTTTGGAAAACTATCATCCTACTCTCAAACCAAGAAACTCGGGACTACCCAGTCAGTTCCTACAGGTTACATTGGTCATGTGCGTGGTGTTCGTGCCTCCTACCGGGTTGGTTGGGGGCTGGATTGGGTTTTCACCCTTTAACGGCTTCTTTTTAAGTTCAAGTGTGATTTTTCCAAATTATCGTCGTACTCACAAATCAGGAGATCCGAAACTACGCGGTCAGATCCTACAAATAACATTCATCCCGTGCGAGGTGTTCGTGCCTCCTATGGGGTCGTTTGGGGGCTTATTTGGGTTTTCACCCTTAAACAGTCTGTTTTGAAGTCAAAGTCTGCTTTTTGGAAATTATCATCCTACTCTCAAATCAGGAAAACCGGGACTACGCGGTCAGTTCCTTCAAGTTACATTGGTCCCGTGCGAGGTGGTGGTGCCTCTTACGTGGTCGTTTGGGGGCTGGTCTGGGTTTTCACCCTTTAACGGCTTTTTTTAAGTTCAAGTGTGATTTTTGCAAATTATCGTCATACTCACAAATCGGCAGATCCAGAACTACACAGTCGGTTCCTACAAGTTACATTGGTCCCGTGCGAGGTGTTCGTGCCTCCTATGGGGTCGTTTGGGTTTTCACCCTTTAACAGTCTGTTTGGAAGTCAAAGTGTGATTTTTGCAAATTATCGGCCTACGCTCAAATCGGGAAACCCGGGACTACCCGGTCTGTTCCTACAAGTTACATTGGTTATGTGCGAGGTTTTCGTGCCTCCTACCGGGTTGTTTGCGGGCTGGTTTGGGTTTTCACCCTTTAACGGCTTGTTTTTAAATTCAAGTGTGATTTTTGCAAATTATCGTCATACTCACAAACTGGGAGATCCGGGACTACGCGGTCAGATCCTACAAGTTACATTGGTCCCGTGCGAGGTGTTCATGTCGTCTATGGGGCCGTTTGGGGGCTCGTTTGGGTTTTTACCCTTTAACAGTCTGTTTTGAAGTCAAAGTCTGCTTTTTGGAAATTATCATCCTACTCTCAAATCAGGAAAACTGGGACTACCCGGTCAGTTCCTACATGTTACATTGGTCCCGTGCGAGGTGTTTGTGCCTCTTACGGGGTCGTTTGGGGCTGGTTTGGGTTTTCACCCTTTAACGGCTCGTTTTTAAGTCTAAGTGTATTATGGCAAATTATTTTCTACTCTCAAACCAGGAAACTCGGGACTACCCGGTCAGTTCCTACAAGTTACATTGGTCATGTGCGAGGTGTTCGTGCCTCCTACGGCGTTGTTTGCGGGCTGGTTTGGGTTTTCACCCTTTAACGACTTGTTTTTAAGTCAAAGTGTGATTTTTGCAAATTATCATCATACTCTCAAACCGGGGGACCCGAGGCTACGCATTCAGTTCCTACAAGTTACATTGGTCTCTGTGAGGTGTTCGTGCCTCCTACGGGGTCGTTTGGGGGTTGGTTTGGGTTTTCACCCTTTAACGACTTGTTTTAAAGTGAAAGTGTGATTTTTGCAAATTATCGTCATACTCTCGAACCGGGAGACCCGGGGCTACGCGGTGAGTTCCTACATGTTACATTGGTCCCGTGCGAGGTGTTTGTTCTCCTACGGGGTCGTTTAGGGGTTGGTTTGGGTTTTCACACTTTCACAGCTTGTTTTCAAGTCAAAGTGTGATTTTTTCAAATTATTTTCATACTCTCAAATCGGAAGACCCGGGACTACGCAGTCAGTTCCTACAAGTTACATTGGTCCCTTGTGAGGTGTTCGTGCCACCTATGGGATCATTTGGAGGCTGGTTTGGGTTTTCACCCTTTAACGGCTTATTTTTAAGTCTAAGTGTGATTTTGGAAAACTATCATCCTACTCTCAAACCGAGAGATCCAGGACAACATGGTCAGTTCCTACAAGTTACATTGGTCCCGTGCGAGGTGTCTGTTCCTCATACGGGGTCGTTTGGGTGCTTTTTTGGGTTTTCACCCTTTAACGGCTTGTTTTTAAGTTAAAGTGTGATTTTTGTGAATTATCGTCATACTCTCAAAGCGGGAGACCCGGGACTACGCGGTCAGTTCCTACAAGTTACATTGGTCCCGTGCGAGGTGTTCGTGCCTCCTACGGGGTCGTTTGGTGGCTTGTTTGGGTTTTCACCCTTTAACAACAAGTTTTGAAGTCAAAGTGTGATTTTTGTAAATTATCATCCTACTCTTAAATCAAGAAACCCGGGACAACACGATCCGTTCCAACAAGTTACATTGGTCCCTGCGATGTGTTCGTGCCTCCAACGGGGTTGTTTTGGGGCTGGTTTGGGTTTTCACCCTTTAACGGTTTGTTTTTAAGTTAAAGTGTGATTTTTGCAAATTATCGTCATACTCTCAAACTGGGAGACCCGGGACTACGAGGTCAGTTCCTACAAGTTACATTGGTCCCGTGAGAGGTGCTCGTGCCTCCTATGAGGTCTTTTGGTGGCTGGTTTTTGTTTTCAACCTTTAACAGTCTGTTTTGAAGTCAGAGTGTGACTTTTGTAAATTATCGTCCTACTCTCAAATCGGGAAACCCGGGACTACGCAGTCAGTTCCTACAAGTTACATTAGTCCCGTGCGAGGTTGTCGTGACTCCTAGGGGGTCGTTTGGGGACTGGTTTTGGTTTTCACCCTTTAACGGTTTCTATTTAAGTTAAAGTGTGATTTTTGCAAATTATCATCGTACTCTCAAACAGGGAGACCGGGGACTACGCGGTCAGTTCCTACAAGTTACATTGGTCCTGTGCGAAGTGTTCGTGCCTCCTACGGGGTCGTTTGGGGGCTGGTTTGGGTTTTCACCCTTTAACAGTCAGTTTTGAAGTCAAAGTACAAATTTTGTAAATTATCGTCCTACTCTCAAATCGGAAAACCCAGGACTACAAGGATATGTTCAAATAAGTTACATTGGTCCCGGCGAGCTGTTCGTGCCTCCTACAGGGTCGTTTGGGGGTTGGTTTGGGTTTTCACCCTTTAACGGCTTATTTTTATGTCAAAGTGTGATTTTTGTAAATTATTGTCCTACTCTCATATTTTGAAACCCGGGACTACGCAGTCAGTTCCTACAAGTTACATTGGTCCCGTGCGAGGTGTTCGTGCCTCCTACCGGGTTGGTTGGGGGCTGGTTTGGGTTTTCACCCTTTAACGGCTTCTTTTTAAGTTCAAGTGTGATTTTTCCAAATTATCGTCGTACTCACAAATCAGGAGATCCGAAACTACGCGGTCAGATCCTACAAATAACATTCGTCCCGTTCGAGGTGTTCGTGCCTCCTATGGGGTCGTTTGGGGGCTTATTTGGGTTTTCACCCTTAAACAGTCTGTTTTGAAGTCAAAGTCTGCTTTTTGGAAATTATCATCCTACTCTCAAATCAGGAAAATCGGGACTACGCGGTCAGTTCCTTCAAGTTACATTGGTCCCGTGCAAGGTGGTGGTGCCTCTTACGTGGTCGTTTGGGGGCTGGTCTGGGTTTTCACCCTTTAACGGCTTTTTTTAAGTTCAAGTGTGATTTTTGCAAATTATCGTCATACTCACAAATCGGGAGATCCAGAACTACACAGTCGGTTCCTACAAGTTACATTGGTCCCGTGCGAGGTGTTCGTGCCTCCTATGGGGTCGTTTGGGGTTTCACCCTTTAACAGTATGTTTTGAAGTCAAAGTGTGATTTTTGCAAATTATCTGCCTACTCTCAAATCGGGAAACCCGGGACTACCCGGTCTGTTCCTACAAGTTACATTGGTTATGTGCGAGGTTTTCGTGCCTCCTACCAGGTTGTTTGCGGGCTGGTTTTGGTTTTCACCCTATAACGGCTTGTTTTTAAATTCAAGTGTGATTTTTGCAAATTATCGTCATACTCACAAACTGGGAGATCCGGGACTACGCGATCAGATCCTACAAGTTACATTGGTCCCGTGCGAGGTGTTCGTGTCGTCTATGGGGCCGTTTGGGGGCTCGTTTGGGTTTTTACCCTTTAACAGTCTGTTTTGAAGTCAAAGTCTGCTTTTTGGAAATTATCATCCTACTCTCAAATCAGGAAAACTGGGACTACGCGGTCAGTTCCTACATGTTACATTGGTCCCGTGCGAGGTGTTTGTGCCTCTTACGGGGTCGTTTGGGGCTGGTTTGGGTTTTCACCCTTTAACGGCTCGTTTTTAAGTCTAAGTGTATTATGGAAAATTATTTTCTACTCTCAAACCAGGAAACTCGGGACTACCCGGTCAGTTCCTACAAGTTACATTGGTCATGTGCGAGGTGTTCGTGCCTCCTACGGCGTTGTTTGCGGGCTGGTTTGGGTTTTCACCCTTTAACGACTTGTTTTTAAGTCAAAGTGTGATTTTTGCAAATTATCATCATACTCTCAAACCGGGGGACCCGAGGCTACGCATTCAGTTCCTACAAGTTACATTGGTCTCTGCGAGGTGTTCGTGCCTCCTACGGGGTCGTTTGGGGGTTGGTTTGGGTTTTCACCCTTAAACAGTCTGTTTTGAAGTCAAAGTCTGCTTTTTGGAAATTATCCTCCTACTCTCAAATCAGGAAAACCGGGACTACGCGGTCAGTTCCTTCAAGTTACATTGGTCCCGTGCGAGGTGGTGGTGCCTCTTACGTGGTCGTTTGGGGGCTGGTCTGGGTTTTCACCCTTTAACGGCTTTTTTTAAGTTCAAGTGTGATTTTTGCAAATTATCGTCATACTCACAAATCGGGAGATCCAGAACTACACAGTCGGTTCCTACAAGTTACATTGGTCCCGTGCGAGGTGTTCGTGCCTCCTATGGGGTCGTTTGGGGTTTCACCCTTTAACAGTCTGTTTTGAAGTCAAAGTGTGATTTTTGCAAATTATCGGCCTACTCTCAAATCGGGAAACCCGGGACTACCCGGTCTGTTCCTACAAGTTACATTGGTTATGTGCGAGGTTTTCGTGCCTCCTACCGGGTTGTTTACGGGCTGGTTTGGGTTTTCACCCTATAACGGCTTGTTTTTAAATTCAAGTGTGATTTTTGCAAATTATCGTCATACTCACAAACTGGGAGATCCGGGACTACGCGGTCAGATCCTACAAGTTACATTGGTCCCGTGCGAGGTGTTCGTGTCGTCTATGGGGCCGTTTGGGGGCTCGTTTGGGTTTTTACCCTTTAACAGTCTGTTTTGAAGTCAAAGTCTGCTTTTTGGAAATTATCATCCTACTCTCAAATCAGGAAAACTGGGACTACGCGGTCAGTTCCTACATGTTACATTGGTCCCGTGCGAGGTGTTTGTGCCTCTTACGGGGTCGTTTGGGGCTGGTTTGGGTTTTCACCCTTTAACGGCTCGTTTTTAAGTCTAAGTGTATTATGGCAAATTATTTTCTACTCTCAAACCAGGAAACTCGGGACTACCCGGTCAGTTCCTACAAGTTACATTGGTCATGTGCGAGGTGTTCGTGCCTCCTACGGCGTTGTTTGCGGGCTGGTTTGGGTTTTCACCCTTAAACGACTTGTTTTTAAGTCAAAGTGTGATTTTTGCAAATTATCATCATACTCTCAAACCGGGGGACCCGAGGCTACTCATTCAGTTCCTACAAGTTACATTGGTCTCTGCGAGGTGTTCGTGCCTCCTACGGGGTCGTTTGGGGGTTGGTTTGGGTTTTCACCCTTTAACGACTTGTTTTAAAGTGAAAGTGTGATTTTTGCAAATTATCGTCATACTCTCGAACCGGGAGACCCGGGGCTACGCGGTGAGTTCCTACATGTTACATTGGTCCCGTGCGAGGTGTTTGTTCTCCTACGGGGTCGTTTAGGGGCTGGTTTGGGTTTTCACACTTTCACAGCTTGTTTTCAAGTCAAAGTGTGATTTTTTCAAATTATCGTCATACTCTCAAATCGGAAGACCCGGGACTACGCAGTCAGTTCCTACAAGTTACATTGGTCCCTTGTGAGGTGTTCGTGCCACCTATGGGATCATTTGGAGGCTGGTTTGGGTTTTCACCCTTTAACGGCTTATTTTTAAGTCTAAGTGTGATTTTGGCAAACTATCATCCTACTCTCAAACCGAGAGATCCAGGACAACATGGTCAGTTCCTACAAGTTACATTGGTCCCGTGCGAGGTGTCTGTTCCTCATACGGGGTCGTTTGGGTGCTTTTTTGGGTTTTCACCCTTTAACGGCTTGTTTTTAAGTTAAAGTGTGATTTTTGTGAATTATCGTCATACTCTCAAAGCGGGAGACCCGGGACTACGCGGTCAGTTCCTACAAGTTACATTGGTCCCGTGCGAGGTGTTCGTGCCTCCTACGGGGTCGTTTGGTGGTTTGTTTGGGTTTTCACCCTTTAACGGCAAGTTTTGAAGTCAAAGTGTGATTTTTGTAAATTATCATCCTACTCTTAAATCAAGAAACCCGGGACAACACGGTCCGTTCCAACAAGTTACATTGGTCCCTGCGATGTGTTCGTGCCTCCAACGGGGTTGTTTTGGGGCTGGTTTGGGTTTTCACCCTTTAACGGTTTGTTTTTAAGTTAAAGTGTGATTTTTGCAAATTATCGTCATACTCTCAAACTGGGAGACCCGGGACTACGAGGTCAGTTCCTACAAGTTACATTGGTCCCGTGAGAGGTGTTCGTGCCTCCTATGGGGTCTTTTGGTGGCTGGTTTTTGTTTTCAACCTTTAACAGTCTGTTTTGAAGTCAGAGTGTGACTTTTGTAAATTATCGTCCTACTCTCAAATCGGGAAACCCGGGACTACGCAGTCAGTTCCTACAAGTTACATTAGTCCCGTGCGAGGTTGTCGTGACTCCTAGGGGGTCGTTTGGGGACTGGTTTTGGTTTTCACCCTTTTACGGCTTCTATTTAAGTTAAAGTGTGATTTTTGCAAATTATCATCGTACTCTCAAACAGGGAGACCAGGGACTACGCGGTCAGTTCCTACAAGTTACATTGGTCCTGTGCGAAGTGTTCGTGCCTCCTACGGGGTCGTTTGGGGGCTGGTTTGGGTTTTCACCCTTTAACAGTCAGTTTTGAAGTCAAAGTACGAATTTTGTAAATTATTGTCCTACTCTCAAATCGGAAAACCCAGGACTACAAGGATATGTTCAAATAAGTTACATTGGTCCCGGCGAGCTGTTCGTGCCTCCTACAGGGTCGTTTGGGGGTTGGTTTGGGTTTTCACCCTTTAACGGCTTATTTTTATGTCAAAGTGTGATTTTTGTAACTTATTGTCCTACTCTCATATTTTGAAACCCGGGACTACGCAGTCAGTTCCTACAAGTTACATTGGTCCCGTGCGAGGTGTTCGTGCCTCCTATGGGGTCATTTGGGGGCTGGTTTGTGTTTTCACCCTTTAACGGCTTATTTTTAAGCCTAAGTGTGATTTTGGAAAAACTATCATCCTACTCTAAAACCGAGAAACTCGGGACTACTCGGTGAGTTCCTACAGGTTACATTGGTCCTGTGCGAGGTGTTCGTGCCTCCTACCGAGTTGTTTGGGGGCTGGTTTGGGTTTTCACCCTTTAACGACTTGTTTTTAAGTCAAAGTGTGATTTTTGCAAATTATCATCATACTCTCAAACCGGGAGACCCGGGACTACGCGGTCAGTTCCTATAAGCTACATTGATCCCGTGCGAGGTGTTGGTGCCTCCTACGGGGTCGTTTGGGGGCTGGTCTGTGTTTTCACCCTATTATGGCTTGTTTTTAAGTCTAAGTGTGAATTTTTCAAATTATCATCCTACTCTCAAACGGGGAAAACCAGGACAACGCGGTCAGTTCCTACAAGTTACATTGATCCCGTGCGATGTGTTCGACCCTCCTACGGGGTCGTTTGGGGGCTGGTTTGGGTTTTCTCCCTTTAATGGCTTGTTTTTAAGTCAAAGTGTGATTTTTGCAATTTATCGTCCTACTCTCAAATCGGGAATCCCGGGACTACGCGGTCAGTTCCTACCAGTTACATTGGTCCCGTGCGAGGTGTTCGTGCCTCTTACGGGTTCGTTTCGGGGCTGGTTTGGGTTTTCACCCTTTAACGGCTTTTTTTATGTTCAAGTGTGATTTTTGCAAATTATCATCATACTCACAAATCGGGAGATCCGGGACTACACGGTCTGTTCCTACAAGTTACATTGGTCCCGTGCGAGGTGTTTGTGCCTCCTACGGGGTCATTTAGCGGCTGGTTTGGGTTTTCACCCTTTAACGGCTTGTTTTTAAGTCTAAGTGTGATTTTGGCAAATTATCATCCTACTCTCAAACCGAAAGATCCGGTACTACTCGGTCAATTCCTACAAGTTACATTAGTCCCATGCGAGGTGTTCGTGCCTCCTACAGCGTCGTTTGGAGCTGGTTTGGGTTTTCACCCTTTAACTGCTTGTTTTTAAGTCTAAGTGTGATTTTGGAAAATTATCGTCTTACTCTCAAACCGAAAGATCCGGTACTATTCGGTGAGTTCCTACAAGTTACATTGGTCCCATGCGAGGTGTTCGTGCCTCCTACAGCGTCGTTTGGGGCTGGTTTGGGTTTTCACTCTTTAACGGCTTGTTTTTAAGTTAAAGTATGATTTTTGCAAATTATCGTCATAATCTCAAACCGGTAGACCCGGGGGTACGCGGTCAGTTCCTACAAGTTACATTGGTCCCGTGCGTGGTTTTCGTACCTCCTACGGGGTCGTTTGGGGGCTACTTTGGGTTTTCACCCTTTAATGGTCTGTTTTTAAGTCAAAGTGCATTTTTTGCAAATTATCAACCTACTCTCAAATCGGGAAACCCGGGACTACGCGATCAGTTCCTACAAGTTACATTGGTCCCTGTGAGGTGTTCGTGCCTCCTACGGGGTCGTTTGGGGGTTGGTTTGGGTTGTCACCCTATAACGGCTTGTTTTTAAGTTAAAGCGTGATTTTTACAAATTATCGTCATACTCTCAAACTGGAAGACCCGGGACTACGCGGTTAGTTCCTACAAGTTGCTCTAGTCCCGTACGAGGTGGTTGTGCGTCATACGGGGTCGTTTGGGGGTTGGTTTGGGTTTTCACCCTTTAACAATCAGTTTTGAAGTCAAAGTATGAATTTTGTAAATTATTGTCCTACTCTGAAATCGGAAAACCCAGGACTACAAGGATATGTTCAAATAAGTTACATTGGTCCCGGTGAGCTGTTCGTGCCTCCTATAGGGTCGTTTGGGGGTTGGTTTGGGTTTTCACCCTTTAACGGCTTATTTTTATGTCAAAGTGTGATTTTTGTAAATTATTGTCCTACTCTCATATTTTGAAACCCGGGACTACGCAGTCAGTTCCAACAAGTTACATTGGTCCCGTGCGAGGTGTTCGTGCCTCCTATGGGGTCATTTGGGGGCTGGTTTGTGTTTTCACCCTTTAACGGCTTATTTTTAAGCCTAAGTGTGATTTTGGAAAAACTATCATCCTACTCTAAAATCGAGAAACTCGGGACTACTCGGTGAGTTCCTACAGGTTACATTGGTCCTGTGCAAGGTGTTCATGCCTCCTACGGGGTCATTTGGCGGCTGGTTTGGGTTTTCACCCTTTAACGGCTTGTTTTTAAGTCTAAGTGTGATTTTGGCAAATTATCGTCCTACTCTCAAACCGAAAGATCCGGTACTATTCGGTGAGTTCCTACAAGTTACATTGGTCCCATGCGAGGTGTTCGTGCCTCCTACAGCGTCGTTTGGGGCTGGTTTGGGTTTTCACTCTTTAACGGCTTGTTTTTAAGTTAAATTATGATTTTTGCAAATTATCGTCATACTCTCAAACCGGTAGACCCGGGGGTACGCGGTCAGTTCCTACAAGTTACATTGGTCCCGTGCGTGGTTTTCGTACCTCCTACGGGGTCGTTTGGGGGCTAGTTTGGGTTTTCACCCTTTAATGGTCTGTTTTTAAGTCAAAGTGCATTTTTTGCAAATTATCGACCTACTCTCAAATCGGGAAACCCGGGACTACGCGATCAGTTCCTACAAGTTACATTGGTCCCTGTGACGTGTTCGTGCCTCCTACGGGGTCGTTTGGGGGTTGGTTTGGGTTGTCACCCTTTAACGGCTTGTTTTTAAGTTAAAGCGTGATTTTTACAAATTATCGTCATACTCTCAAACTGGAAGACCCGGGACTAGTCGGTTACTTCCTACAAGTTGCTCTAGTCCCGTACGAGGTGTTCGTGCCTCATACGGGGTCGTTTGGGGGTTGGTTTGGGTTTTCACCCTTTAACAGTCAGTTTTGATGTCAAAGTACGAATTTTGTAAATTATTGTCCTACTCTCAAATCGGAAAACCCAGGACTACAAGGATATGTTCAAATAAGTTACATTGGTCCCGACGAGCTGTTCGTGCCTCCTACAGGGTCGTTTGGGGGTTGGTTTGGGTTTTCACCCTTTAACGGCTTATTTTTATGTCAAAGTGTGATTTTTGTAAATTATTGTCCTACTCTCATATTTTGAAACCCGGGACTACGCAGTCAGTTCCTACAAGTTACATTGTTCCCGTGCGAGGTGTTCGTGCCTCCTATGGGGTCATTTGGGGGTTGGTTTGTGTTTTCACCCTTTAACGGCTTATTTTTAAGCCTAAGTGTGATTTTGGAAAAACTATCATCCTACTCTAAAACCGAGAAACTCGGGACTACTCGGTGAGTTCCTACAGGTTACATTGGTCATGTGCGAGGTGTTCGTGCCTCCTACCGAGTTGTTTGGGGGCTGGTTTGGGTTTTCACCCTTTAACGACTTGTTTTTAAGTCAAAGTGTGATTTTTATAAATTATCATCATACTCTCAAACCGGGAGACCCGGGACTACGCGGTCAGTTCCTATAAGGTACATTGATCCCGTGCGAGGTGTTGGTGCCTCCTACGGGGTCATTTGGGGGCTGGTATGTGTTTTCACCCTATTATGGCTTGTTTTTAAGTCTAAGTGTGAATTTTTCAAATTATCATCCTACTCTCAAACGGGGAGACCCAGGACAACGCGATCAGTTCCTACAAGTTACATTGATCCTGTGCGATGTGTTCGACCCTCCTACGGGGTCGTTTGGGGGCTGGTTTGGGTTTTCTCCCTTTAATGGCTTGTTTTTAAGTCAAAGTGTGATTTTTGCAAATTAACATCATACTCTCAAACCGGGAGACCCGGGACTACGCGATCAGTTCCTACAAGTTACATTGGTCCCTGTGAGGTGTTCGTGCCTCCTACGGGGTCGTTTGGGGGTTGGTTTGGGTTGTCACCCTTTAACGGCTTGTTTTTAAGTTAAAGCGTGATTTTTACAAATTATCGTCATACTCTCAAACTGGAAGACCCGGGACTACGCGGTTAGTTCCTACAAGTTGCTCTAGTTCCGTACGAGGTGTTTGTGCCTCATACGGGGTCGTTTGGGGGTTGGTTTGGGTTTTCACCCTTTAACAGTCAGTTTTGAAGTCAAAGTACGAATTTTGTAAATTATTGTCCTACTCTCAAATCGGAAAACCCAGGACTACAAGGATATGTTCAAATAAGTTACATTGGTCCCGGCGAGCTGTTCGTGCCTCCTACAGGGTCGTTTGGGGGTTGGTTTGGGTTTTCACCCTTTAACGGCTTATTTTTATGTCAATGTGTGATTTTTGTAAATTATTGTCCTACTCTCATATTTTGAAACCCGGGACTACGCAGTCAGTTCCAACAAGTTACATTGGTCCCGTGCGAGGTGTTCGTGCCTCCTATGGGGTCATTTGGGGGCTGGTTTGTGTTTTCACCCTTTAACGGCTTATTTTTAAGCCTCAGTGTGATTTTGGAAAAACTATCATCCTACTCTAAAACCGAGAAACTCGGGACTACTCGGTGAGTTCCTACAGGTTACATTGGTCCTGTGCGAGGTGTTCGTGCCTCCTACCGAGTTGTTTGGGGGCTGGTTTGGGTTTTCACCCTTTAACGACTTGTTTTTAAGTCAAAGTGTGATTTTTGCAAATTATCATCATACTCTCAAACCGGGACACCCGGGACTACGCGGTCAGTTCCTATAAGGTACATTGATCCCGTGCGAGGTGTTGGTGCCTCCTACGGGGTCATTTGGGGGTTGGTCTGTGTTTTCACCCTATTATGGCTTGTTTTTAAGTCTAAGTGTGAATTTTTCAAATTATCATCCTACTCTCAAACGGGGAAACCCAGGACAACGCGATCAGTTCCTACAAGTTACATTGATCCCGTGCGATGTGTTTGACCCTCCTACGGCGTCGTTTGGGGGATGGTTTGGGTTTTCTCCCTTTAATGGCTTGTTTTTAAGTCAAAGTGTGATTTTTGCAAATTAACATCATACTCTCAAACCGGGAGACCCGGGACTACGCGATCAGTTCCTACAAGTTACATTGGTCCCGTGCGAGGTGTTTGTGCCTCCTACGGGGTCTTTTGGGGGCTCGTTTGGGTTTTCACCCTTTAACAGTCTGTTTTGAAGTCAAAGTGTGATTTTTGCAATTTATCGTCCTACTCTCAAATCGGGAAACCCGGGACTACGCGGTCAGTTCCTACCAGTTACATTGGTCCCGTGCGAGGTGTTCGTGCCTCTTACGGGTTCGTTTCGGGGCTGGTTTGGGTTTTCACCCTTTAACGGCTTTTTTTATGTTCAAGTGTGATTTTTGCAAATTATCATCATACTCACAAATCGGGAGATCCGGGACTACACGATCGGTTCCTACAAGTTACATTGGTCCCGTGCGAGGTGTTTGTGCCTCCTACGGGGTCATTTGGCGGCTGGTTTGGGTTTTCACCCTTTAACGACTTGTTTTTAAGTCTATGTGTGATTTTGGCAAATTATCATCCTACTCTCAAACCGAAAGATCCGGTACTACTCGGTCAATTCCTACAAGTTACATTAGTCCCATGCGAGGTGTTCGTGCCTCCTACAGCGTCGTTTGGGGCTGGTTTGGGTTTTCCCTCTTTAACGGCTTATTTTTAAGCCTAAGTGTGATTTTGGAAAAACTATCGTCATACTCTCAAATCGGTAGACCCGGGGCTACGCGGTCAGTTCCTACAAGTCACATTGGTCCCGTGCGTGGTTTTCGTGCCTCCTACGGGGTCGTTTGGGGGCTAGTTTGGGTTTTCACCCTTTAATGGTCTGTTTTTAAGTCAAATTGCATTTTTTGCAAATTATCGACCTACTCTCAAATCGGGAAACCCGGGACTACGAGATCAGTTCCTACAAGTTACATTGGTCCCTGTGAGGTGTTTGTGCCTCCTACGGGGTCGTTTGGGGGTTGGTTTGGGTTGTCACCCTTTAACGGCTTGTTTTTAAGTTAAAGAGTGATTTTTGCAAATTATCGTCATACTCTCAAACTGGGAGACCCGGGACTACGCGGTTAGTTCCTACAAGTTACTCTGGTCCCGTACGAGGTGTTCGTGCCTCATACGCGGTCGTTTGGGGGTTGGTTTGGGTTTTCACCCTTTAACAGTCGGTTTTGAAGTCAAAGTGCGATTTTTGTAAATTATCATCCTACTCCCAAATCGGGAAACCTGCGATAGCGCGGTCAGTTCCAACAAGTTACATTGGTCCTTGCGAGGTGTTTGTGCCTCCTACAAGGTCGTTTGGGGGTTGGTTTGGGTTTTAACCCTATAACGGCTTGTTTTTAATTCAAAGTGTGATTCTTGCAAATTATCGTCCTACTCTCAAATCGGGAAACTCGGGACTACGCGGTCATTTCCAACAAGTTACATGGGTCCCGTGCGAGGTGTTCGTGCCTCTTACGGGGTCGTTTGGGGGCAGGTTTGGGTTTTCACCCATTAACGGCTTGTTTTTAAGTCTAATTGTATTTTTGCAAATTATCGTCTACTCTCAAACCAGGAAACTCGGGACTACCCAATTAGTTCCTACAACTTACATTGTCATGTGCGAGGTGTTCGTGCCTCCTACGGGGTTATTTGGGGGTTGGCTTAGGTTTTCACCCTTTAACGGCTTATTTTTGAGTCAATGTGTGATTTTTGAAACTTATCATCACACTCTCAAATCGGGAGACCCGGGACTACGCAATTAGTTCCTACAAGTTACATTGGTCCTGTGTGAGGTGTTCGTTCCTCTTACAGAGTCATTTGGGGGCTGGCCTGGGTTTTCACTCTTTAACGGCTTGTTTTTAAGTCTAAGTGTGATTTTTACAATTATCGTCTACTCTCAAAATCGGGAAACCTAGGACTACCCGGTCAGTTCCTAATGTTTACATTCGTCCTGTGCGAGGTGTCCGCGCCTCCTACGGGGTTGTTTTGGGGCTGGTATGGGTTTTCACCCTTTAAGGGCTTATTTTTAAGTCAAAGTGTGATTTTTGCAAATTATCATCATACTCTCAAACCGGGAGACCCAGGACTACACGGTGAGTTCCTACAAGTTACATTAGTCCCGTACGAGGTGTTCGTGCCTTATACGGTGTCTTTTGGTGGCTGGTTTGGGTTTTCACCCTTTAATGGCTTGTTTTTAAGTCAAAGTGTGATTTTTGCTAATTATCGTCATACTCTCAAACCGAAAGACCCGGGACTATGCGGTCAGTTCCTACAAGTTACATTTGTCCCGTGCGAGGTGTTCGTGCCTCCTACGGGGTCATTTGGCGGCTGGTATGGGTTTTCACCCTTTAACGGCTTGTTTTTAAGTCTAAGTGTGATTTTGGCAAATTATCATCCTACTCTCAAACCGAAAGATCCGGTACTATTCGGTGAGTTCCTACAAGTTACATTGGTCCCATGCGAGGTGTTCGTGCCTCCTACAGCGTCGTTTGGGGCTGGTTTGGGTTTTCACTCTTTAACGGCTTGTTTTTAAGTTAAAGTATGATTTTTGCAAATTATCGTCATACTCTCAAACCGGTAGACCCGGGGGTACGCGGTGAGTTCCTACAAGTTACATTGGTCCCGTGCATGGTTTTCGTACCTCCTACGGGGTCGTTTGGGGGCTAGTTTGGGTTTTCACCCTTTAATGGTCTGTTTTTAAGTCAAAGTGCATTTTTTGCAAATTATCGACCTACTCTCAAATTGGGAAAACCGGGACTACGCGATCAGTTCCTACAAGTTACATTGGTCCCTGTGAGGTGTTCGTGCCTCCTACGGGGTCGTTTGGGGGTTGGTTTGGGTTGTCACCCTTTAACGGCTTGTTTTTAAGTTAAAGCGTGATTTTTACAAATTATCGTTATACTCTCAAACTGGAAGACCCGGGACTACGCGGTTAGTTCCTACAAGTTGCTCTAGTCTCGTACGAGGTGTTCGTGCCTCATACGGGGTCGTTTGGGGGTTGGTTTGGGTTTTCACCCTTTAACAGTCAGTTTTGAAGTCAAAGTACGAATTTTGTAAATTATTGTCCTACTCTCAAATCGGAAAACCCAGGACTACAAGGATATGTTCAAATAAGTTACATTGGTCCCGGCGAGCTGTTCGTGCCTCCTACAGGGTCGTTTGGGGGTTGGTTTGGGTTTTCACCCTTTAACGGCTTATTTTTATGTCAAAGTGTGACTTTTGTAAATTATTGTCCTACTCTCATAGTTTGAAACCCGGGACTACGCAGTCAGATCCTACAAGTTACATTGGTCCCGTGCGAGGTGTTCGTGCCTCCTATGGGGTCATTTGGGGGCTGGTTTGTGTTTTCACCCTTTAACGGCTTATTTTTAAGCCTAAGTGTGATTTTGGAAAAACTATCATCCTACTCTAAAACCGAGAAACTCGGGACTACTCGGTGAGTTCCTACAGGTTACATTGGTCCTGTGCGAGGTGTTCGTGCCTCCTACCGAGTTGTTTGGGGGCTGGTTTGGGTTTTCACCCTTTAACGACTTGTTTTTAAGTCAAAGTGTGATTTTTGCAAATTATCATCATACTCTCAAACCGGGAGACCCGGGACTACGCGGTCAGTTCCTATAAGGTACATTGATCTCGGGCGAGGTGTTGGTGCCTCCTACGGGGTCGTTTGGGAGTTGGTCTGTGTTTTCACCCTATTATGGCTTGGTTTTAAGTCTAAATGTGAATTTTTCAAATTATCATCCTACTCTCAAACGGGGAAACCCAGGACAATGCGATCAGTTCCGACAAGTTACATTGATCCCGTGCGATGTGTTCGACCCTCCTACGGGGTCGTTTGGGGGCTGGTTTGGGTTTTCTCCCTTTAATGGCTTGTTTTTAAGTCAAAGTGTGATTTTTGCAAATTAACGTCATACTCTCAAACCGGGAGACCCGGGACTACGTGATCAGTTCCTACAAGTTACATTGGTCCCGTGCGAGGTGTTCGTGCCTCCTACGGGGTCTTCTGGGGGCTCGTTTGGGTTTTCACCCTTTAACAGTCTGTTTTGAAGTCATAGTGTGATTTTTACAAACTATTGTCGTACTCTCAAACTGGGAGACCCGGGACTCCGCGACCAGTTCCTACAAGTTACATTGGTCTCGTGAAAGGTGGTCGTGCCTCCTATGGGGTCGTTTGGGGGCTGGTTTGGGTTTTCACCCTTTCACGGCTTATTTTGAAGTAAAAGTGTGATTTTTGCCAATTATCGTCATACTCTCAAACCGGGAGACTCAGGAATACGCAACCAGTACCTGCAAGTTACATTGGTCCCATGCGAGGTGTTCGTGCCTCCTACGGGGTCATTTGGCGGCTGGTTTGGGTTTTCACCCTTTAACGGCTTGTTTTTAAGTCTAAGTGCGATTTTGGCAAATTATCATCCTACTCTCAAACCGAAAGATCCGGCACTACTCGGTCAATTCCTACAAGTTACATTAGTCCCATGCGAGGTGTTCGTGCCTCCTACAGCGTCGTTTGGGGCTGGTTTGGGTTTTCACTCTTTAACGGCTTGTTTTTAAGTTAAAGTATGATTTTTGCAAATTATCGTCATACTCTCAAATCGGTAGACCCGGGGCTACGCGGTCAGTTCCTACAAGTCACATTGGTCCCGTGCGTGGTTTTCGTGCCTCCTACGGGGTCGTTTGGGGGCTAGTTTGAGTTTTCACCCTTTAACGGTCTGTTTTGAAGTCAAAGTGCATTTTTTGCAAATTATCGACCTACTCTCAAATCGGGAAACCCGGGACTACGCGATCAGTTCCTACAAGTTACATTGGTCCCTGTGAGGTGTTCGTGCCTCCTACGGGGTCGTTTGGGGGTTGGTTTGGGTTGTCACCCTTTAACGGCTTATTTTTAAGTTAAAGAGTGATTTTTGCAAATTATCGTCATACTCTCAAACTGGGAGACCCGGGACTACGCGGTTAGTTCCTACAAGTTACTCTGGTCCCGTACGAGGTGTTCGTGCCTCATATGCGGTCGGTTGGGGGTTGGTTTGGGTTTTCACCCTTTAACTGTCGATTTTGAAGTCAAAGTGCGATTTTTGTAAATTATCGTCCTACTCCCAAATCGGGAAACCTGCGATAGCGCGGTCAGTTCCAACAAGTTACATTGGTCCTTGCGAGGTGTTTGTTCCTCTTACGGGGTCGTTTGGGGGTTGGTTTGGGTTTTAACCCTATAACGGCTTGTTTTTAATTCAAAGTGTGATTCTTGCAAATTATCGTCCTACTCTCAAATCGGGAAACTCGGGACTACGCGGTCATTTCCAACAAGTTACATGGGTCCCGTGCGAGGTGTTCGTGCCTCTTACGGGGTCGTTTGGGGCAGGTTTGGGTTTTCACCCATTAGCGGCTTGTTTTTAAGTCTAATTGTATTTTTGCAAATTATCGTCTACTCTCAAACCAGGAAACTCGGGACTACCCAATTAGTTCCTACAAGGTACATTGTCATGTGCGAGGTGTTCGTGCCTCCTACGGGGTTGTTTGGGGGCTGGTTTGGGTTTTCACCCTTTAACGGCTTGTTTTTGAGTCAATGTGTGATTTTTGAAACTTATCATCACACTCTCAAATCGGGAGACCCGGGACTACGCGATTAGTTCCTACAAGTTACATTGGTCCTGTGTGAGGTGTTCGTTCCTCTTACAGAGTCATTTGGGGGCTGGCCTGGGTTTTCACTCTTTAACGGCTTGTTTTTAAATCTAAGTGTGATTTTTACAATTATCGTCTACTCTCAAATCGGGAAACCTAGGACTACCCGGTCAGTTCCTAATGTTTACATTCGTCCTGTGCGAGGTGTCCGCGCCTCCTACGGGGTTGTTTAGGGGCTGGTATGGGTTTTCACCCTTTAACGGCTTATTTTTAAGTCAAAGTGTGATTTTTGCAAATTATCATCATACTCTCAAACCGGGAGACCCAGGACTACACGGTGAGTTCCTACAAGTTACATTAGTCCCGTACGAGGTGTTCGTGCCTTATACGGGGTCTTTTGGTGGGTGGTTTAGGTTTTCACCCTTTAATGGCTTGTTTTTAAGTCAAAGTGTGATTTTTGCTAATTATCGTCATACTCTCAAACCGAAAGACCCGGGACTATGCGGTCAGTTCCTACAAGTTACATTTGTCCCGTGCGAGGTGTTCGTGCCTCCTACGGGGTCATTTGGCGGCTGGTTTAGGTTTTCACCCTTTAACGGCTTGTTTTTAAGTCTAAGTGTGATTTTGGCAAATTATCGTCCTACTCTCAAACCGAAAGATCCGGTACTATTCGGTGAGTTCCTACAAGTTACATTGGTCCCATGCGAGGTGTTCGTGCCTCCTACAGCGTCGTTTGGGGCTGGTTTGGGTTTTCACTCTTTAACGGCTTGTTTTTAAGTTAAAGTATGATTTTTGTAAATTATCGTCATACTCTCAAACCGGTAGACCCGGGGGTACGCGGTCAGTTCCTACAAGTTACATTGGTCCCGTGCGTGGTTTTCGTACCTCCTACGGGGTCGTTTGGGGGCTAGTTTGGGTTTTCACCCTTTAATGGTCTGTTTTTAAGTCAAAGTGCATTTTTTGCAAATTATCGACCTACTCTCAAATCGGGAAACCCGGGACTACGTGATCAGTTCCTACAAGTTACATTGGTCCCTGTGAGGTGTTCGTGCCTCCTACGGGGTCCTTTGGGGGTTGGTTTGGGTTGTCACCCTTTAACGGCTTGTTTTTAAGTTAAAGCGTGATTTTTACAAATTATCGTCATACTCTCAAACTGGAAGACCCGGGACTACGCGGTTAGTTCCTACAAGTTGCTCTAGTCCCGTACGAGGTGTTCGTGCCTCATACGGGGTCGTTTGGGGGTTGGTTTGGGTTTTCACCCTTTAACAGTCAGTTTTGAAGTCAAAGTACGAATTTTGTAAATTATTGTCCTACTCTCAAATCGGAAAACCCAGGACTACAAGGATATGTTCAAATAAGTTACATTGGTCCCGGCGAGCTGTTCGTGCCTCCTATAGGGTCGTTTGGGGGTTGGTTTGGGTTATCACCCTTTAACGGCTTATTTATATGTCAAAGTGTGATTTTTGTAAATTATTGTCCTACTCTCATATTTTGAAACCCGGGACTACGCAGTCAGTTCCTACAAGTTACATTGGTCCCGTGCGAGGTGTTCGTGCCTCCTATGGGGTCATTTGAGGGCTGGTTTGTGTTTTCACCCTTTAACGGCTTATTTTTAAGCCTAAGTGTGATTTTGGAAAAACTATCATCCTACTCTAAAACCGAGAAACTCGGGACTACTCGGTGAGTTCCTACAGGTTACATTGGTCCTGTGCGAGGTGTTCGTGCCTCCTACCGAGTTGTTTGGGGGCTGGTTTGGGTTTTCACCCTTTAACGACTTGTTTTTAAGTCAAAGTGTTATTTTTTCAAATTATCATCATACTCTCAAACCGGGAGACCCGGGACTACGCGGTCAGTTCCTATAAGGTACATTGATCCCGTGCGAGGTGTTGGTGCCTCCTACGGAGTCGTTTGGGGGCTGGTCTGTGTTTTCACCCTATTATGGCTTGTTTTTAAGTCTAAGTGTGAATTTTTCAAATTATCATCCTACTCTCAAACGGGGAAACCCAGGACAACGCGATCAGTTCCTACAAGTTACATTGATCCCGTGCGATGTGTTCGACCCTCCTACGGGGTCGTTTGGGGGCTGGTTTGGGTTTTCTCCCTTTAATGGCTTGTTTTTAAGTCAAAGTGTGATTTTTGCAAATTAACGTCATACTCTCAAACCGGGAGACCCGGGACTACGCGATCAGTTCCTACAAGTTACATTGGTCCCGTGCGAGGTGTTTGTGCCTCCTATGGGGTCTTTTGGGGGCTCGTTTGGGTTTTCACCCTTTAATAGTCTGTTTTGAAGTCAAAGTGTGATTTTTGCAATTTATCGTCCTACTCTCAAATCGGGAAACCCGGGACTACGCGGTCACTTCCTACCACTTACATTGGTCCCGTGCGAGGTGTTCGTGCCTCTTACGGGTTCGTTTCGGGGCTGGTTTGGGTTTTCACCCTTTAACGGCTTTTTTATGTTCAAGTGTGATTTTTGCAAATTATCATCATACTCACAAATCGGGAGATCCGGGACTACATGGTCAGTTCCTACAAGTTACATTGGTCCCGTGCGAGGTGCTTGTGCCTCCTACGGGGTCGTAAGGGGGATTCTTTGGGTTTTCACCCTTTAACAGTCTGTTTTGAAGTCAAAGTGTGATTTTTGCAAATTATCGTCCTACTCTCAAATCGGGAAAACCGGGACTACGCGGTCAGGTCCTACAAGTTACATTGGTCCCGTGCGAGGTGTTCGTGCCTCTTACGGGTTCGTTTGGGGGCTGGTTTGGGTTTTCACCCTTTAACGACTTTTTTTAAGTTCAAGTGTTATTTTTGCAAATTATCGTCGTACTCACAAATCGGGAGATCCGGGACTACACGGTCAGTTCCTACAAGTTACATTCGTCCCGTGCGATGTGTTCGTGCCTCCTATGGGGTCGTTTGGGGGCTCGTTTGGGTTTTCACCCTTAAACAGTCTGTTTTGAATTCAAAGTGTGACTTTTGTAAATTATCGTCCTACTCTCAAATCGGGAAACCTGGGACTACGCGGTCAGTTCCTACAAGGTACATTGGTCCCGTGCGAGGTTGTCGTGACTCCTAGGGGGTCTTTTGGGGACTGGTTTTGGTTTTCACCCTTTAACGGCTTCTATTTAAGTTAAAGTGTGATTTTTGCAAACTATCATCGTACTCTCAAACAGGGAGACCTGGGACTACGCGGTCAGTTCCTACAAGTTACATTGGTCCTGTGCGAAGTGTTCGTGCCTCCTACGGGGTCGTTTGGGGGCTGGTATGGGTTTTCATCCTTTAACAGTCAGTTTTGAAGTCAAAGTGTGATTTTTGCAAATTATCGTCCTACTCTCAAATTGGGAAAACCGGGACTACGCGGTCAGGTCCTACAAGTTACATCGGTCCCGTGCGAGGTGTTCGTTCCTCTTACGGGTTCGTTTGGGGGCTGGTTTGGGTTTACACCCTTTAACGGCTTTTTTTAAGTTCAAGTGTTATTTTTGCAAATTATCGTCGTACTCACAAATCGGGAGATCCGGGACTACACGGCCAGTTCCTACAAGTTACATTCATCCCGTGCGAGGTGTTCGTGCCTCCTATGGGGTCGTTTGGGGGCTTGTTTGGGTTTTCACCCTTAAACAGTCTGTTTTGAAGTCAAAGTGTGACTTTTGTAAATTATCGTCCTACTCTCAGATCGGGAAACCCGAGACTACGCGGTCAGTTCCTACAAGTTACATTGGTCCCGTGCGAGGTTGTCGTGACTCCTAGGGGGTCATTTGGTGACTGGTTTTGGTTTTCACCCTTTAACGGCTTCTATTTAAGTTAAAGTGTGATTTTTTAAAATTATCATCGTACTCTCAAATAGGGAGACCTGGGACTACGCGGTCAGTTCCTACAAGTCACATTGGTCCTGTACGATGTGTTCGTGCCTCCTACGGGGTCGTTTGGGGGCTGGTTTGGGTTTTCACCCTTTAAGAGTCAGTTTTGAAGTCAAAGTGCGAATTTTGTAAATTATTGTCCTACTTTCAAATCGAAAAACCCAGGACTACGCGGATATGTTCAAATAATTTAAATTGGTCTCGGCGAGTTGTTCGTGCCTCCTACAGGGTCGTTTGGGGGCTGGTTTGGGTTTTCACCCTTTAACGGCTTATTTTTATGTCTAAGTGTGATTTTTGTAAATTATCGTCCTACTCTCAAATTTGGAAACCCGGGACTACGTGGTCAGTTCCTACAAGTTACATTTGTCCCGTACGAGGTGTCCGTTCCTCGTACGGGGTAGTTTGGGGGCTGGTTTGTGTTTTCACCCTTTAACGGCTTATTTTTATGTCAAAGTGTGATTTTTGTAAATTATCGTCCTACTCTCTAATTGTGAAACCCGGGACTACGCAGTCAGTTCCTACAAGTTACATTGGTCCCGTGCGAGGTGTTCGTGTCTCCTATGGGGTCATTTGGGGCTGGTTTGGGTTTTCACTCTTTAACGGCTTGTTTTTAAGTCTAAGTGTGATTTTGGAAAACTATCATCCTACTCTCAAACCAAGAAACTCGGGACTACCCAGTCAGTTCCTACAGGTTACATTGGTCATGTGCGAGGTGTTCGTGCCTCCTACCGGGTTGTTTGGGGGCTGGTTTGGGTTTTCACCCTTTAACGGCTTCTTTTTAAGTTCAAGTGTGATTTTTCCAAATTATCGTCGTACTCACAAATCAGGAGATCCGAAACTACACGGTCAGATCCTACAAATTACATTCGTCCCGTGCGAGGTGTTCGTGCCTCCTATGGGGTCGTTTGGGGGCTTATTTGGGTTTTCACCCTTAAACAGTCTGTTTTGAAGTCAAAGTCTGCTTTTTGGAAATTATCATCCTACTCTCAAATCAGGAAAACCGGGACTACGCGGTCAGTTCCTTCAAGTTACATTGGTCCCGTGCGAGGTGTTGGTGCCTCTTACGTGGTCGTTTGGGGGCTGGTCTGGGTTTTCACCCTTTAACGGCTTTTTTTAAGTTCAAGTGTGATTTTTGCAAATTATCGTCATACTCACAAATCGGGAGATCCAGGACTACACAATCGGTTCCTACAAGTTACATTGGTCCCGTGCGAGGTGTTCGTGCCTCCTATGGGGTCGTTTGGGTTTTCACCCTTTAATAGTCTGTTTTGAAGTCAAAGTGTGATTTTTGCAAATTATCGGCCTACTCTCAAATTGGGAAACCCGGGACTACCCGGTCTGTTCCTACAAGTTACATTGGTTATGTGCGAGGTTTTCGTGCCTCCTACGGGGTTATTTGGGGGCTGGTTTGGGTTTTCCCCCTTTAACGACTTATTTTTAAGTGAAAGTATGATTTTTGGGAATTATCATCATACTCTCAAACTGGGAGACCCGGGGCTACGCTGTCAGTTCCTACAAGTTAAATTAGTCCCTGCGAGGTGTTCGTGCCTCCTACGGGGTCGTTTGGGGGCTGGTTTGGGTTTTCACCCTTTAAGGGCTTGTTTTTAAGTGAAAGTGTGATTTTTGCATATTATCGTCATACTTTCAAACCGGGGGACCCGGGGCTACGCAGTGAGTTCCTACATGTAACATTGGTCCCGTGGGAGGTGTTTGTTCTCCTACGGGGTTGTTTGGGGGTTGGTTTGGGTTTTCACCCTTTCACGGCTTGTTTTCACGTCAAAGTGTGATTTTGGCATATTCTCATCATACTATCAAATTAGGACACCCGGGGCTACGCGGTGAGTTCCTACAAGTTATATTGGTCCCGTAGGAGGTGTTTGTGCCTCCTATGGGGTCATTTGGAGGCTGGTTTGGGTTTTCACCCTTTAACGGCTTGTTTTTAAGTCTAAGTGTGATTTTGGAAAATTATCATCCTACTCTCAAACGGAGAGATCCGGCACTACGTGGTCAGTTCCTACAAGTTACACTGGTCCCGTGCGAGGTGTCCGTTCCTCCTACGGGGTCGTTTGGGGGCTTGTTTTGGTTTTCACCCTTCAACGACTTGTTTTTAAGTTAAAGTGCGATTTTTGCAAATTATCGTCATACTCTCAAACCGGGAGAACCAGGACTACGCGGTCAGTTCCTACAAGTTACATTGGTCCCATGCGACGTGTTCGTGCCTCCTACGGGGTCATTTGGGGGCTTGTTTGGGTTTCCACCCTTTAACAGTCAGTTTTGAAGTCAAAGTGCATTTTTTGTAAATTATCGTCCTACTCTTAAATCGGGAATCCCGGGACTACGCCGTCATTTCCAACAAGTTACATTGGTCCCTGCGAGGTGTTCGTGCCTCCTACTGAGTCGTTTGGGGGCTGGTTTGGGTTTTCACCCTGTAACGACTTACTTTTAAGTTAAAGTCTGATTTTTGATAATTATCATCACAATCTCAAACCGGGATACCCGGGACTACGAGGTCAGTTCCTACAAGTCACATTGGTCCCGTGAGAAGTGTTCGTGCCCTCTATGGGGTCGTTTGGTGGTTGGTTTTGGTTTTCACCCTTTAACAATCTATTTTGAAGTCAAAGTGTGATTTTTCCAAATTATCGTCCTACTCTCAAATCAGGAAACCTGGGACTACGCGGTCAGTTCCTACAAGTTACATTGGTCTCGTACGAGGTCTTCGTCACTATTATGGGGTCGTTTGGGGGCTGGTTTGGGTTTTCACCCTTTTATGGATTGTTTTTAAGTCTAAGTGTCACTTTTGCATATTATCGTCTACTCTGACTACCCGATCAGTCCCAATAAGTTACATTGGACATGTGCGAGGTGTCCGTGCCTCCTACGGGGTTGTTTGGGGGCTGGTTTGGGTTTTCACCCTTTAACGGCTTATTTTTAAGTCAAAGTGTGATTTTTGCAAATTATCGTCATACTCTCAAACCGAAAGACCCGAGACTATGCGATCAGTTCCTACAAGTTATATTGGTCCCGTGCGAGGTGTTCGTGCATCCTACGGGATCGTTTGGGGGATGATTTGGGTTTTCACCCTTTAACGCCTTGTTTTTAAGTCAAAGTGTAATTTTTGCAAACTATTGTCGTACTCTCAAACTGGGAGACCCGGGACTACGCGACCAGTTCCTACAAGTTACATTGGTCTCGTGAGAGGTGGTCGTGCCTCCTATGGGGTCGTTTGGGGGCTGGTTTGGGTTTTCACCCTTTCACGGCCTATTTTCAAGTAAAAGTGTGATTTTTGCCAATTATCGTCATACTCGCAAACCGGGAGACTCAGGAATACGCAACCAGTACCAGCAAGTTACATTGGTCCCGTGCAAGGTGTTCGTGCCTCCTACGGTGTCATTTGGCGGCTGGTTTGGGTTTTCACCCTTTAACGGCTTGTTTTTAAGTCTAAGTGTGATTTTGGCAAATTATCATCCTACTCTCAAACCGAAAGATCCGGTACTACTCGGTCAATTCCTACAAGTTACATTAGTCCCATGCGAGGTGTTCGTGCCTCCTACAGCGTCGTTTGGGGCTGGTTTGGGTTTTCACTCTTTAACGGCTTGTTTTTAAGTTAAAGTATGATTTTTGCAAATTATCGTCATACTCTCAAATCGGTAGACCCGGGGCTACGCGGTCAGTTCCTACAAGTCACATTGGTCTCGTGCGTGGTTTTCGTGCCTCCTACGGGGTCGTTTGGGGACTAGTTTGGGTTTTCACCCTTTAACGGTCTGTTTTGAAGTCAAAGTGCATTTTTTGCAAATTATCGACCTACTCTCAAATCGGGAAACTCGGGACTACGCGATCAGTTCCTACAAGTTACATTGGTCCCTGTGAGGTGTTCGTGCCTCCTACGGGGTCGTTTGGGGGTTGGTTTGGGTTGTCACCCTTAAACGGCTTGTTTTTAAGTTAAAGAGTGATTTTTGCAAATTATCGTCATACTCTCAAACTGGGAGACCCGGGACTACGCGGTTAGTTCCTACAAGTTACTCTGGTCCCGTACGAGGTGTTCGTGCCTCATACGCGGTCGTTTGGGGGTTGGTTTGGGTTTTCACCCTTTAACAGTCGGTTTTGCAGTCAAAGTGCGATTTTTGTAAATTATCGTCCTACTCCCAAATAGGGAAGCCTGTGATAGCGCGGTCAGTTCCAACTAGTTACATTGGTCCTTGCGAGGTGTTTGTGCCTCCTACGGTGTCGTTTGGGGATTGGTTTGGGTTTTAACCCTATAACGGCTTGTTTTTAATTCAAAGTGTGATTCTTGCAAATTATCGTCCTACTCTCAAATCGAGAAACTCGGGACTACGCGGTCATTTCCAACAAGTTACATGGGTCCCGTGCGAGGTGTTCGTGCCTCTTACGGGGTCGTTTGGGGGCAGGTTTGGCTTTTCACCCATTAACGGCTTGTTTTTAAGTCTAATTGTATTTTTTCAAATTATCGTCTACTCTCAAACCAGGAAACTCGGGACTACCCAATTAGTTCCTACAACTTACATTGTCATGTGCGAGGTGTTCGTGCCTCCTACGGGGTTGTTTGGGGGCCCTTTAACGTCTTGTTTTTTAGTCCATGTGTGATTTTTGAAACTTATCATCACACTCTCAAATCGGGAGACCCGGGACTACGCGATTAGTTCCTACAAGTTACATTGGTCCTGTGTGAGGTGTTCGTTCCTCTTACAGAGTCATTTGGGGGCTGGCCTGGGTTTTCACTCTTTAACGGCTTGTTTTTAAGTTTAAGTGTGATTTTTACAATTATCGTCTACTCTCAAATCGGGAAACCTAGGACTACCCGGTCAGTTCCTAATGTTTACATTCGTCCTGTGCGAGGTGTCCGCGCCTCCTACGGGGTTGTTTAGGGGCTGGTATGGGTTTTCACCCTTTAACGGCTTATTTTTAAGTCAAAGTGTGATTTTTGCAAATTATCATCATACTCTCAAACCGGGAGACCCAGGACTACACGGTGAGTTCTTACAAGTTACATTAGTCCCGTACGAGGTGTTCGTGCCTTATACGGGGTCTTTTGGTGGCTGGTTTGGGTTTTCACCCTTTAATGGCTTGTTTTTAAGTCAAAGTGTGATTTTTGCTAATTATCGTCATACTCTCAAACCGAAAGACCCGGGACTATGCGGTCAGTTCCTACAAGTTACATTTGTCCCGTGCGAGGTGTTCGTGACTCATACGGGGTCATTTGGCGGCTGGTTTGGGTTTTCACCCATTAACGGCTTGTTTTTAAGTCTAAGTGTGATTTTGCCAAATTATCCTCCTACTCTCAAACCGAAAGATCCGGTACTATTCGGTGAGTTCCTACAAGTTACATTGGTCCCATGCGAGGTGTTCGTGCCTCCTACAGCGTCGTTTGGGGCTGGTTTGGGTTTTCACTCTTTAACGGCTTGTTTTTAAGTTAAAGTATGATTTTTGCAAATTATCGTCATACTCTCAAACCGGTAGACCCGGGGGTACGCGGTCAGTTCCTACAAGTTACATTGGTCCCGTGCATGGTTTTCGTACCTCCTACGGGGTCGTTTGGGGGCTAGTTTGGGTTTTCACCCTTTAATGGTCTGTTTTTAAGTCAAAGTGCATTTTTTGCAAATTATCGACCTACTCTCAAATCGGGAAACCCGGGACTACGCGATCAGTTCCTACAAGTTACATTGGTTCCTGTGAGGTGTTCGTGCCTCCTATAGGGTCGTTTGGGGGTTGGTTTGGGTTGTCACCCTTTAACGGCTTGTTTTTAAGTTAAAGCGTGATTTTTACAAATTATCGTCATACTCTCAAACTAGAAGACCCAGGACTACGCGGTTACTTCCTACAAGTTGCTCTAGTCCCGTACGAGGTGTTCGTGCCTCATACGGGGTCGTTTGGGGGTTGGTTTGGGTTTTTACCCTTTAACAGTCGGTTTTGAAGTCAAAGTGCAATTTTTGTAAATTATCGTCCTACTCTCAAATCGGGAAACCTGGGACAATGCGGTCAGTTCCAACAAGTTACATTGGTCCTTGCGAGGTGTTTGTGCCTCCTACGGGGTCGTTTGGGGGTTGGTTTGGGTTTTAACCCTATAACAGCTTGTTTTTAATTCAAAGTGTGATTTTTGCAAATTATCGTCATACTCTCAAACCGAAAGACCCGAGACTATGCGATCAGTTCCTACAAGTTATATTGGTCCCGTGCGAGGTGTTCGTGCATCCTACGGGATCGTTTGGGGGATGATTTGGGTTTTCACCCTTTAACGCCTTGTTTTTAAGTCAAAGTGTAATTTTTGCAAACTATTGTCGTACTCTCAAACTGGGAGACCCGGGACTACGCGACCAGTTCCTACAAGTTACATTGGTCTCGTGAGAGGTGGTCGTGCCTCCTATGGGGTCGTTTGGGGGCTGGTTTGGGTTTTCACCCTTTCACGGCTTATTTTCAAGTAAAAGTGTGATTTTTGCCAATTATCGTCATACTCTCAAACTGGGAGACTCAGGAATACGCAACCAGTACCTGCAAGTTACATTGGTCCCATGCGAGGTGTTCGTGCCTCCTACGGGGTCATTTGGCGGCTGGTTTGGGTTTTCACCCTTTAACGGCTTGTTTTTAAGTCTAAGTGTGATTTTGGCAAATTATCATCCTACTCTCAAACCGAAAGATCCGGTACTACTCGGTCAATTCCTACAAGTTACATTAGTCCCATGCGAGGTGTTCGTGCCTCCTACAGCGTCGTTTAGGGCTGGTTTGGGTTTTCACTCTTTAACGGCTTGTTTTTAAGTTAAAGTATGATTTTTGCAAATTATCGTCATACTCTCAAATCGGTAGACCCGGGGCTACGCGGTCAGTTCCTACAAGTCACATTGGTCTCGTGCGTGGTTTTCGTGCCTCCTACGGGGTCGTTTGGGGGCTAGTTTGGGTTTTCACCTTTTAACGGTCTGTTTTGAAGTCAAAGTGCATTTTTTGCAAATTATCGACCTACTCTCAAATCGGGAAACCCGGGACTACGCGATCAGTTCCTACAAGTTACATTGGTCCCTGTGAGGTGTTCGTGCCTCCTACGGGGTCGTTTGGGGGTTGGTTTGGGTTGTCACCCTTAAACGGCTTGTTTTTAAGTTAAAGAGTGATTTTTGCAAATTATCGTCATACTCTCAAACTGGGAGACCCGGGACTACGCGGTTAGTTCCTACAAGTTACTCTGGTCCCGTACGAGGTGTTCGTGCCTCATACGCGGTCGTTTGGGGGTTGGTTTGGGTTTTCACCCTTTAACAGTCGGTTTTGCAGTCAAAGTGCGATTTTTGTAAATTATCGTCCTACTCCCAAATAGGGAAACCTGTGATAGCGCGGTCAGTTCCAACTAGTTACATTGGTCCTTGCGAGGTGTTTGTGCCTCCTACGGTGTCGTTTGGGGGTTGGTTTGGGTTTTAACCCTATAACGGCTTGTTTTTAATTCAAAGTGTGATTCTTGCAAATTATCGTCCTACTCTCAAATCGAGAAACTCAGGACTACGCGGTCATTTCCAACAAGTTACATGGGTCCCGTGCGAGGTGTTCGTGCCTCTTACGGGGTCGTTTGGGGGCAGGTTTGGCTTTTCACCCATTAACGGCTTGTTTTTAAGTCTAATTGTATTTTTTCAAATTATCGTCTACTCTCAAACCAGGAAACTCGGGACTACCCAATTAGTTCCTACAACTTACATTGTCATGTGCGAGGTGTTCGTGCCTCCTACGGGGTTGTTTGGGGGCCCTTTAACGTCTTGTTTTTTAGTCCATGTGTGATTTTTGAAACTTATCATCACACTCTCAAATCGGGAGACCCGGGACTACGCGATTAGTTCCTACAAGTTACATTGGTCCTGTGTGAGGTGTTCGTTCCTCTTACAGAGTCATTTGGGGGCTGGCCTGGGTTTTCACTCTTTAACGGCTTGTTTTTAAGTTTAAGTGTGATTTTTACAATTATCGTCTACTCTCAAATCGGGAAACCTAGGACTACCCGGTCAGTTCCTAATGTTTACATTCGTCCTGTGCGAGGTGTCCGCGCCTCCTACGGGGTTGTTTAGGGGCTGGTATGGGTTTTCACCCTTTAACGGCTTATTTTTAAGTCAAAGTGTGATTTTTGCAAATTATCATCATACTCTCAAACCGGGAGACCCAGGACTACACGGTGAGTTCTTACAAGTTACATTAGTCCCGTACGAGGTGTTCGTGCCTTATACGGGGTCTTTTGGTGGCTGGTTTGGGTTTTCACCCTTTAATGGCTTGTTTTTAAGTCAAAGTGTGATTTTTGCTAATTATCGTCATACTCTCAAACCGAAAGACCCGGGACTATGCGGTCAGTTCCTACAAGTTACATTTGTCCCGTGCGAGGTGTTCGTGACTCCTACGGGGTCATTTGGCGGCTGGTTTGGGTTTTCACCCATTAACGGCTTGTTTTTAAGTCTAAGTGTGATTTTGCCAAATTATCCTCCTACTCTCAAACCGAAAGATCCGGTACTATTCGGTGAGTTCCTACAAGTTACATTGGTCCCATGCGAGGTGTTCGTGCCTCCTACAGCGTCGTTTGGGGCTGGTTTGGGTTTTCACTCTTTAACGGCTTGTTTTTAAGTTAAAGTATGATTTTTGCAAATTATCGTCATACTCTCAAACCGGTAGACCCGGGGGTACGCGGTCAGTTCCTACAAGTTACATTGGTCCCGTGCATGGTTTTCGTACCTCCTACGGGGTCGTTTGGGGGCTAGTTTGGGTTTTCACCCTTTAATGGTCTGTTTTTAAGTCAAAGTGCATTTTTTGCAAATTATCGACCTACTCTCAAATCGGGAAACCCGGGACTACGCGATCAGTTCCTACAAGTTACATTGGTTCCTGTGAGGTGTTCGTGCCTCCTATAGGGTCGTTTGGGGGTTGGTTTGGGTTGTCACCCTTTAACGGCTTGTTTTTAAGTTAAAGCGTGATTTTTACAAATTATCGTCATACTCTCAAACTGGAAGACCCAGGACTACGCGGTTACTTCCTACAAGTTGCTCTAGTCCCGTACGAGGTGTTCGTGCCTCATACGGGGTCGTTTGGGGGTTGGTTTGGGTTTTTACCCTTTAACAGTCGGTTTTGAAGTCAAAGTGCAATTTTTGTAAATTATCGTCCTACTCTCAAATCGGGAAACCTGGGACAATGCGGTCAGTTCCAACAAGTTACATTGGTCCTTGCGAGGTGTTTGTGCCTCCTACGGGGTCGTTTGGGGGTTGGTTTGGGTTTTAACCCTATAACAGCTTGTTTTTAATTCAAAGTGTGATTCTTGCAAATTATCGTCCTACTCTCAAATCGAGAAACTCGGGACTACGCGGTCATTTCCAATAAGTTACATTGGTCCCGTACGAGGTGTTCGTGCCTCTTACGGGGTCGTTTGGGGGCAGGTTTGGATTTTCACCCATTAACGGCTTGTTTTTAAGTCTAATTGTATTTTTGCAAATTATCATCTAGTCTCAAACCAGGAAACTCGGGACTACCCGATTAGTTCCTACAAGTTACATTGTCATGTGCGAGGTGTTCGTGCCTCCTACGGGGTTGTTTGGGGGCTGGTTTGGGTTTTCACCCTTTAACGGCTTGTTTTTGAGTCAATGTGTGATTTTTGAAACTTATCATCAGACTCTCAAATCGGGAGACCCGGGACTACGCGATTAGTTCCTACAAGTTACATTGGTCCTGTGTGAGGTGTTCGTTCCTCTTACAGAGTCATTTGGGGGCTGTTCTGGGTTTTCACTCTTTAACGGCTTGTTTTTAAGTCTAAGTGTGATTTTTACAATTATCGTCTACTCTCAAATCGGGAAACCTAGGACTACCCGGTCAGTTCCTAATGTTTCCATTCGTCCTGTGAGAGGTGTCCGCGCCTCCTACGGGGTTGTTTAGGGGCTGGTACGGGTTTTCACCCTTTAACGGCTTGTTTTTAAGTCAAAGTGTGATTTTTAGAAATTATCATCATACTCTCAAACCGGGAGACCCAGGACTACACGGTGAGTTCCTACAAGTTACATTAGTCCCGTACGAGGTGTTCGTGCCTTATACAGGGCCTTTTGGGGGCTGGTTTGGGTTTTCACCTTTTAACGGCTTGTTTTTATGTCAAAGTGTGATTTTTGCAAATTATTGTCATACTCTCAAACCGAAAGACCCGGGACTATGCGGTCAGTTCCTACAAGTTATATTGGTCCCGTGCGAGGTGTTCGTGCATCCTACGGGATCATTTGGGGGCTGATTTCGGTTTTCACCCCTTAACGGCTTATTTTTAAGTCAAAGTGTAATTTTTGCAAACTATCATCGTACTCTCAAACCGGGAGACCCGGGACTACGCGACATGTTCCTACAAGTTTCATTGGTCCCGTGTGAGGTGTTCGTGCCTCCTACGGGGTCATTTGGCAGTTGGTTTGGGTTTTCACCATTTAACGACTTGTTTTTAAGTCTAAGTGTGATTTTGGAAAATTATCATCCTACTCTCAAACCGAAAGATCCAGTACTACTCGGTCAGTTCTTACAAGTTACATTGGTACCATGCGAGGTGTTCGTGCCTCCTACGGGGTCGTTTGGGGCTGGTTTGGGTTTTCACCCTTTAACGGCTTATTTTTAAGTTAAAGTATGATTTTTGCCAATTATCGTCATTCTCTCAAACCGGTAGACCTGGGGCTACGCGGTCAGTTCCTACAAGTTACATTGGTCCTGTGCATGGTTTTCGTGCCTCCTACGGGGTCGTTTAGGGGATAGTTTGGGTTTTCACCCTTTAACGGTCTGTTTTGAAGTCAAAGTGCATTTTTTGCAAATTATCGACCTACTCTCAAATATGGAAACCCGGGACTACGTGATCAGTTCCTACAAGTTACATTGGTCCCTGTGAGGTGTTCGCGCCTCCTACGGGGTCGTTTGGGGATTGGTTTAGGTTTTCACCCTTTAACGGCTTGTTTTTAAGTTAAAGAGTGATTTTTGTAAATTATCGTCATACTCTCAAACTGGGAGACCCGGAACTACGCGGTCAGTTCCTACAAGTTACTCTGGTCCCGTGCGAGGTGTTCGTGCCTCATACGGGGTCGTTTGGGGGTTGGTTTGGGTTTTCGACCTTTAACAGTGAGTTTTGAAGTCAAAGTGCGATTTTTGTAAATTATCGTCCTACTCTCAAATCGGGAAAACTGGGACAACGCGGTCAGTTCCAACAAGTTACATTGGTCCTTGCGAGGTGTTTGTGCCTCCTACGGGGTCGTTTGGGGTTGGTTTGGGTTTTAACCCTATAACGACTTGTTTTTAATTCAAAGTTTGATTCTTGCAAATTATCGTCCTACTCTCAAATCGAGAAACTAGGGACTACGCGGTCATTTCCAACAGGTTACATTGGTCCCGTGCGAGGTGTTCGTGCCTCTTACAGGGTCGTTTGGGGGCAGGTTTGGTTTTCACCCATTAACGGCTTATTTTTAAGTCTAATTGTATTTTTGCAAATTATCATCTAGTCTCAAACCGGGAAACTCGGGACTACCCGATCAATTCCTACAAGTTACATTGTCATGTGCGAGGTGTTCGTGCCTCCTACGGGGTTGTTTGGGGGCTGGTTTGGGTTTTCACCCTTTAACGGCTTGTTTTTAAGTCAATGTGTGATTTTTGAATCTTATCATCATACTCTCAAATGGGGAGACCCGAGACTATGCGATTAGTTCCTACAAGTTACATTGGTCCTGTGTGACGTGTTCGTGCTTCTTACGGAGTCATTTGGGGGCTGGTCTGGGTTTTCGCCCTTTAACGGCTTGTTTTTAAGTCTAAGTGTGATTTTTAAAATTATCGTCTACTCTCAAATCGGGAAACCTAGGACTACCCAGTCAGTTCCTAATGTGTACATTCATCCTGTGCGAGGTGTCCGCGCCTCCTACTGGGTTGTTTAGGGGCTCGTATGGGTTTTCACCCTTTAACGGCTTGTTTTTAAGAAAAAGTGTGATTTTTGCAAATTATCATAATACTCTCAAACCGGGAGACCCGGGACTACATGGTGAGTTCCTACAAGTTACATTAGTCCCGTACGAGGTGTTCGTACCTTATACGGGGGTCTTTTGGGGGCTGGTTTGGGTTTTCACCCTTTAAAGGCTTGTTTTTAAGTTAAAGTGTGATTTTTGCAAATTATCTTCATACTCTCAAATCGAGAGACCCGGGACTATGCGGTCAGTTCCTACAAGTTACATCGGTCCCGTGCGAGGTGTTCGTGCCTCCTACAGGGTCGTTTGGGGGATGGTTTGGGTTTTCATCCTTTAACAGTCTGTTTTGAAGTCAAAGTGTGATTTTATCAAATTATCTTCCTACTCTCAAACCGGGAAAGTCGGGACTACGCGTTTAGTTCCTAAAAGTTACATTGGTCCCTGCGAGGTGTTCGTGCCTCCTACAGGGTCGTTTGAGGGATGGTTACTATTTTCACCCTTTAACGGCTTGTTTTTAAGTCGAAGTGTTATTTTTGCAAATTATCATCCTACTCTCAAATCGGAAAAACCGAGACTACGTGGTCAGTTCCTACAAGTTACATTAGTCCCGTGCGAGGTGTTCGTGCCTCCTACGGGGTTGTTTGGGGGCAAATTTGGGTTTTCACCCTTTAACGGCATGTTTTTAAGTCTAAGTGTGATTTTTTCAAATTATCGTCCTACTCTCAAACCGGGAAACCCGGGACAACGCGATCAGTTCCTACAAGTTACATTGATCACGTGCGAGTTGTTCGTGCCTCCTACGGGGTCATTTGGGTGATGGTTTGGGTTTTCACTTTTTAATGCTTCTTTGTATGTCAAAGTGCAATTTTTGCAAACCATCATCATACTCTAAAATCGGGAGACCCGGGACTACGCGGTCAGTTCCAACAAGTTACATTGGTCCCGTGCGAGGTGTTCGTGCCTCCTACGGGGTCGTTTGGGGGCTGGTTTGGGTTTTCACCCTTTCACGGCTTATTTTTATGTGTAAGTGTGATTTTTGCAAAATATCGTCTTCTCTCAAACCGGGAAATCCGAGACTACCCGATCAGTTCTTACAAGTTACAAATGTCCTGTGTGTGGTGTTCGTGCCTCCTACGGGGTCGTTTGGGGGCTGGTTTGGGTTTTCACCCTTTAACAGTCTGTTTTGAAATCAAAGTGTGATTTTTTCATATTATCGTCCTCTTATTAAACTGGGAACCCCGGGACAACGCGATCAGTTCCTACAAGTTACATTGGTCCCGTGTGAGGTGTTCGTGCCTCCTATGAGGTCGTTTGGGGGCTGGTTTGGGTTTTAACCCTTTTAAAGTTTGTTTTGAAGTGAAAGTGTGATTTTCGCAAATTATCGTCCTACTCTCAAATCGGGAAACTCTGGACTACACGGTCAGTTCCTACAAGTTACATTGGTCCCTACGAGGTGTTCGTGCCTCCTACGGGGTCGTTTGGGGGATGGTTTGGGTTTTAGCCCTATAACAGCTTGTTTTTAATTCAAAGTGTGATTCTTGGAAATTATCTTCCTACTCTCAAATCGGGAAACTCGGGACTACGCGGCCAGTTCCTACAAGTTACATTGGTCCCGTGCGAGGTGTTTGTGCCTCTTACGGGGTCGTTTGGGGGTAGGTGTGGGTTTTCACCCATTAATGGCTTGTTTTTAAGTCAAATTGTATTTTGTCAAATTATTGTCTAGTCTCAAATTGGGAAACTCGGGATTACCCAGTCCGTTCCTACAAGTTCATTTTCATGTGCGAGGTGTTCGTGCCTCCTACGGGGTTGTTTGGGGGCTGGTTTGGGTTTTCACCCTTTATAGGCTTGTTTTTAAGTGAATGTGTGATTTTTGAAAATTATCGTCATACTCTCAAACCGGTAGACTCGGGACTAGGCAATTAGTTCCTACAAGTTACATTGGTCCCGTGTGAGGTGTTCGTGCCTTTTACGGAGTCATTTGGGGGCTGGTCTGGGTTTTCACCCTTTAACGGCTTGTTTTTAAGTCTAAGTGTGATTTTTACAATTATCGTCTACTCTCAAACTGGGAAACCCCGGACTACGCGGTCAGTTCCTAATGTTTACATTGGTCCTGTGCGAGGTGTTCGTGCCTCCTGCGGGGTTGTTTGGGGGCTGGTTTGTGTTTTCACCCTTTAACGGCTTGTTTTTAAGTCAAAGTGTGATTTTTGCAAATTATCATCATACTCTCAAACCGGGTGACCCGGGACTACACCGTGAGTTCCTACAAGTTACATTAGTCCCGTACGAGGTGTTTGTGCCTGATACGGGGATCTTTTGGGGGCTGGTTTGGGTTTTCACCCTTTAACGGCTTGTTTTTATGTTAAAGTGTGATTTTTGTAAATTATCGTCATACTCTCAAATCGGGAGATCCGGGACTATGCGATCAGCTCCTACAAGTTACATTGGTCCCGTGCGAGGTGTTCGTGCCTCCTACGGGGTCGTTGGGGGCTGGTTTGGGTTTTCACCCTTTAACAGTCTACTTTGAAGTCAAAGTGTGATTTTTGCAAATTATCGTCCTACTCTCAAATCGGAAAACCCTGGACTACGTGGTCTGTTCCTACAAGTTACATTGGTCCCGTGCGAGGTGTTCGTTCTTCCTACTGGGTCATTTAGGGGCTGATTTGGGTTTTCACCCTTTAACGGCTTGTTTTTAAGTCTAAGTGTGATTTTTTCAAATTATCCTCCTACTCTCAAATCGGGAAACCCGGGATAATGCGATCAGTTCCTACAAGTTACGTTGATCCCGTACGAGTTGTTCGTGCCTCCTACGGGGTCATTTGGGTGATGGTTTGGGTTTTCACCCTTTAATGGCTTCTTTTTAAGTCCAAGTACAATTTTTACAAACTATCATCATACTCTTAAACCGGGAGACCCGGGACTACGCGGTCAGTTCCTACAAGTTACATTGTTCCCGTGCGAGGTGTTCGTGCCTCCTACGGGGTCGTTTAGGGGCTGGTTTGTGTTTTCACCCTTTCACGGCTTATTTTTAAGTCTAAGTGGGATTTTTGGAAATTATTGTCTACTCTCAAACTGGGAAACCCGAGACTACCCGATCAGTTCCTACAAGTTACATTGGTACTGTGCGAGGTGTTCATGCCTCCTACGGGATCGTTTGGGGGCTGGTTTGGGTTTTCAGCCTTTAACAGTCTGTTTTGAAGTCAAAGTGTGATTTTTTCATATTATCGTCCTACTATTAAACTGGGAAACCCGGGACAATGCGATCAGTTCCTAAAAATTACATTGGTCCCGTGTGAGGTGTTCATGCCTCCTACGGGGTCGTTTGGGGGCTGCTTTGGGTTTTCGGCCTTTAAATGTTTGTTTTGAAGTCAAAGTGTGATTGTTGCAAATTATCGTATACACTCTCAAATCGGGAAACCCGGGACTACGCGGTCAGTTCCTACAAGTTACAATGGTCCCTGCGAGGTGTTCGTGCCTCCTACGGGGTCGTTTGGGGGATGGTTATTGTTTTCACCCTTTAACGGTTTGTTTTTAAGTTAAAGTGTGATTTTTGCAAACTATAGTCATACTCTCAAACCGGGAGACCCGAGACTACGCGGTCAGTTCCTAAAAGTTACACTGGTCCCGTGCGAGGTGTTCGTGCCTCCTGCGGGGTCGTTTGTGGTTGGTTTGGGTTTTCACCCTTGTATGGCTTGTTTTCAAGTCAAAGTGTGATTTTTACAAATTTTCGTTATACTCTCAAACCGGTATACCCGGGACTACGCGGTCAGTTCCTACAAGTTACATTGGTCCCGTGCGAGGTGTTCGTGCCTCCTACGGGGTCATTTGGCTACTGGTTTGGGTTTTCACCCTTTAACGACTTCTTTAAAGCCTATGTGTGATTTTGGCAAATTATCATCGTACTCTCAGACCGAGAGATCCGGGACTACGCGATCAGTTCCTACAAGTTACAATGGTCCCGTGCGAGGTGTTCTTGCCTAATACGGGGTCGTTTGGGGGCTGGTTTGGGTTTTCACCCTTTAACGGATTGTTTTTAAGTTTAAGTGTGATTTTTGCAAATTATCTTCATACTCTCAAATCGTGAGACCCGGGACTCCGCGGTCAGTTCCTACAAGTTACATTGGTCCCGTGCGAGGTGTTCGTGCCTCGTACGAGATCGTCGTGGGCTGGTTTGGGTTTCCACCCTTTAAAAGTCTGTTTTGAAGTCAAAGTGTGATTTTTGCAAATTATCGTCTTACTCTCAAATCGGGAAACTCGGGACTACGTGGTCCATGCGAGGTGTTCGTGCCTCCTTGGGGGTCGTTTGGGGGCTAGTTTTGGTTTTCACCCTTTAACGACTTATTTTTAAGTTAAAGTGTGATTTTTGCAAACTATCGTCATACTGTCAAACCGAGAGACCCGAGACTCCGCCGTCAGTTCCTACAAGTTACGTTGGTCCCGTGCGAGGTGTTCGTGCCTCCTACGGGGTCATTTTGGCGCTGGTTTGGGTTTTCACCCTATAACATCTTGCTTTTAAGTCTAAGAGTGATTTTTGCTAATTATTGTCGCACTCTCAAACCGGGAGACCCGGGACTACGCGGTCAGTTCCTACAAGTTACATTTGTCCCGTGCGATGTATTCGTGCCTCCTACGAGGTCGTTTCGTGGCTGGTTTGGGTTTTCACCCTTAAATGGCTATTTTTTAAGTCAAAGTGTGAATTTTTCAAATTATCATCATACTCTCAAACCGGGAGACCCGAGACTACGCGGTCAATTCCTATAAGTTATATTGGTCCCGTGCGAAGTGTTCGTGCCTCCTACAAGGTCGTTTGGGGGCTGGTTTGGTTTTCTCCCTTTAACGGATTATTTTCAAGTCAAAGTGTGATTTTTGCAAATTATCGTCATACTCTCAAATCGGGAGACCCAGAACAGCGCGATCAGTTCCTACAAGTTACATTGGTCCCGTGTGAGGTGTTCGTGCCTCCTACGGGGTCGTTTGGGGGCTGGTTTGGGTTTTCACCCTTTAACAGTCTGTTTTGAAGTCAAAATGTGATTTTTGCAAATTATCGTCCTACTCTCAAATCGGGAAACTCGAGACTACGCGGTCAGTTCCTACAAGTTACATTGGTCCCTGCGAGGTGTTCGTGCCTCCTACGGGGTCGTTTGGGATTGGTTTGGGTTTTCACCCTTTAACGGCTTATTTTTAAGTCAAAGTGTGATTTTTGCAAATTATCATCATACTGTCAAACCGGGAGACTCGGGACAACGCGGTCAGTTCCTACAAGTTACATTTGTCCTGTGCCAGGTGTCCGTGCCTCCTATAGGTTCGTTTGGGGGCTGATTTGGGTTTTCACACTCTAACGGCTTATTTTTAAGTCTAAGTGTGATTTTTTTCAAATTATCATCCTACCCTCAAACCGGGAAACCCGGGACAACGCGATCCGTTCCTACAAGTTACATTGATCTCATACAAGGTCTTCGTGCCTCCTACGGGATCATTTGGGTGTTGGTTTGGGTTTTCACTCTTTAACAGTCTGTTTTGAAGTCAAAGTGTGATTTTTGCAAATTATCGTCCTACTCTCAAATTGGGAAACCCGGGACTACGTGGTCATTTCCTACAGGTTACATTAGTCCCGTGCGAGGTGTTCGTGACTCCTACGGGGTCGTTTGGGGGCTGGTTTGGGTTTTCACCCTTTAACTATATGTTTTGAAGTCAAAGTGCGATTTCAGCAAATTACCGCCCTACTCTCAAATGGGGAAACTCGGGACTACGCGGTCAGTTTCTACAAGTTACATTGGTCCCTGCAAGATGTTCGTGCCTCCTACGTTGTCGTTTGAGGGCTGGTTTGGGTTTTCACCCTTTAACGGCTTAATTTTAAGTTAAAGTGTGATTTTTGCAAATTATCGTCTTATTCTCAAATCGGGAGACCCGAGACTAAGCAGTCAATTCCTACAAGTTACATTGGTCCCGTACGAGGTGCTCGTGCCTCCTATGGGGTCGTTTGGGGGCTGGTTTGGGTTTTCACCCTTTAACAGTCTGTTTTGAAGTCAATGTGTGATTTTTACAAATTATCATCCTACTCTCAAATCGAGAAACCCGAGACTACATGGTCAGTTCCTACATATTACATTGGTCCCGTGTGAGGTGTTCGTGCCTCCTACGAGGTCGTTTGGTGGTTGGTTTGGGTTTTCACCCTTAAATGGCTACTTTTTAAGTCAAAGTGTGATTTTTGCAAACTATCGTCATACACTCAAACTGGGAGACCCGAGACTACGCGGTTAGTTCCTACAAGTTACATTGGTCCCGTGCGAGGTGTTCGTGCCTCCTACGGGGTCGTTTGGCCGCTGGTTTGGGTTTTCACCCTTTCACGGCTTGTTTTTAAGTATAAGTGTGAATTTTTCAAATTATCATCCTACTATAAAACCGAGAAACTCGAGACAACGCGACCAGTTCCTACAAGTTACATTGATCCCGTGCGAGGTGTTCGTGCCTCCTACGGGGTCATTTGGGGGCTGGTTTGGGTTTTCACCCTTTAATGGCTTATTTTTAAGTCAAAGTGTGATTTTTCCAAATTATCGTCATACTCTCAAACCATCAGTTCCTACAAGTTACATTGGTCCCGTGTGAGGTGTTTGTGCCTCCTACGGGGTCGTTTCGGGGCTGGTTTAGGTTTTCACCCTTCAACAGTCTGTTTTGAAGTCAAAATGTGCTTTTTGAAAATTATCGTCCTACTCTCAAATCGGGAAACTTGGGACTACGCGGTCAGTTCCTACAAGTTACATTGGTCCCTGCGAGGTGTTCGTGCCTCCTACGGGGTCGTTTGGGGGCTGGTTTGGGTTTTCACCCTTTAACGGCTTATTTTTAAGTCAAAGTGTGATTTTTGCAAATTATCATCATACTCTCAAACCGGGAGACCCGGGACGACGCGATCAGTTGCTACAAGTTACATTTGTCCCGTGCGAGGTGTTCGTTCCTCCTACGGGGTCGTTTGTAGGCTGATTTGGGTTTTCACACTCTAACAGCTTTATTTTGAAGTCTAAGTGTGATTTTTTTCAAATTATCGTCCTACCCTCAAACCGAGAAACTCGGGACAACGCAATTCGTTCCTACAAGTTACATTGATCTCATGCGAGGTCTTCGTGCCTCCTACGGGGTCATTTGGGTGTTGGTTTGGGTTTTCACTCTTTAACAGTCTGGTTTGAAGTCAAAGTGTGATTTTTGCAAATTATTGTCCTACTCTCAAATCGGGAAACCCGGGACTACGTGGTCATTTCCTATAAGTTACATTAGTCCCGTGCGACGTGTTCGTGACTCACACGGGGTCGTTTGAGGGCTGGTTTGGGTTTTCTCCTTTTAACAGTCTGTTTTGAAGTCAAAGTGCGATTTTTGCAAATTACCATCCTACTCTCAAATCGAGAAACTCGGGACTACGCGGTCAGTTTCTACAAGTTACATTGGTCCCTGCAAGATGTTCGTGCCTCCTACGGGGTCGTTTGGGGGCTGGTTTTGGTTTTCACCCTTTAACGGCTTGTTTTTAAGTAAAGGTGTGATTTTTGCAAATTATCGTATTATTCTCAAACCAGGAGACCCGGGACTACGCATTCAATTTCTACAAGTTACATTGGTCCCGTGGGAGGTGTTCGTGCCTCCTATGGGGTCATTTGGGGGCTAGTTTGGGTTTTCACCCTTTAGCAGTCTGTTTTGAAGTCAATGTGTGATTTTTTCTAATTATCATCCTACTCTCAAATCGAGAAGCCCGGGACTACGCGGTTAGTTCCTACAAGTTACATTGGTCCCGTGCGAGGTGTTCGTGCCTCCTACGGGGTCATTTGGGCGTTGGTTTGGGTTTCCACCCTTTCACGGCTTATTTTTCAGTATAAGTGTGAATTTTTCAAATTATCGTCCTACTATAAAACTGAGAAACCCGGGACAATGCGATCAGTTCCTACAAGTTACATTGATCACGTGCGAGGTATTCGTGCCTCCTACGGGGTAATTTGGGGTCTGGTTTGGGTTTTCACCCTTTAATGGCTTGTTTTTAAGTCAAAGTGCGACTTTTACAAATTATCGTCATACTCTCAAATCGGGAGACCCGGGACACCGCGATCAGTTCCTACAAGTTACATTGGTCCCATGCGATGTGTTGGTGCCTCCTATGGGGTCGTTTGGGGGCTGGTTTGGGTTTTCACCTTTTCATGTCTTGTTTTTAAGTCTAAGTGTGCATTATTCAAATTATTGTCTTACTCTCAAACTGGGAGGCCCGGGACTACGCTGTCAGTTCCTATAAGTTACATTGGTCCCGTGCGAGGTGTTCGTGCCTCCGATGGGGTCGTTTGGGGGCTCGTTTGGGTTTTCACCCTTTAACGGCTTATTTTTATGTCTAAGTGTGATTTTTGCAAATTATCGTCTACTCTCAAATCGGGAAACCCGAGACTACCCGGTCAGTTCCTACATGTTATATTTTACCTGTGCGAGGTGTTCGTGCCTCCTACGGGGTTGTTTGGGGGCTGGTTTGGGTTTTCACCCTTTAACGGCTTGTTTTTAAGTTAGAGTGTGATTTTTGCAAATTATCATCATACTCTCAAACCGGGAGACCCGGGACTACGCGGTCAGTTCCAAAAAGTGACATTTGTCCCATGCGAGGTGTTCGTGCCTCCTACGGGGTCGTTTGGGGGCTGATTTGCATTTTCACCCTTTAGCGGCTTATTTTTAAGTCTAAGTGTGATTTTTTCCAATTATCGTCCTACCCTCAAATCGGGAAACCCGGGACGACACGGTCAGTTCCTACAAGTTACATTGGTCCCTGCGAGGTGTTCATTCCTCCTACGGGGTTGTTTGGGGGGTTGTATGGGTTTTCACTCTTTAACGGCTTGTTTTTAAGTTAAAGTGTGATTTTTACAAATTATCATCATACTCTTAAACAGGGAGACCCGGGACTACGCGGTCAGTTCCTACAAGTTACATTGCTCCCATGCGAGGTGTTGGTACCTCCTACGGGGTCGTTTGGGGGTTGGTTTGGGTTTTCACCTTTTCGCGGCTTATTTTTAAGTCTAAGTGTGAATTTTTCAAATTATCATCCTACTATCAAAACGGGAAACCAGGGTCAACGCGATCAGTTCCTACAGGTTACATTGATCCCGTGCGAGGTGTCCGTGCCTCCTACGGGGTCATTTGGGGGTTGGTTTGGGTTTTCACCCTTTAATGGCTTGTTTTTAAGTTAAAGTGTGATTTTTACAAATTGTCGTCATACTCTCAAACCGAGTGACCCGGAACAACGCGATCGGTTCCTACAAGTTACATTAGTCCCGTGTGAGGCGTTCGTGCCTCCTACGGCGTCGTTTGGGGGCTGGTTTGGGTTTTCACCCTTTAACAGTCTGTTTTGAAGTCAAAGTGTGGTTTTTGCAAATTATCGTCCTACTCTCAAATCGGGAAACCCAGGACTACGCAGTCAGTTCCTACCAGTTACATTCGTCTCGTGCAAGGTGTTCGTGCCTCTTACGGGGTCATTTGGGGGCTGGTTTGGATTTTCACCCTTTAACGGATTGTTTTTAAGTCTAAGTGTGATTTTTTCAAATTATCGTCTACTCTCAAACCGGGAAACCCGAGACTACCCGGTCAGTTCCTACATGTTATATTGTTCCTGTACGAGGTGTTCCTGCCTCCTACGGGGTTGTTTGGTGGCTGGTTTGGGTTTTCAACCTTTAATGGCTTATTTTTAAGTCAAAGTGTGATTTTTACAAAGTATCATCATACTCTCAAACCGGGAGACCCGGGACTACGCGGTTAGTTCCTACAAGTTACATTGGTCCCGTGCGAGGTATCTGTGCCTCCTACGGGGTCGTTTAGGCGCTGGTTTGGTTTTTCACCCTTTCACGGCTTGTTTTAAAGTCTAAGTCTGAATTTTTCAAATTACCGTCCTACTATCAAATCGGGAAACCCGGGACAACGCGATCAGTTCCTACAAGTTACATTTATTCCGTGCAAGGTTGTTCGTGCCTCCTATGGGTCATTTGGGGGTTGGTTTGGGTTTTCACCCTTTAATGGCTTGTTTTTAAGTCAAAGTGTGATTTATGCAAATTATCGTCATACTCTCAAACCGGGAGACCCGAGACAGCGCGGTCAGCTCCTACATGTTACAATGGCCCCGTGCGAGGTGTTCATTCCTCCTATGGAGTCGTTTGGGGGCTGGTTTGGGTTTTCACCCTTTAACGGCTTGTTTTTAAGTTAAAGTGTGATTTTTGCAAATTATCGTCTTACTCTCAAACCGGGAGACCCGAGACTACGCAATCAGTTCCTACAAGTTACATTGGTCCCGTGTGAGGTGTCCGTGCCTCCTATGGGGCATTTGAGTTTTCACCCTTTAACAGTCTATTTTGAAGTCAAAGTGTGATTTTTGCAAATTATCATCCTACTCTCAAATCGAGAAACTCGGGACTACGCAGTCAGTTCCAACGAGTTACATTGGTCTCGTGCGAGGTGTTTGTGCCTCTTACGGGGTCGTTTGGGGGCTGGTTTGGGTTTTCACCCTTTAACGGCTTGTTTTTAAGTCTAAGTTTGATTTTTTCAAATTATCGTCTACTCTCAAATCGGGAAACCCAAGACTACCAGGTTAGTTCCTACATGTTATATTGGTCCTGTGCGAGGTTTTCGTGCCTCCTAGGGGGTTGTTTGGGGGCTGGTTTCGGTTTTCACGCTTTATCGGCATGTTTTTAAGTCTAACTGTGATTTTTGCAAATTATCATCATACTCACAAACTGGGAGACCCAGGACTACGCGGTCAGTTCCTACAAGTTACATTGGTCATGTGTGAGGTGTTCGTGCCTCCTACGGGGTTGTTTGGGAGTTGGTTTGGGTTTTCACCCTATAACAGTCTCTTTTGAAGTGGAAGTGTGACTTTTGCAAATTATCTTCCTACTCTCAAATCGAGAAACCCGGGACTACTCGATCAGTTCCTACAAGTTACATTGGTCCCTGCGAGGTGTTCGTGCCTCCTATGGGGTCATTTGGGGGCTGGTTTGTGTTTTCACCCTTTAATGGCTTGTTTTTAAGTCAAAGTGTGATTTTTACAAATTATCGTCATACTCTCAAATCGGGAGACCCGAAACAACGCGATCGGTTCCTACATGTTATCTTGGTCCTGTGCGAGGTGTTCGTGCCTCCTACGGGGTCGTTTGGGGGCTGGTTTGGGTTTTCACCCTTAAACGGCTTATTTTTAAGTGAAAGTGTGATTTTTGCTAATTATCATCATACTCTTAAGCCGGGAGACCCGGGATTACGCGGTCAGTTCCTACAAGTTACATTGGTCCCGTACGAGGTGTCCGTGCCTCCTATGGGGTCATTTGGGGGATCGTTTGGGTTTTCACCCTTTAAAAGTCTATTTTGAAAAAGTGGGATTTTTGCAAATTATCGTCCCACTCTCGAATCGGGAAACCCGGGACTACGCTGTCAGTTCCCACAAGTTACATTGGTCTCGTGCGAGGTGTTCGTGCCTCTTACGGGGTCGTTTGGGGGCAGGTTTGGATTTTTACCCTTTAACGGCTAGTTTTTAAGTCTAAGTGTGATTTTTGCAAATTTTCATCTACTCTCAAACCGGGAAACTCGAGACTACCCTGTCAGTTACTACATGTTATATTGTTCTGTGCGAGGTGTTCGTGCCTCCTACGGGGTTGTTTGGGAGTTGGTTTGGGTTTTCAACCTTTAACGACTTGTTTTTAAGTCAAAGTGTGATTTTTACATATTATCATCATACTCTCAAACCGAGAGACTCGGGACTACGCGATTAGTTCCTATAAGTTACATTGGTCCCGTACGAGGTGTCCGTGCCTCCTACGGGGTCGTTTGGGCGCTGGTTTGGTTTTTCACCCATTCACGGGTTATTTTTATGTCTAAGTGGGAATTTTTCAAATTATCATCCTACTGTCAAACCGGGAAACCCGGGACAACGCGATCAGTTTCTACAAGTTACATTGATCCCGTGCGAGGTGTTCGTGCCTCCTACGGGGTCATTTGGGGGCAGGTTTGGCTTTTCACCCTTTAATGGCTTATTTTTAAGTCAATGTGTGTTTTTTGCAAATTATAGTCATACTCTCAAACCGGGAGACCCGGGACAACGCGATCAGTTCCTACAAGTTACATTGGTCCTGTGTGAGGTGTTCGTGCTTCCTACGGGGTCGTTTGGGGGTTGTTTTGGGTTTTCACCCTTTAACAGTCTATTTTGAAGTCAAAGTGTGATTTTTACAAATTATCGTCCAACTGTCAAATTGGGAAACCCGGGACTACGCGGTCAGTTCCTACAATTACATTGGTCCCTGCGATGTGTGCGTGCCTCCTACGGGGTCGTTTGGGGGTTGGTTTGGTTTTTCACCCTTTAACGGCTTATTTTTAAGTTAAAGTGTGATTTTTGCAAATTATCATCTTACTCTCAAACCGGGAGACCTGGGACTACGGAGTCAGTTCCTATAAGTTACATTGGTCTCGTGCGAGGTGTTCGTGCCACTTACGGGGTCGTTTGGGGGCTGGTTTGGGTTTTCACCCTTTAACGGCTTGTTTTTAAGTCTAAGTGTGATTTTTTTCAAATTATGGTCCTACCCTCAAATCGGGAAACCCGGGACAATGCGATCAGTTCCTACAAGTTACATTGATCTCGTGCGAGGTGTTCGTGCCTACTACGGGGTCATTTGGGTGCTGGATTGGGTTTTCAACCTTTAATGGCTTGTTTTTAAGTCAAAGTGTGATTTTTGCAAACTATCATCATACTCTCAAACAAGGAGACTCGGGACTACACGGTCAGTTCCTACAAGTTACATTGGTCCCATACGAGGTGTTGGTGCCTCCTACGGGGTCGTTTGGGGGTTGGTTTGGGTTTTCACCCTTTCACGGCTTGTTTTTAAGTCTATGTGTGAATTTTTCAAATTATCGTCCTACTATCAAAATGGGAAACCCGGGACAACGCGATCAGTTCCTACATGTTACATTGATCCCGTGAGAGGTGTTTTTGCATCCTACGGGGTCATTTGGGGGCTGGTTTGGGTGTTCACCCTTTAAAGGTTTGTTTTTAAGTCAAAATGTGATTTTTGCAAATTATCGTCATACTCTCAAACCGGGAGAGTCGAAACAACGCGATCAGTTCTTATAAGTTACATTGGTCCCTGTGAGGTGTTCGTGCCTTTTACGGGGTCGTTTGGGGGCTGGTTTGGGTTTTCACCCTTTAAATGTCTGTTTTGAAGTCAAAGTGTGATTTTTGCAAATTATCATCCTACTCTCCAATCGGGAAACTCGGGACTACGCGGTCAGTTCCTACAAGTTACATTGGTCCCTGTGAGGTGTTCGTGCCTCCTAGGGTGTCGTTTGGGAGCTGGTTTGGGTTTTCACCCTTTAACGGCTTGTTTTTAAGTTAAAGTGTGATTTTTTCAAATTATTGTCATACTCTCAAGCCGGGAGACCCGGGACTACGCGGTCAGTTCCTACAAGTTACATTGGTCCCGTGCGAGGTGTTCGGGCCTCCACGGGGGTCGTTTGGGTGATCGTTTGGGTTTTCACCCTTTAACAGTCTGTTTTCAAGTCAAAATGTGATTTTGGCAAATTATCATCCTACTCTCAAATCGGGAAACCTGGGACTACGCGGTCAGTTTCTACAAGTTAGATTGGTCCCTGCGAGGTGTTCGTGCCTCCTACGAGGTTCTTTGGGGGCTGGTTTGGGCTTTCACCCTTTAACGGATTGTTTTTAAGTTAAAGTGTGATTTTTGCAAATTATCATCATACTTTCAAACCGGGAGACCCGGGACTACGCAGTCAGTTCCTACAAGTTACATTGGTCTCGTGCGAGGTGTTCGTGCCTCCTATGGGGTCGTTTGGTGGATCATTTGGGTTTTAACACTTTAACAGTCTGTTTTGAAGTCAAAGTGTGATTTTTGCAAATTATTGTCCTACTCTCAAATCGGGAAACCCGGGACTACGTAGTCAGTTCCTACAAGTAACATTGGTCTCGTGCAAGGTGTTCGTGCCTCTTACGGGGTCGTTTGGGGGCTGGTTTGGGTTTTCACCCTTTAATGGCTTATTTTTAAGTCAAAGTGTGATTTTTGCAAACTATCATCATACTCTCAAACCAGGAGACTCGGGACTACGCGGTCAGTTCCTACAAGTTACATTGGTCCCATGCGAGGTGTTGGTGCCTCCTACGGGGTCGTTTGGGGGTTGGTTTGGGTTTTCACCCTTTCACGGCTTGTTTTTAAGTCTATGTGTGAATTTTTCAAATTATCGTCCTACTATCAAAATGGGAAACCTGGGACAATGCGATCGGTTCCTACAAGTTACATTGATCCCGTGCGAGGTGTTCGTGCCTACTACGGGCTCATTTGGGGGCTGGTTTGGGTTTTCACCCTTTAATGGCTTGTTTTTAAATCAAAGTGTGATTTTTGCAAATTATCGTCATGCTCTCAAATCGGGAGACCCGGGAAAAATGATCAGTTCCTACAACTTTCATTGGTCCTTGCGAGGTGTTCGTACCTCCTACGGGGTCGTTTGGGGGTCTGGTTTTGGTTTTCACCCTTTAACGGCTTGTTTTTATGTTAGAGTGTGATTTTTGCAAATTATTGCCATACTCTCAAACCAGGAGACCCGGGACTACGCAGTCAGTTCTACAAGTTACATTGGTCCCGTGCGAGGTGTTCGTGCCTCCTATGGGGTCGTTTGGGGGATCATTTGGGTTTTCACCCTTTAACAGTCTGTTTTGAAGTTAAAGTGTGATTTTTGCAAATTATCGTCCTACTCTCAAATCGGGAAACCCGAGACTACGCATTCAGTTCCTACAAGTTACATTGGTCTCGTGCGAGGTGTTCGTGCCTCTTACGGTGTGGTTTGGGGGCTGGTTTGGGTTTTCACCCTTTAATGGCTTGTTTTTAAGTCTATGTGTGATTTTTGCAAATTATCGTCTACTCTCAAATCGGGAAACCCGAGACTTCTCGGTCAGTTCCTACATGTTATATTGGTCATGTACGAGGTGTTCGTGCCTCCTACGGGGTTGTTTGTGGGTTGGTTTGGGCTTTCACCCTTTAACGGCTTGTTTTTAAGTCAAAGTGTGATTTTTGCAAATTATAATCATACTCTCAAACCGCGAGACCCGGGACTACGCGATTAGTTCCGATAAGTTACGTTTGTCCCGTGCGAGGTGTTCGTGCCTCCTACGGGGTCGTTTGGGAGCCGATTTGGGTTTTCAACCTTTAACGGCTTATTTTTAAGTCTAAGTGTGATTTTTTTCTAAATATCATCCTACCCACAAACCGGGAAACTCGGAACAACGCGATCAGTTCCTACAAGTTACATTGATCTTGTGCGAGGTATCCGTGCCTCCTACGGGGTCATTCGGGTGCTGGTTTGGGTTTTCACCTTTTAATGGCTTATTTTTAAGTCAAAGTGTGATTTTTGAAAACAATCGTCATACTCTCAAAACGGGAGACTCGGGACTACGCTGTCAGTTCCTACAAGTTACATTGGTCCCATGCGAGGTGTTGGTGCTTCCTACGGGGTCGTTTGGGGGCTGGTTTGGGTTTTCACCCTTTAATGGCTTGTTTTTAAGTGAAAGTGTGATTTTTGTAAATTATCATCATACTCTCAAACCGGGAGAACCGGGACAATGCGATCAGTTCCTATAAGTTACATTGGTCCCGTGTGAGGTGTTCGTGCCTCCTACGGGGTCGTTTGGGGGCTCGTTTGGGTTTTCACCCTTTAACGGTCTGTTTTGAAGTCAAAGTGTGATTTTTTTAAATTATCGTCCTACTCTCAAATCGGGAAACCCGGGACTACGCGGTCAGTTCCTACAAGTTGCATTGGTCCCTGCGAGGTGTTCCTGCCTCCTACGGGGTCGTTTGTGGGCTGGTTTGGGTTTTCACCCTTTAACGAGTTGTTTTTAAGTTAAATTTTGATTTTTGCAAATTATCGTCATACTCTCAAATCGGGAGACCCGGTACTACGCGGTCAGTTCCTACCAGTTGCATTGGTCCCGTGCGAGGTGTCCGTGCCTCCTATGGGGTCGTTTGGGGTATCGTTTTGGTTTTCACCCTTTAACAGTCTATCTTGAAGTCAAAGTGTGACTTTTGCAAATTATCGTCCTACTCTCAAATCGGGAAACCCGGAACTACGCAGTCAGTTCCTACAAGTTACATTGGTCTCGTGCGAGGTGTTCGTGCCTCTTACGGGGTAGTTTGGGGGCTAGTTTGGGTTTTCACCCTTTAACGACTTGTGTTTAAAGGCTAAGTGTGATTTTTGCAAATTATCATCAACTCTCAAATCGAGAAGCCCGAGACTACCCAGTCAGTTCCTACATGTTATATTGGTCCATTGCGAGGTGTTCGTGCCTGCTTTGGGGTTGTTTGGGGGCTGGTTTGGGTTTTCACCCTTTAACGGCTTATTTTTAAGTTTAAGTGTGATTTTTTTCAAATTATCATCCTACCCTCAAATCGAGAAACCCGGGACAACGCGATTTGTTTCTACAAGTTACATTGATCTCGTTGGAGGTATTTGTGCCTCCTACGGGGTCATTTGGGTGGTGGTTTGGGTTTTCACCCTTTAATGGCTTGTTTTTAAGTCAAAGTGTGATTTTTCCAAACTATTGTCATACACTCAAACCGAGAGACTCGGGACTACGCGTCAGTTCCTACAAGTTACATTGGTCCCATGCAAGGTGTTGGTTCCTCCTACGGGGTTGTTTGGGGGTTGGTTGGGGTTTTCACCCTTTCACGGCTTGTTTTCAAGTCTAAGTGTGAATTTTTCTAATTATCGTCCTACTATCAAAACAGGAAACCCGGGACAACGCGATCAGTTCCTACAAGTTACATTGATCCCGTGCGAGGCGTTCGTGCCTCCTACGGGGTCATTTGGGGGTTGGTTTGGGTTTTCACCCTTTAATGGCCTGTTTTTAAATCAAAGTGTGATTTTTGCCAATTATCGTCATGCTCTCAAATCGGGAGACCCGGGACAACACGATCAGTTCCTACAACTTACATTGGTCCTTGCGAGGTGTTCCTACCTCCTACGGGGTCGTTTGGGGGCTGGTTTGGGTTTTCACCTTTTAACGGCTTGTTTTTAAGTTAGAGTGTGATTTTTGCAAATTATTGTCATACTCTCAAACTGGGAGACTCGGGACTACGCAGTCAGTTCCTACAAGTTACATTGGTCCCGTGCGAGGTGTTTGTGCCTCCTATGGGGTCGTTTGGGGGATCATTTGGGTTTTCACCCTTTAACAGTCTGTTTTGAAGTCAAAGTGTGATTTTTACAAATTATCGTCCGACTCTCAAATCGGGAAACCCGAAACTACGCGATTAGTTCCGATAAGTTACATTGGTCCCGTGCGAGGTGTTCGTGCCTCTTATGGAGTCGTTTGGGGGCTGGTTTGGGTTTTCAACCTTTAACAGCTTATTTTTAAGTCTAAGTGTGATTTTTTTCTAAATATCATCCTACCCTCAAACCGGGAAGCACGGAACAACGCGATCAGTTCCTACAAGTTACATTGATCTTGTGCGAGGTGTCTGTGCCTCCTACGAGGTCATTGGGGTGCTGGTTTGGGTTTTCACCTTTTAATGGCTTATTTTTAAGTCAAAGTGTGATTTTTAAAAACTATCGTCATACTCTCAAACCCGGAGACTCGGGACTATGCTGTAAGTTCCTGCAAGTTACATTGCTCCCATGCGAGGTGTTGGTGCCTCCTACGGGGTTGTTTGGGGGCTGGTTTGGGTTTTCACCCTCTATTGGCTTGTTTTTAAGTCAAAGTGTGATTTTTGTAAATTATCATCATACTCTCAAATCGGGAGACCCGGGACAATGCGATCAGTTCCTATAAGTTACATTGGTCCCGTGTGAGGTGTTCGTGCCTCCTACGGGGTCGTTTGGGGGCTAGTTTGGGTTTTCACCCTTTAACGGTCTGTTTTGAAGTCAAAGTGTGATTTTTTAAAATTATCGTCCTACTCTCAAATCGGGAAACCCGAGACTACGCGGTTAGTTCCTACAAGTTGCATTGGTCCCTGCGAGGTGTTCCTGCCTCCTATGGGGTCGTTTGTGGGCTGGTTTGGGTTTTCACCCTTTAATGGCTTGTTTTTAAGTTAAATTTTGATTTTTGCAAATTATCGTCATACTCTCAAACCGGGAGACCAGGTACTACGCGGTCAGTTCCTACCAGTTGCATTGGTACCGTGCGAGGTGTTCGTGCCTCCTATGGGGTCGTTTGGTGGTATCGTTTGGGTTTTCACCCTTTAACAGTCTGTTTTGAAGTCAAAGTGTGACTTTTGCAAATTATCGTCCTACTCTCAAATCGAGAAACCCGGGACTACGCAGTCAGTTCCTACAAGTTACATTGGTCTCATGTGAGGTGTTCGTGCCTCTTACGGGGTAGTTTGGGGGCTAGTTTGGGTTTTCACCCTTTAACGGCTTGTGTTTAAAGTCTAAGTGTGATTTTTGCAAATTATCATCAACTCTCAAACCGAGAAACCCGAGACTACCCGGTCAGTTCCTACATGTTATATTGGTCCATTGCCAGGTGTTCGTGCTTGCTACGGGGTTGTTTTGGGGCTGGTTTGGGTTTTCATCCTTTAACGGCTTATTTTTAAGTTTAAGTGTGATTTTTTTGAAATTATCGTCCTACCCTCAATTCGGGAAACCCGGGACAACGCGATTTGTTTCTACAAGTTACATTGATCTCGTGCGAGGTGTTCGTGCCTCCTACGGGGTCATTTGGATGCTGATTTGGGTTTTCACCCTTTAATGGCTTATTTTTAAATCAAAGTGTGATTTTTGCAAACTATCGTCATACTCTCAAACCGGGAAACTCGAGACTACGTGGTCAGTTCCTACAGGTTACGTTGGTCCCATGCGAGGTGTTGGTGCCTCCTACGGGGTCGTTTGGGGGCTAGTTTGGGTTTTCTCCCTTTCACGGCTTCTTTTTAAGTCTAAGTGTGAATTTTTCAAATTATTGTCCTACTCTCAAACTGGGAAACTCGGGACAAAGCGATCAGTTCCTACAAGTTACATTGATCCCGTACGAGGTGTCCATGCCTCCTATGGGGTCGTTTGGGGGCTGATTTGGGTTTTCACCCTTTAATGGCTTATTTTTAAGTTAAAGTGTGATTTTTGCAAATGATCATCATACTCTCAAATCGAGAGATCCAGGACTACGTGGTCAGTTCCTACTAGTTACATTGGTCCCGTGCGAGGTGTTCGTGCCTCCTTCGGGGTCGTTTGGGGGCTGATTTGGGTTTTCACCCTTAACGGCTTGTTTTTAAGTCTAAGTGTGATTTTTTCAAATTATCGTCCTACTCTTAAACCGAGAAACTGGGGATAACGCGATCAGTTCCTACAAGTTACATTGATCCCGTCCGAGGTGTTCGTGCCTCCTACGGGGTCATTTGGGTGCTGGTTTGGGCTTTCACCCTTTAATGGTTTGTTTTTAAGTCAAAGTGTGATTTTTGCAAACTATCGCCATACTCTCAAACTGGGAGACCCGGGACTACGCGGTCAGGTCCTACAAGTTAGATTGGTCCCGTGCGAGGTGTTGGTGCCTGCTACGGGGTCGTTTGTGGGCTGGTTTGTGTTTTCACCCTTTCACGACTTGTTTATAAGTCTAAGTGTGATTTTTTCAAATTATCGTCCTACTGTCAAACCGGGAAACCCAAGACAACGCGATTAGTTCCTACATGTTACATTGATCCTGTGCGAGGTGTTCGTGCCTCCTACGTGGTCATATGGGGGCTAGTTTTGGTTTTCACCCTTTAATGGCTTATTTTTAAGTCAAAGTTTGATTTTTGCAAACTATCGTCATACTCTCCAACAGGGAGACCCGGGACTACGCGGTCAGTTCCTACATGTAACATTGATCCCGTGCGAGGTGTTCGTTCCTCCGATGGGGTCATTTGGCTACTGGTTTGGATTTTCACCCTCTAACGGCTTGTTTTTAAGTTAAAGTGTGATTTTTGCAAATTATCGTCATACTCTCAAACCGAGAGACCCGGGACTACGCGGCCTATTCCTATAAGTTACATTGGTCTCGTGCGAGGTGTTCATGCCTCTTACGGGGTCATTTGGGGGCTGGTTTGGATTTTCAACATTTAACGGCTTATTTTTAACTCTAAGTGTGATTTTTGCAAATTATCATCTACTCTCAAACCAAAAAACCCGAGACTACCCGGTCAGTTCCTACATGTTATATTGGTCCTGTGTGAGGTGTTCGTGCCTCCTACGGGGTTATTTGGGGGACGATTTGGCTTTTCACCCTTTAACGGCTTATTTTTAAGTTAAAGTGTGATTTTTTTCAAATTATCATCCTACCCTCAAACCGGGAAACCCGGGACAACGCGATCAGTTCCTATAAGTTACATTGATCTCGTGCGAGGTGTTCGTGCCTCCTACGGGGTCATTTGGGTGCTGCTTTGGGTTTTTACCCTTTAATGGCTTATTTTTAAGAAAGTGTGATTCTTGGAAACTATCACCATACTCTCAAACTGAGAGACTCGGGACTACGCGGTCAGTTCCTACTAGTTACATTGGTCCCATGCGAGGTGTTGGTGCCTCCTACGGGGTCATTTGGGGGCTGGATTGGGTTTTAACCCTTTTATGGATTATTTTTAAGTCTAAGTGTGAATTTTTCAAATTATTATCCTACTCTCAAACCGGGAAACTCGGGACAAAGCGATCAGTTCCTACAAGTTACATTGATCCCGTGCGAGGTGTTCGTGCCTCCTATGGAGTCGTTTGGGGGCTGGTTTGGGTTTTCACCCTTTAATGGCTTATTTTTAAGTCAAAGTGTGATTTTTGCAAACTATCATCATACTCTCAAACCGGGTGACCCGGGACTACACGGTCAGGTCCTGCAAGTTACATTGGTCCCGTGCGAGGTGCTGGTGCCTCCTACGGGGTCGTTTGTGGGCTGTTTTAGTTTTCACCCTTTCACGGCTTATTTTTAAGTCTAAGTGTGATTTTTTCAAATTATTGTCCTACTCTCAAACCGGGAAATCCAAGACAACACGATCAGTTCCTACATGTTACATTGATCCCGTGTGAGGTGTTCATGCCTCCTACGGTGTCATATGGGGGCTGGTTTTGGTTTTCACCCTTTAATGTCTTATTTTAAAATCAAAGTATGATTTTTGCAAACTATCGTCATACTCTCAAATCGGGAGACCCGAGACTACGCGATCAATTCCTACAAGTAACATTGATCTCCTGCGAGGTGTTCATGCCTCCTATGGGGTCATTAAGCAGCTGGTTTGCGTTTTCACCCTCTAACGGCTTGTGTTTAAGTTAAAGTGTGATTTTTGCAAATTATCATCATACTCTCAAACCGGGAGGCCCGAGACTTCGTGGCTAGTTCCTACAAGTTACATTGATCCCGTGCGAGGTGTTCGTGCCTCCTACGGGGTTGTTTGGGTGTTGGTTTGGGTTTTCATCCTTTAATGGCTTGTTTTTAAGTCAAAGTGTGATTTTTGCAAACTATTGTCATACTCACAAACCGGGAGACTCGGGACTACGTGGTATGCTCCTACAAGTTACATTGGTCCCATGCGAGGTGTTGGTGCCTCCTACGGGGTTGTTGGGGGTTGGTTTGGGTTTTCACCCTTTCACGGCTTATTTTTAAGTCTAAGTGTGAATTTTTCAAATTATAATTCTACTATCAAACCGGGTAACTCGGGACAATGCGATTAGTTCCTACATGTTACATTGATCCCGTGCGAGGTGTTCGTGCCTCCTACGGGGTCATTTGGGGGTTGGTTTGTGTTTTCACCCTTTAATGGCTTGTTTTTAAGTCAAAGTGTGATTTTTGCAAATTATTGTCATACTCTCAAACTGGGTGACCAGGGACAACGTGATGAGTTCCTACAAGTTACATTGGTCCTGTGTGAGGTGTCCGTGCCTCCTACGGGGTCATTTTGGGGCTGATTTGGGTTTTCACCCTTTAACGGCTTATTTTTAAGTCTAAGTATGATTTTTTTCAAATTATCGTCCTACCCTCAAACTGGGAAACCCGAGACAACGCGATCAGTTCCTACAAGTTACATTGGTCCGTGCGAGGTGTCCGTGCCTCCTATGGGGTCGTTTGGAGGCTGATTTGGGTTTTCACCCTTTAACGGCTTGTTTTTAAGTTAAACTTTGACTTTTACAAATTATCATCATACTCTTAAACGGGGAGACCCGGGACTATGAGCTAAGTTCCTACAAGTTACATTAGTCCCGTGCGAGGTGTTCGTGCCTCCTACCGGGTCGTTTGGGGGATAGTTTTAGTTTTCACCCTTTAACACTCTGTTTTGAAGTCAAAGTGTGATTTTTGCAAATTACCGTCCAACTCTCAAATCGGGAAACCCGAGACTACGCAGTCAGTTCCTACAAGTTACATTGGTCTCGTGCGAGGTGTTCGTGCCTCTTATGGGGTCGTTTGGGGGCTGGTTTTGGTTTTCACCCTTTAACGGCTTGTTTTTAAGTCTAAGTGTGATTTTTGCAAATTATCGTCTACTCTCAAATTGGGAAACCGGGGACTACCCGGTCAGTTCCTACATATTATATTGGTCCTGTACGAGGTGTTCGTGCCTGCTACGGGGTTGTTTGGCGGCTGTTTAGGGTTTTCACCGTTTAACGGATTGTTTTTAAGTCAAAGTGTGATTTTTACAAATTATCATCATACTCTCAAACCGGGAGACCCGAGACTACGCTGTCAGTTCCAACAAGTTACATTTGTCCCGTCCGAGGTGTTCGTGACTCCTACGGGGTCGTTTGGGGGCTGATTTGGGTTTTCACCTTTTAACGGCTTATTTTTATGTCTAAGTATTATTTTTTCAAATTATCGTCCTACCCTCAAATCGGAAAATCCGGGTCAACGCGATCAGTTCCTACAAGTTACATTGTTCTCGTATGAGGTGTTCGTGCCTCTTATGGGGTCATTTGGGTGTTGGTTTGGGTTTTCACCCTCTAACGGCTTGTCTTTAAGTTAAAGTGTGATTTTGGTAAATTATCATCATACTCTCAAACTGAAAGACCCAGGAGTTCGTGGCCAGTTCCTACAAGTTACATTGATCCCGTGCGAGGTGTTCGTGCCTCCTACGGGGTTGTTTGGGGGCTGGTTTGGGTTTTCACACTTTAACGACGTGTTTTTAAGTCAAAGTGTGATTTTTGCAAATTATCATCATACTCTCATACCGGGAGACCCGGGACTACGCGATCAGTTCCTACAAGTTACATTAGTCCCGTGCGAGGTGTTCGTGCCTCCTACGGGGTCATTTTGGGGCTGACTTGGGTTTTCACCCTTTAACGGCTTATTTTTAAGTCTAAGTGTGATTTTTTTCAAATTAGCGTCCTACCCTCAAACCGTGAAACCCGGGACAACGCGATCAGTTCCTACAAGTTACATTGATCTCGTGTGAGGTGTTCGTGCCTCCTACGGGGTCATTTGGGTGTTGGTTTGGGTTTTCACCCTTTAATAGCTTGTTTTTAAGTTAAAGTGTGATTTTTGCAAACTATCATCATACTCACAAACCGGGAGACTCGGGACTACGTGGTCAGTTCCTACAAGTTACATTGGTCCCATGCGAGGTGTTTGTGCCTCCTACGGGGTCGCTTGGGGGTTGGTTTGGGTTTTCACCCTTTCACGGCTTATTTTTAAGTTTAAGTGTGAATTTGTCAAATTATCATCCTACTATCAAACCGGGAAACTCGGGAAAACGCGATCAACTCCTACATGTTACATTAATCCCGTGCGAGGTGTTCGTGCCTCCTACGGGGTCATTTGGGGGTTAGTTTGGGTTTTCACCGTTTAATGGCTTGTTTTTAAGTCAAAGTGTGATTTTTGCAAATTATTGTCATACTCTCAAACCGGAAGACCAGGGACAACGCGATGAGTTCCTACAAGTTACATTGGTCCCGTGTGAGGTGTCCGTGCCTCCTACGGGGTCGTTTGGGCGCTGGTTTGGGTTTTCACCCTAAAACAGTCTGTTTTAAAGTCAAAGTGTGATTTTTGCAAACTATCACCCTACTCTCAAATCGTGAAACCCGAGACTTCGCGATCAGTTCCTACAAGTTACATTGGTCCCTGCGAGGTGTTCGTGCCTCCTATGGGGTCGTTTGGAGGCTGGTTTGGGTTTTCACCCTTTAACGGCTTATTTTTAAGTTAAACTGTGACTTTTACAAATTATCATCATACTCTTAAACGGGGAGACCCGGGACTACGAGGTCAGTTCCTACAAGTTACATTGGTCCCGTGCGAGGTGTTCGTGCCTCCTACAGGGTCGTTTGGGGGATAGTTTTAGTTTTCACCCTTTAACACTCTGTTTGGAAGTCAAAGTGTGATTTTTGCAAATTACCGTCCTACTCTCAAATTGGGAAACCCGAGACTACGCAGTCAGTTCCTACAAGTTACATTGGTCTCGTGCGAGGTGTTCGTGCCTCTTATGGGGTCGTTTGGGGGCTGGTTTTGGTTTTCACCCTTTAACGGCTTGTTTTTAAGTCTAAGTGTGATTTTTGCAAATTATCGTCTACTCTCAAATTGGGAAACCGGGGACTACCCGGTCAGTTCCTACATATTATATTGGTCCTGTGCGAGGTGTTCGTGCCTCCTACGAGGTTGTTTGGCCGCTGTTTAGGATTTTCACCCTTTAACGGATAGTTTTTAAGTCAAAGTGTGATTTTTACAAATTATCATCATACTCTCAAACCGGGAGACCCGAGACTACGCTGTCAGTTCCAACAAGTTACATTTGTCCCGTCCGAGGTGTTCGTGACTCCTACGGGGTCGTTTGGGGGCTGATTTGGGTTTTCACCTTTTAACGGCTTATTTTTAAGTCTAAGTATTATTTTTTCAAATTATCGTCCTACCCTCAAATCGAGAAATCCGGGTCAACGCGATCAGTTCCTACAAGTTACATTGTTCTCGTATAAGGTGTTCGTGCCTCTTATGGGGTCATTTGGGTGTTGGTTTGGGTTTTCACCCTCAAACGGCTTGTCTTTAAGTTAAAGTGTGATTTTGGTAAATTATCATCATACTCTCAAACCGGAAGTCCCGGGAGTTCGTGGCCAGTTCCTACAAGTTACATTGATCCCGTGCGAGGTGTTCGTGCCTCCTACGGGGTTGTTTGGGGGCTGGTTTGGGTTTTCACCCTTTAACGACATGTTTTTAAGTCAAAGTGTGATTTTTGCAAATTATCATCATACTCTCATACCGGGAGACCCGGGACTACGCGATCAGTTCCTACAAGTTACATTAGTCTCGTGCGAGGTGTTCGTGCCTCCTACGGGGTCATTTTGGGGATGACTTGGGTTTTCACCCTTTAACGGCTTATTTTTAAGTCTAAGTGTGATTTTTTTCAAATTATCGTCCTACCCTCAAACCGTGAAACCCGGGACAACGCGATCAGTTCCTACAAGTTACATTGATCCCGTACAAGGTGTTTGTGCCACCTACGGGGTCATTTAGCTGCTGGTTTGGGTTTTCACCCTCTAACGACTTATCTTTAAGTTAAAGTGTGATTTTATCAAATTATCGTCATACTCTCAAACCGGGAGACCCGGGACTACCTTTAATGGCTCAATTTTAAGTCAAAGTGTGATTTTTGCAAACTATCATCATAATCTCAAACTGGGAGACCCGGGACTACGCGATCAGTTCCTACAAGTTACATTGGTCCCGTGCGAGGTGTTCGCGACTCCTACGAGGTCGTTTGGGGGCTGATTTGGGTTTTCACCCATTAACGGCTTGTTTTTAAGTATAAATGTATTTTTTCAAAATATCATCCTACTCGGGAAACCCGGGACTACACGGTCAGTTCCTACAAGTTACATTGGTCCCTGTGAGGTGTTCGTTCCTCCTACGGGGTCGTTTGGGGGCTGGTTTGGGTTTTCACCCTTTAACGGCTTGTTTTTAAGTTAAAGTGTGATTGTTAAAAATTATCATCATACTCTTAAACCGAGAGACCCGGGACTACGCGGTCAGTTCCTACATGTTACATTGGTCCTGTGCGAGGTGTTCGTGCCTCCTATGGGGTCGTTTGGGGCATCGTTTGGGTTTTCACCCTTTAACAGTCTGCTTTGAAGTCAAAGTGTGATTTTTTCAAATTATGGTCCTACTCTCAAATCGGGAAACTCGGGACTACGCAGTCAGTTCCTTCAAGTTACATTGGTCTCATTCGAGGTATTCGTACCTCTTACGGGGTCATTTGGGGGCTGGTTTGGATTTTCACCCTTTAACGGCTTGTTTTTAAGTCTAAGTGTGATTTTTGCAAATTATCGTCTACTCTCAAACCGGGAAACCCGAGACTACCCGGTCAGTTCCTACATGTTATATTGTTCATGTGCGAGGTGTTCGTGCCTCCTATGGGGTTGTTTGGGGGCTAGTTTGGGTTTTCACCCTTTAACGGCTTTTTTTTAAGTCAAAGTGTGATTTTTGCAAATTATCATCATACTCTCAAACCGGGAGACCCGAGACTACGCGGTCAGTTCGTACAAGTACATTGGTCCCGTGCGAGGTGTTCGTGCCTCCTACGAGGTCATTTGGGGGCTGATTTGGGTTTTCACACTTTAACGGCTTATTTTTAAGTCTAAGTGTGATTTTTTCAAATTATCGTCCAACTCTCAAACTGGGAAACCCGGGACAACGCGATCAGTTCCTACAAGTTACATTGATCCCGTGCGAGGTGTTCGTGCCTCCTACGGGGTCATTTGGGTGCTGGTTTGGGTCTTCACCCTTTAATGGCTTGTTTTTAAGTCATAGTGTGATTTTTGCAAACTATCGTCATACTCTCAAACCGGGAGACCCGGGACTACGCGATCAGTTCCAACAAGTTACATTGGTCCCGTGCGAGGTGTTGGTACCTCCTACGGGGATGTTTGGTGGCAAGTTTGGGTTTCACCCTTTCACGCCTTGTTTTTAAGTCTAAGTGTGATTTTTTCAAATTATCGTCCAACTCTCAAACCGGTAAACCCAGGACAACAAGATCAGTTCCTACAAGTTACATTGATCCCTTGCGAGGTGTTCGTGCCTCCTACAGGGTCATTTGGGGGCTGGTTTGGGTTTTCACCCTTTAACCACTTGTTTTTAAGTCTAAGTGTGATTTTTTTGCAAATTTTTGTCTACTCTCAAACTGGGAAACCCGGGACTACCCGGTGAGTTCCTACATGTTATATTTGTCCTGTGCGAGGTGTTAGTGCCTCCTACGGGGTTGTTTTCGGGGTTGGTTTGGGTTTTCACCCTTTAACGGCTTGTTTTTAAATCAAAGTGTGATTTTTGCAAATTATCATTATACTCTCAAACCGGGAGACCCGGGACTTGGCGGTCAGTTCCTACAAGTTACATTTGTCCCGTGGGAGGTGTTCGTGACTCCTACGGGGTCGTTTGGGGGGTGATTTGGGTTTTCACCTTTGAACGGCTTATTTTTAAGTCTAAGTGTGATTTTTTCAAATTATCATCCTACCCTCCGACCGGGAAATCCGGGACAACGCGATCAGTTACTACAAGTTACATTGATCTCATGCGAGGTGGTCGTGCCTCCTACGGGGTCATTTGGGTGTTGGTTTGGGTTTTCACCCTTTAATGGCTTGTTTTTAAGTCAAAGTGATATTTTTGTAAACTATCGTCATACTCTCAAATCGGGAGACTCGAGACTATGCGATCAGTTCCTACAAGTTACATTGGTCCCGTGCGAGGTGTTGGTGCCTCCTACGGGGTCATTTGTGGGATGGTTTGGGTTTTCACCATTTCACGGCTTATTTTTAAGTAAGTGTGATTTTTTCAAATTATCGTCCTACTCTCCAACCGGGAAACCCAAGACAATGCAATCAGTTCCTACAAGTTACATTGATCCCGTACGAGGTGTTCGTACCTCCTACGGGGTCATATGGGGGTTGGTTTGGGTTTTCACCCTTTAATGGCTTAATTTTAAGTCAAAGTGTGATTTTTGCAAACTATCGGCATACTCTCAAACCGGGAGACCCGGGACTACGCGGTCAGTTCCTATAAGTAACATTGATCCCGTGCGAGGTGTTCGTGCCTCCTACGGGGTCATTTAGCTGCTGGTTTGGGTTTTCACCCTCTAGCGACTTATCTTTAAGTTAAAGTGTGATTTCATCAAATTATCGTCATACTCTCAAACCGAGAGACCCGGGACTACGCAATCAGTTCCTACAAGTTACATTGGTCCCGTGCGAGGTGTTTGCAACTCCTACGAGGTCGTTTGGGGGCTGATTTGGGTTTTCACCCTTTAACGGCTAGTTTTTAAGTATAAGTGTATTTTTTCAAAAATATCATCCTACTCGGGAAACCCGGGACTACACGGTCAGTTCCTACAAGTGATATTGGTCCCTGTGAGGTGTTCGTTCCTCCTACGGGGTCGTTTGGGGGCTGGTTTGGGTTTTCACCCTTTAACGGCTTGTTTTTAAGTCAAAGTGTGATTTTTGCAAACTATCGTCATACTCTCAAACCAGGAGACTCGAGACTACGCGGTCAGTTCCCACAAGTTACATTGGTCCCATGCGTGATGTTGGTGCCTCCAACGGGGTCGTTTGGGGGCTGGTTTGGGTTTTCACCCTTTCACGGCTTATTTTTATGTCTAAGTGTGAATTTTTCAAATTATCATCCTACTCTCAAATCGGGAAACTCGGGACAAAGCGATCAGTTCCTACAAGTTACATTGATCCCGTGCGAGGTATTCGTGCCTCCTACGGGGTCATTTGGGTGCTGGTTTTGGTTTTCAAACTTTAATGGCTTATTTTTATGTCAAATTGTGATTTTTGCAAACTATCATCATACCCTCAAACTAGGAGACCCGAGACTACGCGGTCAGTTCCTACAAGTTACATTGGTCCCTCGCTAGGTGTTCATCCCTCCTACGGGGTCGTTTGGGAGATGATTTGGTTTTTCAGCCTTTAACGGCTTGTTTTTAAGTCTAAGTGTGATTTTTTCAAATTATCATCCTACTCTCAAACCGGGAAACCCGGGATAACGCGATCAGTTCCTACAAGTTACATTGATCCCGTACGAGGTGTTCGTACCTCCTACGGGGTCATATGGGGGTTGGTTTGGGTTTTCACCCTTTAATGGCTTAATTTTAAGTCAAAGTGTGATTTTTGCAAACTATCGGCATACTCTCAAACCGGGAGACCCGGGACTACGCGGTCAGTTCCTATAAGTAACATTGATCCCGTGCGAGGTGTTCGTGCCTCCTACGGGGTCATTTAGCTGCTGGTTTGGGTTTTCACCCTCTAGCGACTTATCTTTAAGTTAAAGTGTGATTTCATCAAATTATCGTCATACTCTCAAACCGAGAGACCCGGGACTACGCAATCAGTTCCTACAAGTTACATTGGTCCCGTGCGAGGTGTTTGCAACTCCTACGAGGTCGTTTGGGGGCTGATTTGGGTTTTCACCCTTTAACGGCTAGTTTTTAAGTATAAGTGTATTTTTTCAAAAATATCATCCTACTCGGGAAACCCGGGACTACACGGTCAGTTCCTACAAGTGATATTGGTCCCTGTGAGGTGTTCGTTCCTCCTACGGGGTCGTTTGGGGGCTGGTTTGGGTTTTCACCCTTTAACGGCTTGTTTTTAAGTCAAAGTGTGATTTTTGCAAACTATCGTCATACTCTCAAACCAGGAGACTCGAGACTACGCGGTCAGTTCCCACAAGTTACATTGGTCCCATGTGTGATGTTGGTGCCTCCAACGGGGTCGTTTGGGGGCTGGTTTGGGTTTTCACCCTTTCACGGCTTATTTTTATGTCTAAGTGTGAATTTTTCAAATTATCATCCTACTCTCAAATCGGGAAACTCGGGACAAAGCGATCAGTTCCTACAAGTTACATTGATCCCGTGCGAGGTATTCGTGCCTCCTACGGGGTCATTTGGGTGCTGGTTTTGGTTTTCAAACTTTAATGGCTTATTTTTATGTCAAATTGTGATTTTTGCAAACTATCATCATACCCTCAAACTAGGAGACCCGAGACTACGCGGTCAGTTCCTACAAGTTACATTGGTCCCTCGCTAGGTGTTCATCCCTCCTACGGGGTCGTTTGGGAGATGATTTGGTTTTTCAGCCTTTAACGGCTTGTTTTTAAGTCTAAGTGTGATTTTTTCAAATTATCATCCTACTCTCAAACCGGGAAACCCGGGATAACGCGATCAGTTCCTACAAGTTACATTGATCCCGTACGAGGTGTTCGTACCTCCTACGGGGTCATATGGGGGTTGGTTTGGGTTTTCACCCTTTAATGGCTTAATTTTAAGTCAAAGTGTGATTTTTGCAAACTATCGTCATACTCTCAAGTCGGGAGACCCGGGACTACGCGGTCAGTTCCTATAAGTAACATTGATCCCGTGCGAGGTGTTCGTGCCTCCTACGGGGTCATTTAGCTGCTGGTTTGGGTTTTCACCCTCTAACAACTTATCTTTAAGTTTAAGTGTGATTTCATCAAATTATCGTCATACTCTCACACCGAGAGACCCGGGACTACGCGATCAGTTCCTACATGTTACATTGGTCCCGTGCGAGGTGTCTTCAACTCCTACAAGGTCGTTTGGGGGCTGATTTGGGTTTTCACCCATTAACGGCTAGTTTTTAAGTATAAGTGTATTTTTTCAAAATATCATCCTACTCGGGAAACCCGGGACTACACGGTCAGTTCCTACAAGTGACATTGGTCCCTGTGAGGTGTTCGTTCCTCCTACGGGGTCGTTTGGGGGCTGGTTTGGGTTTTCACCCTTTAACGGCTTGTTTTTAAGTTAAAGTGTGATTTTTACAAATTATCATCATACTCTTGAACCGAGAGACCCGGGACTACGCGGTCAGTTCCTACGAGTTACATTGGTCCCATGCGAGGTGTTCGTGCCTCCTATGGGGTCGTTTGGGGGATTGTTTGGGTTTTCACCCTTTACTAGTCTGTTTTGAAGTCAAACTGTGATTTTTGCAAATTATCGTCCTACTCTCAAATCGGGAAACCCGGGACTACGCACTCAGTTACTACAAGTTACATTGGTCTCGTGCGAGGTGTTCGTGCCTCTTACGGGGTCATTTGGTGGTTGGTTTGGATTTTCACCCTTTAACGGCTTGTTTTTAAGTCTAAGTGTGATTTTCGCAAATTATCGTCTACTATCAAACCGGGAAACCCGAGACTACCCGGTCAGTTCCAACATGTTATATTGTTCCTTTGCGAGTTGTCGTGCCTGCTACGGGGTTGTTTGGGGGCTGGTTTGGGTTTTCACCCTTTAACGGCTTTTTTTTAACTGAAAGTGTGATTTTTGCAAATTATCATCGTACTCTCAAACCGGGAGACCCGAGACTACGCGGTCAGTTCTTACAAGTTACATTTGTCCCGTGCGAGGTGTTCGTGCCTCCTACGAGGTCATTTGGGGGCTGATTTGGGTTTTCACACTTTAACGGCTTGTTTTTAACTCTAAGTGTGATTTTTTCAAATTATCGTCCAACTCTCAAACTGGGAAACCCGGGACAACGTAATTAGTTCCTACAACTTACATTGATCCCGTGCGAGGTGTTCGTGCCTCCTACGGGGTCATTTGGGTGCTGGTTTGGGTCTTTACCCTTTAATGGCTTGTTTTTAAGTCAAAGTGTGATTTTTGCAAACTATTGTCATACTCTCAAACCGGGAGACCCGGGACTACGCGGTCAGTTCCTACAAGTTACATTGGTCCCGTGCTAGGTGTTGGTACCTCCTACGGGGACGTTTGGGGGCTAGTTTGGGTTTCACCCTTTCACGCCTTGTTCTTAAGTCTAAGTGTGATTTTTTCAAATTATTGTCCTACTCTCAAATCGGTAAACCCAGGGCAACAAGATCAGTTCCTACAAGTTACATTGATCCCGTGCAAGGTGTTCGTGCCTCCTACGGGGTCATTTGGGGGCTGGTTTGGGTTTTCACCCTTTAACGACTTGTTTTTACATCTAAGTGTGATTTTTGCAAATTTTCATCTACTCTCAAACTGGGAAACCCGGGACTACCCGGTCAGTTCCTACATGTTATATTGGTCCATTGCGAGGTGTTAGTGCCTCCTACGGGGTAATTTTGGGGGCTGGTTTGGGTCTTCACCCTTTAACGGCTTGTGTTTAAGTCAAAGTGTGATTTTTGCAAATTATCATCATACTCTCAAACCGGGAGACCCGGGACTTGGCGGTCAGTTCCTACAAGTTACATTTATCCCGTGGGAGGTGTTCGTGACTCCTACGGGGTCGTTTGGGGGCTGATTTGGGTTTTCATCTTTGAACGGCTTATTTTTAAGTCTAAGCGTGTTTTTTTCAAATTATCGTCCTACCCTCCAACCGCGAAATTCGGGAATACGCGATCAGTTCCTATAAGTTACATTGATCTCATGCGAGGTGTTCGTGCCTCCTACGGGGTCATTTGGGTGCTGGTTTCGGTTTTCACCCTTTAATCGCTTGTTTTTAAGTCAAAGTGTGATTTTTGTAAATTATCGTCATACTCTCAAACCGGGAGACCAGGGACAACGCGATCAGTTCCTACAAGTTACATTGGTCACGTGTGAGGTGTCCGTGCCTCCTACGGGGTCGTTTGGGGGCTGGTTTGGGTTTTCACCCTTTAACAGTCTGTTTTGAAGTCAAAGTGTGATTTTTGCAAATTATCATCCAACTCTCAAATCGTGAAGCTCGGGACTACGCTATCAGTTCCTACAAGTTACATTGATCCCGTGCGAGGTGTTCGTGCCTCCTCCGGGGTCATTTGGGTGTTGGTTTGGGTTTTCACCCTTTAATGGCTTGTTTTTAAGTCAAAGTGCGATTTTTGCAAACTATCGTCATACTCTCAAACCGGGAGATCCAAGACTACGCGGTCAGTTCCTACAAGTTACATTGGTCCCGTGCGAGGTGTCCGTGCCTCCTACGGGGTCGTTTGGGGGATAGTTTGGATTTTCACCCTTTAACAGTCTGTTTTGAAGTCAAAGTGTGATTTTTGCAAATTATCGTCCAACTCTCAAATCGGGAGACCCGGGACTACGCAGTCATTTCCTATAAGTTACATTGGTCTCGTGCGAGGTGTTCGTTCCTCCTACGGGGTCGTTTGGGGGCTGGTTTGGGTTTCACCCTTTAATAGCTTGTTTTTAAGTCAAAGTGTGATTTTTGTAAATTATCATGATACTCTCAAACCGGGAGACCCGGGACTAGGCGGTCAGTTCCTATAAGTTACATTTGTCCCGTGGGAGGTGTTCGTGACTCCTACGGGGTCGTTTGGGGGCTGATTTGGGTTTTCACCTTTTAACTGCTTATTTTTAAGTCTAAGTGTGATTTTTTTCAAATTATCGTCCTAACCTCCAACCGGGAAATTCGGGACAACGCGATTAGTTCCTAGAAGTTACATTTTTCTCATACGAGGTGTTCGTGCCTCCTACGGGGTCATTTGGGTGCTGGTTTGGGTTTTCACCCTTTAATGGTTTGTTTTTAAGTCAAAGTGTGATTTTTGCAAACTATCGTCATACTCTCAAATCGGGAGACTCGAGACTACGCGGTCAGTTCCTACAAGTTACATTGGTCCCATTCGAGGTGTTGGTGCCTCCTACGGGGTCGTTTGGGGGCTGGTTGGGGCTTTCACCCTTTCACGGCTTGTTTTTAAGTCTAAGTGGGAATTTTTAAAATTATCATCCTACTCTCAAATCGGGAAACTCGGGACAAAGCGATCAGTTCCTACAAGTTACATTGATCCCGTGCGAGGTGTTAGTGCGTCCTACGGGGTCATTTATGTGCTAGTTTGGGTTTTCACCCTTTAATGGCTTGTTTTTATGTCAAAGTGTGATTTTTGCAAACTATCGTCATACTCTCAAACCGGGAGACCCGAGACTACGCGATCAGTTTTTAAAAGTTACATTGGTCCCGTGCGAGGTGTTCATGCCTCCTACGGGGTCGTTTGGGGGATGATTTGGTTTTTCACCCTTTAACGGCTTGGTTTTAAGTCTAAGTGTGATATTTTCAAATTATCGTCATACTCTCAAACCGAGAAACTCGGGATAACGCAATCAGTTCCTACATGTTACATTGATCCCGTGCGAGGTGTTCGTGCCTCCTCCGGGGTCATTTGGGTGTTGGTTTGCGTTTTCACCCTTTAATGGCTTATTTTTAAGTCAAAGTGCGATTTTTGCAAACTACCTTCATACTCTCAAACCGGGAGATCCGAGACTACGCGGTCAGTTCCTACAAGTTACATTGGTCGTTTGCGTGGTGTTGGTGCCTCCTACGGGGTCGTTTGTGGGCTGGTTTGGGTTTTCACCCTTTCACGGCTTGTTTTTATATAAGTGTGAGTTTTCAAATTGCCGTCCTACTCTCAAACCAGGAAACAAAAGACAACACGATCAGTTCCTACGAGTTACATTGATCCCGTGCGAGGTGTTCGTGCCTCCTACGGGGTCATATGGGGGTTGGTTTGGGTTTTCACCCTTTAATGGCTTAATTTTAAGTCAAAGTGTGATTTTTGTAAACTATCATCATACTCTAAAATCGGGAGACCCAGGACTACGCGGTTAGTTCCTACAAGTAACATTGAAACCGTGCGAGGTGTTCGTGCCTCCTACGGGGTCATTTAGCTGCTGGTTTGGGTTTTCACCCTCTAACGGCTTATCTTTAAGTTAAATGTCATTTTAGCAAATTATCGTCACACTCTCAAACCGGGAGACCCGGGACTACGCGGTCAGTTTCTACAAGTTACATTGATCCCGTACGTGGTGTTTGCGACTCCTACGAGGTCATTTGGGGGCTGATTTGGGTTTTCACACTTTAATGGGTTGTTTTTAAATCAAAGTGTGATTTTTGCAAACTATCGTCATACTCTCAAATCGGGAGACTCGGGACTACGCGGTCAGTTGCTACAAGTTACGTTGGTCCCATGCGAGGTGTTGGTACCTCCTACGGGGACGTTTGGGGGATAGTTTGGGTTTCACCCTTTCACGCCTTATTTTTAAGTCTAAGTGTGATTTTTTCAAACTATCGTCCTACTCTCAAACCGGTAAACCCAGGATAACAAGATCAGTTCCTACAAGTTACATTGATCCCGTGCGAGGTGTTCGTGCCTCCTACGGGGTCATTTGGGGGCTGGTTTGGGTTTTAACCCTTTAACGACTTGTTTTTAAGTCTAAGTGTGATTTTTGCAAATTTTCGTCTACTCTCAAACTGGGAAACCCGGGACTACCCGATCAGTTCCTACATGTTATATTGGTCCAGTGCGAGGTGTTAGTGCCTCCTCCGGGGTTGTTTTGGGGGCTGGTTTGGATTTTCACCCTTTAACGGCTTGTTTTTAAGTCAAAGTGTGATTTTTGCAAAAATCATCATACTCTCAAACCGGGAGACCCGGGACTTGGCGGTCAGTTCCTACAAGTTACATTTATCCTGTGGGATGTGTTCGTGACTCCTACAGGGTCGTTTTGGGGCTGATTTGGGTTTTCACCTTTGAATGGCTTATTTTTAAGTCTAAGTGTGATTTTTTTCTAATTATCGTCGTACCCTCCAACCGGGAAATCCGGGACAACGCGATCAGTTCCTACAAGTTATATTTATCTCATGCGAGGTGTTCGTGCCTCCTACGGTGTCATTTGGGTGCTGGTTTGGGTTTTCACCCTTTAATGGCTTGTTTTTAAGTCAAAGTGTGATTTTTGTAATTTATCGTCATACTCTCAAATCGGGAGACCAGGGACAACGTGATCTGTTCCTACAAGTTACATTGGTCCCGTGTGAGGTGTCTGTGCCTCCTACGGGGTCGTTTGGGGCTGGTTTGGGTTTTCACCCTTTAACAGTCTGTTTTGAAGTCAAAGTGTGATTTTTGCAAATTATCATCCTACTCTCAAATCGTGAAACCCGGGACTACGCGGTCAGTTCCTACAAGTTACATTGGTCCCTGCGAGGTGTTCGTTCCTCCTACGGGGTTGTTTGGGGGGTGGTATTGGTTTTCACCCTTTAACGGCTTGTTTTTAAGTTAAAGTGTGATTTTTACAAATTATCATCATACTCTTAAACAGGGAGACTCGGGACTACGCGGTCAGTTCCTACAAGTAACATTGGTCCCGTGCGAGGTGTTCGTGCCTCCTACGAGGTCGTTTGGGGGATAGTTTGGATTTTCACCCTTTAACAGTCTGTTTTGAAGTCAAACTGTGATTTTTGTAAATTATCGTCCAACTCTCAAATCGGGAAACCCGGGACTACGCTGTCAGTTCCTATAAGTTACATTGGTCTTGTGCGAGGTATTAGTGCCTCCTACGGGGTTGTTTTGGGGGTTGGTTTGGGTTTCAACCCTTAACAGCTTATTTTTAAGTCAAGGTGTGATTTTTGCAAATTATCATGATACTCTCAAACCAGGAGACCCGGGACTAGGCGGTCAGTTCCTACAAGGTACATTTGTCCCGTGGGAGGTGTTCGTGACTCCTACGGGGTCATTTCGGGGCTGATTTGGGTTTTCACCTTTTAACGGCTTATTTTTAAGTCTAAGTGTTATTTTTTTCAAATTATCGTCCTACCCTCCAATCGGGAAATCTGGGACAACACGATCAGTTCCTACAAGTTACATTGATCTCATACGAGGTGCTCGTGCCTCCTACGGGGTCATTTGGGTGTTGGTTTGGATTTTCACCCTTTAATGGCTTGTTTTTAAGATACTCTCAAATCGAGAGACTCGAGACTACGCGGTCAGTTCCTACAAGTTACATTGGTCCCTTGCGAGGTGTTGGTGCCTCCTACGGGGTCGTTTGGGGGCTGGTTTGGGTTTTCACCCTTTCACAGCTTGTTTTTAAGTCTAAGTGTGAATTTTTCAATTTATTATCCTACTCTCAAACCGGGAAACCCGAGACTACCCGGTCCGTTCCTACATGTTATATTGGTCCTGTGCGAGGTGTTCGTGCCTGCTACGGGGTCATTTGGGTGCTGGTTTGGGTTTTCACCCTTTAATGGCTTGTTTTTAAGTCAAAGTGTGATTTTTGCAAACTATCGTCATACTCTCAAACCGGGAGACCCGAGACTACGCGGTCAGTTCTTACAAGTTACATTGGTCCCGTCCGAGGTGTTCATGCCTCCTACGGGGACGTTTGGGGGATGATTTGGTTTTTCACCCTTTAACGGCTTGGTTTTAAGTCTAAGTGTGATTTTTTCAAATTATCGTCCTACTCTCAAACCGAGAAACCCGGGATAACGCTATCAGTTCCTACAAGTTACATTGATCCCGTGCGAGGTGTTCGTGCCTCCTCCAGGGTCATTTGGGTGTTGGTTTGGGTTTTCACCCTTTAATGGCTTGTTTTTAAGTCAAAGTGCGATTTTTGCAAACTATCGTCATACTCTCAAACCGGGAGATCCAAGACTACGCGGTCAGTTCCTACAAGTTACATTGGTCCCGTACGAGGTGTTGGTGCCTCCTACGGGGTCGTTTGTGGGCTGGTTTGGGTTTTCACCCTTTCACGACTTGTTTTTAAGTAAGTGTGATTTTTGAAATTATCGTCCTACTCTCAAACCAGGAAACAAAAGACAACGTGATCAGTTCCTACAAGTTACATTGATCCCATGCGAGGTGTGTTTTTAAGTCAAGGTGTGATTTTTGCAAATTATCATGATACTCTCAAAACGGGAGACCCGGGACTAGGCGGTCAGTTCCTACAAGTTACATTTGTCCCGTGGGAGGTGTCCGTGCCTCCTATGGGGTCATATGGGGGTTGTTTTGGGTTTTCACCCTTTATGGGCTTAATTTTAAGTCAAAGTGTGATTTTTGCAAACTATCATCATACTCTCAAATGGGGAGACCCGGGACAACGCGGGTAGTTCCTACAAGTAACATTGATCCCGTGCGAGGTGTTCGTGCCTCCTACGGGGTCATTTAGCTGCTGGTTTGGGTTTTCACCCTCTAATGGCTTATCTTTAAGTTAAAATGTCATTTTATCAAATTATCATCATACTCTCAAACCGGGAGACCCGGGACTACGCGGTCAGTTTCTACAAGTTACATTGGTCCCGTGCGTGGTGTTTGTGACTCCTACAAGGTCATTTGGGGGCTGATTTGGGTTTTCAGACTTTAACGGCTTGTTTTTAAGTCTAAGTGTGATTCTTTCAAATTATCGTCCAACTCTCAAACTGGGAAACCCGGGACAACGCGATCAGTTCCTATAAGTTACATTGATCCCGTGCGAGGTGTTCGTGCCTCCTACGGGGTCATTTGGGTGTTGGTTTGGGTTTTCACCCTTTAACGACTTGTTTTTAAGTCTAAGTGTGATTTTTTCAAATTATCATCCTACTCTCAAACCGGTAAACCCAGGACAACAAGATCAGTTCCTACAAGTTACATTGATCCCGTACGAGGTGTTCGTGCCTCCTACGGGGTCATTTATGGGCTGGTTTGGGTTTTCACCCTTTAACGACTTGTTTTTAAGTCTAAGTGTGATTTTTACAAATTTTCGTCTACTCTCAAACTGGGAAACCCGGGACTACCCGGTCAGTTCCTACATGTTATATTGGTCCAGTGCGAGGTGTTAGTGCCTCCTACGGGGTAATTTTGGGGGCTAGTTTGGGTTTTCACCCTTTAACGGCTTGTGTTTAAGTCAAAGTGTGATTTTTGCAAACTATCATCATACTCTCAAACCGGGAGACCCGGGACTTGGCGGTCAGTTCCTACAAGTTACATTTGTCCCGTGGGAGGTGTTCGTGACTCCTACGGGGTCGTTTGGGGGCTGATTTGGGTTTTCACCTTTGAATGGCTTTTTTTTAAGTCTAAGTGTGATTTTTTTCTAATTATCGTCCTACCCTCCAACCGGGAAATCCGGGACAACGCGATCAGTTCCTACAAGTAACATTTATCTCATGCGAGGTGTTCGTGCCTCCTACGGGGTCATTTGGGTGCTGGTTTGGGTTTTCACCCTTTAATGGCTTGTTTTTAAGTCAAAGTCTTATTTTTGTAATTTATCGTCATACTCTCAAACCGGGAGACCAAGGACAACGCGATCAGTTCCTACAAGTTACCTTGGTCCCGTGTGAGGTGTCCGTGCCTCCTACGGGGTCGTTTGGGGGCTGGTTTGGGTTTTCACCCTTTAACAGTCTGTTTTGAAGTCAAAGTGTGATCTTAGCAAATTATAATCCTACTCTCAAATCGTGAAACTCGGGACTACGCGATCAGTTCCTACAAGTTACATTGGTCCCTGCGAGGTGTTCGTTCCTCCTACGGGGTTGTTTGGGGGGTGGTATGGGTTTTCACCCTTTAACGGCTTGTTTTTAAGTTAAAGTGTGATTTTTACAAATTATCATCATACTCTTAAACAGGGAGACCCGGGACTACGCGGTCAGTTCCTACAAGTTACATTGGTCCCGTGCGAGGTGTTCGTGCCTCCTACGGGGTCGTTTGGGGGATAGTTTGGATTTTCATCCTTTAACATTCTGTTTTGAAATCAAACTGTGATTTTTGCAAATTATCGTCCAACTCTCAAATCAGGAAACTCGGGACTACGCTGTCATTTCCTATAAGTTACAATGGTCTCGTGCGAGGTGTTCGTGCCTCTTACGGGGTCGTTTGGGGGCTGGTTTGGGTTTTCACCCTTTAACGACTTGTTTTTAAGTCTAAGTGTGATTTTTGCAAATTTTCGTCTACTCTCAAACTGGGAAACCCGGGACTACCCGGTCAGTTCCTACATGTTATATTGGTCCAGTGCGAGGTGTTAGTGCCTCCCACGGGGTTGTTTTGGGGGCTGGTTTGGGTTTTCACCCTTTAACGGCTTGTTTTTAAGTCAAAGTGTGATTTTTGCAAAAATCATCATACTCTCAAACCGGGAGACCCGGGACATGGCGGTCAGTTCCTACAAGTTACATTTATCATGTGGGATGTGTTCGTGACTCCTACGGGGTCGTTTTGGGGCTGATTTGGGTTTTCACCTTTGAATGGCTTATTTTTAAGTCTAAGTGTGATTTTTTTCTAATTATCGTCCTACCCTCCAACCGGGAAATCCGGGACAACGCGATCAGTTCCTACAAGTTACATTTATCTCATGCGAGGTGTTCATGCCTCCTACGGTGTCATTTGGGTGCTGGTTTGGGTTTTCACCCTTTAATGGCTTGTTTTTAAGTCAAAGTGTGATTTTTTTAATTTATCACCATACTCTCAAACCGGGAGACCAGGGACAACGTGATCTATTCCTACAAGTTACATTGGACCCGTGTGAGGTGTCTGTGCCTCCTACGGGGTCGTTTGGGGCTGGTTTGGGTTTTCACCCGTTAACAGTCTGTTTTGAAGTCAAAGTGTGATTTTTGCAAATTATCATCCTACTCTCAAATCGTGGAACCCGGGACTACGCGGTCAGTTCCTACAAGTTACATTTGTCCCTGCGAGGTGTTCGTTCCTCCTACGGAGTTGTTTGGGGGGTGGTATGGGTTTTCACCCTTTAACGGCTTCTTTTTAAGTTAAACTGTGATTTTTACAAATTCTCATCATACTCTTATACAGGGAGCTTCGAGACTACGCGGTCAGTTCCTACAAGTAACATTGGTCTCGTGCGAAGTGTTCGTACCTCCTACGGGGTCGTTTGGGGGATAGTTTGGATTTTCACCCTTTAACAATCTGTTTTGAAGTCAAACTGTGATTTTTGTAAATTATCGTCCAACTCTCAAATCGAGAAACCCGGGACTACCCTGTTAGTTCCTATAAGTTACATTGGTCATGTGCGAGGTGTTAGTGCCTCCTACGGGGTTGTTTTGGGGGCTGGTTTGGGTTTCACCCTTTAACAGCTTATTTTTAAGTCAAGGTTTGATTTTTGCAAATTATGATGATACTCTCAAACCGAAAGACCCGGAACTAGGCGGTCAGTTCCTACAAGTTACATTTGTCCCATGGGAGGTGTTCGTGACTCCTACGGGGTCATTTGGGGGCTGATTTGGGTTTTCACCTTTTAACGGCTTATTTTTAAGTCTAAGTATGATTTTTTTAAATTATCGTCCTACCCTCGAACCGGGAAATCCGGGACAACACGATCAGTTCCTATAAGTTACATTGATCTCATACGAGGTGTTCGTGCCTCCTACGGGGTCATTTGGGTGCTGGTTTGGATTTTCACCCTTTAATGGCATGTTTTTAAGATACTCTCAAACCGAGAGACTCGAGACTACGCGGTCAGTTCCTACAAGTTACATTGGTCCCGTGTGAGGTGTTGGTGCCTCCTAAGGGATCGTTTGGGGGCTGGTTTGGGTTTTCACCCTTTCACGGCTTGTTTTTAAGTCTAAGTGTGAATTTTTCAATTTATTATCCTACTCTCAAACCGAGAAACCCGAGACTACCCGGTCAGTTCCTACATGTTATATTGGTCCTGTGCGAGGTGTTCGTGCCTGCTACGGGGGTTTCACCCTTTAATGGCTTGTTTTTAAGTCAAAGTGTGATTTTTGCAAACTATCGTCATACTCTCAAACCGGGATACCCGAGACTACGCGGTCAGTTCTTACAAGTTACATTAGTCCCGTGCGAGGTGTTCATGCCTCCTACGGAGTCGTTTGGGGGATGATTTGGTTTTTCACCCTTTAACGGCTTGGTTTTAAGTCTAAGTGTGAATTTTTCAAATTATCGTCCTACTCTCAAACCGAGAAACCCGGGATAACGCTATCAGTTCCTACAAGTTACATTGATCCCGTGCGAGGTGTTCGTGCCTCCTCCGGGGTCATTTGGGTGTTGGTTTGGGTTTTCACCCTTTAATGGCTTGTTTTTAAGTCAAAGTGCGATTTTTGCAAACTATCGTCATACTCTCAAACCGGGAGATCCAAGACTACACGGTCAGTTCCTACAAGTTACATTGGTCCCGTACGAGGTGTTGGTGCCTCCTACGGGGTCGTTTGTCGGATGGTTTGGGTTTTCACCCTTTCACGACTTGTTTTTAAGTAAGTGTGATTTTTCAAATTATCGTCCTACTCTCAAACCAGGAAACAAAAGACAACGCGATCAGTTCCTACATGTTACATTGATCCCGTGCGAGGTGTTCGTGCCTCCTACGGGGTCATATGGGGGTTGGTTTGGGTTTTCACCCTTTAATGGCTTAATTTTAAGTCAAAGTGTGATTTTTGCAAACTATCATCATACTCTCAAATCGGGAGACCCGGGACTACGCGGTTAGTTCCTACAAGTAACATTGATCCTATACGAGGTGTTCGTGCCTCCTACGGGGTCATTTAGTTGCTGGTTTGGGTTTTCACCCTCTAATGGCTTATCTTTAAGTTAAAAGGTCATTTTATCAAATTATCATCATACTCTCAAACCGGGAGACCCGGGACTACGAGGTTAGTTTCTACAAGTTACATTGGTCCCGTGCGTGATGTTTGCGACTCCTACGGGGTCATTTGGGGGCTGATTTGGGTTTTCACACTTTAACGGATTGTTTTTAAGTCTAAGTGTGATTCTTTCAAATTATCGTCCAACTCTCAAACTGGGAAACCCGGGACAACGCGATCAGTTCCTACAAGTTACATTGATCCCGTGCGAGGTGTTCGTGCCTCCGACGGGGTCATTTGGGTGTTGGTTTGGGTCTTCACCCTTTAATGGCTTGTTTTTAAATTAAAGTGTGATTTTTGCAAACTATCGTCATACTCTCAAACCGGGAGACCCAAGACTACGCGGTCAGTTCCTACAAGTTACGTTGGTCCCATGCGAGGTATTGGTACCTCCTACGGGGACGTTTGTGGGCTAGTTTGGGTTTCACCCTTTCACGCCTTGTTTCTAAGTCTAAGTGTGATTTTTTCAAATTATCGTCCTACTCTCAAACCGGTAAACCCAGGACAAAAAGATCAGTTCCTACAAGTTACATTGATCCCGTACGAGGTGTTCGTGCCTCCTACGGGGTCATTTGGGGGCGGGTTTCGGTTTTCACTCTTTAACGACTTGTTTTTAAGTCTAAGTGTGATTTTTTCAAATTTTCGTCTACTCTCAAACTGGGAATCCCGGGACTACCCGGTCAGTTCCTACATGTTATATTGGTCCAGTGCGAGGTGTTAGTGCCTCCTACGGGGTAATTTTTGGGGCTGGTTTGGGTTTTCACCCTTTAACGGCTTGTGTTTAAGTCAAAGTTTGATTTTTGCAAATTATCATCATACTCTCAAACCGGGAGACCGGGGACTTGGCGGTCAGTTCCTACAAGTTACATTTGTCCCGTGGGAGGTGTTCGTGACTCCTACGGGGTCGTTTGGGGGCTGATTTGGGTTTTCACCTTTGAACGACTTATTTTTCAGTCTAAGTGTGATTTTTTTCTAATTATCGTCCTACCCTCCAACCGGGAAATTCGGGACAACGCGATCAGTTCCTACAAGTTACATTTATCTCATGCGAGGTGTTCGTGCCTCCTACGGGGTCATTTGGGTCCTGGTTTGGGTTTTCTCCCTTTAATGGCTTGTTTTTAAGTCAAGGTCTGATTTTTGTAATTTATCGTCATACTCTCAAACCGGGAGACCAGGGACAAAGCGATCAGTTTCTACAAGTTACATTGGTCCCGTGTGAGGTGTCCGTGCCTCCTACGGGGTCGTTTGGGGGCTGGTTTGGGTTTTCACCCTTTAACAGTCTGTTTTGAAGTCAAAGTGTGATCTTTGCAAATTATAATCCTACTCTCAAATCGTGAAACTCGGGACTACGCGGTCAGTTCCTACAAGTTACATTTGTCCCTGCGAGGTGTTCGTTCCTCCTACGGGGTTGTTTGGGGGGTGGTATGGGTTTTCACCCTTTAACGGCTTGTTTTTAAGTTAAAGTGTGATTTTTACAAATTATCATCATACTCTTAAATAGGGAGACTCGGGACTACGCGGTCAGTTCCTACAAGTTACATTGGTCCCGTGTGAGGTGTTCGTGCCTCCTACGGGGTCGTTTGGGGGATAGTTTGGATTTTCACCCTTTAACATTCTGTTTTGAAATCAAACTGTGATTTTTGCAAATTATCGTCCAACTCTCAAATCAGGAAACTCGGTACTACGCTGTCAGTTCCTATAAGTTACATTGGTCTCGTGCGAGGTGTTCGTGCCTCTTACGGGGTCGTTTGGGGGCTGGTTTGGGTTTTCACCCTTTAACGGCTTGTTTTTAAGTCTAAGTGTGATTTTTCCAAATTTTCGTCTACTCTCAAGCTGGGAAACCCGGGACTACCCTGTCAGTTCCTACATGTTATATTGGTCCTGTGCGAGGTGTTAGTGCCTCCTACGGGGTTGTTTTGGGGGCTGGTTCTGGTTTCACCCTTTAACAGCTTGTTTTTAAGTCAAAGTGTGATTTTTGCAAATTATCATGATACTATGAAACCGGGAGACCCGGGACTAGGCAGTCAGTTCCTACAAGTTACATTTGTCCCGTGGGAGGTGTTCGTGACTCCTACGGGGTCATTTGGAGGCTGATTTGGGTTTTCACCTTTTAACCGCTTATTTTTAAGTCTAAGTGTGATTTTTCTCAAATTATCGTCCTACCCTCCAACCGGGAAATCCGGGATAATGCGATCAGTTCCTACAAGTTACATTGATCTCATACGAGGTGTTCGTGCCTCCTACGGGGTGATTTGGGTGCTTGTTTGGATTTTCACCCTTCAATGGCTTGTTTTTAAGATACTCTCAAACTGAGAGACTCGAGACTATGCGGTCAGTTCCTACAAGTTACATTGGTCTCATGCAAGGTGTTGGTGCCTCCTACGGGGTCGTTTGGGGGCTGGTTTGGGTTTTCACCCTTTCACGGCTTGTTTTTAAGTCTAAGTGTGAATTTTTCAAATTATCATCCTACTCTCAAATCGAGAAACTCAGGACAAAGCGATCAGTTCCTACAAGTTACATTGATCCCGTGCGAGGTGTTCGTGCCTCCTACGGGGTCATTTGGGTGCTGGTTTGGGTTTTCACCCTTTAATGACTTGTTTTTAAGTCAAAGTGTGATTTTTGCAAACTATCGTCATACTCTCAAACCGGGAGACCCGATACTACGCGGTCAGTTCTTACAACTTACATTGGTCCCGTGCGAGGTGTTCATGCCTCCTATGGGGTCGTTTGGGGGATGATTTGGTTTTTCACCCTTTAACGGCTTGGTTTTAAGTCTAAGTGTGATTTTTTCAAATTATCGTCCTACTCTCAGACCGAGAAACCCGGGATAACGCGATCAGTTCCTACAAGTTACATTGATCCCGTGCGAGGTGTTTGTGCCTCCTCCGGGGTCATTTGGCTGTTGGTTTGGGTTTTCACCCTTTAATGGCTTGTTTTTAAGTCAAAGTGCGATTTTTGCAAACTATCGTCATACTCACAAACCGGGAGATCCGAGACTACGCGGTCAGTTCCTACAAGTTACATTGGTCCCGTGTGAGGTGTTGGTGCCTCCTACGGGGTCGTTTGTGGGCTGGTTTGGGTTTTCACCCTTTCACGGCTTATTTTTAAGTAAGTGCTATTTTTCAAATTATCGTCCTACTCTCAAACCAGGAAACAAAAGACAACGCGATCAGTTCCAACAAGTTACATTGATCCCGTGCGAGGTGTTCGTGCCTCCTACGGGATCATATGAGGGTTGGTTTGGGTTTTCACCCTTTAATGGCTTAATTTTAAGTCAAAGTGTGATTTTTACAAACTATCATCATACTCTCAAATCGGGAGACTCGGGACTATGCGGTTTGTTCCTACAAGTAACATTGATCCCGTCAGAGGTGTTCGTGCCTCCTACGGGGTCATTTAGCTGCTGGTTTGGGTTTTCACCCTCTAACGGCTTATCTTTAAGTTAAAGTGTCATTTTATCAAATTATCGTCATACTCTCAAACCGGGAGACCCGGGACTACGCGGTCAGTTTCTACAAGTTACATTGGTCCCGTATGTGGTGTTTGCGACTCCTACGAGGTCGTTTGGGGGCTGATTTGGGTTTTCACCCTTTAACGGCTTATTTTTAAGTATAAGTGTCATTTTTTCAAATTATCGTCCTACTCTCAAATCGGGAAACCCGGGACTACGCGGTGAGTTCCTACAAGTTACATCGGTCCCGTGCGAGGGGTTCGTGCCTCCTATGGGGTCGTTTGGGGGATCGTTTGGGTTGTCACCCTTTAATAGTCGGTTTTGAAGTCAAAGTGTGATTTTTTCAAATTATCGTCCTACTCTCAAATCGGGTAACTCGGGACTGCGCAGTCAGTTCCTACAAGTTACATTTGTCTCGTTCGTTGTGTTCGTTCCTCTTACTGGGTCGTTTGGGGGCTGGTTTGGGTTTTCACCCTTTAACGACTTGTTTTTAAGTCTAAGTGTGATTTTTACAAATTATTGTAAATTCTCAAACCGAGAAACCCGGGAATACCCGGTCAGTTCCTACATGTTATATTGGTCCTTTGCGAGGTGTTCGTGCCTCCTACGGGGTTGTTTGGGGGCTGGCTTGGGTTTTCACCCTTTAACGGCTTGTTTTAAAGTCAAAGTGTGATTTTTTCTAATTATCATCATACTCTCAAATCGGGAGACCCGAGACTACGCGGTCAGTTCCTACGAGTTACATTGGTCCCGTGCGAGGTGTTCGTGCCTCCTACGAGGTCATTTGAGGGATGATTTGGGTTTTCACACTTTAACGGCTTGTTTTTAAGTCTAATTGTGATTTTTCAAATTATCATCCTACTCTCAAACTGGGAAACCCGGGACAACGGATCAGTTCCTACAAGTTACATTGATCTCATGCGAGTTGTTCGTGCCTCCTACGGGGTCATATGGGGGTTGCTTTGGGTTTTCACCCTTTAATGGCTTGTTTTTAAGTCAAAGTGTGATTTTTGCAAACTATCGTCATACTCTCAAATCGGGAGACCCGGGACTACACGGTGAGTTCCTATAAGTTACATTGGTCCCGTGCGAGGTGTTCGTGCCTCCTACGGGGTCATTTGGGGCCTGGTTTGGGTTTTCACCCTTTAACGGCTTATTTTTATGTCAAAGTGTGATTTTTGCAAATTATCATACTCTCAAACCGGGAGACCCGAGACTACGCGGTCAGTTCCTACAAGTTAAATTGGTCCCGTGCGAGGTGTTCGTACCTCCTACGAGGTCATTTGGGGGATGATTTGGGTTTTCACCCTTTAACGGCTTATTTTTAAGTCTAAGTGTGATTTTTTCCAATTATCGTCCTACTCTCAAACTGGGAAACCCGGGACAATGCGATCAGTTCCTACAAGTTACATTGATCCCGTGTGAGGTGTTCGTGCCTCCTACGTGGTCATTTGGGTGCTGGTTTGGATCTTCACCCTTTAATGGCTTGTTTTTAAGTCAAAGTGTGATTTTTACTAACTATCGTCATACTCTCAAACCGGGAGACCCGGGATTACGCAGTCAGTTCCTACAAGTTACATTGGTCCCTTGCGAGGTGTTGGTACCTCCTACAGGGTCGTTTGGGGGCTGGTTTGGGTCATCACCCTTTCACGACTTGTTTTTAAGTCTAAGTGTGAATTTTTCAAATTATCATCCTACTATCAAACCAGGAAACTCGGGACAAATCGATCAATTCCTACAAGTTACATTGATCCCGTGCGAGGTGTTCGTGCCTCCTACGGGGTCATTTGGGGGCTGGTTTGGGTTTTCACCCTTTAATGGCTTGTTTTTAAGTCAAAGTGTGATTTTTGCAAACTATCGTCATACTCTCAAACCGGGAGACTCGAGACTACGCGGTCAGTTCCTACAAGTTACATTGGTCCCATGCGAGGTGTTCATGCCTCCTACGGGGTCGTTTGGGGGATGATTTGGTTTTTCACCCATTAACGGCTTGTTTTAAAATCTAAGTGTGATTTTTTCAAATTATCATCCTAGTCTCAAACTGGGAAACTCGGGATAACGCGATCAGTTCCTACAAGTTACATTGATCCCGTGCGAGGTGTTCGTGCCTCCTACGGGGTCATTTGGGAGTTGGTTTGGGTTTTCACCCTTTAATGGCTTATTTTTAAGTCAAAGTGCGATTTTTGCAAACTATCGTCATACTCTCAAACCCAGAGATCCGAGACTATGCGGTCAGTTCCTACAAGTTATATTGGTCCCGTGCGAGGTGTTGGTGCCTCCTACGGGGTCATTTGTGGGCTGGTTTGGGTTTTCACCCTTTCACGTCTTGTTTTTAAGTAAGTGTGATTTTTTCAAATTATCGTCTTACTCTCAAACTGGGAAACCAAAGACAATGCAATAAGTTCCTACATGTTACATTGATCCCGTGCGAGGTGTCCATGCCTCCTACGGGGTCATAAGGGGGTTGGTTTGGGTTTTCACCCTTTAATGGCTTAATTTAAATTAAAGTGTGATTTTTGCAAACTATCATCATACTCTCAAACCGGGATACCCGAGACTACGCGGTCAGTTCCTACAAGTAACACTGATCCTGTGTTAGGTGTTCGTGCCTCCTACGGGGTCATTTAGCTGTTGGTTTGGGTTTTCACACTCTAAAGGCTTATCTTTAAGTTAAAGTGTGATTTTATCAAATTATCATCATACTCTCAAACCGGGAGACCCGAGACTACGCGGTCAGTTCCTACAAGTTACATTGGTCCCATGTGAGGTGTTTGCGACTCCTACGAGGTCGTTTGGGGGCTGATTTGGGTTTTCAACCTTTAACGGCTTGTTTTTAAGTATCAGTGTGATTTTTTAAAATTATCGTCCTACTCTCAAATCGGGATACCCGGGACTACGCGGTCAGTTCCTATTAGTTACATTTGTCCCTCTGAGGTGTTCGTGCCTCCTACGGGGTCGTTTAGGGGCTGCTTTGGGTTTTCACCCTTTAACGGCTTATTTTTAAGTTAAAGTGTGATTTTTAGAAATTATCATCATACTCTTAAACCGACAGACCCGAGACTACGCGGTCATTTCCTGCAAGTTACATTGGTCCCGTGCGAGGTGTTCGTGCCTCCTATGGGGTCGTTTGGGGGATCGTTTTGGTTTTCACCCTTTAACAGTTTGTTTTGAAGTCAAAGTGTGATTTTTGCAAATTATCGTCCTACTCTTAAATCGAGAAACCTGGGACTACGCAGTCAGTTCCTACAAGTCACATTGGTCTCGTGCGACGTGTTCGTGCCTCTTACGGGGTCGTTTGGGGGCTGGTTTGGGTTTTCACCCTTTAACGGCTTGTTTTTAAGTCTAAGTGTGATTTTTGCAAATTATCGTATATTCTCAAACGGAGAAACCCGGGAATACCCGGTTAGTTCCTACATGTTATATTGGTCATGTGCGAGGTGTTCGTGCCTCTTACGGGATTGTTTGGGGGCTGGTTTGGGTTTTCACCCTTTAACGGCTTATTTTTATGTCAAAGTGTGATTTTTTCAAATTATCATCGTACTCTCAAATCGGGAGACCCGAGACTACGCGGTCAGTTCCTACAAGTTAAATTGGTCCCGTGAAAGGTGTTCATGCCTCCTACGGGGTCATATGGCGGTTGGTTTGGGTTTTCACCCTTTAATGGCTTAATTTTAATTCAAAGTGTGATTTTTGCAAACTATCGTCATACTCTCAAACCGGGAGACCCGGGACTATAAGTAACATTGTTCATGTGCAAGGTGTTCGTACCTCAAACCCGGGATAACGGGATCAGTTCCTACAAGTAACATTAATCCCTTGCGAGGTGTTCGTGCCTCCTACGGGATCATTTGGGTGCTGGTTTGGGTTTTCACCCTTTAATGGCTTGTTTTTAAGTCAAAGTGTGATTTTTACAAACTATCGTCATACTCTCAAACCGGGAGATCCGAGACTATGCGGTCAGTTCCTACAAGTTACATTGGTCCCGTGCGAGGTTTTGGTGCCTCCTACGGGGTCGTTTGTGGGCTTGTATGGGTTTTCACCCTTTCACGACTTGTTTTTAAGTAAGTGTGATTTTTTCCAATTATCGTGCTACTCTCAAACCGGGAAACCCAAGACAACGCGATCAGTTCCTACAAGTTACATTGATCCCGTGTGAGGTGTTCGTGCCTCCTACGGGGTCATATGGGGGTTGGTTTGGGTTTTCACCCTTTAATGGCTTAATTTTAAGTCAAAGTGTGATTTTTGCAAACTATCGTCATACTCTCAAACCGGGAGACCCGGGACTATAAGTAACATTGTTCCCGTGCGAGGTGTTCGTGCCTCAAACTCGGGATAATGTGATCAGTTCCTACAAGTAACATTGATCCCTTGCGAGGTGTTCGTGCCTCCTACGAGGTCATTTGGGGGATGATTTGGGTTTTCACCCTTTAACGGCTTGTTTTTAAGTCTAAGTGTGATTTTTTCCAATTATCGTCCTACTCTCAAACTGGGAAACCCGGAACAACGCGATCAGTTCCTACAAGTTACATTGATCTCGTGCATGGACTTCGTGCCTCGTACGGGGTCATTTGGGTGCTTGTTTGGGTTTTGACCATTTAACGACTTGTTTTTAAGTCAAAGTGTGATTTTTGCAAACTATCGTCATACTCTTAAATCGGGTGACTCGGGACTACGCGATTAGTTCCTACAAGTTACATTGGTCCCATGCGAGGTGTAGGTGCCTCCTACGGGGTCGTTTGGGGGCTGGTTTGGGTTTTCACCCTTTCACGACTTATTTTTAAGTCTAAGTGTGATTTTTTCAAATTATCGTCCTACTCTCAAATCGAGAATCCCAGGATAACGCGATCAGTTCCTCCTACGGGGTCATTTGGGTGCTGGTTTGGGTTTTCACTCTTTAATGGCTTATTTTTAAGTCAAAGTGTGATTTTTGAAAACTATCATCATACTCTCAAACCGGTAGATCCGAGACTATGCGGTCAGTTCCTACAAGTTACATTGGTCCCGTGCGAGGTGTTGGTGCCTCCTACGGGGTCGTTTGTGGGATGGTTTGGGTTTTCACCCTTTCACGACTTGTTTTTAAGTAAGTGTGATTTTTTTCAAATTATCATGCTACTCTCAAACCGGGAAACCCAAGACAACGCGATCAGTTCCTACAAGTTACATTGATCCCGTGCGAGGTGTCCGTGCCTCCTACGGGGTCATATCGGGGTTGGTTTGGGTTTTCACCCTTTAATGGCTTAGTTTTAAGTCAAAGTGTGATTTTTGCAAACTATCGTCATACTCTCAAACCGGGAGACTCGGGACTACAAGTAACATTGTACCCGTCCGAGGTGTTCGTGCCTCAACCCGGGATAACACGATCAGTTCCTACAAGTAACATTGATCCTGTGCGAGGTGTTCGTGCCTCCTACGGGGTCATTTAGCTGCTGGTTTGGGTTTTCACCCTCTAACGGCTTGTCTTTAAGTTAAAGTGTGATTTGATCACATTATCATCATACTCTCAAACCGAGAGACCCGAGACTACGCGGTCAGTTCTTACAAGTTACATTGGTCCCGTCCGAGGTGTTTGCGCCTCCTACGGGGTCATTTGGGGGATGATTTTGGTTTTCACCCTTTAACGGCTTGTTTTTAAGTCTAAGTGTGATTTTTTCAAATTATCCTCCTACTCTCAAACCGATGAACCTGGGGTAACGCGATCAGTTCCTAAAAGTTACATTGATCATGTTCGAGGTGTCCGTGCCTCCTACGGGGTCATTTGGGTGCTAGTTTGGGTTTTCAACCATTAATGGCTTCTTTTTAAGTAAAAGTGTGATTTTTGCAAACTATCATAATACTCTCAAACTGGGAGACCTGGGACTACGCGGTCAGTTCCTATAAGTTACATTGGTCCCGTGCGAGGTGTTGGTGCCTCCTATGGGGTCGTTTGGGGGCTGATTTGGGTTTTCACCCTTTAACGGCTTGTTTTTAAGTCTAATTGTGATTTGATCAAATTATCGTCATACTCTTAAATCGGGAGATCCGAGACTTCACGGTCAGTTCCAACAAGTCACATGGGTCCCGTGCGAGGTTTTGGTGCCTCCTACGGGGTTGTTTGTGGGCTGGTTTGGGTTTTCACCCTTTCACGGCTTGTTTTTAAGTAAGTGTGATTTTTTGAAATTATCGTCCTACTCTCAAACCGGGAAACCCAAGACAACGCGATCAGTTCCTACAAGTGACATTGATCCCGTGTGAGGTGTTCGTGCCTCCTACGAGGTCATTTGGGTGATGGTTTGGGTTTTCACCCTTTAATGGCTTCTTTTTAAGTCAAAGTGTGATTTTTGCAAACTATCATCATATTCTCAAACCGGTTGACCCGGGACTACGCGGTCCGTTCCTATAAGTTACATTGGTCCCGTGCGAGTTGTTCGTGCCTCCTACGGGGTCGTTTGTGGACTGGTTTGGGTTTTCACCCTTCCACGGCTTGTATTTAAAATCTAAGTGCGAATTTTTCAAACTATTGTCCTACTATCAAACCGAAAAAATCAGGACTACGCGGTCAATTTCTATAAGTTAAATTGGTCCCGTGCGAGATGTTCGTACTTCCTACGGGGTCGTTTGGGGGCTAATTTGGGTTTACACCCTTTAACGGCTTCTTTTTAAGACTAAGTGTGATTTTTTCAAGTTATCGTCATATTCCCAAATCGAGAGATCTGGGACTATGCGGTCAGTTCCTACAAGTTACATTGGTCCCATACCAGGTGTTCGTGCCTCCTACGAGGTTGTTTGGGGGCTGGTTTGGGTTTTCACCCTTTAACGGCTTGTTTTTAAGTCAAAGTGTGATTTTTTCAAATTATCATCATACTCTCAAATCGGGAGACCCGGGACTACGCGGTCAGTTCCTACAAGTTACATTTATCCCGTGCGATGTGTTCGTGACTCCTACGGGATTGTTTGGCGGCTGATTTGGGTTTTCACCCTTTAACGGCTTATTTTTAAGTCTAAGTGTGATGTTTTTCAAATTATCGTCCTACCCTTAAACTGGGAAACCCGGGACAACGCGATCAGTTCCTCAAGTTACATCGATCTCGTGCGAGGTGTTCGTGCCTCCTAAGGGGTCATTTGGGTGTTGGTATGGGTTTTCACCCTTTAATGACTTGTTTTTAAGTCAAAGTGTGATTTTTGCAAACTATCGTCATACTCTCAAACCGGGAGACTCGGGACTACGTGCTCAGATCCTACAAGTTACATTGGTCCCATGGGAGGTGTTGGTGCCTCCTACGGGGTTGTTTGGGGCCTGGTTTGGGTTTTCACCCTTTCATGGCTTGTTTTTAAGTAAGTGTGAATTTTTCAAATTATCGTCCTACTCTCAAACCGGGAAACTCGGGACAAAGCGATCAGTTCCTACAAGTTACAATGATCCCTTGCGAGGTGTTCGTGCCTCATACGGGGTCATTTGGGTGCTGGTTTGGGTTTTCACCCTTTAATGGCTCATTTTTAAGTCAAAGTGTGATGTTTGCAAACTATCGTCATACTCTCAAACCGGGAGACCCGAGACTATGCGATCAGTTCCTACAAGTTACATTGGTCCTATGCGAGGTGTCCATGCCTCCTACGGGGTCGTTTGGGGGATGATTTGGGTTTTCTCCCTTTAACGGCTTGTTTTGAAGTCCAAGTGTGATTTTTTCAAATTATTATCCTACTCTCAAACCAGGATAACGCGATCAGTTCCTACAAGTTACATTGATCCCGTGCGAGGTGTTCGTGCCTCCTATGGGGTCATTTGGGTGCTGGTTTGGGTTTTCACCCTTTAATGGCTTGTTTTTAAGTCAAAGTGTGATTTTTGCAAACTATCGTCATACTCTCAAATCGGGAGATCCGAGACTATGCGGTCAGTTCCTACAAGTTACATTGGTCCCGTGCGAGGTGTTGGTGCCTCCTACGGGGTCATTTGTGGGCTGGTTTGGGTTTTCACCCTTTCACGACTTGTTTATAAGTAAGTGTGATTTTTTCCAATTATCGTGCTACTCTCAAACCGGGAAGCCCAAGACAACGCAATCAGTTCCTACAAGTTACATTGATCCCGTGCGAGGTGTTCGTGCCTCATACGGGGTCATTTGGGTGCTGGTTTGGGTTTTCACCCTTTAATGGCTTATTTTTAAGTCAAAGTGTGATGTTTGCAAACTATCGTCATACTCTCAAACCGGGAGACCCGAGACTATGCGATCAGTTCCTACAAGTTACATTGGTCCTATGCGTGGTGTCCATGCCTCATACGGGGTCGTTTGGGGGCAGATTTGGGTTTTCTCCATTTAACGGCTTGTTTTTAAGTCCAAGTGTGATTTTTTCAAATTATTATCCTACTCTCAAACCGGGATAACGCGATCAGTTCCTACAAGTTACATTGATCCCGTGCGAGGTGTTCGTGCCTCCTACGGGGTCATTTGGGTGTTGGTTTGGGTTTTGACCCTTTAATGGCTTGTTTTTAAGTCAAAGTGTGATTTTTGCAAACTATCGTCATACTCTCAAATCGGGAGATCCGAGACTATGCGGTCAGTTCCTACAAGTTACATTGGTCCCGTGCGAGATGTTGGTGCCTCCTACGGGGTCATTTGTGGGCTAGTTTGGGTTTTCACCCTTTCACGACTTGTTTTTAAGTAAGTGTGATTTTTTCCAATTATCGTGCTACTCTCAAACCGGGAAGCCCAAGACAACGCAATCAGTTCCTACAAGTTACATTGATCCCGTGCGAGGTGTTCGTGCCTCCTCCAGGGTCATATGGAGGTTGGTTTGGGTTTTCACCCTTTAATGGCTTAATTTTACGTCAAAGTGTGATTTTTGCAAACTATCGTCATACTCTCAAACCGGGAGACCTGGGACTATAAGTAACATTATTCCCGTGCGAGGTGTTCGTGCCTCAAACCTGAGATAACGCGATCAGTTCCTACAAGTAACATTGATCCCTTGCGAGGTGTTCGTGCCTCCTACGGGGTCATTTAGGGGATGATTTGGGTTTTCACCCTTTAACGGCTTGTTTTTAAGTCTAAGTGTGATTTATTCCAATTATCATCCTACTCTCAAACTGGGAAACCCGGGACAACGCGATCAGTTCCTACAAGTTACATTGATCCCGTGCATGGACTTCGTGCCTCCTACGGGGTCATTTGGGTGCTTGTTTGGGTTTTGACCCTTTAACGGCTTGTTTTTAAGTCAAAGTGTGATTTTTGCAAACTATCGGCATACTCTTAAATCGGGTGACTCGGGACTACGCGATCAGTTCCTACAAGTTACAATGGTCCCATGCGAGGTGTTGGTGCCTCCTACCGGGCCGTTTGGGGGCTGGTTTGGGTTTTCACCCTTTCACGGCTTATTTTTAAGTCTAAGTGTGATTTTTTCAAATTATCGTCCTACTCTCAAATCGGGAATCTCGGGATAACGAGATCAGTTCCTACAAGTTACATTGATCCCGTGCAAGGTGTTCGTGCCTCCTACGGGGTCATTTGGGTGCTGGTTTGGGTTTTCACCATTTAATGGCTTATTTTTAAGTCATAGTGTGATTTTTGAAAACTATCATCATACTCTCAAACCGGGAGATCCGAGACTACGCGGTCAGTTCCTACAAGTTACATTGGTCCCGTGCGAGGTGTTGGTGCCTCCTACGGGGTCGTTTGTGGGATGGTTTGGGTTTTCACCCTTTCACGACTTGTTTTTAAGTAAGTGTGATTTTTTCAAATTATCATGCTACTGTCAAACCGTGAAACCCAAGACAACGCGATCAGTTCCTACAAGTTACATTGATCCCGTGCGAGGTGTCCGTGCCTCCTACGGGGTCATATCGGGGTTGGTTTGGGTTTTCACCCTTTAATGGCTTAGTTTTAAGTCAAAGTGTGATATTTACAAACTATCGTCATACTCTCAAACCGGGAGACCCGGGACTACAAGTAACATTGTACCCGTCCGAGGTGTTCGTGCCTCAAACCCGGGATAACGCGATCAGTTCCTACAAGTAACATTGATCCCGTGCGAGGTGTTCGTGCCTCTTACGGGGTCATTTAGCCGTTGGTTTGGGTTTTCACCCTCTAACGGCTTGTCTTTAAGTTAAAGTGTGATTTTATCACATCATCATCATACTCTCAAACCGAGAGATCCGGGACTACGCGGTCAGTTCTTACAAGTTACATTGGTCCCGTCCGAGGTGTTTGTGCCTCCTACGGGGTCGTTTGGGGGATGATTTTGGTTTTCACCCTTTAACGGCTTGTTTTTAAGTCTAAGTGTAATTTTTTCAAAGTATTGGCCTACTCTCAAACCGATGAACCTGGGATAACGCGATCAGTTCCTAAAAGTTACATTGATCCTGTGCGAGGTGTCCGTGCCTCCTACGGGGTCATTTGGGTGCTGGTTTGGGTTTTCAACCATTAATGGCTTCTTTTTAAGTCAAAGTGTGATTTTTGTAAACTATCATAATACTCTCAAACTGGGAGACCCGGGACTACGCGGTCAGTTACTATAAGTTACATTGGTCCCGTGCGAGGTGTTGGTGCCTCCTACGGGGTCGTTTGGGGGCTGATTTGGGTTTTCACCCTTTAACGGCTTGTTTTTAAGTCTAATTGTGATTTGATCAAATTATCGTCATACTCTTAAATCGGGCGATCCGAGACTACACGGTCAGTTCCTACAAGTTACATGGGTCCCGTGCGAGGTTTTGGTGCCTCCTACGGGGTCGTTTGTGGGCTGGTTTGGGTTTTCACCCTTTCACGGCTTGTTTTTAAGTAAGTGTTATTTTTTGAAATTATCGTCCTACTCTCAAACCGGGAAACCCAAGACAACGCGATCAGTTCCTACAAGTGACATTGATCCCGTGCGAGGTGTTCGTGCCTCCTACGAGGTCATTTGGGTGATGGTTTGGGTTTTCACCCTTTAATGGCTTCTTTTTAAGTCAAAATGTGATTTTTGCAAACTATCATCATACTCTCAAACCGGTTGACCCGGGACTACGCGGTTAGTTCCTATAAGTTACATTGGTCCCGTGCGAGTTGTTCGTGCCTCCTACGGGGTCGTTTGTGGACTGGTTTGGGTTTTCACCCTTTCACTGCTTGTATTTAAAATCTAAGTGCGAATTTTTCAAATTATTGTCCTACTATCAAACCGAAAAAACCGGGACTACGCGGTCAGTTTCTATAAGTTAAATTGGTCCCGTACGAGTTGTTCGTACTTCCTACGGGGCCGTTTGGGGGCTAATTTGGGTTTACACCCTTTAACGGCTTCTTTTTAAGTCTAAGTGTGATTTTTTCAAGTTATCGTCATACTCACAAATCGAGAGATCCGGGACTACGCGGTCAGTTCCTACAAGTTACATTGGTCACATACCAGGTGTTTGTGCCTCCTACGAGGTTGTTTGGGGGCTGGTTTGGGTTTTCACCCTTTAACGGCTTATTTTTAAGTCAAAGTGTGATTTTTTCAAATTATCATCATACTCTCAAATCGGGAGACCCGGGACTACGTGGTCAGTTCCTACAAGTTACATTTGTCCCGTGCGATGTGTTCGTGACTCCTACGGGGTCGTTTGGCGGCTGATTTGGGTTTTCACCCTTTAACGGCTTATTTTTAATTCTAAGTGTGATTTTTTTCAAATTATCGTCCTAACCTTAAACCAGGAAACCCGGGACAACGCGATCAGTTCCTCAAGTTACATCGATCTTGTGCGAGGTGTTCGTGCCTCCTAAGGGGTCATTTGGGTGTTGGTATGGGTTTTCACCCTTTAATGGCTTGTTTTTAAGTCAAAGTGTGATTTTTGCAAACTATCGTCATACTCTCAAACCAGGAGACTTTGGACTACGCGGTCAGATCCTACAAGTTACATTGGTCCCATGGGAGGTGTTGGTGCCTCCTACGGGGTTGTTTGGGGGCTGGTTTGGGTTTTCACCCTTTCATGGCTTGTTTTTAAGTAAGTGTGAATTTTTCAAATTATCGTCCTACTCTCAAACCGGGAAACTCGGGACAAAGAGATCAGTTCCTATAAGTTACATTGATCCCGTGCGAGGTGTTCGTGCCTCATACGGGGTCATTTGGGTGCTGGTTTGGGTTTTCACCCTTTAATGACTTGTTTTTAAGTCAAAGTGTGATTTTTGCAAACTATCGTCATACTCTCAAACCGGGAAACCCGGGACTATAAGTAACACTATTCCCGTACGAGGTGTTCCTGCCTCAAACCCGGGATAACGCGATCAGTTCCTACAAGTAACATTGATCCCTTACGAGGTATTCGTGCCTCCTACGGGGTCATTTACCTGTTGGTTTGGGTTTTCACCCTCTAACAGCTTGTCCTTAAGTTAAACTGTGATTTTATCACATTATCGTCATACTCTCAAACTGAGAGACCCGGGATTACGCGGTCAGTTCTTACAAGTTACATTGGTCCCATCCAAGGTGCTTGCGCCTCCTACGGGGTCGTTTGGGGGTTGATTTTGGTTTACACCCTTTAACGGCTTGTTTTTAAGTCTAAGTGTGATTTTTTCAAATTATCGTCCTACTCTCAAACCGATAAACCTGGGATAACGCGATCAGTTCCTGCAAGTTACAATGATCTTGTGCAAGGTGTCCGTGCCTCCTACGGGGTCATTTGGGTGCTGGTTTGGGTTTTCAACCTTTAATGGCTTCTTTTTAAATCAAAGTGTGATTTTTGCAAACTATCATAATACTCTCAAACCGGGAGACCCGGGACTACGCGATTAGTTCCTATAAGTTACATTGGTCCCGTGCTAGGTGTTGGTGCCGCCTACGGGGTCGTTTGGGGGCTGATTTGGGTTTTCACCCTTTAACGGCTTGTTTTTAAGTCTAATTGTGATTTGGTCAAATTATCGTCCGACTCTCAAATCGGGAAATCCGGTACAACGCGATCAGTTCCTACAAGTTACATTGATCCCGTGCGAGGTGTTCGTGCCTCCTATGGGGTCATTTGGGTGCTAGTTTGGGTTTTCAACCTTTAATGGCTTCTTTTTAAGTCAAAGTGTGATTTTTGCAAACTATCATAATACTCTCAAACCGAGAGACCCGGGACTACGCGGTTAGTTCCTATAAGTAACATTGGTCCCGTGCGACGTGTTGGTGCCTCCTACGGGGTCGTTTGGGGGTTGATTTGGGCTTTCACCCTTTAACAGCTTATTTTTAAGTCTAATTGTGATTTGGTCAAATTATGGTCCTACTCTCAAATCGGGAAACCCGGTACAACGCGATCAGTTCCTACAAGTTACATTGACCCCGTGCGAGGTGTTCGTGCCTCCTACGGGGTCATTTGGGTGATGGTTTGGGTTTTCACCCTTTAATGGCTTCTTTTTAAGTCAAAGTGTGATTTTTAAAAACTATCATCATACTCTCAAAGTAGGAGACCCGTGACAACGCGATCAGTTCCTATAAGTTACATTGGTCCCGTGCGAGTTGTTCGTGCCTAGTACGGGGTCGTTTGTGGGCTGGTTTGGGTTTTCACCCTTTCACGGCTTGTATTTAAAATCTAAGTGTGAATTTTTCGAATTATCTTATTACTATCAAACCGAAAAACCCGAGACTACGCAGTCAGTTTCTACAAGTTACATTGGTCCCGTGCGAGTTGTTCGTACTTCCTACGGGGTCGTTTGGAGGCTAATTTGGATTTTCACCCTTTAACGGCTTCTTTTATAGTCTAAGTGTGATTTTTTCAAATTATCGTCATACTCTCAAATCGAGAGATCCGGGAAAAATCGATCAGTTCCTACAAGTTGCATTGATCCCGTGCGAGGTGTTGGTGCCTCCTACGGGGTCATTTGGGTGCTGGTTTGGGTTTTCACCCTTTAACGGCTTGTTTTTAAGTCAAAGTGTGATGTTTGCAAACTATCGTCATACTCTCAAACCGGGAGACCCGAGACTACGCGATGAGTTCCAACAAGTTACATTGGTCCCGTGCGAGGTGTCCATGCCTCCTACGGGGTCGTTTGGGGGCTGATTTGGGTTTTCTCCCTTTAACGGCTTGTTTTTAAGTCTAAGTGTGATTTTTTCAAATTATCGTCCTACTCTCGAATCAGGAAACCCGGGATAGGGCGATTAGTTCGTACAAGTTACATTAATCCCGTGCAAGGTGTCCGTGCTTCCTACGGGGTCATTTGGGTGCTGGTTTGGGTTTTCACCCTTTAATGGCTTATTTTTAAGTCAAAGTGTGATTTTTGCAAACAATCGTCATATTCTCAAATCGGGAGATTCAAGACTATGTGGTTAGTTCCTACAATTTACATTGGTCCCGTACGAGGTGTTGGTGCCTCCTACAGGGTCGTTTGTGGGCTAGTTTGGGTTTTCACCCTTTCACGACTTATTTTTAAGTAAGTGTGATTTTTTCCAATTATGGTGCTACTCTCAAACCGGGAAACCCAAGACAACGCGATCAGTTCCTACAAGTTACATTGATCCCATGCAAGGTGCTCGTGCCTCCTACGGGGTCATATGGGGGTTGGTTTGGGTTTTCACCCTTTAATGGCTTAATTTTAAGTCAAAGTGTGATTTTTGCAAACTATCGTCATACTCTCAAACCGGGAGACCCGGGACTATAAGTAACATTGTTCCCGTGCGAGGTGTTCGTGCCTCAAACCCGGGATAACGCGATTAGTTCCTACAAGTAACATTGATCCCTTGTGAGGTGTTCGTGCCTCCTACGGGGTCATTTGGGGGATGATTTGGGTTTTCACCCTCTAACGGTTTATTTTTAAGTCTAAGTGTGATTTTTTCCAATTATCGTCCTACTCTCAAGCTGGGAAACCCGGGACAATGCGATGAGTTCCTACAAGTTACATTAGTCCCGTCCGAGGTGTTTGTGCCTCCTACGGGGTCGTTTGGGGGCTGATTTTGGTTTTCTCCCTTTAACGGCTTGTTTTTAAGTCTAAGTGTGATTTTTTCAAATTATCATCTTACTCTCAAACCGATAAACCTGGGATAACGCAATCAGTTCCTACAAGTTACATTGATCCTCTGCGAGGTGTCCGTGCCTCCTACGGGGTCATTTGGGTGCTGGTTTGGGTTTTCAACCTTTAATGGCTTCTTTTTAAGTCAAAGTGTGATTTTTGCAAACTATCATAATACTCTCAAATCGGGAGACCTGGGACTACGCGGTCAGTTCCAATACGTTAAATTAGTCCCGTGCGAGGTGTTGGTGCCTCCTACAGGGTCGTTTGGGGGATGATTTGGGTTTTCACCCTTTAACGGCTTGTTTTTAAGCCTAATTGTGATTTGGTAAAATTATCGTCCTACTCTCGAATCGGGAAACCCGGTACAACGCGATCAGTTCCTACAAGTTACATTGATCCCGTGCGAGGTGTTCGTGCCTCCTACTGGGTCATTTGGGTGATAGTTTGGGTTTTCGCCCTTTAATGGCTTCTTTTTAAGTCAAAGTGTGATTTTTGAAAACTATCATCATACTCTCAAACCGGGAGACCCGGGACTACGCGATCAGTTCCTATAAGTTACATTGGTCCCGTGCAAGTTTTTCGTGCCTCCTACGGGGTCGTTTGTGTGCTGGTTTGGGTTTTCACCCTTTCACGGCTTGTATTTAAAATCTAAGTTTGAATTTTTCAAATTATCGTCCTACTATCAAATCGAAAATCTCGGGACTACGCGTTCAGTTTCTACAAGTTACATTGGTCCCGTGCGAGTTGTTCGTACTTCCTACGGGGTCGTTTGGAGGCTAATTTGGGTTTTCACCCTTTAATGGCTTCTTTTTAAGTCTAAGTGTGATTTTTTCAAATTTTCATCATACTCTCAAATCGAGAGATCCGGGACTACGCGGTCAGTTCCTACAAGTTACGTTGGTCCCATAGCAGGTGTTCGTGCCTCCTACGAGGTTGTTTGGGGGCTGGTTTGGGTTTTCACCCTTTACCGGCTTGTTTTTAAGTCAAAGTGTGATTTTTGCAAACTATCATCATACTCTCAAACCGGGACTAGGCGGTCAGTTCCTACAAGTTACATTTGTCCCGTGCGATGTGTTCGTGACTCCTACGGGGCCGTTTGGGGGCTGATTTGGGTTTTCACCCTTTAACGGCTTATTTTTAAGTCTAAGTGTGATTTTTTTCAAATTATCGTCCTACCCTTAAACCGGGAACCCCGGGACAACGCGATCAGTTCCTACAAGTTACATTGATCTCGTGCGAGGTGTTGGTACCTCCTACGGGGTTGTTTGTGGGATGGTTTGGGTTTTCACCCTTTCAGGACTTGTTTTTAAGTAAGTGTGATTTTTTCCAATTATTGTGCTACTCTCAAACTAGGAAACCCAAGACAACGCGATCAGTTCCTACAAGTTACATTGGTCCCATGCGAGGTGTTCGTGCCTCCAACGGGGTTGTTTGGGGGCTGGTTTGGGTTTTCACCCTTTCACAGCTTGTTTTTAAGTCTAAGTGTGAATTTTTCAAATTATCGTCCTACTATCAAATCGGAAAACCCCAGATTACGTGGTCAGTTCCTACAAGTTACATTGATCTCGTGCGAGGTGTTCGTGCCTCCTAGGGGGTCATTTGGGTGCTGGTTCGGCTTTTCAACCTTTAATGGCTTATTTTTAAGTCAAAGTGTGATTTTTGCAAACTATCATCATACTCTCAAACCGGGGACCTAGGACTACACGGTTAGTTCCTACTAGTTACATTGGTCCCGTGCGAGGTGTTGGTGCCCCCTACGGGGTCGTTTGGGGGTTCGTTTGGGTTTTCACCCTTTCACGACTTATTTTTAAGTCTAAGTGTGAATTTTTCAAATTATCGTCCTACTCTCAAATCGAGAAAATCGGGACAAAGCGATCAGTTCCTTCAAGTTACATTGATCCCGTGCGAGGTGTTCGGGCCTCCTATGGGGTCGTTTGGGGGTTGGTTTGGGTTTTCACCCTTTAATGGCTTGTTTTTAAGTCAAAGTGTGATTTTTGCAAACTATCGTCATACTCTCAAACCGGGAGGCCCGAAAGTATGCGGTCAGTTCCTACAGGTTACATTGATCCCGTGCGAGGTGTTCGTGCCTGCTACGGGGTCATTTGGGTGCTGGTTTGGGTTTTCACCCTTTAACGGCTTGTCTTTATGTTAAAGTGTGATTTTGGGAAATTATTGTCTTACTATCAAACTGAGGGTCCCGAGACTACGCGGTCAGTTCCTATAAGTTACATTGGTCCGGTACGAGGTGTTCGTGCCTCCTACGAGGTCATTTGGGGGCTGATTTGGGTTTTCACCCTTTAACGGCTTATTTTTAAGTCTAAGTGTGATTTTTTCAAATTATCATCCTACTCTCAAACTGGGAAACCCGGGACAACGCGATTAGTTCCTACAAGTTACATTGATCCCGTGCGAGGCGTCCGTGCCTCCTACGGGGTCATTTGGGTGTTGGTTTTGGTTTTCACCCTTTAATGGCTTGTTTTTAAGTCAAAGTGTGATTTTTGCAAACTATAGTCTTACTCTCAAACCGGGAGACTCGGGACTACGCGATCAGTTCCTACAAGTTACATTGGTCCCGTGCAAGGTGTTGGTACCTCCTACGGGGTCGTTTATGGGCTAGTTTGGGTCTTCACCCTTTCACGACTTGTTTTTAAGTCTAAGTCTGATTTTTTCAAATTATCGTCCTACTGTCAAATCGGGAAACCCAGGACAATGCGATCAGTTCCTACAAGGTACATTGATCTCGTTCGAGGTGTTCGTGTCTCCTATGGGGTCATATGGGGGCAGGTTTGGGTTTTCACCCTTTAATGGCTTATTTTTAAGTCAAAGTGTGATTTTTGCAAACTATCATCATACTCTCAAATCGGGAGACTCGGGACTACGCTGTCAGTTCCTACAAGTAACATTGATCCCGTGCGAGGTGTTCGTGCCTCCTACGGGGTCATTTTGCTGCTGGTTTGGGTTTGCACCCTCTAACGGCTTGTCTTTAAGTTAAAGTGTGATTTTATTAAATTATCGTCATACTCTCAAACTGGGAGACCCGTGACTACACGGTCAGTTCCTACAAGTTACATTGGTCCCGTGTGAAGTGTTTGCGCCTCCTACGGGGGGTTTTCACCCTTAAACGGCTTGTTTTTAAGTCGAAATGTGATTTTTTCAAATTATCGTCCTACTCTCAAATCGGGAAACCCAGTACAATGCGATGAGTTCCTACAAGTTACATTGATCCCGTGCGAGGTGTTCGTGCCTCCTACGGGTTGATTTGGGTGATGGTTTGGGTTTTCACACTTTAATGGCTTCTTTTTAAGTCAAACTGTGATTTTTGCAAACTATCGTCATACTCTTAAACCGGGAGACCCAGGACTACGCGGTCAGTTCCTATAAGTTACATTGGTCCCGTGCGAGGTGTCCGTGCCTCCTACGGGGCTGTTTGGGGGCTCGTTTGGGTTTTCACCCTTTCACGGCTTATTTTTAAGTCTATGTGTGAATTTTTCAAATTATCGTCCTATTATCAAACCGGAAAACTCGGGACTATGCGGTCAGTTCCTACAAGTTACATTGGCCTTGTTCGAAGTGTTCGTGCTTCCTACGGGGTCGTTTAGGGGCTGATTTGGGTTTTCACCCTTTAACGGCTTATTTTTAAGTCTAAGTGTGATTTTTTCTAATTATTGTCCTACTCTCAAACTGAGAAACTCGAGACCATGCGATCAGTTCCTATAAGTTACGTTGATCCCGTGCGAGGTGTTCGTGCCTCCTACGGGGTCATTAATGTACTCTTTTTAAGTCAAAGTGTGATTTTTGCAAACTATCGTCATACTCTGAAACCGGGAGACCTGGGGCTACGCGGTCAGTTCCTACAAGTTACATTGGTCCCTTGCGAGGTGTTCGTGCCTCTTACGGGGTCGTTTGGGGGTTGTTTTGGGTTTTCACCCTTTCACGGCTTATTTTTAAGTCTAAGTGTGAATTTTTCAAATTATCATCCTACTATCAAATCGAGAAACCCGGGACAATGCAATCAGTTCCTACAAGTTACATTGATCTCGTACGAGGTGTTCGTCCGTCCTACGGGGTCATTTGGGGGCTCATTTGGGTTTTCACCATTTAATGGCTTGTTTTTTAGTCAAAGTGTGATTTTTGCAAATTATCGGCACACTCTCAAACCGGGAGACCCGGGACAACACGATCAGTTCCTACAAGTTACATTGGTCCCGTGTGAGGTTTTCGTGCCTCTTATGGGGTCGATTGGGGGCAGGTTTGGGTATTCACCCTTTAACTGTGTGTTTGAAGTCAAAGTGTGATGTTTGCAAATTATCGTTCTACTCTCAAATTGGGAAGCCTGGGACTACGCGGTCAGTTCCTACAAGTTACATTGGTCCCTGCGAGGTGTTCATGCATCCTACGGGGTCGTTTGGGGGCTGGTTTGGGTTTTCACCCTTTAACGGCTTATTTTTAAGTTAAAGTGTGATTTTTTCAAATTATCATCCTACTCTCAAATTGGGAGACCCGGGACTACACGGTCAATTCCTAAAAGTTACATTGGTCCCGTGCGAGGTGTTGGTGCCTCCTACGGGGTCGTTTGGGGGCTGATTTGGGTTTTCACACTTTAACGGCTTGTTTTCAAGTCCATGTGTGATTTTTTCAAATTATCGTCATACTATCGAATCGGTGAGTTCCTAGACTACGCGGTGAGTTCCTACAAGTTACGTTGGATCCCTGCGAGGTGTTCGTGCCTCCTACGGGGTCATTTGGGGGATGGTTTGGGTTTTCACCCTTTAACAGCTTGTTTTTAAGTCTAAGTGTGATTTTTGCAAATTATCGTCCTACTCTCAAACCGTAAAACCCGGGACTACTTGGTCAGTTACTACAAGTTACATTGGTCCCGTACGAGGTGTTCGTGCCTCCTACGGGGTCCTTTTGGGGCTGATTTGGGTTTTCAACCTTTAACGGCTTGTTTTCAAGTTAAAGTGTGATTTTTTCAAATTATCATCCTACTCTCGGTCAGTTACTACAAGTTACATTGGTCCAGTGCGAGGTGTTGGTGCCTCCTACGGGGTCGTTTGGGGGTTGGTTTGGGTTTTCACCCTTTCACGGCTTATTTTCAAGTCAAAGTGTGATTTTTGCCAATTATCGTCATACTCTCAAACCGAGAGACCCGAGACTATGCGGTTAGTTACTACAAGTTACATTGGATCCCTACGAGGTGTTCGTGTCTCATACGGGGTCGTTTGGGGGCTGGTTGGGGTTTTCACCCTTTAACGGCTTATTTTTTAGTTAAAGTGTCATTTTTGCAAATTATCGTCATACTTTCAAACCAGGAGACTTGGAACTATACGGTCAATTCCTACGAGTTACATTGGTCCCGTGCGAGGTGTTCGTGCCTCCTACGGGGTAGTTTGGGGCTGGTTTGGGATTTCACCCATTAACAATCTGTTTTGAAGTCAAAGTGTGATTTTTGCAAATTATCGTCCTACTCTCAAACCGGGAAACCCGGGACTACGCAGTCAGTTCCTACAAGTTACATTGGATCCCTGCGAGGTGTTCGTGCCTCCTATGGGGTCGTTTGGGGGATGGTTTGGGTTTTCACCCTTTAACAGCTTGTTTTTAAGTCTAAGTGTGATTTTTGCAAATTATCGTCATACTCTCAAACCAGGAGACTCGGAACTATACGGTCAGTTCCTACGAGTTACATTGGTCCCGTACGAGGTGTTCGTGCCTCCTACGGGGTCATTTTGGGGCTGATTTGGATTTTCAACCATTAACGGCTTGTTTTCAAGTTAAAGTGTGATTTTTTCAAATTATCGTCATACTCTCAAACTTGGAGACCCGGGACTACGTGGTCAGTGCCTACAAGTTACACTGATCCGGTGCGAGGTGTTTGTGCCTCCTATGGGGTCTTTTGGGTGCTGGTTTTGTAGTCAAAGTACGATTTTTGCAAATTATCGTCCTACTTTCAAATCGGGAAAGCCGGGACTACGCGGTCAGTTCCTAGAAGTTACATTGCTCCTGTGTGTGTTGTTCGTGCCTCTTACGGAGTCGTTTGGGAACTGGTTTGGGTTTTCACCCTTTAACGGCTTGTTTTTAAGTCCAAGTGTGATTTTTTCAAATTATCGTCTACTCTCAAACCGGGACAACGCGATCAGTTCCTAAAACTTACATTGAACCCGTGCGAGGTGTTCGTGCCTCCTACGGGGTCATATGGGTGTTGGTTTGTGTTTTCTCCCTTTAATGGCATGTTTTTAAGTCTAAGTGTGATTTTTGCAAACTATCTCATACTCTCAAACCGGGAGACCCGGGACTACGTGGTCAGTTTCTACAAGTTACATTGGTCCCGTGCGATGTGTTGGTGCCTCCTACGGGGTTGTTTTGGGTTTTCACCCTTTCACAGCTTATTTACAAGTCAAAGTGTGATTTTTTCAAACTATCATCATACACTCAAATCGGGAGACCCGAGACTACGCGGTCAGTTCCTACAAGTCACATTGGTCCCTTACGAGGTGTCCGTGCCTCATACGGGGTCGTTTGGGGGCTGGTTGGGGTTTTCACCCTTTAACGGCTTGTTTTTAAGTTAAAGTCTGATTTTTGCAAATTATCGTCATACTCTCCAACCAGGAGACTCGGGACTATGCGGTCAGTTCCTACAAGTTACATTGGTCCCGTGCGAGGTGTTCGTGCCTCCTACGGGGTCGTTTGGGGGCTGGTTTGGGCTTTCACCCTTTAACAGTCTGTTTTGAAGTCAAAGTGTGATTTTTGAAAATTATCGTCATACTCTCAAACCGAGAGACCCGAGACTTTGCGGTTAGTTACTACAAGTTACATTGGTCCCGTACAAGGTGTTCGTGTCTCATACGGGGTCGTTTGGGGGCTGGTTGGGGGTTTCACCCTTTAACGGCTTGTTTTCAAGTTAAAGTGCGATTTTTGTAAATTATCGTCATAATCTCAAACCAGGAGACTCGGGACTATGCGGTCACTTCCTACAAGTTACATTGGCCCCGTGTGAGGTGTCCGTGCCTCCTATGGGCTAGTTTGGGGGCTGGTTTGGGATTTCACCCATTAACAATCTATTTTGAAGTCAAAGTGTGATTTTTCCAAATTATCGTCCTACTCTCAAACCGGGAAACCCGGGACTACGCAGTCAGTTCCTACAAGTTACATTGGATCCCTGCGAGGTGTCCGTGCCTCCTATGGGGTCGTTTGGGGGATGGTTTGGGTTTTCACCCTTTAACAGCTTGTTTTTACGTCTAAGTGTGATTTTTGTAAATTATCGTCCTACTCTCAAACCGTAAAACCCGTGACTACTTGGCCAGTTCCTACAAGTTACATTGGTCCCATGCGAGGTGTTCGTGCCTCCTACGGGGTCGTTTTGGGGCTGATTTGGGTTTTCAACCTTTAACGGCTTGTTTTCAAGTTAAAGTGTGATTTTTTCAAATTATCGTCATACTCTCAAACTTGGAGCCCCGGGACTACGCGGTCAGTTCCTACAAGTTACATTGGTCCGGTGCGAGGTGTTCATGCCTCCTATGGGGTCTTTTGGGTGCTAGTTTGGGTTTTCACCCTTTAATAGTCTGTTTTGTAGTCAAAGTACGATTTTTGCAAATTATTGTCCTACTCTCAAATCGGGAAACTCGGGACTACGCGGTCAGTTCCTAGAAGTTACATTGCTCCTGTGTGTGGTGTTCGTGCCTCTTACGGAGTCGTTTGTGAATTGGTTTGGGATTTCACCCTTTAACGGCTTGTTTCTAAGTCCAAGTGTGATTTTTGCAAATTATCGTCTACTCTGAAACCGGGAAACTCGGGACTACCCGGTCTGTTCCTACAAGTTACAATTGTCCTCTGCGAGGTGTTCATGCCTCCTACAGGGTTGTTTGGGGTTGGTTTGTGTTTTCACCCTTTAATGGCTTGTTTTTAAGTTAAAGTGTGATTTTTACAAATTATCGTCATACTCTCCAATCGGGAGACCCGGGACTACGCGGTCAGTTCCTACAAGTTACATTGGTCCCGTGCGAGGTGTTCATGCCTCCTACGGGGTCGTTTGGGGGATGATTTGGGTTTTCATCCTTTAACGTCTTGTTTTTAAGTCTAAGTGTGATTTTTTCAAATTATCATCCTACTCTCACACCGGGACAACGTGGTCAGTTTCTACAAGTTACATTGGTCCCGTGCGATGTGTTGGTGCCTCCTACGGGGTCATTTGGGGGTTGGTTTGGGTTTTCACCCTTTCACGGCTTATTTATAAGTCAAAGTGTGATTTTTTCAAATTATCATCATACTCTCAAATCGGGATATCCGAGACTACGCGGTCAGTTCCTACAAGTCACATTGGTCCCGTACGAGGTGTCTCTGCCTCATACGGGGTCGTTTGGGGTCTGGTTGGGGTTTCCACCCTTTAACGGCTTCTTTTTAAGTTAAAGTCTGATTTTTGCAAATTATCATCATACTTTCAAACCAGGAGACTCGGGACTATGCGGTCAGTTCCTACAAGTTACATTGGTCCCGTACGAGGTGTTCGTGCCTCCTACGAGGTCGATTGGGGGTTGGTTTGGGTTTTCACCCTTTAACAGTCTGTTTTGAAGTCAAAGTGTGATTTTTGCAAATTATCATCCTACTCTCAAACCGAGAAACCCGAGACTATGCGGTCAGTTCCTACAAGTTACATTGGATTCCTGCGAGGTGTTCGTGCCTCCTATGGGGTCGTTTGGGGGATAGTTTGGGTTTTCACCCTTTAACTGCTTGTTTTTAAGTCTAAGTGTGTTTTTTGCAAATTATCATCACTACAAGAAAACTAATTTTTTCCGGCACTTTTTTCTCGGTATTATTCAAAAATGCTGCGAATTTTATTTTTACCAGCATTTATTTATAAGTATTGAAAATTCACGGCATTTATATTGATGTGCCGTATAAGTAGAGCATTTTTTAATGGGGATTTGTAAATTTAGGACCTATTGTAATATGTATTTTGAAAATGGGACGACAAATATTTTATTTATAGTTTTAGTCCCTATTTTTTAATAAAGGTGTTGGCGCTGACCCATTTTCATAAAACGCCAACCAATCACAACTTGCCACGTGTCTCTTTAATTTAAAAATAGGGACTAAAAATGGAAACGAAATATTTGTTGTCCTATATACATAATCAAGATTATTTTAAGTCCTAAAAATACATAATCTATTTTAGTGTTCTAAAAAATGCGCCTAGGCGCGAAGCTTTTTAGATACGCCAAGTTTTGGCCCTAGGTGTGGATCAAGGCGTGGTCAACGATAGTCAACATTTTTTAGGGTAAGGCGTGAAAAAATGTAATTTTTTTTTTGTATTTTAAAAAAATAGTATTTTAATTTACAAAGATTTCGACATATTTTTAAGGTATGTACCATTTTAGTATTTTTAGAGGGACATATACCAAATAGTCCCTCAAACATTTTTTAATACTCATTTAGTCCAAGCCTTTTTATTTTGCCTCAAAAAGTCCTTTGCCACATATTTTGGAAAGGGAGTGCCGCTGGCGCGGACCTCTAAAAATAAGAGAATATTGAGTGCTTGAGGGACTAAATGGGTTAAACTAAAAATATGTGTCCTTTTTAAAAAATATATATTTATAGTAGAGACTATTAAATAATTGACCCATTTTTAATAGCGTTGTCATAGTCAAAAAATATTAAAATATATTAAAAAATGCCTAAACGCTTTTTCACGCCTTTTTACGCCTAAGGTTCGCCTAGGGGTCTAATGCTTAAGTCTTGACCTCTACCCCTCGATCACGCCCCGCGTTTTTTAAAATCTTATTATTTTTTAATTAATGCTCAAACAAATGTAATATTTTTTAGGCATTTCATAACTAATGCCACTAAATTTGGGAAAAAAATTACCTTCACTTAAATAAATATGGCGGGTCTTATTTTCTTTTAAAAGAATATCACTTTTGCCCTAGTTTTTGGCGGGTGAGGTTGCGTAGCTTGGATGGCTCTCCCGGCACGTTCTCCTCTCTCCCGTATCTTGCTCAATCTCCTAAACCTAATCCTCAACAAACCTTATCAAGTATCTACCTCAATCTCACCCAATCACTTTGCCTCAATCTCACCCATCTTGGAACGATTTTTGCTAGTCCCTTGTTATAAGAAGGATGATGGTGCTCTCATCTCACCCATATTTCAATTTTCGGAGGCTCAGATAATCACTTTCATTATTTCGGTGTATTTTTCTTTGAAGCTTTGAACGATTTTGATCTTTGAAGCTTTGCACGATTTTTGTTGTTTCCCTGTTAGAAGAACGGTTTTGTTCTTTGAAACTTTGAGGTAAGTTACGTTTTATTTTGTTTATTCCGATGTATTCTTTTTATTTCCGTGTATTTCAGTGTATTTTTCTTATTTCTATGTATTGTTTTGGCTCAGAGAATCACTTTCTTGCATATATTGGCTTTTGATTGGGTTCTATTTGTCCTAGGACCTGATAAACACGGTCATTGTCGAGCTTATGGGCATGGACCATCTCCAACTGATGTGCATGGAACTAAGCACCCGAAGGTTAATGAAAAAGAGTATGAGCGACTAAGATCTGAGATTCGATTTGAATTTCAGGATAAATTTGATCATTTAGAGGCTCAGTTTGAGTTGATACGCACACACATGATGACTTGCCCTTCCGTTGTATCCAAAAAGGTTAATAAGTACACACTTTTATCTTTTGTGCTTAATTATTGTGTATTTATATAAATGTATGTTCTAGTATTAAATTATGCTATTAACAGGTTCCTCAATCCTCCAACGAGCAACACATACCATCATATAGGTCTATTTTGCAACCCGAGCAACAATTAGAAGAAACCAACCAATTTCAACCTGTAGTGGTACCACAATCAAATCACTATTTAACTCCATCTCAACAGACAAGTAGATAACTACTTTTTAAAATCGTAATTTATGACTTTGTTTTCATGATTGAAATAATTCATTTTTTGTAGATTGCAAATTCTCAACACTTGGATGCCCCCGAGACCGCTGCTCGTGTTAGTGAGCAAACGAATGCTACTTCAATTCAGGTATGTTACTAATTTAAAGGATTTTAAAGGGAACAATATATCTGCGCTTTCTTGGAGAGTTTATGTATACTTGACATTAAGTTGTTGGCATATTTGGTTCTATATAGTCTTAAAATTATTGGGATGCCTTAAAAACAAATAAAACTCTACCGATTTTTTTCCAGAAATATATGGTTGATGACATATTCATCTTGTTTGTAGAAAGAACCATCAAAGAAGAAGAAGAAGCACCATCAACCACGACAAAGGGTCTCAAATAATGCACTTCCTAAAATTGTAGACCTTCTTACTTCCGGACTTCCAAAAGTGGTTGTGGCACGTGGATTCATTGTGAGCAATGACCCTTCAACAAAAGTAGGAGGTACGCAACTGGGTGAAGACTTTTGGGAAGTATATATTGAGAAAACATTTGTAACAAATGAATCATTGCCTAGACCTTATGGAAACAAGTCCACAATTGGAGATGCACATCATTCAACAGTAGCGTGGCATATTGCTAATGTACTAATTTTTAATTTTAATTTTTTAATTAAAATACTAAAGAATAAGTATCAATGGCTAACAATTGACTTTTTTATTTTGTAGGTCGAAGAGGATGTTTGACTTTAATGAAGAAGGATCATACATTATATAAAATTTAGTTTCCCTGTTTCCCCCCTTTTTCTTATTGGACAAGTGATACATTTTATTTTGTGAATGGATAATTGTTCCAAGCACAATTATATTTATTTACGATGAATACTATTGGTTTTAATTTAATGACGTTTTAATTTGATTACTGCCCTCTGAATTTAATGTTATGGTAATGTATTTGCACATAAATACAATAATTCTTATAATTGATTTTTTTAACACCTGTTCCCAGTCATATATTACAAAATAATGTCAACATTTTGTTTGATGCCGCTATATTTATTCTCAGCATTTTTTTAGTGCCGCCAAAAGTGTGTTAAACATTTAATAGGTGTTGCAAAAGATTATTATCAACATTTTTTAATGCCGTTAAAAGGTTATTACCAGCATTAATATAAATGCTTAAAAGTGTTACTAACTTTTTGCCGCATTTTTTAAAGTGCCGTTGTTCTTTTACCACATTGGCTACCGCACTTGTGGAAATGCCGCTATAAGTGCCGCTAACTTTTCGCGGGATTTTTTAAAATGCCGTTGTTCTTTTACCACATTGGCTACCGCACTTATGGAAATGCCGCTATAAGTGCCGCTAACTTTTCGCGGCATTTTTTAAAATGCCGTTGTTCTTTTACCACATTGGCTATTACCGCACTTGTAGAAATTCTGCAAAAAGTGCCGCAAAAAGCGTTACCGGCATTTTTAGTGCTTTTTGCGGAATTTAATTTATGCTGGGAAAAATCAGTATTTCTGTAGTGCATCCTACTCTCAAAACAAAAAACTCGGGACTACCCGGTCAGTTCCTACAAGTTCAATTGGTTCCGTCCGAGGTGTTCGTGCCTCCTACGGGGTCGTTTTGGGGCTGATTTGGGTTTTCACCCTTTAACGGCTTGTTTTTAAGTCTAAGGGTGATTTTTGCAAATTATCGTCCTACTCTCAAACCGATAGACTCGGGACTACGCGATCAGTTCCTACAAGTTACATTGGTCCCGTGCGAGGTGTTCGTGACTCCTACGAGGTCGTTTGGTGGCTGGTTTGGGTTTTCACCATTTAACTGCTTATTTTTAAGTTAAAATGTGATTTTTGAAAATTATCGTCATACTCTCAAACCGAGAGACCTGGGACTACGCGGTCACTTCCTACTAGTCACATTGGTCTCGTGCGAGGTGTTCGTGCCTCCAATGGGGTCATTTGGGGGCTCGTTTGGGTTTTCACCCTTAAAGAGTCTGTTTTGAAGTCAAAGTGTGATTTTTGCAAACTATCGTCGTACTCTCAAACCCGGGGACCTAGGACTACGCGGTCAGTTCGTACAAGTTACATTGGTCCCGTGCGAGGTGTTTGTGCCACCTACGGGGTCGTTTGGGGGCTCGTTTGGGTTTTCACCCTTTCCAGGCTTGTTTTCAAGTCGAAGTGTGATTTTTGCAAATTATCATCATACTCTCAAACCGGGAAACCCGGAACTACGCGGTATGTTCCTACAAGTTACTTTGGTCCCGTAGGAGGTGTCCGTGTCTCCAATGCGGCTGGTTTGGGTTTTCACCCTTTAACGGCTTGTTATTAAGTCTAAGTGTGATTTTTGCAAATTATCGTCCTACTCTCAAATCGAGAGACCCGGGACTACGCGGTTAGTTCCTAAAAGTTACATCGGTCCTGTGCAACGAATTCGTGCCTCCTACGGGGTCGTTTGGGGGTTTGTTTGGGTTTTCACCCTTCAACGGCTTGTTTTTAAGTCTAAGTGTGTTTTTTACAAATTATATTCCTACTCTCAAATCGGGAGACCCGGGACTACGCGGTCAGTTCCTACAAGTTACATTGGTCCCGTGCGAGGTGTTCGTGCCTCCTACGGGGTCGTTTGGGGGCTGGTTTGGGTTTTCACCCTAACACAGTCTGTTTTGAAGTCAAAGTGCAATTTTTGCAAAATATCGTCCTAATCTCAAATCAGGAAACCCGGGACTACACGGTTAGTTCCTACAAGTAACATTGCTCGCGTGCGAGGTGTTCGTGCCTCTTACGGGGTCGTTTGGGGGTTGGTTTCGGTATTCACCCTTTAACGGCTAGTTTTTAAGTCTAAGTGTGATTTTTTCAAATTATCGTCTACTCTCAAATCGGGATACCCGGAACTACCCGGTCAGTTCCTACAAGTTACATTGGTCCCGTGTGAGGTGTTCGTGCCTCCTACTGGGTCATTTGGGGGCTGGTTTGGTTTTTCACCCTTTAATGGATTATTTTTATGTCAAAGTGTGATTATTGCAAACTATCATCATACTCTAAAATCGGGACACCCGAGACTACGCGGTCAGTTCCTACAAGTTTCATTGGTCGCGTGCGAGGTGTTGGTGCCTCCTACGGGGTCGTTTGTGGGCTGCTTTGGGTTTTCACCCTTTCACGGCTTATTTTAATGTCAATGTGTGATTTTTGCAAATTATCTTCATACTCTCAAACCGGGAGACCCGGGACTATGCGGTCAGTTACTACAAGTTACATTTTTCCCGTGCGAGGTGTTCGTGTCTCCTATAGGGTCGTTTGGGGGCTGGTTTGGGTTTTCACGCTTTAACGGCTTATTTTTAAGTCTAATGTTATTTTTGCAAATTATCGTCCTACTCTAAAACCGGGGGACCCGGGACTACGCGGTCAGTTCCTACAAGTTACATTATCCCGTACCAGGTGTTCGTGCCTCATACGGGATCATTTGGTGGTTGGATTGGGTTTTCACCCTTCACCGGCTTGTTTTTAAGTTAAAGTGTGATTTTTGCACATTATTGACATACTCTCAAATCGGGAGACACGGGACTATGCGGCCAGTTCCTACAAGTTACATGGTCCCGTGCGAGGTGTTCGTGCCACCTACGGGGTCGTTTGGGGGCTCGTTTGGGTTTTCACCCTTTCAAGGCTTGTTTTCAAGTCAAAGTGTGATTTTTGCAAATTATCATCATCCTCTCGAATCGGGAAACCCGGGACTACGCGGTCTGTTCCTACAAGTCACTTTGGTCCCGTAGGAGGTGTTCGTGTCTCCTATGGGGCTAGTTTGGGTTTTCACCCTTTAACGGCTTGTTATTAAGTCTAAGTGTGATTTTTGCAAATTATCGTCCTACTCTCAAATCGAGACACCCGGGACTACGTGGTTAGTTCCTAAAAGTTACATCGGTCCTGTGCAACGTATTCGTGCCTCCTACGGGGTCATTTGGGGGTTGGTTTGGGTTTTCACCCTTCAACGGCTTGTTTTTAAGTCTAAGTGTTTTTTTTACAAAATATCTTCCTACTCTCAAATCGGGAGACCCGGGACTACGCGGTCAATTCCTACAAGTTACATTGGTCCCGTGCGAGGTGTTCGTGCCTCCTACTGGGTCATTTGGGGGCTGGTTCGGGTTTTCACCCTTTAATGGATTATTTTTATGTCAAAGTGTGAGTTTTGCAAACCATCGTCATGCTCTAAAATCGGGACACCCGGGACTACGCGATCAGTTCCTACAAGTTACATTGGTCGCGTGCGAGGTGTTGGTGCCTCCTACGGGGTCGTTTGGGGGCTGCTTTGGGTTTTCACCCTTTCACGGCTTATTTTCAAGTCAAAGTGTGATTTTTGCAAATTATCGTCATACTCTCAAACCGGGAGACCCGGGACTATGCGGTCAGTTCCTACAAGTTACATTGGTCCCGTACGAGGTGTTCGTGTCTCCTACAGGGTCATTTGGGGGCTGGTTTGGGTTTTCACGCTTTAACGGCTTGTTTTTAAGTCTAAGTGTTATTTTAGCAAATTATCGTCCTACTCTAAAATCGGGGGACCCGGGACTACGCGGTCAGTTCCTACAAGTTACATTGTCCCATACCAGGTGTTCGTGCCTCATACGGGATCATTTGGTGGTTGGTTTGGGTTTTCACCCTTCATCGGCTTTTTTTTAAGTTAAAGTGTGATTTTTGCACATTATCGACATACTCTCAAATCGGGAGACACGGGACTATGCGGTCAGTTCCTACAAGTTACATTGGCCCGTGCGAGGTGTTCGTGCCTCCTACGGGCTCGTTTGGGGGTTGGTTTGGGTTTTCACCATTTAACAGTCTGTTTTGAAGTCAAAGTGTGATTTTTGCAAATTATCATCCTACTCTTAAATTGGGAAATCCGGGACTACGCGGTCAATTCCTACAAGTTACATTTGTCCCTGCGAGGTGTCCGTGCCTCCTACGGGGTCGTTTCGGGGCAGGTTTGCGTTTTCACCATTTAACGGCTTGTTTTTAAGTCTAAGTGTGATTTTTTCAAATTATCATCCTTCTCTCAAACCAAAACACCCGGGACTACCCGATAAGTTCCTATAAGTTACATTGGTCCCGTGCGAGGTGTTTGTGCCCCCTACGGGGTCGTTTGGTGGATGATTTGTGTTTTCACCCTTTGACGGCTTGTTTTCAAGTCAAAGTGTGATTTCTGCAAATTATCGTTATACACACAAACTGGGAGACCCGGGACTACACGGTCAGTTCCTACAAGTTGCATTGGTCCTGTGCGAGGTGTTCGTGCCTCCTACGGGGTTGTTTGGGGGCAGGTTTGGGTTAACGGCTTGTTTTTAAGTCAAAGTGTGATTTTTACAAATTATCGTCCTACTCTCTAACCGGGAGACCCGGGACTACGCGATCAGTTCCTACAAGTTTCATTGTTCCCGTGTGAGGTCTTCGTGCCTCCTACAGGGTCTGTTGGGGGCTGGTTTGGGTTTTTACCCTTTAACGGCTTGGTTATAGTCTAAGTGTGATTTTTACAAATTTTCATTCTACTCTCAAACCAGGAGACCAGAGACTATGCGGTCAGCTCCTACAAGTTACATTGGTCCCGTACGAGATGTTGGTTCCTCCTACGGGTTCGTTTGAGGGCTGATTTGTGTTTTCACCCTTTAATGGCTTGTTTTTAAGTTAAAGTGTGATTTTTACAAATTATCGTCATACTCTCAAATCGGGAGACCCGGGACTACGCGGTCAGTCCCTACAAGTTACATTGGTCCCGTGCGAGGTGTCCGTGCCTCCTACGGGGTCGTTTGGGGGCTGGTTTGGGTTTTCACCGTTTAACAATCTGTTTTGAATTCAAAGTGTGATTTTTGCAAATTATCATCCTACTCTTAAATTGGTAAATCCGGGACTACGCGGTCAATTCCTACAAGTTATATTTGTCCCTGCGAGGTGTCCGTGCCTCCTACGGGGTCGTTTCGGGGCAGGTTTACGTTTTCACCATTTAACAGCTTGTTTTTAAGTCTAAGTGTGATTTTTTCAAATTATCATCCTTCTCTCAAACCAAAACACCCGGGACTACCCGGTAAGTTCCTATAAGTTACATTGGTCCCGTGCGAGGTGTTTGTGCCCCTTACGGGGTCGTTTGGTGGCTGATTTGTGTTTTCACCCTTTAACGGCTTGTTTTCAAGTCAAAGTGTGATTTCTGCAAATTATCGTTATACTCACAAACTGGGAGACCCGGGACTACACGGTCAGTTCCTACAAGTTGCATTGGTCCTGTGCGAGGTGTTTGTGCCTCCTACGGGGTTGTTTGGGGGCTGGTTTGGGTTAACGGCTTGTTTTTAAGTCAAAGTGTGATTTTTACAAATTATCATCCTACTCTCTAACCGGGAGACCCGGGACTACGCGATCAGTTCCTACAAGTTACATTGTTCCCGTGCGAGGTTTTCGTGCCTCCTACAGGGTCTGTTGGGGGTTGGTTTGGGTTTTTACCCTTTAACGGCTTGTTTATAGTCTAAGTGTGATTTTTACAAATTTGCATTCTACTCTCAAACCGGGAGACCAGAGACTATGCGGTCAGCTCCTACAAGTTACATTGGTCCCGTGCGAGGTGTTGGTGCCTCCTACGGGTTCGTTTGAGGGCTGGTTTGTGTTTTCACCCTTTAATGGCTTGTTTTTAAGTTAAAGTGTGATTTTTACAAATTATCGTCATACTCTCAAATCGGGAGACCCAGGACTACGCGGTCAGTCCCTACAAGTTACATTGGTCCCGTGCGAGGTGTTCGTGCTCAATACGGGGTCGTTTGGGGGCAGGTTTGGGTTTTCACCGTTTAACAGTCTGTTTTTAAGTTAAAGGGTGATTTTTGCAAATTATCGTCCTACTCTCAAACTGGGAAACTCGGGACAACGCGGTCAGTTCCTACAAGTTACATTGGTCCCGTGCGAGGTGTTCGTGAATCCTACGGGTTCGTTAAGGGGCTTGTTTGGGTTTTCACCCTTTAACTGCTTATTTTTAAGTTTAAGTGCGATTTTTGCAAATTTTCGTCCTAATCTCAAATCGAGAAACCCGGGACTACGCGGTCAGTTCCTACAAGTTTCATTGCTCCCGTGCGAGGTGTTCATTCCTCTTACGGGGTCGTTTGGGGGCTGGTTTGGGTTTTCACCCCTTAACGGCTTGTTTTTAAGTCTAAGTATGATTTTTGCAAATTATCGTCTACTCTCAAACTGGGAAACCCAGGACTACCCGGTCAGTTCCTAGAAGTTACATTGGTCCTGTGCGAGGTGTTCGTGCCTCCTAAAATGTCGTTTGGGGGATGGTTTGGGTTTTCACCCTTTAACGTCTTATTTTTAAGTCAAAGTGTGATTTTTTTCAAATTAACGTCATACTCTCAAATCGGGAAACTAGGGACAACACGATTAGTTCCTACAAGTTACATTGATCCTGTGCGAGGTGTTCGTGCCTCCTACGGGGTCATTTGGGGGCTTGTTTGGGTTTTCACCCTTTAATGGCTTGTTTTTAAGTCAAAGTGTACTTTTTGCAAACTATAATCATACTCTCAAATCGGGAGATCCGGGACTACGCGGTTTGTTCCTATAAGTAACATTGGTCACGTGTGAGGTGTTCGTGCCTCCTACAGGGTCATTTGGGAGCTGGTTTGGGTTTTCATCCTTTCACGGCTTGTTTTAAAGTCAAAGTGTGATTTTTGCAAATTATCGTCATACTCTCAAATCGGGAGACCCAGGACTACATGGTGAGTTCCTACAATTTACATTGGTCCCGTGCGAGGTGTTCGTGTCTCCTACGGGGTCATTTGGGTGATGGTTTAGGTTTTCACCCTTTCCTAGCTTGTTTTCAAGTCAAAGTGTGATTTTTGCAAATTATTATCATACTCTCAAACCGGGAGACCCAGGACTATGCGGTCAGTTCCTACAAGTTACATTGGTCCCGTGCGAGGTGTTCGTGCCTCCTACAGGGACGTTTGAGGGCAGATTTGGGTTTTCACACTTTAACGGCTTATTTTTAAGTCAAACGGTGATTGTTTCAACTTATCGCCCTACTCTATAATCAGGAAACCCGGGCCTACACGGTCAGTTCCTACTAGTTACATTGGTCCCGTACGAGGTGTCCGTGCCTCAAACGTGGTCGTTTGGGGGCTGGTTTAGGTTTTTCACCCTTTAATGGCTTGTTTTTAAGTTAAAGTGTGATTTTTGCAAATTATCGTCATACTCTCAAACCGATAAACCCAGGACTACGCGGTCAGTTCCTATAAGTTACATTGGTCCCTACGAGGTGTTCGTGCCTCCTACTGGGTCGTTTGGGGGCTGGTTTGGGTTTTAACCCTTTAACGACTTATTTTTAAGTCTAAGTGTGATTTTTGCAAATTATGTTTCTACTCTCAAACCGGAAAACACTAGACTACCCGGTAAGTTCCTACAAGTGACATTGGCCCCTTGCGAGGTGTTCGTGCCTCCTACGGGGTCGTTTGGTGGCTGATTTGTGTTTTCACCCTTTAACGGCTTGTTTTCAAGTCTAAGTCCGATTTTTGCAAATTATCATCATACTCACAAACCGGGAAACCCGGGACTACGCGGTCAGTTCCTACAAGTTACATTGGTCCTGTGCGAGGTGTTCATGCCTCCTACGGGGTCGTTTGGGGGCTGATTTGGTTTTTCACCCTTTAACGGCTTATTTTTAAGTCAAAGTGTGATTTTTGCAAATTATCGTCCCACTCTCAAACCAGGAGACCCGGGACAACGCAGTCAGTTCCTACATAGTACATTGGTCCCGTGAGAGGTGTTCATTCCTCCTACGGGGTCGTTTGGGGGCTGGTTTGGGTTTTTACCCTTTAACAGCTTATTTTTAAGTCTGAGTGTGATTTTTTCAAATTTTCGTCCTACTCTTAAACTGAGAGACCCGAGACTACGCGGTTAGTTCCTACAAGTTACATTGGTCCCGTGCGAGGTGTTCGTGCCTCCTACGGGGTCGTTTGGGGGCTGATTTGGGTTTTCACCCTTTAACAGTCTGTTTTGAAGTCAAAGTGGAATTTTTACAAATTTTCATCCTAATCTCAAATCGAGAAACCCGGGACTACGCGGTCAGTTCCTACAAGTTTCATTGCTCCCGTGCGAGGTGTTCATTCCTCTTACGGGGTCGTTTGGGGGCTGGTTTGGGTTTTCACCCCTTAACGGCTTGTTTTTAAGTCTAAGTATGATTTTTGCAAATTATCGTCTACTCTCAAACTGGGAAACCCAGGACTACCCGGTCAGTTCCTAGAAGTTACATTGGTCCTGTGCGAGGTGTTCGTGCCTCCTAAAATGTCGTTTGGGGGATGGTTTGGGTTTTCACCCTTTAACGTCTTATTTTTAAGTCAAAGTGTGATTTTTTTCAAATTAACGTCATACTCTCAAATCGGGAAACTAGGGACAACACGATTAGTTCCTACAAGTTACATTGATCCTGTGCGAGGTGTTCGTGCCTCCTACGGGGTCATTTGGGGGCTTGTTTGGGTTTTCACCCTTTAATGGCTTGTTTTTAAGTCAAAGTGTACTTTTTGCAAACTATAATCATACTCTCAAATCGGGAGATCCGGGACTACGCGGTTTGTTCCTATAAGTAACATTGGTCACGTGTGAGGTGTTCGTGCCTCCTACAGGGTCATTTGGGAGCTGGTTTGGGTTTTCATCCTTTCACGGCTTGTTTTAAAGTCAAAGTGTGATTTTTGCAAATTATTATCATACTCTCAAACCGGGAGACCCAGGACTACATGGTGAGTTCCTACAATTTACATTGGTCCCGTGCGAGGTGTTCGTGTCTCCTACGGGGTCATTTGGGGGATGGTTTGGGTTTTCACCCTTTCACAGCTTGTTTTCAAGTCAAAGTGTGATTTTTGCAAATTATTATCACACTCTCAAACCGGGGGACCCAGGACTATGCGGTCAATTCCTACAAGTTACATTGGTCCCGTGCGAGGTGTTTGTGCCTCCTACGGGGACGTTTGGGGGCAGATTTGGATTTTCACCCTTTAACGGCTTATTTTTAAGTCAAACTGTGATTTTTGCAACTTATCGCCCTACTCTATAATTGGGAAACCCGGGCCTACACGGTCAGTTCCTACTAGTTACATTGGTCCCGTACGAGGTGTCCGTGCCTCAAACGTGGTCGTTTGGGGGCTGGTTTAGGTTTTTCACCCTTTAACGGCTTGTTTTTAAGTTAAAGTGTGATTTTTGCAAATTATCGTCATACTCTCAAACCGATAAACCCAGGACTACGTGGTCAGTTCCTACAAGTTACATTGGTCCCTACGAGGTGTTCGTGCCTCCTACTGGGTCGTTTGGGGGCTGGTTTGGGTTTTCACCCTTTAACGGCTTATTTTTAAGTCTAAGTGTGATTTTTGTAAATTATGTTTCTACTCTCAAACCGGAAAACTCTGGACTACCCGGTAAGTTCCTACAAGTGACATTGGCCCCTTGCGAGGTGTTCGTGCCTCCTACGGGGTCGTTTGGTGGTTGATTTGTGTTTTCACCCTTTAACGGCTTGTTTTCAATTCTAAGTGTGATTTTTGCAAATTATCATCATACTCACAAACCGGGAAACCCGGGACTACGCGGTCAGTTCCTACAAGTTACATTGGTCCTGTGCGAGGTGTTCATGCCTCCTACGGGGTCGTTTGGGCGCTGATTTTGTTTTTCACCCTTTAACGGCTTATTTTTAAGTCAAAGTGTGATTTTTGCAAATTATCATCCCACTCTCAAACCAGGAGACCCGGGACTACGCAGTCAGTTCCTACATAGTACATTGGTCCCGTGAGAGGTGTTCATGCCTCCTACGGGGTCGTTTGGGGGCTGGTTTGGGTTTTTACCCTTTAACGGCTTATTTTTAAGTCTGAGTTTTATTTTTTCAAATTTTCGTCCTACTCTTAAACTGAGAGACCCGAGACTACGCAGTTAGTTCCTACAAGTTCCATTGGTCTCGTGCGAGGTGTTCGTGCCTCCTACGGGGTCGTTTGGGGGCTGATTTGGGTTTTCACCCTTTAACAGTCTGTTTTGAAGTCAAAGTGGAATTTTTACAAATTTTCGTCCTAATCTCAAATCGAGAAACCCGGGACTACGCGGTCAGTTCCTACAAGTTTCATTGCTCCCGTGCGAGGTGTTCATTCCTCTTACGGGGTCGTTTGGGGGCTGGTTTGGGTTTTCACCCCTTAACGGCTTGTTTTTAAGTCTAAGTATGATTTTTACAAATTATCGTCTACTCTCAAACTGGGATACCCAGGACTACCCGGTCAGTTCCTAGAAGTTACATTGGTCCTGTACGAGGTGTTCGTGCCTCCTAAAATGTCGTTTGGGGGATGGTTTGGGTTTTCACCCTTTAACGTCTTATTTTTAAGTCAAAGTGTGATTTTTTTCAAATTAACGTCATACTCTCAAACCGGGAAACTAGGGACAACACGATTAGTTCCTACAAGTTACATTGATCCTGTGCGAGGTGTTCGTGCCTCCTACGGGGTCATTTGGGGGCTGGTTTGGGTTTTCACCCTTTAATGGCTTGTTTTTAAGTCAAAGTGTACTTTTTTCAAACTATAATCATACTCTCAAATCCGGAGATTCGGGACTACGCGGTTTGTTCCTATAAGTAACATTGGTCACGTGTGAGGTGTTCGTGCCTCCTACGGGGTCGTTTGGGAGCTGGTTTGGGTTTTCATCCTTTCACGGCTTGTTTTAAAGTCAAAGTGTGATTTTTTGCAAATTATTATCATACTCTCAAACCGGGAGACCCAGGACTACATGGTGAGTTCCTACAATTTACATTGGTCCCGTGCGAGGTGTTCGTGTCTCCTACGGGGTCATTTGGGTGATGGTTTTGGTTTTCACCCTTTCCTAGCTTATTTTCAAGTCAAAGTGTGATTTTTGCAAATTATTATCATACTCTCAAACCGGGAGACCCAGGACTATGCAGTCAGTTCCTACAAGTTACATTGGTCCCGTGCGAGGTGTTCGTGCCTCCTACAGGGACGTTTGAGGGCAGATTTGGGTTTTCACACTTTAACGGCTTATTTTTAAGTCAAACTGTGATTTTTTCAACTTATCGCCCTACTCTATAATCAGGAAACCCGGGCCTACACGGTCAGTTCCTACTAGTTACATTTGTCCCGTACGAGGTGTCCTTTCCTCAAACGTGGTCGTTTGGGGGCTGGTTTAGGTTTTTCACCCTTTAATGGCTTATTTTTAAGTTAAAGTGTGATTTTTGCAAATTATCGTCATACTCTCAAACCGATAAACCCAGGACTACGCGGTCAGTTCCTACAAGTTACATTGGTCCCTACGAGGTGTTCGTGCCTCCTACTGGGTCGTTTGGGGGCTGGTTTGGGTTTTCACCCTTTAACGGATTATTTTTAAGTCTAAGTGTGATTTTTGCAAATTATGTTTCTACTCTCAAATCGAAAAACTCTGGACTACCCGGTAAGTTCCTACAAGTGACATTGGCCCCTTGCGAGGTGTTCGTGCCTCCTACGGGGTCGTTTGGTGGCTGATTTGTGTTTTCACCCTTTAACGGCTTGTTTTCAAGTCTAAGTGCGATTTTTGCAAATTATCATCATACTCACAAACCGGGAAACCCGGGACTACGCGGTCAGTTCCTACAAGTTACATTGGTCCTGTGTGAGGTGTTCATGCCTCCTACGGGGTCGTTTGGGGGCTGATTTGGTTTTTCACCCTTTAACGGCTTATTTTTAAGTCAAAGTGTGATTTTTGCAAATTATCGTCCCACTCTCAAACCAGGAGACCCGGGACTACGCAGTCAGTTCCTATATAGGACATTGGTCCCGTGAGAGGTGTTCATGCCTCCTACGGGGTCGTTTGGGGGCTGGTTTGGGTTTTTACCCTTTAACGGCTTATTTTTAAGTCCGAGTGTGATTTTTTCAAATTTTCGTCCTACTCTTAAACCGAGAGACCCGAGACTACGCGGTTAGTTCCTACAAGTTACATTGGTCCCGTGCGAGGTGTTCGTGCCTACTACGGGGTCGTTTGGGGGCTGATTTGGGTTTTCACCCTTTAACAGTCTGTTTTGAAGTCAAAGTGGAATTTTTACAAATTTTCATCCTAATCTCAAATCGGGAAACCCGGGACTACGCGGTCAGTTCCTACAAGTTTCATTGCTCCCGTGCGAGGTGTTCATTCCTCTTACGGGGTCGTTTGGGGGCTGGTTTGGGTTTTCACCCCTTAAGGGTTGTTTTTAAGTCTAAGTATGATTTTTGCAAATTATCGTCTACTCTCAAACTGGGAAACCCAGGACTACCCGGTCAGTTCCTACAAGTTACATTGGTCCTGTGCGAGGTGTTCGTGCCTCCTAAAATGTCGTTTGGGGGATGGTTTGGTTTTTCACCCTTTAACGGCTTATTTTTAAGTCAAAGTGTGATTTTTTTCAAATTAACGTCATACTCTCAAACCGGGAAACTAGGGACAACACGATTAGTTCCTACAAGCTACATTGATCCTGTTCGAGGTGTTCGTGCCTCCTACGGGGTCATTTGGGGGCTGGTTTGGGTTTTCACCCTTTAATGGCTTGTTTTTAAGTCAAAGTGTACTTTTTGCAAACTATAATCATACTCTCAAATCGGGAGATCCGGGACTACGCGCTTTGTTCCTACAAGTAACATTGGTCACGTGTGAGGTGTTCGTGCCTGCTACGGGGTCGTTTGGGAGCTGGTTTGGGTTTTCATCCTTTCACGGCTTGTTTTAAAGTCAAAGTGTGATTTTTGCAAATTATCGTCATACTCTCAAATCGGGAGACCCAGGACTACATGGTGAGTTCCTACAATTTACATTGGTCCCGTGCGAGGTGTTCGTGTCTCCTACGGGGTCATTTGGGGGATGGTTTGGGTTTTCACCCTTTCACAGCTTGTTTTCAAGTCAAAGTGTGATTTTTGCAAATTATTATCATACTCTCAAACCGGGGGACCCAGGACTATGCGGTCAATTCCTACAAGTTACATTGGTCCCGTGCGAGGTGTTCGTGCCTCCTACGGGGACGTTTGGGGGCAGATTTGGATTGTCACCCTTTAACGGCTTATTTTTAAGTCAAACTCTGATTTTCGCAACTTATCGCCCTACTCTATAATCGGGAAACCCGGGCCTACACGGTCAGTTCCTACTAGTTACATTGGTCCCGTACGAGGTGTCCGTGCCTCAAACGTGGTCGTTTGGGGTCGTTTAGGTTTTTCACCCTTTAACGGCTTGTTTTTAAGTTAAAGTGTGATTTTTGCAAATTATCGTCTACTCTCAAACTGGGAAACCCAGGACTACCCGGTCAGTTCCTACAAGTTACATTGGTCCTGTGCGAGGTGTTCGTGCCTCATAAAATGTCGTTTGGGGGATGGTTTGGGTTTTCACCCTTTAACGGCTTATTTTTAAGTCAAAGTGTGATTTTTTTCAAATTAACGTCATACTCTCAAACCGGGAAACTAGGGACAACACGATTAGTTCCTACAAGCTACATTGATCCTGTGCGAGGTGTTCGTGCCTCCTACGGGGTCATTTGGGGGCTGGTTTGGGTTTTCACCCTTTAATGGCTTGTTTTTAAGTCAAAGTGTACTTTTTGCAAACTATAATCATACTCTCAAATCGGGAGATCCGGGACTATGCGCTTTGTTCCTACAAGTAACATTGGTCACGTGTGAGGTGTTCGTGCTTCCTACGGGGTCGTTTGGGAGCTGGTTTGGGTTTTCATCCTTTCCCGGCTTGTTTTAAAGTCAAAGTGTGATTTTTGCAAATTATCGTCATACTCTCAAATCGGGAGACCCAGGACTACATGGTGAGTTCCTACAATTTACATTGGTCCCGTGCGAGGTGTTCGTGTCTCCTACGGGGTCATTTGGGGGATGGTTTGGGTTTTCACCCTTTCACAGCTTGTTTTCAAGTCAAAGTGTGATTTTTGCAAATTATTATCATACTCTCAAACCGGGGGACCCAGGACTATGCGGTCAATTCCTACAAGTTACATTGGTCCCGTGCGAGGTGTTTGTGCCTCCTACGGGGACGTTTGGGGGCAGATTTGGATTTTCACCCTTTAACGGCTTATTTTTAAGTCAAACTGTGATTTTCGCAACTTATCGCCCTACTCTATAATTGGGAAACCCGGGCCTACACGGTCAGTTCCTACTAGTTACATTGGTCCCGTACGAGGTGTCCGTGCCTCAAACGTGGTCGTTTGGGGGCTGGTTTAGGTTTTTCACCCTTTAACGGCTTATTTTTAAGTTAAAGTGTGATTTTTGCAAATTATCGTCATACTCTCAAACCGATAAACCCAGGACTACGCGGTCAGTTCCTACAAGTTACATTGGTCCCTACGAGGTGTTCGTGCCTCCTACTGGGTCGTTTGGGGGTTGGTTTGGGTTTTCACCCTTTAACGGATTATTTTTAAGTCTAAGTGTGATTTTTGTAAATTATGTTCCTACTCTCAAACCGGAAAACTCTGGACTACCCGGTAAGTTCCTACAAGTGACATTGGCCCCTTGCGAGGTGTTCGTGCCTCCTACGGGGTCGTTTGGTGGTTGATTTGTGTTTTCACCCTTTAACGGCTTGTTTTCAATTCTAAGTGTGATTTTTGCAAATTATCATCATACTCACAAACCGGGAAACCCGGAACTACGCGGTCAATTCCAACAAGTTACATTGGTCCTGTGCGAGGTGTTCATGCCTCCTACGGGGTCGTTTGGGCGCTGATTTTGTTTTTCACCCTTTAACGACTTATTTTTAAGTCAAAGTGTGATTTTTGCAAATTATCGTCCCACTCTTAAACCAGGAGACCCGGGACTACGCAGTCAGTTCCTATATAGTACATTGGTTCCGTGAGAGGTGTTCATGCCTCCTACGGGGTCGTTTGGGGGCTGGTTTTGGTTTTTACCCTTTAACGGCTTATTTTTAAGTCTGAGTGTGATTTTTTCAAATTTTCATCCTACTCTTAAACCGAGAGACCCGAGACTACGCGGTTAGTTCCTACAAGTTACATTGGTCCCGTGCGAGGTGTTCGTGCCTCCTACGGGGTCGTTTGGGGGCTGATTTGGGTTTTCACCCTTTAACAGTCTGTTTTGAAGTCAAAGTGGAATTTTTACAAATTTTTGTCCTAATCTCAAATCGGGAAACCCGGGACTACGCGGTCAGTTCCTACAAGTTTCATTGCTCCCGTGCGAGGTGTTCATTCCTCTTACGGGGTCGTTTGGGGGCTGGTTTGGGTTTTCACCCCTTAACGGCTTGTTTTTAAGTCTAAGTATGATTTTTGCAAATTATCGTCTACTCTCAAACTGGGAAACCCAGGACTACGCGTCCAGTTCCTACAAGTTACATTGGTCCCGTGCGAGGTGTTCGTGCCTCTAATGGGGTCATTTGGGGGTTGGTTTGGGTTTTCACCCTTTAACGGCTTGTTTTTAAGTCTAAGTGTGATTTTTGCAAATTATCATCCTACCCTCAAATCGAGAGATTCGGGACTACGTGGTCAGTTCCTACAAGTTACATCGGTCCCGTGCGAGGTGTTCGTGCTCGTACGGGGTCGTTTGGTGGCTGGTTTGGGTTTTCACCCTTTAACGGCTTGTTTTTAAGTCAAAGGGTGATTTTTGAAAACTATCGTCATACTCTCAAACCGGGAGACCCAGGACTACGCGATGAGTTTCTACAAGTAACATTGGTCGCCTATGAGGTGTTGGTGCCTCCTACGGGGTCGTTTGGGGGTTGGTTTCGGTTTTCACCCTTTCACGAATTGTTTTCAAGTCAAAGTGTGATTTTTGCAAATTATCGTCATACTCTCAAACCGGGAGACCCGGTACTATGAGGTCAGTTCCTACAAGTTACATTGGTCCCGTGCGAGGTGTTCGTGCCTCCTACAAGGATGTTTGGGGGCTAGTTTGGGTTTTCACCCTTCAACGGCTTGTTTTTATATTAAAGTGTGATTTTTGCAAATTATCATCACTCTCAAATCGGGAGACCCGGGACTACGCGGTCAGTTCCTACAAGTTACATTGGTCACGTGCGAGGTGTTCGTGCCTCTTATGGGGTCGTTTTGGGGCTGGTTTGGGTTTTCACCCTTTAACATTCTGTTTTGAAGTCAAAGTGTGATTTTTTGCAAATTATCGTCCTACTATCAAACCGAGAAACCCGGGACTATGTGGTCAGTTCATTCAAGTTAAATTGGTCCCGTGCGAGGTGTTTGTGCTTCCTACGGGGTCATTTGGGGGCTGAATTTTGTTTTCACCCTTTAATGGATTATTTTTATGTCTAAGTGTGATTTCTGCAAATTATCGTCCTACTCTCAAACCGGGAAACCCGGGACTACGTGGTCTGTTCCTACAAGTTACATTCGTCCCGTGCGAGGTGGTCATGCCTCCTATAGGGCCGTTTGGGAGCTGGTTTGGGTTTTTACCCTTTAACGACTTGTTTTTAAGTCAAAGTGAGATTTTTGCAAACTATCGTCATGCTCTCAAACCGGGAGACCCGGGACTACGCGGTCAGTTCCTACAAGTTACATTGGTCCCCTGCGTGGTGTTCGTGCCTCCTACGGGATCGCTTGGGGGCTGGTTTGGGTTTTCACCCTTTCACGGCTTGTTTTTAAGTCAAAGTGTGATTTTTTCAAATTATCGTCATACTCTCAAATCGGAAAACTCAGGACTACGCGGTCAGTTCCTACAAGTTACATTGGTCCCGTGCGAGGTGTTTGTGCCTCCTACGGGTCATTTCGGGGCTGGTTTGCATTTTCACCCTTTAACAGTAAGTTTTGAAGTTAAAGGGTTGTTTTTGCAAATTATAATCCTACTCTCAAACTGGGAAACCCGAGACTACGTGGTCAGTTCCTACAAGTTACATTAGTCCCGTGTGAGGTTTTCGTTCCTCCTATGGGGTCATTTGGGTGCTGGTTTAGGTTTTCACCCTTTAACAGCTTGTTTTTAAGTCTAAGTGTGATTTTTGCAAACTATCATCCTACTCTCAAACCGGGAAACCTGGGACTACGCGGTCAGTTCCTAGAGGTTATATTGGTCACATTCGAGTTGTTCGTGACTCCAAGGGGTCATTTGGGGGTTGGTTCGGGTTTTCACTCTTTAACGGAATGTTTTTAAGTCAAAAGGTTATTTTTTCAAATTATCGTCCTACTCTCAAACCGGGACTACGCGATCAGTTTCTACAAGTTACATTGGTCCCGTGTGAGGTGTTCGTGCCTCTTACGGCGTCGTTTGGGGGCTCGTCTGGGTTTTCATCCTTTAACGGCTTGTTTTTAAGTCTAAGTGTGATTTTTAGAATTATCGTCTACTCTCAAACTGGGAAACTCGACACTAATCGGTCAGTTCCTAATGTTTACATTGGTCCTGTGCGAGGTGTTCGTGCCTCCTACGGGGTTGTCTGGGGGATGGTTTGGGTTTTCACCCTTTAACTGCTTGTTTTTAAGTCAAAGTGTGATTTTTTGCAAATTATCATCCTACTCCGAAATCGGGAAACCCGGGACTACGCGGTCAGTTCCTACAAGTTACATTGGTCCCGTACGAGGTGTTCGTGTCTCCTACGGGGTCGTTTGGGGGCTGGTTTGAGTTTTCACCCTTTCACGACTTGTTTTCAAGTCTGAGTGCGATTTTTGGAAATTATCGTCCTACTCTCAAACCGGGAGACCCGAGACTACACGGTCGGTTCCTACAAGTTACGTTGGTCCCGTGCGAGGTGTTCATGCCTCCTACGGGGTCATTTGGGGGCTGGTTGGGGTTTTCACACCTTAACGGCTTGTTTTTAAGTCTATGTGTGATTTTTGAAAATTAGCATCCTACTCCCAAATCGAGAGACCGGGGACTACGCCGCCAGTTCCTTCAAGTTACACTGGTCCTGTGCGAGGTGTTCGCGCCTCTTACGAGGTCGTTTGGGGGTTGGTTTGGGTTTTCACCCTTTAACGACTTATTTTTATGTCAAAGTGTATTTTTTTCAAACTATCATCATGCACTCAAACTGGGAGACCCGGAAATATGTGGTCAGTTCCTACAAGTTACATTGGTCCCCTGCGGGGTGTTCGTGCCTCTTACGGGATCGTTTGGGGGCTGGTTTGGGTTTTCACCCTTTCACGGCTTGTTTTCAAGTCAAAGTGTGATTTTTGCAAATTATCGTCATACTCTCAAATCGGGAGACCCAGGACTACGCGGTCAGTTCCAACAAGTTACATTGATCTCGTGCCTCTTACGGGTCGTTTCGGGGCTGGTTTGCATTTTCACCCTTTAACAGTAAGTTTTGAAGTTAAAGGGTGATTTTTTCCAATTATCGTCCTACTCTAAAACCGAGAAAACCAAGACTACACGGTCAGTTCGTACAAGTTACAATGGTCCCATGCGAGGTGTCCGTGCCTCCTACGGGGTCATTTGGGGGCTGGTTTGGGTTTTCACCCTTTAACGGCTTGTTTTTAAGTCTAAGTGTGGATTTTGCAAACTATCATCCTAGTCTCAAACCGGGAAACCTGGGACTAAGCGGTCAGTTCCTACAAGTTACGTTGGTCCCATGCGAGGTGTTCGTGACTCCTACGGGGTCGTTTGGGGGTTGGTTTGGGTTTTCACCCTTAAACGGCATGTTTTTAAGTCAAAGTGTGATTTTTCAAATTATCGTCCTACTCTCAAACCGGGAGACCCGGGACTACGCGATCGTTTCCTACAAGTTACATTGGTCCCGTGCGAGGTGTTCGTGCCTCTTACGGGGTCGTTTGGGGGCTGGTCTGGGTTTTCACCCATTAACGGCTTATTTTTAAGTCTAAATGTGATTTTTACAATTATCATCTACTCTCAAACTGGGAAACCCGAGACTACCCGGTCAGTTCCTAATGTTTACATTAGTACTATGCGAGGTGTTCGTCCCTCCTAAGGGGTTGTTTGGGGGCTGGTTTGGGTTTTCACCCTTTAACGGCTTGTTATTAAGTTAAAGTGTGATTTTTGCAAATTATCATCATACTCTCATACCGGGAAACCCGGGACTACGCGGTCAGTTCTAACAAGTTATATTGGTCTCGTGCGTGGTGTTCGTGCCTCCTACTGGGTCGTTTGGGGGCTGGTTTGGGTTTTCACCCTTTAATAGTCTGTTTTGAAGTCAAAGTGTGATTTTTGAAAATTATCGTCCTACTCTCTAATCGGGAAACTCGGGACTACCCGATCAGTTCCTATAAGTTACATTGGTCCTGTGCGAGGTGTTCAGGCCTCCTACGGGGTCGTTTGGGGGTTAGTTTGTGTTTTCACCCTTTTACAGCTTATTTTCAAATCAAAGTGTGATTTTTACAAATTATAGTCATACTCTCAAACCGGGAGACCCGGGATTACGCGGTCAGTTCCTACAAGTTACATTGGTTATGTGCTAGGTGTTTGTGCCTCCTACGGGGTCGTTTGGGGGCTGGTTTGAGTTTTCACCCATTAACGGCATGTTTTTAAGTAAAAGTGTGATTTTTTAAAATTATCGTCCTACTCTCAAACCAGGAGATCTGGGACTACGCGGTCAGTTCCTACAAGTTACATTGGTCCCGTGCGAGGTGTTCATGCGTCCTACGGGGTCGTTTGGGGGCTGGTTTAGGTTTTCACCCCATAACAACTTGTTTTTAAGTCTAAGCGTTATTTTTGCAAATTAGCATCCTACTCCCAAACTGGGAGACCCGGGACTACACGGTCAGTTCCTACAAGTTACATTTGTCCTGTGCGAGGTGTTCGTGCCTCTTATGGGGTCGTTTGGGGGTTGGTTTGGGTTTTCACCCTTTAACGACTTGTTTTTAAGTCAAAGTGTGATTTTCGCAAACTATCATCATACTCTCAAACCGGGAGACCCGGGACTAGGCGGTCAGTTGCTACAAGTTCAATTGTTCTCGTACGAGGTGTTCGTGCCTCCTAGAGGGTCGTTTGGGGGCTAGTTTGGGTTTACACCCTTTAACAGTCTGTTTTGAAGTTAAAGGGTGATTTTCGCAAATTATCGACCAACTCTCTAACAGGGAAACCCGAGACTACGCGGTCAGTTCCTACAAGTTACATTGGTCCCGTGCGAGGTGTTCGTGCCTCTTACGGGGTCATTTGGGGGCTGGTCTGGGTTTTCATCCTTTAATGGCTTATTTTTAAGTCTAAATGTGATTTTTTCAATTATCATCTACTCTCAAACAGGGAAACCCGAGACTACCCGGCCAGTTCCTAATGTTTACATTAGTCCTGTGCGAGGTGTTCGTGCCTCCTACGGGGTTGTTTGGGTGCTGGTTTGGTTTTTCACCCTTTAACGGCTTGTTTTTAAGTCAAAGTATGATTTTTGCAAATTATCATCGTACTCACATACCGGCAAACCCGGGACTACGCGATCAGTTCCTACAAATTACATTGGTCCCCTACGAGGTGTTCGAGCCTCCTACGGGGTCGTTTGGGGGCTGGTTTGGGTTTTCACCCTATCACGGCTTGTTTTCAAGTCAAAGTATGATTTTACAAATTATCGTCATACTCTCAAACCGGGAGACCCGTGACTACGCGGTCAGTTCTGACAAGTTATATTGGTCTCGTGCGAGGTGTCCGTGCCTCCTACTGGGTCGTTTGGGGGTTGGTTTGGATTTTCACCCTTTAATAGTCTGTTTTGAAGTCAAAGTGTGATTTTTGTAAATCATCGTCCTACTCTCTAACCGGGAAACTCGGGACTACCCGATCAGTTCCTATAAGTTACATTGGTACTGTGCGAAGTGTTCAGGCCTCCTACGAGGTCGTTTGGGGGTTAATTTGTGTTTACACCCTTATACGGCTTATTTTCAAGTCAAAGTGTTATTTTTACAAATTATAGTCATACTCTCAAACCGGGAGACCCAGGATTACGTGGTCAGTTCCTACAAGTTACATTGGTTATGTGTTAGGTGTTCGTGCCTCCTACGGGGTCGTTTGGGGGCTGGTTTGAGTTTTCACCCATTAACGGCTTATTTTTAAGTCAAAGTGTGATTTTTTAAAATTATCGTCCTACTCTCAAATCGGGAGATCTTGGACTACGCGATCTGTTCCTACAAGTTACATTGGTCCCGTGCGAGGTGTTCATGCCTCCTACGGGGTCGTTTGGGGGCTGGTTTGGGTTTTCACCCCATAACAACTTGTTTTTAAGTCTCAGAGTTATTTTTGCAAATTAGCATCCTACACCAAAACTGGGAGACTCAGGACTACACAGTCAGTTCCTACAAGTTACATTTGTCCTGTGCGAGGTGTTCGTGCCTCTTACGGGGTCGTTTGGAGGTTGGTTTGGGTTTTCACCCTTTAACGACTTGTTTTTAAGTCGAAGTGTGATTTTTACAAACTTTCATCATACTCTCAAACCGGGAGACCCGGGACTAGGCGGTCAGTTGCTACAAGTTCAATTGGTCCCGTACGAGGTGTTCGTGCCTCCTACGGGGTCGTTTGGGGGCTAGTTTGGGTTTTAACCCTTTAACAGTATGTTTTGAAGTTAAAGGGTGATTTTCGCAAATTATCGACCTACTCTCTAACAGGGAAACCCGGGACTACGGGGTCAGTTCCTACAAGTTACATTGGTCCTGTGCGAGGTGTTCGTGCCTCCTACGGGGTCGTTTGGGGGCTTTTTTTGTTTTCACCCTTTAACAGCTTATTTTTAAGTCTAATTGTGATTTTTGGAAACTATCGTCTACTCTCAAACCGAGAAAACCGGGACTACACAGTCAGTTCCTACAAGTTACATTGGTCCTGTATGAAGAGTTCGTGCCTCCTACGAGGTCGTTTGGGGGCTGGTTTGGGTTTTCCCTCTTTAACTCCAAGTGTGATTTTTGCAAATTATCATCATATTCTTAAACTGGGAGACCCGGGAGTAGGCGGTCAGTTCCTACAAGTTACACTGGTCCCATGCGAGGTGTTCGTGCCTCCTACATGTTCATTTTGGGGATGGTTTGGGTTTTCACCCTTTAACAGTCTATTTTGAAGTTAAAGAGTGATTTTTGTAAATTATCGTCCAACTCTCTAACCCAGAAACCCGGGACTATGCGGTCAATTCCTACAAGTTACATTGGTCCCGTGCGAGGTGTTCGTGCCTCCTACGGTGTCATTTGGGGGCTGGTTTGGGTTTTCACCCTTTAACGGCTTGTTTTTAAGTCAAAGTGTGATTTTTGCAAATTATCGTCATACTTTCAAATCGGGAGACCCGGGACTATGCGGTCCGTTCCTACAAGTTACATTGGTCCCATGCATGGTGTTCATACCTCCTACGGGGTAGTTTGGGGGCTGATTTGGGTTTTCACCCTTTAATGGCTTGATTTTAAGTCTAAGTGCGATTTTTTCAAATTATCGTCCTACTCTCAAATCGGGAAACCCGGGACAACGCGATCAGTTCCTACAAGTTACATTGGTCCCGTGCGAGGTGTCCATGCCTCATACGGGGTCATTTTGGGGATGGTTTGGGTTTTCACCCTTTAACAGTCTGTTTTGAAGTTAAAGGGTGATTTTTGCAAATTATCATCCAACTCTAAAATCGGGAAACCCAGGACTACGCGGTCAATTCCTACAAGTTACATTGATCCCGTGCGAGGTGTTTGTTGCCTCCTACGGCGTCATTTGGGGGCTGGTTTGGGTTTTCACCCTTTAACGGCTTGTTTTTAAGTCAAAGTGTGATTTTTGTAAACTATCATCATACTCTGAAATAGGGAGACCCGGGACTACCCGGTCAGTTCCTAAAAGTTACATTGGTCCCATGCGAGGTGTTCGCGCCTCCTACGGGGTCGTTTGGGGGTTGTTTTGATTTTCACCCTTTAACGGCTTATTTTTAAGTCTAAGTGTGATTTTTGCAAATTATCGTCTACTCTCAAATCGGGAAACCCGGGACTACTCGGTCAGTTCCTACAAGTTACATTGGTCCTGTGCGAGGTGTTCATGCCTCCTACGGGGTCGTTTGGGGGCTGGTTTGGGTTTTCACCCTTTAACGGTTTGTTTTTAAGTCAATGTGTGATTTTTCCAAATTATCGTCATACTCTCAAACCGGGAGACCCGGGAGTATGCGATCAATTCCTACAAGTTACATTGGTCCCGTGCGAGGTGTTCGTCCCTCTTACGGGGTCATTTTGGGAATGGTTGGGGTTTTCACCCTTTAACAATCTGTTTTGAAGTTAAAGGGTGATTTTTGCAAATTATTATCCAACTCTAAAATCGGGAAACCCAGGACTATGCGGTCAATTCCTACCAGTTATAATGGTCCCGTGAGAGGTGTTCATGCCTCCTACGGTGTCATTTGGGGGTTGGTTTGGGTTTTCACCCTTTAACGACTTGTTTTTAAGTAAAAGTGTGATTTTTGCAAATTATCGTCATACTCTCAAACCGGGAGACCCGGGACTACGTGGTCCGTTCCTATAAGTTACATTGGTCCCATGCGTGGTGTTCGTGCCTCCTACGGGGTCGTTTAGGGGCTGATTTGGGTTTTCACCCTTTAACGGCTTGATTTTAAGTCTATGTTTGATTTTTTCAAATTAGCGTCCTACTCTCAAATCGGGAAACCCGGGACAACGCGATCAGTTCCTACAAGTTACATTGGTCCCTTGTGAGGTATTCATGCCTCCTACGGGATCGTTTGGGGGCTAGTTTGGGTTTTCATCCTTTCACGGCTTGTTTTTAAGTCAAAGTGTGATTTTTGCAAATTATCGTCATACTCTCAAACCGGGAGACACGGGACTAGGCGGTCAGTTCCTACAAGTTAAATTGGTCCCGTGCGAGATTTTCGTGCCTCCTACGGGGTCATTTTGGGGATGGTTTTGGTTTTCACCCTTTTACAGTCTGTTTCGAAGTTAAAGGGTGATTTTTGCAAATTATCGTCCAACTCTAAAACTGGGAAACCCGGGACTACGCGGTCAAATCCTACAGGTTACATTGATCCCGTGCGAGGTGTTTGTTTCCTCCTACGGTGTGATTTGGGGGCTGGTTTGGGCTTTCACCCTTTAACGGCTTGTTTTTAAGTCAAAGTGTGATTTTAGTAAACTATCGTCATACTCTCAAACCGGGAGACCCGGGACTACACGGTCAGTTCCTACAAGTTACATTGGTCCCGTACGAGGTGTTCGTGCCTCATACAGGGTCGTTTGGGGGCTTGTTTGGGTTTTTACCCATTAACGACTTATTTTTAAGTTAAAGTGTAATTTTTGCAAATTATCGTCATACTCTCAAACCGAGAGATCCGAGACTAAGCGGTCAGTTCCTACAAGTTACATTGGTCCAGTACGAGATTTTCGTGCCTCCTACGGGGTCATTTTGGGGATGGTTTTTGTTTTCACCCTTTTACAGTCTGTTTTGAAGTTAAAGGGTGATTTTTGCAAATTATCATCCAACTCTAAAACTGGGAAACCCAGGACTACGCGGTCAAATCCTACAGGTTACATTGATCCCGTGCGAGGTGTTTGTTTCCTCCTACGGTGTGATTTGGGGGCTGGTTTGGGTTTTCACCCTTTAACGGCTTGTTTTTAAGTCAAAGTGTGATTTTAGTAAACTATCGTCATACTCTCAAACCGGGAGACCCGGGACTACGCGGTCAGTTCCTACAAGTTACATTGGTCCCGTGCGAGGTGTTCGTGCCTCATACGGGGTCGTTTGGGGGCTTGTTTGGGTTTTTACCCTTTAACGACTTATTTTTAAGTTAAAGTGTGATTTTTGCAAACTATCATCATACTCTCAAACCGGGAGACCCGAGACTAGGCGGTCAGTTGCTACAAGTTCAATTGGTCTCGTACGAGGTGTTCGTGCCTCCTACAGGTTCGTTTGGGGGCTAGTTTGGGTTTTCACCCTTTAACAGTCTGTTTTGAAGTTAAAGGGTGATTTTCGCAAATTATCGACCAACTCTCTAACAGGGAAACCCGAGACTACGCGGTCAGTTCCTACAAGTTACATTGGTCCCGTGCGAGGTGTTCGTGCCTCTTACGGGGTCATTTGGGGGATGGTCTGGGTTTTCATCCTTTAATGGCTTATTTTTAAGTCTAAATGTGATTTTTTCAATTATCATCTACTCTCAAACAGGGAAACCCGAGACTACCCGGCCAATTCCTAATGTTTACATTAGTCCTGTGCGAGTTGTTTGTGCCTCCTACGGGGTTGTTTGGGTGCTGGTTTGGGTTTTCACCCTTTAACGGCTTGTTTTTAAGTCAAAGTATGATTTTTACAAATTATCATCGTACTCACATACCGGGAAACCCGGGACTACGCGATCAGTTCCTACAAATTACATTGGTCCCCTACGAGGTGTACGAGCCTCCTACGGGGTCGTTTGGGGGCTGGTTTGGGTTTTCACCCTTTCACGGCTTGTTTTCAAGTCAAAGTATGATTTTACAAATTATCGTCATACTCTCAAACCGGGAGACCCGTGACTACGCGGTCAGTTCTGACAAGTTATATTGGTCTCGTGCGAGGTGTTCGTGCCTCCTACTGGGTCGTTTGGGGGTTGGTTTGGGTTTTCACCCTTTAATAGTCTGTTTTGAAGTCAAAGTGTGATTTTGTAAATTATCGTCCTACTCTCTAACCGGGAAACTCGGGACTACCCGATCAGTTCCTATAAGTTACATTGGTACTGTGCGAGGTGTTCGGGCCTCCTACGAGGTCGTTTGGGGGTTAATTTGTGTTTACACCCTTTTACGGCTTATTTTCAAGTCAAAGTGTTATTTTTACAAATTATAGTCATACTCTCAAACCGGGAGACCCGGGATTACGCGGTCAGTTCCTACAAGTTACATTGGTTATGTGTTAGGTGTTCGTGCCTCCTACGGGGTCGTTTGGGGGCTGGTTTGATTTTTCACCCATTAACGACTTATTTTTAAGTGAAAGTGTGATTTTTTAAAATTATCGTCCTACTCTCAAATCGGGAGATCTTGGACTACGCGGTCAGTTCCTACAAGTTACATTGGTCCCATGCGAGGTGTTCATGCCTCCTACGGGGTCGTTTGGGGGCTGGTTTGGGTTTTCACCCCATAACAACTTGTTTTTAAGTCTAAGCATTATTTTTGCAAATTAGCATCCTACTCCCAAACTGGGAGACCCAGGACTACACGGTCAGTTCCTACAAGTTATATTTGTCCTGTGCGAGGTGTTCGTGCCTCTCACGGGGTCGTTTGGGGGTTGGTTTGGGTTTTCACCCTTTAACGACTTATTTTTAAGTCGAAGTGTGATTTTTGCAAACTTTCATCATACTCTCAAACCGGGAGACCCGGGACTAGGCGGTCAGTTGCTACAAGTTCTATTGGTCCCGTACGAGGTGTTCGTGCCTCCTACGGGGTCGTTTGGGGGCTAGTTTGGGTTTTAACCCTTTAACAGTCTGTTTTGAAGTTAAAGGGTGATTTTCGCAAATTATCGACCTACTCTCTAACAGGGAAACCCGGGACTACGCGGTCAGTTCCTACAAGTTACATTGGTCCCGTGCGAGGTGTTCGTGCCTCCTACGGGGTCGTTTGGGGGCTGTTTTTGTTTTCACCCTTTAACAGCTTATTTTTAAGTCTAATTGTGATTTTTGCAAACTATCGTCTACTCTCAAACCGAGAAAACCGGGACTACACAGTCAGTTCCTACAAGTTACATTGTTCCTGTATGAGAAGTTCGTGACTCCTACGAGGTCGTTTGGGGGATGGTTTGGGTTTTCCCTCTTTAACTCCAAGTGTGATTTTTGCAAATTATCATCATATTCTTAAACCGGGAGACCCGGGACTAGGCGGTCAGTTCCTACAAGTTACATTGGTCCCATGCGAGGTGTTCGTGCCTCCTACATGTTCATTTTGGAGATGGTTTGGGTTTTCACCCTTTAACAGTCTATTTTGAAGTTAAAGAGTGATTTTTGTAAATTATCGTCCAACTCTGTAACCCAGAAACCCGGGACTATGCGGTCAATTCCTACAAGTTACATTGGTCCCGTGCAAGGTGTTCGTGCCTCCTACGGTGTCATTTGGGGGCTGGTTTGGGTTTTCACCCTTTAACGGCTTATTTTTAAGTCAAAGTGTGATTTTTGCAAATTATCGTCATACTTTCAAATCGGGAGACCCGGGACTATGCGGTCCGTTCCTACAAGTTACATTGGTCCCATGCCTGGTGTTCATACCTCCTACGGGGTAGTTTGGGGGCTGATTTGGGTTTTCACCCTTTAATGGCTTGATTTTAAGTCTAAGTGCGATTTTTTCAAATTATCGTCCTACTCTCAAATCGGGAAACCCGGGACAACGCGATCAGTTCCTACAAGTTACATTGGTCCCGTGCGAGGTGTTAGTGCCTCACACGGGGTCATTTTGGGGATGGTTTGGGGTTTCACCCTTTAACAGTCTGTTTTGAAGTTAAAGGGTGATTTTTGCAAATTATCATCCAACTCTAAAATCGGGAAACCCAGGACTACGCGGCCAATTCCTACAAGTTACATTGATCTCGTGCGAGGTGTTTGTTGCCTCCTACGGTGTCATTTGGGGGCTGGTTTGGGTTTTCACCCTTTAACGGCTTGTTTTTAAGTCAATGTGTGATTTTTGTAAACTATCATCATACTCTGAAATAGGGAGACCCGGGACTACCCGGTCAGTTCCTAAAAGTTACATTGGTCCCATGCGAGGTGTTCGTGCCTCCTACGGGGTCGTTTGGGGGTTGTTTTGATTTTCACCCTTTAACGGCTTATTTTTAAGTCTAAGTGTGATTTTTGCAAATTATCGTCTAATCTCAAACCGGGAAACCCGGGACTACTCGGTCAGTTCCTACATGTTACATTGGTTCTGTGCGAGGTGTTCATGCCTCCTATGGGGTCGTTTGGGGGCTGGTTTGGGTTTTCACCCTTTAACGGTTTGTTTTTAAGTCAAAGTGTGATTTTTCCAAATTATCGTCATACTCTCAAACCGGGAGACCCGGGAGTATGCGATCAATTCCTACAAGTTACATTGGTCCCGTGCGAGGTGTCCGTCCCTCTTACGGGGTCATTTTGGGAATGGTTGGGGTTTTCACCCTTTAACAATCTGTTTTGAAGTTAAAGGGTGATTTTTCTAAATTATTGTCCAACTCTAAAATCGGGAAACCCAGGACTATGCGGTCAATTCCTACAAGTTACATTGGTCCCGTGAGAGGTGTTCGTGCCTCCTACGGTGTCATTTGGGGGCTGGTTTGGGTTTTCACCCTTTAACGACTTGTTTTTAAGTAAAAGTGTGATTTTTGCAAATTATCGTCACACTCTCAAACCGGGAGACCCGGGACTACGCGGTCCGTTCCTATAAGTTACATTGGTCCCATGCGTGGTGTTCGTGCCTCCTACAGGGTCGTTTAGGGGCTGATTTGGGTTTTCACCCTTTAACGGCTTGATTTTAAGTCTATGTTTGATTTTTTCAAATTAGCGTCCTACTCTCAAATCGGGAAACCCGGGACAACGCGATCAGTTCCTACAAGTTACAATGGTCCCTTTTGAGGTATTCATGCCTCCTACGTGATCGTTTGGGGGCTAGTTTGGGTTTTCATCCTTTCACGGCTTGTTTTTAAGTCAAAGTGTGATTTTTTCAAATTATCGTCATACTCTCAAACCGGGAGACACGGGACTAGGCGGCCAGTTCCTACAAGTTACATTGGTCCCGTGCGAGATTTTCGTGCCTCCTACGGGGTCATTTTGGGGATGGTTTTGGTTTTCACCCTTTTACAGTCTGTTTTGAAGTTAAAGGGTGATTTTTGCAAATTATCGTCCAACTCTAAAACTGGGAAACCCGGGACTATGCGGTCAAATCCTACAGGTTACATTGATCCCGTGCGAGGTGTTTGTTTCCTCCTACGGTGTGATTTGGGGGCTGGTTTGGGTTTTCACCCTTTAACGGCTTGTTTTTAAGTCAAAGTGTGATTTTAGTAAACTATCGTCATACTCTCAAACCGGGAGACCCGGGACTACGCGGTCAGTTCCTACAAGTTACATTGGTCCCGTGCGAGGTGTTCGTGCCTCATACGGGGTCGTTTGGGGGCTTGTTTGGGTTTTTACCCTTTAACGACTTATTTTTAAGTTAAAGTGTGATTTTTGCAAACTATCATCATACTCTCAAACCGGGAGACCCGGGACTAGGCGGTCAGTTACTACAAGTTCAATTGGTCTCGTACGAGGTGTTCGTGCCTCCTACAGGGTCGTTTGGGGGCTAGTTTGGGTTTTCACCCTTTAATAGTCTGTTTTGAAGTTAAAGGGTGATTTTCGCAAATTATCGACCAACTCTCTAACAGGGAAACCCGAGACTACGCGGTCAGTTCCTACAAGTTACATTGGTCCCGTGCGAGGTGTTCGTGCCTCTTACGGGGTCATGTGGGGGCTGGTCTGGGTTTTCATCCTTTAATGGCTTATTTTTAAGTCTAAATGTGATTTTTTCAATTATCATCTACTCTCAAACAGGGAAACCCGAGACTACCCGGCCAGTTCCTAATGTTTACATTAGTCCTGTGCGAGGTGTTCGTGCCTCCTACGGGGTTGTTTGGGTGCTGGTTTGGGTTTTCACCCTTTAACGGCTTGTTTTTAAGTCAAAGTATGATTTTTGCAAATTATCATCGTACTCACATACCGGGAAACCCGGGACTACGCGATCAGTTCCTACAAATTACATTGGTCCCCTACGAGGTGTTCGAGCCTCCTACGGGGTCGTTTGGGGGCTGGTTTGGGTTTTCATCCTTTCACGGCTTGTTTTCAAGTCAAAGTATGATTTTACAAATTATCGTCATACTCTCAAACCGGGAGACCCGTGACTACGCGCTCAGTTCTGACAAGTTATATTGGTCTCGTGCGAGGTGTTCGTGCCTCCTACTGGGTCGTTTGGGGGTTGGTTTGGGTTTTCACCCTTTAATAGTCTGTTTTGAAGTCAAAGTGTGATTTTTGTAAATTATCGTCCTACTCTCTAACCGGGAAACTCGGGACTACCCGATCAGTTCCTATAAGTTACATTGGTATTGTGCGAGGTGTTCGGGCCTCCTACGAGGTCGTTTGGGGGTTAATTTGTGTTTACACCCTTTTACGGCTTATTTTCAAGTCAAAGTGTTATTTTTACAAATTATAGTCATACTCTCAAACAGGGAGACCCGGGATTACGCGGTCAGTTCCTACAAGTTACATTGGTTATGTGTTAGGTGTTCGTGCCTCCTACGGGGTCGTTTGGGGGCTGGTTTGAGTTTTCACCCATTAACGGCTTATTTTTAAGTGAAAGTGTGATTTTTTAAAATTATCGTCCTACTCTCAAATCGGGAGATCTTGGACTACGCGGTCAGTTCCTACAAGTTACATTGGTCCCGTGCGAGGTGTTCATGCCTCCTACGGGGTCGTTTGGGGGCTGGTTTGGGTTTTCACCCCATAACAACTTGTTTTTAAGTCTAAGTGTTATTTTTGCAAATTAGCATCCTACTCCCAAACTGGGAGACCCAGGACTACACGGTTAGTTCCTACAAGTTACATTTGTCCTGTGCGAGGTGTTCGTGCCTCTTACGGGGTCGTTTGGGGGTTGGTTTGGGTTTTCACCCTTTAACGACTTGTTTTTAAGTCGAAGTGTGATTTTTGCAAACTTTCATCATACTCTCAAACTGGGAGACCCGGGACTAGGCGGTCAGTTGCTACAAGTTCAATTGGTCCCGTACGAGGTGTTCGTGCCTCCTACGGGGTCGTTTGGGGGCTAGTTTGGGTTTTAACCCTTTAACAGTCTGTTTTGAAGTTAAAGGGTAATTTTCGAGAATTATCGACCTACTCTAATAGGGAAACCCGGGACTACGCGGTCAGTTCCTACAAGTTACATTGGTCCCATGCGAGGTGTTCGTGCCTCCTACGGGGTCGTTTGGGGGCTGTTTTTGTTTTCACCCTTTAACAGCTTATTTTTAAGTCTAATTGTGATTTTTGCAAACTATCGTCTACTCTCAAACCGAGAAAACCGGGACTACACAGTCAGTTCCTACAAGTTACATTGGTCCTGTATGAGAAGTTCGTGCCTCCTACGTGGTCGTTTGGGGGCTGGTTTGGGTTTTCCCTCGTTAACTCCAAGTGTGATTTTTGCAAATTATCATCATATTATTAAACCGGGAGACCCGGGAGTAGGCGGTCAGTTCCTACAAGTTACATTGGTCCCATGCGAGGTGTTCGTGCCTCCTACATGTTCATTTTGAGGATGGTTTGGGTTTTCACCCTTTAACAGTCTATTTTGAAGTTAAAGAGTGATTTTTGTAAATTATCGTCCAACTCTGTAACCCAGAAACCCGGGACTACGTGGTCAATTCCTACAAGTTACATTGGTACCGTGCGAGGTGTTCGTGCCTCCTACGGTGTCATTTGGGGGCTGGTTTGGGTTTTCACCCTTTAACGGCTTGTTTTTAAGTCAAAGTGTGATTTTTGCAAATTATCATCATACTTTCAAATCGGGAGACCCGGGACTATGTGGTCCGTTCCTACAAGTTATATTGGTCCCATGCCTGGTGTTCATACCTCCTACGGGGTAGTTTGGGGGCTGATTTGGGTTTTCACCCTTTAATGGCTTGATTTTAAGTCTAAGTGCGATTTTTTCAAATTATCGTCCTACTCTCAAATCGGGAAACCCGGGACAACGTGATCAGTTCCTACAAGTTACATTGGTCCCGTGCGAGGTGTTCGTGCCTCATACGGGATCATTTTGGGGATGGTTTGGGTTTTCACCCTTTAACAGTCTGTTTTGAAGTTAAAGGGTGATTTTTGCAAATTATCATCCAACTCTAAAATCGGGAAACCCAGGACTACGCGGTCAATTCCTACAAGTTACATTGATCCCGTACGAGGTGTTTGTTGCCTCCTACGGTGTCATTTGGGGGCTAGTTTGGGTTTTCACCCTTTAACGGCTTGTTTTTAAGTCAAAGTGTGATTTTTGTAAACTATCATCATACTCTGAAATAGGGAGACCCGGGACTACCCGGTCAGTTCCTAAAAGTTACATTGGTCCCATGCGAGGTGTTCGTGCCTCCTACGGGGTCGTTTGGGGGTTGTTTTGATTTCCACCCTTTAACGGCTTATTTTTAAGTCTAAGTGTGATTTTTGCAAATTATCGTCTACTCTCAAACCGGGAAACCCGGGACTACTCGGTCAGTTCCTACATGTTATATTGGTCCTGTGCGAGGTGTTCATGCCTCCTACGGGGTCGTTTGGGGGCTGGTTTGGGTTTTCACCCTTTAACGGTTTGTTTTTAAGTCAAAGTGTGATTTTTCCAAATTATCGTCATACTCTCAAACCGGGAGACCCGGGAGTATGCGATCAATTCCTACAAGTTACATTGGTCCCGTGCGAGGAGTTCGTCCCTCTTACGGGGTCATTTTGGGAATGGTTTGGGTTTTCACCCTTTAACAATCTGTCTTGAAGTTAAAGGGTGATTTTTGTAAATTATTGTCCAACTCTAAAATCGGGAAACCCAGGACTATGCGGTCAATTCCTACAAGTTACATTGGTCCCGTGAGAGGTGTTCGTGCCTCCTACGGTGTCATTTGGGGGCTGGTTTGGGTTTTCACCCTTTAATGACTTATTTTTAAGTAAAAGTGTGATTTTTGCAAATTATCGTCATAGTCTCAAACCGGGAGACCCGGGACTACGCGGTCCGTTCCTATAAGTTACATTGGTCCCATGCGTGGTGTTCGTGCCTCCTACGGGGTCATTTAGGGTCTGATTTGGGTTTTCACCCTTTAACGGCTTGATTTTAAGTCTATGTTTGATTTTTTCAAATTAGCGTCCTACTCTCAAATCGGGAAACCCGGGACAACGCGATCAGTTCGTACAAGTTACATTGGTCCCTTGTGAGGTATTCATGCCTCCTACGGGATCGTTTGGGGGCTAGTTTGGGTTTTCATCCTTTCACGGCTTGTTTTGAAGTCAAAGTGTGATTTTTGCAAATTATCGTCATACTCTCAAACCGGGAGACACGGGACTAGGCGGTCAGTTCCTACAAGTTACATTGGTCCCGTGCGAGATTTTCGTGCCTCCTACGAGGTCATTTTGGGGATGGTTTTGGTTTTCACCCTTTTACAGTCTGTTTTGAAGTTAAAGGGTGATTTTTGCAAATTATCGTCCAACTCTAAAAATGGGAAACCCGGGACTACGCGGTCAAATCCTACAGGTTACATTGATCCCGTGCGAGGTGTTTGTTTCCTCCTATGGTGTGATTTGGGGGCTGGTTTGGGTTTTCACCCTTTAACGGCTTGTTTTTAAGTCAAAGTGTCATTTTAGTAAACTATCGTCATACTCTCAAACCGGGAGACCCGGGACTACGCGGTCAGTTCCTACAAGTTACATTGGTCCCGTGCGAGGTGTTCGTGCCTCATACGGGGTCGTTTGGGGGCTTGTTTGGGTTTTTACCCTTTAACGACTTATTTTTAAGTTAAAGTGTGATTTTTGCAAACTATCATCATACTCTCAAACTGGGAGACCCGGGACTAGGCGGTCAGTTGCTACAAGTTCAATTGGTCTCGTACGAGGTGTTCGTGCCTCCTACAGGGTCGTTTGGGGGCTAGTTTGGGTTTTCACCCTTTAACAGTCTGTTTTGAAGTTAAAGGGTGATTTTCGCAAATTATCGACCAACTCTCTAACAGGGAAACCCGAGACTACGCGGTCAGTTCCTACAAGTTACATTGGTCCCGTGCGAGGTGTTCGTGCCTCTTACGGGGTCATGTGGGGGCTGGTCTGGGTTTTCATCCTTTAATGGCTTATTTTTAAGTCTAAATGTGATTTTTTCAATTATCATCTACTCTCAAACAGGGAAACCTGAGACTACCTGGCCAGTTCCTAATGTTTACATTAGTCCTGTGCGAGGTGTTCGTGCCTCCTACGGGGTTGTTTGGGTGTTGGTTTGGGTTTTCACCCTTTAACGGCTTGTTTTTAAGTCAAAGTATGATTTTTGCAAATTATCATCGTACTCACATACCGGGAAACCCGGGACTACGCGATCAGTTCCTACAAATTACATTGGTCCCCTACGAGGTGTTCGAGCCTCCTACGGGGTCGTTTGGGGGCTGGTTTGGGTTTTCACCCTTTCACGGCTTGTTTTCAAGTCAAAGTATGATTTTACAAATTATCGTCATACTCTCAAACCGGGAGACCCGTGACTACGCGGTCAGTTCTGACAAGTTATATTGGTCTCGTGCGAGGTGTTCGTGCCTCCTACTGGGTCGTTTGGGGGTTGGTTTGGGTTTTCACGCTTTAATAGTCTGTTTTGAAGTCAAAGTGTGATTTTTGTAAATTATCGTCCCACTCTCTAACCGGGAAACTCGGGACTACCCGATCAGTTCCTATAAGTTACATTGGTACTGTGCGAGGTGTTCGGGCCTCCTACGAGGTCGTTTGGGGGTTAATTTGTGTTTACACCCTTTTACGGCTTATTTTCAAGTCAAAGTGTTATTTTTACAAATTATAGTCATACTCTCAAACCGGGAGACCCGGGATTACGCGGTCAGTTCCTACAAGTTACATTGGTTATGTGTTAGGTGTTCGTGCCTCCTACGGGGTCGTTTGGGGGCTGGTTTGAGTTTTCACCCATTAACGGCTTATTTTTAAGTGAAAGTGTGATTTTTTAAAATTATCGTCCTACTCTCAAATCGGGAGATCTTGGACTACGCGGTCAGTTCCTACAAGTTACATTGGTCCCGTGCGAGGTGTTCATGCCTCCTACGGGGTCGTTTGGGGGCTGGTTTGGGTTTTCACCCCATAACAACTTGTTTTTAAGTCTAGGTGTTATTTTTGAAAATTAGCATCCTACTCCCAAACTGGGAAACCCAGGACTACACGGTCAGTTCCTACAAGTTACATTTGTCTTGTGCGAGGTGTTCGTGCCTCTTACGGGGTCGTTTGGGGGTTGGTTTGGGTTTTCACCCTTTAACGACTTGTTTTTAAGTCGAAGTGTGATTTTTGCAAACTTTCATCATACTCTCAAACCGGGAGACCCGGGACTAGGCGGTCAGTTGCTACAAGTTCAATTGGTCCCGTACGAGGTGTTCGTGCCTCTTATGGGGTCGTTTGGGGGCTAGTTTGGGTTTTAACCCTTTAACAGTCTGTTTTGAAGTTAAAGGGTAATTTTCACAAATTATCGACCTACTCTCTAACAGGGAAACCCGGGACTACGCGGTCAGTTCCTACAAGTTACATTGGTCCCGTGCGAGGTGTTCGTGCCTCCTACGGGGTCGTTTGGGGGCTGTTTTTGTTTTCACCCTTTAACAGCTTATTTTTAAGTCTAATTGTGATTTTTGCAAACTATCGTCTACTCTCAAACCGAGAAAATCGGGACTACACAGTCAGTTCCTACAAGTTACATTGGTCCTGTATGAGAAGTTCGTGCCTCCTACGAGGTCGTTTGGGGGCTAGTTTGGGTTTTCCCTCTTTAACTCCAAGTGTGATTTTTGCAAATTATCATCATATTCTTAAACCGGGAGACCCGGGACTAGGCGGTCAGTTCCTACAAGTTACATTGGTCCCATACGAGGTGTTCGTGCCTCGTACATGTTCATTTTGGGGATGGTTTGGGTTTTCACCCTTTAACAGTCTATTTTGAAGTTAAAGAGTGATTTTTGTAAATTATCGTCCAACTCTGTAACCCAGAAACCCGGGACTATGCGGTCAATTCCTACAAGTTACATTGGTCCCGTGCGAGGTGTTCGTGCCTCCTACGGTGTCATTTGGGGGCTGGTTTGGGTTTTCACCCTTTAACGGCTTGTTTTTAAGTCAAAGTGTGATTTTTGCAAATTATCGTCATACTTTCAAATCGGGAGACCCGGGACTATGCGGTCCGTTCCTACAAGTTACATTGGTCCCATGCCTGGTGTTCATACCTCCTACGGGGTAGTTTGGGGGCTGATTTGGGTTTTCACCCTTTAATGGCTTGATTTTAAGTCTAAGTGCGATTTTTTCAAATTATCGTCCTACTCTCAAATCGGGAAACCCGGGACAACGCGATCAGTTCCTACAAGTTACATTGGTCCCGTGCGAGGTGTTCGTGCCTCATACGGGGTCATTTTGGGGATGGTTTGGGTTTTCACCCTTTAAAAGTCTGTTTTGAAGTTAAAGGGTGATTTTTGCAAATTATCATCCAACTCTAAAATCGGGAAACCCAGGACTACGCGGTCAATTCCTACAAGTTACATTGATCCCGTGCGAGGTGTTTGTTGCCTCCTACGGGGTCGTTTGGGGGCAGGTTTGGGTTTTCACCCTTTAACGGCTTGTTTTTAAGTCAAAGTGTGATTTTTGTAAACTATCATCATACTCTGAAATAGGGAGACCCGGGACTACCCGGTCAGTTCCTAAAAGTTACATTGGTCCCATGCGAGGTGTTCGTGCCTCCTACGGGGTCGTTTGGGGGTTGTTTTGATTTTCACCCTTTAACGGCTTATTTTTAAGTCTAAGTGTGATTTTTGCAAATTATCGTCTACTCTCAAACCGGGAAACTCGGGACTACTCGGTCAGTTCCTACATGTTACATTGGTCCTGTGCGAGGTGTTCATGCCTCCTACGGGGTCGTTTGGGGGCTGGTTTGGGTTTTCACCCTTTAACGGTTTGTTTTTAAGTCAAAGTGTGATTTTTCCAAATTATCGGCATACTCTCAAACCGGGAGACCCGGGAGTATGCGATCAATTCCTGCAAGTTACATTGGTCCCATGCGAGGTGTTCGTCCCTCTTACGGGGTCATTTTGGGAATGGTTTGGGTTTTCACACTTTAACAATCTGTTTTGAAGTTAAAGGGTGATTTTTGCAAATTATTGTCCAACTCTAAAATCGGGAAACCCAGGACTATGCGGTCAATTCCTACAAGTTACATTGGTCCCGTGAGAGGTGTTCGTGCCTCCTACGGTGTCATTTGGGGGCTGGTTTGGGTTTTCACCCTTTAACGACTTGTTTTTAAGTAAAAGTGTGATTTTTGCAAATTATCGTCATACTCTCAAACCAGGAGACCCGGGACTACGCGGTCCGTTCCTATAAGTTACATTGGTCCCATGCGTGGTGTTCGTGCCTCCTACGGGGTCGTTTAGGGGCTGATTTGGGTTTTCACCCTTTAACGGCTTGATTTTAAGTCTATGTTTGATTTTTTTAAATTAGCGTCCTACTCTCAAATCGGGAAACCCGGGACAACGCGATCAGTTCCCACAAGTTACATTGGTCCCTTGTGAGGTATTCATGCCTCCTACGGGATCGTTTGGGGGCTAGTTTGGGTTTTCATCCTTTCACGGCTTGTTTTTAAGTCAAAGTGTGATTTTTGCAAATTATCGTCATACTCTCAAACCGGGAGACAAGGGACTAGGCGGTCAGTTCCTACAAGCTACATTGGTCCCGTGCGAGATTTTCGTGCCTCCTACGGGGTCATTTTGGGGATGGTTTTGGTTTTCACCCTTTACAGTCTGTTTTGAAGTTAAAGGGTGATTTTTGCAAATTATCGTCCAACTCTAAAACTGGGAAACCCGGGACTACGCGGTCAAATCCTACAGGTTACATTGATCCCGTGCGAGGTGTTTGTTTCCTCCTACGGTGTGATTTGGGGGCTGGTTTGGGCTTTCACCCTTTAACGGCTTGTTTTTAAGTCAAAGTGTGATTTTAGTAAACTATCGTCATACTCTCAAACCGGGAGACCCGGGACTGCACGGTCAGTTCCTACAAGTTACATTGGTCCCATGCGAGGTGTTCGTGCCTCATACAGGGTCGTTTGGGGGCTTGTTTGGGTTTTTACCCATTAATGACTTATTTTTAAGTTAAAGTATAATTTTTGCAAATTATCGTCATACTCTCAAACCGAGAGATTCGAGACTAAGCGGTCAGTTCCTACAGGTTACATTGGTCCAGTGCGAGGTGTTCGTGCCTCCTACGGGGTCGTTTGGGGGTTGGTTTGGGTTTTTACCCTTTAACAGTCTGTTTTGAAGTCAAAGTGTGATTTTTGCAAATTATCATCCTACTCTCAAACCGGGAAACCTGGGACTACGCGGTCAGTTCCTACAAGTTACATTGGTCCCTGCAAGGTGTTCGTGCCTCCTACGGTGTCGTTTGGGGGTTGGTTTTTGTTTTCACCCTTTAACGAATTGTTTTTATATCCAAGTGTGATATTTGCAAATTATCGTCCATCGGTCAAACCGGGAAACCCGGGACTACACGGTCAGTTCCTACAAGTTACATTGGTCCTATGCGAGGTGTCCATGCCTCCTACGGGGTCGTTTGGGAGCTGGTTTAGGTTTTCACCCTTTAACGGCTTATTCTTAAGTCAAAGTGTGATTTTTATGAATTATCATCATACTCTCAAACCGAGAGACTCGGGACTACGCGACCGATTCCTATAAGTTATATCGATCCCGTGCGAGGTCTTCGTGCCTCTTACGGGGTCGTTTGGGGGCTGATTTGGGTTATCATCCTTTAACGACTTATTTTGAAGTGTAAGTGTGATTTTTCGAAGTTATAGTCCTACTCTCAAACCGGGAAACCCGAGACTATGCGGTCGGTTCCAACAAGTTACATTGGTCCCGTACGAGGTGTTCGTACCTCCTACGGGGTCGTTTGGGGGATGGTTTGGGTTTTCGCCCTTTAACGGCTTGTTTTTAAGTCAAAGTGTGATTTTTTCAAATTATCGTCATACTCTCAAACCGGGAGACCCGGGACTATGCGGTCAGTTCCTACAAGTTACATTGGTCCCCTAGGAGGTGTTCGAGCCTCCTATGGGGTTGTTTGGGGGCTAGTTTGGGTTTTCAACCATTCACGTCTTGTTTTCAAGTCAAAGTGTGATTTTTGAAAATTATCATCATACTCTCAAACCGGGAGACCCGGGAATACGCGGTCAGTTTCTATAAGTTACACTGGTTCCGTGCGAGGTGTTCGTTCCTCCTACGGGTCGTTTTGGGGCTGGTTTGCGTTTTCACCCATTAAAAAACTGTTTTGAAATTAATGGGTGATTTTTGCAAATTATCATCCTACTCTCAAACCGGGAAACTCAGGACTACACGATCAGTTCCTACAAGTTACATTGGTCCCGTGCGAGGTGTACGTGCCTCCTACGGGGTCATTCGATGGCAGGTTTGGGTTTTCACCCTTTAACGTCTTGTTTTTAAGTCCAAGTGTTATTTTTTTAAACTATCTTCATACTCTCAAACTGGGAGACCCGGGACTACGAGGTGTTCATGTCTCCTACGGGGTCGTTTGGGGGCTGGTTTGGGTTTTGACCCTTTAACGGCTTATTTTTAAGTCTAAGTGTGATTTTTCCAAATTATCGTCCCACTCACAAATCGAAAAACTCGGGACTACCCGATCAGTTCTTATAAGTTACATTGGTCCCGTGCGAGGTGTTCGTGAATCCTACGGGGTCGTTTGGGGGTTGATTTGTGTTTTCACCCTTTTACGGATTGTTTTCAAGTCAAATGTGATTTTTACAAATTATCGTCATACTCTCAAACCGAGAGACTCGGTACTACGCGATCAGTTCCTACAAGTTACATTGGTCCCTGCAAGGTGTTCATGCCTCCTACGGGGTCGTTTGGGGGCTGGTTTGTGTTTTCACCCTTTAACGGCTTGTTTTTAAGTCCAAGTGTGATTTTTTCAAATTATCGTCCAACCCTCAAATCGGGAAACCCGAGACTACACGGTTAGTTCCTACAAGTTACATTGGTCCCGCACGAGATGTTCGTGGCTCCTACGGGGTCGTTTGGGGACTGGTTTGGGTTTTCAGCCTTTAACGGCTTATTTTTAAGTCAAAGTGTGATTTTTACGAATTATCATCATACTCTCAAACCGAGAGACCCGGGACTACGCAGTCAGTTCCTATAAGTTATTTCGGCCCCGTGCGAGGTGCTTGTGCCTCCTACCGGGTCGTTTGGGGGCTAATTTGGGTTTTCATCCTTTAATAGCTTATTTTTAAGTCTAAGTGTGATTTTTCCAAATTATTGTCCTACTCTCAAACTGGGAAACCCGAGACTATGCTATCAGTTCCTACAAGTTACATTGGTCCCGTACGAGGTGTTCGTCCCTCCTACGGGGTCGTTTGGGGGCTGGTTTGGTTTTCACCCTTTAACCGCTTGTTTTTAAGTCAGAGTGTGATTTTTGTAAACTATCGTCATACTCTCAAACCGTGAGACCCGGGACTACGGGGTCAGTTCCTACAAGTTAGATTGGTCCCGTGCGAGGTGTTCGTGCCTCATACGGGATCGTTTGGTGGCTTGTTTGGGTTTTCACCCATTAACGACTTTTTTTTAACTTAAAGTGTAATTTTTGCAAATTATTGTCATACTCTCAAACCGGGAGATTCGGGACTAAGCGGTCAGTTCCTATAAGTTACATTGGTCCCGTGCGAGGTGTTCATGCCTCCTACGGGATCGTTTGGGGGCCGGTTAGTGTTTTCACCCTTTAACGGCTTATTTTTTAGTCCAAGTGTGATTTTTGCAAGTTATCGTCCAACCCTCTAACCGGGAAACCAGGGACTACACGGTCAGCTCCTACACGTTACATTTCTCCCGCGCAAGGTGTCCGTGCCTCCTACGGGGTCGTTTCGGGGTGGTTTGGGTTTTCACCCATTAACGGCTTGTTTTTAAGTCAAAGTGTGATGTTTAGAAATTATCATCATACTCTCAAACCGAGAGACCCGGGACTACGCGGTCAGTTCCTACAAGTTACATTGGTCCCGTGCGAAGTGTCCGTGCCTCCTACGGGATCGTTTGGGGGCTTGTTTGGTTTTTCACCCTTTAATAGTCTGTTTTGAAGTCAAAGTGAGATTTTTGTAAATTATCGTCCAACTCTCAAATCGGGAAACCCGGGACTACGCGGTCACTTTCGACAAGTTACATTGGTCCCGTACGAGGTGTTCGTGCCTCCTACGGGGTCGTTTGGGAGCTGGTTTGGGTTTTCACCCTTTAACGGCTTGTTTTTGAGTCAAAGTGTGATTTTTTCAAATTATTATCATACTCTCAAACCGGGAAACTCGGGACTACGCGGTCAGTTCCTAGAAGTTACATTGGTACCCTGTGAGGTGTTCGAGCCTCCTACGGGGTCGTTTGGGGGCTGGTTTGGGTTTTCACCCTTTCACGGCTTATTTTCAAGTCAAAGTGTGATTTTTGCAAATTATCGTCATACCCTCAAATCGGGAGACCCGGGACTACGCGGTCACTTCCTACAAGTTACATTAGTCCCGTGCGAGGTGTTCGTGCCTACTACGGGTCGTTTTGGGGCTGGTTTACGTTTTCACCCTTTCACAGACTGTTTTGAAGTTAAAGGGTGATTTTTTCAAATTATCGTCCTACTCTCAAACTGGGAAAACTGGGACTACGCGGTCAGTTCCTACAAGTTACTTTGTCCCCGTGCGAGGTGTTCGTGCCTCCTACGGGGTCATTTAGGGGTTAGTTTTGGTTTTCACACTTTAACGGCTTATTTTTAAGTCTAAGTGTGATTTTTTTAAATTATCATCCTACTCTAAAACCGGAAAACCCGAGACTACCCGATCAGTACCTATAAGTTGCATTGGTCCCGTGCGAGGTGTTCGTGCCTCCTACGGGGTCGTTTGGGGGTTGATTTGTCTTTCCACCCTTTTACGGCTTGTTTTTAAGTCAAAGTGTGATTTTTACAAATTATCGTCATACTCTCAATTCGGGAGACCCGGGACTACGCGTTCAGTTCCTATAAGTTACATTGGTCCTGTGTGAGGTGTTCATGCCTCCTACGGGGTCGTTTGGGGGCTGGTTTGGGTTTTCACCTTTTAACGGCTTGTTTTTATGTCTAAGTGTGATTTTTGCAAATTAGCGTCCTACTCTCAAACCGGGAGACCCGGGACTACACGGTCAGTTCTTACAAGTTACATTGGTCTGGTACGAGGTGTTCGTGCCTCCTATGGGGTCGTTTGGGGGTTGGTTTGTGTTTTCACCCTTTAACAACTTGTTTTTAAGTTAAAGTGTGATTTTTGTAAATTATCATCACACTCTCAAACCAGGAGACCCGGGACTACGCGGTCAGTTCCTACAAGTTACATTGGTCCCGTGCGAGGTGTTCGTGCCTCCTACGGGGTCATTTTGGGGATGGTTTGAGTTTTCACCCTTTCACGACTTGTTTTCAAGTCTGAGTGTGATTTTTGCAAATTATCGTCCTACTCTCAAACCGGGAGACCCGGGACTACACGGTCAGTTCCTACAAGTTACGTTAGTCCCGTGCGAGGTGTTCATGCCTCCTACGGGGTCATTTGGGGGCTGGTTGGGGTTTTCACACCTTAACGGCTTGTTTTTAAGTCTAAGTGTGATTTTTGAAAATTAGCATCCTACTCTCAAATCGGGAGACTCGAGACAAGGCGATCAATTCCTACAAGTTACATTGGTTCTGTGCGAGGTGTTCGTGCCTCCTACGAGGTCATTTTGGGGATGGTTTGGGTTTTCACCCTTTAACGGCTTGTTTTTAAGTCAAAGTATGATTTTTACAAATTATCATCATACTCTCAAACCGAGAGACCCGGGACTACGCGGTCCATTCCTATAAGTTATATCGGTCCCGTGCGAGGTGTTCGTGCCTCCTACGGGGTCGTTTGGGGGCTGATTTGTGTTTTCACCCTTTTACGGCTTGTTTTCAAGTCAAAGTGTGATTTTTACAAATTATCGTCATACTCTCAAACCGGGAGACCCGGGACTATGCGGTCCGTTCCTACAGGTTACATTGGTCCCATGCGTGGTGTTTGTGCCTCCTACGGACTCGTTTGGGGGCTGATTTGGGTTTTCACCCTTTAACGGCTTGATTTTAAATCTAAGTGCGATTTTTTCAAATTATCGTCCCACTCTCAAATCGGGAAACCCGGGACAACGCGATCAGTTCCTACAAGTTACATTGGTCCCGTACGAGGACTTCGTGCCTCATATGGGGTCGTTTGGGGGCTTGTTTGGGTTTTCAACCTTTAACGACTTTTTCTTAAGTTAAAGTGTAATTTTTGCAAATTATCGTCATACTCTCAAATCGGGGGATCCGGGACTAAGCGGTCACTTCCTATAAGTTACATTGGTCCCGTGCGAGGTGTTCGTGCCTCCTACGGGGTCGTTTGGAGGTTGGTTTGGGTTTTTACCATTTAACTATCTATTTTGAAGTCAAAGTGTGATTTTTGCAAATTATCGTCCTACACTCAAACCGGGAAACCCGAGACTACGTGGTCAGTTCCTACAAGTTACAGTGGTCCCAACAAGGTCTTCGCGCCTCCTACAGTGACGTTTGGGGGCTGGTTTGTGTTTCCACCCTTTAACGGCTTGTTTTTAAGTCCAAGTGGGATATTTGCAAATTATCATCCAACCCTCAAACCGGGAAACCCAGGACTACACGGTCAGTTCCTACAAGTTACATTGGTCCCGCGCGAGGTGTTTGTGCCTCCTACGGGGTCGTTTGGGGGCTGGTTTGGGTTTTCACCTTTTAACGGCTTGTTTTTAAGTCAATGTATTATTTTTACAAATTACCATCATACTCTCAAACCGAGAGACCCGGGACTACGCGGTCCGTTCCTATAAGTTATATCGGTCCCGTGCGAGGTGTTCGTGCCTCCTACGGGGTCGTTTGGGGGCTGATTTGGGTTTTCATCCTTTAACGGCTTATTTTTAAGTCTAAGTGTGATTTTTCGAAGTTATAGTCCTACTCTAAAACCGGGAAACTCGAGACTATGCGGTCGGTTCCTACAAGTAACATTGGTCCCGTACGAGGTGTTTGTGCCTCGTACGGGGTCGTTTGGGGGCTGGTTTGGGTTTTCACCCTTTAACGGCTTGTTTTCAAGTCAAGGTGTGATTTTTGCAAATTATCGTCATACTCTCAAACCGGGAGACCCGGGAATACGTGGTCAGTTCCTACAAGTTACATTGGTCCCGTGGGAGGTGTTCGTGCCTCCTACGGGTCATTTTGGGGTTGGTTTACATTTTCACCCTTTAACAAACTGTTTTGAAGTGAAAGGGTGATTTTTGAAAATTATCATCCTACTCTCAAACCGGGAAACTCGGGACTACACGGTCAGTTCCTACAAGTTACATTAATCCCGTGCGAGGTGTTCGTACCTCCTACGGGATCATTTGGGGGATGGTTTGGGTTTTCACCCTTTAAAGGCTTATTTTTATGTCCAAGTGTGATTTTTGTAAGCTATTGTCATACTCTCAAACCGGGAGACTCGGGACTACGCGGTCAGTTCCTATAAGTTACATTGGTCCCGTGGGAGATGGTCATGCCAACTATGGGGTCGTTTGGGGGCTGCTTTGGGTTTTCACCCTTTAACGGCTTGATTTTAAGTGTAAGTGTGATTTTTTCAAATTATCGTCCTACTTTCAAATCGGGAAACCCCGAACAACGCGATCAGTTCCTACAAGTTACATTGGTCCCCTGCGAGGTGTTCGTGCCTCCTACGGGATCGTTTTGGGCTGGTTTGGTTTTTCACCCTTTCACGGCTTGTTTTTAAGTCAAGGTGTTATTTTTGCAAATTATCGTCATACTCTCAAACCGGGAGACCCGGGACTTGGCGGTCAGTTCCTACAAGTTACATTGGTCCCGTGCGAGGTGTTCGTGCCTCCTACGGGGTCATTTTGGGGATGGTTTGAGTTTTCACCCTTTCACGACTTGTTTTCAAGTCTGAGTGTGATTTTTGCAAATTATCGTCCTACTCTCAAACCGGGAGACCCGGGACTACACGGTCAGTTCCTACAAGTTACGTTAGTCCCGTGCGAGGTGTTCATGCCTCCTACGGGGTCATTTGGGGGCTGGTTGGGGTTTTCACACCTTAACGGCTTGTTTTTAAGTCTAAGTGTGATTTTTGAAAATTAGCATCCTACTCTCAAATCGGGAGACTCGAGACAAGGCGATCAATTCCTACAAGTTACATTGGTTCTGTGCGAGGTGTTCGTGCCTCCTACAAGGTCATTTTGGGGATGGTTTGGGTTTTCACCCTTTAACGGCTTGTTTTTAAGTCAAAGTATGATTTTTACAAATTATCATCATACTCTCAAACCGAGAGACCCGGGACTACGCGGTCCATTCCTATAAGTTATATCGGTCCCGTGCGAGGTGTTCGTGCCTCCTATGGGGTCGTTTGGGGGCTGATTTGTGTTTTCACCCTTTTACGGCTTGTTTTCAAGTCAAAGTGTGATTTTTACAAATTATCGTCATACTCTCAAACCGGGAGACCCGGGACTATGCGGTCCGTTCCTACAGGTTACATTGGTCCCATGCGTGGTGTTTGTGCCTCCTACGGACTCGTTTGGGGGCTGATTTGGGTTTTCACCCTTTAACGGCTTGATTTTAAATCTAAGTGCGATTTTTTCAAATTATCGTCCCACTCTCAAATCGGGAAACCCGGGACAACGCGATCAGTTCCTACAAGTTACATTGGTCCCGTACGAGGACTTCGTGCTTCATATGGGTTCGTTTGGGGGCTTGTTTGGGTTTTCAACCTTTAACGACTTTTTCTTAAGTTAAAGTGTAATTTTTGCAAATTATCGTCATACTCTCAAATCGGGGGATCCGGGACTAAGCGGTCAGTTCCTATAAGTTACATTGGTCCCGTGCGAGGTGTTCGTGCCTCCTACGGGGTCGTTTGGAGGTTGGTTTGGGTTTTTACCCTTTAACTATCTATTTTGAAGTCAAAGTGTGATTTTTGCAAATTATCGTCCTACACTCAAACCGGGAAACCCGAGACTACGTGGTCAGTTCCTACAAGTTACAGTGGTCCCAACAAGGTCTTCGCGCCTCCTACAGTGACGTTTGGGGGCTGGTTTGTGTTTCCACCCTTTAACGGCTTGTTTTTAAGTCCAAGTGGGATATTTGCAAATTATCATCCAACCCTCAAACCGGGAAACCCAGGACTACACGGTCAGTTCCTATAAGTTACATTGGTCCCGCGCGAGGTGTTTGTGCCTCCTACGGGGTCGTTTGGGGGCTGGTTTGGGTTTTCACCTTTTAACGGCTTGTTTTTAAGTCAATGTATTATTTTTACAAATTACCATCATACTCTCAAACCGAGAGACCCGGGACTACGCGGTCCGTTCCTATAAGTTATATCGGTCCCGTGCGAGGTGTTCGTGCCTCCTACGGGGTCGTTTGGGGGCTGATTTGGGTTTTCATCCTTTAACGGCTTATTTTTAAGTCTAAGTGTGATTTTTCGAAGTTATAGTCCTACTCTAAAATCGGGAAACTCGAGACTATGCGGTCGGTTCCTACAAGTAACATTGGTCCCGTACGAGGTGTTTGTGCCTCGTACGGGGTCGTTTGGGGGCTGGTTTGGGTTTTCACCCTTTAACGGCTTGTTTTCAAGTCAAGGTGTGATTTTTGCAAATTATCGTCATACTCTCAAACCGGGAGACCCGGGAATACGCGGTCAGTTCCTACAAGTTACATTGGTCCCGTGGGAGGTGTCCGTGCCTCCTACGGGTCATTTTGGGGTTGGTTTACATTTTCACCCTTTAACAAACTGTTTTGAAGTGAAAGGGTGATTTTTGAAAATTATCATCCTACTCTCAAACCGGGAAACTCGGGACTACACGGTCAGTTCCTACAAGTTACATTAATCCCGTGCGAGGTGTTCGTACCTCCTACGGGATCATTTGGGGGATGGTTTGGGTTTTCACCCTTTAAAGGCTTATTTTTATGTCCAAGTGTGATTTTTGTAAGCTATTGTCATACTCTCAAACCGGGAGACTCGGGACTACGCGGTCAGTTCCTATAAGTTACATTGGTCCCGTGGGAGATGGTCATGCCAACTATGGGGTCGTTTGGGGGCTGCTTTGGGTTTTCACCCTTTAACGGCTTGATTTTAAGTGTAAGTGTGATTTTTTCAAATTATCGTCCTACTCTCAAATCGGGAAACCCCGAACAACGCGATCAGTTCCTACAAGTTACATTGGTCCCCTGCGAGGTGTTCGTGCCTCCTACGGGATCGTTTTGGGCTGGTTTGGTTTTTCACCCTTTCACGGCTTGTTTTTAAGTCAAGGTGTTATTTTTGCAAATTATCGTCATACTCTCAAACCGGGAGACCCGGGACTTGGCGGTCAGTTCCTACAAGTTACATTGGTCCCGTGCGAGGTGTTCGTGCCTCCTACGGGGTCATTTTGGGGATGGTTTGGGTTTTAACCCTTTAACAGTCTGTTTTGAAGTTAATGGGTGATTTTTGCAAATTCTCATCCAACTCTAAAACTGAGAAACCCGGGACTACGCGGTCAATTTCTACAAGTTACATTTATCCCGTGCGTGGTGTTTGTTTCCTCCTACAGTGTGATTTGGGGGCTGGTTTGGGTTTTCACCCTTTAACGGCTTGTTTTTAAGTCAAAGTGTGATTTTTGTAAACTATCATCATACTCTCAAATCGGGAGACCCGGGACTACGCGGTCAGTTCCTATAAGTTACATTTGTCCCGTTCGAGGTGTTCGTGCCTCATACGGGGTCATTTGGGGGCTTGTTTTGGTTTTTACCCTTTAACGACTTGTTTTTAAGTTAAAGTGTAATTTTTGCAAATTATCGTCATACTCTCAAATCGAGAGATCCGTGACTAAGCGGTCAGTTCCTACAAGTTAAATTGGTCCAGTGCGAGGTGTTCGTGCCTTCTACGGAGTCGTTTGGGGGTTGGTTTGGGTTTTTACCCTTTAACAGTCTGTTTTGAAGTCAAAGTGTGATTTTTGCAAATTGTCATCCTACTCTCAAACCGGGAAACCTGGGACTACGCAGTCAGTTCCTACAAGTTACATTGGTCCCTGCAAGGTGTTCGTGCCTCCTACGGTGTCGTTTGGGGGTAGGTTTGTGTTTTCACCCTTTAACGGATTGTTTTTACATCCAAGTGTGATATTTGCAAATTATCGTCCATCCCTCAAACGGGGAAACCCGGGACTACACGGTCAGTTCCTACAAGTTACATTGGTCCCGCGCGAGGTGTTCGTGCCTCCTACGGGGTCGTTTGGGGGCTGGTTTGGGTTTTCACCCTTTAACGGCTTATTTTTAAGTCAAAGTGTGATTTTTACGAATTATCATCATACTCTCAAACCGAGAGACCCGGGACTACGCGGTCCGTACCTATAAGTTATATCGATCCCGTGCGAGGTTTTCGTGCCTGTTACGGCTTCGTTTCGGGGCTGATTTGGGTTTTCATCCTTTAACGGCTAATTTTGAAGTCTAAGTGTGATTTTTCGAAGTTATAGCCCTACTCTCAAACCGGGAAACCCGAGACTATGCGGTCAGTTCCTACAAGTTACATTGGTCCTATACGAGGTGTTCGTACCTCCTACGGGGTCGTTTGGCGGTTGGTTTGGGTTTTCACCCTTTAACGGCTTGTTTTTAAGTCAAAGTGTGATTTTTTCAAATTATCGTCATACTCTCAAACCGGGAGACCCGGGACTCCGCGGTCAGTTCCTACAAGTTACATTGGTCCCCTACGAGGTGTTCGAGCCTCCTACGGGGTTGTTTGGGGGCTAATTTGGGTTTTCAACCTTTCACGGCTTGTTTTCAAGTCAAAGTGTGATTTTCGCAAATTATCATCGTACTATCAAACTGGGAGACCCGGGAATACGCGGTCAGTTTCTACAAGTTACATTGGTCCCGTGCGAGGTGTTCGTGCCTCCTACGGGTCGTTTTGGGGTTGGTTTGCGTTTTCACCCATTAAAAAACTGTTTAGAAATTAATGGGTGATTTTTGCAAATTATCATCCTACTCTCAAACCGGGAAACTCAGGACTACACAATCAGTTCATGCAAGTTACATTGGTCCCGTACGATGTGTTCGTGCCTCCTATGGGGTCATTCGATGGCCGGTTTGGGATTTCACCCTTTAACGGCTTGTTTTTAAGTCCAAGTGTGATTTATGTAAACTATCTTCATACTCTAAAACTGGGAGACCCGGGACTACGCGATCAGTTCCTACAAGTTACATTGGTCCCGTGCGAGGTGTCCGTGCCTCTTACGGGGTCGTTTGGGAGTTGGTTTGGGTTTTCACCCTTTAATAGTCTGTTTTGAAGTCAAAGTGTGATTTTTGTAAATTATCGTCCTACCCTCAAACCGGGAAACTCGGGACTACGCGGTTAGTTCCTACAAGTTACATTGGTCCCTACGAGGTGTTTATGACTCCTACGGGGTCGTTTGGGGGCTGGTTTGGGTTTTGACCCTTTAACGGCTTATTTTTAAGTCTAAGTGTGATTTTTCCAAAATATCGTCCTACTCACAAATCGGAAAACTCGGGACTACCCGATCAGTTCTTATAAGTTACATTGGTCCCGTGCGAGGTGTTCGTGCATCCTACGGGGTCGTTTGGGGGTTGATTTGTGTTTTCACCCTTTTACGGATTGTTTTCAAGTCAAATGTGGTTTTTACAAATTATCGTCATACTCTCAAACCGAGAGACTCGGTACTACGCGGTCAGTTCCTACAAGTTACATTAGTCCCTGCAAGGTGTTCATGCCTCCTACGGGGTCGTTTGGGGGCTGGTTTGTGTTTTCACCCTTTAACGGCTTGTTTTTAAGTCCAAGTGTGATTTTTTCAAATTATCGTCCAACCCTCAAATCGGGAAACCCGAGACTACACGGTCAGTTCCTACAAGTTACATTGGTTCCGCACGAGATGTTCGTGCCTCCTACGGGGACGTTTGGGGGCTGGTTTGGGTTTTCAGACTTCAACGGCTTATTTTTAAGTCAAAGTGTGATTTTTACAAATTATCGTCATACTCTGAAATTGATAGACTCGGGACTACGCAGTCAGTTCCTGCAAGTTATTTCGGTCCTGTGCGAGGTGCTCGTGCCTCCTACCGGGTCGTTTGGGGTGATTTGGGTTTTCATCCTTTAATAGCTTATTTTTAAGTCTAAGTGTGATTTATCCATATTATTGTCCTACTCTCAAACTGGGAAACCCGAGACTATGCTATCAGTTCCTACAAGTTACATTGGTCCCGTACGAGGTGTTCGTCCCTCCTACGGGGTCGTTTGGGGGCTGGTTTGGTTTTCACCCTTTAACCGCTTGTTTTTAAGTCAGAGTGTGATTTTTGTAAACTATCATCATACTCTCAAACCGGGAGACCCGGGACTACGGGGTCTGTTCCTACAAGTTAGATTGGTCCCGTGCGAGGTGTTCGTGCCTCATACGGGATCGTTTGGGGGCTTGTTTGGGTTTTCACCCATTAATGACTTTTTTTTAAGTTAAAGTGTAATTTTTGCAAATTATTGTCATACTCTCAAACCGGGAGATTCGGGACTAAGCGGTCCATTCCTACAAGTTACATTGGTCCCGTACGAGGTGTTCATGCCTCCTACGGGGTCGTTTGGGGGCCGGTTTGTGTTTTCACCCTTTAATGGCTTATTTTTAAGTCCAAGTGTGATTTTTGCAAGTTAACGTCCAACCCTCAAACTGGTAAACCCGGGACTACACGGTCAGTTGCTACAAGTTACATTTGTCCCGCGCAGGGTGTTCGTGCCTCCTACGGGGTCGTTTTGGGGTGTTTTGGGTTTTCACCCATTAACGGCTGGTTTTTAAGTCAAAGTGTGATTTTTAGAAATTATCATCATGCTCTCAAACCGAGAGACCCGGGACTACGCGATCAGTTCCTACAAGTTACATTGGTCCCGTGCGAGGTGTTCGTGCCTCCTACGGGGTCGTTTGGGGGCTGGTTTGGTTTTTCACCCTTTAATAGTCTTTTTTGAAGTCAAAGTGAGATTTTTGTACATTATCGTCCTACTCTCAAATCGGGAAACCCGGGAATACGCGGTCAGTTCTTACAAGTTACATTGGTCCCGTACGAGGTGTTCGTGCCTCCTACGGGGTATTTTGGGAGCAGGTTTGGGTGTTCACCCTTTAGCGGCTTGTTTTTAAGTCAAGGTGTTATTTTTTCAAATTATTGTCATACTCTCAAACCGGGAAACCCAGGACTACGCGGTCAGTTCCTACAAGTTACATTGGTCCCCTGCGAGGTGTTCGAGCCTCCTACGGGGTCGTTTGGGGGCTGGTTTGGGTTTTCACCCTTTCACGGCTTGTTTTCAAGTCAAAGTGTGATTTTTGCAAATTATCATCATACTCTCAAATTGGGAGACCCGGGACTACGCGGTCACTTCCTACAAGTTACATTGATCCCGTGCGAGGTGTTCGTTCCTACTACGGGTCGTTTTGGGGCTGGTTTGCGTTTTCACCCTTTCACAAACTGTTTTGAAGTAAAAGGGTGATTTTCACAAATTATCATCCTACTCTCAAACTGGGAAAACCGGGACTACGCGGTCCGTTCCTACAAGTTACTTTAGCCCCGTGCGAGGTGTTCGTGCCTCCTACGGGGTCATTTGGGTACTAGTTTTGGTTTTCACACTTTAACGGCTTGTTTTTAAGTCTAAGTGTGATTTTTGCTAATTATCATCCTACTCTAAAACCGGAAAACCCGAGACTACCCGATCAGTACCTATAAGTTGCATTGGTCCCGTGCGAGGTGTTCGTGCCTCATACGGGGTCGTTTGGAGGCTTGTTTGGGTTTTCGCCCTTTAACGGCTTGTTTTTAAGTCAAAGTGTGATTTTTGCAAATTATCATCATACTCTCAAACCGGGAGGCCGGGGACTACGCGGTCAGTTCCTATAAGTTACATTGGTCCTGTGCGAGGTGTTCATGCCTCCTACGGGGTCGTTTGCGGGCTGGTTTGGGTTTTCACCCTTTAACGGCTTGTTTTTATGTCTAAGTGTGATTTTTGCAAATTATCGTCCTACTCTCAAACCGGGAGACCCGGGACTACACGGTCAGTTCCTACAAGTTACATTGGTCTGGTACGAGGTGTTCGTGCCTCCTATGGGGTCGGGGGCTGGTTTGTGTTTTCACCCTTTAACAGCTTGTTTTTAAGTTAAAGTTTGATTTTTGCAAATTATCATCTTACTCTCAAACCGGGAGACCCGGGGCTACGCGTTCAGTTCCTACAAGTTACATTGGTCCCGTGCGAGGTGTTCTGCCTCATACGTGGTCGTTTCGGGGCTTGTTAGGGTTTTCACCCTTTAACGAGTTTTTTTTGAGTTAAAGTGTAATTTTTTCAAATTATCGTCATACTCTCAAATCGGGAGATCCGGGACTAAGCGGTCAGCTCCTACAAGTTACATTAGTCCCGTGCGAGGTGTTCGTGCCTCCTACCGGGTCATTTTGGGGATGGTTTGGGTTTTCACCCTTCAACAATCTATTTTGAAGTTAAAGGTTGATTTTTGCAAATTATCGTCCAAGTCTAAAACAGGGAAACCCGGGACTATCCGATCAATTCCTACAAGTTACATTGGCCCCGTGCGAGGTGTCCGTGCCACCTACGGGGTCATTTGGGGGCTGGTTTGAGTTTTTACCCTTTACGGCCTGTTTTTAAGTCTAAATGTGATTTTTTCAAATTAGCGTCCTACTCTGAAATCGGGAGACTCGAGACTATGCGATCAATTCCTACAAGCAACATTGGTCCTGTGCGAGGTGTTCGTGCCTCCTACGGGGTCATTTTGGGGATGGTTTGGGTTTTCACCCTTTAACGGCTTGTTTTTAAGTAAAAGTGTGATTTTTACAAATTATCATCATACTATCAAACCGAGAGACCCGGGACTACGCGGTCCATTCCTATAAGTTATATCGGTCCCGTGCGAGGTGTTCGTGCCTCCTACGGGATCGTTTGGGGGTTGATTTGTGTTTTCACCCTTTTACGGCTTGTTTTCAAGTCAAAGTGTGATTTTTACAAATTATCGTCATACTCTCAAACCGGGAGACCCGAGACTATGGGGTCCGTTCCTACAGGTTACGTTGGTCCCATGCGTGGTGTTCGTGCCTCCTACGGGGTCGTTTGGGGGCTGATTTGGGTTTTCACCCTTTAACGGCTTGATTTTAAGTCTAAGTGTGATTTTTTCAAATTATCATCCCACTCTCAAATCGGGAAACCCGGGACAACACGATCAGTTCCTACAAGTTACATTGGTCCCGTGCGAGGTGTCCGTGCCTCATATGGGGTCGTTTGGGGGCTTGTTTGGGTTTTCACCCTTTAATGACTTTTTTTTAAGTTAAAGTGTAATTTTTGCAAATTATCGTCATACTCTCAAACCGGGAGATCCGGGACTAAGCGTTCAGTTCCTACAAGTTATATTGGTACCGTGCGAGGTGTTCGTGCCTCCTACGGGGTCGTTTGGAGGTTGGTTTTTGTTTTTACCCTTTAACTGTCTATTTTTAAGTCAAAATGTGATTTTTGCAAATTATCGTCCTACACACAAACCGGGAAACCCGAGACTACGCGGTCAGTTCCTACAAGTTACATTGGTCCCGTGCGAGGTGTTCGTGCCTCCTACGGGGTCGTTTGGGGGCTGATTTGTGTTTTTATCCTTTAATGGCTTATTTTTAATTCTAAGTGTGATTTTTCAAAGTTATAGTCCTACTCTAAAACTGGGAAACCCGAGACTATGCGGTCGGTTCCTACAAGTAACATTGGTCCCGTACGAGGTGTTTGTGCCTCCTACGGGGTCGTTTGGGGGCCGGTTTGGGTTTTTAACCTTTAACGGCTTGTTTTGAAGTCAAGGTGTGATTTTTGGAAATTATCGTCATACTCTCAAACCTGGAGACCCGGGACAACGCGGTCAGTTCCTACAAGTTACATTGCTCCCCTGCGAGGTGTTCGAGCCTCCTACGGGGTCGTTTGGGGGCTGGTTCGGGTTTTCACCCATTCACGGCTGGTTTTCATGTCAACGTGTGATTTTTGCAAATTATCATCATACTCTCAAACCAGGAGACCCGGGAATACGCGGTCAGTTATTACAAGTTACATTGGTCCCGTGGGAGGTGTTCGTGCCTCCTACGGGTCGTTTTGGGCTTGGTTTGCATTTTCACCCTTTAACAAACTGTTTTGAAGTTAAAGGGTGATTTTTGAAAATTATGAACCTACTCTAAAACCAGGAAACTCGGGACTACACGTTCAGTTCCTACAAGTTACATTGGTCCCGTGCGAGGTGTTCGTGCCTCCTACGGGATCATTTGGGGGCTGGTTTGGGTTCTCACCCTTTAACGGCTTGTTTTTAAGTCCAAGTGTGATTTTTTTAAACTATCATCATACTCTCAAACTGGGAGACCCGGGACTACGCGGTCAGTTCCTACAAGTTACATTGGTCCCGTGCGAGATGTTCATGCCAACTATGGGGTCGTTCAGGGGCTGCTTTGGGTTTTCACCCTTTAACGGCTTGATTTTAAGTGTAAGTGTGATTTTTTCAAATTATCGTCCTACTCTCAAATCGGGAAACCCAGGATAACGCGATCAGTTCCTGCAAGTTACATTGGTCCCCTGCTAGGTGTTCGTGCCTCCTACGGGATCGTTTGGGGCTGGTTTGGTTATTCACCCTTTCACGGCTTATTTTTAAGTCTAAGTGTTATTTTTGCGAATTATCGTCATACTCTCAAACCGGGTGACCCGGGACTTGGCGGTCAGTTCCTACAAGTTACATTGGTCCCATGCGAGGTGTTCGTGCCTCCTACGGGGTCATTTTGGGGATGGTTTGGGTTCTAACCCTTTAATAGTCTGTTTTGAAGTTAAAGGGTGCTTTTTGCAAATTATCATCCTACTCTTAAACCAAGAAACACGGGACTACGCGGTCAATTTCTACAAGTTACATTGATCCCGTGCGAGGTGTTTGTTGCCTCCTACGGTGTCATTTTGGGCGCTGGTTTGGGTTTTCAAACTTTAACGGCTTCTTTTAAGTTAAAGTGTGATTTTTGTAAACTATCATCATACTCTCAAATCGGGAGATCCGAGACTAAGCGGTCAGCTCCTACAAGTTACATTGGTCCCATGCGAGGTGTTCGCGCCTCCTACGGGGTCGTTTGGGGGCTGGTTTGGGTTTTTACCCTTTAACAGTCTGTTTTGAAGTCAAAGTGTGATTTTTCAAATTATCGTCCTACTCTCAAACCGGGAAACCCGGGACTACGCGGTCAGTTCGTACAAGTTACATTGGTCCCTGCAAGGTGTTCGTTCTTCCTACGGTGTCGTTTGGGGGCTGGTCTGTGTTTTCACCCTTTAACGACTTGTTCTTAAGTCCAAGTGTGATATTTGCAAATTATTATCCAACCCTCAAACCGAGAAACCCGAGACTACAAGGTCACTTCCTACAAGTTACATTGGTCCCGTGCGAGGTGTTCGTGCCTCATATGGGGTCGTTTGGGGGCTTGTTTGGGTTTTCACCCTTTAACGACTTTTTTTAAGTTAAAATGTAATTTATGCAAATTATCGTCATACTCTCAAACCGGGAGATCCGGGACTAAGCGGTTAGTTCCTACAAGTTACATTGGTCCCGTGCGAGGTGTTCGTGCCTCCTACGGGGTCGTTTGGAGGCTGGTTTGGGATTTTACCCTTTAACTGTCTGTTTTGATGTCAAAGTGTGATTTTTGTGAATTATCGTCCTACTCTCAAACCGGGAAACCCGAGACTAGGTGGTCAGTTCCTACAAGTTACATTGGTCCCTGCAAGGTGTTCGTGCCTCCTACGGTGTCGTTTGGGGGCCGATTTATGTTTCCACCCTTCAACGGCTTGTTTTTAAGTCCAAGTGTGATATTTGCAAATTATTGTCCAACCCTCAAATCGGGAAACCCGGGACTACACGGTCAGTTCCTACAAGTTACATTGGTCCCGCGCGAGGTGTTTGTGCCTCCTACGGGGTCGTTTGGGGGTTGGTTTGGGTTTTCACCCTTTAACGGATTGTTTTTAAGTCAATGTGTTGTTTTTACAAATTATCATCATACTCTCAAACTTAGAGACCCGGGACTACGCGGGTCGTTCCTATAAGTTATAACGGTCCCGTACGAGGTGTTCGTACCTCCTACGGGGTCGTTTGGGGGCTGATTTGGGTTTTCATCCTTTAACGGCTTATTTTTAAGTCTAAGTGTGATTTTTCGAAGTTGTAGTCCTACTCTAAAATCGGGAAACCCGAGACTATGCGGTCGGTTCCTACAAGTTACATTGGTCCCCTGCGAGGTGTTCGAGCCTCCTACGGGTTAGTTTGGCGGCTGGTTCGGGTTTTCACCCTTTCACGGCTTGTTTTCAAGTCAAAGTGTGATTTTTGCAAATTATCATCATACTCTCAAACCGGGAGACCCGGGAATACGCAGTCTGTTCCTACAAGTTACATTGGTCCCGTGGGAGGTGTTTGTGCCTCCTACGGGTCGTTTTGGGGTTGGTTTGCATTATCACCCTTTAACAAACTGTTTTGAAGTTAAAGGGTGATTTTTGAAAATTATCATCCTACTCTCAAACCGGGAAACTCGGGACTACATGGTCAGTTCCTACAAGTTACATTGGTCCCATGCGAGGTGTTCGTGCCTCCTATGGGGTAATTTGGGGGTTGGTTTGGGTTTTCACCCTTTAATGGCTTATTTTTAAGTCCAAGTGTGATTTTTGTAAACTATCGTCTTACTCTCAAACCGGGAGACCCAGGACTACGCGGTCAGTTCCTACAAGTTACATTGGTCCCGTGTGAGATGTTCATGCCAACTATGGGGTCGTTTGGGGGCTGCTTTGGGTTTTCACCCTTTAACGGCTTGATTTTAAGTGTAAGTGTAATTTTTTCAAATTATCGTCCTGCTCTCAAATCGGGAAACCCGGGACAACACGATCAGTTCCTACAAGTTACATTGCTCCCCTACGAGGACTTCGTGCTTCCTACAGGATCGTTTGGGGTTGGTTTGGTTTTTCACCCATTCACGGCTTGTTTTTAAGTCAAAGTGTGATTTTTTCAAATTATCGTCATACTCTCAAACCGGGAGACCCGTGACTTGGCGGTCAGTTCCTACAAGTTACATTGGTCCCGTGCGAGGTGTTCGTGCCTCCTACGGGGTCATTTTGGGGATGGTTTGGGTTTTAACCCTTTAACAGTCTGTTTTGAAGTTAAAGGGTGATTTCTGCAAATTATCGTCCAACTCTAAATCGAGAAACTCGGGACTATGCGGTCAACTCCTACAAGTTACATTGATCTCGTGCGAGGTGTTTGTTGCCTCCTACGGTGTCATTTGGGGGTTGGTTTGGGTTTTCACCCTTTAACGGCTTGTTTTTAAGTCAAAGTGTGATTTTTGAAAACTATCGTCGTACTCTCAAATCGGGAGACCCGGGACTATGCGGTCAGTTCCTACAAGTTACATTAGTCCCATGCGAGGTGTTCTGCCTCATACGGGGTCGTTTGGGGGCTTGTTTGGTTTTTCACCCTTTAACAACTTTTTTTTAAGTTAAAGTGTAATTTTTGCAAATTATCGTCATACTCTCAAATCGAGAGATCCGGGACTAAGCGGTCAGTTCCTACAAGTTACATTGGTCCCGTGCGAAGTGTTCGTGCCTCCTACGGGGTCATTTGGGGGCTTGTTTGGGTTTCTACCCTTTAACAGTCTGTTTTGAAGTCAAAGTGTGATTTTTGCAAATTATCGTCCTACTCTCAAATCGGGAAACCCGGGACTACGCGGTCAGTTCCTACAAGTTACATTGGTCCCTGCAAGGTGTTCGTTCCTCCTACGGTGTCGTTTGGGGGTTGGTTTGTGTTTTCACCCTTTAAAGACTTGTTTTTAACTCCAAGTTTGATATTTGCAAATTATTGGCCAACCCTCAAACCGAGAAACTCGAGACTACACGGTCAGTTCCTGCAAGTTACATTGGTCCCGCGCGAGGTGTTTGTGCCTCCTACGGGGTCGTTTGGGGGCTGGTTTGGGTTTTCACCCTTTAACTGCTTGTTTTTAAGTCAAAGTGTGATTTTTACAAATTATCATCATACTCTCAAACCGAGAGACCCGGTACTACGCGGTCCATTCCTATAAGATATATATGTCCTGTGCGAGGTGTTCGTGCCTCCTACGGGGTCGTTTGGGGGTTGATTTGGGTTTTCATCCTTTAACGGCTTATTTTTAAGTCAAAGTGTGATTTTTCGAAGTTATAGTCCTACTCTCAAATCGGGAAGCCCGAGACTATGCGGTCGGTTCCTACAAGTAACATATGTCCCGTACGAAGTGTTCGTGCCTCCTACAGGGTCATTTGGGGGCTGGATTTGGTTTTCACCCTTTAATGGCTTATTTTTAAGTCAAAGTGTGATTTTTGCAAATTATCGTCATACTCTCAAACCGGGAGACCCGGGACTAGGCGGTCATTTCCTAGAAGTTACATTGGTCCCCTGCGAGGTGTTCGAGCCTCCTGCGGGGTTGTTTGGGGTCTGGTTTGGGTTTTCACCCTTTCACGGCTTGTTTTCAAGTCAAAGCGTGATTTTTGCAAATTATCGTGATACTCTCAAACCGGGAGACCCGAGAATACGCAGTCAGTTCCTACAAGTTACATTGGTCCGGTGCGAGGTGTTCGTGTCTCCTACGGGTCGTTTTGGGGCTGGTTTGCACTTTCACCCTTTAACAAACTGTTTTGAAGTTAAAGGGTGATTTTTGCAAATTATCATCCTACTCTCAAACCGGGAAACTTGGGACTACACGATCAGTTCCTACAAGTTACATTCGTCCAGTGAGAGGTGATCGTGCCTCCTACGGGGTCATTTGGGGGCTAGTTTTGGTTTTCATGCTCTAACGGCTTGTTTTTAAGTCCAAGTGTGATTTTTGTAAACTATTGTCATACTCTAAAACTGGGAGACCCGAGACTACCCGATCAGTTCCTATAAGTTACATTGGTCCCGTGCGAGGTGTTCGTGCCTCCTACGGGGTCGTTTGGGGGATGATTTGTGTTTTCACCCTTTTACGTCTTATTTTCAAGTCTAAGTGTGATTTTTGCAAATTATCGTCCTACTCTCAAACCGGAAAACTCGGGACTACCCGATCAGTTCCTATAAGTTGCATTGGTCCCGTGCGAGGTGTTCGTTCATTCTACGGGGTCATTTTGGGGTTGATTTGTGTTTTCACCCTTTTACTGCTTATTTTCAAGTGAAATGTGATTTTTACAAATTATCGTCATACTCTCAAACCGAGAGACTTGGTACTACGATTTCAGTTCCTACAAGTTACATTGGTCCCTGCAAGGTGTTCATGCCTCCTACAGGGTCGTTTGGGGGTTGGTTTGTGTTTTCACCCTTTAACGGCTTGTTTTTAAGTCCAAGTGTGATTTTTACAAATTATTGTCCAACCCTCAAGTCGGGAAACCCGGGACTAGACGGTATGTTCCTACAAGTTACATTGGTCCCGCGCGAGGTGTTCGTGCCTCCTACCGGGTCGTTTGGAGGGTGGTTTGGGTTTTCACTCATTAACGGCTTATTTTTAACTCAAAGTGTGATTTTTACAAATTATCGTCATACTCTCAAACCGAGAGACTTGGGACTACGCTGTCAGTTCCTACAAGTTATATCGGTCCCGTGTGAGGTGTTCGTGCTTCCTACCGGTTCGTTTGGGGGCTGATTTGGGTTTTCATCCTTTAACAACTTATTTTTAAGTCTAAGTGTGATTTTTCCAAATTATTGTCCTAATCTCAAACCGGGAAACCCGAGACTATGCGTTCAGTTCCTATTAGTCACATTGGTCCCGTACGAGGTGTTCGTGCCTCCTACGGGGTCGTTTGGGGGCTGGTTTTGTTTTCACCCTTTAACGGCTTGTTTTTAAGTCAAAGTGTGATTTTTGTTAACTATCATCATACTCTCAAACCGGGAGTCCCGGGACTATGGGGTCAGTTCCTACAAGTTACATTTGTCCCGTGTGAGGTGTTCGTGCCTCATACGGGATTGTTTGGGGGCTTGTTTCGGTTTTCACCCTTTAACGACTTTTTTTTAAGTTAAAGTGTAATTTTTGCAAATTATTGTCCTACTCTCAAACCGGAAAACTCGGGACTACCCGATCAGTTCCTATAAGTTGCATTGGTCCCGTGCGAGGTGTTCGTGCCTCCTACGGGGTCGTTTGGGGGCTGGTTTGGGTTTTTACCCTTTAACAGTCTGTTTTGAAGTCAAAGTGTGATTTTTTCAAATTATCGTCCTACTCTCAAACCGAGAAACCCGGGACTACGTGGTCAGTTCCTACAAGTTGCATTGGTCCCTGCAAGGTGTTCGTGCCTCCTACGGTGTCGTTTGGATACCGGTTTGTGTTTTCACCCTTTAATGGCTTGTTCTTAAGTCCAAGTGTGATTTTTGCAAGTTATCATCCAACCCTCAAACTGGGAAACCCGGGACTACGCGGTCAATTCCTACAAGTTACATTAGTCCCGCGCGAGGTGTTTGTGCCTCCTACGGGGTCGTTTGGGGGGTGGTTTGGGTTTTCACCCTTTAACGGCTTCTTTTTAAGTCAAAGTGTGATTTTTAGAAATTATCATCATACTCTCAAACCGAGAGACGCGGGACTACGCGGTAAGCTCCTACAAGTTACATTGGTCCGGTGCGAGGTGTTCGTGCCTCCTACGGGGTCGTTTGGGGGCTGGTTTTGTTTTTCACCCTTTAACGGCTTATTTATGTCCAAGTGTGATTTTTGTAAACTATCATCATACTCTCAAACCGGGAGACCCGGGACTACGCGGTCAGTTCCTACAAGTTACATTGGTCCCGTGCGAGGTGTTCGTGCCAACTATGGGGTCGTTTGGGGGCTGCTTTGGGTTTTCACCCTTTAACGGCTTGATTTTAAGTGTAAGTGTGATTTTTTCAAATTATCGTCCTACTCTCAAATCGGGAAACTCGGGACAACACGATCAGTTCTTACAAGTTACATTGGTCCCCTGTGAGGTGTTCGTGCCTCCTACGGGATCGTTTGGGGCTGGTTTGGTTTTTCACCCTTTCACGGCTTGTTTTTAAGTCAAAGTGTGATTTTTGCAAATTATCGTCATACTCTCAAATCGGGAGACCCAGGACTAGGCGGTCAGTTCCTACAAGTTACATTGGTCCCGTGCGAGGTGTTCGTTCCACCTACGGGGTCATTTTGGTGATGGTTTTGGTTTTCACCCCTTAACAGTCTGTTTTGAAGTTAAAGGGTGATTTTTGCAAATTATCGTCCACCTCTAAAATCGAGAGACCCAGGACTACGTGGTCAATTCCTACAAGTTACATTGATCCCGTGCGAGGTGTTTGTTGCCTCCTACGGTGTTATTTGGGGGCGGGTTTGGGTTTTCACCCTTTAACGGCTTATTTTTAAGTCAAAGTGTGATTTTTGTAAACTATCGTCATACTCTCAAACCGGTACACCCGGAACTACGCGGTCAGTTCCTACAAGTTACATTGGTCCCGTGCGAGGTGTTCTGCCTCATACGGGGTCGTTTGGGGGCTTGTTTGGGTTTTCACCCTTAAACGACTTTTTTTTAAGTTAAAGTGTAATTTTTGCTAATTATCGTCATACTCTCAAATCGAGAAACCCGGGACTACACGGTCAGTTCCTACGAGTTACATTGGTCCCACGCAAGATATCCGTGCCTCCTACGGGGTCGTTTGGGGGCTGGTTTGGGTTTTCACACTTTAACGGCTTGTTTTTAAGTCAAAGTGTGAATTTTACAAATTATCGTCATACTCTCAAATTGAGAGACTCAGGACTACGCGGTCAGTTCCTACAAGTTATTTCGGTCCCGTGCGAGGTGTTCGTGCCTCCTACCGGGTCGTTTGGGGGCTGATTTGGGTTTTCATCGTTTAATAGCTTATTTTTAAGTCTAAGTATGATTTTTCCAAATTATCTTCCTCCTCTCAAACTCGGAAACCCGAGACTATGCGGTCAGTTCCTACAAGTTACATTGGTCCCGTACGAAGTGTTCGTGACTCCTTCGAGGACATTTGGGGGCTGGTTTGCGTTTTCACCCTTTAACAGCTTATTTTGAAGTCAACGTACGATTTTTACAAATTATCATCATACTCTCAAACCGATAGACCCGAGACTATGCGGTCCATTCCTACAAGTTATATCGATCCCGTGCGAGGTGTTCGTGCCTCCTACGGGGTCGTTTGGGGGTTGATTTGGGTTTTCATCCTTTAACGGCTTATTTTTAATTCAAAGTGTGATTTTTCGAAGTTATAGTCCTACTCTCAAACCGGGAAACCCGAGACTATGCAGTCGGTTCCTACAAGTTACATATGTCCCGTACGAGGTGTTTGTGCCTCCTACGGGGTCGTTTGGGGGCTGGTTTGGGTTTTCACCCTTTAATGGCTTATTTTTAAGTTAAAGTGTGATTTTTGGAAATTATCATCATACTCTCAAAACGGGAGACCCGGGACTAGGCGGTCAGTTCCTACAAGTTACATTGGTCCCTTGCGAGGTGTTCGAGCCTCCTACGGGGTTGTTTGGTGGTTGGTTTGGGTTTTCACCATTTCACTGCTTGTTTTCAAGTCACAGTGTGATTTTTGCAAATTATCGTCATACTCTCAAATCGGGAGACCTGGGAATACGCGTTCAGTTCCTACAAGTTACATTGGTCTGGTGCGAGGTGTTCGTGCCTCCTACGGGTCGTTTTGGGACTGGTTTTCATTTTCACCCATTTACAAACTGTTTTGAAGTTAAAGAGTGATTTTTGCAAATTATCGTCCTACTCTCAAACCGGGAAACTTGGGACTACACGATCAGTTCCTACAAGTTACATTGGTCCCGTGAGAGGTGTTCGTGCCTCCTACGGGGTCATTTGGGGGCTGGTTTGGGTTTTCACCCTTTAACGGCTTGTTTTTAAGTCCAAGTGTGATTTTTGTAAACTATCGTCATACTCTCAAACTGGGAGACCCGAGACTACCCGATCAGTTCCTATAAGTTACATTGGTCCCGTGCGAGGTGTTCGTGCCTCCTACGGGGTCGTTTGGGGGCTGATTTGTGTTTTCACCCTTTTACGGCTTATTTTCAAGTCTAAGTGTGATTTTTGCAAATTATCGTCCTACTCTCAAACCGGAAAACTCGGGACTACCCGATCAGTTCCTATAAGTTGCATTGGTCCCGTGCGAGGTGTTCGTGCATCCTACGGAGTTATTTGGGGGTTGATTTGTGTTTTCACCCTTTTACTGCTTGTTTTCAAGTCAAATGTGATTTTTACAAATTATCGTCATACTCTCTAACCGAGAGACTCGGTACTACGGGGTCAGTTCCTACAAGTTACATTGGTCACTGCAAGGTGTTCATGCCTCCTACGGGGTCGTTTGGGGGTTGGTTTGTGTTTTCATCCTTTAACGGCTTGTTTTTAAGTCCAAGTGTGATTTTTACAAATTATCATCATACTCTGAAACCGAGAGACTCGGGACTACACGGTCAGTTCCTAAAAGTTATATCGGTCCCGTGCGAGGTGTTCATGCCTCCTAGCGGGTCGTTTGGGGGCTGGTTTGGTTTTCATCCTTTAACAGCTTATTTTTAAGTATAAGTGTGATTTTTCCAAATTAGTGTCCTAATCTCAAATCGGGAAACCCGAGACTATGCGTTCAGTTCCTACAAGTTACATTGGTCCAATACGAGGTGTTCGTGCCTCCTACGGGGTCGTTTGGGGGCTGGTTTGGTTTTCACCCTTTAACGGCTTGTTTTTAAGTCAAAGTGTGATTTTTGTAAACTATCATTATACTCTCAAATCGGGAGACCCGGGACTACGGGGTCAGTTCCTACAAGTTACATTCGTCCCGTGCGAGGTTTCGTGCCACATACGGGATTGTTTGGGGGCTTGTTTGGGTTTTCACCCTTTAATGACTTTTTTTTAAGTTAAAGAGTAATTTTTGCAAATTGTTGTCATACTCTCAAACCGGGAGATCCGGGACTAAGCGGTCAGTTCTTACAAGTTACATTGGTCCCGTACGAGGTGTTTGTGCCTCCTACGGGGTCGTTTGGGGGCTGGTTTGGGTTTTTACCCTTTAACAGTCTGTTTTGAAGTCAAAGTGTGATTTTTTCAAATTATCGTCCCACTCTCAAATCGGGAAACCCGGGACTACGCGGTCAGTTCCTACAAGTTACATTGGTCCCTGCAAGGTGTTCGTGCCTCCTACGGTGTCGTTTGGGGGCCAGTTTGTGTTTTCACCCTTTACTGGCTTCTTTTTAAGTCCAAGTGTGATTTTTGCAAGTTAGCGTCCAACCCTCAAATCGGGAAACTCGGGACTACACGGTCAGTTCCTACAAGTTACATTAGTCCCGCGCGAGGTGTTCGTGCCTCCTACGGGGTCGTTTGGGGGTGGTTTGGGTTTTCACCCTTTAACGGCTTGTTTTTAAGGCTTAGTGTGATTTTTAGAAATTATCATCAAACTCTCAAACCGAGAGACCCGGGACTACGCGGTAAGTTCCTACAAGGTACATTGGTCCCGTGCGAGGTATTCATGCCTCCTACGGGGTCGTTTGGAGGCTGGTTTTGTTTTTTCACCCTTTAATAGTCTGTTTTGAAGTCAAAGTGTGATTTTTGTAAATTATCGTCCTACTCTCAAATCGAAAAACTCGGGACTACGCGGTTCGTTCCCATATGTTACATTGGTCCCGTACGAGGTGTTCGTGCCTCCTACGGGGTCGTTTGGGAGCTAGTTTGGGTTTTCACTCTTTAGCGTCTTGTTTTTAAGTCAAAGTGTTATTTTTTCAAATTATTGTCATACTCTCAAACCGAGAAACTCGGGACTACGCGGTCAGTTCCTACATGTTACATTGGTCCCCTGCAAGGTGTTCGTGCCTCCTACGGGGTTGTTTGGGGGCTGATTTGTGTTTTCACCCTTTTACGGCTTGTTTTCAAGTCAAAGTGTGATTTTTACAAATTATCATCATACTCTCAAATCGGGAGACCCGGGACTACGCGGTCAGTTCCTATAAGTTACATAGGTCCCGTGCGAGGTGTTCGAGCCTCCTACAAGGTCGTTTGGGGGATGGTTTGGGTTTTCACCCTTTCACGGCTTGTTTTTAAGTCTGAGTGTGATTTTTGCAAATTATCATCATGCTCCCAAACCGGGAGACCCGAGACTACGCGGTCAGTTCCTACAAGTTACATTTGTCCCTTGCGAGGTGTTCGTGCCTCCTAAGGGGTCGTTTGGGTGCTGGTATGGGTTTTCACCCTTTAATAGTCTATTTTGAAGTCAAATTGTGATTTTTGTAAAATATCGTCCTACTCTCAAATCGGGAAACCCGGGACTACGCGGTCAGTTCCTAGAAGTTATATTGGTCCCTAACAGGTGTTCGTGACTCCAACGGGGTCGTTTGGGGGTTGGTTTGAGTTTTCACCCATTCACGGCTTGTTTTTAAGTATAAGTGTGATTTTTACCAATTATCGTCATATTCTCAAACCTAGAGACTCGGGACTACGCGATCGGTTCCTACAAGTTATATCGGTCCCGTGCGAGGTGTTCGTGCCTCCTATGAGGTCGTTTGGGGGTTGACTTTTGTTTTCCCCATTTTACGGCTTGTATTCAAGTCAAATGTGATTTTTACAAATTATCGTCATACTCTCAAACCGAGAGACCCAGGACTATGCGGTCAGTTCCTACAAGTTACATTGGTCCCTGCAAGGTGTTCGTGCTTCCTACGGGGTTGTTTGGGGGTTGGTTTGTGTTTTCACCCTTTAACGGCTTGTTTTTAAGTCCAAGTGTGATTTTTGCAAATTATTATCCAACCCTCAAACCGGGAAACTCGGGACTACACGGTTAGTTCCTACAGGTTACATTGGTCCCGCGCGAGGTGTTCGTGCCTCCTACGGGGTCGTTTGGGGGCTGCTTTAGGTTTTCACCCTTTAATAGTCTGTTTTGAAGTCAAAGTGTGATTTTTGTAAATTATCGTCCTACTCTTAAACCGAGAAACCCAAGACTATGCGGTCGGTTCCTATAGGTTACATTGGTCCGGTACGAGGTGTTCGTGCCTCCTACGGGGTCGTTTGGGGGTTGATTTGGGTTTTCATCCTTTAGCTGCTTATTTTTAAGTCTAAGTGTGATTGTTCCAAATTATCGTCCTACTCTCAAACCGAGCAACTCGAGACTATGCGATCAGTTCCTACAAGATACATTGGTCCCGCACGAGGTATTCGTGCCTCCTACGGGGTCGTTTGGGGGTTGGTTTGGGTTTTCACCCTTTAACGGATTATTTTTAAGTCAAAGTGTGATTTTTTCAAATTATCGTCATACTCTCAAACCGGGAGACCCGAGACTACGTGGTCAGTTCCTACAAGTTATATTGGTCCCCTGTGAGGTGTTCGAGCCTCCTACGGGGTTATTTGGGGGCTGGTTTGGGTTTTCACCCTTTTACGGCTTGTTTTAAAGTCAAAGTGTGATTTTTGCAAACTATCGTAATACTCTCAAACCGGGAGACGCGGGACAACGCAGTCAGTTCCTACAAGTTACATTGGTCCCGTTTGATGTTTTCGTGCCTCCTACGGGGTTGTTTGGGTTTTCACCCTGTAACGGCTTGTTTTTAAGTCAAAGTGTGATTTTTGCAGACTATCATCATACTCTCAAATCGGGAAACCCTGGAGTATGCGGTCAGTTCCTATAAGTTACATTGGTCTTGTGCGAGGTGTTCGTGCCTCCTACGGGATCGTTTGGGAGCTGGTTTGGGTTTTCACCCTTTAACGACTTTTTTTTAAGTTAAAGTTTGATTTTTGCAAATTATCGTCATACTCTCGAACCGGGAGACCCGGGACTATGCGGTCAATTCCTACAAGTTACATTGATCCCATGCAAAGTGTTTTTGCCTCCTACTGGGTCGTTTGGGGGTTGATTTGGGTTTTCACCCTTTAACGGCTTGTTTTTAAGTCTAAGTGTGATTTTTTCAAATTATCGTCCTACTCTCAAATCTGGAAACCCGGGACAATGCGATCAGTTCCTACAAGTTACTTTGATCCCGTGCGAGGAGTTTGTTGCCTCCTATGGGGTCATTTGGGGGCTGGTTAGGGTTTTCACCCTTTAACGGCTTATTTTTAAGTCAAAGTGTTATTTTTGTAAACTATCATCATACTCTCAAACCGGGAGACCCGGGACTACGCAGTCAGTTCCTACAAGTTATATTGGTCCCCTGTGAGGTGTTCGAGCCTCCTACGGGGTTGTTTGGGGGCTGGTTTGTGTTTTCACCCTTTTACGGCTTGTTTTAAAGTCAAAGTGTGATTTTTGCTAACTATCGTACTACTCTCAAACCGGGAGACGCGGGACAACGCAGTCAATTCCTACAAGTTACATTGGTCCCGTTCGATGTTTTCGTGCCTCCTACGGGGTTGTTTGGGTTTTCACCCTGTAACGGCTTGTTTTTAAGTCAAAGTGTGATTTTTGCATACTATCATCATACTCTCAAATCGGGAAACCCTGGAGTATGCGGTCAGTTCCTATAAGTTACATTGGTCCTGTGGGAGGTGTTCGTGCCTCCTACGGGATCGTTTGGGGGCTGGTTTGGGTTTTCACCCTTTAACGGCTTTTTTTTAAGTTAAAGTTTGATTTTTGCAAATTATCGTCATACTCTCGAACCGAGAGACCCGGGACTATGCGGTCAATTCCTACAAGCTACATTGATCCCATGCAAGGTGTTCGTGCCTCCTACTAGGTCGTTTGGGGGTTGATTTGGGTTTTCACCCTTTAACGGCTTGTTTTTAAGTCTAAGTGTGATTTTTTCAAATTATCATCCTACTCTCAAATCTGGAAACCCGGGACAATGCGATCAGTTCCTACAAGTTACTTTGATCCCGTGCGAGGAGTTTGTTGCCTCCTATGGGGTCGTTTGGGGGCTAGTTAGGGTTTTCACCCTTTAACGGCTTATTTTTAAGTCAAAGTGTGATTTTTGTAAACTATCGTCATACTCTCAAACCGAGAGACCCGGGACTACGCGGTATGTTCCTATAAGTTACATTGGTCCCGTGCGAGGTGTTCGTGCCTCATACGGGGCCGTTTGGGGGCTTGTTTGGGTTTTCACCCATTCACGGCTTGTTTTCAAGTCAAAGTGTGATTTTTGCAAATTATCATCACCCTCTCCAACTGAGAGACTCGGGACTATGCGGTCAGTTCCTACAAGTTACATTGGTCCCGTGCGAGGTGTTCGTGCCTCCTACGGGGTCGTTTGGGGTCTGGTTTGGGTTTTCACCCTTTAACAGTCAGTTTTGAAGTCAAAGTGTGATTTTTGCAAATTATCATCCTACTCTCAAACCAGGAAACCCGGGACTATGCGGTCAGTTACTACAAGTTACATTGGATCCCTGCGAGGTGTTCGTGCCTCCTATGGGGTCGTTTGGGGGCTGTTTTGGGTTTTCACCCTTTAACGGCTTGTTTTTAAGTCAAAGTGTGATTTTTACAAATTATCATCATACTCTAATACCGAGAGACCCGGGACTACGCGGTCAGTTCCTACAAGTTATATTGGTCCCGTCTGAGGTGTTCGTGCCTCCTACTGGGTCGTTTGGGGGCTGATTTGGATTTTCATCCTTTAACGGTTTATTTTTAAGTCTAAGTGTGATTTTTCCAAATTATCGGCCTCCTCTCAAATTGGGAAACCCGAGACTATTCGGTAAGTTCCTACAAGTTACATTGGTCCCGTACGAAGTGTTCGTGACTCCTTCGGGGTCGTTTGGGGGCTGGTTTGGGTTTTCACCCTTTAACGGCTTATTTTTAAGTCAAAGTGTGATTTGTACAAATTATCGTCATACTCTCAAACTGAGAGACCCAGGACTACGCGGTCAGTTCCTATAAGTTATATCGGTACCATGCGAGTTGTTCGTGCCACTTACGGGGTCGTTTGGGGGCGGATTTGGGTTTTCATCCTTTAACTGCTTATTTTTAAGTCTAAGTGTGATTTTTCCAAATTATCGTCCTACTCTCAAACCGGTAAACTCGAGACTATACGGTGAGTTCCTACAAGTTACATTGGTCCCGTACGAGGTGTTCGTGCCTCTTACAGAGTCGTTTGGGGGCTGGTTTGGGTTTTCACGCTTTAACGGCTTGTTTTTAAGTTAAAGTGTGATTTTTTAAAATTATGAAAATACTCTCGAACCGGGAGACTCGAGACTACGCGGTCAGTTCCTACAAGTTACATTGGTACCCTGCGAGGTGTTCGAGCCTCCCACGGGGTCGTTTGAGGGTTGGTTTGGGTTTTCACCATTTCACGGCTTGTTTTCAAGTCAAAGTGTGATTTTTGCAAATTATCGTCATACTCTCAAATCGGGAGACCCGGGACTATGCGGTCAGTTCCTACAAGTTACATTGGTCCTGTTCGAGGTTTTCGTGCCTCCTATGGGTCGTTTTGGGGCGGGTTTGCGTTTTCACCCTTTAACAGACTGTTTTGAAGTTAAAGGGTGATTTTTGGAAATTATCATCCTACTCTCAAACCGGGAAACCTGGGACAACGCGGTCAGTTCCTACAAGTTACATTGGCCCTGTGCAAGGTATTCGTGCCTCTTACGGGGTCATTTCGGGGCTGGTTTGTGTTTTCACCCTTTAACGGCTTGTTTTTAAGTCTAAGTGTGATTTTTGCAAATTATTGTCCTACTTTCAAACCAGAAAACTCGGGACTACCCGATCAGTTCTTATAAGTTACATTGGTCCCGTTCGAGGTGTCCATGCCTCCTACGGGGTTGTTTGGGGGCTAATTTTTGTTTTCACCCTTTTTCGGCTTATTTTCAAGTCAAAGTGTGATTTTTACAAATTATCGGCATACTCTCAAACCGGGAGACCCGGGAATCCGCGGTCAGTTCCTACAAGTTACATTGGTCATGTGTGAGGTGTTTGTGCCTCCTACGGGGTCGTTTGGGGGCTGGTTTGGGCTTTCACCCTTTAACGGCTTGTTTTTAAGTCTAAGTGTGATTTTTGCAAATTAGCATCCTACTCTCAAACCGGGAGACCCGGGACTACGCGGTCAGTTCCTACAAGTTGCATTGGTCCTGTGCGAGGTGTTCGTGCTTCCTATGGGGTCGTTTGGGGGCTGCTATGGGTTTTCACCCTTTAACGGCTTGTTTTTAAGTTAAAGTGTGATTTTTGCAAATTATTGTCATACTCTCAAACCGAGAGACCCGGGACTATGCGGTCAGTTCCTACAACTTACATTGGTCCCGTACGAGGTGTTTGTGCCTCCTACGGGGTCATTTTGGGGATGGTTTGGGTTTTCACCCTTTAAAAGTTTGTTTTGAACTTAAAGGGTGATTTTTTCAAATTATCGTCCAACTCTCAAATCGGGAAACCCGGGACAAGGCGATCAGTTCCTACTAGTTACATTGGTCATGTGCGAGGTGTTTTTGCCTCCTACGGGGTCATTTGGGGGATGGTTTTGGTTTTCACCCTCTAACGGCTAGTTTTTTAGTGTAAGTGTGATTTTTGCAAATTATTTTCCTACTCTCAAACCGGGAACCCGAGACTACGCGGTCAAAACCTTCAAGTTACATTGGTCCTGTTCGAGGAGTTCTTGTCTCCTACGAGGTCGTTTGGCGGTTGGTTTGGATTTTCACCCTTTAACGGCTTGTTTTTAAGTCAAAGTGTGATTTTTGCAAACAATCGTCATACTCTCAAACTGGGAGACCCGGGACTACGCACTCAGTTCCTACAAGTTACCTTGGTCCCCTGCGAGGTGTTCGAGACTCCTACGGGGTCGTTTGGGGGCTGGTTTGGGTTTTCAACCTTTCATAGCTTGTTTTTAAGTCTAAGTGTGATTTTTCTAAATTATCTTCCTACTCTCAAACCGGGAAACCCGGGACTACGCGGTAAGTTCCTTCAAGTTACATTGGTCCCCTTCGAGGTGTTCTTATCTCCTTCGGGGTCGTTTGGGGCTGGTTTAGATTTTCACCCTTTAACGGCTTATTTTTAAGTCAAAGTGTGATTTTTTCAAACTATCGTCATACTCTCAAACTGGGAGACCTGGGACTACGCGGTCAATTCCTACAAGTTACATTGGTCCCTACGAGGTGTTCGTGACACCAACGGGGTCGTTTGGGGGTTGGTTTGGGTTTTCACCCTTTAACGGCTTATTTTTAAGTCTAAGTGTTTTTTACAAATTATCGTCATACTCTCAAACCGAGAGACCCGGGATTACGCGATCTATTCCTACAAGTTATATTGGTCCCGTGCGATGTGTTTGGGCCTCCAACGGGGTCGTTTGGGGGTTGATTTGTGTTTTTACCCTTTTACGGCTTGTTTTCAAGTCAAATGTGATTTTTACAAATTATAGTCACACTCTCAAACCGAGAGACCCGGGACTACGCGGTCAGTTCCTACAAGTTACATTGGTCCCTAAAAGGTGTTCGTGCCTCCTATGGGGTCGTTTGGGGGTTGGTTTGTGTTTTCACCCTTTAACAGCTTGTTTTTAAGTCCAAGTATGATTTTTGCAAATTATCGTCCAACCCTCAAACCGGGAAACCCCGGACTACACGATCAGTTCCTACAAGTTACATTGGTCCCGCGCGAGGTGTTCGTCCCTCCTACGGGGTCGTTTTTGGTCTGGTTTGGGTTTTCACCCTTTAACGTCTTATTTTTAAGTCAAAGTGTGATTTTTACAAATTATCATCATAATCTCAAACCGAGAGACCCGAGACTATGCGGACAGTTCCTACAAGTTATATCGGTCCCGTGCGAGGTGTTCGAGCCTCCTACGGGGTCGTTTGGGGGCTGATTTGGGTTTTCATCCTTCAACGGCTTATTTTTAGGTCTAAGTGTGATTTTTCTAAATTATTGTCCTACTCTCAAATTAGGAAACTCGAAACTATGCGGTCAGTTCCTAAAAGTTACATTGGTCCCATACGAGGTGTTCGGGCCCCCTACGGGGTCATTTGGGGGCTGATTTTGGTTTTCACCCTTTAACGGCTTGTTTTTAAGTCAAAGTGTGATTTTTGCAAATTATCGTCATACTCTCAAACGGGGAGACCTGGGACTATGCGGTCAGTTCGTACAAGTTACATTGGTCTCGTGCGAGGTGTTCGTGCCTCTTACGGGGTCGTTTGAGGGATGGTTTGGGTTTTCACCCTTTAACGGCTTATTTTTAAGTCTAAGTGTGATTTTGGCAAATTATCATCATACTCTTAAACCGGGAGACCCGGGACTATGAGGGCAGTTCCTACAAGTTACATTGGTCCCCTGTCAGGTGTTCGAGCCTCCTACGGGGTTGTTTGGGGGCTGGTTTCGGTTTTCTCCCTTTCACGGCTTGTTTTCAAGTTAAATTATAATTTTTGCAAATTATCATCATACTCTCAAACCGGGAGACCCGGGACTACGCGGTCAGTTCCTACAAGTTACATTGGTCCCGTTCGAGGTGTTCGTGCCTCCTACGGGGTCGTTTGGGGGCTGGTTTGGGTTTTCACCCTTTAACGGCTTGTTTTTAAGTCAAAGTGTGATTTTTGCAAATTATCATCATACTCTCAAACCGGGAGACCTGGGACTACGCGGTCAGTTCCTACAAGTTACATTGGTCCCCTGCGAGGTGTTCGAGCCTCCTACGGGGTTGTTTGGGGGCTGGTTTGGGTTTTCTCACTTTCACGGCTTGTTTTCAAGTTAAATTATGATTTTTGAAAATTATCATCATACTCTCAAACCGGGAGACCCGGGACTACGCGGTCAGTTCCTACAAGTTACATTGGTCCCGTTCGAGGTGTTCGTGCCTCCTATGGGGTCGTTTGGGGGCTGGTTTGGGTTTTCACCCTTTAACGGTTTATTTTTAAGTCAAAGTGTGATTTTTGCAAACTGTCGTCATACTCTCAAATCGGGAAACCCGGGATTATGCGGCCAGTTCCTATAAGTTACATTGGTCCCGTACGAGGTTTTCGTGTTTCCTACTGGGTCGTTTGGTGGCTGATTTGGGTTTTCACCCTTTAACGGCTTATTTTTAAGTCTAAGTGTGATTTTTTCAAATTATCGTCCTACTCTAAAATTGGTAAACCCGGGACAACGCGATCAGTTCCTACGAATTACAATGATCACGTACGAGGTATTTGTTGCCTCCTACGGAGTATTTTGGGGGCTGGTTTTAGGTTGTCACCCTTTAACGGCATGTTTTTAAGTCAAAGTGTGATTTTTGTAAACTATCATCATACTCTCAAACCGGGAGACCTGGGAGTACGCAGTCAGTTCCTACAATTTACATTGGTCCCGTGCGAGGTGTTCGTGCCTCATACGGGGTCGTTTGGGGGCTTGTTTGGGTTTTCACCCTTTCACGGCTTGTTTTCAAGTCAAAGTGTGATTTTTGCAAATTATCATCATACTCTCAAACCGAGAGACCCGGGACTACGCGGTTAGTTCCTACAAGTTACATTGGTCCTGTACAAGGTGCTCGTGCCTCCTCCGAGTCGTTTTGGGGTTGGTTTGCATTTTCACCCTTTAACAGACTGTTTTGATGTTAAAGGGTGATTTTTGCAAATTATCGTCCTACTCTCAAACCGGGAAACTCGGGACTACGCGGTCAGTTCCTATAAGTTACATTGGTCCCGTGCGAGGTGTTCGTGCCTCCTACGAGGTCATTTAGGGGCTGGTTTGGGTTTTCACCCTTTAACGGCTTGTTTTTAAGTCTAAGTGTGATTAATGCAAATTATCGTCCTACTCCTAAACAAAAAAACCCGAGACTACCCGATCATTTCCTATAAGTTACATTGGTCCCGTGCGAGGTGTTCGTGCCTCATATGGGGTCGTTTGGGGGCTGCTTTGGGTTTTAACCCTTAAACGGCTTATTTTTAAGTCAAAGTGTGATTTTTACAAATTATGTGTTTCATCCTTTAACGGCTTATTTTTAAGTTTAAGTGTGATTTTTCCAAATTATCGTCCTACTCTCAATATGGGAAACCTGAGATTATGTGGTCAGTTCCTACAAGTTACATTGGTCCCATACGAGGTGTTTATGCCTCCTTCGGGGTCGTTTGGGGGCTGGTTTGGGTTTTCACCTTTTAACGACTTGTTTTTAAGTCAAAGTGTGATTTTTGCAAATTATCGCCATACTCTCAAACCGAGAGACCCGGGACTACGCGGTCAGTTCCTACAAGTTACATTGGTCCTGTACGAGGTGTTCGTGCCTCCTACGGGGTCGTTTGGGGGTTGGTTTGGTTTTCACCCTTTAACGACTTGTTTTTAAGTGAAAGTGTGATTTTTGCAAATTATCGTCCTACTCTCAAACCGGGAGACCCGGGACTACGCGGTCGGTTCCTACAAGTTACATTAGTCCCCTGCGAGGTGTTCGAGCCTCCTATGGGGTCGTTTGGGTGCTTGTTTGGATTTTCGCCCTTTCACGGCTTGTTTTCAAGTCAAAGTGTGATTTTTGCAAATTATTGTCATACTCTCAAACCGGGAGACCGGGACTACGCGGTCATTTCCTACAAGTTACATTGGTCCCGTACGAGGTGTTCGTTCCTCCTACGGGTCATTTTGTTTCTGGTTTGCATTTTCACCTTTTAGCAGACTCTTTTTGAAGTTAAAGGGTGATTTTTTGCAAATTATCGTCCTACTCTCAAACCGAGAAACTCGGGACTACATGGTCAGTTCCTACAAGTTACATTGGTCTCGTGCGAGGTGTTCATGCCTCCTACGAGGTCATTTGGGGGTTGGTTTGGGTTCTCACCCTTTAACGGATTGTTTTGAAGTCTAAGTGTTATTTTTGAAAATTATCATACTACCCTCAAACCGAAAAACTCGAGACTACCCGATCAGTTCCTATAAGTTACATTGGTCCCGTGCGAGGTGTTCGTGTCTCCTACGGGGTCGTTTGGGGGCTGATTTGTGTTTTCGCCCTTTTACGGCTTATTTTCAAGTCAAAGCGTGATTTTTACAAATTATCATCATACTCTCAAACCGGGAGACCCGGGACTACGCAATCAGTACCTAGTAGTTACATTGGTCCTGTACGAGGTGTTCGTTCCTCCTATGGGGTCGTTTGGGGGCTGGTTTGGATTTTCACCCTTTAACGACTTGTTTTTAATTGAAAGTGTTATTTTTGCAAATTATCGTCCTACTCTCAAACCGGGAGATCCGGTAGTACGCGGTCAGTTCCTACAAGTTACATTGGTCCCGTGTGAGGTGTTCATGCCTCCTACGGGGTCGTTTGGGGGCTTGTTTGGGTTTTCACCCTCTAACGGCTTGTTTTTATGTCGAAGTGTGATTTTTGTAAACTATCATCATACTCTCAAACCGGGAGACCCGGGACTACGCGATGAGTTCCTACAAGTTACATTGGTCCCGTGCGAGGTGTTCGTGCCTCATACGGAGTCGTTTGGGGGCTTGTTTGGGTTTTCACCCTTTAACGGCTTGTTTTTAAGTCAAAGTGTGATTTTTGCAAATTATCATCCTACTCTCAAATCGGGAGACCCGGGACTACGCGGTCAGTTCCTACAACTTACAATGGTCCCGTGCGAGGTGTTCGTGCCTCCTACGGGGTCGTTTGGGGGCTGGTTTGGGTTTTTACCCTTTAACGGCTTGTTTTTAAATCTAAGTGTGATTTTTGCAAATTAGCGTCCTACTCTCAAATCGGGAGACCCGGGACTACGTGGTCAATTCCTACAAGTTACATTGGTCCTGTGCGAGGTGTTCGTGCCTCCTACGGGGTCATTTTGGGGATGGTTTGGGTTTTCACTCTTTAACGACTTGTTTTTAAGTAAAAGTGTGATTTTTGCAAATTATCATCATACTCTAAAACCGGGAGACCCGAGAATATGCGATCAGTTCCTACAAGTTACATTTGTCCCGTACGAGGTGTTCGTGCCTCCTATGGGGTCGTTTGCGGGTTGGTTTTGGTTTTTGCCCATTAACAGTCTGTTTTGAAGTCAAAGTGTGATTTTTGCAAATTATCATCCTACACTCAAACCGGGAAACTCGGGACTACGCGGTCAGTTCCTACAAGTTACATTGGTCCCTGTAAGGTGTTCGTGCCTCCTACGAGGTCGCTTGGGGGCTGGTTTGTGTTTTCACCCTTTAACGGCTTATTTTTAAGTCCACGTGTGATTTTTACAAATTATCATCATACTCTCGAACCGAGAGACCCAAGACTACGCGGTCATTTACTACAAGTTACACTCATCCCGTGCGAGGTGTTCGTGCCTCCTACGGGGTCGTTTGCGGGCTGGTTTCGGTTCTCACCCTTTAACAGAGCTGTTTTGAAGTCAAAGTGTGATTTTTGCAAATTATCATCCTACTCTCAAACCAGGAACCCCAGGACTACGCGGTCAGTTCCTACAAGTTACATTGGTCCCTGCAAGGTATTCGTGCCTCCTACGAGGTCGCTTGGGGGCTGGTTTGTGTTTTTACCCTTTAACGGCTTATTTTTAAGTCCAAGTGTGATTTTTGCAAATTACCATCATACTCTCGAAACGGGAGACCCGGGACTACGCGGTATGTTCCTATAAGTTACATTGGTCCCGTGCGAGGTGTCCGTGCCTCCTACGGGGTCGTTTGGGGGGTTGGTTTGGGTTTTCACCCTTTAACGGCATGTTTTTAAGTCAAAGTGTGATTTTTACAAATTATCGTCATACTCTCAAACCGAGAGACCCGAGACTACGCGGTAAGTTCCGACAAGTTATATTGGTCCCGTACGAGGTGTTCGTGCCTCCTACCGGGTCGTTTATGGGATGATTTGGGTTTATACCCTTTAACGGCTTATTTTTTAGTCTAAGTGTGATTTTTCCAAATCATCATCCTACTCTCAAACTGGGAAACCCGAGACTATGCGATCAGTTCCTACAAGTTACATTGGTCCCGTACGAGGTGTTGGTAACTCCTACGGGGTCGTTTGGGGGCTGGTTTGGGTTTTCACCCTTTAACAACTTATTTTTAAGTCAAAGTGTGATTTTTGCAAATTATCGTCCTACTCTCAAACCGAGAGATCGAAAACTACGCGATCAGTACCTACAAGTTACATTGGTCCTCTGGGAAGTGTTCGAGCCTCCTACGGGGTCCTTTAGGGGTTGGTTTGGGTTTTCACCCTTTCATGGCTTGTTTTCAAGTCAAAGTGTGATTTTTGCATACTATCATCATACTCTCAAATCGGGAAACCCTGGAGTATGCGGTCAGTTCCTATAAGTTACATTGGTCCTGTGCGAGGTGTTCGTGCCTCCTACGGGATCGTTTGGGGGCTGGTTTGGGTTTTCACCCTTTAACGGCTTTTTTTTAAGTTAAAGTTTGATTTTTGCAAATTATCGTCATACTCTCAAATCGGGAGACCCGGGATTATGCGGTCAGTTCCTACAAGTTACATTGGTCCCGTGCGAGGTGTTCGTGCCTCCTACGGGGTCATTTGAGGGTTGGTTGGGGTTTTCACCCTTTAACGGCTTGTTTTTAAGTCTAAGTGTGATTTTTGCAAACTATCATCCTACTCTTAAACCGGAAAACCTGGGACTACGCGGTTAGTTCCTACAAGTTACATTGGTCCCGTACGAGGTGTTCGTGCCTCCGACGGGGTCGTTTGGGGGTTGGTTTGGGTTTTCACCCTTTAACGGCATATTTTTAAGTCAAAGTGTGATTTTTCCAAATTATCATCCTACTCTCAAACCGGGAAACCCGGGACTACGCGATCAATTTCTACAAGTTACATTGGTCCCGTGCGAGGTGTCCGTGCCTCCTACGGGGTCGTTTTGCAGTTGGTTTGGGTTTTCACCCTTTAACAGTTTGTTTTGAAGTTAAAGGGTCATTTTTGTAAATTATTGTCCTACTCTCAAATCGGGAAACTCGGGACTACGCGGTCAGCTCCTACAAGTTACATTGGTCCCGTGCGAGGTGTTCATGCCTCCTACGGGGTCATTTGGTGGCCGGTTTGAGTTTTCACCCTTTAAAAGCTTGTTTTTAAGTCTAAGTGTGATTTTTGAAAATTATCGGCCTACTCTCAAACCGGGAAACCCGGGACTACGCGGTCAGTTCCTACAAGTTACATCGGTCCCGTGCGAGGAGTTCGTGTCTCCTAAGGGGTCGTTTGGGGGATGGTTTGGGTTTTCACCCTTTAACGGCTTTGTTTTAAGTCATACTGTGATTTTTACAAACTATCATCACACTCTCAAACCGGGAGACCCGAGACTACGCGGTCAGTTCCAACAAGTTATATTGGTCTCCTGCGAGGTGTTCGAGCCTCCTACGGAGTCGTTTGAGGGTTGGTTTGGGTTTTCACCCTCTCACGGCTTGTTTTCAAGTCAAAGTGTGATTTTTATTAATTATCATCATACTCTCAAACCGGGAGACCCGTGACTATGCAGTCAGATCCGACAAGTTACATTGGTCCCGTGCGAGGTGTTCGTGCCTCCTACGGGGTCGTTTGGGGGATGATTTGGGTTTTCAACCTTTAACGACTTGTTTTTAAGTCTAAGTGTGAGTTTTTCAAATTAGCGTCCTACTCTCAAACCGGGAGACCCGGGACTACGCGGTCAGTTCCTACAAGTTACATTGGTCCTGTACGAGGTGTTCGTGCCTCCTACGGGGTCATTTTGGGGATGGTTTGAGATTTCACCCTTTAACAGTCTATTTTGAAGTCAAAGTCTGATTTTTGCAAATTATCGTCATACTCTCAAACCGGGAGACCCGAGACTACGCGGTCAGTTCCTACAAGTTACATTGGTCCCGTGCGAGGTGTTCGTGCCTCCTACGGGGTCGTTTTGGGGCTGGTTTGGGTTTTTGCCCTTTAATAGTCTATTTTGAAGTCATAGTGTGATTTTTGTAAATTATCGTCCTACTCTCAAACCAGGAAACTTGGGACTACGCGGTCAGTTCCTTCAAGTTACATTTTGTCACTACGAGGTGTTCGTATCTCCTACGGGGTCGTTTGGGGTTGGTTTGGGTTTTCACCCTTTAACGATTTGTTTTTAAGTCTAAATGTATTTTTGCAAATTATCATCCTACTCTCAAACTGAAAAACCCGGGACTAACCGATCAGTTCCTATTAGTTACATTTGTCTCGTGCGAGGTTTTCGTGCCTCCTACGGGGTCGTTTGGGGGTTGATTTGTGTTTTCACCCTTTAACGGCTTATTTTCAAGTCAAAGTGTGATTTTTACAAATTATCATCATACTCTCAAACCGGAAGACTCGGGACTACGCGGTCAGTTCCTACAAGTTACATTTGTCCTGTGCGAGGTGTTCGTGCCTCATACGGGGTCGTTTGGGGGCTGGTTTGGGTTTTCACCCTTTAACAGTTTATTTTTAAGTCTAAGTGTGATTTTTTTCAAATTAGCGTCCTACTCTCAAACCGAGAGACCCGGGACTACGTGGTCAATTCCTTCAAGTTTCATTGGTCCTGTGTGAGGTGTTCGTGCCTCCTACGGGGTCATTTTGGGGATGGTTTTGGTTTTCACCCTTTAACAGTCTGTTTTTAAGTTAAAGGGTGATTTTTGTAAATTATAGTCATAATCTCAAATCGGGAAACCCGGAACTACGCCGTCAGTTCCTACAAGTTACATTGGTCCCGTGCGAGGTCTTCGTGCCTCGTACGGGGTCATTTGGGGGTTGATTTGGGTTTTCACCCTTTAACTGCCTGTTTTGAAGTCAAAGTGTGTTTTTTGTAAATTATCGTCCTACTCTCAAATCGGGAAACTCGGAATTACGCGGTCAGTTCCTACAAGTTACATTGGTCCCTACGAGGTGTTCGTCCTCCTACGAGGTCGTTTGGGGGCCGGTTTGTGTTTTCACCCTTTAACGGCTTATTTTTAAGTTAAAGTGTGATTTTTGCAAATTTTTGTAATACTCTAAAACTGGGAGACCCGAGACTATGCGGCCAGTTCCTACAAGTTACATTGGTCCCGTGTGAGGTGTTCGTGCCTCCTACGGGGTCGTTTGGGGGTTGGTTTGGGTTTTCACCCTTTAACAGTCTATTTTAAAGTCAAAGTGTGATTTTTGCAAATTATCATCCTACTCTCAAATCGGGAAACCCGGGACTACGCGGTCAGCTCCTGCAAGTTACATTGGTCCCGTGCGAGGTGTTCGTGCCTCCTACGGGGTCGTTTGGGGGCTGGTTTGGGTTTTCACCCTTTAACGGCTAGTTTTTAAGTCTAAGTGTGATTTTTGCAAATTATCGTCCTACTATCAAATCAGAAAACCCAGGACAACGCAACCAGTTCCTACAAGTTACATTGATCCCGTGCGAGGTGTTCGTGCCTCCTACGAGGTCATTTGTGGGCTAGTTTGGGTTTTCACTCTTTAATGGCTTATTTTTAACTCAAAGTGTGATCTTTGTCAACTATCATCATACTCTCAAACCGGGAGACCCGGGACTACGGGGTCAGTTCCTACAAGTTACATTGGTCCCGTGCGATGCGTTCGTGCCTCGTACGGGCTCGTTTGGGAGCTTGTTTGGGTTTTCACCCTTTAACGACTTGTTTTAAAGTTAAAGTTTGATTTTTGCAAATTATCATCATCTTCTCAAACCGGGAGACCTGGGACTCTGCGGTGAGTTCCTACAAGTTACATTGGTCCCGTGCGAGGTGTTTGTTCCACCTACAGATTCGTTTGGGGGATGGTTTGGGTTTTTACCTTTTAAGAGTCTGTTTTGAAGTCAAAGTGTGATTTTTGAAAAATATCATCCTACTCTCAAACGGGGAAACCCGGGACTACGCGGTCAGTTCCTACAACTTCATTGGTTCCTACAAGGTGTTTGTGCCTCCTACGGGGTCGTTTGGGGGCTGGTGTGTGTTTTCACCCTTTAACAGCTTGTTTTTAGGTCCAAATGTGATTTTTGCAAATTATCATCCAACCCTCAAACCGGGAAACTCGGGACAACACGGTAAGTTCCTACAAGTTACATTGGTCCCACGTGAGGTGTTTGTGCCTCCTACGGGGTCGTTTGGGGGCTGGTTTGGGTTTTCACCCTATAACGGCTTGTTTTTAAAATAAAGTATGATTTTTACAAATTATCGTCATACTCTCAAACCAAGAGACCCGGGACTACGCGGTCAGTTCCTACAAGTTATATTGGTCCCGTGTGAGTTGTTCGTGCCTCATACGGGGTCGTTTGGGGGCTGTGTTGGGTTTTCACCCTTTAACGGCTTATTTTTAAGTCTAAGTGTGATTTTTCCAAATTATCGTCCTACTCTCAAACCGAGAAACCCGAGAATGTGCGGTCAGTTCCTAAAAGTTACATTGGTCCCGTACGAGGTGTTCGTGCCTCCTACGGGGTCGTTTGGGGGTTGGTTGCAGTTTTCACTCTTTAACGGCTTATTTTTAAGTCAAAGTGTCATTTTTGCAAATTATCGTCATACTCTCAAACCGAGAGATCCGGGACTACGCGATCAATTCCTACAAGATGCATTGGTCCCGTGCGAGGTGTTCGTGCCGCCTACGGGGTCGTTTGGGAGTTGGTTTGGATTTTCACCCTTTAACGGCCTGTTTTGAAGTCAAAGTGTGATTTTTTCAAATTATCATCATACTCTCATAGCGGGAGACTCGGGACTACGCGATCAGTTCGTACAAGTAACATTGGTCCCGTGTAATGTGTTTGTGCGACCGACGGGGTCGTTTGGGGGATGGTTTGGCTTTTCACCTTTTCACGACGTCTTTTGAAGTCAAAGTGTAATTTTTGCAAATTTTCGTCATACTCTCAAATCGGGAGACCTGGGACTACGTGGTCAGTTCCTATTAGTTACATTGGTCCCGTACGAGGTGTTCGTGCCTCCTACGGGGCCGTTTGGGTGTTAGTTTGAGTTTTCACCCTTTAACGGCCTGTTTTGAAATCAAAATGTGATTTTTACAAATTATCGTCATACTCTGAAATAGGGAGACCTAGGACTACGCGATCAGTTCTTATAAGTTACATTGGTCCTGTGCGAGGTGTTCGTCCTTCCTATGAGGTCGTTACGGGGCTGGTTTGGGTTTTCACCATTTCGGCCTGTTTTGAAGTTAAAGTGTGATTTTTTAAAATTATCGTCATAACCTCAAACCGGGAGACCCGAGACTACGCGGTAAGTTCCTATAAGTTACATTGGTTCCGTACGAGGTGTTCGTGCCTCCTACGGGGTCGTTTGGCGGCTGGTTTGAGTTTTCACCCTTTCATGGCTTGTTTTAAAGTCAAAGTGTGATTTTTGCAAATTATCGTCATACTCTCAAAACGGGAGACCCGGGACTACGCGATCAGTTCCTACAAGTTATATCGGTCCCGTGCGAGGTGTTCGTGCCTCCGACGGGGTCGTTTGGGGGTTGATTTTTATTTTCCCCATTTTACGGCTTGTATTCAAGTCAAATGTGATTTTTACAAATTATCGTCATAATCTCAAATCGGGATACCCGGAACTACGCGGTCAGTTCCTACAAGTTACATTGGTCCCATGCGAGGTGTTCGTGCCTCCTACGGGGTCGTTTGGGGGCTGGTTTGAGTTTTCACTCTTTAACGGCCTGTTTTGAAGTCAAAGTGTAATTTTTACAAATTATCATCATACTCTCAAACCGTGAGACCCGGGACTACGCGGTTAGTTCCTATAAGTTACATTGGTCCCGTGCGAGTTGTTCATGCCTCCTACATGGTCATTTGGGGGTTGGTTTGGATTTTCACCCTTTAAGGGCCTGTTTTAAAGTCAAAGTGTGAGTTTTTCAAATTATCGCCCTACTCTCAAACTGGGAGACCCGGGACTACGCGCTCAGTTCTTACAAGTTACATTGGTCCCGTACGAGGTGTTTGTGCCTCCTACGGGGTCGTTTGGGGGCTTGTTTAGGTGTTCACCCTTTTACAGCTTATTTTTAAGTTAAAGTGTGATTTTAGCAAAATTATCGTCATACTATCAAATCCGGAGACCCGGGACTTTGTGATCAGGTCCTATAAGTTACATTGGTCCCGTGAGAGGTGTTCGTGCCGCCTACGGGGTCGTTTGGGGGCTGGTTTGGGTTTTCACCCTTTAACAGTCTGTCTTGAAGTCAAAGTGTGATTTTCACAAATTATCGTCCTACTCTCAAACCGAGAAACCCGGGACTACGCGGTCAATTCCTACAAGTTACATTGGCCCCGTACGAGGTGTTTGTGCCTCCTACTGGGTCGTTTGGGGGTTCGTTTGGATTTTCACCCGTTAACGGCTAGTTTTTAAGTCCAAAATGTGATACTTCCGAATTATCATCCTACTCTCAAATCGGGAAACCTGGGACTACCCGATCAGTTCCTACAAGTTACATTGGTCCCGTGAGAGGTGTTCGTGCCTCCTACGGGGTCGTTTGGAGGCTGGTTTGGGTTTTCACCCTTTAACAGTCTGTTTTGAAGTCAAAGTGTGATTTTTGAAATTATCGTCCTACTCTCAAATCGGGAAACCTGGGACTATACGGTCGGTTCTTACAAGTTACATTGGTCCCGTGCGAGGTGTTCGTACATCTTAAGGGGTCGTTTGGGGGCTGGTTTGCGTTTTCAACCTTTAACGACTTGTTTTCCAGTCTAAGTGTGATTTTTTCAAATTATTGTCCTACTCTCAAATCGGGAAACCCGGGACTACCCGGCCAGTTCCTATAACTTACATTGGTCCCGTGCGAGGTGTTCGTGCCTCCTACGGGGTCGTTTGGGGGCTGGTTTGCGTTTTCACCCTTTAACGACTTGTTTTTCAGTCTAAGTGTGATTTTTGCAAATTATCGTCCTACTCTCAAATCGGGAAACTCGGGACTACGCGGTCAGTTCCCAAAAAGTTACATTGGTCCCGTACGAGGTGTTCGTGCCTCCTACGGGGTCGTTTGGGGGCTGGTTTGGGTTTTCACCCTTTAACGGCTAGTTTTTAAGTCAAAGTGTGATTTTTGGAAATTATCATCATACTCTCAAACCGAGAGATCTGGGATTACGCGATCAATTTCTACAAGCTACGTTGGTCCCGTGCGAGGTGTTCGTGCCTCCTACGGGGTCGTTTGGAGGTTGGTTTGGATTTTCACCCTTTAACGCCCTGTTTTGAAGTCAAAGTTTGATTTTTGCGAATTATCATCATACTCTCAAACCAGGAGACCCGGGACTACGCGGTCAGTTCGTACAAGTTACATTGGTCCCATGCGAGGTGTTCGTGCCTCCAACGGGGTCGTTTGGGGGTTGGTTTGGGTTTTTACCTTTTCAGGGCCTATTTTGAAGTCAAAGTGTGATTTTTGCAAATTATACTCATACTCTCAAATCGGGAGACCCGGGAATACACGGTCAGTTCCTACAATTTACATTGGTCCCGTACGAGGTGTTCGTGCCTCCTACGGGGTCGTTTGGGGTTTTTTTTTTGGGTTTTCACCCTTTAACGACTTATTTTTAAGTTTTAGTGTGATTTCTTCAAATTATCGTCATACTCTCAAATCGAGAGACCCGGGACTATGCGGAAGTTCCTACACGTTACAGTGGTCCCGTGTGAGGTGTTCGTGCGAGGTATACGTGCCACCTACGGGGTCGTTTGGTGGTTTTCACCCTTTAATAGTCTGTTTTGAAGTCAAAGTGTGATTTTCACAAATTATCATCCTACTCTCCAATCGGGAAACTCGGGACTACGCGGTCAGTTCCTACAAGTTAAATTGGCCCCGTACGAGGAGTTCGTGCCTCCTACGGGGTCGTTTGGGGGTTGGTTTGGATTTTCACCCTTTAACGGCTTATTTTTAAGTCTAAGTGTGATATTTGCGAATTATCGTCCTACTCTCAAACCGGGAAACTCGGGACTACCCGGTCAGTTCCTACAAGTTACATTGGTCCCGTGCGAGGTGTTCGTACCTCCTACGGGGTCGTTTGGGGGTTGGTTTGGGTTTTGACACTTTAACAGTCGGTTTTGAAGTCAAAGTGTGGTTTTTGCAAATTATCATCCTACTCTCAAATCGAGAAACCTGGGACTACGCGGTCGGTTCTTCCTAGTTACATTGGTCCCGTGCGAGGTGTTCATGCCTCTTACAGTGTCGTTTGGGGGCTGGTTTGCATTTTCACCCTTTTATGGCTTGTTTTTCAGTCTAAGTGTGATTTTTGCAAATTATTATCCTACTCTCAAACTGGGAAACCTGGGACTACCCGTCCAGTTCCTATAACTTGCATTGGTCCCGTGCGAGGTGTTCGTGCCTCCAATGGGGTCGTTTGGGGGTTGGTTTCGGTTTTCACCCTTTAACGACTTGTTTTTAAGTCAAAGTGCGGTTTTTGCAAATTATCGCACTACTCTCAAACTAGGAGACCCGGGACTACGCGGTCAGTTCTTACAAGTTACATTTGTCCCGTGCGAGGTGTTCGAGCCTCCTACGGGGTCGTTTCGGGGATGATTTGGGTTTTCACCCTTTAACGGCTTGTTCATAAGTCTAAGTGTGATTTTTGAAAATTATCGTCCTACTCTCAAATCGGGAAACCCGGGACTACGCGGTCAGTTCCTAGAAAGTTACATTGGTCCGTACGAGGTGTTCGTGCCTCCTACGAGGTCGTTTGGGGGCTGGTTTGGGTTTTCACCCTTTAACGCCCTGTTTTGAAGTCAAAGTTTGATTTTTGTGAATTATCGTCATACTCTCAAACCAGGAGACCCGGGACTACGCGGTCAGTTCGTAAAAGTTATATTGGTCCGGTGCGAGGTGTTCGTGCCTCCGATGGGGTCGTTTGGGGGTTGGTTTGGGTTTTCACCTTTTCACGGCCTGTTTTGAAGTCGAAGTGTGATTTTTGCAAATTTTCGTCCTACTCTCAAACCGGAAAACTCGGGACTACGCGGTCACTTCCTACAAGTTACATTGGCCTCGTACGAGGTGTTCGTGCCTCCTACGGGATCGTTTGGGGGTTGGTTTGGATTTTCACCCTTTAATGGCTTGTTTTTAATTCTAAGTGTGATATTTGCGAATTATCATCCTACTCTCAAACTGGAAAACCCGGGACTACCCGGTCAGTTCCTACATGTTACATTGGTCCCGCGTGAGGTGTTCATGCCTCATACGGGGTCGTTTGGGGTATGGTTTGGGTTTTCACCCTTTAATATTCTGTTTTGAAGTCAAAGTGTGATTTTTGCAAATTATCGTCCTACTCTCAAATCGGGAAACCTGGCACTACGCAGTCGGTTATTACAAGTTACATTGGTCCCGTGCGAGGTGTTCGTGCCTCTTACGGGGTCGTTTGGAGGCTGGTTTGCATTTTCACCCTTTAACGGCTTGTTTTTCAGTCTAAGTGTGATTTTTTTAAATTATTGTCCTACTCTCAAACCGAGAAACCCGGGACTACCCGGCCAGTTCCTATAACTTACATTGGTCTCGTACGAGGTATTCGTGTCTCCTACGGGGTTGTTTGGGGGCTGGTTTGAGTTTTCACACTTTAACGACTTATTTTTAAGTCAAAGTGTGATTTTTGCAAATTATGATCTTACTCTCAAACCGGGAGACCCGGGACTACTCGGTCAGTTACTACAAGTTAAATTTGTCCCGTGCGAGGTGTTCGTGCCTCCTACGGAGTCGTTTCGGGGCTGATTTGGGTTTTCACCCTTTAACGGCTTATTTTTAAGTCTTAGTGTGATTTTATCAAATTATCGTCCTACTCTCAAACCGAGAAACCCAGGACTACACGATCAGTTCCTAGAAAGTTACATTGGTCCCGTACGAGGTGTTCGTGCCTCCTACGGGGTCGTTTGGGGTTTGGTTTGGATTTTCACCCTTTAATGTCCTTTTTTGAAGTCAAAGTGTGATTTTTGCGAATTATCGTCATACTTTCAAACCAGGAGACCCGGGACTACGCGGTCAGTTCCTACAAGTTACATTGGTCCCGTGCGAGGAGTTCGTGTCTCCTACGGGGTCGTTTGGGGGCTAGTATGGGTTTTCACCCTTTAACGACTTTGTTTTAAGTCATAGTGTGATTTTTACAAACTATCATCATACTCTCAAACCGAGAGACCTGGGACTACGCGGTCAGTTCTTACAAGTTACATTGGTCCCGTGCGAGGTGTTCGTGCCTCCTACGGGGTCGTTTGGGGGCTGATTTGGGTTTTCACCCTTTAACGACTTGTTTTTAAGTCTATGTGTGATTTTTGCAAATTAGTGTCCTACTCTCAAACCGAGAGACCCGGGACTACGCGGTCAGTTCCTACAAGTTACATTGGTCCTGTACGAGTTGTTCGTGCCTCCTACGGGGTCATTTTGGTGATGGTTTGAGTTTTCACCCTTTAACAGTCTGTTTTGAAGTCAAAGTCTGATTTTTGCAAATTATCGTCATACTCTCAAAGCGGGAGACCCGGGACTACGCGGTCAGTTCCTACAAGTTACATTGGTTCCGTACGAGGTGTCCGTGCCTCCTACGGGGTCGTTTGGGGGCTGGTTTGGGTTTTTTCCCTTTAATAGTCTGTTTTGAAGTCATAGTGTGATTTTTGAAAATAATCATCCTACTCTCAAACCGGGAATCCCGGGACAACGCGGTCAGTTCCTACAAGTTACATTGGTCCCGTATGAGGTGTTCCTGCCTCCTACGGGGTCGTTTGGGTGTTTTTTTGGGTTTTCACCCTTTAACGACTTATTTTTAAGTTAAAGTGTGATTTTTTCAAAATATCGTCATACTCTCAAATCGGGAGACCCGGGACTATGCAGTTAGTTCCTACACGTTACCGTGGTCCCGTGCGAGTTGTTCGTGCCGCCTACGGGGTTCTTTGGGGGCTGGTTTGGGTTTTCACCCTTTAACAGTCTGTTTTGAAGTCAAAGTGTGATATTTGCAAGTTATCGTCCTACTCTCAAACCGGGAAACACGGGACTACGCGGTCAGTTCCTACAAGTTACATTGGCCCCGTGCGAGGTGTTTGTGCCTCCTACGGGGTCGTTTCGGGGCTGATTTCGGTTTTCACCCTTTAACGGCTTGTTTATAAGTCTAAGTGTGATTTTTGAAAATTATCGTCCTAGTCTAAAATCGGGAAACCCTGGACTATGCGGCCAGTTCCTATAAAGTTACATTGGTCCGTACGAGGTGTTCGTGCCTCCTACGGGGTCGTTTGGGGGCTGGTTTGGGTTTTCACCCTTTAACGGCTTATTTTTAAGTCTTAGTGTGATTTTATCAAATTATCGTCCTACTCTCAAACCGAGAAACCCAGGACTACACGATCAGTTCCTAGAAAGTTACATTGGTCCCGTACGAGGTGTTCGTGCCTCCTACGGGGTCGTTTGGGGTTTGGTTTGGATTTTCACCCTTTAATGTCCTTTTTTGAAGTCAAAGTGTGATTTTTGCGAATTATCGTCATACTTTCAAACCAGGAGACCCGGGACTACGCGGTCAGTTCCTACAAGTTACATTGGTCCCGTGCGAGGAGTTCGTGTCTCCTACGGGGTCGTTTGGGGGCTAGTATGGGTTTTCACCCTTTAACGACTTTGTTTTAAGTCATAGTGTGATTTTTACAAACTATCATCATACTCTCAAACCGAGAGACCTGGGACTACGCGGTCAGTTCTTACAAGTTACATTGGTCCCGTGCGAGGTGTTCGTGCCTCCTACGGGGTCGTTTGGGGGCTGATTTGGGTTTTCACCCTTTAACGACTTGTTTTTAAGTCTATGTGTGATTTTTGCAAATTAGTGTCCTACTCTCAAACCGAGAGACCCGGGACTACGCGGTCAGTTCCTACAAGTTACATTGGTCCTGTACGAGTTGTTCGTGCCTCCTACGGGGTCATTTTGGTGATGGTTTGAGTTTTCACCCTTTAACAGTCTGTTTTGAAGTCAAAGTCTGATTTTTGCAAATTATCGTCATACTCTCAAAGCGGGAGACCCGGGACTACGCGGTCAGTTCCTACAAGTTACATTGGTTCCGTACGAGGTGTCCGTGCCTCCTACGGGGTCGTTTGGGGGCTGGTTTGGGTTTTTTCCCTTTAATAGTCTGTTTTGAAGTCATAGTGTGATTTTTGAAAATAATCATCCTACTCTCAAACCGGGAATCCCGGGACAACGCGGTCAGTTCCTACAAGTTACATTGGTCCCGTATGAGGTGTTCCTGCCTCCTACGGGGTCGTTTGGGTGTTTTTTTGGGTTTTCACCCTTTAACGACTTATTTTTAAGTTAAAGTGTGATTTTTTCAAAATATCGTCATACTCTCAAATCGGGAGACCCGGGACTATGCAGTTAGTTCCTACACGTTACCGTGGTCCCGTGCGAGTTGTTCGTGCCGCCTACGGGGTTCTTTGGGGGCTGGTTTGGGTTTTCACCCTTTAACAGTCTGTTTTGAAGTCAAAGTGTGATATTTGCAAGTTATCGTCCTACTCTCAAACCGGGAAACACGGGACTACGCGGTCAGTTCCTACAAGTTACATTGGCCCCGTGCGAGGTGTTTGTGCCTCCTACGGGGTCGTTTCGGGGCTGATTTCGGTTTTCACCCTTTAACGGCTTGTTTATAAGTCTAAGTGTGATTTTTAAAAATTATCGTCCTAGTCTAAAATCGGGAAACCCTGGACTATGCGGCCAGTTCCTATAAAGTTACATTGGTCCGTACGAGGTGTTCGTGCCTCCTACGGGGTCGTTTGGGGGCTGGTTTGGGTTTTCACCCTTTAACGACTTGTTTTTAAGTCAAAGTGTGATTTTTGACAATTATCGTCATACTCTAAAAACGAGATATCCGGGACTACGCGGTCAATTCCTATAAGTTACATTGGTCTCGTGCGAGGTGTTCGTGCCTCCTACGGGGTCGTTTGGAGGTTGGTTTGGATTTTCAACCTTTAACGCCCTGTTTTGAAGTCAAAGTTTGATTTTTGTGAATTATCATCATACTCTCAAACCAGGAGACCCGGGGCTACGCGGTCAGTACGTACAAGTTACATTGGTCCCGTGCGAGGTGTTCATGCCTCCGACGGGGTCGTTTGGAGGTTGGTTTGGGTTTTCACCTTTTCACGGCCTGTTTTGAAGTCGAAGTGACTATGCGGTCACTTCCTACAAGTTACATTGGCCCCGTACGAGGTGTTCGTGCCTCCTACGGAGTCGTTTGGGGGTTGGTTTGGATTTTCACCCTTTAACGGCTTGTTTTTAAGTCTAAGTGTGATATTTGCGAATTATCGTCCTACTCTCAAATTGGAAGACCCGGGACTACCCGATCAGTTCTTACAAGTTACATTGGTCCCGCGTGAGGTGTTCATGCCTTCTACGGGGTCGTTTGGGGGATGGTTTGGGTTTTCACCCTTTAACAGTCTGTTTTGAAGTCAAAGTGTGATTTTTGCAAACTATCGTCCTACTCTCAAATCGGGAAACCTGGTACTACGCGGTCGGTTATTTCAAGTTACATTGGTCCCGTCCAAGGTGTTCGTGCCTCTTACGGGGTCATTTGGAGGTTGGTTTGCGTTTTCACCCTTTAACGGCTTGTTTTTCAGTCTAAATGTGATTTTTTTAAATTATTGTCCTACTCTCAAAGCGAGAAACCCGGGACTACCCGGCCAGTTCCTATAACTTACATTGGTCCCGTGCGAGGTGTTCGTGCCTCCTACGGGGTCGTTTGGGGGCTGGTTTTAGGTTTTCACCCTTTAACGACTTGTTTTTAAGTCAAAGTGTGATTTTTGCAAATTATCATCATAATCTCAAACCAGGAGACTCGGGACTACGCGGTCAGTTACTACAAGTTACATTTGTCCCGTGCGAGGTGTTCGTGCCTCCTACGGAGTCGTTTCGGGGCTGATTTGGGTTTTCACCCTTTAACGGCTTGTTTTTAAGTCTTAGTGTGATTTTTGCAAATTATCGTCCTACTCTCAAACCGAGAAACCCGGGACTACGCGATCAGTTCCTAGAAAGTTACATTGGTCCCGTACGAGGTGTTCGTGCCTCCTACGGGGTCGTTTGGGGGTTGGTTTGGATTTTCACCCTTTAATGGCCTGTTTTGAAGTCAAAGTGTGATTTTTGCGAATTATCGTCATACTTTCAAACCAGGAGACCCGGGACTACGCGGTCAGTTCCTACAAGTTACATTGGTCCCGTGCGAGGAGTTCGTGTCTCCTACGGGGTCGTTTGGGGGCTGGTACGGGTTTTCACCCTTTAACGGCTTTATTTTAAGTCATAGTGTGATTTTTACAAACTATCATCATACTCTCAAACCGGGAGACCCGGGACTACGCGGTCAGTTCCAACAAGTTACATTGGTCCCCTGCGAGGTGTTCGAGCCTCCTACGGGGTCGTTTGGGGGCTGGTTTGGGTTTTCACCCTCTCACGGCTTGTTTTCAAGTCAAAGTGTGATTTTTACAAATTATCATCATACTCTCAAACCGGGAGACCCGTGACTATGCAGTCAGATCCGACAAGTTACATTGGTCCCGTGCGAGGTGTTCGTGCCTCCTACGGGGTCGTTTGGGGGTTGGTTTGGATTTTCACCCTTTAATGGCCTATTTTTAAGTCTAAGTGTGATTTTTGCAAATTAGCGTCCTACTCTCAAACCGGGAGACCCGGGACTACGCGGTCAGTTCCTACAAGTTACATTGGTCCCGTGCGAGGTGTCCGTGCCTCCTACGGGGTCGTTTGGGGGCTGGTTTGGGTTATTGCCCTTTAATAGTCTATTTTGAAGTCATAGTGTGATTTTTGTAAATTATCATCCTACTCTCAAACCGGGAATCTCGGGACAACGCGGTCAGTTCCTACAAGTTACATTGGTCCCGTATGAGGTGTTCCTGCCTCCTACGGGGTCGTTTGGGGTTTTTTTTGGGTTTTCACCCTTTAACGACTTATTTTTAAGTGAAAGTGTGATTTTTTCAAATTATCGTCATACTCTCAAATCGGGAGACCCGGGACTATGCGGTTAGTTCCTACACGTTACCGTGGTCCCGTGCGAGTTGTTCGTGCCGCCTACGGGGTTCTTTGGGGGCTGGTTTGGGTTTTCACCCTTTAACAGTCTGTTTTGAAGTCAAAGTGTGATATTTGCAAATTATTGTCCTACTCTCAAACCGGGAAACACGGGACTACGCGGTCAGTTCCTACAAGTTACATTGGCCGCGTACGAGGTGTACGTGCCTCCAACGGGGTCGTTTGGGGGTTGGTTTGGATTTTCACCCTTCAACGGCTTGTTTTTAAGTCTAAGTGTGATATTTGCGAGTTATTGACCTACTCTCAAACCGAGAAACTCGGGACTACCCGATCTGTTCCTACAAGTTACATTGGTCTCGTGCGAGGTGTTCGTGCCTCCTACGGGGTCGTTTGGGGGCTCGTTTAGGTTTTCACCGTTTAACGGCTTATTTTTAAGTTAAAGTGTGTTTTTTGTAAATTATCGTCATACTATCAATTCGGGAGACCCCGGACTATGCGGTCAGTTCCTATAAGTTACATTGGTCCCGTGCGAGGTATATGTGCCGCCTACGGGGTCGTTTGGGGGCTGGTTTGGGTTTTCACCCTTTAACAGTCTGTTTTGAAGTCAAAGTGTGATTTTTACAAATTATCATCCTACTCTCCAATCGGGAAACCCGGGACTCCGCGGTCAGTTCCTACAAGTTAAATTGGCCCCGTACGAGGTGTTCGTGCCTCCTACGAGGTCGTTTGGGGGTTGGTTTGGATTTTCACCCTTTAACGGCTTGTTTTTAAGTCTAAGTGTGATATTTGCGAATTATCATCCTACTCTCAAACCGGGAAACTCGGGACTACCCAGTCAGTTCCTACAAGTTACATTGGTCTCGTGCGAGGTGTTCGTGCCTCTTACGGGGTCGTTTGGCTGTTGGTTTGGGTTTTCACCGTTTAACAGTCGATTTTGAAGTCAAAGTGCCATTTTTGCAAATTATCGTCCTACTCTCAAATCGAGAAACCTGGGACTACGCGGTTGGTTCTTACTAGCTACATTGGTCCCGTGCGAGGTTTTCGTGCCTCTTACGGGGTCGTTTGGGGGCTGGTTTGCGTTTTCACCCTTTAACGGCTTGTTTTTCAGTCTAAGTGTGATTTTTGCAAATTATTGTTCTACTCTCAAACCGGGAAACCCGGGACTACCCGTCCAGTTCCTATAACTTGCATTGGTCCCGTGCGAGGTGTTCGTGCCTCCTACGGGGTCGTTTGGGGGCTGGTTTGGGTTTTCACCCTTTAACGACTTATTTTTAAGTCAAACTACGATTTTTGCAAATTATCGCCCTACTCTCACACTGGGAGACCCGGGACTACGCGGTCAGTTCCTACAAGTTACATTGGTCCCGTGCGAGGTGTTCGTGCCTCCTACGGGGTCGTTTCGGGGCTAATTTGGGTTTTCACCCTTTAACGGCTTGTTTATAAGTCTAAGTGTCATTTTTGAAAATTATCGTCCTACTCTCAAATCGGGAATCCCGGGACTACGCTGTCAGTTCCTAAAAAGTTACATTTTTCCGTACGAGCCCTCCTACGGGGTCGTTTGGGGGCTGGTTTGGGTTTTCACCCTTTAACGGCTTGTTTTTAAGTCAAAGTGTGATTTTTGCAAATTATCGTCACACTCTCAAAATGAGATATTCGGGACTACGCAGTCAATTCTTACAAGTTACATTGGTCTCGTGTGAGGTGTTCGTGCCTCCTACGGGGTCGTTTGGAGGTTGGTTTGAATTTTCACCCTTTAACGCCCTGTTTTAAAGTCAAAGTTTGATTTTTGTGAATTATCGTCATACTCTCAAACCAGGAGACCCGGGACTATGCGGTCAGTTCGTACAAGTTACATTGGTCCCGTGCGAGGTGTTCGTGCCTCCGACGGGGTCGTTTGGGGGTTGGTTTGGGTTTTCATCTTTTCACGACCTGTTTTGAAGTCGAAGTGTGAGTTTTGCAAATTTTCGGCCTACTCTCAAACCGGAAAACCCGGGACTACGCGGTCACTTCCTACAAGTTACATTGGCCCCGTACGAGGTGTTCGTGCCTCCTACGGGGTCGTTTGGGGGTTGGTTTGGATTTTCACCCTTTAACGGCTTGTTTTTAAGTCTAAGTGTGATATTTGCGAATTATCGTCCTACTCTCAAACTGGAAAACCCGGGACTACCCGATCAGTTCCTACAAGTTACATTTGTCCCGCGTGAGGTGTTCATGCCTCCTACGGGGTTGTTTGGGGGCTGGTTGGGGTTTTCACCCTTTAACAGTCTGTTTTGAAGTTAAAGTGTGATTTTTACAAATTATCGTCCTACTCTCAAATCGGGAAACCTGGTACTACGCGGTCGGTTATTACAAGTTACATTGGTACCGCGCGAGGTGTGCGTGCCTCTTACGGGGTCGTTTGGCGGCTGGTTTGCGTTTAAACCCTTTAACGGCTTGTTTTCCAGTCTAAGTGTGAATTTTTTAAATTATTGTCCTACTCTCAAACCGAGAAACCCGGGACTACCCGGCCAGTTCCTATAACTTACATTGGTCCCGTGCGAGGTGTTCGTGTCTCCTACGGGGTCGTTTGGGGGCTGGTTTGGGTTTTCACCCTTTAACGACTTGTATTTAATTCAAAGTGTGATTTTTGCAAATTATCATCATACCCTCAAACCGGGAGACCCGACACTACGCGGTCAGTTACTACAAGTTACATTTGTCCCGTGCGAGGTGTTCGTGCCTCCTACGGAGTCGTTTCGGGGCTGATTTGGGTTTTCACCCTTTAACGGCTTCTTTTTAAGTCTTAGTGTGATTTTTGCAAATTATCGTCCTACTCTCAAACCGAGAAACCCGGGACTACCCGATCAGTTCCTAGAAAGTTACATTGGTCCCGTACGAGGTGTTCGTGCCTCCTACGGGGTCGTTTGGAGGTTGGTTTGGATTTTCACCATTTAATGGCCTGTTTTGAAGTCTAAGTGTGATTTTTGCAAATTAGCGTCCTACTCTCAAACCGGGAGACCCGGGACTACGCGGTCAGTTCCAACAAGTTACATTGGTCCCCTGCGAGGTGTTCGAGCCTCCTACGGGGTCGTTTGGGGGCTGGTTTGGGTTTTCACCCTCTCACGGCTTGTTTTCAAGTCAAAGTGTGATTTTTACAAATTATCATCATACTCTCAAACCGGGAGACCCGTGACTATGCAGTCAGATCCGACAAGTTACATTGGTCCCGTGCGAGGTGTTCGTGCCTCCTACGGGGTCGTTTGGGGGTTGGTTTGGATTTTCACCCTTTAATGGCCTGTTTTTAAGTCTAAGTGTGATTTTTGCAAATTAGCGTCCTACTCTCAAACCGGGAGACCCGGGACTACGCGATCAGTTCCTACAAGTTACATTGGTCCCGTGCGAGGTGTCCGTGCCTCCTACGGGGTCGTTTGGGGGCTGGTTTGGGGTTTTGCCCTTTAATAGTCTATTTTGAAGTCATAGTGTGATTTTTGTAAATTATCGTCCTACTCTCAAATCGGGAATCCCGGGACAACGCGGTCAGTTCCTACAAGTTACATTGGTCCCGTATGAGGTGTTCCTGCCTCCTACGGGGTCGTTTGGGGGTTTTTTTGGGTTTTCACCCTTTAACGACTTATTTTTAAGTTAAAGTGTGATTTTTTCAAATTATCGTCATACTCTCAAATCGGGAGACCCGGGACTATGCGGTTAGTTCCTACACGTTACCGTGGTCCCGTGCAAGTTGTTTGTGCCGCCTACGGGGTTCTTTGCGGGCTGGTTTGGGTTTTCACCCTTTAACAGTCTGTTTTGAAGTCAAAGTGTGATATTTGCAAATTATTGTCCTACTCTCAAACCGGGAAACACGGGACTACGCGGTCAGTTCCTACAAGTTACATTGGCCGCCTACGAGGTGTCCGTGCCTCCAACGAGGTCGTTTGGGGGTTGGTTTGGATTTTCACCCTTTAACGGCTTGTTTTTAAGTCTAAGTGTGATATTTGCGAGTTATTGACCTACTCTCAAACCGAGAAACTCGGGACTACCCGATCTGTTCCTACAAGTTACATTGGTCTCGTGCGAGGTGTTCGTGCCTCCTACGGGGTCGTTTGGGGGCTCGTTTAGGTTTTCACCGTTTAACGGCTTATTTTTAAGTTAAAGTGTATTTTTTGCAAATTATCGTCATACTATCAATTCGGGAGACCCCGGACTATGCGATCAGTTCCTATAAGTTACATTGGTCCCGTGCGAGGTATATGTGTCGCCTACGGGGTCGTTTGGGGGCTGGTTTGGGTTTTCACCCTTTAACAGTCTGTTTTGAAGTCAAAGTGTGATTTTTACAAATTATCATCCTACTCTCCAATCGGGAAACCCGGGACTCCGCGGTCAGTTCCTACAAGTTAAATTGGCCCCGTACGAGGTGTTCGTGCCTCCAACGGGGTCGTTTGGGGGTTGGTTTGGATTTTCACCCTTTAACGGCTTGTTTTTAAGTCTAAGTGTGATATTTGCGAATTATCGTCCTACTCTCAAACCGGGAAACTCGGGACTACCCGGTCAGTTCCTACAAGTTACATTGGTCTCGTGCGAGGTGTTCGTGCCTCTTACGGGGTCGTTTGGCTGTTGGTTTGGGTTTTCACCCTTTAACAGTCGATTTTGAAGTCAAAGTGCCATTTTTGCAAATTATCGTCCTACTCTCAAATCGAGAAACCTGGGACTACGCGGTTGGTTCTTACTAGTTACATTGGTCCCGTGCGAGGTTTTCGTGCCTCTTACGGGGTCGTTTGGGGGCTGGTTTGCGTTTTCACCCTTTAACGGCTTGTTTTTCAGTCTAAGTGTGATTTTTGCAAATTATTGTCCTACTCTCAAACCGGGAAACCCGGGACTACCCGTCCAGTTCCTATAACTTGCATTGGTCCCGTGCGAGGTGTTCGTGCCTCCTACGGGGTCATTTGGGGGCTGGTTTGGGTTTTCACCCTTTAACGACTTATTTTTAAGTCAAACTACAATTTTTGCAAATTATCGCCCTACTATCACACTGGGAGACCCGGGACTACGCGGTCAGTTCCTACAAGTTACATTTGTCCCGTGCGAGGTGTTCGTGCCTCCTACGGGGTCGTTTCGGGGCTGATTTGGGTTTTCACCCTTTAACGGCTTGTTTATAAGTCTAAGTGTCATTTTTGAAAATTATCGTCCTACTCTCAAATCGGGAAACCCGGGACTACGCTGTCAGTTCCTAAAAAGTTACATTTTTCCGTACGAGCCCTCCTACGGGGTCGTTTGGGGGCTGGTTTGGGTTTTCACCCTTTAACGGCTTGTTTTTAAGTCAAAGTGTGATTTTTGCAAATTATCGTCACACTCTCAAAATGAGATATTCGGGACTACGCGGTCAATTCTTACAAGTTACATTGGTCTCGTGTGAGGTGTTCGTGCCTCCTACGGGGTCGTTTGGAGGTTGGTTTGAATTTTCACCCTTTAACGCCCTGTTTTAAAGTCAAAGTTTGATTTTTGTGAATTATCGTCATACTCTCAAACTAGGAGACCCGGGACTACGCGGTCAGTTCGTACAAGTTACATTGGTCCCGTGCGAGGTGTTCGTGCCTCCGACGGGGTCGTTTGGGGGTTGGTTTGGGTTTTCATCTTTTCACGACCTGTTTTGAAGTCGAAGTGTGAGTTTTGCAAATTTTCGGCCTACTCTCAAACCGGAAAACCCGGGACTACGCGGTCACTTCCTACAAGTTACATTGGCCCCGTACGAGGTGTTCGTGCCTCCTACGGGGTCGTTTGGGGGTTGGTTTGGATTTTCACCCTTTAACGGCTTGTTTTTAAGTCTAAGTGTGATATTTGCGAATTATCGTCCTACTCTCAAACTGGAAAACCCGGGACTACCCGATCAGTTCCTACAAGTTACATTTGTCCCGCGTGAGGTGTTCATGCCTCCTACGGGGTTGTTTGGGGGCTGGTTGGGGTTTTCACCCTTTAACAGTCTGTTTTGAAGTTAAAGTGTGATTTTTACAAATTATCGTCCTACTCTCAAATCGGGAAACCTGGTACTACGCGGTCGGTTATTACAAGTTACATTGGTACCGCGCGAGGTGTGCGTGCCTCTTACGGGGTCGTTTGGAGGCTGGTTTGCGTTTAAACCCTTTAACGGCTTGTTTTCCAGTCTAAGTGTGAATTTTTTAAATTATTGTCCTACTCTCAAACCGAGAAATCCGGGACTACCCGGCCAGTTCCTATAACTTACATTGGTCCCGTGCGAGGTGTTCGTGTCTCCTACGGGGTCGTTTGGGGGCTGGTTTGGGTTTTCACCCTTTAACGACTTGTATTTAAGTCAAAGTGTGATTTTTGCAAATTATCATCATACCCTCAAACCGGGAGACCCGGGACTACGCGGTCAGTTACTACAAGTTACATTTGTCCCGTGCGAGGTGTTCGTGCCTCCTACGGAGTCGTTTCGGGGCTGATTTGGGTTTTCACCCTTTAACGGCTTGTTTTTAAGTCTTAGTGTGATTTTTGCAAATTATCGTCCTACTCTCAAACCGAGAAACCCGGGACTACGCGATCAGTTCCTAGAAAGTTACATTGGTCCCGTACGAGGTGTTCGTGCCTCCTACGGGGTCGTTTGGGGGTTGGTTTGGATTTTCACCATTTAATGGCTTGTTTTGAAGTCAAAGTGTGATTTTTGTGAATTATCGTCATACTTTCAAACTAGGAGACCCGGGATTACGCGGTCACTTCCTACAAGTTACATTGGTCCCGTGCGAGGAGTTCGTGTCTCCTACGGGGTCGTTTGGGGGCTAGTTTGGGTTTTCACCCTTTAACGGCTTTGTTTTAAGTCATAGTGTGATGTTTACAAACTATCATCATACTCTCAAATCGGGAGACCCGGGACTACGCGGTCAGTTCCAACAAGTTACATTGGTCCCCTGCGAGGTGTTCGAGCCTCCTACGGGGTCGTTTGTGGGCTGGTTTTGGTTTTCACCCTCTCACGGCTTGTTTTCAAGTCAAAGTGTGATTTTTAAAAATTATCATCATACTCTCAAATCGGGAGACCCGTGACTATGCAGTCAGATCCGACAAGTTACATTGGTCCCGTGCGAGGTGTTCGTGCCTCCTACGGGGTCGTTTGGGGGCTGATTTGGGTTTTCACCCTTTAACTACTTGTTTTTAAGTCTAAGTGTGATTTTTGCAAATTAGCATCCTACTCTCAAACCGGGAGACCCGGGACTACGCGGTCCGTTCCTACAAGTTACATTGGTCCTGTACGAGGTGTTTGTGCCTCCTACGGGTCATTTTGGGGATGGTTTGAGTTTTCACCCTTTAACAGTCTGTTTTGAAGTCAAAGTCTGATTTTTGCAAATTATCGTCATACTCTCAAACCGGGAGACCCGGGACTACGCGGTCAGTTCCTACAAGTTACATTGGTCCCGTGCGAGGTGTTCGTGCCTCCTACGGGGTCGTTTGGGGGCTGGTTTGGGTTTTTGCCCTTTAATAGTCTGTTTTGAAGTCATAGTGTGATTTTTGTTAATTATCGTCCTACTCTCAAACCGGGAATCCCGGGACTACGCGGTCAGTTCCTACAAGTTACATTGGTCCCGTATGAGGTGTTCGTGCCTCCTACAGGGTCGTTTGGGGGCTTTTTTGGGTTTTCACCCTTTAACGACTTATTTTTAAGTTAAAGTGTGATTTTTTCAAATTATCGTCATACTCTCAAATCGGGAGACCCGGGACTATGCGGTTAGTTCATACACGTTACCGTGGTCCCGTGCGAGTTGTTCGTGCCGCGTACGGGGTTTTTTGGGGGCTGGTTTGGGTTTTCACCCTTTAACAGTCTGTTTTGAAGTCAAAATGTGATATTTGCAAATTATCGTCCTACTCTCAAACCGGGAAGCTCGGGACTACGCGGTCAATTCTTACAAGTTACATTGGTCCCATGCGAGGTGTTCGTGCCTCTTACGGGGTCGTTTGGGGGCTGGTTTGGGTTTTCACCCTTTCGCGGCTTGTTTTCAAGTCAAAGTGTGATTTTTGCAAATTATCGTCATACTCTTAAATCGGGAGACCCGAAATTGCGCGGTCAGTTCTACAAGTTACATTGGTCCCGTGCGAGGTATTCGTGCCTCTTTTTGGGCCTACTATGATAACTAGGTCCCCAAGTGCAAAACCATTATTTAACTAAATAAAAAGTATTGTTTATATGCATAGAAAATGGAAATTAATATTTCATAATTATGTTATACGTTACCTTGATGAATTCTTGATTAAATATAACCTCTGCCTCAAAATCTGGGACTGAATTTCCAACTAGTTGAAGTACCCCCTCTGCAAAATGATTATAAAATTCAACTTGAGCACCCAAATAATATACCAATAGTATCTACTAAATCAATCAAATGTAACTATACTGTCCAAGGAGAAAATCACAACCTGAATGGCCACATGAATGCACCCTTGCAAAACACTATCTTCCCTTTCACCACTACACCCATCTCCAGGCATAACACCGCGTCTTCTACATGTTGTTCATCCTTTTCACCATTTTTGGATCCACCTAGAGCAGTAAAATCACAATTAGAGAGACAATACATTAGAACAAGATATATATGTAAGCAATTTAGCAAACATTCAACATAAACACTATAAGAACTCATCCATCAAAAAAGATCCCTGTTCATTAGAGATAGTTATTCTTCATTATGATGTTCAATGATGAACTCCTTAAAATAATTCAACATTTTCTAATAGTATAAAAATATAATTTGAAAACATACACCAAAAATATTGTCTACAAAGAGAAGAACTAAATGAAGGCATGCCTTACCCAATCAAGAAGATACGCGAACTCCTTTTTGGGCCTATAGTTTGTGTTGCTTTTTCCACTAACAATCTCTAATGAAACAATTTCAAAGCTGTAAACATCTGCTTTGTTTGTCAAGTGACCTCTCATTGCATAATCTTGTGCCATATATCCTCTGGAAAAGTAAAATTGCACAAAGTAATGCACCAGTAAATATTTATCCATAAGTAAACAAAAAATAACACCATTGCATCAATATAGTCTATATGCAATATGATCAAGCAAAAAATAACAAAATATGATAACCATATGATTAGTGACCTTCTTATGACCAATTGCAGTAACATAAATTAATTCATTTGTTTTCAGCACTAGCCACCAACATTTAGTAGTTACATAAAAATGCAGGAAACCCCTAATAACCTTAAGATGTTTCCATTATGATTTCAACCTAAAAGAAAACAAGGTTTAAATACCTGAAAAACTAGAACAAATAGCGCATGACTTGTTTACAGGAGGAACCACTGGAGGGTTATAAGGTATGAAATAGTGAACACTTGCCTAGAGGGTATCACATTCATCTGGGGGAGGTACAGATGGTGAATGTGAGAGAGCAACATTTGAGGAGGTAAACCCCAAAGTAGGCAACGTCTTCATGAAAAAGTTGACACGATAAGTTAGATATAACGAACATAACAATGAACATTTATGACATATAAAGATTGCAATGTCTTTTCTACACTTTTTTCTATGAAACTTCTAATATGTTTTGTTGATATTTCTACAACTGTTGTTTGTCAAACTTGTATTTAACTCTTGGTTTTCTGTAATGTTTAAATTTGTAAATGTTTTTTCTGTAACTTCCAGATTTTTAAAAATATAAGGTAACTTGAAGTTCTAGAGGTGTTCCAACTAGGCTTCAAAATCCTTGGCACAAAGAGCTATGTTTTTCACCCACTACAAACATCAAATTCAACTTGAAAACAAATTCCTAACAGAGATAAAAATGAAATACAAACATAACTTTGATTGATCTGCACATAATGTATCGAACCAAAATTCAGGAATCTGTAAATACAGGAGAAAAAAAAGTTAGGCTTTAACTTACACATATTCTACTCACAATACTAACATAAACTAGCAAACATTTAGTCATGATATAACAAGCCAACCTCCAAAGTCCAAACAAAGCTACCAAAGTCTCAAAAAATGTATGCCACTGAACAATAAGAACAATATCAAAAGTCCAAAAAAACTTTATGGCCATGCCTAGGCCTAATTCTGGCCAGTATCAAGGTACCCAAGTCTAAAAATCGTGGCATCAATAAAAGGGTTGCTAAATAAGTATATTTCCCTGAAAAAATATATTAAAAATAAGCATATTTCCTTGAAAAAGAGTAAAAATAGTTATGCCACCAACATTTAAACACAAAAAAAGAGTAAAAATAAGTATATTTCCCTGAAAAAATATCTGAAATTTGAATTGGGAATGACTTGGCATGACTTAATTTGACTTGGCATGACTTAATGAAGCATGTCACGATTTGTCACGGTTTAAAATCGTGCCTGATTTTGGCGCGGTTTTAAAGCGTGCTAAATGAGGCATAAACCGTGCCAGATTCTAGCACGGTTTAGAACTGTGCCAGATTTTCCTTGTATCAGTGTGCGAGATTCGTGGTTTTGGTGTAGTGAATTGTTTATGGGGATAACATCTTATGAAATGACCTCAGACCTTATAACATCATAATTTGGTGACAAGGTCTGAGGTAGGACATCATACTTGGATGACCTCAGACCTTAGACATCATTAAATTGGTGAATAATTATTTATGGGGATAACATCTTATGTGATGACCTCAGACCTTATAACATCATAATTTGGTGACAAGATCTGAGGTAGGACATCATACTTGGATGACCTCAGACCTTAGACATCATTAAATTTGCGAATAATTGTTTATGGGGATAACATCTAAGTGATGACCTCAGACCTTATAACATCATAATTTGGTGACAAGCTCTGAGGTAGGACATCATACTTGGATGACCTCAGACCTTTGACATCATTAATTTGGTGAATAATTGTTTATGGGGATAACATCTTAGTGATGACCTCAGACCTTATAACATCATAATTTGGTGACAAGATCTGAGGTAGGACATCATACTTGGATGACCTCAGACCTTAGACATCATTAAATTTGTGAATAATTATTTATGGGGATAACATCTTAGTGATGACCTCAGACCTTATAACATCATAATTTGGTGACAAGCTCTGAGGTAGGACATCATACTTGGATGACCTCAGACCTTTGACATCATTAATTTGATGAATAATTGTTTATGGGGATAACATCTTAGTGATGACCTCAGACCTTATAACATCATAATCGGTGACAGCGTCTGAGATCAGACATTGTACTTAGATGACCTCAGACCTTAGATGGTTATATTAAGACTTCAGATATAGAAAATCATTCAAGAAACATTCAGCAATTAAAGAAATAAAGCCCTCCTCAGAGGCTGATATAGATTAAAGTTAGAGTTACAAATTACAAGATAGCAGAGTTTTTTCATCAGAGGTTACAGTTCATGAAAACTAAAATTACAAAAAGCTTCACAAAGTAATCAAGTATTCGCAGCCTCAGGGTTAGTTTCCATGCCCCCATCTTCCTGGCCGAGGGTGGTCACTTCCACCCCATCGTCCGGGGCACCAACATCTTCAGTCCTAGTGTCATCTTGGGGGGCAGTCTCGATAGGTGAAGCACCACCCTCCTCCTCTACCTCTTGTAAGCCCTAAACAAACTGAGGGTCGGCATAACCCAAACTGATGAAGTCAGAGGCTATACGGCTCCTTGATTCCTTCTCCTTTATGGCAGCCCATTTTCCAGTGGCCTTCACGCCCCTCTACAGGTATTCAAAGCTGAAGCTGGAAAACTCATCAGAGACTTTGTACTCCTCAAAGATCTTCTCGGAGGCATCATCCAAGGCAGCCTTCACAGCCACATCGACCTTGTGTTGGAGGGAGTTAGCCTGGGTCTTCAGGGCAGTGGTATAATCCTTCCTCAGCTTGTCCATGTCCTTCTCTAACCTCTTCACGTTAGCATCAGACTTGTCCAAAGTAGCCTTCAGATGCTCTACTTCACCGTTTAAAGTGGCCTCGGTCTTCTCAGCCTCTTGGCCCTTCTCAATCATAGGAAGTTTCCCTAAGGTCCAGTTAATAAAATGGTGCATGGTGAGAAGACCCTGTAGAACACATGCAGAGATATTAGTCTATGATCCGGCATAGTTCAAACTGATGTTATACCCAAATAGCAAAAGTTTAAGGTCTTACTTAGATAGAACGATGGAGGGAGAACTCAGCCAACAGAGGCCTGTCCAAAGAGCGATAGAAGTGCTTATCATAGTCGGTCATGGCATCGCCGATGGCATCCAGGGCCTTCAGACTATGGCCGATGAGACTGTCACCAATCTTTAGTTTCTACAAGCGAGCAATCAATGCGTCCTCTAAAGAGATGGGGATGGCACGATCCCCTTTTTGGTTTTTCTTCTTTTGCCTCTGATCCTCAGGGGCAGGGTCGGCAGGTTTCCTTTTCTTGGTGGCCTCAGCCCTTGTGGTGGTTGGAGGGGGAGGAGGTGCATTAAGACCTGCCTTCTTCACCAGCTTCGTGAGACTGGGGGCTGCCATCTCCCAAAGGTCGTATGAAATCCCTTTGGGACGCTCTGCAAAAACAGAAAGGTCTGAGTTAGAAAATCAGAGATGCATAAACTCAGAGGTATAACTTGTTGAAAAAATAAAGCAACTTACGAAGCTCAGTCAAAGGACTCCCCCTAAGGCCAGTCTCGAAGAGATAGTAGGGAGTCATCAAATGCTTGTACTTGACTAACAACCCATTCTCTCCCTGATGCTAAAGGTCTTTAACCTTATGAAGATTATTTTGGCTTAACCTAGGGTCGTCCCTAGCAGCCATTGTCACCTTTCCCCATCTCAGGGGTATTCTCAGCTCTAGGGAGGAAGAGGGGGCGCAAAGACCAAATTCCCATGGCCCTGACGCAAAGAAGTAGCATGGCTTCCAATTATGGTTTGAGGTTTGGGTAACCTGCATCATCTTTTTATTTGACTTCTGAGTTAAAAAAATGGTAATAGCTCGGATGATTCCTAGCTGATGAGGGGACGTAGCACCCTGTGAAGACTTGGATTGGAAGGTCTGAGTGATGAACTGCCCTCAATAAGATAATAGCTCCAAATATAACCCTCCAGGCATTGGGTGACAACTGGGAAGGAGCCAAGTTGATGTAGGACAATATAGCCCTGATGATGGGATGAATGGGCAGATGAAACCCTAACTTGAACATCTGCTCGTACAAGAAGATCTCACCATCTCGACCGCCAAAGCCCTCTCTTCCCTCAGAGTTCTCCTGAGTTTTATGGAAGGACTTATAGAATATAGATGTCTGAAGGCCAAAAGGTCGACCTTGCTGACAGTGCTCTCTATCTCGGTCGCCTCATAGGTGTCAACATCGCTCTCAGTATCATCATCATTATTTGGTTCAACGTCGGCCCGAGCAGATGATGGGGCACCACTTGGGAACCTCTGAGAAAACTCAGACCCTGTGACGACCGACAAAGGAATAGCTTCAAGGATGGGGGGAACAACCACACTAGGTCCTACAATTTCAACGTCGGAGGAAGAGTGCGATGTGATTGAACTCTTATGAGATGAGGCCCGACTGGAAACCTCAGCTTGGTCAGGGACCTGATCCTGCAGAGTAGAAAAGTCCATAGCCTCTTGAAAGGAGTCTACGGACATAGGGTCTGAGGTGGACGACTCAGACTCAGACATAGGGTAGGTTCAACTGGGACTTCTGCTGATTTAACTGGTTCGGCTGGCTTAGGGTATATGACCTTCAGAGGGGGTGGAAAGATAGGTCTGAGGGGGAATGCCTCTGCCCTACGAGCTTCCTCTTGGGCTCTTTCTATTTGCCTAATTTTATCTAAGGTCTTCTCCCTAAAAGAGGGGAACTCCTCCAAGAGTTGATAGAGGGGTCTGAGCATATGGGGATGACCCTACACTTGCGACACTAAATCCTAAATAAACAAGATTGGCAATTTTGTCTAATAATTAAATTAGGTTTTTAAACAAGAACAGGCAAGAACAAGAGCTACCGACAAAATCAAACGGCTGCTAGAAAACCCTAAAGAACTCACTAGAAAAATGAAAAAAGCAGAATTAAAGGCTGAAAGGGAGTGCTGAAAAGAGAAAAGAGGGTACCTGAAAGAAACCTTGGCAAGGGAGGAGACGATTGGGGGTGAGAAGATACTTCAGAAGTCCAACTTAGCTCTGGTAGAGAGAGAATTGTAGAGAAAACCAAAAAGCGAGGAAATGAAAAAATAAAGGAGAAAGATAGGAAATGAGGGTTTAACCCTCAAACAGCCCACACGCTTCCCAAGGCCCATCATTGCCTTAGGAGCCCAAAAGACTGGCATCATTAAGCTTGCCTGGCACGCCACCAACTTCAGCTATTGACAAGTGTCAAAGGAATGGTGGCACAAAGAAGAAAAAACCTCGGAGTTACACACCCCATAGCCACTTGTTACCACATGTAACTAAGGGTTAGAGGGTGATTGATACGCCATATATGCGCCCAACTTCTCAGAGACGTAAACCTTGGCCAGGGAGATGGCCGAGGTCGGAAGGGCCTTAGATTGGCCCCCAACGGTCTCATCCTAAGCAAGGTCGGCCACGGACGACGTTACTAGTTACCTCAGCAGGAGAGGTCTTCATGATCCACAGAGGCAGTTATTCATCGGGTCATCCAAGGCTTGCAACCTCGCCAGATGCAGGCCGAGGTTGCCACCATCATTATAACCAATCTCGACTAGGGATTAGCCGACGTTCCTGCTACGCCACCATTACCTTGGCCCAGGCTGAGGTAACAGCTCAACATGCCTTACCTCAGCTCTCCCACTGAGCCAAGGTCACCACCTCGTCCTCTTCCAGGCCGAGATTGGGACCATTCACAGATGGCCGAGTATTTATCAGCATATGTATTATTGGGAACACGTGTACACAATCAGTTATAATCGAATCATTCCCCTCACGTGAGGGAATATTGAGGTCATCATTATCTACATGAGATCAGCCAGGTATCATTCTCATACTGGTTCGATCCTCGTGCATATGCTCATTGCATGCCAGGGGGTACATTACACCCCCCAGGCACTATATATAGAGGCCATCCTCTACCTTATAAAGGATCCCCCAAATTGGCAACCCTAGTCGAAACTCTATCCAAATATACATTAGAGAGAGAAAGCTTGAGAGATTGTATCCATGGCCATTAGTGCCCTCATACAGTGATATCAATCACACACTTGCACAGTGGATTTAGGCCTGATTGGCTGAACCACTCATTTTCCGGTGTTAATCCTCTTCTCCTCACTACCATCTCTTATATATATAGTATACTCATATGCTTCCATTGTTAACACTAGTTTGAGCTTATAATCACCTTGACTGGTGGTGCTATTTCCAGCATCATCAAGAGCGCTATCTTATTAGGTTGATCATAGTTGATAAAGGGGAGAATTAATTTAGGGGGAGTAATTATTTTAATTGTATTTCATATTTCGATATTCCCTATGCATTTGATAGTTTGCTTAAGTGTGCAGGAATTCTTCTAAATGGCAACTTTCGTCGGCAAAGATATTGATCCTTGGGTCTTGAGTCAAGTTTGGGTGGGATGTTTGATTCTAGTAGAGCTTGACGGCCCTTTAGGATTTTTTGTTTAGTTTTTATCCCGAAATACCCAAAGGGGGAGATTCGTGAGGACATAAGTCTCCGATTGAGTCTTAATGTTGTGCTGGCTCAATTCCAGACAAAAGCATTTAAGTCATAGGATAGTGTTCAAGTGTATCCATCCAAGCCTATGACGTGTTTGTTGAAGACGTAGCGACTAAGATCAAAAAGCTTTATCATATGCCAAGTTTATTGTGCCTTGTTTCAACATCACCAACATTGGTCCATTTCCTCCTAGGGTATGAATGAATTACATATATATATATATATATATATATATATATATAGGAACTTGAAACAATGTTTATTGAGTGTAATATTGTTTTAAACTGATGTTTATTTTCAAAAGGTTTCTTTAAAACTTTAAAATAAAGTTTTTGGGCTAAAAACCGAATTTTAAGCATTCTGGATCTTCGTTTGATACTGTCGTTCAAACGAGTTTTTCTTTCGAAACTGAATGTCGTTCGAATGAGTTTGCCAACGAGTTTTCCCACTTGGCCTCTTGAACTTCGTTAGAAGTGTCGGTCGAACGAGACTTCGTTTGAACGAAAATCTCGTTCGAACGAGATTTCTGGCAAGAAAGTTTTTTACAGTTTTAATCAGTTTTCCCCATGTTCCCACTTACTTTTACCCACTAACTCTTGACAAAAGTTTTACGTGCGGCAACCATGTTTGAAAAACTAACTTTTGACATTTTCTACACACATTTTTGAGAGAAAATTTCTAAGTTCAAAAGTTCATGTTTTAAGTGTTTGCGTTTTCAAGAACATTATTCCAAAATACTTTAGTTTACACCCATAGTTTGTTTATTCCAAGTTACCATATATATATATATATATATATATATATATATATATATATATATATATATATATATATATATATATATATATATATATATCTTGCTTGGAGTGTTTGGCACCGAATTTTTCTCTACACCTCAAAGAAGAGAAGTTTGGGTTTGCTTCTACATCCCACGAAGAAGAAGATTTGTTTGTTGCTGCGACATTCTCATACGGTGAAAGGCAACGTGTGTGGTTGATGGGTTCCTAAAAGTACGATCGGTGGATTCCGAGATCGCGATGGACCTCCGTGGTTATTCGCTAGGCAGAGGTGTGTACAAGAAGAAGCGTCGGGGCTTGGATGGAGTCAAGTCGAGTGTTGTAAGTCTTATTGTATTGTACTTGTAACACCGTACTTAGTGGATTTGATGCTACGACCGTCCGAGATTTTTTCCCGTTGTGGGTTTTTCCTCGTGCATTGCGGCGTAGTGGTTGTTTTTTATTTTATGTTTTGCAAAATTCACATTAGATGCATGCTAGGTAAAAAGATAAAATTTGATTAAATCACTACTCATGACTAAGTTGGTGCTAAAATTAATTTGGGTAATGTTTAATTAATTTAGATCAAAGAAACTACAAAAGATTTAAAAAAATTACTGTAAAACTTTAGATCTAAAAGAAACTAATGTCCGATATCAGTTTGACATCAAGACAAAGAGATATATTATATTTTTGCCAACCATATAAGAGATATACTAGATTTCTGCCAAACATATGGATTCAAATCCAATAATTTTGTGAAACCCTAGACTAATTTAGATTGAATATAGGTCTGATGGCCCGAAATATCTTTAGGCGATGGCTGAATATTTGAACAATTTATTTTGTAGTAAACATAGCGCAGGGCGAAAATGTTTATTATTTACCCTTTGAATTCTAACATCCAATTTTAATTTGATTCCATATTACAAATTTTCATTTTGTTTCAAATATTAAATTTTCATTTGATTCTAAATATCAAATTTTAATTATTTTCAAATATCAAATTTTAATTTAATTCCATGTAACAATTTTTTATTCGTTTTTCAAATATCAAATCTTTATTTGTTTTCTTAACCACAAGTGGGTTTAAATGAATTGTCTAAAGAGGTAGACGATTCAATTTCTAACAATAATATCTTATGTGAAATAACATTTGATACACATGACGAAAAAATAGGATTGACCTATTTACTAAAATTTATTTTTGGGATTCTCAAAATATAATATTAAAAAAGTTTGGGGGCTAAACTATAATTTCTAGAGGTACAAGGTCAATTATAATTACTAGACGTAGAAACTTTGTTAAGTTTTTTTCATTTTAAGGCAACATAAAAATAATTATATAAGCCTATAAGATTTATTTTTATATCTCCAAAGTAGATATCAAACGTCTTAAAATTATTGGGACAATAAAAAATCAAAATCATATTTTATTTTAGTCTATTACTCAAAATAAGTTGCTACCTCATGCGAATATGACAAATATGAAACGCATGCATTAGGATTCATATATTTACTGCATAATAAAAATAAATAATATTATCTCAATTGTTTATGAAATTTGTAGTCTATTACTCAAAATATATAAAAATAAGATTTATTTGTCTATCTCCAAAGTAGATATCAAACGTCTTAAAATTGTTGGGACAATATATGGAGAATTCAAAAAATCAAAATCATATTTTACTTTAGCCTATTACTCAAAATAAGTTGCTACCTCATGCAAATATGACAAATATGAAACGCATGCTTTAGAATTCATATATTTACTGCATAATAAAAATAAATAATATTATCTTAATTGTTTATAAAATTTATAGTAGACAATTTTTTGATTGAGTCGCAAAGTAAGTCGCTCTCTGTAAGTCGTTTTGCAGATTTGTATTATCTATGCCACAATCACCCCGTCGTCATGAGAATAAAAACAGGCCCATAATCTCTTTTGTCTCATAAATTCATGCATAGTAATTTTATGATATACTAACACTTTCGAAATTAATAGCTCAATATCAATATCATAAAGTGTATTTTTTGGGAGAACCAAACAAATTTTAGAAAAGAGTTTTTGGAGAGAGTAAATTGTTTGTGGCTTTGACAAAAATGCACTTTGTTGTCACTGTTTTCTATTTCGTGAGAGAGAAAATTTTGCACCAAGTTAAGTGTATATTTTTTGTCCGGTTTTAAACCAAAGGTTTAAGATGTTTTAATATAAACAATACACACCGGGAAAAAAATTGGGTAAAAACAGTTGGCATTTTAAAATGAAATAGACAGCTAATAGAAGAGCAAGAAATTCCCATGGCTTTTGTTCCCTCGTTATTTCAAAGTCGCATGTTTTATTTCTCACTTATTTTTTTTAAAGCTGAGCATATTCACTTCTTTAGAAATCTTTAAAGAAAAGGCAGGAATGGTTCGTTTTCTTCTTTTATTTATTTTTTTTTTTTTGCCCAAACTTTACTTTCTTACTTTTTTAAAAGTTGATCCGGTTCTAACATCCCAATTCCAATCATCCATCCCATTATTGGAGCAAAGAGCTATATCCCATGATCCCATCTTCCCGTACTATATCTCCCAGAGAGGCCATTCAAATCGGTCCAAGTGGTGTCTCTTTGAGAAGCCGCATAAATAAGGTCACACGCACGCATCATATTTTCCTTCTAATCAATACCGAAAGAATAAGGGGTACTAAGTTTAGTCTTCTTTATAAAAATTTATTTCTTCTTACTTTTATATTTATATTTTTGTAATTATTAGTTCTATTATAATAAAAAAAAGTTTTCTTAAATTTGTCACGAATAAATTTTAAATATTAAATTTTTTTGAGAAATTTTAATTACTTAGGTCCACTAATTCTCTTTTTATAGAAGTCCACACTAGTGGCATAATAATTGGACTTAATAGTAAATTGTTCTTAAATATTTAAAAATTGTTAACAAAGTACTTGATTATAAATTTTCCTAATAATAAATATGAGAGGAGTGTCATTCTCTGTAAAAATAAGAATGAGTAATTATAGGCGATTTTAGACAGTTGTATGACTTTTTACAATTTTAAAAAGAAATAGGAGTGAAGCTTAAATACATATTTGTAGATGAGACTAAAGTCAAAAAAATTAAAAGATTAATTATAGCTTGCCGTCCTAGAAACCGCTTAGAAATCACATCTTTCAATTATTTTTTTTAGTTTTTTATTCTTTTGTTTTTAATAATTGATATAAAAAATAGTTTTTCCTTTAATTAAAAGTAAACCATTTTTTTCATTTAAAATAAACAGTTTTTTATTAAAATTAAAATTAAAAAAATATTTTTTTTCATAAATTAAAAAAATAATGTTTATTGGCATGATATCGCGATTGATTAGTGCCGCTGACGCGGACCCACATTCTCAGATCTACATCATTTGTTGAATGTGAGTCCGCGCCAGCAGTACTAATCAATCGCGAATCTAAGATATCAAATTAAACAGTTTTTTTAATTAAAATTAAACAATTTTTTATTAAAATTAAAATTAAAAAAATATATGTTTTCATAAATAAAAAAGACAATGTCTATCGACATGATATCGCGATTGATTAGTGCCGCTGGCGCTGACCCACATTCCCGGAGCCATATAATTTGTTGAATGTGGGTCCGTGCCAGTAATACTAATCAATCGCGATATCATGTCATGAAACATTGTCTTTTTTATTTAAAAGTAAAAAAAATATTGTTTTCATAAATAAAAAAAAAACTTGTTTAATTTGATGTCTTAGATTCGCGATTGATTAGTGCCACTGGCGCAGACCCACATTCAACTAATGATATGAATTCGGGAATGTGGATCTGCGCCAGCGACACTAATCCATCGCGATATCATATCGATAAACATTATTTTTTTATTTATGAAAAAAAAATATTTTTTAATTTTAATAGAAAAATTGTTTACTTTTAATTAAAAAAACTCTTTGCTTTTAATTTAATTTTTTTTTTATATTAATAGAAAAACAGTTTTTAATATAAGAAACTATTTTTATATCTATTGTTAAAAACAAAAGAATAAAAAACATTAAAAAAAATTGAAAGATGCGGTTTTACGGTGTTTAATTTGGTGTGAAAATTATTAATCAAATTATTCGTATCGTATCGTATCGTGTTTTCAAAGATTTGTGTTTGTATTAAATAAAGAAATTGATATCGTATCACATTCGTGTCAAAACAGATCTTATCTTTAATCCCAAACATGACCTAAAAATATAAATTTAACCCTAAGTCTACCACTGCATCGAAGCAGGACTATTTATGATTTACCATAGCACTGAAAGGGTGGATATTCCTCGTGAGAAATATTGGGCGGAGGAAGCATCCAGAAAAGTATTGTTAACAATGTTATTATCTAATGAATAATAGTTATTGCTAGCAAAGGTTTCATCAATCATGAATCAAGATTATTTCCTATCACTAACCAAGGGGATGTAGCTCAGATAGTAGAGCACTCTCTTAGCATGCGTGAGGTACGGGGATCGATACCCCGCATCTCCATTTCTTTTTAATTCTTTGACATACAAAGATTTATTTGTCAGTGTTGTAAAACGAGTGGTTGAAGCATCCAAATAAACCCTTTTCAACTATATTCTAAAGATGAACATCTTATATGGGTTGACGCCCCAGTAATACGTTATTATATGGGTTAATGTTATTATTTTCAAAATCCACCATGGAGTTTCCTTTCGTATGTAATATTATATGGAATATTTGATCTGCAAAGGATATAACTTTCTAATAATCCACCATGGAGTTTCCTTGCAGTGATTCATTACCAAACACTTTAGCTTAATTGTGCAAAACCAAATTCAACTCAAGTCTGATTAAAAGCATTTGTTAGATTAGTTGATAAAATGAGTTCAATTTCAGTTTAACCAATTAAATCACACTCATTTGCATACAAATGCAAAATTTAGTCAATTAAGATCATTTGATGCGCAGGATAACAAGGTGAGAAGATAAGAGTTATTACCTCATAATTTAAATGGTTTTATCTCATACTTAGGGGATAAAAGGCTTATCTCGAATAAGTTATCTCACTTGAAATCTTATATCCAACAACTAATATGAGATGGAATAACTTATCATATTTCAAATTTATCACATCCTACATCAAACATTAGACGTGATAATATTTATCTATCTCACCTCTTTATCTCACGCATCAAATGAAGCCTTATCAGCGCATGAGCACAATTTCATTTGGTTAAATTCAATTTTAAAACAATTAACCTTATTAAAGTTGTTTATATGGATAATTCAAGGCTAGTCTCATTTATTGGGTCAAATATCCATTAAATCCCATGCCCTTTTTTTTAATGCACCAAGTCTTTTTTTTATTATATACTCCATATATTTAGATAAATGTACACTCACATATACAAATTTTAAACCCACTTACTCTCTCTCTTAAAAAACAAACATATAACCCCATATACTTTCTCTCTCTAACAGCCCCACCCCCACCTCCACCTCTACCTCCACTGTCACCTCCTAACTCCAATAGGATATAATTAACTAAATAGTTCACAAACTACATTTATTATTTATTTATTTATTTATACATATTGAAACAACTTCAAGGTTAAAATGCGGAATACAAAAAATCCAATAATTTTAAGGAGACATAATTTAAACAGAACTCACATACCATTTAACTTAATTAAAACTAGTACAATGTATTAAACAAAACTAACAAGACCCTACTACTATTTACTCAACCTCCTAGACCTAGCAGTGGCAGCTTCATAACCTGAAAAAGTAAACATATAAAACCACGAGTTTAAAAACTCAGTGAATATACTACATCTCTATATAGTAAAAGTACTATTTTAACATCTCAACATATCAATATATATCCATCTCTGTGCGAAATTAGGCCATATACATATCCGGAGTTAATAAACCCCACATCTCCTGCCCGTAGGCAATAATCATATCCATAGGTTTTAATAACCTAGCATCTCCTGAATTGCATAGCAACTCAACATATCTTGACTTTTATAAAGCCATAACATCTCAAAATATCTTGACTTTTAATAAGCCATAACATCTCAATATCTCATGACTTTTAATAAGTCATATCATCTCAATATATAATACATACACATCATATCCATAATCAACTCAGTAAGTACAATCACATTGGGTTGTCAACTATGTATTCACGTTTCCCTCGAGTGATGCTGAACTGGGTTGATTTGACCTTACACATGTTAATCCAACTAAATCAGTACTGAATCTCAATCATAAGTATTATCTTAATATCTCTATGTAACTTTCAATGACTATACAACAAAAATATAATTCTACTCAAGTCACATTCCATAAAACATCTATAAAGACGAAACAATGGTATATATGTTGATAAGGTTATGAGCATTCAACCATAGAAAATACCGCGTAAGGAATTTATAACTAAAATCAAGCAAACATAAAAGTATACTTCTCAATATATATATACATCAATATTGTACTCAAACTACCCTTTGGAAAGAGAAAATAAAAATATTCTTTCATAGGATATCCAATATGGCCTTAAATTCTTGTCCTCCATACTTAACCATCCCATATTCATAAATTTTACGCATAAAGGTGTCCAACCTTATCAATATGAAAATATATATGAATATACATTCCAGTACAAGTGACGGTGTAACTTTTCAAGCTTCCTAGGGCAAGTTATGACTATTTCTTTACAACACAAGAAATCTGCTCTAAAAGCTCCTATATTGTTCCTTCATATTCCAATAATTTTCATAATTTTTCTTTAGCATAACTTTCCATGACTTTCTACCTATTTTCCTTACACATAATTAATAGTACATAATTAAAGTTCCATAATCTTTTGACTTCATTTGCTATTTCAGAAGCTTGACTAAACTCAAGGAATACCGAAATGAAATATACAAACAACAACTATATCCCAACTTGAAACCATCACTAAGACCTAACCACAAGGAGTTAAATCCTAATTCTCGGATATCATATGAATATATTAGTTTAATTCCATATCCAATTGGAATTTCTCAAGTCCAGTAAGCAGATAAAGAGATATGCAAGTTTGAATACAAGGGGTTTCAATACAAAGTAATATGGCATATAACCACCACTTATCTCACATATGAACCAATACATATTATCACAAAGGATGGTGGAATTTTTATCAATAATTCACGATTTATATACTTTGAAATAATTATAATACAAGATTAAAACAATATTAACACATAATCTTACCTTGGAAATACCTTAAGGGTTTTCTTGGAATTTTTTGCCTAGCTTTTCCTTGTAACCCTTTCTTCCTTAACTTCTACCTCTCTTTCCTCAAGCAAAAACTCTCCAAAACTGAACCTAGGGTTTTATTTGCTGAAAAAATAGTTTAAAAGAAGAGTTTTAAGTATGACAAGTCTGCCTACCATGACAACCAATCAAATTAAAATATTTGGTTTACTAAAAGACAATTTACCACTTGACGGAATAGACATATTTGCCCCTTGTTCATAAATTCGGCCTAACTTCTTAGTCGGACATCCGTTTGATGCTCCGTGTGTTTTGTCGAAAACCTAACTCATATATCTACAACTATATAGTTTTCACCTTGAGTCAGTTATTATATTATAATGGTCAAAACTAGTCTCGAACAGGAACATTTCTATAGAAAATAACAAAATTTTGTGGTTGTACATAATTCGACATTTCATGATTTATGAAAGTAGGATCATACTAACCATAATAACTTAACATTGGATACACTAATAAAATACTATTCATATCACATAAGGTAAGCATGATTTAAATATAATTTATCATAATTATATCCAGGTTGTCACAACCTCCCCCCTAGAAAATTTCGTCCCCAAAATTTAATATGAATGTCACTTACCAAACAAATGGGGATACTGTTTCTTCATGTTATCATCCATTTCCCAAGTTGCTTCTTTAATTCCGTGGCTCATCCACATAACTTTAACTAAGGAAATAATTTTATTCCTCAATACTTGCTCCTTATGCTTCACAATTTCCACTAGTTCCTCGATATACGACAAGTCTTCCTTCAATTCAACCGGTTTAGCTTTCAATTGATGAGATGGATATGCCAAATACTTATGAAGCATCGATACGTGAAACACATCATGTAAACGCGATAATTCTGGAGGTAATGCTAATCTATATGCCAGGGTCCCAATTCTTTCCAACACTTCATATGGTCTAATGTATCTTGGACTTAGTTTCCCCCTTTTTCCAAGTCTCATGACTCCTCTCCATGGTGAAATACGTAGGAATACAAAATCTCCATTTTGAAATTCTAATGGATACTTCCTATTATCTGCATACAATTTATGCCTGCTTTGTGCTATCTGTATCCATTCCCGAATCATTTCAATCTTTTCGATTCTCATATCTATTAATTCAGGACCCAAGATTTCTTTTCACCTACTTCATCCCAACATAATGGCGTTATGTATCTCCTCCCATATAAATCTTCATAAGGAGATATACCAATGGCGGACTAATAACTATTATTATACGCGAATTCCATTAATGGCAAATGATCATCCCAACTACCTTTGAAGTCAAATACACAGGCTCGTAACATGTCTTCTAATATTTGAATCGTTATTTCTAATTGCCCATCGGTTTGTGGATGAAATGCAGTACTGAACTTCAAACTTATGCCCAGGGCATTCTATAAATGAGGCTAAAACTTAGAAGTGAATGTTGGATCTCTATCTAATACTATTGACACTGTTACCCCATGTAAACGGATAATCTCATCAACGTATATATGTGCATACTTGTCAACAATGTAGGTCATCTTAAGTGAAAGAAAATGAGCTGACTTTGTCATTCGGTCTACAATCACCCAAATAGAATCATGTCCCTTTGATGATCGTGGTAATCCTACAACAAAATCCATCGTTATATGTTCCCACTTCCATTCCGGAATAGGCAATGACTGCAGTAATCCTGACATCTTTTGATGCTCCACCTTCACTTTCTAGCATACTAAATATTTAGCTACAAATTCTGTAATTTCACATTTCATATTATTCCACCAATAATACTCTTTTAAATCTATGTACATTTTGGTACCTCCGGGATGCATAGAGTAAATAGAACTATGTGCCTCTTATAATATACTTATAATATATCCTTCTTTAAGGGTGGATCATTCGGTAGACAAATTCTATTTTTATAACACAATGATTCTATCGTTATTAATTTCAAAGTCACTCTCTTTACGATCCGAATTTCTCGGTTCTTCTTCTCAATGAATGGATCACTGACTTGCAAATTTTGTATGCATCTAACAGTAAAGGTCTCACTGTAACGGGTGCAATTAATGCCCCCATTTTAGTTAAGTTCAACTCGACTCCCATTAGTCTTAATTCCATAATATTGCCAACCCGTGCACACTGAATAAAAGATAACCTCCCCAATGACTTCTAACTAAGAGCATCTGCAACAACATTGGCCGTCCCGGGATGATGGTGAATGGTCAAATCATAGTCTTTAATTAACTCCATCCAACGTCTTTATCTCAAATTCAAGTCTCTCTGTATAAATAAATACTTCAAACTTTGATGGTCAGTGAAAATTTCATACGTCTCTCCATATAAATGATGTCTCCATAATTTTAAGGCAAAAATAATAGTCGCAAGTTCTAAATCGTGTGTAGGATAATTATGTTCATGCGTCTTTAACTCTCTAGATGCATAAGAAATTACCTTTCCATATGGCATGAAAACACAACCCAGACCCTAATGTGAAGTGTCAGTATAAATCACAAAACCTTCTCTGCTGGAGGAAACGGTGAGAACTAGAGCTGATACTAGCCTATTTTTTAACTTTTCAAAGTTGTGCTGACATTCATCACTCCACACAAAATTCACTTACTTTCGGGTTAATTTAGTCAACGGTAAGGCTATAGATGAAAACACCTTTATGAATCTTCTATAATATCCAACCAATACTAGGAAACTCCTTATCTCCGTTACATTTCTTGGTCTTTCCCATTACAAAATTGCCTCTACCTTCTTAGGGTCAACATAAATTCCATCTCCCGAAACAACATGCCCCCAGAAAAACTACCTGATTTAACCAAAACTCACATTTGCCAAACTTCGCAAAAAATTGACTATCTCGCAAAACTTGCAATAAAACTCTTAGATGCTTCTCATGTTCCTCTTGGCTAGGTGAGTATATCAAAACATCATCGATAAAGGCAATTACAAATGAATCTATGAAATGATGAAATACTCTATTCATTAAGTCCATAAACACCGCAGGAGCATTTGTTAACCCAAATGGCATTACAAAAAATTCATAATGACCATAATGAGAACGGAAAGTTGTCTTAGAAATGTCACAATCTCTCACCCTTAATTGATGATAACCCGATATCAAATCAATTTTTGAAAACACTTTAGCACCCTATAATTGATCAAATAAATCATCAATATAAGGTAATGGATATTTATTTCGAATAGTTACCTTATTCAACTGTCGATAATCAATGCAAAGTCGCATGGTGCCATCTTTCTTCTTCACAAATAATACTGGAGCGCCCCATAGTGATACACCGAGTCGAATAAAACCTCTATCTAGAAAATCTTGCTGTTGAACCTTTAACTACTTTAGTTCCACATGTGCCATTATATATGGAGAAATAGAAACTGGAGTTGTACCAGGAACTAAATCAATAGTAAACTCTACCTCTCTACTAGGTGGTAACTCTGGTAATTCATCGAGGAACACATCTGCAAAATCCTTATCTACTGGGATATCTTCTAATTTTTGAAATTCTCTGTTTGTATCCATAATATATGCTAAAAAGCCTTGGCAACACTTATTTAACAATTTCCTCGCCGAAGGGCAGAAATAAGACAATTTGGAACCACATTTTTTTCCCCAATAAATTTGAATTCTCCCCCCCCCCCCCCCCCCCGGCATATTAAATATAACCTCCTTGCGAAAATAGTCAATCGATGCATAGTAGGAAGATAACCAGTCCATACCCAAGATAATATCAAAATCTCAAATATCTAATGGAATTAAATCAATTATTAACTCCCTCTCCCCCAAATACAATACACAATTTTTATACACACGCTCCACTAACATCACATCCCCCATAGGTGTAGAAATATATAAACCGCAATCTAGATAAGAACATGGTCTACCCAAATGCATGGTAAATGACAGTGCTACAAATGAATGAGTAGAACCTGGATCAATAAGCACGTAAGCATGTTTGTTCATGACAGAAAATGTACCTATCACGACCACTGGAATAGCCAGAGCATCCTGTAAAGTCATAGCAAATATTCTTCCCGGAGCCCTGGAACCACTACCATTTCCTCTACGTCCTCCTCTCCTTATGCCTCCAGGTGATGAACCTCGACTAATAGTAGCTGATTGAATCCCTCCTAGTAGCATAGGACAATTATTTTTGGTATGACTAATTTGATGATAGTGATAACACTCTACCCTCTTTAACTTGGGACAATCTGGACTGATATGGCCCTCAACATTGCAAAAATACCATGTAACAGACCTAGACTGCCCATTGTCATTCTCCTGTTGTCTATTCTATTGGCCCATCGATCTTACACCGCTAAAACTGCCTGGTGTCCTATTCTGAATACAATTTCCAGACCCTCTACCGCGCTAAAATCTTCGACTCCCTTGTTTCGAATATTCTATATTGCCTTCCTTTTGCTGAGATGGATCAAATCTACTCCTCTTTCCCCTTTGTTTCCTATTCGTTATTTCATCATTAACATCTCCTTCAACCATCATCGCTTTGTTAACTAAAGAAGTATAATCTACCATTTCAAGTGCAGCGAGTTTAGACTTGATAACCAAATTCAACCCATCCTAAAATCTGGTGCATTTGTCCTCCTTGTTGTGTAAGAAACATAATGAAAATCGAGACAAAGATATAAATTTAGTTTCATAATCCCTGACCGAAATATTCCCCTGAGTCAATAATAAAAATTCTCTCTCTTTTTGCTTCTGATACATGTGAGGAAAATACTTTTCATACAAGACTTTAATAAAGGAATCCCAAGTAATTACCTCACCTCCCTCCGGAGTAAGCAATAAATGTTTGGAAGACTCCCACAAATATTTAGTTTCGCCCTTTAACATGAAAGTAGCCTAAATTACCTTCTGCGCGCCAGGTACATTCATCACCCCAAAGATAGTTTATGTATCTCTAACCCAAGGCTCAACTTCTAAAGTATCTACAAAACCTGAGAATGCTGGGGGGGGGGTTCAATTTGATAAACTTCTAATACAGAGTATTATTCTCCTCTCGTTGTATTTACCTTTCTCTTTTGTCCAAAGTCTGCTCCTCCAAGTACTTGGCTTGTTATTCTGCTATTTGCGTCATAAACATGTTTTGTTGTTCTGCCATTAAAGTCACGGCACAAGCCATTTTCTGCATATCTGTAAGTTGTTCAGGAGCCCCCTCTACATTATTTGGATTTTGTTGGTTTACTGTATTTGAAGACTCCTCATCCACCCTCTCATGAACATTTTCTCCTTTCATATCTTAGTATCTGTCATAAACCACAATTACATAAATAAGAATACAACATTTATTTCTAACATAATGGTTAGTATTTCTCACAAGTTAATATAAATGACCCACACCACACTATTTCTGCCACTGCCACATCTAGACTCTCCAACCCCAGAGTATAAAAACCAAAAGCTCTAATACCAAGTTGTCACCCCTAACCCCATTAGGATATAATTAACTAAATAGTCACAAACCACATTATTTATTTATTTATTTATACATATTGAAACAACTTCAAGGTTAAAATACGGAATACAAAAAATCCAATCATTTTAAGGAGACGTAATTTAAACAGAACTCACATACCATTTAACTTAATTACAACTAGTACAATGTATAAAACAAAACTAACAATACCCTACTACTATTTACTCAACCTCCTAGACCTGGTAGTGGAAGCTTCAGAACCTGAAAATGTAAACATATAAAACCATGAGTTTAAAAACTCAGTGAATGTATTCGATATAGTAAAAGTACTGTATATCTAACATCTCAATATATATCCATCTCAACATATCAACATATCAATATATGGATATTTTAACATCTCAACATATCAATATATATATCCATATATGTGCCAAATTAGGCCATATACATATCCGGAGTTAATAAACCCCACATCTCCTACCCGTAGGCAATAATCACATCCATAGGTTTTAATAATCTAACATCTCTTGAATTGCATAGCAACTCAACATATCTTGACTTTTAAAAAGACATAACATCTCAAAATCTATTGACTTTTAATAAACCATAAAATATCAACATCTCATGACTTTTAATAAGCCATTTCATCTGAATATATAATATATACACATCATATCCATAATCAACTCAGTAAGTACACTCACATCGGGTTGTCAACTATGTATTCACGTTTCCCTCGGGTGGTGCTGAACTGGGTTGATTTGACCTTACACATGTTAATCCAACTAAATCAGTACTGAATCTCAATCATAAGTATTATATTAATATATCTATGTAACTTTCAATGAACATACAACAAAAATATAATTCTACTCAAGTCACATTCCATGAAACATGTGTAAAGACGAAACAATGGTATATATGTTGATAAGGTTATGAACATTCAACCATAGAAAATAACTCGTAAAAAATTTATGACTAAAATCAAGCAAACATAAAAGTATACTACTCAATATATATACACATGAATACTGTACTCAAAATACCCTTTGGAAAGAGCAGATAAAAATATTCTTTCATGGGATATCCAGTATGGCCTTAAATTATTGTTCTCCATACTTAACCATCCCATATTCATAAATTTAAATATAAAGATGTCCAACCTTATCAATATGAAAACATATATGAATATAATTTCCAGTAAAAGTGACGATGTAATGTTTCAAGCTTCCTAGGGAAAGTTATGACTATTTCTTTACAACACAAGAAATCTTCCCTAAAAGCTCCTTTATTGTTCCTTTCAACTTCCAAGAATTTTCATAATTTTTCTCCAGTATAACTTTCTATGATTTTCTACTCATTTTCATTAAACATATTGAGTAGTACATAATTAATGTTTAATAATTTTTTGACTTCATTTGCTATTTCAAAAGCTTGACCAAACTCAGGGCATACAAAAATGAAATATACAAACAACAACTATATACTAACTTGCAACCATCACTAAGACCTAACCACAAGGATTTAAATCCTAATTATCCGATATGATATGAATATATGAGTTTAAATTCATATCCAAATGGAATTTCTCAATTCCAATAAGCACACAAAGAGATATGCAAGTTTGAATACAAGGGGTTTCAAAACAAAGCAATATGACCTATAAACACCACTTATCTCACATATGAACCAATACATATTATCACAAAGGATGATGGAATTTTTATCAATAATTCACGATTTATATACTTTTAAATAATTATAATACAATATTAAAACCATATTAACACATAAATTTACCTTGGAAATACCTTAAGGTTTTTCTTGGAATTTTTTTCCTAGCTCTTCCTTCTAACCCTTTCTTCCTTAACTTTTACCTCTCTTTCCTCAAGCAAAAACTCTCCAAAACTGAACCTAGGATTTTATTTGCTAAAGAAATAGCTTAAAAGAAGAGTTTTAAGTCGGCCAAGGCTGCCTCCCATGCCAACCAATCAAATTAAAACATTTGGTTTACTAAAAGACAATTTACCACATAAGGGAATGGACAGATTTGTTCCTTGTTCGTAAATTCGGCCTAACTTCTTACTTAGACATCCATTTGATGCTCCATTTGTTTTTTCCCAAACCTAACTCATATATATACAACTAAATAGTTTTCACCTTGAGTCTATTATATTATAAGGTTCAAAACTAGTCTCCAACAGGAATATTTCTACCGAAAATAACAAAATTTTGTGGTTGTACATAATTCGACAGTTCATGATTTATGAAAGTAGGATCATACTAACCAGAATAACTTAACATTGGATACACTAATAAAACATTATTCATATCACATAAGGTAAGAATGATTTTAATTTAACTTATCATAATTATATCCGGGTTGTCACATCCACCCTACCCCCACCATACCCCACCACACCCTATCGGAGACTCCCCAAAAATTGCCCACTGGAAAATCTCGCTAGAGGCCACCGAAATTTTTGTCGGAGTGTTTATCTCTCATCGTCTCTCTTCGTCTATTTATTTATTTTTTTCTGGTCCGCACCATCGGCACCATCACCCGAGCTGGAAAAGAAGAGTTTTAGCCGAAAAAATGAAGGTTTACAGAAACAGTAAAATTATTTGTTTCGATTTTTTCGTCCAAAAATATCGAATATAGGTGTTGTTTGATAGATTTTTCCGAGTAGATTCCAAATATATAAATTTTGTGAATTTTGGATTTTTAGATATAAAGTTATGGACTTTTAAAGATTTGATGTTTTTTTTTGGAAAAAAGGAGGTAATATTTATCAAAGATATTTTAGGGGTGTATTTGTCATTTTAATGCACTCAATTGACAAAATAGAACCTTTAACATCATTGACTAAGTCAAATGATCTCTTGTATCATTAACCAAGTGAATGAGACTTGATAACTATTATCCCTGTTTATATTTTATATTTGATCAATTAAAGTGTGTAAAGTAAGATTTAGATTTATCATAACACAATTCACACCTTAATATCTCATTTACAATGAGAAACCCTTATATGCGTAAAAAAAGACACCCGATTGCATGCAAGATATATAAGAAAGATTTAAGAGGTGTATAATGAGAACCTAAGCTTGAGGTACCCTTATATGCTTTCTCATGATTTAGCCATAAAAAACGTCCTTCAATCTAGAGAATCCACCTCAAAGCTCCATGGAATCTACTCGGAATCAATCTAGAAAAATCACGGACCACAAACTCAGTTTGTTAGGAATTAATTAATGTGTAAATTAATTATATTAGAGTCAGACCACAGACTCAGTTTGGTATGAATTAATTAATGTGTAAATTAATTATATTAGAGTCGGACCACAGACTCGGATTTCTGTTGATTAATTAATGTGTAAATTAATTATATTAGAGTCGGACCACAGACTCGGATTTGTGTTGATTAATTAATGTGTAAATTAATTAAATAAGAGTCGGATTGTAGACTCGGGTAGGTATTAAATTAGTGGGTGTGTTAATTAATTTAATTAGAGTCAGATTGTAGACTCGGGGAGGTATTAAATTAATAAGTGTGTCAATTAATTTAATTAGAGTTGGACGATAGACTTGGGGAGGTATTAAATTAATAAGTGTGTTAATTACTTTAATTAGAGTCGGACGATAGACTCGGGGCGGTAATAAATTAATAAGTGTGTTAATTAATTTAATTAGAGTCAGAAGATAGACTCGGGGAGGTATTAAATTAATGGGTGTGTTAATTAATTTAATTAGAGTCGGACCATAGACTCGGGAAAGTATTATATTAATTGAGGCGTGAATTAATTATATTAGAGTCGGACCATAGACTCGGGAAGATGATAAATTATTAAGTGAGAAAATTTAATTGTGTTGAGTCGGGCCACAGACTCAGGAAATTACAGGCAATGTACGGGATTTTGAGTACACGGTAAAGTCGGGGTTTATATTATATATACGATGTAGTGATAGTATATATATACGTGTAAATATTGTGTGTGATATTAAATATCAGTGACTAGATATTTATTCAATTTATATACTCTAATGCTATCAAGGGAGGTTGCGCGATGTGGGTGAATCCCCTAGATTGAGGAGTAGGGTGAGTATATCCCCAGGTCATAGCGTCCTGTATATATGAGTGAGGGATTTATGTCACTTTCAGGGAAGGAATATGACCGCCTCCACTACGTTTATATTTTGGGCCAAGTTGGTGAGCGATTCCAACTTGGGGAACTAGGTTTTGTGAGCAAACCTAGTGAGATAGAATTTTAGAGGGAATCATCCGACGAGGGTATACTCGAAGGGATGTATATACGTATGTTATATGTGTGGATGTTGTGGTAAAGGTACGTATATTATGGTAGTAAATATTATATGCGGGTAATAATACAGTGTGTGATGTATTTACTTTATATAACTTGTGACACGGTTATAGGCTATTATTTAAGAGGAGTTAATTAAGTTAATTGTGATATAACTTATAATTCAAGAATCATTATACTCGGGTTAGAGTAGTATGGCAAGGGGAGGTTATAGCGGGACTAGTTAGACGGAATAGTGCAACTAGGTGGGCTTAAGGTAACCGTTAGGTGTGGACATTAGTGGAGGGGTGAGAATGTCCACAAGGGAGTGCGACACTAACATAAATATGAAGAGCATTCATGCATTTTAAATTACTGCAGTTAATTCACTTGCTAAATATTTTCAAAATGTTTTGGGTTCTAACCTTTGCTATAAAATTATTTTTAAAACCTTTTAGGTGTCCAGCCAAAGGGACACCAGGATTGATATTCTATTTCAGGGACATGGAGATGCGGCATATGTGGATGCTAGCAGGAGTTCGGATTAGATGCATCATTCATTTATTCCTAGAGTAGGAATCACTTATCAGTTTCAGTTTTATTTAGGGCATGTCGCCCAGACTTTCAGTTCAGTTTTCATACTTATTTTATTCCGGTGTTGGATATTTTTATTGGATTATTTCTTTGGTGGCCGGTGGTTTATTTGGCAAGCTGTGTAATTAATTATTCCGTTGAGTTTTATTCAGTGGTGTGAATAGTTTATAATTATTTCCGCATGTACTGTTTTGTGTAATTAAAAAGTTAAAATTGGCACCAGCTTTTGGAATACTAGGTGGTTAGTAAGTTTTAAAAAGGTTTTTGACAGTGATGCTAAGGATGATCCAACTGGGATTCCTGTTTTAATTTGGTATAGGACTGATCACCTAGTATTTTATTAGGCGGGGTGTCACAATAAGTATCAGAGCATCAGGTTCTAGTGTCCTTAGGATTTGTGCGACTTTTCATGTTTCGGCTTTGCAATCTTTGATATAGAGACTTATCATAGGATTGTTGTATTCTCATACGTATGAGCATTTATGTTCTTCTCCAAAATTTATATTTGAGAAGTGAACTCATGCGATTCGATTCTCATTCCAGATTCCGCCCAGGAGAGGGAGCAGCTAGAGCAGCAGGGGGAGATGAGACGAGGGAGGATCATCAGGAGCAAGAGTTACCGTAGCAACTGCCAGAGATGATTTTGGCAGCATAGGTAACTGAACTAGTGGCGCAGGTGGTTGAAACGACGGTGGTCGCAACAGCAGGATACTTTCCACGGAATTAACCACAAGTGTTAGTGGCGTCGGATGTTCAGACCCACGCGGGGTTGTCGGGGTGGAAGCAAGAAAGAGAGGTTATTTTTTGTGGGAACCCACCAGAGTTGGGAGGGGGTTCAGATGTAGTGATAGCGTGTCAAGGAAGAGAGATATTCAGCATCACCTACGCATGGGAGATTGCAATAAGGTGCGGAATCAAATGCTTGCCACTTTTAGTTTAGTGGGAGAAGCGCTACAGTGGTGGGAGTCGATCACCACAGTTGAGAAAAGGGATACGCTAGCTATTGCAAGGTTTCGGGGTGTGGTTTGACCGCACGTATTTTTTTCCTCCAGCGGTTGAGACCGAAATAAGGAGAAAAATTTAGAAAGGTGACTCGGGGAGACCGTTCAGTGGCCGATTACGAGGAAGAATTCACTCGTTGGCAAATTTTGTACCGAATGAGGTAAGAGAGGAAAGGAGAAAGAAAGAATGGTTTATGTATGGGTTAGTCTGGAGAATCAGACAATATTTAATTGGTAAATACGCATTAGTAGCTTATATTGATGTCGTTAATGCCGCACTCCGGCACTGTCGAGAATATCGCTTCCACGCGAAAGGAAGCGGGAGGGGAGTGGGAAATATCCAGTCGGATAAGGCAGGAGGGAATAATACTAGTGGGGTATCCCAGAAGCAGACTATGGGAGATCAGGGGTAGGATTTCCGACAGGGAAATCATGCCAAATGATTTAGAACTGGAGGTTATCGGGAGGATGGCCAGGAATTTCAACAAGGTCGGCATGGAAGGGACTAGTGGCACGGTGAATGTACTAGAAGGTGTTTTGTTTATGGAGAAAGCGAGACACATGAAGAGATATTGCCTTAAGCGAGGCAGGGGTCAACTACAGGATGAGGTCCTGGATGTACAGCCACTAAAGCAAGTCGTGGGCTCATTCGGGCAGGGAGAAGATGCTCCGGAACCTGAGGATCATCCGTTACAGCTGGAGTATGGAGGTAATTATTTTTACCCTATGGGCGTGGGGTATATTTTTGAGTGAAAAGGAGGATGTCACAATATAAGACTTATTTTTCACTAGAGTTCGCGGTTAAGTCGAATTTAGTGGGTGCGTTGGCTGTAGCAGCCATAGTATGTGGATAAACTTTCCGTAGGATATCGGAGTTTCCTTGGTGTTCTTCACGGGAAAGTGAAGGAGTACACTGAGTGAAGGTTTGAATTATGCGAGGAATTACTACTTTCAAGAATTATGGGAGTAGGGTTGATAACATTTCCTAAAAATCGGCTGGATAGCGATGAAATTTAACTATGGTGGATAGTGGTGTAAAATTTTGGTGTTCGCGATACCAGGGTATGGTTGGTACTAGGTATCACCGGAGAGGGCGTATAATCTATATATATGTGGATATATATGTTGTATTGCATGGTGAGATATCACATAATGAGGTTTTGTATTCTCACATTTTATCCCGGTAAGTGGGGATGTTTACTGAAGTGAATCAGGGTGGTTAGATTTATTTTCGAGCAAAGAGAGATAGCTCGGGGTTTATTTTGCACAAGGACTAGTGATAGTAAGGGCGCGGTATTTTATGTTATCTTTGGTAGCACGAGGGTAAGAGTATATACTTTTGTGTTGAGAGACAAGTATTTATGGGGAGATGTTTGGACGTTAGCACATGGGTTGGGTACCCGGGCAGTAAATATATGTATATATATATATATATATATATATATATATATATATATATATATATATATATATATATATATATATATATATGTGTGTGTGTGTGTGTGCGTGTGTGTGTGTGATATGACTACGGGTTCGAAGTTATATTACGGGTTGCGACTAGCATAGTCGGGTAACTTTCGTGCGGTAGAGTGCGGGGATAGGGGGTATGGGCACCCAGGTTAATTAATGCAAATTTTGTGTGGTTAAGCACGGGTATAGGGTGTATGGGCACCCTGGGTAATCTAAATGCATACTTGTGTAACGTATGGTTAGAAGCGGATGGGATAGATATAGAGGGCTTGGAGGCACATGAATAGAGAGTAATATGTGAAGCTTGGAACATTACGCTCATCTTAATTTCGAGGACGAAATTCCTTTGTAAGGGGGGGAGTATATAACACCCCGTAATTTTGAGGATTAAATATTTAATTATTTTTGGGAGTTATAAAAATATTTAAATTTGGAGAAACTTAAATTCATGAGTTGGAGAATTTAATTGAGTGAGCCGAATTAATTATAATTGGCGACTTTAAGTTTAAATGGTTCGAAATCTCGTGTGTCGCATTTTGAGGACGAAATTTAGAAATGTCAAAAAGTATTTCAGATGGAAATTCTGAGTGCGCGGTTGCATCCGAATGAGTCTAGATAGTCAGAAAAGAGTACCCGGGGGTAGTAATTGGGTCTCGAGGTATTTTTGGGCATAGCCGAGCCCACACGGGGTGCGTTGGGCCTTTTTAATTAGGCCCACATGGCAAAAAACGGGATTTAGTATTTTTAAACTAATTGAGAGATTAGGAAACGATAGTCAACACACCTCTAAACCTAGGGTTTGAGAAGAAAGTTGGGGGAAAGCAAATCAGGAGCCAATTTTGGGATTTTTGAGCCAAATTAAGGGACTACACCAACGGATCAGACACTACGAACAATTCCAGGCAAGTGGTTAACTGTTGTGATTTCTAAATTGATGATAATCAATTCATATCATAATGATGTGTAAACCAAATTTCGTTTTGGGGATAAATGGGTACAAAAATGGGGTTTTTGTTCATGGAACTATTGAATGAGATTCAAAGGAAAAATTATTGTGTTGTATATCTCTGAGTATGGATATTTTATTTGAATGAGAATCCGGAATATAAACGGGTGTAATTTGGATTTGGAAGTTGGTTGGTAGAACAAAGTGTAATATCCCGTATTTTTATGCTTTATTAATTTGGGGATTTATTAAATTTAATGTGAGTTATTAATTTAATATAAATTCGGAAATTAATTACATTATAATTATTAACGTGCTGTGAGTTAGTAATTATGGGAAACTTGTTGAATATTACTAATGAGTAGAGTAATATATAATATTGGTTCTATTAAATGTCAAGAGAGAATAAAATGACAATTTTGGAAATTTGAGTCGGGACGCGCCCGTGTCGCGTCGGGACTAGATATTGATTAATAAAAGTGAATAAACTATAAGTTGCTCATATGGTCGTTTTAAGTGCGCCAAAGTGTCCGGAAGGGTCGAGATAGTCAGAAAAGTGTACCCGGGGGTTTAGTTTGGGTCTTGGGGCATTTTTAGGCTTATTTAGCGCCCCGGTAGGGCATTTCGGACATTTTGTAATTTTGGGCAATTAAACCCACGAAATTTCAAGGGTTATATCAGATGTCTAAGGTTGTCTTCTAGGGTTAACACAACCAAAGATAAGTGACGGCCATAGGAGAGGGAAGGAGAGAGTTAGCCCAGGTGTTCTAGGCCGAAAAATCATCCGGTTGCACCGCCACCACCACCAACGCGTAGATCACGCGACTATAACGCAACCACACCAAATTCGTCCACATATCAGAACTCTAAAATTTCCATGCAAGTATTTATCTTGCTTAAATTCATTAATGCATCATTCATGTTAGTCTAGGATTGATTAGGATGAGTTTCATAGAAGAAAACCCATGTTGGAGATAGGAAATTGCATGTAGTAATGATATAAATGGAAATCTGGAAATCCCCTTCATATGTAGAGGTTGAACCACAGATTTATGATGTTTTACAAGAAGAAATTCTGGAAAAAGACTGATTAGAACAAAGTTAAAGAAATTTCTAGGGTTCATGAGGTTTATATAAGTTTTGCCCTTTTAATCCATGATTATTGATGAAAATTCACATGCTTTACGTAGAAGATTGTTAGTTTTGGTTTATAATGTTTGTAGTACGAATTTCTGGGAGTTTGGGTGTTAAAAATATGAATTTGGGTGATGTTGGATGATAGAACCCGTAACTGTTAATCTGCAGAATTCCATACCTATTTGATCGATCGATCGAACCAGGAGTGTCGATCGATTGACGCATCGATCGATCGAGCTCCTGCCATCGATCGATCGACCCCTTCTGGCAGACTCATATTTCCCCTTTTTAAATTAGTTGAATTCAATTTAAATGAGTAAGAATCCTTGGACATCCTTATTAAAATATTTGGGGAGATAAAGGAGACCAGTAGGACTTATTAATAATTATAAGACCTTTAATGTAAGACGAGAGTTGAATTTTTGGGATGTTTACATATAAGGGACGATGGAATTATGTATTAAAGGGAGAGACGCATAAGATAGTTACGTTGGAAATTAGATGAGTACCTACTGAATTCTACACTTGGTAGGATAGAGTCCATGAGTGTTACATAGTAAGTTGGATTAATCCCTCAATTAAAGTAAGAGACGAACCGTTATACGTGATAACTAAAGATTGAGAAATAATGATAAATGTTATAATTATGGGTGATGAAAGGTACCTAAAGAGATATGGTAATAGTAGTATATTTATATGACTGTGTTTTTGCATATACTATGTACGTGTGAAAATCATGCTCGCGCTACTTGCTATCCCTGAGGTTATCGCGCTGGGACAGTCTTATCTCGATGTGCCTTTATGGGGGATATTGACTCGTACCTTAGAAGATAGATATCCTTAGTACAGGCTATCTGAGCGATGGTCAGACAGTCCTAAGAGACGTGAGGGTATGTACTGACCTCTTAGAGACTTGGAATCTATGCTTCGCCTCAATATTGTTTGTGTATGTGTTAATACAGTTCGAGAGTGATTCCGAACTTGTATTTCCCTTTGTACGAGTGAGACGGGGATTGGATAGCAGAGTATGCCCGCACCATAATTATTATGTGGGGTGCCGTTAAAATATATATAATATGTGAAGTATTTAATATATATATTTAATTATGGAAATTTGGGAACTACCTATTGTGTTTATGGTAAGTAAGAAAATGGATTATTATTTTCGATTGGGGAACATGTGTTTGAAAAGTATAATATGTTACTTAGAAACTTTATGAGTAAATAAGGTTTAAATGAGAAGTTTGTTGTTAAACGAAATTAACCTCTTAAACAATTGAATTTATCAGTATTAAATCTTACGAGCGACCTAAGATAAGATAAGTTATACCGTTGGGAAGGTTAGTGCAATAAGCGTGCACATTAGCAGAGAGGTGAGAATTTCTCAAGGGAGTGTCGCACTAATATGTTGCTGCATTGGCCAGTAAACATTTTAAATACTTGCTAAACATATTTTAAATCGTTTCTACAATCGTGCTCTGACCCGTTTCCATTTTCTTTTCTCTCTTGTATATATATGTATATGTTATAGGTGCCCAGCCACAGGGGCATCTTGCATAGGTTCCTTTGGAAGGAACGCGTTGCAGCTTAGGTGGGAGTTGCAGGCCTCTTGCTTAGATGACTTCAATTGTTGATTCCACTCCTAGTTCCATTTATTTAGTTGGGCATGTGTCGCCCTCTTCCATTATTCAGTTGTCTATGGGATATTATGACTTATTTATTTCCATTATTCAGTTGTTTTATTTGACATTGTGATCCATTTATTCCCGGTATTTTCACTTTGGGATTTATTATTGTCAGGATGTTTTTCCTTTAAGTTTAAATGTTGGAATCTAGTTGTTGAATGTTTAGATTATTTGGATTATATGTTCCAGGTTAATTGTTGTGTGATTCTTTAAATTACGAATCTTGTAAAGTTTTAAATGTTGGTTTTTATAAATAAAATTTGGAAAGTAATGTCTAAAAATGGTTTTGATACTTAGCTTAATTATTTAGGGTGTTTAAATTGGAAAAATTATTTTTACGACAGTGATGCTAAGAATGATCCAAATGTTCACCTTGATTTTAATTTGATAAAGGAGTGATCGCCCGGTATTTAATTAGGCGGGGTGTCACACAAAGTTGATGAATTTTAATGGAAAACCCATTTCGGGAAATTATGAAAGTAAGTGGTGAAAATTATGTATCTTAAGATCCCTATGATGTGTGGGATGTGAATTAACCATGTTTATGTGATGGGGTGATGTGATTAGAGGTTTAATTTAAGGTTTACAAACCTTGGATTTCGTTAATGGTGGAATTCAGTGGGGAAGGAGAGCTGCGCAGGTATGATCAATCGATCGATCGGGGGCCATCGATCGATCGACGGTCGGAATTCTTTGCCAGGTCGGATTGTTGGTTACCCTTGTTTTATTTTTAGATTTTGGGTATAATTTTATTTGGTGAAAAATTATAGAGAAATTAATAGCTAGGAGATCAAAAGATATCTATTAGTAATGTGCAATCTAAGTTAAGAGTTGAGACTTAAAGTGAAAATTTTGGTTGAAACATATTCAATTTAATTATGGACCAAGTGGGCGAGTTCGGGTATGTTGGTAATTATAGGTAAATATAATTAGGAAATTGTGGAGATGAATGTGCGACACATTGTGGGCGAATATGTGGGAATGAAATTATGAGATGTAAAATGGACCAAGTGAGCGAGTCCGGGTATGTTGGTTAAGTGACATCAAAGTATTAAATTAATTATTGAGAGAGAGTAATTAATTTGGAGTCGGAACATAGACTCGGGAAATATTAAGTTACGGGCAAGTATGTGAGTCCGGGGATAATGGTTGGGTGACACCAAGTTGTTAAATTAATGGATGTGATAATTAATGAAGGTAGAGTCGAAGGGTAGACTCGGGAAAGTATTAAATAATTGATGTTGTAATCAATTAGTTTAGGGTCGGGTTGTAGACCCAGGATTTGGTATAAATTATTAATGTGTAAATTAATTAACTGGGAGTCGGACCACAGACTGAGTTTGGTATGAATTAATTAATGGGTAAATTAATTATATTAGAGTCGGACACAGACTCAGTTTGGTATGAATTAATTAATGTATAAATTAATTATATTAGAGTCGGACCACAAACTCGGATTTGTGTTGATTAATTAATGTGTAAATTAATTATATTAGAGTAGGACCACAGACTTGGATTTGTGTTGATTAATTAATGTGTAAATGAATTAAATAAGAGTTGGATTGTAGACTCGGGTAGGTATTAAAATAATGGGTGTGTTAATTAATTTAATTAGAGTCGGATTGTAGACTCGGGGAGGTATTAAATTAATAAGTGTGTTAATTAATTTAATTAGAGTCGGATGATAGACTCGGGGCGGTATTAAATTAATAAGTGTGTTAATTAATTTAATTAGAGTCGGACGATAGACTCGGGGAGGTATTAAATTAATGGGTGTGTTAATTAATTTAATTAGAGTCAAACCATAGACTCGGGGAAAGTATTATATTAATTGAGGCATGAATTAATTATATTAGAGTCGGACCATAGACTCGGGAAGATGATAAATTTTTAAGTGAGAAAATTTAATTGTACTGAGTCGGGCCACAGACTCAAAAAATTACAGGCAGTGTACGAAATTTTGAGTACACGGTAAAGTCGGGGTTTATATTATATATATACGGTGTAGTGATAGTATATATATACGTTTATATATTGTGTGTGATATTAAATATCAGTGACTAAATATTTATTCAATTTATATACTCTAATGTTATCAAGGGAGGTTGCGCGATGTGGGTGAATCCCCTAGCTTGAGGAGTAGGGCGAGTATATCTCCAGGTCATAGCGTTCGGTATATATGGGTGAGGGATTTATGTCACTTTTAGGAAAGGAATATGACCGCCTCCACTGCGTTTATATTTTGGGACAAATTGGTGAGCGATTCCAACTTGGGGAACTAGGTTTTGTGAGCACACCTAGTGAGATAGCATTTTAGAGGGAATCATCCGGCGAGGGTATACTCGAAGGGATGGATATACGTATGTTATATGTGTGGATGTTGTGGTAAAGGTACGTATATAATGATAGTAAATATTATATGCGGGTAATAATACAGTGTGTGATGTATTTATTTTATATAACTTGTGACACGGTTATATGCTACTATTTAAGAGGAATTAATTAAGTTAATTGTGATATAACTTATAATTCAAGAATCATTAAACTTGGGTTAGAGTAGTATGGCAAGGGGAGGTTATACCGGGAGTAGTTGGACGGAATAGTGCAACTAGGTGGGGTTAAGGTAACCGTTAGGTGTGCACATTGGTGGAGGGGTGAGAATGTCCATAAGGGAGTGCGACACTAACTTAAATATGAAGCGCATTCATGCATTTTCAATTACTGCAGTTAATTCACTTGCTAAATATTTTCAAAATGTTGTGGGTTCTAACCCTTGCTATAAAACTATTTTCAAAACCTTTTAGGTGTCTAGCCACAGGGACACCGGGATTGATATTCTGTTCCAGGGACACGGAGCTGCGGCATATGTGGATGTTAGTAGGAGTTTGGATTAGACACATCATTCATTCTTTCTTAGAGTAGGAATCTCTTATCAGTTTCAGTTTTATTTAGGGCATGTCGCCCAGACTTTCAGTTCAGTTTTCAGACTTATTTTATTCCGGTGTTGGATATTTGTATTAGATTATTTCTTTGGTGGCCGGTGGTTTATTCGGCAAGTTGTGTAATTAATTATTCAGTTGAGTTTTATTCAGTGGTGTGAATGGTTTATATTTATTTCTGCATGTACTGTTTTGTGTAATTAAAAAGTTAAAATTGGCACCCGCTTTTGGAATACTTGGTGGTTAGTAAGTTTTAAAAAGATTTTTGACAGTGATGCTAAATCCAACTGGGATTTCTGTTTTAATTTGGTATAGGACTGATCACCCGGTATTTTATTAGGCGGGGTGTCACAATAAGTGTCGAGCTTATGTGTCCTACCTCGAGGGCCACTCCCTGTCCCCTGAAATAAAATAAAGCAAAATTAGTATCGGCCATGCAAAGTAAAATAATGCAGAATAATATATTTATGTAGTTATAGAAAAATTAAATCATTCCATCATCCTATGCTCCACCTCGGTGTAAGACGTCCGGTCAGAGTAGTGCACGTCCGTCTTTTTTGCCTGATTTTCCCTTCTCGATTGGCGAGATGCCAATTGTCGCTCCCCGATCTCATTGTCAATGAACTTTTGCCGTTGTGCCAATGAGATCGGCTCCTTCGACGGGACGGATTCACGCATTTGGATAACGGACTCTTGGGTCTTCCCAAAGTACCGGGTCCGCATATTTTTATTCCACGTCTTGTGTTGCTCCCTCAACTGCTCCAAGACGGAATCGCACAGCTTTGTATTCAGGATGACTTGTTCATGTCCAACAAATACAATGTTATTTGCGAATAAATATAAATATAAATTGAAATTGAAATTGAAATTGAAATTGAAATTGAAATTGAAATTGAAATTGAAATTGAAATACATTACCTGCAGTGCCACCGAAATAGCTAACTTGAGCTCATTTGACACCTCCCTCAAACTACTGTACTCCGAGACGATGATCGTCTTTACCAGCTCGAGGGAGCTCGCTAATAGCCCCGTCTTGTTCTCGATGGACATCCCCAATTTTCCATATTTGGGGAGCCTAGGGGTCGAGGAGACCTCATCGCCTCCGTTACCACCGAGCTCAGACAACATCATCATAATCTACATCATCATCCTCGCCTTAATACCTAAAGGAGACATTTTCTGTAAAAAATGTTGTTATTAGTACAAATCAAAATGAATTAGAAGAAGACATGAAAATATGTACAATTACTACAAATCCAAATGAATTGTTACTGTTTAACACCTCAATTCTGAATTCCAAAACAACAGCATCTAGCACATTGTTACGATTTAAGAAAAATTCGGCAGTATATCCCCGTAGTTCTCCAGTACACGACATAGATTGGCAAGTGTGAGTGTTATTTCAATTGATCAATTGAAATAATAGTCACACTTGTCAATCCAGTATTCACCCAGAGATCATTATGATACGACTGCAAAACTTCCTCCAACAGTAGCAACTTTAAGCCACTAAGAATATTATTATACATAAATTATGCAGTCCCAAACTATCCAAACGGGACTGTTCGAGAGATCTCATTACAAGGGTAATGACTCTCAAACAGGTCTAAGAGCTATTGAATGCGTACGCCTAAGAACTAGAAGGCTAGTATCTTTGCGCACTATATGTAAGTTCAAGTATGTTTCATTTAATTATCATACTATATATATATTGTTCGTTATACAAATTAAATTTAAAAAAAGTCAAAAAATCCCACCCTCATATGGACAATAATCCAGTGGTCATGCCACTTTTAAAATTAACCAACTCAACATCGATCCACTGTAATCCAACCGCAATGGCAACAACAAATGTGTATCCCGTGCTCCTTCTAATCTATCTACCCAATTAATTCTTTTCATCAATTAAACTAACAATTAAAGTATACAATTATTAATTTACTAATTTACAATGAGGGGCAATCCTACTTGCATATGAATGGGGAAATAATTATTAATTTACAAAAAAAATTAACAACCAATCAATATTAAATCAATCAATTCTTTTACAAGGGACACTAAAATATGAGGGGAAATATCTAATAAATCAATACAAATTTAATTAAAAAAACACACACACGCACATATAAACACACAACCCCCCACCCCTGCCTCCCCCCTGACCCCCCACCCCTAGTCCTGCCCCCTCCCCCCACTACCGTTACCCACCACACGCGCACACACACACACACACACGCATATATACACACACACGAACATATACACACACACGCATATATACACACACAAACACACACACACACACACACATATACACACACACACGCACATACACTCCCTCCCCTCCCCCAGCCATGCCCCCTCCCCCCCCCCCCCCCCCACATGCATATATACACCAGAGACACACACACACATGCACATTTACACACATATATACACATACACGCACATATACATACACATAAACATAAATGGAGGAGAAATAGAGAGAGAAAACATACCAAAGTTGTAGAGAGAGAAAATGTGCAGTCGTTAGAGAGAGAAATGGAGGGAATTAGAATCAGTGGGAAAAAAGAAGGGGGAGGGTTTTTTTACTGACATAATTATCACGGACATGTCAGGGTCATTGACCGTGACAACTTCATATGATTGTCACAATCAATGACGGTGACAAGACCTTGTCACGGCCTTTTCAAGGTCAATGGCCGTGACAAGACTGGCCAGTTGAAGGATGCTAATTTGACCATTTTGGTGTAGTGTATGGAGTATAGCGGTTAGTTTGGGTATTGAATCCACAGGGAATGTTTGATAGATTTTAATTAATTTACTATTTCTAAAATAAAAGTGTAAAAGATAATGATGGGGTGAGAAAGGAAAAAAATAAAGAAGTTAATTAAAACTAATTAAAACTTAAGCAAAGAATAAGAAAACAGGGTTGGGATCACATCCCCGCCATGGGATAAACAACGCTTATAAAGGATATTGGTTTGAAAATAATTAAATGAGCATAAATAATTAATTATAAACGTCACGCATGAAGAGACTTAACCCAAAAATACTAGATTCAATTTTCAATCGAAAAGGGTTACAAGTGGATTAATTTCAGAATTTCGCTATCAACACTAACGTTGCATGAAAAAGAAAGTTGAACGCCTAATATTCCAACTTTAATACACGAGGCTTTAATTATTTTATTTCCACCCAAAACCTAACTATCGAATCTCAATACCCATCAATGGCGGAAACTTGATCCCAACCCTTGAACTAGATACTAAGCATGATGGTGTAATCAATGCAAAAATGCATTAATAAGCATGTGAAAATAAGGAAAGAATAATAAGAGTGCTAGAATTTAAGGCTACCAAGGTTGAAGAACACAAACATGTAAGAAGAAATCAAAGCTTGAAGAAAAATCAAAATGCTCTTGAATTAGAGGTGCAAAATAAGTAAATTATTCTCCTAGATGTTCCTACTTGTTTAGGAGATTTTACATGAATGAAATCTATGTTAAAATAACCCTAATGACTAATTATATATGCTAGAAGTCATTTAGAAGAGTCCCTAAACTTTAAAACTCTTTTGTCTAAAAGATAAGGCTAAAATAAAAATCCCGCTTTTGGCAATTTGTCACGCTTCTAAAGCGTGACTAATATTGTCATGGATCTGAAGCATTAATAATGGCAAACTAGTTCCTTTAAATCAAACCAGTTCTAGTTTTCTAGCCGATCATACTGTTTCTACTTCGGAACCGAACCGGTTCATTTTTTTTATATCTTTGATTCTTCTCATCTTCAAATGCGCATAACTTCTTCACCGTAACTCGGATTGAGGTGCTGTTTTTTCCAGTATTCTTGTGACTTCAAGCTCTTCAACTTTTGTGTTGGCCTCACATTCGAGCTAAGGATGAAATGTTTTGAAAATGCCTTGCAACTTCTTTTCCTTTGTTGCTTTCACTCTTTCGATTTCTCTCCCGCGTTCACTTGCATGAAATACCTATAAAACACATGAGAAATACACAAAATAGGAAACGCTTTCTAAAAAGGGTTAGCAGCATAAATATTAGATAAATCCAATCTATTTACGCTGCACGAGACCATAAAAGAATCAAAATTAAGGGGATAAATATGAAGATTTTATGCCTAATCAACTACCCTAATAAAGGATCCTTAAATGGGTTAAAGATCATGACAACACTTCTAGGACAACCATGACACCCCAAAAAATTCATAAATATATTGATGCGGTATAATACAAAAATTACAGTAATAAAAAATATTTGGTAACATTCTCAGCATTATAAAATAATAAAAATGAAAAAGTAATATTGAGAGATAATAAAATAATGAATAAGATAAAACCATTTATGATAGCAACCAACCGCCTACACAAAATAAAACCAACTCTAGAATCTAAAATTTATTTCAAATATATCCATTTCTGAATAGAAGTGCAATCTCTTCCTCAGAATAGATTGTTAAAATACAATAGCCTGTACTGAAATATAAAAAATTAATAAAATAAGTGCATGAGTTATTTGATCTAGTTTTACATCCTAAGAATGATAAATGCAATGTCACTAGAGATATTTCTCCAATGCACAACCCATGCCTACTATAGCAACAACGACTTAAGACCTGATACAACAACAACACAAACAAGTTTACAAATAATAAGAATTTAACTTAAGTTGGGAAAAAATAATAATAATAATAATAATAATAATTATAATAATAATAATAATAACACATCTTCCTCCCGTATTAAGTATATTTTAAGTCATTTACATTACTCAAATAACCTAGAATAAACATGTGGTTTTACTCCCAAACCCATATGCGACCCATGTGAATAAAGTTCATCTCTTAGTTCAAATTTATTTATGTCTCATTAAGAATAATTTATTTTACATTAATCTCTTGCCTTTAGTGCATCTCACTAACTAATAAAAGTATATCTATTAGTTCTAGATACGATACTAAACACGTGTCTCAAGTCTATTAATCATGAGCAATCTCAAGCCATCAATGTAATATATGCGTCTCTAGTATATTGATTATATAAATCCCGAGTTATGAATTTATAGTTATACACCTCTCATATAAATCATATACTTATCAAGTATAAATCGTAAACCCGCATGACAGAATAAGATAAAGCGGAGGGAAGACAATCGCTACATTTAACATTTACATAGGTGCGATCCCCGTGCCTACAAGTAAATGGGCTACGCCCAAGCTCACAAATAAAAGTATGATAGCCTATCCTTATTGCCATCAAGGATCATTCGTACATACTAGGTATAGTTATAGTTTGTCCCAACCCTATAACCTCAAAGATACAATAAGGTATAATCACTACACATTCGTTTCACAACACACGACCTCCATACTCAAGGCTAAACACTAGAATTCCCTCATTCTGTCTTCACTCGCGAATATGGGTATATCTACCGTAAGATCACAGTAAAAGGACCAAGGTAAAGCCTATCTCATCATAGGGGTAAAATTCAATGTTGTATGACCCTACGCAACTGAGCCAAACCAACAATTATAAAACCCTACTCATCCGGATTACACATATAGCCTCTTAATATTATTAGTTAATACGCACGTTAACTATAATCAATTATTTCTAACCCTAGCCCAAACTCCCAAGTCTATCAAAAAATATGCATCGTCTCACATCTAACTTATATAAGAAACCACTTAATATAATAATTAATCTAACTCAGGGTTTACGGCCTCAATCTAGATTCCCGTAGGATATGCACCACCCCAAAATGTCTCACGGTACCAGTAATTATACCAACTACTTAACCTTATATTCTAAAGCTCAAAGTATACTTATTGAAATCCAGTTTACTCTTATATTACTAAAATCATAACTCAGTCCTTAATTTAATAAACTCCAAATAAAAATAAGGCCAATTCTTCAAAATTCCCAAAATGTTGTTTAAATGAGATTAATAAATCATTCGAATGACAATGCCCAAGTCATTCGAACGATATTCTAAAGTCATACAAACAACAAGCCATCGGTTGTTCTAACGACCCTTAAATTTGTTCTAACGAGATGATGAATCTTTTTCAAATAAGAACCCCATCTCATTCTAGCGAGATCATCGTATAATTCATCTCCCCCAAGTGCCAAAAATGGCCATTAACAACCCAAAACATAATTTAAAAACCTCTAAATAGCCTAAATCCTATACTCCTTTGAGTATAAGGTGTGTACCATGAATACTAATCTAAATTCACCAATTATAGGTGAATTAAATAATAACTAAGGACCAATCCTCCAATTTATATTTCTTATAAATGTAGGTTCATGTTCTACCCAAAAAACTCAAATTTGGATCAATTTTTGAATTAAATTAAGGGGATTTTATTTGATTCATTAACATGAATTAGTTTTTAATAGTTAAAACCAGTTACAGTATCAGATTCTTGAGTTTTAACATCAAATCATTAGAAAAAATTATCATGTTGGTTAAACTTAATTTTGCCATTAATTCAATTTCTGAAATTAAGTTTAAATGATTAGAAATCAGATTGTACATTTTTTAATCCAGATTCCAATGAATACTACTATCATAACATAATCCCAATTAAATTCTTAATCGATATAAACTTGCCTTGGACTGATTAAAAAATTAAAGCCCTCCAAATCCTTAAATACTCTTAACCCTTGATTGCCTCTTTTATCTTTATCCCTTTAAGGTTTCTCTTAAGCCTCAAATGAGTTTTACATTTAGTTTAATGACCTAATAAACAATCTTCCCACTAACTTAGCCTTGGTTGCAATATAAGCCTCAATCCAAAAGGTTCAAATAACACTCTAAATGGCCCAAAACTCTACCCAAGCCATGTACTAACCCAATAGACTTAAAACCCAATATTCTAAGTGTCCCAAATGTCAACATGAAATATGATTTTTTTAGTAAATTAACTAACTTATTAAATTAAGTTATAATATGGTACAAGTTTGATGAATTAAAATTTAATTATTAATTAATTCTATGCGAGTCGGCATTATAAGAAACTACTTCACAATCGGTAGAACCCGATACTGAGGGCATAATCAAACAAGTATACCCTTAAAACCTAGTCCCTAACTATTACATAGTCACCCATAACACCAAGCCAATTTTAAATATTTAATTAGTGCATTACTGTGTATTAATTTTGATTTCAAACATGAATTTATATAATATATATGAATTACAAATAGTGACATCACATGTCACAATAAGCACACATAATTGATTTTCACAATTAAATAATGCACAAAAAATACGAGGTATTACAACAACTAGGTACTCACTTGTCCATTCAAACCTTGATGGCCAAGCTTATAAACCTTGGAATGAACAACACTAGAATTTAGATGAGTCCGACAGACCTTCACCCAATAAGGTTTAACCACTACCTGGCTCTTAGCTTCTTCTTTAAGGGAAAAATCCCCCCATTCGTCAAGGGAATAAGCTCATATTTTCCCAAAGTAAACATAACCACCATAGGATATATCAAATATCGAGTAAAGATCTCACCACTTTTTTAGATGGTAAGTAGAAGGTACATACATTATTTTACCTACAACCACCACTCATTTAAACTATCATTTAATTACTTAATCCACATTTAATTATCATATCAAGTACCTTACACCACCTTCAAGCCTTTTACAAACACTCCACCATGTTATTATAGCCATGAGAAATCATGAACACTCTGCCTATGCTGCTGCAGTCTATTCATGTCCTTTATAATGGGCTACCTATATATTGGAGGCTGGTAGAACTTTAAAGGCATCCAAGAAATAATCTGGAAATCACTAGAGTACTAGAGAACACTCATATTCTAGTTATTCATTACTTAAGCATTTATTAACCCACCATTATTTACGCGCTTAAAAAGGATTGGTCAACTTTAGACCTCCTATATTTTGTATTTTCTATTGAGTCCCAAAATAAGCTAAGAAAATCCTTGAGAAGTCCATCATTTACTCATAAATGGCTCTTTTATTAGCGACAAAGACCTAAGAAACTTTAGGCTCACATGGTTAAATCCCATGAAGTCTCTAGCTTGTAATATTCTTATATACAACTCAATATAATGAGCAACACTATTCACAGTGGACGGAGGACCCTCAATAGAGATTTTAAACCACCCTACATCATTGTCTTTCACACATCCTCACTACCTATTCTAAGTTAGTGTGAGGAACATTTGTTGGAGCTAAGGTGTCCAAAGAGATTTCTAGCACCATCTTTTTAACGTCGTCCATGGGAATGACTGTTCATTGAATAAAAAAATCCAATAAAAATTTCTTCTTCATCAAGATGACCACAAATGCAAAATTGGCCCGCTCTTTCAAAGACATAGAGGTTCTCGAAAAGGATCTTTAAGATTAGCTGAATGATGTTCTACAAAGGCTTCTTTAACCCCTAATGGGGTAGGAACTCATTGAGTCGGAGCATAATGAGACAAAGGAAAACCATGACCCTTAGTCAAAAAGAGAAAATAACCCTGAAGGCATGGTGTAAATCCCCTAGAGATTAGTGACTCTCATGCCAATCAGGGACCACTTGTCACTCCCTAACGATCAGTCTCATATAGGTTCTAGGGTGGCAAGATATTGGGACAATGAAATAAAAAGATGTAGGACCGATGGGGCAACTTCCTCAATCGGTACAAGACCCAAACTCACAACACCAAAGAGTTCTCTCGACAGAATAATCTATCGTATTTCTCCAATGAGGTTAAACATTTTTCTCTTAACCCTAAGTGGAAGATTCTTAATATTGAGCCATTTATTGGTCCAAATATCCCATCGACCATTTGGAGACCTCTAGGCCTCTCATGCTCCTCCAAAACACCCCAGATAAGGTTTTTATGCAGAGATGTTCTACCACTTTGAGAGGGACAACTAGGCACTCGTTTGTTAAGATCAAACTCAAAACCATAAGTAACTTCACTAAGATAGAACGATATTTTGTTAACCATTTTATATGAGTTCATAATATGAGGAGGCCAGTCACTTATTTACTCCACTTTAGAAAAACAATATGGAGAAATTTTTTAGGGAGTATGATAATATGTTTAACAATTAATCCTTTAAAGTCGATGATCTAAATAATACCATTTGTCTGGCCACTTTCATCTTAGGCCTTACCTCTAAATATTTGGTAAGATCTTTTAGCCAAAGACCCCTTATAAATGACTACGCTACTAGAGAGAGATCATTATTATATAATTATTGATAATTTTGTTAGTTCCAGACATATGACAGATTCCCTTAATAGGGGAAGAGGAAAAAGGTTTTCTCACACATAAAAGAATACCCTAAGGCCTCTAAGGCCAAAAAGAAGAACAACATGGGAAAAAAATTGACCCTCGAAAACAAAACACTTCACCCCTATCATAATCACCATAGATGAGGTCTTCTCAGCCTTGGAGTTATAAGATATATTACCTCCTCCAAATCCTATGAGGGATCCAACATATGGGGGGGCACAAATCCAACTACTTTTGATTCCGCAAGGACTATGGGAACAATACCACTCGATTTTCCCTCAACTTATAATGTCATTATGGGTACACCCTCTCTCAAGAAATTGGATGGTTTTGTGTTCACCTGGAGGAAGATAATGAGGTTCCCAACCCCCATGGGTGTGGGAGATGTCCATGGAGATCATGAAAAGGATATAATATGCTAAAATTCTTTTATGAGAGAGAATAAAAGACCTATGTATATAACCCATAGGTTACCTGCGGTACCTGAAAGTTCATTGAAAGATGTTGCAGTTTTTGTAAAGTTCTCGCCCACTCCTTCAAAGTCATACAAAACACTATAAGAGAGCCTGTGCATAGAGCTATTAATGTGGATACCATAGATTCATGAGATGAAGAAAAAGATCAAAGTGGGAGCTAACTAAATCTCTCATTACCATTTTAATTAATGAAACAAACTCGACCAAGATTGTCTAGATCAAAGTTGTTCTTAACTCCCCGCTTAAAGAGTGGCTAACCCACTTATTAAAATAAAATAGAGACATGTTTTCCTAGGGCCTCTCGAATATGATCGAAGTCGATCCTAAGGTCATGGTCCACCACCTTACCATGGAACCAAACCATATGTTAGTACACCAGGAAAAAAGGTTCTTTGTACCTAAAAGAAATGATGTCATTTAATATAAAGTATTTAAAGAAAATAATTTTTATGATAACAAAATAATTGATATTTGATCATACTTCACTATATTATCTGTAATGTACTTGATATAAAAATAAACAAGTAATACATGATGAAAAACAACAAGGATCATAATAACAAAACAACCAAGATATTAAGATCACAAGCATTGTAAATGAAGATGAGATTCATGAAAACCCTACCCATGTTTTTATAAGTTGAATGAAGATACAAAACATGAAAAACCAAGCTATTTTATTAACATTTCACCAAGGAATGAAATCATGAAATCGAGCTCATCCCATCTCAATTCATACATGTTCAAGTAAGCCAATATCAATGAAAGTAATCCATGTGGTATAAAACCATACACAACATGAGAGTATGAATAAATTAAAGAAAGTATATAATGATCATGTAATAAAGAAACCTTCCCAATCTATGCAAGAATAAGCACAACATTCCATGTTCTAAAGAACCAAGTCAACAAAGAAATGTCTTAAAGAAACAAGCTAACCAAGAAACAAAGATCATGATCCAACCAAAGCAAGCTCATGTATAATTTCAGGTAACGAGAGATCAAGAGAAGAAAGAAAATTCCATCCTAGGTTTCGAAGGTTTAGAAGTGATAGTAAAGAAGTAAAAAATCAAGTAAAAACCCCAAACAACTTCCCTCACCATTTCCAAACTGTTACTAGACCAAAAGAATAAAATAAATAAATTACCCCCTCATTGAGTCGACTCTAAGTTGAGATGAAGTCAACTACATCAGATGGTATTTTAGGTCAATTATATTTGACTTTAACTTGGGCCAAAAATAAAAAAAAAAGTTTTTAAAAGACCCCCTTCATATATTGTTGAATCTATATGTGCGAAAATAACCCCAAGGGTAGTTTGTACAAAGATTTTCAACAACTCTATTTTGAATTTCAAAATATAAAACTCCCCTCTTATTACCGAACTACCCTCCAACTCAAGTTTTTGAAATGCCTATAAGGGATCCCTTTGCTTCTCTTACAAATCATAAATGCTATTACACAACTATATCATTAGTGAAAGTTCCATCATCAATCTTGTGTCATACCATTCCTTGAGTTCATAAAGAAAGAAATCAAGCCAATTAGTAGTTTTTGACCCTAAAACCCCATTATAGTAAACACTTAAAACAAATCCACTTGAATAAATGTCTTATTTAAACCCCTACAATTGAACTTCATTATGTCTTCATGATCGACAGGGCCGTAATTATGGGAAGCAAGGTAGGATTAAATATTGGGTTCTTCTATGGGTATCGCTCGAACAAGGACGGGTTTAGCGTATTGTTGATTACGATTTGCAAGGTGTGATAAATCCTTGTGAAATTGTTGGTTCTACGTATTGAATCGAAGATAGTGAAGTTTCTTGAGTATTATCTCGAGCATGGATGTAGGTAGGGTCGAACCACTTTAAAATCTAGGTTTTTAGTATCTCTCTTAACTCTCTTTTTAATATTTCTACTAATTGGCTAGCTTTATTATTTATTTATTGATTAATTGCTTCATTATTAACTGAATCATCCCATTATTATTAATGTTTAAGAGGGAAGTTTGAAAATTTTAAATATGTCAATAATTTATAATACCCAATTCACCCTCACTCGCTTGGATAAGTTTCTAGATAAAAATTGGTATCAGAGCCTTGCTTATAGATACTTATTTCTAAAAGTATATTTTTAGTGTAAAGATCAAATACAAATGTCTAGCATTTCAATTTTTTTTGGGAAGATAGTGATAACACGCCTTTTATCTATATGTTGTTGTAGAGTAAATATGGTCAATCAAAAATCCCTTTTGGTACCTACAAACACACTAAAATTGTATATCGGCAAGTAAGGGTTCAATCCGTGATCCTTAATGTGGACAAGAGCAAAGTGAAGACAATGTATGATTTTTAAAACATATTTGAAGGGATATTTATACTTCTAATTATGAACTAAAATTAAAACTACGCTAAAAAATAAAGAAAATGAGAAAGTGAGCTAAATATGAGGAGAAAACAATTATGAGATAATTCAAGGGATTAAACTTTACCACTTAACTTATTTATTTTCATTAATTAGTTTGTCTATTTGAAATACCCCCAAACACATATAAATTCACAAATCAACTCTTGTTGCAAATGTAAAGTTACATATAGTCCTTTTAGAAAATTAATATTTAAATTTCACGTACTCATAAAAAATAAATTTAAACATTTTCTAATAAATCACACGATAAGGAAAATTCACTAAAAGTATTTTAAATCATTAAAAAAAAATACATTTTTAGAGTAGAGAAATTAGAACTATAATATTATTTGAAAATTTCCTATCTCTAGTTTAATTAATAAATAAATATTATAATATGAATTTGCGATTTTCTCTCAAAAATAATTCACCCTCTCTCGAGGCGTAAATATAAATAGTAAAATTTTAATATTAATATTGAAAGGGGCATAATAAATAAACAAACCAAAAAAAAAAATTAATTAAGTTAAGGGTTCCATCTCACCCCTTGAATGGGGTATTTTGCCTCTCTTTTTGGCATAATAAATAAAATACAATGAGAAAATATAAATAAACCAAGTCTCCTTGAGTTTGATATTAAGCTCCCAAACTTGACATGAATAATAACCCACAAAATTGAGTTTTATAACACTAAAAAAATGTCACTCAACTCACACTTTTTATCTTACAAATATAATCTACCTCACACTCAAGTCACTATATAAAAACATAGTTAGAAAAAATAAAAACACCAAAAATGGAGATCCTAAACTAAAAACTACACTACTCACTCCCCACTCTTGCACTCTTGGGTCCCCTATTTCTGAACTGAAGAGTCTTCTTTTATAAGAGATTACATGCGGCTAGGGTTGAGGGTAGTTTAGGAAAACAAAGGGGTAAAAGTTAACACGTGACTTCTATTTTTGGAGAGTGTTAGATACTTGGGTTTTATGATTTGGGCTTGGTCGGATTTTGGAAAGGTTGGGACAAAGATGTTAGAGGGGTAGGTAGGTGGAGTTTGGTCTAAGTGGGTTAGATCAGTTCCCGATTTTGGGGATGTGTAAGATTTGTAGGGATCGAAGTAGTGATCGGGTAATAGGAACTCCGAGTTTTGGAGGAGTTTGGGTGTGGAGGTGATGTGTTTAGAGTTGGGCTTCGTCGGAGAGAGAGGTACCAACTTTTGGTTTTGGGTAGGGTCAAAAATAGGAGGCCATGGTCGCCAGGTTTTGGTAGTTGATCTGGGTTGGGGATCATTTTTTTTGTCGGAGAAGGTCCGGACACGTGGTAGTGGGATGGATGCCGGGTTTAGGGTGGACAGGAGGTCGGTTGGGTATTGATAGGGTCGGATTGGTTATGGGGTTGGATGGGTTTGGGCCGGAGGCTGTTAGGTATGTGTTTGTTTGAGTGATTAGGTGGGTGGTAATGGAGGGTGAGGGAGGAGAGAAGGTGAGTGGTTTTAGTGTGGGGGTTTAATGGATGGTAGGATAAAGTTTTGGTTATGGAGATAAGAGGAGAGAGAAAGTGGTTGGGTGGAAGATGATGAAGTGGAGTTTATTGTGTGTGGTGAGGTGTATGGTAGGAAGAGTGTGTGTGTGTATATGTGTGTGAGTTGTTTGGGTGTGTGGGGGGTATAGGATAAGGGTCTGTGTTTGTGTTAGTTTATGAACCTAAAAGAAAAATAAACGAAGACTCAAAATTAAATCTACAAAAATTAAAATCATATAAAAAATAAATATTTACAAAACTAAAATAAAACTAAACAATATAAAGTCTAAAAAAAATAAACTTCTAATTCTAAAAAATAAAAGACTTAAAATAAAACAATACTAATAAACCTAATAAAATATTAATAAAATGAATCTAAAAACGAAAAATCAAATAAAAATAAACTCACGCCTAAATAAAAAGAAAAATAGAATAAACAACACACAAATAAATCCTAAAAATATTTACAAGACTCAACTAAAAATCTAAAAATATAAAAGTACACACTAAACACACGCAAGGCTAAGGCGATGGTTTCGGATCTGTTTAGGCTTGGGTTTTGGGACAAGTTCAGGCTCATTTAACCACATCACTGCCACATTTGATATACTCGACAACTTATTTATAGCAATTGCCCCGAATTATGGTTATTTGATACCGCAAATGCTTATTGACCTACAAAACAAACCAATACCAACATAAGTGCAATTTTATTGAGAATTAGCAATTAAAAACCATTTATTTGGGATTTTATTTAAACACTTTTGGGTGCTTATCAGATAGGACATACCCATTTTTGAAATAGAGGATTTTAGAACATGGAAAACCAAAGCCTCGTGGATTATTCGAATCATTGATTTATATGTTTGGAAAATAGTAAGTGATAAGAAATACCCATTACTAGATAGACTAAGCCTTGAGAAAGGTTTGAGTTAAACAATGAAGCTATAATAATTTTACACCTTTCTTTAGACTCCCGTGCTACTGTAAAAGTAACGCAGTGCATAGAGACCAACAAAATTAAGGATACTCTTACTAAAAGAGTAATTGGATGACGTTCCATCAAACGACATTAGGTTTAATCCATCAAACATATAACCAAAAGAAAAGTAAGGAATACTCCTATCAAAAGCAAACCAAGAAGGAGTGACTACGGAGTCACACCGATGAAAAACTGAAGTTCCACGTTCAAAGGATGGACTCTCTTTAAAAGATTGTGAAGCATCATAATCCAAAGATTATCCCAAACCAAAACCAAATGTTCAAGAAAATACCATTAATGATGAGTTACACACTAAATTTCTTGAGTTAGATAACATTTCTTACAAATATGCAACAAATGCCTATAATCAGTTAGAAAAACTTTATGATGCATTAGTAGTTAGTTATAAAAGTCTCATTGATACTCATATTTCCATTCAAAATGAAAAAAAAAAATAATTCCATTTTCAATTGAAAGTGTTTTAAAGGAAAAATAATAATTTAAACTTGAAAATAAGGATCTCAAAAGAAACAATGATATCTTGAAAGATGAAAATAAGTTCCCTTATTCTCTTCAATCCAAGAACAATTAACTCATATTGGAAGTTGTTCTACCCCCTTGGAAAAATTTGATAAAAATGGAAAAAGCCTAGAATTAATTTTTGGGAAACAATAGAAAGAAGATAAGAGCAATCTAGTCTCTAAAAGAAAGGTAGAAAAAACCCCAAAATAATTTCCTCAAAACTCAAAACCTCTACTTTTCTTTTTCTAAGAAAATAAATCACACCTTTGAAATATATCGTACTCGGCTACAAAAATCAAACACAAAGAAAATTATTGTTTCGTCAAATGCATGGAAATAGACCATACACATGAAAAATGTAAACTTTGATACTGAGAGAAGTATTTCACCTGCCATGGTATAACCATCCATACAATCACTATGTGCGAGTTAAAAAAAATGGAAGTTAACAATTAGAGAATATCCACTTTTTACCAAATCACCAAGGACCCAAATATGAAAGGGCACCAGAAAGATTTTTTTTATTACAGGAACACAAAGGAAAATACAGTCACCCTATTAGAAGTACATGGTTCATCCAAACCAAGGATGCAATGTATAGTTAAGGAAAATTGTTGAACTAAAGAAATAAGAGAAGATCCTCAGAGAAAGGATGAAGTTCAACAAAATTTACTAGCTACTCAAAATTCAAAACTAATGTAAATAATTCTTTCATTATCAATTAGTATGTCCATATGTGTCACATGTCCGATAAATACAAAAATATTTCACAAGAATTACTATGCATGCCCCCTCTCCAAAATTCTATATATATACATATCATCTTTTAAAAACTCACAAACCAAAAATTTATATGGGGGAGGAAATGTTTAAATTGGTATGGGATGGCCATCATCCCGGGATCTATTTTACTTGGCCAGAATGTGAAAAAGAAGTCAAGGGATTTCATGGTGCAATATTAAAAAATATTCATCGAAAGAAATGGCATTATAAGCCATCCAAAATTCTCCTCCTCGTTCTCCACACACTTTACCCCCTACATGGCCATATCGTCTCCCACATCACGAGATCATTGATAGAAGAAAAATAGCCTCCTCATCATCCTCGAATCAAAAGCCATGCTAAGAAAAAGTAGAGGGAGTAAAAACTACTCTGAAAACAAAAGTGGTAAACTCTATATTGAGGGGAATGATGAGAATGTATGTAAAGTTTCCATACTATGTTAATATTGATATAAATAAAACATGATTTTTAAGTTGATAATAAATCATGCTTTCATATTATATTCAATACTAGATGTGAAAAATGTGTAAAGAACATGAAACTTTATGAAAGATCACTCATCATAAATACTATTCATTTCTCCTCCCCAAGATACTTATACCACTTAAAAAAGGATGATATCTCCTAGTTTTAATCACCTTTGATATGCCCAAAGTGTACCTGACAGCTCGGAGGCACCAACCTCGGCCAACAGGATGACCGAGGTAACAAGGGCTCAAGATTGATGACCAACGATCTCGTCCAATATAAGGTCGGCTACGGTCGTGCACCACCATCAGGCATCAACCGGGTCCTCATAACCCATGGGGTCATCTATCATTCAGGTCGTCCATACCCGACACCATATCTACCTCTCACATCAACCTCGTTTAGGAATCAACCAAGGCTAGCAAGGACTCATGGGTGCAACCACCCTTCATCGCCACCATCGGTCCAGGCTGACGTTTCAACTATACTTGCCTAACCCCAACCCAGGTCGATGTTTCAACTCCTCCTGTCTGACCTCGACTGTCCTACCTAGACAAGATTATCATGACTAACCTCGGATAAGGAAACAGCCAGACTTCACCAACCTCATACTCTTCCAGTCCGAGGTTGCACCAGTCAGGGATAGGGCCGATCATTTATAACCATATGCAAGGATAGGAACACGTGGACAAAATCAGTTGTAACCGAATCAATCCCCTCACGAAGGGGAATATTTCATCATCATTCTCTACATGTGACACTGACAAATATCTTCATCAGATTGGCTAGATCAACACACACATGCTCATTTCATGCATGGGGGGTTAATTACATCCCCCAAACGCTATATATACTTGTCTTCTCCTACCTTGAGAAGGATCCCCGAAATTATAACCCTAGCTAAACTCTGTCAAATTATACAATAGAGAGAGAAAGCTTGAGAGATTGTATCCATGGCCATTAGTGCCCTATTTTAGTGACTTTATTCACTCACTTGCACAGTGGACGTATGTCTAATTGGATGAACCAATTATATATTGATGTTCATCCTCTTCTCCTCATCTCAATCTCTTATATTTAGTATATACTTGAGCTGCCATTGTTATCACTGATTTGAGTTTACAAATACCTTAAAGGGTGGTGCTATTTCCAGCATCATCATTTTGGCACCGTTTGTGGGAACGAGAAGCTATTTCTTCCTCATTTTCTGCTTAACCTCATCGGAGACTCTGGTGGTGAACCAAGTCTCACCCCTTGTGTGGAGCCGTTTCACCATTGAAAGAGGTTCTTTAAGGTATTAAGCTTATCTTCTTCACAATCTCTTTAGTTTTAACATATGGCACCGGAGTTACCACCACCTCCTCCACCATCTGGTGCTGGAGGACCAAGTTCCATCCAGGCACCACCTCAGTTCGAAATGACTGAGGTGGCTGCAGCCTTGAAGTCCTTGGCTGTGACGTAGCAAGCGATAAAGGAGAAATTTGTACATCTCAGTCAAAATATGATGAGGCCGCCTGGTCTCACCGTAGATGATTACTTCGGCGGCTGCTCAGCCCCATCCTGAAGCTAGGGGACCACCCCAGGCACCGAAAAAAGACCAACCTACTCCTCATTGGAGGAGGGAAGTTGCTGACCCTGGGCGTTTACGCCTGGGGAGGTAAGGAAAACCTTTACCTGTGAATAGTTATGATGATATGGAGGCAGAAGATGCTCCAGAGGGCTGCTGGGAGCCGTATGAGGTTTCGAACAACACTATACATCCTATCCACTAAAGCCGAGGTTGTGGGGATAGAAGAGATGGTGGTGCCCAACAAAGAGCATCAGCTTTTAATCACTTGAGCAGAGGGTCAGCCATTGAAAGGCTCGACCCAGTAAATGACCTGAGGCAGAGGTTATCAAGGTCAAGACGTGCATCAGGGTCACAAAGCGGAGATGATGAACATCGACCTCATCATGGCCGACCCAAACATGGCTGAGACTATGGCCAGGAGGTCAACAACCAACGTTGTGCTGCGGCAGGGGAACCCTCAGTCCACCCCTTAGAGGTGGCTGGGGATAAGCTCATCCAGGCCGACGTTACAAGGCCATAGAATGACTCCATACAACATTTTGAAGAGAACATAAGGGACCTCATCAAAAGCCGAGACCCACTACAAAGAGGTTTCTTAGAGGGCTCCCCCTTCATGGCCAAGATAGTGAACTTCCCAACCCCTACCAAATTCAAACCACCTACGGTGTCTCCCAAGTATGATCGTAGTACCAACCTTGTGCATCATATTGAGATCTACCAGTCTACGACGAAAATTTATTCAATCCTAGATGAGATGAAGTGCCAGGACTTATCTAGGACTTTGACGAGAGCTGCACGCATCTAGTTTACCTCTCTTCCGAAGAACTCAATTGAGAACTTTAAGGGATTGGCTGAACAATTCATTCACAATTTCTATTTTGGGGTAAGACCTCAAAAGATGACCACCCATTTGTTATATGTCAAGCAGGGCAAGAACGAGAGCCTAAGAGACTACATTGCTAGATTCAACAAAGAGAAATTGGAGGTTGAAGATTATGAAGAGAATATAGCCATGACATCCCTCATTGGAGGACTCCAGAAGGCGAAGTTGATATGGAAGCTTGCAAAAGACCCTCCCAAGTCTATGGCAGAGATATTGACAACTGCAGGAAAGGTCATGAATGCCGAAGAGGCTATGGCCGAGAAGTATGAGGATGCGAATGGAAGTGGCAGCGGGAAGTTCCAAAGAAAGAAGGACGAAAAAAAGAAGTCAGCCGATGATAAGTTTGCACACTATACTCCTCTAACTGTGAGCTGTGAACACATCCTCAATGAGATCAAGAATGGCATGTTTGTGAGATGGTCGGATAAGTTGAAGGACCCTCCGCATAAGAGGAACAAAAACCTGTTGTGAGAGTTCCACCAAGACCACGGCCATGTAACAGACAAGTGCTTCGCTTTGAGGGATGAAATCTAGAAGATGTTGAAGTCCGGAAATCTGAGGAAGTATGTCGATGGTAAGGCTCCCAAGAGGGGAAGAGATGACCCTAAAAAGAAGAGAAGTGACAGATGTCGAGATTACACCCCAGTGAGAAGAGACGAGGACTCCGATGGTGATGACGAGGACGATCTAGGCCTCCCACCAAAGGATGAAAATGCTCCTGTGAAGAGGGTTGGAATGATCTCCTTCGGTGTCAACACCATATGTGCGGGACTAGCGGGGGGTGCCTTTAAAGTAGCCGGTCATAAAGCTGATTTGGCAGAGGCTAGGGTAGTGACCAAAGTGGAGGTTGTGAATCTGGCATCTTCAGAGGCTAAGTAGAAACGGAAGAAGGTAGACATGGATACTCTTATAATTGGATTCTCCCGACTCGACTTTAAAGGTATCTTAGCTCCGCATGATGACCCTCTGGTAATTACAATAAGAGTGCATGGATGTGAGGTACAAAAAATCCTCGTAGATGGATGAAGCTCAACAGATGTAATGTTCTGGCCCTATTTTAAGATCCAAGGCCTCAGAAGAGCTAGGATGGTACCCTATCATCATCCATTGATGGGTTTCAATGGTGAAAAGGTCCATCTATTGGGCATGTATGATATGGGTGTACGAATGGGAGATGAGTGGCCTAAGAGGTTGACCTGCAAGATTAATTTTTTTGTTACGGATGAAAACATCTTCTCGGCCTATAATCTCATCATAGGAAGAGTAAGCCTTAAGGAGTTTGAGGCCGTGCCATCGACGGTCCACCAAATGATAAAATTCTCGACCCACTATGGGGTAGGGGAAGTCAAGGGTGACCAGACTATGGCATGATAATGATAATTCAACTCGACGGAAGAGAGAGAGGACCATAAGAGGGCAACGACCACATATAACATTGATACACTTGATCATAGGGATGAAACAATGTTGAAGAAAGGAGAGGACACGGAAGAGGTAGAATCCATAATCCTCAATGAGGATGAACCGAAAAAACCATTCAAATCGACAAGGCCTTAAAACTAGAGATCAAGGAAGAGCTGATAAGGTTTTTAAAGTCGAGGCAGAGTGTCTTCGCTTGCAGCCACGCGGACATGCCTGGCATCAACCCGAGGGTTATGTGCCACAGACTATATATTTGAAGACGCTAAGACAATCAAATAAAAATGAAGAGTTTACTCCAGGGAAAAGTATGATGTCATAAGGGAAGAGGTCAGAAAGTTAGAAGAGGCAAAATTCATCACGGAGGTCATATACCCAGAGTGGTTATCAAACGCCGTCATTGTGCCCAAAGCCAATGGAAAATGGAGGATGTGCGTAGACTTCACCGACCTGAACAAGTCTTGCCCTAAAGATTGCTATCCCTTACCTCGAATTGATCAGATGGTAGACGCCACGGTAGGTCATAAACTTATGAGCTTTATGTACCCGTATTCGAGCTACAATCAGATCTTTATGGATTCTGAAGACTCAAAAAAGATAGCCTTCATCACAGATAAGGGGACCTATTGCTATAAGGTCATGCCCTTTGGCTTAAAAAATGCAGGTTCCACACATCAGCATCTTGTAAATAAGATGTTTGAAGATTAAATTGGAAAAACCATAGAGGCATATATAGATGATATGTTGACTAAGATCTTGAAAGCCTGCACCCGTGTAACAAACCTGAAGAGAAATTTTGACACCATGGACTCATACAAGATGAAACTTAATCCTCCCAAGTGTGTCTTCGGAGTTGGAGTCGGAAAATTCCTTAGATTCGTCGTCAACCAGAGGGCAATAGAGGCCAACCCCAAAAAGATCAAGGCTTTTCTTGATATGAAGACACCAAAAAGCATAAAAGAGGTTCAGAGGCTCACCGAAAGAGTTGCATCACTCAACAGGTTTGTTTCCAGAGCTACGGACAAGTGTCTTTTATTTTTCAAAGTATTAAGAAAGGCCCTCGAATGGGACGAAGAGTGTGAAATGGCCTTTAAATAGCTCAAGTCCTACCTCGGATCCCCACTGCTCTTATCTCGGCTCATTCTGGGAGAAAATTTGTATGTTTGTCTCGCAGTTTCAGAGTCAGCTAGAAGTTCAACCATAGTACAGGAAGACGTTGGGGTACAAAGGCCTGTATACTTTAATAGTAAGGTCCTTCAGGGGTCTGAACAGAACTATCCTCGAATGGAGAAGTTAGCCTATGCTTTGATACATGCTTCCAGGAGGATGAAACCTTATTTCTAAGCCCACTCTATGGTCATCCTCACTGACTCCCCACTAAGGCAAGTCCTCCACAAGTCTAAAAAGTCAGGCAGATTAATGACTTGGGCGATCGAGTTGGGAGAGTATGACCTTGTCTATCAACCTAGGGTGTCCACTAAAGGGTAGAACTCGTAGACTTTGTTACTGAATTCATTTGGAAGAGGCTGAGATTGAGAATAATCCAGAGATTGCAGAGGGATCAAATAGTAATGTCTTTTGAAACTCGAAAGAGGTTGTATCCAGCAGAGCCAGAAATTGAATAACTGAGAATGAGGAAGAAAGGTACCTCTTCAGGCAAGGAACCATGTCAGAGGGGAGATTCTCTTCGAATGAAGATGTTTGGAACCTCTTTGTTGACGGGACTTCTTGCAAGAGTGGAAGCAGTGTAGGGCTGATACTGACAACTCCAGATGGTACAAACGTTGAATATTTGCTAAAGTTCAACTTCAAGGCATCCAATAACGAGTCAAAATATGAGGCCTTGATAGCAGGCCTCTCCCTAGAAAAATCCTTTAGAGTTGTTCGACTTCTACTTCACAGCGACTCGAGGTTAGTTGTCAACCAGATACTTGGAGTGTATAAGGCTAAGGACGATAGGATGGTCAAATACCTGAAGAGGGTAAGAGTGATGCTAGAAGGCTTCGAAGAGTTAAAGATGAAGAGGGTCCCTCAACAAGATAACAGTCATGTAGATGCATTGGCAAGGCTGGCTTCAGTAATAAGGATAGGCATTAGAAGGAAAGTACCAGTCGAAATCCTGTGCAAACCGACTATTGAGGATGAAGAGGTTTCCAGCTCTTGCCTCAACTTGAACCTGGGAGACTCATGGATGTACCCCCTCATTAGATATATCAAAGAGGGAAAGCTTCCAGAATTGGAGTTGGAAAGGAGGAAATTGAGGTACAGAGCTGCAAAGTTTGTATTAATAGGATATGTCCTATATAAAAAAGGATTTCTACTGCCTCTCCTCAGATGTGTCCATCCCACAGAGGTCCCCCACGTCTTACAGGATATACATGAGGGTTCTTGCTCCAGTAATATAGGAAGAAAACCTTTAGCTAAGAGGATAATTACGCTGGGATACTGGTGGTCGACCTTGGCTAAGGACGCTGTAACCTACGTGAAGAGGTGTGATAAGTGCCAAATATTCTCCATTATACCTCATCAACCTCATCAAATTATGACATCGATCAGTTCCCCTTGGCCATTTGTGATATGTGGGATTGACTTAGTGGGATCATTGCCAAGGGCTGCGAACAATTATCGATTTTTGATAGTAGCGATTGATTACTTCTCCAAGAGGGTGGAGGTTGAGATGATGATCACGATTATAGAGCAGAAGACCTTCCAGTTTATCTGGAAGAGCATCATATGCAGGCATGGTCTTTCGAACACCCTTATCTCAAACAATGGAACCCAGTTCAAGAATTCTTCGTTGGATAAATACTGCTAGAGAGTTAGGATGAAGAAATTTTTCGCTTCTCCGGGCTGACCCTAAGAAAATGGGCAGATTGAAGTCACAAACTGAACAATCCTTGACAGGATTAAGAAGAGGTTGGAAGAGGCCAAGGGGAGATAGACGAAAGAGATTTATGCAGTATTATGGGCCTACTGAACAACGACAAGGACACCAATGGGGGAGACCCCATTTATATTAGCACATGGATCAGAAGCTGTCATATCTGGAGATGTAGGACTCCCCATTCATAGAGTTCGGGCCTATAATCTCGAGAAGAATGGGGAAGAGAGAAGGCTGGACCTAAATTTGATCGAGTGGAGAAAGGGAGACGCTGATACCAGACAGAAATCCTACCAGCAGAGAACAACAAAGTTCTATAATCAAAGGGTGAAATCAAGACCTATAGCGGTAGGAGACCTATTCTGAAGAAGACGTTATAGAAGACAAACAAGCTTCACCCGAATTGTCATGGTCCTTACAAAGTTATCGCTGAGGTTGTACCCGGTACCTACCGGCTAGAAAATCTCGAGGGGAACCTTTCTCCAATCCACGAAATGATGATCACCTTAAGAAGTACTACATATGATGATAACAATTATTTATTTGTAAATGTATCATGCCATGAAGAGAATATTAATGAGAAGAGCAGTACCTGTGTCAATGCTTTGTTTGAATTGCTTATATGATAGATTTATGAGGGTAATATCTTTGTTTGATGACCTCACACCTTAAAACAAAATAATTTGGTGACAAGGTTTGAGGTGAAACATCATATTTGGATGACCTCAGACCTTAAACATCATAATTTGGTGACAGGATCTGAGGTGAGACATCATGTTTGGATGACCTAAGACCTTAAAACATCATAATTTAATGATAGGGTCTGAGGTGAAACATCATATTTGGATGACCTCAGACCTTAAAACATCATAATTTGGTGACAGGGTCTGAGGTGAAAGATCATATTTGGATGACCTCAGACCTCAAACATCATTAATTTGGTGAAATTTATGAGGCTAACATATTAGTTTGATGACCTCAAACCTTCAAATATCATAATTTGGTGATAGGGTTTGAGGTGAAACATCATATTTGGATGAGCTTAGACCTCAAACACCATTAATTTGGTGAAATTTATATGGGTAACATCTTACTTTGATGACCTCTGACCTTAAAATCATAATTTGGTGACATGATCTGAGGTGAATCATCATATCTGGATGACCTCAGACCTTAAACATCATAATTTAGTGAGAGGGTTTGAGATGAAACATCATATTTGGATGAACTCAGACCTCAACCTTCATTAATTTGGTGAAATTTATTAGGGTAACATCTTAGTTTGATCACCTCAGACCTTAAACATCATAATTTTGTGACAGGGTCTGAGGTGAAACATCATATTTGGATGACTCAGACCTTAAACATCATAATTTGGTGACAGGGTCTGAGGTGAAACATCATGTTTGGATGACCTCAGACCTTAAACATCATAATTTGGTAACAGGGTCTGAGGTAAAACATCATAATTTGGTGACAGGGTCCGAGGTAAAACGTCATATTTGGATGACCTCAGACCTCAAACATCATTAATTTGGTGAAATGTATGAGGGTAACATCTTAGTTTGATGACCTCAAACCTTAAAACATCATAATTTGGTGACAGGGTATGAGGTGAAACACCATAATTGGATGACCTCAAACCTCAAGCATCATTAATTTAATGACCTCAGACCTTAAAAATCATAATTTGGTGACAGGATATGAGGTGAAACATCATATTTGGATGACCTCAGACCTTAAACATCATAATTTGGTGATACGGTCTAAGGTGAAATATCATATTTGGATGACCTCAGACCTCAAACATCATTAATTTGGTGAAATTTATGAGGGTAACATCTTAGTTTGATGCCCTCAGACCTTAAACATCATAAGTTGGTGACATGGTATGAGGTGAGACATCATATTTGGATGACTTCACTCCTTAAACATCATAATTTGGTGATAAGTTATGAGGTGAAACATCATATTTGGATGACCTCAGACCTTAGAACATCATAATTTGGTGACAGGGTCTAAGGTGAAACATCATATTTGGATGACCTCAGACCTCAAACATCATTAATTTGATGAAATTTATGAAGGTAACATCTTAGTTTGATGACCTCAGACCTTAAACATCATAATTTGGTGACAGTGTTTGAGGTGAAATATCATATTTGGATGACCTCAGACCTTAAAAATCATTAATTTGGTGAAATTTATGAGGGTAAAATCTTAGTTTGATGACCTCAGACCTTAAAACATCATAATTTGGTGATAGGGTTTGTGGTTAAACATCATATTTAGATGACCTCAGACCTCAAACATAATTAATTTGGTGAAATTTATGAGGGTAACATCTCAGTTTGATGACCTCAAACCTTAAACATCATAATTTGGTGACAGGATTTTGAGGTGAAACATCATATTTGGATGACCTCACACCTTAAACATCATAATTTGGCGACATGATATGAGGTGAAACATTATATTTTGATGACCTCACACCTTAAACATCATAATTTGGTGATAGTGTCTGAGGTGAAATATAATATTTGGATGACCTCAGACCTCAAAAATCATTAATTTGGCGAAATTTATGAGGGTAACATCATAGTTTGATGCCCTCAGACCTTAAATATCATAAGTTGGTGATAGGGTCTGACGTGAAACATCATATTTGGATGACTTCATACCTTAAACATCATAATTTGGTGACAGCGTATGAGGTGAAACATCATATTTGGATGACCTCAAACCTTAGAACATCATAATTTGGTGACAGGGTCTGAGGTGAAACATCATATTTGGATGACCTCAGACCTCAAACATTATTAATTTGGTGAAATTTATGAGGGTAACATCTTAGTTTGATGACCTCAGACCTTAAACATCATAATTTGGTGACAGTGTCTGAGGTGAAATATCATATTTGGATGACCTCAGACCTTAAATATCATTAATTTGGTGAAATTCATGAGGGTAACATCTTAGTTTGATGACCTCAGACCTTAATACGAACACCATCGTATGACATATAAAAACTATTCAAAGATTCCTTTCATCAAAAAAAGTAAAATCCTCCGAAGAGGAGGATATAACATGAAGAAGTATGAATTACAAATCAAATCCTGCAAGAGAATGTTATCAGAGGTTACAAACAATTACAGATGAGAAACAAAAATTACAGGTAAAAAGCTTCACAAATTATGGCTTAAGTGTCTGCAGTCACAGAGTTGGTGACCTCGGCCCCATAATTTTGGCTGACATTGGTAACCTCGACCCCATCATCTTGAGGGTTGACATCCTCAGTCTCTGTAGCTTCTAGTTGGGCAGTCTCTGCAAGAGCAGCAGCTTCCTCCTCAACCACTTGTAAGACCTGAGCAAACTGAGGGTTACCGTAATCGAGACTAATGAAGTCCGAGGCTATCAAACTCCCTGACTCCTTTTCTTTGATGGCTGCCCATTTACTAGTAGCTTTAACACCTCTTTCAAGGTATTCAAATTCGCATCTTATAAATTCGTCAGAGACCTTATAGTCGACCAAGATCTTCTATGAGGCGTTCTCAAGGGCAACTTTCACTGCAACATCGACCTTTTATTGAAGAACATCGTCCTTAGCCTTCAGGGCAGAGGTATGATCCTTCGGGAGCTAAGAAATGTCACTGTCCCTCTGCTTCACTTTACTCTCAGATTCAGCCAAGGCTGCCTTCAGATGTTCCACTTCAGCATTTAGAGAATCCTCCACCTTTTGGGCCTCTCTTCCCTTTTCAATCAGGGGCAGCTTCCTTAGGGTCTCTTTAACAAACTGGTGCATGGACATGATTGTGACAACCCGAATATAATTATGATAAATTATATTTAAATCATGATTAGCTTGTGCGATATTTATAATATGTTATTTGTATATATAATGTTAATTCATTATGTTTAGTTGAAAGAGTTGGCGCTTGCGTTCAATTAAGAAATAATATAATAAATACCATTTTTAACCCAAATTAACCCTAAGCATGCAACTAGGTGTGATTGAAACAATATGAAATCATGCAAGAATTATTCAACACACAAAGTTAAGGAAAAATCCCCCACAGGGGCAAAACCATTTGTATATCACTATAATTTGTAAGAGAAACGACTTACAATCGGATTACACTGAAATACAAGTTTTTGACTAAGAATTACCCTCAGGTGTCGAATTCTGTAGTCGCGGCTGGAAGAATCCCTTTCCAGTAGGGTTGGCGGATGGAACTATCCCTGTCCAGTAGGGCTGCAATGAAGAGGAAGGAACGGTCCACTTCACAAAGGGTTGAACAACAGCAATGGTGTTCTTGGGTTACCAAACTTGATTCACATAGATATGGAAGATGTGTGAATCTAAAAACCTAGAATCATAGGACTCAATAGGTGAAGACTTTAGGGTTGATATGCTCTGAAAAACGTGGGAAGGTCTTATCGAAACCAACTACTGATCGTGGTTTAAATAAGGAGTCAAAACCCTAAAAAATTTGCTACACGATCTGGCAGAGTTTATCCTCGGCGGACCGGTCCAGGCCTCAGGAGGATCGGTCCGATAGCGGACCGGTTCTTTTAATTTGAAGCTGATTCGATTCGCATTCGGTTTAGAGCTCACTGGCTTCAAAGTGCAAGGCGGTCCGGTCCGGTCTGGGCGGATCGGTTCGCAGTCGGATTGGTTCCTTTTTTTATTTCAGCGGATCGGTCCGAGGATGGGCGGACCGGTTCTTTTTATTTTGGGGCGGACCGGTCCGGCTGACTGTTTCCAGATTCCTTCTTATTTTGATCTTCGGATTTTGGATTTCGTTGATGACGATGTGATCTTTTCAACCATCAATCTTGTAACGGCGTATGACATAACATATACATAAATATGGACATATTGTCCTTACAAATCTCCCCCTATGTCTATGCCGGAACAAACATAAAAAAAAAAAATCCGAATTATCAAGTATGAGCAATGCCTATACAAATCTACCCTTCCATGAACCGAAAAACTGAAAGAGGTACAAATGGCTATAGCTGCATCGTTTGTTCTTCAAATCTTCAGAAATCTCACCGCTTTTCTCATCAGGGTGTGCAACATGGGATTATCAAAAGATGTACCTACACACATGAGACAAAGCAAATACCAAGTGACGTATCGAGTTTGAAATGAGATAAACATAAGCATATATATCAATTTAAGATAATATTCTCAGAATTTCAAAACTCCCCCATAATCAGATAATTCATTCTCCCCCTTTTTATAATGTCCCCAAATAGACAAATGAGAGAAATAAATCAAGCAATCAAGTACCGAGGTGACACAAGGCATAAAATCACACCATGAATGAACATAAAACAACCAAGTCGGTGATAGCGTAAAAGAATGGTTGTGATCAAAATTCGATAGGAAAATCAAAGCATACAAACATGACATATGTGCACGATGAATATTGGATATTCCTAACGAATGAACTCAAATGCTTCCTTTGGTGTAAAAGATTGGAAATATAAGACATTGACTATATCAAATCTACAAATCAAAGCTCAAAGTGATTTCTACACCAATAACGTCCAAAATGATTTTCATGCTTTTTCAGGACTTTCAAGGAAGTGCAAACCCGTTTTTCAATCTCCAACCAAACTCCCTCAGATTTATATTTTGAATAGAGGAATACTAAATTCTCAAACTTTGGAGAATTGGGTGAAACCTAAATGGCCCATATTTGGCATGAATTACTTTTTATTGCCTTATCAATTTTTTCGGGCTCTTTTTACCTCTTAGGACCTCGGATATTAAAATTCCTCCATTTTTTAGGTCCTTTTTAACGGTGGCTTTTGCGCAAAGGATAAGAATCAACTTTCGCAGCCCCTCCCCGTTATGAAAATATACACACAGTCTCACCAAAACGGTTTTTACATGCAATGCAATCTTGTCAAGTTTTATCGCATATTGTACATTGTATAGACAGAATTGAGATAGAAACACTCAAGCCAATATGTGATAGACAAGTGCAATAGACAAATACAGCCGTGCATGTGTGAAATAAAGGATATAGGAGTCAAGCATGTAGGAAATATCACTAATTACATCTCAAGGACTCCAATCAATGTTAAGCACATGGATGAAATGATGTAGCCTCTCAAATCTCTATCAAATAGTCACATGGATAAATGGAATGAAATTGTGACTTGGCTATCTTAAATGCTCATCCATAAAAGGCAAATCTCTTTTTTGAATTTTTCAAAAATTTTATCAAAATAAAATCTTTTTGTGTTTTTCTAAAAATTTTTCTAAAAAGAAAATCTTTTTGTATTTTTCAAAGAATAATGAAAAGCAAAAATAAGTAAAACACACTAATAGTACAATCTAGCAATAGGCAACAGAGGATATGAAAATGACAATGCAACATACGCTAGACATGGACCAATCCCTCAGTCAACTGTGCAAATCCCCAAACACTTCCTAGGACTCTCAAATCTAAGGGAATCTAAAGGTTTCGTGAAAATATCGGCTAACTGATGGTCGGTGGGAACGAAACTCAGGGATACGACCTTCTCCTCAACTAACTCACGTATGAAGTGCTCGCATAACGTGAGGTGCTTTGTGCGCGAATGTTGGACAGGATTGCGGGATATGTGTATCGCGCTCGTGTTATCACAGGAAATGGTCATGGTGTCCTGTGAAATCCCATAATCCTCCAACATTTGCTTCATCCACATGAGTTGCGTGCAACAACTCCCGGCGGCGATGTACTCAGCCTCTGCAGTGGACAAAGAGATGGAGTTTTGGTTCTTGCTCAACCAAGAGACAAGAGCAGAACCAAAGTATAAACATCCACAAGAAGTGCTCCTACAACCATCTGCATCTCCGGCCCAATCAGCATCCGAATAGGCGACAAACGGTCATTGGTATCAAAGGAATACCAAATGCCGTATGCGATAGTTCCACTCACGTATTTGATAATACGTTTTAGAGCGCGTAAGTGAGACTCTTTCAGAGATGCCTGAAATCACGCACAGACTCCAACACTATAGGCTATGTTGGGACGACTAGCAGTCAAGTAGAGAAGACTGCCTATCATACTCCGATACAAGGTTTGCTCAACGTCCTTGCCTGAAGTGTCCTTACTAAGCTTGGTAGAAGTACTCATAGGTGTACGTGCATACTTAGCGGAGTCTAAACCAAATTTCTTCACAAGGTCTCTAGCATATTTGGATTGAGAGATGAACATCCCATCCTCTAGCTGACGAACCTGGAGACCAAGGAAGAAAGTAAGCTCACCTACCATGCTCATCTCAAACTCACTTTTCATCTCCTCCTCAAAGTGGTGAGCATACTGGGAGCATGTGGATCCAAAGACTATGTCGTCCACATAGACTTGGGCAACCAAGATAGCACCGTCATCTCTCCTGACAAACAACGTCATATTAACTCCCCCTCTCTTGAAGCCACGGGCTAAGAGATAGGAAGTAAGCCTCTCGTACCAAGCATGGGGTGCTTGCTTCAAACCATACAAGGCTTTCCTTAGATAGTAGACGTGATCAAGGTGCTTAGGGTCTTCAAACCATTTTGGTTGTTCCACATAAACCCCCTCCTGTAGAATTCCATTCAGAAAGGCACTCTTGACATCCATCTGATATAACTTGAAGCGCAGATGACATGCGATGGCGAGCAGAAGACGGACGGACTCAAGCCTCGCAACAGGAGCAAATGTCTCCCCAAAGTTTACACCCTCTATCTGTGTGTAGTCTTGAGCGACCAACCTAGCCTTATTTCTGATTATGGTACCATTTTCATCCATTTTGTTTTTGAAAATCCACCGGGTACCTATCACATTAGTCTCACTAGGTCGGGGGACTAATTCCCAGACATCATTCTTTTTAAACTGAAGCAACTCATCCTGCATAGCAGATATCCAGTGTTCATCCTTGAGTGCTTCTTTATGGTTCTTGGGCTCGACTTTGGACGTGTAGCAAAGATGGCTAACAACGTTCTCTAGTTGAGCACGAGTCTTGACCCCTAGAGTCGGATCGCCAACAATGGATGAAGGATCATGACTCTTGCGAACCCAAGCAGGTGTGTCCCCTAGCATAGGAATAGGGTCCACAGAGTGTGGGAGAGGAACAGGAAAATCACTATTAGAACAGTCCTCATCCTCACACTGAAGGTTTGGATCAATAACCGTCGGGGGTTCATCATCTTGCACGGTGACGTTTATTGATTCCATAACCTTAGAGCTCTTTAGGTTAAAAACCCGGTACGCTCTACTATTCGATGAATATCCTAGAAATATTCCCTCGTCGCTCCGGGAGTCGAAGTTTCCTAATTGCTCTCTATCCCGTAGGATGTAGCATTTACTCCCAAAGACACGGAAATATGCCAGGTTGGGTTTCTTGCCTGTCCACAATTCATAAGGCGTCTTAAGTGTGTGTGGACGCAGATAAACCCTAGTCACCGTGTGGCATGCAGTAGACACTGCCTCTGCCCAAAATCTCCTAAAGACCTTACGACCTTGAAGCATAGATCTAGCCACTTCTTGGATCGTTCTATTATTTCTCTCAATAATCCCATTTTGCTGAGGAGTTCTCGCAGCAGAAAACTCATGTTTGATCCCAATGCTATCACAGTAAAGATCTACACTTGCTTCTCTAAATTCAGTGCCATTATCACTACGCATCCTGTTAATAGTGACTCCGTGTTGATTTTGTAGGACACGACACTTGGTCATTAAGAACTCTACAGCATCAGATTTCTCTCTTAGAAAACCTACAATAGAGTATCTAGAGAAATCGTCTACCATCACGAGAATGTATCTCTTACCACCTAGACTCTCCGTGCGAGTAGGACCCATAAGATCCATGTGAATCAACTCAAGAACACGGGAGGTGGTAATGGAATTCAACTTCCTATGAGGGCTACGGATTTGTTTTCCCAACTGACAGGGTCCACAAATCATGGAAGTTGGCTTTCCAAGTGATGGTAAGCCACGTACTAGGTCCTTTTTGAGTAAACGAGATAAGTCTCTAACGTTCATATGACCTAGACGTTGGTGCCACAGATCCATAGGAGTGATTGTGGAGCTGTTGCAAACAAGTGAGGATGTGGGCTCAGTCCCATAACAGTTATCCTCTGTCCTCACCCCTTGCACTAAAAGTTTACCGGCTTGATTATAGAGCTTACAAGCTTTCCGGTCAAACTTCACTGCAAAGTCATCGTCGCACAGCTGGATGATGCTAAGAAGGTTTGCTTTCAAACCTTTGACGTACAACACGTTTTCTAGCTTTGGAAATCATGGTAACTCTACTGTACCTCGTCCTACTATACTAGATTTGCTACCATCTCCAAAGGTGACTCTGCCATCATTATAATCCTCAAGATGGGTAAAATATGAGACATCACCTGTAATGTGTTTGGAGCATCCACTGTCAAAATACCACTGTGAGGTATTATGGGCTTTGAGAGCGACATGGACAACAAGGGACTTTTTTTCTTTCTTAGGAACCCAAGAATAGGTACCTTTTTGTATTCCCTTGTTGTTGTAGGTTTTAGCCGGAATGCGGGGCGCATTCATTGATGGTCAGGTCATTCATCAGAATTCCTCCATCAAACTCTGTGATGTGGTGGCTAGAAACTCAACACGCTCTCTCAGACTGGCAAACTCATCAGTCTGATGTGGTGGAGCAAACGTACGTCATGTCCGACCCAACTTATAGAAATCATCCCTAAGGTGTCCGTTTCTTTTGCAATGGGAGCAAAAGGGCACAGTATTAGGAGGACCTTGGATTGCTTTTCTTGGTCAAACTTTCCTTCTTGGTTTTTGATGACGGCCATAAGGAGTCGTAGTAAACTCAGGAATTGGTCCGGGTGCAATTTGGGACGTGGAGGCACCATCAAAACCTATTCCTTGCCTGTCACCAAAACCTAAAGCGGGACCGAGGAGCATCTTTCCCATCTTCCCAGATCTGTCCTCGATTTGTACCTTGACTTTCCTTTCTCTCTCAAGGTCATGAGTAAGCTGGGCAACAAGGGCTTCAAGTTTCTTCCAAGTCTTCATGGAGGAATGGAGCTCACTAGTAAGACTATCCACTTGTTTAGTCAAGTCCGCTTTCTCTTTCTCAAAACTTCTCTCTCTCTCTCTAAGCAAATTTTCTTTATTAACCCAGGCAGACTCTCTCTCTCTCATGGCGGTGCAGGTGGAGGACTCTCTCTCTCTCGTCTCTTCTAACTCTTATTCTAACGCGGTGATCCTAAGAACTAACGCCTTGTTACGCTTTTTAGTTTTGAAAGACTCATTATATAACTCGGCATAGGCGTGTTGAAGGTTACTCTCGTCCTCACTACCTTCCTCCTCTCCCGCACTCTCTTCGCTCTCGTTGTCGAGGTGTCCCTGTGAAGTAGCATCCTCATCGTCGTGAGATGCACTAGGAGTACTCACATGACAAGCCATGAACGTGGTGAAGTTACGCTCATGCGGTGACTCATCTCCCGAGTCCACCGACTCGACCTCACTGTCGTCACTAAGGGTAGCATTTAGGAAAGCTTTACCCTTTTCCCTATTCAGACGAGTGGCACATTCAAACGCTCTGTGTCCCTTACCGTCGCACTCAAAACACCTCTCACTGTCTTTAGGGGGTTCTTTGAAATCTTTCTTTTCAAACTTATTTTTCTGAAAATTCTTTTTATCTTTGAAGTTTCCACCTTTGTTAAATTTCAGAATTTCATTGAAGTTTTTAGCAAATAATGCCAAATCATCTAAGTCAAACTCACATTCAAAATCAGAATTTTCTATCTTTCTAGATGACTCGACTTTCTTTCTTGCCGACCCCTCACTTTTTCTCTCTTGGGCTTTAAGGGAAATTCCCTTATCTTTTGGCTTGGCAGATTTAGGAAACATGTCTATTTCATAAGTTTGTAAATCTCCTACCAGTTCTTCCAATTTTAGTGTATTTAAATTACCCAAGGAATTTAGCACAGTGACTTTAGGTATAAAACACTTAGGAAGGGAACGAAGAATCTTTTTAACAACTCTAGCATTTGGAATATGTTCACCAAGATTATAGCTAGTATTAACAATGTCAGAAAGCCTAGAATAAAATTCATCAAAACATTCATTTTCATGCATGGTGATGCTTTCAAATTGAGTTGTTAAATTTTGCAATTTTGACTCTTTAACAGCATTTGTTCCTTCATGGGTAAGTTGCAAAATATACCATGCCTCTTTTGACATGATGCACATCATTATGCATTTGAACTCATCGGGAGTGATGGAATCGGAAATAGCACTCAATCCCTTAGAATTAAAGGAAGACCATCTTAATTCATCTTCGGTCCAAGTCGTGACAGGTTTCAAATTTGTCACGTTATCAATAGTGACGGAGGGAGGTGTCCACCCTCTTTCAACAAGAATCCATACCCGTTCATCAATGGCTTTTAAGGCCGACCTCATACGGGCTTTCCAATAGGCATAATTTGTCCAATCAAAAACAGGCAATTTATTATATGATTTCTCCATTTGAACACGCTCTTTTCAAAAAAATCAATTTATTTCAGAAATTGATATCTTTAGAAAAATTTTGCGGAAGTAAAGAATACACGATAGAATGGCGTAACCTACTCTGATACCAATTTGAAAGAGTTGGCGCTTGCGTTCAATTAAGAAATAATATAATAAATACCATTTTTAACCCAAATTAACCCTAAGCATGCAACTAGGTGTGATTGAAACAATATGAAATCATGCAAGAATTAATCAACAAACAAAGTTAAGGAAAAATTCCCCACAGGGGCAAAACCATTTGTATATCACTATAATTTGTAAGAGAAACGACTTACAATCGGATTACACTGAAATACAAGTTTTTGACTAAGAATTACCCTCAGGTGTCGGATTCTGTAGTCGCGGCTGGAAGAATCCCTTCCCAGTAGGGTTGGCGGCTGGAACTATCTGTCCAGTAGGGCTGCAATGAAGAGGAAGGAACGGTCCACTTCACAAAGGGTTGAACAACAGCAATGGTGTTCTTGGGTTACCAAACTTGATTCACATAGATATGGAAGATGTGTTAATCTAAAAACCTAGAATCATAGGACTCAATAGGTGAAGACTTTAGGGTTGATATGCTCTGAAAAATGTGGGAAAGTCTTATCAAAACCAACTACTGATCGTGGTTTAAATAAGTTGTTAAAACCCTAAAAAATCTGCTACACGATGTGGCAGAGTTTATCCTCGGTGGACCGGTCCGGGCCTCAGGCGGATCGGTCCGATAGCGGACCGATTCTTTTAATTTGAAGCTGATTCGGTTCGCATTCGGTTCGGGGCTCACTGGCTTCAAAGTGCAAGGCGGTCCGGTCCGGTCCTGGGAGGATCGGTTCACAGTCGGATCGGTTCCTTTTTTTATTTCAGCGGATCGGTCCGAGGATAGGCGAACCGATTCTTTTAATTTTGGGGCGGACAGGTCCGGCTGACTGTTTCCAGATTCCTTCTTCTTTTGATCTTCGGATTTCGGATTTCGTTGATGACGATGTGATATTTTCAACCATCAATCTTATAATGGCGTATGACATAACATATACATAAAGATGGACAAATTGTCCTTACATTAGTCTAATCCTACCTTCATAAAACATGAAGAATCGAACTAGTTACAAATGTGAAATTTTGAAGTTTTCGATAGGAATGTTCAAGTTTAAGACTAGTTTTGACCTTTATTACATAACAAATGACTTGAGGTGTAAAATATATATTTGTAGATATATGAGTTAGGGTTGTAACACAACAAACGATCCATCGAACGGACATCCGAGTGGGAAGATATTGTCCTTTTACGAACAGGGGCTAAAGTAGTCATTTAGCCTTAAATGATATTTTGTTTTATATGATGACACATGTTATAAATTGATTGGTTGGAGGTGGAGGTTGTTTTGGCCGACTTAAACCCTTGAAATATTCTCCCTTCTTCAGCAAACTCAGTTTGGGAGAGTTTTAAGTTGAGGAAAAACAATTGTGAGGGTTAGGAAGAAGAAAGTGAGGAGAAACATTCAAAAAAATCCATAGAAAATTACGTAAAAGCCCCTAAGGTAATTCCAACCATGAATCTTGCTATTTTTCTTTCATTTACGATTTATATGATATAAATACTTGATTTTTATTTACCTTTCATGCTTGGGTGCATATGTATGGATATATGCAAGTTTAGGTTAAGTTGAATGTACAAAACCCTAAAATTGCTTTGTTTAGAAACTCTGTTTATTCAAACTTCCATATATTTTCGTGTACTTACTGGAATTGATTGATTCCAATTGGAGATTTACCTGGACTCATATATGTATGGAATAGCCTAAAATAATGATAAAATAACAATAAATGAGTCTTTGGTGAGAGTTTGAAGTTCGGATATGAAATCTGCCCCAAGGGTGAAAATATGCCCACCATGTGTTCGTTGTTTTGTTTGACATAGAAAACGAACCTTAAAAATTATGAAACTTTAATTTTGTATTTTCCAATATGTTTACTGATGTTGGGTGAAATATCACATAAATTTATGATGTATAAAAATTATGGAAATTCGTGGAAGTTGAATGAACGATAAGAGGGCCTATAGGGCAGATTTTGCATGTGGTAAAGAAATGAGCATATTTTGCTCTACGAGACCTAAAATGATGTACCGTCTTTTGTATTGGAATACTAATATGACAAGGATTGAATTTACAAGAATAAATGAATTTATATTTGGTCTATGATTTGGATATGTTAAATATACTAGCATGGATTTGAATGGAACTTCACTTGTGATAAATGATTTTATTGGAATCATGTGATGCTTATGGATTGAATTACGTTTAAATCGTTCTTTGGATTATTGATATTATTATGATGATACTAATATTTTAAGAATGATAGGAAGGGAAGAAGAGCTGATTGAACAAGCACTGGATAAAGGCAAGGGCAAAGCCAGTTAAACTGCCAAGGTGAGTGTACTTATGATTTGTTTCATATATAAATATGAATATAGATCTAAGAGCGGATTTGTTTGAATACTTCGGTATTCAGGATTTGTTTGGATATTAAAATATCCAGGATTTGTTTGGGTCTCATGATCCAGGATTTGTTATTGCCAATGGGCAGAATTATTTGGATCTTATGTTCCATGATTTGTTATTGCCAATGGGCAGAATTATTTGGATCTTATGATCTAGGATTTGTTATTGCCAATGGGCAGAATTATTTGGGACTTATGTTCCAGGATTTGTTATTGCCAATGGGCAGAATTATTTGGAACTTATGTTCCAGGATTTGTTATTGCCAATGGGCAGAATTATTTGGAACTTATGTTCCAGGATTTGTTATTGCCGATGGGTAGGATTGTTCGGATTTTATATCTACATATTCGATATAGAATTGTTATTCTATTGCAGGAAAGGAGTACCTCACTAAGCTTAATGCTTACGGTTTATATTTTAACAATTTCAGGTTCATACGCTGCCAGCTAGGATACCATATGACTGGTAGCTTTGAGAGTTGCACCGTTGGAGAGAGTTGGGGTTTAAAAATGGGTTTTTATCGTTGTCACACTGGAGATTTTAATATACTCACACATTGTATATATTAATTTAGTATGGATTGAGTTGATCATAGTTAATCAAGGTATTGTATGTTCGCTTAATTATGACTCTGATATTGAATTTTATGATATAAGAATAATATTAGGTTCATTATGCACATTATGTAGGAAAATATTGATGAATGAATCATATTTCCAATGGGCTCAAGATTATGATCTAATTATTCCAATAACAAATGATTAGTATGGATATTGGGTTTTGGGGTGTGACAATTAGTGGTATCAGAGCGTGGTTATTAATTCTGGACGTGTGTGACGGTTAGATGGCAGTATTGAGTTGATTTGATATTTATGAATTGTTTATGTACTAACCAATAGTTTAGTAGTATAAACTGTTTATATTGGTTGTTAGAACTTTGTTGTAATACAGATAATTCCAGATGGAACCTGGGGATGAACAACATCGAGAAGAGGGAGTAGCCTCTCATACAGACAATACTGAAGAAGAGCAGAGTGTTGCTGGAAGGGCCAGAGAGAATGAACAACCTACAGATATTCAGATGATGGTGCAGGCAATGATGAGGATGGAAGAGCAACAAGAAAGAAATATGGCGCAAATGGCAGAACAACAGGCTAGATATCTAGAATCAAAGACTGTGGCCAGGATTGAGAAAGAGGCAAGGAAGGAAATGAAAGATTCCATGCATGAGAAGTTTTTGAAGTTGAATCCTCCAGAATATTCAGGGTCAGTTGAACCTACAGAAGCTGAGATGTGGGTCAGGGATCCAGAAACTATATTTGCAGTTATGAAGGTTCCAGATAACCAGAAAATGAATCTAGCCATGTTTAAGCTGAAAGGAGAGGCGAAATATTGGTGGGAAGGCAGCAACCATTTGGTGCCTAGGATAGAAGGTACTGATGTTATTACTTGGGCTGAATTTATTAAAGCTTTGTATGTTAAGTATTTCCCTAAGGTTTATAGGAGGGAGAAGCTGAGGGAGTTTATAAATTTGGCCCAAGGGAAAATGTCTGTAAGGGAGTATGATGCTAAATTTACTGCTTTGTCTAGATTTTCTACTAAGTATGTGCAAGATGAAGGAGATAAATGTAGTAAGTTTCAAGATGGACTGATTTGGCCTATTAAAAATAGAGTGGCCACTTATGAGTTAGAAGATTATGCTTCTCTGGTAAACAAAGCCACGATAGCAGAAAGGCAAATGAACCAAGGGGTGGCGAGCAGAGAGAGTTTTAAGAAAAGTAGATTCGACGCATCTCACTCGAAGGGAGGTGAGGGTGGAAGTGTTAAGATGGAACCTCATAAATTTCAGAGAGGTGGTGGAGATAGTGGTAGAGGTCTGGGGAGATTTAGCAGAGATACTAGGGGTGGAGAATCTTCTAGTCTGGGTTGGAGGTCAGGAAAAGGTGAGGCACCAGTGAGAGTTATTAAGTGTTTGTTTTGTAAAGAGGAGGGGCATTATAAATCCGAGTGTCCTAAGCTTAAAGGAGTGGAATGCTACCATTGTCATCAAGTGGGGCATGTTAAAAAGAATTGTCCACAGTTGGAAGAGACTCCAACAACACATAGTGAAGTAGCAAGCAGAATATTATCTCGAGGCAGTGCAGTGAAAAGTATGGGCAGAGGACAAGCTAGTAGTTCCAGACCAGGTGCACGAGTTTTTACAATGAAAGAAGCTCAGATTACTCCAGATGTGGTGACAGGTACACTTTCTGTTACTGATAGAAGTGCTTATGTTCTGATTGATCCTGGTTCCACACATTCTTTTGTGTCATATGCATTTTCCATATATCTGAATAGACCATGCACTCATTTAGAGGTGGGGTTGGGTATTTCCATGCCTATGGGGGATATGATTGTAGTGGAATATGTTTTTCGTGATTGTGTTTTGACTGTGGGGGCTAGAGATACAGTTATAGATCTACTTCCATTGGATATTTTCTATTTTGACATAATTCTGGGAATGGATTGGTTATCTAAATATCATGCATCTATGGATTGTTTCTGTAAGGAAGTTATTTTTAATATGCCTGGTGAGTCTGAATTTAAATTTGTAGGGGAAAGGAAAATTGTTCCCAGTTGCCTCATTTCTGCTATTCAGACGAGGAAATTATTGTGTAAGGGTTGTGAGTGTTTTATTGCATATGTTCTTGACACTAGGAAGGGATCTTTACAATTAGTCGATGTTCCTATTATACGGGATTTTCTAGAAGTGTTTCCTAGTGAGTTTCCAGGGTTACCTCCAGAAAGAGAAGTTGAATTTAGTATCGAATTAGCACCGGGGACAACCCCTATTTCTATGGCACCGTATAGAATGGCACCTGCTGAGTTGAAAGAACTCAAGATTCAGTTGCAAGATTTACTTGATAGGGGGGTTCATACAGCCTAGTGTATCTCCATGGGGTGCGCCAGTTTTATTTGTCAAGAAGAAAGATGGTACCATGCGTTTGTGTATTGATTATAGGCAACTGAATAAAGCTACAATTAAGAACAAATAGCCTTTACCTCGTATAGATGATTTGTTTGATCAGTTACAGGGTGCTAAAGTGTTTTAAAAAATAGACTTGCGATCGGGTTATCATCAGTTGCGGGTTAAGGAGAGTGATATTTCTAAAAGTGCTTTTCGTACTCGTTATGGTCATTTTGAATTCCTGGTGATGCCTTTTGGGGTGACTAATGCTCCAACTATATTTATGGATCTTATGAACCGGGTACTCCATCCTTTTGTTGATTCGTTTGTGATAGTTTTTATTGATGATATTCTGATTTATTCACGTGATATGGTTGAACATGAAAAGCATCTCAGAACTATTTTGAACGTGTTGAAAGATAAGCAATTGTATGCTAAGTTTAGCACATGTGATTTTTGGCTTTCAAAAGTTGTATTTTTAGGCCATGTTATTTCTGGAGATGGTATATGTGTTGATCCCAAGAAGGTAGAAGCTATTGTAAAATGGGAGAGGCCCAATAATGTCACTGAGGTGAGAAGTTTTCTGGGTTTAGCTGGCTATTATAGAAGGTTTATTAAGGGATTTTCTTCGATTTCCTTGTCGATGACTAAACTAACCCGGAAAGATGTTAAGTTTGAATGGAATTCTGATTGCGAAAATAGTTTTGATGAATTGAAAAAGAGGTTGGTAACTGCACCTGTTCTTACTATTCCGCATGGTGGAGATGGTTTTGTTATTTATACAGATGCTTCACACCAGGGGTTGGGTTGTGTTTTTATGCAGCATGGTAAAGTTATTGCTTATGCTTCTAGGCAGTTGCGTACACATGAACGTAATTATCCTACACACGATTTGGAACTTGCTGCTATTGTGCTTGCTTTGAAATTATGGCGTCATTATCTATATGGTGAGGTATGTGAAATTTTTACTGACCATCAAAGCCTTAAGTATTTATTTACTCAGAAGGAGTTGAATTTGAGGCAGAGACGGTGGATGGAGTTAATTAAAGATTATGATTGTACAATTCACTACCACCCAGGAAAGGAAAATGTAGTTGCAGATGCTTTAAGTAGAAAGGCTTCAGGCAAGTTATCTTGTATTCGATGTGCTAGAGTTGCTCATATTATGGAGTTGAGATTGATGGGAGTAGAATTGCAGCTAGTAGATGGGGATATATTCTTTGCTCATGTAAACGTGAGGACTTTATTAGCTACCCGTATTCGTGATTTGCAAAGTCAAGATTCTTTTCTTGAGAAGAAACGACAAGATCTCCGAGATGGTAAGTCTGAAGATTTTTGTATTGTGAATGATGGAACTTTATTTTATAAGCAGCGGTTGTGTGTGCCTAATGTGTGTGGATTGAAAGAGGAAATTTTAGATGAGGCTCATAATTCCATTTATACTATGCATCCTGGTAGCACTAAAATGTATAGGGATTTAAAGGAGCATTATTGGTGGAATAATATGAAGAAGGAAATAGCTGATTTTGTTGCGAGGTGCCTTATATGTCAGCAAGTGAAAGTGGAGCATCAGAAACCTACTAGTCTGCTTTAGCCATTGCTGATACCGGAATGGAGATTCGATTTGGGTAGTGGTGGATAGATTGACAAAGTCCGCTCACTTTATAGCAGTCAAGACTACGTATACAGTTGATAGGTATGCTAGATTGTATGTTAATGAAATTATTCGATTGCATGGAGAACCGATATCTATTGTTTCAGATAGGGACCCTACTTTTACATCCAGATTTTGGGATAGCTTGTAGTATGCTATGGGTACTAACTTGAAGTTTAGTACGGCTTTTCATCCCCAGACAGATGGGCAGTCTGAAAGGACAATACAGATTTTGGAAGATATGCTTAGAGCTTGTGTGCTTGATTTCAAAGGTAATTGGGATGAATATTTGCCTTTGATAGAATTTGCATATAACAATAGTTTTCAGTCTACTATTGGTATGGCTCCATATGAAGCATTGTACGGTAGACGATGTCGTACACCGATATGTTGGGGTGAAGTTGGTGAAAGGAAGATAGAGGGTCCAGAATTGATTGAAATCACCACTGAAAAAGTGAAGATTATTCAAGATAGAATGAGATCAGCTCAAAGCAGACAAAAAAGTTATGTGGATAAATGACGAAAAGATTTGGAATTCTAGAAAGGGGATTATGTGTTTCTTCGGATATCTCCATGGAAAGGAGTTATGAGGTTTGGAAAGAAAGGGAAATTAAGTCCACGCTACATTGGACCTTATGAAATCCTTGAGAAAGTCGGGATGGTTGCCTACAAGTTAGCATTACCACCAGAGTTATCTCGGTTACATGATGTTTTCCATGTTTCTATGTTAAGAAAGTATGTAGCGGATCCTTCACATGTGTTGGTAGAACAGCCTATTGAGTTAAAGGAAGACTTGAGTTATGTGGAAGAACCACTTAATATCGTGGATAGGAAGGAACAAGTATTGAGATCAAAAGTAATACCACTTGTGAAAGTTGTGTGGAGAAGGCATTCCATGGAAGAAGCTACATGGGAGAGTTAGGATAGCATGAAGATGTGTTATCCTTATTTGTTTGATTCAGAGAACCAAGGTATGTCAATTTCGGGGACGAAATTTCTTAACTGGGGGAGAATTGTGACAACCCGAATATAATTATGATAAATTATATTTAAATCATGATTATCTTGTGTGATATTTATAATATGTTATTGGTATATATAATGTTAATTCATTATGTTTAGTCTAATCCTACCTTCATAAAACATGAAGAATCGAACAAGCTACAAATGTGAAATTTTGAAGTTTTCGGTAGGAATGTTCAAGTTTAAGACTAGTTTTGACCTTTATTACATAAAAATTGACTTGAGGTGTAAACTATATATTTTTAGATATATTAGTTAGGGTTGTAACACAACAAACGGTCCATCGAACGGACATCCGAGTGGGAATATATTGTCTTTTTACGAACAGGGGCTAAAGTAGTCATTTAGCCTTAAATGATATTTTGTTTTATATGATGCCACATGTTATAAATTGATTGGTTGGAGGTGGAGGTTGTTTTGGCCGACTTAAACCCTTGAAATATTCTCCCTTCTTCAGCAAACTCAGTTTGGGAGAGTTTTAAGTTGAGGAAAAACAATTGTGAGGGTTAGGAAGAAGAAAGTGAGGAGAAACATTCAAAAAAATCCATAGAAAATTACGTAAAAGCCCCTAAGGTAATTCCAACCATGAATCTTGCTATTTTTCTTTCATTTACGATTTATATGATATAAATCCTTGATTTTTATTGACCTTTCATGCTTGGGTGCATATGTATGGATATATGCAAGTTTAGGTTAAGTTGAATGTACAAAACCCTAAAATTGCTTTGTTTAGAAACTCTGTTTATTCAAACTTCCATATATTTTCGTGTACTTACTGGAATTGATTGATTCCAATTGGAGATTTACCTGGACTCATATATGAATGAAATATCAGAAAATCATGATAAAATACCAAGAAATGAGTCTTTGGTGAGAGTTTGAAGTTTGGATATGAAATCTGCCCCAAGGGTGAAAATATGCCCACCATGTGTTCGTTGTTTTGCTTGACATAGAAAACGAACCTTAAAAATTATGAAACTTTAATTTTGTATTTTCCAATATGTTTACTGATGTTGGGTGAAATGTCACATAAATTTATGATGTATAAAAATTATGGAAATTCGTGGAAGTTGAATGAACGATAAGAGGGCCTATAGGGCAGATTTTCCATGTGGTAAAGAAATGAGCATATTTTGCTCTACGAGACCTAAAATGATGTACCGTCTTTTGTATTGGAATACTAATATGACAAGGATTGAATTTAAAAGAATAAATGAATTTATATTTGGTCTATGATTTGGATATGTTAAATATACTAGCATGGATTTGAATGGAACTTCACTTGTGATAAATGATTTTATTGGAATCATGTGATGCTTATGGATTGAATTACGTTTAAATCGTTCTTTGGATTATTGATATTATTATGATGATACTAATATTTTAAGAATGATAGGAAGGGAAGAAGAGCTGATTGAACAAGCACTAGATAAAGGCAAGGGCAAAGCCAGTTAAACTGCCAAGGTGAGTGTACTTATGATTTGTTTCATATATAAATATGAATATAGATCTAAGAGCGGATTTATTTGAATACTTCGGTATTCAGGATTTGTTTGGATATTAAAATATCCAGGATTTGTTTGGGTCTCATGATCCAGGATTTGTTATTGCCAATGGGCAGAATTATTTGGATCTTATGATCCAGGATTTGTTATTGCCAATGGGCAGAATTATTTGGATCTTATGATCCAGGATTTGTTATTGCCAATGGGCAGAATTATTTGGAACTTATGTTCCAGGATTTGTTATTGCCAATGGGCAGAATTATTTGGAACTTATGTTCCAGGATTTGTTATTGCCAATGGGCAGAATTATTTGGAACTTATGTTCCAGGATTTGTTATTGCCAATGGGCAGGATTGTTCGGATTTTATATCTACATATTCGATATAGAATTGTTATTCTATTGCAGGAAAGGAGTACCTCACTAAGCTTAATGCTTACGGTTTATATTTTAACAATTTTAGGTTCATACGCTTCCAGCTAGGATACCATATGACCGGTAGCTTTGAGAGTTGCACCGTTGGAGAGAGTTGGGGTTTAAAAATGGGATTTTATCGTTGTCACACTGGAGATTTTAATATACTCACACATTGTATATATTGATTTAGTATGGATTGAGTTGATCATAGTTAATCAAGGTATTGTATGTTCGCTTAATTATGACTCTGATATTGAATTTTATGATATAAGAATAATATTAGGTTCATTATGCACATTATGTAGGAATATATTGATGAATGAATCATATTTCCAATGGGCCCAAGATTATGATCTAATTATTCCAATAACAAATGATTAGTATGGATATTGGGTTTTGGGGTGTGACAATGATACCCTACAACACAAATTCAGATGTATGAGATCAAGACAACCCAATTCAAGGACGAGGTTACACTTGTTCAAAAAAAGTTAAAATCTATAACTCGATAGACCTATGAAGGCAAAACTCGGCCAGCAGAGGGGTATCAACGGAGCGTAGAAAATGCTTATCTGCATCGATCATCGCAGAGCCGATGGCATCGATCGCCTTTAGACCATAACCAATTAGGCTATCGCTGATCTTCAACTTCTCCAAATGAGCCGCTAGTGAATCATCAGACGAGATGGGAATGGTACGATCGCTCTTTTGGGCTTTGCTTTACCTTTGATCCTCATCGGCAGTGATGGAGGATTTCCTCTTCTTTGTAGCATCGTCCTTAGAAGTACCGATGTTTTACTTTAGTTGGGGAGGAGGTGCATTGAGCCCAGCTTTCTTCTCTAACTTGATCAGGCATGGATCAGACATCTCCCACATGTCATCTGATATACCTTCGAGGCATTATGTAAAAAATATGTCTGAGTTAGTAAATCAGAGACATTAAATATTAGAGGTACAACTTAGCAAAATAAACACTTATGAAGCTCAGCTAAAGGACTTCCCCCCAGGCTAGTCTCAAAGAGGTAGTAGGGGGTCATCAGATGCTCGTACTTTACCAGATAACCAAGCTCCCCTGAATCTTGAAGGTCTCCTAAGTTTGATAGAGGGACCTATGGAATAAAGGTGCCTAAAGGCTAAGAGGTCGAACTCATTGATAGTGCTCTCTATCTCGGTTGCCTCCGAGACGTCAACGTCACTATCATGATCATCGTCCTCGTCCCTGGTGATGTCGTCTTGGACAGGCATAGGAACACCATCAGGTCTGAGCGAACTCAGCCCCTGTGGTGGCCGACAGAGGAATGGCATCAATAGGCGGTGGGACAGCCACACTCGACCCCACAACTTAAACATTAGAAGAAGTTCGTGAGGTGCTGGAACCATTATGGATGAAGCATGACTTTCAACCTTGGCCTGATCAGGGGCTTGATCTTGCCTAATGGAGAAATCCATTGCCTCTTGGAATGAATCTATAGACATAGGGTCTGAGGTGGACGACTCAAACTCAAACATTGTAGTAGGTTTTAATAGGGCCTCCACTGACTAGTCTGGCTCTGGGTATATCACCCTCAGAGGGGGTGGAAATATTGGTCTAAGGGGGAAGGCCTCAGCCCTACGAGCTTCCTCTTGGGCTCGCTCTATTTTCCTAATCTTTTCTAAAGTCTTCTCTCTAAGAGAAGGGAATTCTTCTAAGAGTTGATAAAGAGGTCTGAGCATAGGAGGACGACCTTACACTTGGGACACTAAGCCAAAGACAAATAACATAACTCAACTTAACTAAAGATCAAACTGAGTTGTAAACTAGAAATAACCAAGAACAGCAAGAACAAGCGTCATCGGAAAATGCAAACAGTAGCCGAAAACCCAAAATTCCATCAAAAAGTGAAGAATCTAGAATTAAAGGCCGAAAATGAGTGGAGAAAAGAGGAAGACTATATCTGATAAGAACCTCAGTGAAGGAGAAGATAATTGGAAATGAGAAGACCCTTGAGCTGCGTAGCTAGGCTTTCATAGAGAGAGAAAATTACCGAGAAAATCAAAGGCGGGAAGATGAAGAAGTGGAGAAGAAATAGAGAAAAAAAGGTTTTAAACCCTTAAATAGGGTTACACGCATCCCAAGGACCATCATTTCCTTAGGATCCCAAAGGACAATCATCATCATTACGCTTGTCAAGCACGCAACCCACCTCAGCAGTTGACACTTGTCAATGAACCCTTGGCTCATAAAAGAAAAGAAACCTCAGACATATATACCTCGAACACACATACCCTGTAGTCACCTATTCACATAGGTAACTAAGGGCTAGGGGTGATTGATATGCCCAAATCGTACCTGAAAACTCGGAGGCACCAACCTCGGACAGTAGGATGGCCAAAGTAACAAGGGATCAAGACTGATGACCACTGATCTCGTCCAACATAAGGTCGGATACGACCGACGTTACTAGTGCACCACCATCAGTCATCAGCTGAGGTCTTCATAACCCATGGGGTCATCTATCCTTCAGGTCGTCCACAGCTAACACCATATCTACCTCTCACATCAACCTCAGTTGGGAATCAGCCGAAGCTAACAAGGACTCATGGGTTCAACCACCCTTTATCGCCATCATCGATCCAGGCCGACGTTCCAACTATACTTACCTAAACTCGGCCCAGGCCAACATTTCAACTCCTCCTATCTTACCTCAGCTTGCCAACCTAGTCGAGATTATCATGAATAACCTCACATAAGGAAACATTCAGACTTCATCAACCTCGTACTCTTGCAGTCCGAGGTTGCACTAGTCAGGGACAGGGCTAAGGATTTATAAGCATATGTAAGGATAGGAAAACGCGGAAAAAATCAGTTGTAACTGAATGAATCCCCTCACATAGGGGAATATTTCATCATCATTCTCTACATGTGATAGTGACAGATGTCTTCATCAGATTGGCTATATCAACACACACATGCTCATTTCATGCATGAGGTGTACATTACACCCCCCAAACACTATATATACTTGTCTTCTCCTACCTTGAGAAGGATCCTCGAAATTATAACCCTAGCTAAACTCTGTCAAAATTATACAGTAGATAGAGAAAGCTTGAGAGATTGTATCCATGGCCATTAGTGCCCTATTTTAGTGACCTTATTCACTCACTTGAACAGTGGACGTAGGCTTAATTGGCTGAACCACTTATATATATGTGTTCATCCTCTTCTCCTCAACTCAATCTCTTATATTTAGTATATACTTGAGCTGCCATTATTATCACTAATTTGAGCTTACAAACACCTTGAAGGGTGGTGCTATTTCCAGCATCATCAACCTTCAAACTCACAAAAAGATGATAAAAAAGTAAAAGAAAAAATATTTAAAAGACATCTGGTATGTGGAGTCAACTCCATCATAGATTATTTTAAGGATATACATTACGGCTCAAATTCTTAAGAAAAATATTTGTAAAAAAATATTATTTTTTATATCCCTCACTCCATTACATTCCGTTAGTGAATATTTGAATATTTAAATAATCTTTTATAATCTCCCTCACTAGTATTTATAACATCTTCCACAACATTGATCACCCCAACAATTCAAAATCCCAAGAACAACATATCTTCCTTCATATTTCTTAAGAAACCAAGCACCATTGAAATGTCTTCCTATTCCTCAAAACTTAAATAAAAGATCACTTCAAACAAAAATCTTTCTTTACACCTACATTTTCATTATAACCAAAACAATCAACAAAAAATCCTAAATGATTTTTAAACATGAACTGTCGAACCAGGAAGAGTTGTCACATCCACCTCACTAAAAGAGAAACTACCTCATATTTGGAATATGTTAAACCATAAAGGGTGGTTAAAATTCCTCAAGATATCGGAGGAGTTTTAGCCTAAATTTCTACGAGTCTTCTACACCAACCTCTTGATAAAGGAAATGGTACTCTACTCTTAAACCATATAAAAAGCTTTTCATCTCCCAAACCAAGGTTGTGATTATTCATCTTTCTCATCAATAGGCCAATTACCCCAGCTTCATCCCCGTCGAGCCAATGAATTTCTTATTTGGAATAACTATTCATACGTATATTAACTACAAACTTTCCATTAGAGAACTTACTTCCACCTCCCGTATCATCCATAATCTAATGTTATACTACTTTATTCCATATAGTAGAAGCAAGGGAAAGATAATCTATCTTCACATCTTCCTCAATTGATGTATCCATAAAGGAAATATTGTTAACCTTTATGTATTTATCATCAACCTCATGATCGTGTACAAATGACGATCAAAAGGAGGCCTTCCTTATGGAATGATCATAATATCCTTATTATAAGGATGCGAAGATCGATCTATCAAAATACCATGATGGAAAAACCATCTTTCTTTACACCATATACTCTTCCCACATACTTCGTTTGATAAAACTTATAAAAGTAAGTGGAATGTGGTAGATTATAGGATAAGAAAATGTAGGGATGGAGTTGGAAAAAGGTGATGAAGAAGACATAAAGGCACATATGGATAAAGATGATGAAAATGATGGAAATTATGTAAATAATTCAACTCCCCTCAATACTTTGCACAACTATATCTATTTCTCCTTTAAACATCTTACCCACAATTTTTAAGTCTCCATAACTTTGTGCATGTTGAGATTCCATATCTTAGGATTCGCGAAGACAATCTTGTGGAAAGAGTAGAATACCTTGAAAAAAAATTAATGAACATGCATACTATTAACAAAGTAATTGTGGGGAAGAATTTTAAAGAATGGATGAACACTCCACTAACATTCAAAATGCCAAAAATCTCTATGCACAACAATAGACCACATGGTCCATTCAAAATGAGGCCACCACCATTGCAACATATTGGAACACTCATAACATCCTACAATAAACGGCACTTACAACCTTAGCTAACTTGGATATGACCATGGAAGATGTGAATCTCAACCATCCCCAAGGTGGTGAAACTTCACAAAAAGGATAGATTTCCAATCCTGACTGTAGAAACTACCCTAACTACCCCAACTATCCTTACTACCCCTAGATTACATGTTGCATTTTAACACATAAGTGTGACCACATTAATGAATCTAGTTTCTCATATCAATGGAATTATAAACTTCGTGTGTTTGGTTCATAATACATGCATATGAATTATCTATATGATTTTACTAACCATCTTTTTCAAAATTTCTCTTTCAGACAAGCCAAAAACCCGGCAAGTCTCCAAAATACACTTACAAAACCCTCCTCTTTGCTAATGAAAAAGGGGAAGATAAAATATTAATTTTATAAAAAAATAATAAAGATATAATAAAGGGGTAGTTTACAAGAAATTAGGAGTTCCATGTACCATTGAACTCATTTTTCACAACCCTTATCAATTGTATTGTCATCATCACAAAAGGGGAGATTAGGAAATATAAAGTATTTAAGAAAAGGATTTTGTATGATAACAACACAATTGATATGTGATCATAATAAACTATGTTTTCTATAATTTAATTGAGATAGTAAGAATAATTTAATACATGATGAGATATAATAAGGATTATATCAACCAAGAAACCAAGATATCAATATCACAGGCACTGCAAATGAAGATGCAATTCATGAAAAGATAACTTATGATGTTACAAGGCGAATGAAAATACAAACCATAAAAAAATAAGCCATTTTCATAATAAGTCACTAAAGAATTAAAGTATGAAAGGAGTTTCATCCCATCTCAATCCATGCATGTTCAAATAAGTCAATGTCAATTAAAGCAAGACATGCGATGCAAATTTATCAATAACATGAGATTATGAATAATAAAAAGAAAAGAGGTGATCACTAGAACAAAATAGGATAATGGTCGTGGACAAAATCCCTGACCAAGAATTTTGGTTGCGAACTTAGGCCATGACCATTTCAGGCGCGACCAATTTTGTGGGTCGCAGCCCAAGTCCATGACCAATCGGGGTCATGGCCACGGGGGGTCACGACAGATGGTCGTAAACTCGGGCCATTACCAACACCGCGACGGGAAAAAAATGGTCAAGGTCAAAGTCCGTGACCCCCAATTATGACAAAAAATGGTCACGACCAAAGTCCGTGACCCACACTGCGACGAAAAAAAATGGTCATGGCCAATGTCCATGGCCCATACCGCAACAATTTTTTTCCATTTTTTTATCGCGGTGTAGGTTGAACTTTGGCCGCGACCATATTTTTCCATTTTTATTCGTCGCGGTGTGTGTCACGGAGTTTGGCCGTGTCCATTTTTCGTCACAGTTGGAGGTCATGGACTTTGGCCGGGACCATATTTATGTGCGACGGAAAGATAAAAATGGTCATGGACAAAGTCCATGACCATATTTAACAATAATTAAAAAAATGTTTTTTTTGGTCCCATCCTAAAATTGGGGGTCCTGTGACTGCGTGGTCGGTTGCAACGTGTAACGTTGGACACGTACAAGGTGTTATAAATATTTATTATTGGCAAAATAAAAAAATTACAAATTGCTAACCGGGAACCTTGTTAATTACTTAATATACATACAAATTTGAAAATATTATAAGTCTTAATAATCCACATACCTAAAAAAAAGGGGAGAGTTTCCTCTATTTTCTGGACATTCTAAACCCTCTTAATATAAAACCTGCTTATTATAAATCCCGCACGGCCATAAAATTTAACAATCAAATTATAAAAGCTTGAACGACCATATAACTAAACAATAAAATAATAAAAGCCCGCACGGCTGTAACACATAAAAAAACATAATCCTGAACGTCAACAACATTATATAAACAATCTTAATGTTGTAACCCATTGCCTCCTTCATTTGTTCCATGTGCAAAAAAGAAAACCATACAATGTTATCCTGCAAAAAATAGGATACAAAAAAGAAATGATATCAGTAACCAAGTAGTTTTACAGAATTCTTATTCAAGCAGAAAAATTTCATATACAAGTTATAATTATGACCATATCAGTTCCTACGAGTTACATTAGTCCCATGTGAGGTGTTGGTGCCTCTCACGGGGCCGTTTGAGAGTTGTTTTGGGTTTTTCCACTCTAACACCAAGTTTTTAAGCCGAATTCTAGATATTTTAAAATTACCAACGTATCTTTAAACTAGGAGTCCTGTGATCATGCAGTCAGTTCCTGCGAGTTAGATTGGTCCCGTGCAAAGTGTTGGTGCCTCTCATGGGGCCGTATGGGGGGTGTTTTGGATTTCCCCACTCTAATGCCAAGTTTTTTAGCCTAGGTATAGATATTTTAAAATTATCATCATATCATCAAACCGAGAGTCCCGTGATCACACGATCAGTTCCTATGAGTTACATTGGTCCCGTGCGAGGTGTTGGTGGGGCCGTTTGAGTGCTATTTTGGGTTTTAGCACTATGACACCAAGTTTGTAAGCCTACGTCTAGATATTTTCAAATTATTTTCGTATTATCAAAATTAAAATTCTGTGACCACACGATCAGTTCAACCGAGTTACGTTGGTCCTGCACGAAGTGTCGGTGCCTCTCACGGGGAGTTTGGGGGCTGTTTCGGGGTTCCCTCCTCTAGAAACGTTTTTTAAGCCTAAGTCCAAATATTTTCAAATTATCACCATATTCTCAAATCGGGATCCTCGTGACCATGCGGTCAGTTCCTATGAGTTACAATCGTCCTGTACGAGGAGTCGGTGCCTCTCACGGGGCCTTTTGGGGGTTGTTTTGGGGTTCCCCCCTCTAACGCCATATTTTTAAGCCTAATTCTTGAAACTTTCAAATTAGCATCGTATTTACCAATCGGGATTCCCATGACCAAACGAACAGTTCCTACAAGTCACATAGGTCTTGTGCGATGTGTGGGTGCCTCTCACAGTGCCGTTTGGGGGCTGTTTTGGGGTTCCCCCTCTAGCGCCATGTTTTAAAGGCTAAGTATAGATATTTTCAAATTAGCTCCATAATCTCAAACTGGGAGTCTCATGACCACGCGGCCAGTTCCTATGAGTTACATTGGTCCCGTCCGAGGTGTTGGTGCCTCTCACGGGTCGATTGGGGGCTGTTTTAAGTTTCCCCCTCTAGTGCTATATTTTTAAGCCTAAGTCTAGATATTCTCAAATTATCACTGCATTATCAAACCGGGAGTCCTTTGACCATGAGGTCAGTTCCTACGAGTTACATTGGTCGCGTGCTAGGTGTTGATGCCTCCACGGGGCCGTTTGGCTGCTATTTCGGGATTTCCTCCTCCAGCGCCATGTTTCTAAGCCTAAGTCTACACATTTTCAAATTATCACCAAATTCTCAAATTAGGAGCCCCGTGACCACGCAGTTAGTTCCTACGAGTTACATTAGTCCCGTACGAGGTGTCGATGCCTCTCACGGGGCTGTTTGGGGGATGTTTCGGTGTTCCCTCCTCTAGTGCCATGTTTTCAAGCCAAGTATAGGTATTTTCAAATTATTTACGTATTCTCATATCAGGAGTCCGGTGACTATGTGTTAGTTCTTACGAGTTATATTGATCCCATGTAAGGTGTCGGTGCCTCTCACAGGGCTATTTGGAGGATGTTTTCGTGTTCCCACCTCTAGCAACATATTTTTATGCCTAAGTCTAGGTATTTTAAAATTATCATCGTATTCTCAAATCAGAAGCCCCGTGACCACGCGGTCAGTTCCTACGAGTTACATTGTCCCATGTGAGTTGTTAACACCTCTCATAGGGCCGTTTGGGGGCTGTTTTGGGGTTCCCCCTCTAGCGTCATATTTTTTAGCCTAAGTGTTGATATTTTCAAATTATCACTATATTCTCAAGTTGGGAGTCCCATGATCATGCTATCAGTTCCTACGGGTTACATTGGTCCCGTGCGAGGTGTCGGTGTCTCTCAAAGGGCCGATTGGTGTTTGTTTCTCCATTTACAGTTCTAGCACTATGTTTTAAAGCCTAAGTCTGGATATTTTCAAATTATCATCGTATTCTCAAATCGAGAGCCCTGTGACCATGCGGTCAGTTCCTACGAGTTACATTGGTCCCGTGTGAGGTGTCGGTGCCTCTCACGGGGCCATTTGGGGGATGTTTTGGGGTTCCCCCGTCTAGCGCGACGTTTTTAAGCCTAAGCCATGATATTGTCAAATTATCGAGTATTTCGAAACAGGGTGCTCCGTGACTACGTGGTCAGTTCCTACGAGTTACATTGGTCTAGTGCGAGGTATCAGTGCCTTTCACGGGGCCATTTGGGGGCTATTTTGGGGTTCCTATCTCTAGTGCCATGGTTTTATGCCTAACTCTAGATATATGAAAATTATCACTGTATTCTGAGAGAGGGAGCCCCATGACCACACGATCAGTTCCTACGAGTTACATGGCCCGTGCGAGGTGTCGGTGCCTCTCACGAGGCCGTTTGGGGGCTATTTCGGTATGCCCCCCTCTTGCACCATTTTTTAAGCCTATGCCTACAACTTTTGAAAGTAACATCATAATCACGCACCGAGAGTCTCATGACCACACGACTAGTTACTACGAGTTACATTGGTTTCATACAGGGTGTTGGTGCCTCTCACGGGACTGTTTGAGAGCGATTTCGGGGTTCCCCCCACTAGCGTCATATTTTTAAGCCTAAGTCGAGATATTTTAAAATCATTGCTGTAATCACAAATCGGGAGTCTCATGACCATGAGATCAGTTCCTACGAGTTAAATTGGTCCCGTGAGAGGTGTCGGTGAATTTCAATGGGCCGTTTGGGTGTTTTTTAGGATTTTCCCCTCTATCACAATGTTTTTAAGCCTAAGTCTAGATATTTTCAATTTATCGTCGTATTCACAAACTGGGAGCCTCATGACCATACGATCAGTTACTATGAGTTACATTGGTCCCCTGCAAGGAATGGGTTCCTCTCACAGGACTATTTGGGGGTTATTTCGGGGTTCCCCCTCTAGCACCATATTTTCAAGCCTAAGTGTAGGTATTTTAAAATTATTTATGTATTCTCAAATAGGGAGTCCTATGACCAGACGATCAGTTCCTACGAGTTACATTGGCTCTGTGCAAGGTGTCAGTGCCTCTCACGGAGCTCTTTGGGGGATGTTTTGGGGTTCCCCCCTCTAGAACCATGTTTTTAGGCCTAAGTCTAGATATTTTCAAATTACCTCCGTATTCTCAAACTGGGAGCCCCGTGACCATGCAATCAGTTCCTACGAGTTACATTTTCTCGTGTGAGGTGCTTGTACCTCTCACGGGGCGGTTTAGAGAGCCCCATGATCGCACGTGGTCTGTTTCTATGAGTTACATTATTCCCGTGCGATGTGTCCGTGCCTCTCATGGGGACGTTTGGGGGCTGTTTCGGGGTTCCCCCCTTTAGTGCCATGTTTTTAATCCTAAGTGTGTATATTTTCAAATTATATTTATATTCTTAAGTTGGGAGTCCAGTGACCACGTAGTCAGTTCCTACAAGTTATAATGGTCCCGTGCGAGGTGTCAGTTCCTCTTACGGGGTCGTTCGGGATAAGTTTCTCCATTTTACCCTCTAGCGTTATGATTTTAATCCTAATATAGATATTTTCAAACTATCACCGTATTCTCAATTCGGGAGCCTTGTGACCATATTGTCAGTTACTACGAGTTATATTGGTCCTATGCGAGGTGTCAAAGCCTCTCACGAGGTTCTTTGGGGTCTTTTTCGGGGTTCCCCCTCTAGCGCTATGATTTTAAGCCTAAGTGTAGGTATTTTCAAAGTATCAGCGTATTCTCAAATCAGGATCCCTTGACGGGGAGCCTCGTGACCACGCAGTCAGTTCCAATGAGTTACATTGGTCCCACGCGAGGTGTTGGTGCCTCTCACTGGGCCGTTTGGGGGTTTTTTCGGGGTTCCCCCCTTTATCTTCATGTTTTTAAGTCTAAGTCTGGATATTTTCAAATTATATTTGTATTCTAAAGTCGGGAGTTCCGTGACCATGTGGTGAATTCCTAGGAGTTACATTGGTCCAGTGTGAGGTGTCGGTACATCTCACGAGGCCGTTTGGTGGCTATTTTGGGGTTCCACTGTCAATGACATGGTTTTAAGACTAAGTCTAGGTATTTTAGAATTATCTCTATATTCTGACACCAGGAACGCTGTGACAACGCGGTCAGTTCCTAGGAGTTACATTGGTCCTGTGCAAGGTGTCGGTGCCTCCCACGGAGAAATTTGGGGACTGATTCGGTATTTCCCCCTCTTTCTCCATTTTTTAAGACCAAGTCTACAAATTTTCAAATTATTATCGTATTCTCAAATCGGGAGCCCCATGACCTCGCCATTAGTTCCTACGAGTTACATTGGTCCCGTACGAGGTTCACCCCTCTAGCGCCATATTTTTAATCCAAAGTCTTGATATTTTTGATTTATCAATATATTCTCAAACCGGGAGTCGTGTGAGCATGCGGTCAATTTCTACGAATTACATTGGTCCCGTGCGAGGTGTCGGTGCCTCTTACTAGGCTACTTAGGGGCTATTTTTGGGTTCCCTCTCTTACACTATATTTTTAGGCCTAAGCCTAGATATTTCAAAATTATCATCGTATTGTCAAACTAGGACTCTCGTGACCACGCGGTCAGTTCTTATGAGTTACATTGGTACCGTACGAGGTGTCGATCCATCTCACGGGGCCGTTTGGGGGCTATTTCGGAGTTCCCCCTCTAGCGCCATGGTTTTATCCTATGTCTAGATATTTTGAAATTATCGCCGTATTCTCAAATTGGGAGTCCGGTGTGCATGACTTCTGTTCCAAAGAGTTACATTGGTCCCGTGCGAGGTGTCAGTGCCTCTCACGGGGCCGTTTAGGGGTTGCTTCAGTATCTCACCCTCTAGCGCTATGATTTTAAGCCTAAGTCTAGATATTATATGATTTTAAGCCTAAGTCTAGATATTATAATATTATCACCGTATTCTCAAATTGGGAGCCCAGTGACCACGCAGTCAGTTCCTACGAGTTACATTAGTCCCCTGCGAGGTGTTGGTGCCTCTCATGGTACTGTTTGGGGGCTGTTTCGGGGTTCCCCTCTAGTGCATTTTTTTAAGACTAAGTCCCGATATTTTGAGCTTATCACTGTATTCTCAAATTAGGAGTCCTGTGGCTACGCGGTCAGTTCCTACGAGTTAGATTGGTCCCGTGCGAGGTGTCGGTACCTCTCACTAGACCGTTTTGGGCCTGTTTTGGGGTTCCCCCTCTAGCGTCATGTTATTAAGACTAAGTCTATATGTTTTAAAATTATCACCATAATCTCAAATCGGGGGACTCATGACCACGCGATCAGTTCCTATGTGTTAAATTGGTCCCGTGTGAGGTGTCGATGCCTCTCACGGGTCCGTTTGGGAGCTATTTTGGGGTTCCCCCTCTTCCTCCATATATTTAAGCAATAATAGATATTTTCAAATTATCAATTTATTCTCAAATTGGGAGTCCCCTGACCACGCTGTTAGTTCCTACGAGTTACGTTGGTCACGTTCGAGGTGTTGATGCCCCTCACGGAGCCATTTTGGGACTGTTTTGCCATTTTCCCCTCTAGCGCCATGTTTTTAAGCCTTAGTCTAAATATTTTAAAATTATTTCCGTACTCAAATTGGGAGCCCCGTGACCACTTGGTCAGCTCTTATTGGTTCCATTAGTCCCGTGCGAGGTGTTGGTGCCTCTCATGGGGCTGTTTAGGGACTATTTTGGGTTTTCTCTCTCTTATGCAAGGTTTTTAAGCCTAAGTCTAGATATTTTCAAATTATCAATGTAATCTAAAACCGAGAGTCCTTTGACCATGCGGTCAGTTCTTGCGAGTTACATTGGTCCCATGCAAAGTGTGGTGCCTCTCCTGGGGTCATTTTGGTGATGTTTCGGGTTTTCACAGTCAAACGACAACTTTTTTAGCCTAGGTCTATACATTGTCAAATTATCGTCATATCATCAAATCGAGAGTCTCGTGACCATGTAGTTAATTCCTACGAGTTACATTGGTCCCGTGCAAGTTGTTGGTGCCTCTCATGGGGCTATTTAAGTATTTTTTTAGGTTTTTACACTCTGACACCAAGTTTGTAAGCCTAAGTCTAGATGGTTTCAAATTATGGTCATATTATCAAATCGAAAGTCCCGTGAACTCATGATCAGTTCAAACAAGTTACATTAGTCCCGTGCGAGGTGTCGGTGTCTCTCACAACCATTTGGGAGAAGTTTTGGGGTTCCCCCTCTAGCGCCATGTTTTCAAACCTAAGTGTAGATATTGTAAAATTATCACCGTATTCTCCAATCGGGCATCCCGTGACCACGCGATCAGTCCCTACGAGTTACATTGTCCTGTGCGAGGTGTTGGGGCCTTTCATGGGGCTATTTGAGGGATGTTTCGGGGTTCCCCCTCTAGGGCCATGCTTTTAATCCTAAGTCCCCAAATTTTCAATTTATCATTGTATTCTCAAACTGGGAGTTTCGTGACCATGTGATCAGTTCCTATGAGTTAGATTGGTCCCGGGCGAGGTGTCGGTATCTCTCAGAGGGTTGTTTGGGGGATATTTTGGGGTTTCCTCCTCTAGCGCTATGTTTTTAAGACTAAGTCTACATATTTTTTTTATTATCGTTGTATTCTCAAATTGGGAGCCCTGTGACCACGTGATCAGTTCCTTCATGTTAAATTGGTCCCGCGCGAGGTGTCAGTGCCTCTCATGGGGCCGTTTAGGAGCTATTTTTGGGTTCCCCCTTTAGCGCAATATTTTTAAGCCCAAGTCTAGATATTTTCAAATTATCACTGCATTCTCAAACCGGGAGTCCCATGACCACACTGTCAATTCTTACGAGTCACATTGGTCCCGTGCGAGGTGTCAGTGCCTCTGACGGGATCGTTTTGGGACTATTTTGCCCTTTTCCCCTTTAGCGCCATGCTTTTAAGCCTAAGTCTAGATATTTTAAAATTATCATCGTCTTCTCAAATAGGGAGCCTCGTGACCACTCGGTCAGCTCCTACGAGTAACATTAGTTCCGTGCGAGGTGTTGCTGCCTCCCACGAGGCCATTTGGGAGCTGTTTTGGGTTTTCACACTCTAATTCCACATTTTTTAGCCTAAGTCTAGATATTTTTAGATTATCGATGAATTATCAAACTGGGAGTCCTTTGGTCACGCGACCAGTTCCTGCGAGTTACATTGGTCTAGTGAAAAGTGTTGGTGCCTCTCATGGGGTTATTTCGGGTTGTCACACTCTGATGGAAAGTTTTTTAGCGTAGGTCTAGATATTTTTAAAATTATTGTCATATCATCAAACTGAGATTCCCTTGACCATGCGATCAGTTCCTACGAGTTACAGTGGTCCCATGCGAGGTGTCGGTGCCTCTCACGGGGCCGTTTGGGGACTGTTTTGGGGTTCCCCCCTCTAGCACCATTTTTTAAGCCTAATTCGAGATATTTTTAAATTATCACCGTATTCTCAAATTGGGATCCCATTACCACACGGGCAATTCCTTCTTGTTACATCGATCCCGTACGAGGAGTCGGTGCCTCTCACGGGGCTATTTGGGGGTTGTTTCGAGGTTCCCCCTCTAACTCCATGTTTTTAAGCCTAAGGCCAGAAATTTTCAATTTATGACCATATTCTTAAATCGGGAGTCCCGTGACCACACGGCTTGTTCGTACGAGTTACATTGGTCTCGTGTGATGTGTCAGTGCCTCTCAGGGGGTCGTTGGGGGGCTATTTCTGGGTTCCCCCTCTAACGCCATGCTTTTAAGCCTAAGTCTTGATACTTTCAAATATCATCGTAATCTCAAATCGGGAGTTCCGTGACCATGCGGTCAGTTTCTACGAGTTACATTGGTCCCGTGCGAGGTGTCGGTCCTTCTCACGAGGCCGTTTGGGGGATATTTTAGGGTTCCTCTCTCTAGCACCATGTTTTTAGCCTAGGTCTTGATATTTTCAAATTATCGATGTATTCTCAAACCGGGAGTCCCATTATCATGAGGTCAATTCCTACGAGTTACACTGGTCCCATGCGAGGCGTCGGTGCCTTTCCCAGGGCTATTTTGTGACTGTTTCGCTATTTCCCCCTCTAGCGCCATGTTTTTAAGCATTAGTCTAGATATTTTAAAATTATTATTGTATTCTCAAACTGGGAGCCCTATGACCATGCAGTTAGCTCCTACGAGTTACATTAGTCCCATGGGAGGTGTTGGCGCCTCTCACAGGGCCGTTTGAGAGCTATTTTGGGTTTTTGTACTCTTATGCAAAGCTTTTAAGCCTAAGTATATATATTTTCAAATTATTAAGGTATTCTTAAACCAGAAGTCGGTGACCCTACGGTTAGTTCCTACGAGTTAGATTAATCTCCTGCAAGGTGTTGGTGCCTCCCATGGGATTGTTTCGAGTTTTCGCAGTCTAACGATAAAATTTTCATCCTAGGTATAAATATTGTCAAATTATCGTCGTATCATCAAATTGAGAGTCTCCTGACCATGCTGATTCCACGAAAATTGAGTGTTCATGTAGGGACACTGTCATTGATTTCGGCTCCCGCTCTACATGCAAAAACGTAAGATACTGATGTCGCGTACCATAAGAAATGCACAAGGAGTGATAGAATTTTAGACGGGTAATTATTTTAGTATTTCAGGAATAAAAGCATAAAAAGGTTATATGGTTGTTAAGGTGATAAAAGAACAGAAAAATTAAGTCTACATAAAACTAGATCAAGAGTAGGGACCGCAGACTACCACACGGATCGAAATAACTACTAATTAGAATTACGGCTCGAAAACATTTAATCGAGAATTTATAATTAAGCATAAACTTCACGCAATAAGGAATTTTTACCCAAAGTTACTTGAATAAACATTTCATAAAAAATGATCACACGTGGATTAAATTTGGATTGTCTCTATAAGCACTAAAGTTATGTGACAAATAAAGTTAATCGCATAACAATCCAACTTTAATACACATGATTTCAATTAAACTCAATCTTACACAACACCTAATTTTCGGAGTTCGAGACCCGTTAATGGCAGAACACAACCCCGACCCTATGTATCTAAGGTCTAAGCATGAATTAAACTAAATTAAACTAAATAACTAGATTAAAACAATAAATAACTAAATGAAACAAATTATCTAGGCAAGTAAAATGAAGAACATAACTATATTAATGGAGAGGATAATGAATAATTCAACTTACAAACCCAAATGGATGTCAACCCAAGAAGAAATGAAGATGAGCTCTCAAAACCAAACCCTAACCTAAGATATCTTCTAAAACTAAGTATATATTCTTATTACAACAAATATCCCTTATATAGTAAGTTGGAATTAAAATAGAAAAGAAAAGGAAAAAGAAAAAGCAAGGCAAAATATCTGAGAAAAACAGGGGGTCGATCAATCAATAGTTCAAAAACATGTCTACTGTCTCCCACGATTTTAGAAATAAGAAGGGATCATTCGATCGACCCTTTTGGTTGATCGATCGACGAAGGACGTATCAACCAAGCTCCCTTCTATTATGGTTTATTTGGAATTCCCTTCCGCTAAAACTCCCATAACTTCTTCGATAGGAATAGGATTTACGCACTATTCATGGCTATACGAAGCTTGCGAGGAGGGCTACAACTTCCATGTGGATGTTGGGCTAGTGCCTAAATTATGAAGTGACCAAAATGCCCTTGCGCGTGCAATCGTGTACGGAACTTTACCGGAATGCATCGACACTTCAGACTAAGCATTCAAATGCCTATAAAAGCTCAATTAACCCTTGTAAATCATGTTAACATAGAAATCTTAGGTTGTCTGGTTAACGATCATAAATATAGGGATTAAAATACCCGAGGGAGCTAATAACGCGTAGGTTAATGGGTGAAAGACGCAATATTTGCGTCTTATGACACCCCCTAACTTACACATTGCTAGTCCCTAGCAATGAAATAATATACAACAAGAACTACTAGTAAACCAAAAATAGGATACAAGTATAAAAATGGGATAAGAAAGCAATAAAAAGACAAGGCCACTTTCGCAGGCGAACGATTGGTTTTAGCGTATGCAATAAGTCGTTGAACCCCTAGGTTACCCTAGTGGACGAGTGTCATCTCGTGAGGGTTTTCAGGGATAAATTCCATAAACATCATACGATTTCCTCAAAATATGCCCAATCAAGCATGCAAAAAACTCAACAATACGAACAAGATTTTATACACATTATTAGCACAATGAACGAGTTCAAATGAAAGTCCGTAGTTATTAACATTAAAGAACGAACTTCATAGAATTGAAACCTTAAAAGTGGGAGGGGAGCGAACACTTGGAAATATGATTTGGCAAAAGCTTAAATAAATCGGATAAATATTAAAGCAAGAATATATTCAATCCTCTCGGGCATTATGCTCATCAAATGAAATCACTTGAAACAGGGAGGTGACACAAAGAACATGCGTGCATTAGTTGTAAGTGAAAAGGGAAACTAGGCTGCACACATGTCGCAAATGAAGAATGCTATATAGGAAATTAAAAATTGTAATCTCAATTAAAGATATAGCTAAATAAAAGAGGTAAAATGCATTCTCAAAGATTATCAAAACTATTTTAACTTTTAAAGTAAATGCACCCTAGGATCACATAGGACTTGTAGGTTTTTAATGTAGGCTAGGCTAGGGTACGAAATGAAGGAGGTGTATATACGGATTCAAAGTGTTTGGAATGAAAAACTTGGAATAATGGGAAATAGTGGGCAAGATCAAAATTGGAAAATGATTTCCAAAACAAGCATTAGATAAGAAATGGAGAGAAAAAGGATTATTGAACACTATTATTAACAATATATACAAACTTTCTCTTTCCTTTTCTTCTTTTCACATGTTTTCTTTTGTTTTTCACTTTTTCTTTGATTTTTCACTACACTTTCTTCTTTACTCACTCTTTTTGTGCAAAAATTGCAACCACACTACACAACGTCATTCAATCCCAAGTATCATTCAAACAAAGGCATGTAAGGTAATATGTTTGGTGTAAGACACCAATGTGTAGTTGGTTATGAGAGTTTGGGTAATGAAACGAAAGGCTAGTGTTTAGGCTCAAAGGGGTTGACTAGAGAAAATATAAAAGTTGAGGTCAAGGTCAATATGGGTGAAATAACAAAGACTACCTATGATCATTTCATAAAGATTACGCAATTCTCGAGTCAAAACATTGTTATGAAAATCATGCTCAAGTAACACATTTCAAGATTTAAACTCAATTAATGAATGATCAATGAAAGAATAGAGAGATTACCGACAAAATCAACATTTTCAAAGGCAAAAGAAAAGTGTATAACACTCATAAACGAAGAAAAATAACAAAGCTCACTCGGTGTAAGTATATACAATGCAACAAAAGATTACCGAGTTATAAAAATCTTAAACCAAATCAATATAATAAGAAAAGCGCATCTGTTCATGGTATTAAAGTGTAATTCATGAAGTTATTCATAATATCAATGATTTAAGGACTAAAGTCTAATAGCTTCTAATATTGGGAACATGCATCGTTGAGTTGTCTAATGGATCGGGAAATTATTGAAATTTATCATCGAAAACAAAGGCAAAATGCCCAATAAAGGAGAAAAAAGAAAGAAAATATTTTTGAAAAATTTAATTTTAAACAAAAAGCATGCTTTGTAACTAAATTGTGGTCAAATTCAAGGACTAAATATGAAATGGATAAATATCCTACACCCCCTAACTTAAATGTTGCATTGTCCCCAATGCGTCCATTAAAGAACACAACACAAAGATATGAAAAGAATGATATTACCCAAAATTGGAGAGATCTCCATAAGTACAAGTCCAAAAGAATCTACAAAACAAGTTAGTATAAAGAAAAGCAAGAATATTTACCGATATATTGAGTTAAAAGAATTTATGTTGTAAGTCAGAACAATATAGAGGGGTTGAAGTGCAAATACTAGATAAATTGATGTTGAACATTTGATTTTATAAAAATGAAAAGTCACACACATCAAAATCCAATACACAACCACAAACTACATTATTATTTCTCATTTTATAACTTCAGTACAAAACAACTTAATACATAACAACTAATAAAAAGAAAGAAATAAAAATAAAAAGGAAAATACATGATAATATCCGATCTCAAAAATAAAAAAATGAACCCATAACAGCAGCCTAGTGGCCGAAACCACTAGGATCATAGGGACTTTGAATATGTGGCGGGAGCGATGTTTCTGTCCCATGCTGATGCACATACAAGTCTCTCATCATGTCCTGGAGCATGCGGAACTCCTGCCGCCGCTCTACTCTGTCATGTCTATACTCTGCCTTCTGCTGCTCTAGCTGAGACTCCGAACAAGCCCACCAAACCTAGGTCTCCTCCCACCGCTGGTCCTGCAGTGCCTGATATGCCTCAAAGAGGGCATCTGAATCTGTATGTGGCATGTGAAAACTCTGTCCCTGCTCTGCCTGTCGTATCTTGGCCTCCTCGTCGAGCTTATCAGTTACCTCTACCCTCTGCCTCTTAGCACTAGTCTCCCCCCATGTGTGCGTTAACATCCTTGAGATGTTATCTTTAATCAGAAGACTCATTGGCTCACGCTTGTGGTCTGTGTCATACTCAGGGCAGACGTGCGATAAATAGATCCTCGTGATAAGGGCAGGAAAAGGAAGGGAAAGTTTTCCGTCTCGCTCCTTAACTATTATGTACATCATGTCCATAAATATATTGGGCAAAATAATATCTCCCAAATTGTTCATCAATGAATAGAAAAATTCCGCGTGCTTGTGACGCACCTCAGATATGTTGCTCATCACCATGAAGGAGTGTACGTTGAGGTAGTGTAGTAATCATGGTAAATCCTCCATTGGAGCCGAACGAAAAGCCATTTTCTTCCACACTTCCCCCAGCGCAAGGGCGTCAATCAATGTCGTAAGCCCAAATAATTCCCCGTCAGTTAAAGTGACTGAATCCTCAGAGTCCAGAACATTCATAAAGCCAGCCAAATTTGAGGGCTGAAATTAATCCTCACCCCTCGGACCATAACCTCATATGTAGCTGGCCCCTCCCCTTTGACCACCACCACTACACCAAATCTGCACTATTGTCATGGTCATTGACCTTAACAAGTTGGACTTGTCAAAGTCAATGATTGTGACAATTCGGGGCGAGACAAATTTTTTTGTCACGGTCATTGACCTTGACAAGTTAGTTAGAATTATCACGGTCGTGTCAAGGTCATGGACCATGACAAGTTTAGTCACGGTTATTAACCGTGACAAACCTGTGACAATATTTAAAAAAATTGTCACGGTCAATGACCGTGACAAGTCCGTGATAAGATTTGTCAAGGACTTGTCACAGTCAATGATCATGATAATTCTGGGCAGAATTTAAAAAAATTCTACTGGGCAGTATGGCCACTGCCACTGCCCAACAGTATATTTGTACCTATTATAACAACATTGGTTGTACCTATTCAAACATCATATATCCAAATAAACTAAAGATTGTTCAAATATATATTCATGACGATATAATCCAAATATAATTAAAATGGATAAACTTAAAAATAATGTTACTACATGTCTTGGGTAAATGTGAGGAGGTGAGTTGTCCACACGATATACGAATTGACACACTCACTAATATACATCGTGCCGCATTGTTCGCGCAACCACAATAGGGAGTTCTCCTTCCCGGGTATCACATGCGTGACGAGCACTTTGGACTCGATCCCTTGAAGCGCATGTCCATGAACTATTCCACCTTCGATGATATTCGGGTCCCTCAGCCCCCGCCCTATCCGCTGGCCATCAAATACATCCAATATGAACATGCTCGGCCAACCAAGTGTCGACAATGGTCTGGGGAAGGGAGCCAAATTGTAACACCCCGCCTGCCCGGGGAGAGAGAACGGAGCGCTAATGTGATAAAACTAAACTAAATCCACAATATGATAAGGTATAGAGCACCTAAATCCCACAACAACAAAAGAGAAACTACAAATCTCAATCTCTTCAAATTAAATACCAAATCTCTCGAATTACATACAATAACTAACTCGAAAATAAAATACAAATCTCCAAAGCTCTATACATCAAAATAATACAAATATTTCCCAAACAATCCTCACTAAAATCAATCTCCATAGCGCCCCAAAATCCGCGCTAACCTACCACTAAAAAAAAATATGGGGAAGTACACAATACGACAGGAAAGATGCTCAACAAATATAGATTAGCAACGAATAAAACGTAACAACACGAGTACGAATATTCAAATCAAAATGCAAATCTCAAAGCATTTATCAATATAATTTCTCAACAACACTTTAACCGGGTCACCAGGCCTCACCACATCCGTATATACTTTATTAAGCCATAGCCCGGGAAACAGGAATTTTGGCGGGTGCCCAACATCCGTGCCATATTAAAATCTCATGACAACGTGCTCATCAACAATATAATGATACCACATGAATCAAAATAATTTCAACAATTATTTTCCAGATTTCAATGAATTTATCAATTCAAATATGAACTCAATTAAACAAGAATTCAAAGAGAATGACACTCGCGAGATTTAAGGAGCATATTGTGTAAAACCCCATACATCAAACCATGATGAGAAACCAACGATCACATCCTCAAGATCAACACAAAAGATCTACAAAATCTCCTCCAAGAACCTCCAACAAAATAGCCTCAAGAACACCTCTAATCTAAGGTTGAAACTCACAAATCTCAAGGGCCAATGTGTATATAAAAAGAAGAGGAATATAAAATATATTTGCTGCCAAAATTTGTGCCAAAAGTATGTTAAAAAGGGTTGCCCACGACTCCTTTTATAATGTAAAGAAATGGAGAGTTGGAATCCAAAAGACTCCTTTAAATAAGGCAAAGAAATGAAGAGATGGAAGTCAAAACAACTCCAAGAGTTAAAAACATTTAAAAATCATTTTAAAATCCGTTTTAACTCCGTTTTTGAAACCGTTTGAAATTCTCTCCATTAAAAATAATAACCAACATATTTGACTAATAAAAATAATTTTATCAAAAACTTTATTTTTCCTCTTTTTTCCAGAAATTAATTAAAATAGCCCAAAATTACGCGGGTTGTTACACTTCCCCACTAACAATGGAATTTCGCCCTCGAAATTCGCCGAATACCTCACTCTCAAAAATCAGGCTAACAATCTCCAAAAATAATTCACGTCTCCCAAAAATAAATTCCTCACCTCTAAGCTCGAAACCTAACACGAATATCACCTAAAATTTTCTATCTCAAAAAATTGCTAACCACGCAATGAACCCAAAACCCAAGCCCCGAGGGTTGCCGTATACCTAAGCTCTGATACCATTTGTAACACCCCGCCAGCCCGGGGAGAGCGAACGGAGCGCTAATGCGATAAAACTAAACTAAATCCACAATATAACAAGGTATAGAGCACCTAAATCCCACAACAACAAAAGAGAAACTACAAATCTCAATCTCTTCAAATTAAATACCAAATCTCTCGAATTACATACAACAACTAACTCGAAAATAAAATACAAATCTCCAAAGCTCTATACATCAAAATAATACAAATCTTTCCCAAACAATCCTCGCTAAAATCAATCTCCATAGCGCCCCAAAATTCGCGCTAACCTACCACTAAAAAAAAATATAGGGAAATACACAATACGACAAGAAAGATTCTCAACAAATATAGATTAGCAACGAATAAAACGTAACAACACGAGTACGAATATTCAAATCAAAATGCAAATCTCAAAGCATTTATCAATATAATTTCTCAACAACACTTTAACCGGGTCACCAGGCCTCACCACATCCGTATATACTTTATTAAGCCATAGCCCGGGAAACAGGAATTTTGGCGGGTGCCCAACATCCGTGCCATATTAAAATCTCATGACAACGTGCTCATCAACAATATAATGATACCACATGAATCAAAATAATTTCAACAATTATTTTCCAGATTTCAATGAATTTATCAATTCAAATATGAGTTCAATTAAACAAGAATTCAAAGAGAATGACACTCGCGAGATTTAAGGAGCATATTGTGTAAAACCCCATACCTCAAACCATGATGAGAAACCAACAATCACATCCTCAAGATCAACACAAAATATCTACAAAAGCTCCTTCAAGAACCTCCAACAAAATAGCCTCAAGAACACCTCTAATCTAAGGTTGGAACTCACAAATCTCAAGGGCCAATGTGTATATAAAAAGAAGAGGAATATAAAATATATTTGTTGCCAAAATTTGTGCCAAAAGTATGTTAGAAAGGGTTGCCCACGACTCCTTTTATAATGTAAAGAAATGGAGAGTTGGAATCCAAAAGACTCCTTTAAATAAGGCAAAGAAATGAAGAGATGGAAGTCAAAACAACTCCAAGAGTTAAAAACATTTAAAAATCATTTTAAAATCCGTTTTAACTCCGTTTTCGAAACCGTTTGAAATTCTCTCCATTAAAAATAATAACCAACATATTTGACCAATAAAAATAATTTTATCAAAAACTTTATTTTTCCTCTTTTTTCCAGAAATCAATTAAAATAGCCCAAAATTACGCGGGTTGTTACACTTCCCCACTAACAATGGAATTTCGCCCTCGAAATTCGCCGAATACCTCACTCTCAAAAATCAGGCTAACAATCTCCAAAAGTAATTCACGTCTCCCAAAAATAAATTCCTCACCTCTAATCTCGAAACCTAACACGAATATCACCTAAAATTTTCTATCTCAAAAAATTGCTAACCACGCAATGAACCCAAAACCCAAGCCCCGAGGGTTGCCGTATACCTAAGCTCTGATACCATTTGTAACACCCCGCCAGCCCGGGGAGAGCGAACGGAGCGCTAATGCGATAAAACTAAACTAAATCCACAATATAACAAGGTATAGAGCACCTAAATCCCACAACAACAAAAGAGAAACTACAAATCTCAATCTCTTCAAATTAAATACCAAATCTCTCGAATTACATACAACAACTAACTCAAAAATAAAATACAAATCTCCAAAGCTCTATACATCAAAATAAAATAAATCTTTCCCAAACAATCCTCGCTAAAATCAATCTCCATAGCGCCCCAAAATTCGCGCTAACCTACCTCTAAAAAAAATATAGGGAAGTACACAATACGACAAGAAAGATTCTCAACAAATATAGATTAGCAACGAATAAAACGTAACAACACGAGTACGAATATTCAAATCAAAATTCAAATCTCAAAGCATTTATCAATATAATTTCTCAACAACACTTTAAATGGGTCACCAGGCCTCACCACATCCGTATATGCTTTATCAAGCCATAGCCCGGGAAATAGGAATTTTGGCGGGTGCCCAACATCCGTGCCATATTAAAATCTCATGACAACGTGATCATCAACAATATAATGATACCACATGAATCAAAATAATTTCAACAATTATTTTCCAGATTTCAATGAATTTATCAATTCAAATATGAGTTCAATTAAACAAGAATTAAAAGAGAATGACACTCGTGAGATTTAAGGAGCATATTGTGTAAAACCCCATACCTCAAACCATGATGAGAAACCAACGATCACATCCTAAAGATCAACACAAAATATCTACAAAAGCTCCTTCAAGAACCTCCAACAAAATAGCCTCAAGAACACCTCTAATCTAAGGTTGGAACTCACAAATCTCAAGGGACAATGTGTATATAAAAAGAAGAGGAATATAAAATATATTTGCTGCCAAAATTTGTGCCAAAAGTATGTTAAAAAGGGTTGCCCACGACTCCTTTTATAATGTAAAGAAATGAAGAGTTGGAATCCAAAAGACTCCTTTAAATAAGGCAAAGAAACATTTAAAAATCAAAACATTTAAAAATCATTTTAAAATCCGTTTTAACTCTGTTTTCGAAACCGTTTGAAATTATCGCCATTAAAAATAATAACCAACATATTTGAGCAATAAAAATAATTTTATCAAAAACTTTATTTTTCCTTTTTTTTCCAGAAATTAATTAAAATAGCCCAAAATTACGCGGGTTGTTACATAAATAAGGAAGTGGATCATCGAAATACGCACGTGACGGTGAAGAAGCAACAAGGTTCACATCCTCGTCCTCCTACGCCTCGTTCTCCCGCACCTCCTCCTCCTCCTCCTCCTCCTCCATCGCCTCTCCTTCCCTTTCCCTTTCCCCTTCCCCTTCCCCTTCCCCTTACAATCTCCGCCCAATGTACGCTTCATGAATGCGTACATATCTTCGACCTTCGCCTCCAAATGGGATAGCTTTTCATCGTGTGAATCCACCATTCGAGCCAACCCGGTGTCGCTCGTCTCCAATCCGATGATCCTAGATTTGGCCATCCGCGAGGTTACCCCCCTTGTCCTCCCATTATGATCAGAGCCAAGCACTTGGCTGAGTGCGTCTGTGGACAAAGACGCCATGTCAGCATCAGACTGCGACTCATGCACTTCCTTAAGCTTTGCTTGAAATGACAAAAAGCACATGATTAGTAAAATAAGTAAACTAAAAAATTATAAATTAATTAACAAAAATTAAACTTTCGGATTACTTACAATCATCACCGCGATGCTAGGGGACACCTCCTTGTCCTTCCCCTTCTTCGTCCGAAGAGCCACATAAGTATCGAGCCTATGTGGCTTACCCCTTGGCCCACTCCCTACCCCCTGAAATAAAATAAAGTAAAATTAGTATCGGCCCCGCAAAGTAAAATAAAGAAGAATAATATATTTTTGTAGTTATAGAAAAATTAAATCTTACCTTCATCCTATGCTCAACCTCGGCGTAAGAGGTCCGACCGGAGTAGTGCACGCCCGTCTTTTTTGCCCGATTTTCCCTCCCCGATAGGCGAGATGCCAATTGGAATTGAAATTGAAATATTCATATAAATATAAATATATTACCTATAGTGCCGCCCAAACAGGTAACTTGAGCTCATATGGCACCTCTTTCCAACTCATAAACCTCGGGCCGATGACCATCTTTAGCAGCTCGAGGGATCTCGCTAATAGCTTCGATTTGTTCTCGATGGTAATCCCAAATTTTCCATATTTGGGGAGCCTAGGGGCGGCGGAGCCCTCGTCGCCTCCACTACCACCGAGCCCAGACGACATCATCATAAACAACATCATCATCCTTGCCTTAATATCTGAAGGAGACATTTGCTGTAAAAAAATATTATTACTACAGATTAAACTTAAATAAAAGTATACAATTATTAATTAAAATTACAATTAAAATTAAAATTAAAATTAAAGCTATATAACTATTAACTATACAATTAAAATTACAATTAAAGCTATATAATTTCTTAATTAAAGCTATACAATTGTTAAACCCCCCCCCCCCCACCTCTCCACCCTCCCCCCACCACACCCCCTGCCCTCTCCCCCACCAGACACATATATACACACACATACACACATATATACACATATTTAATTTCAAGTATGTTTCATTTAATTATCATACTTTATATATATTGTTCGATATACAAAGTAATTTTCAAAAAAAGTTGAAAAATCCCACCCCTATATGGACAATAATCCAGTAGTCATGCCACTTTTAAAACTAACCAACCCAACATTTGCTAAACAAAATAATCCAATAGAAATTTCAACAACAAATGTGTAACCCGTACTCCTTCTACTTCATCTACTCAATTAATTCATTTCATCAATTAAACTAACAATTAAAGTATACAATTATTAATTTACTAATTTACAAAGAGGGGCAATCCTACTTTCATATGAAATTGGCACTAATTATTAATTTACTTTCATCTAAAACTATACAATTAAAATTACAATTAAAGCTATATAATTTCTTAATTAAAGCTATACAATTGTTAAAAAAAACCCCACCACCCCACCACCCTCCCCCCACCGCACCCCCCTCTCCCACCACACACATATATATACACACACACACATACATGTACACATATTTAATTTCAAGTATGTTTCATTTAATTATCATACTTTGTATATATTGTTCGATATGCAAAGTAATTTTAAAAAAAATTGAAAAATCCCACCCCCATATAGACAATAATCCAGTGGTCATGCCACTTTTAAAACTAATCAACCTAACATTTACTAAACAAAATAATCCAACAGCAATTTCAACAACAAATGTGTAACCCGCACTCCTTCTAATTCATCTACTCAATTAATTCATTTCATCAATTAAACTAACAATTAAAGTATACAATTATTAATTTACTAATTTATAATGAGGGGCAATTGTACTTTCATATGAAATTGGCACTAATTATTAATTTACTTTCCTCTAAAGCTATACAATTAAAATTACAATTAAAGCTATATAATTTCTTAATTAAAGCTATACAATTATTAAAAAAATCCCACCACCTCACCACCCTCCCCCCACCACACCCCCTCCCCCCTCCCCCACCACACACCACCACACACATATATACACACACATACACACATATACACATATTTAATTTCAAGTATGTTTCATTTAATTATCATACTTTGTATATATTGTTCGATATAAAAAGTAAATTTAAAAAAAAGTTGAAAAATCCCACCCCCATATGGATAATAATCCAGTGGTCATACCACTTTTAAAACTAAACAACCCAACATTTACTAAACAAAATAAGCCAACAAAAATTTCAACAACAAATGTGTAACCTGTACTCCTTCTAATTCAGCTACTCAATTAATTCATTTCATCAATTAAACTAATAATTAAAGTATACAATTATTTATTTACTAATTTACAATGAGGGGCAATCCTACTTTCATATGAAATTGGCACTAATTATTAATTTACTTTCATCTAAACCAATACAATTAAAATTACAATTAAAGCAATATAATTTCTTAATTAAAGATATAAAATTGTTAAAAAAAAACCACCAACCCACCACCCTTCCCCCACCACACCCCCTGCCCCCTCCCCCACCACACACATATATACACACACATACACATAGATATATACATATTTAAGTTTAAGTATGTTTCATTTAATTATCATACTTTGTATATATTGTTCGATATACAAAGCAATTTTAAAAAAAAGTTGAAAAATCTCACCCCCATATGGACATTAATCCAGTGGTCATGCCACTTTTAAAACTAACCAACCAAACATTTACTAACCAAAAATAATGCAACAACAATTTTAACAACAAATGTGTAACCCGTACTCCTTCTAATTCATCTACTCAATTAATTCATTTCATAAATTAAACTAATAATTAAAGTATACATTTATTAATTTACTAATTTACAATGAGGGGCAATCCTACTTTCATATGAAATTGGCACTAATTATTAATTTACTTTCATCTAAAACTATACAATTAAAATTACAATTAAAGCTATATAATTTCTTAATTAAAGCTATACAATTGTTAAAAAAAAACCACCAACCCCCCACTCTCCCCCCACCACACCCCGGGCCCCCTCCCCCACCACACACCACCACACACATATATACACACACATACACACATATACACATATTTAATTTCAAGTATGTTTCATTTAATTATCATACTTTGTATATATTGTTCGATATGCAAAGTAATTTTAAAAAAAATTGAAAAATCCCACCCCCATATAGACAATAATCCAGTGGTCATGCCAATTTTAAAACTAATCAACCTAACATTTACTAAATAAAATAATCCAACAGCAATTTCAACAACAAATGTGTAACCCGCACTCCTTCTAATTCATCTACTCAATTAATTCATTTCATCAATTAAAGTATACAATTATTAATTTACTAATTTACAATGAGGGGCAATCCTACTTTCATATAAAATTGACACTAATTATTAATTTACTTTCATCTAAAACTATACAATTAAAATTACAATTAAGGCTATATAATTTCTTAAGTAAAGCTATACAATTGTTAAAAAAAAACCACCACCCTCCCCCCACCACACTCCATGTCCCCCTCCCCCACCACACACCACCACACATATATATAGACACACATACACACATATTTAATTTTAAGTATGTTTCATTTGATTATCATACTTTGTATATATTGTTCGATATGCAAAGTAATTTTCAAAAAAAGTTGAAAAATCCCACCCCCATATGGACAATAATCCAGTGGTCATAGCACTTTTAAAACTAACCAACCCAACATTTACTAAACAAAATAATCCAACAACAATTTCAACAACAAATGTGTAACCCGTACTCCTTATAATTCATCTACTCAATTAATTTATTTCATCAATTAAACTAACAATTAAAGTATACAATTATTAATTTACTAATTTAAAGTGAGGGGAAATACTACTTTCATATGAAATTGGAACTAATTATTAATTTACTTTCATCTAAAACTATACAATTAAAATTACAATTAAATCTATACAATTTTTTAATTAAAGCTATACAATTGTTAAAATTCCCCCCCCCCCCCCCACCCCTTTCCCCCCTTGCCCTTCTACACACACACGCACACACCTACGCACACACACACACCCCCACCCCACCCCCCTCCCACCCCCTCCCCCCACCACACCCCACCACCACTACCCCCTTCCCCCATCCCCCACCACACACAGATATACACACACATATACACATACCCCCTCCCCCCCACCACACCTGCACCACCCCACCCCTATTACCCCCTTCCCCACTCCCCCACCACACACCACCACACACATATATACACACACATCCACACATACATATACACACTTACACATACACACACATATAGAAATGAAAGAGAAAGAGAGGGAAAAAAATATACCTTAGAGAGAGAGAGCATAAATCACTTAGAGAGAGAGGGGGGGGGGGGGGGGGAAACAAAAAACGGGTGGAAAAAAAGAAGTGTAGGGCTTATTTTGCTGCAGAAGTTGTCACGGTTATTGACCGTGACAATTATTTAAAGAATTGTCACGGTCATTGACCGTGATACGACCGTGACAACTACATTTGCCACGGCCTTCTCACGGTCAATGACCGTGATAAATCTTTATCACGGTCGTGTCAAAGTCAATGACCATGACACAAAACGCGTGTTTTTTGTCACGGTCAATGACCTTGACAAGGGTGGCCTGCTGAAAGGTGATAATTTTGTCATTTTGGTGTAGTGTACGAATGTCGCATAGGAAATACTCACTAGCTCCTCATTGATACGCCCATTCGTGGCCAGAAAGGGATCCCATCCCTGTCTGCGCAAAAGAGTATGCGCCTCCTGTGGAAAGTCCTCAAACTTCCAGGCTGAATGATAGGCCAACGTCCTCTGTGAAGTTAGAAAGTATGCCTAAAACCAATCCCGCTCTCTCTGAAAACTGAACCCCTCGTATCCTTGGGTGGGCATGCACCTAGTAGAGTCGTATTTGTTTAAGGCAACCATTTTAACCTTCAAAACAATAATTAGGCAATACAAAAAAAATTATAAGTGCAATTAATTTTTAGTTAGTGAACTAGTTGAAATGGTTGGTGCAAGTGCGCATAAACGAGAGCAAAAATTCCACATTGTGATTAAATGTGTCGATATACGACAACGAGTGAAAATCACCCAAGTGTGAGCTAAAAATGGATTGAAAAATTGGTTTAGGCATTTTAGCGAACAATTGGTGTGCACAATATGGAATGAGGGTGCGAAAATGCCATTGAACCAATAAACAAGCCCCATTCATGAACAACAACAATTAGTAACCAACAACAGGTGTTCATGAATGTAAATTTATCAATATTCAAGCACAAAAATTGTTGGAACAACGCATAAGGAGAAAAAATCAAAATATGTCAAACAATGGATTAATCTTAAGAAAATGACATAAAACAACAAATCAACACAAAGATAGGTAAATAGGAAGAATGTATACCTGATTTGAGTGAAAAAATGTTGAGTTTGAGTGAAAATGGAGCAGGGAAAAACTAGGGCTCGAAAAAGGGAGAGAGGAGAGAAGAGAGAATAGAAGGAGAAAGGGAAAAAAATGGCAAATTCGTCTTTAACTGGTCGATCGATGACTCAGTTAAAAGCCCACTGTTTAATTGTTTGGTTGGGGGGGGGGGGGGGGGGGGAATGGGAATTAAGGGATATAAGGGGTAAATATATACATAAAAAAATAAATATATATAGTGTATAAAAATATAAAAATAAAAATAAAGACACAAAAATAATAAATAAATAATATATATATATATATATATATATATATATATATATATATATATATACATAACAAAACAAGCACACAAAATGGACAAACTATACAACGAGCGACACACATGCACATTCAAAAATAAAAATGAGAAATAAAATAAAATAAACAGAACAAACAAATGCAAATGCATGAGAATGAGTGTGTGAAAAATAAGAAAATCTTTTTGAGAGTAAATTTATCTTTTCGGTTTTTCTTAACAAACGTATGCCGGGACGCACAATCTCCGCAAATTCAAGTCCGTTGAACCTAAAAAAAGAGTTAGGACCAAGCATACAAAAAGCAATAAAAAGAGATGAACTAATTACGCTAGACTAAATTAAAAAAGAGAAAAATAAATAAATAAAGAATGAATAAAAAGCTAACTATGTACAACTTACTATTTAGACTCCTCACTAGCTATACACTAGAAGTCTAAATAGTTGAGGATCCACCCAAACAACATTTTAGCTTTGGAAGATCAACGGTGGACCCTCCCTAACATGCATGCCTCCCGAAAAATGAGAATTCCGTTTGAACAATGGAAGGCATGTTTAAGGCGTAAAAAATGAACTGTCACCAATTTGAAATTTTGGAAGGACGACGGGGGATTTGGATAACAAGGGGGATAGGACAACTCAAGGACCAAGAAAAATCGACTCATCTCCCAACGGTTTTTCAAGTGGAATGGGAGATGGTGCACACACGGGGATAACGCCCATCGAAAACAATTATGGTAAAAATTCCTCATCGGCAAAAGGTTTACACGTTTCAATAATTTCTACCGACTCATAGGAATCAAACGATAATTCCAATGGTTCGATTACGGTTAACGAATATGGTGATGAAATAATTCCAATCTCAATCAACTCATCGTCAGAAGGAGATTGAATTTCGGGAGAAAGTGACTCATTTGCAAGGATAGATTCTTCAAAAAGATAAGGTGAAACACTAGTTCCCACCTCCTCGTTGATATGAAAATAAGAATCAAGCTCATTGAAAAATGCTTCAACTCTCAATTCATCATCGCTATCATCAATCGCGCTTTGGAGGAAAAGAAGGAGGGTTTCTTGCAAAGTAGGCTTCCTCGTCTCAAGAGCCTCAGACTCCTCATTTGGTTGAAACTCGTCTTCAAAATCATCGAAATAAAAATCATCATTTGATTCGAATAGTGAATCCAACTCAAGCTCCCAATAACAATTTTCATTCCGATAATTTTTTTCAAGTTGTTCAATCTCAAGAAAATCTTCAAAATGGAAAACTTGAAAACTATCCCCAAAGTAGGAATCATTAGAATCACCGTAATAACTATAAAGAAAGACATGGTTACCAAATTGTTCGTGGATGGAGAATCTGAGCAAGAAAGTGAGCAACCGCGAGTCAAAGTTTAGTAGGGCTCAAGTACGCTATCCTACAAAAAAGGTTAAAATAAAGAATACAAATAGGAAAGGAAAAATACTACAAAATAATAAAACAATTACTATCTAAAATACACTCCCCAGCAACGGCACCATTTTGATGCCAGGGAAATTGAGTGTTCGTGTAGGGACACTCTCATTGATTTCGGCTCCCGCTCTACATGGAAAAACCTAAGTTACTACTACACTTGTGAGGCAAGCACAACGGTAAGTCGGGTATCATAAGAAATACACAGGGAGTGATAGAATTTTAGACTGGTAATTGTTTTAGTACTTTAGGAATAAAAGCACAAAAGGTGATATCGTGGTTACGGTGAGAAAAGAAAAGAAAAGTTAATTCTACACAAAAGTAGAGCTAGAGACGGGATCTCATACTACCACAGGGATCAAAACAACTACTAATTATAATTCCATCTCGAAAACATTTAACTGAGCATTTATAATTAAGCATAAACTTCATGCAATAAAGAATTTTAACCCAAAGTTGCTTGAATAAACATTTAGTAAAAAATTATCACAAGCGGATTAAATTCGGATTGTCGCTATAAACACTAAAGTTGCGTGACAAATAAAGTTAAACGCATAACAATCCAACTTTAATACATACAGTTTCAATTAAACACAATTTTACAGAAAACCTAATTTTCAGAGCTCGAGGCCCATTAATGGCGGAACACAACCCCGACCCTATGTATCTAAGGGCTAAGCATGACTTAAACTAAATAACTAGATTAAAACAATAAATAACTAAATGAAACTAATTAACTAGGCAAGGAAAATGAATAACATAACTATATTAATGGAGAGGATAATGAATAAATCAACTTACAAACCCAAATGGATGTCAACCCAAGAAGAAATGAAGATGAGCTCTCAAAACCAAACCCTAACCTAAGATATCTTACAAAACTAAGTATATCTTCTTATTACAACAAATATCCCTTATATAGCAAGTTGGAATTAAAATACAAAAGAAAAGGAAGGCAAACTATCTGAGAAAAATAGGGGGTCGATCGATCAATGGTTCAAAAACATGCCTATTGTATCCCAAGATTTCAGAAATAAGAAGGGTTCGATCGATCGACGAAGCAAGTATCAACAAAGCTTCCTTCCATTTTAGTTTGTTTAGAATTCTCTTTCGCTAAAACTCCCGTAACTTCTTCATTAGGAATCAAATTCGTGCACCGTTTGTAACCACGCGAAGCTTGAGATGAGGGTTACAACTTCCATGTAGATGTTGGGCCAGTGCCCAAACTATGAGGTGATCAAAATGACCTTACGCATGCACTAATGTACGAAACTTTATCAGAATGCGTCTTCACTTCAGACTAAGTATCTAAATACCTATAAAAGCTACATTAACCTCTGCAATGCATGTTAACATAGAAATACGAGGTTGTCTTGATAATGAGCATAAATTTAGGGATTAAGATACCCTAGGGGGATAATAACGCATAGGTTAATGGGTGAAATACATAATATTTGCGTTGTATCACATGCGATCAGTTCCTACGAGTTACATTGGTCGAGTACGAGGTGTTAGGGCCTATCACGGGGCTATTTGAGGGTTGTTTTAGGATTTTGTATTCTGACACCAAGTTTTTCAGCCTAGGTCTAAATATTTTCAAGTTATTGTCATATTAACGGACCGAAAGTACCATAAACTCGTGGTTCGTTCAAACGAGTTACATTGGTCCCGTGCGAGGTGTCAGTGTCTTTCACAGGGTCGTTTGGGGGCTGTTTCGGGGTTCCCCCCACTAGCGCCATGTTTTTAAGACTAAGTCTAGATATTATCAAATTATCACCATATTCTCAAATCGGGAGTCCCGTGACCATGCGGTCAGTTACTACGAGTTACATTGGTCTCGTGCGAGGAGTTTGCGCCTCTCACAGGGCCATTTGGGGGGCTATTTTTGGATTTTCCACTCTAAGGCCATGTTTTTAATCCTAAGTCACAAAATTTTCAATTTATCATTGTATTCTCAAAATAGGAGTCTTGTGACCATGTGGTCAGTTCCTACGAGTTAGATTGGATCCGTGCGAGGTGTCGGTACCTCTCACTGGACTGTTTGGGGTTCCCCCTCTAGCTCCATATTTTTAAGACTAAGTCTATATAACTTGATATTATCACCACATCATCAAACTGAGTGTCCCATGACTACGCGGTCGGTTCCTATGAGTTACATTGGTCCCATGTGAGGTGTTGGTGCTCTCACGGGGCTGTTTGATGACTGTTTTAGGTTTTCGCACTCTAACGCTAAGTTTGTAATCCTATGTCTAGATATTTTTTTAAATTATCTTCGTATTATCAAATCGGAAGTCCCGTGACCATGCGGTTGTATCAATAGAGTTAGATTGGTCCCTTTCTAGGTGTCGGTGCCTCTCACGGGACCGTTTGGGGGCTGTTTCGGGGTTTCCCACTCTAGTGCCATTTTTAAGCTTAAGTTTAATTATTTTCAAATTGTTATCGTATTCTCAAATCGGGAGCCCAGTAACCATGCGATCAGTTACTACAAGTTACATCAGTCCCGTACAAGGAGTCGGTGCCTCTCACGTGGCCGTTTGGGAGTTGTTTCAGGTTTCCCCCTCTAACACCATGTTTTTAATCCTCAGTTTAGAAAATTTTAAATTATGACCATATTCACAATTTGGGAGTCCCGTGACCACGCGACCAAATCGTACGAGTTAGATTTGTCTCATGTGAGGTGTCGATGCCTCTCACAGGCCGTTTGGGGGCCATTAGGGGTTCCCCCTATAACGCCATGCTTTTAAGACTAAGTACTAAAACTTTCAAATTATTACCGTAATCGCAAACCCGGAGTTTTATGACCACGCTGTCAGTTTCCATGAGTCACATTTGTCTCGTGCGAGGTGTCGGCCCTTCTCATGGGTCCGTTTGGCGGATATTTTGGGGTTCCCCCTCTAACACCATGTTTTTACTCTAGATCTAAATATTTGGAAATTATCATCGTATTCTCAAATCGAGAGTCCCGTGATCACGAGGTCAGTTCCTACGAATTACATTGGTCCCATGCGAGTTGTCGGTGCCTCTCAAGGGGCCATTCAGGGTTGTTTAGATATCTTGACCTCTAGAGACATGTTTTTTAGACTAATTCTAGATATTATCAAATTATCACTGTATTCTCAAACTGGGAGCCTTGTGACCAAGTGATCAGTTCCTACGAGTTACATTGGTCCCGTGCGAGGTGTTGGTACTTCTCACGGGGTCGTTTAAGGGTTATTTTGGGCTTCCCCCTCTAGCGCCATATTTTCAAGCCTAGTCCCAATATTTTTAATTTATCTCCATATTCTCAAAGCGGGATCCCCGTGACCACGTGGTGAGTTCCTACGTGTTAGATTGGTCCGTGCGAGGTGTCGGTGCCTCTCACGGGGATATTTTAGGGATGTTTTGGGGTTCCCCCTTCTAGAACCATGTTTTTAAGACTAACTCTTGATATTTTCAAATTATCACCGTATTCTCAAATCAAGATCCCCATGACCATGTGGTCAATTGCTACGAGTTACAATGGGCCCGTGCGAGGTGTCGATACCTCTTTCGGGGTTATTTAGGGGCTATGTCAGGGTTCCCCCTCTAGAGCCATGTTTTAAACATAAGTCTAGATATTTTCAAATTATTAAGTTATTCTCAAACCGAAAGTCCCTTGACCATGCTGTTAGTTCCTACGAGTTACATTGATCCTGTACGAGATGTTGGTCCCTCTCGCTGAGCCGTTTAGGGACGGTTTTGTCATTTCCCCCTCTAGCGCTATGTTTTTAAGCCTAAGTCTAGTTATTTTAAAATTATCACCGTATTCTCAAATCGGGAGCCCCGTGACCACATGGTCAGCTCTTACGAGTTACATTAGTCCCGTGCTAGGTGTTGGTGCCTCTTATGGGGCCGTTTCAGAGTTATTTTGTGTTTTCGCACTCTAATACCATATTTTTAAGCCTAAGTCTAGATATTTTCAAATTATCTACGTATTCTCAAATCGGGAGTCTTGTGACCATGCGATCATTTCTTGCGAGTTACATTGGTCCCATGCAAAGTGTTGGTGCCTCTCATGGGGCCGTTTAGGGATGTTTTGTGTTTTCACACTCTAACAGCAAGTTTTTAAGCCTAGGTCTAGATATTTGAAAATTATCATCATATCATCAAACCGAGAGTCCCGTGACCATGCGGTCAATTCTTATGAGTTACATTGTTCCCGTGTGAGGTTTTGCTGCCTCTCACGATGCTGTTTCAGGGCTATTTTAGGTTTTTGTAATCTGACACCAAGTTTGTAAGTCTAAGTCTTGATATTTTCAAATTATCATCGTATCATCAAATCGGAAGTCATGTGACCGTACAGTCAGTTCACACGAGTTACATTGGTCCCGTATCCAACTGAGAAGATATGTTTGTGCTTGTATTTTATAGCGTTTAAGCTTCGGTATTATCTGTTACCGAGGTAAATGTCATGTGAGGTGTATAGATCAAACACATGTTATCGATACTATTTCTCAAAAGTCGTATTAGAAAATGGGTTTTTTATACATATATCTCTGCACCTAAGTCTTTAACTGTTTGTAGGTGCGCCAACTTTAAATAGATGAGGGGAACTATTTCTAAAGTAAACATATTCACGGGAATGGAAGGAAGATCTAGCTGGGGGGAAGTAATTCATAACAGATGATGAATAAGACATGATAAGACCCATATTCTATTCCCCAATTGATTACCTCATTGCGCATGCCTTTCACTCTTGAATTAACTCTTGAACTAAAAAAAGGGTGGTCGTGGATCAGATTGTGCTTGTCACTCCAAATTAATGATGTATTCTCAAATCAGGATTCTTATGACCAAGCAGTCAATTCTTACGAGTTATATTGGTCCTATATGAGGGGTAAGTGCTTCTCATGGGGCGTTTGGGGGATGCTTCTCCCTTCCCCCTCTAGCCCCATTTTTTAATCCCAAGTCTAGATATTTTCAAATCATCACCATATTCTCAAATCGGGAGCCCCGTGACCACATAATCAATTCCTACGAGTTACCTTGGTCCTGTGCAAGGGGGCGGTGCCTCTCGCGGGGACGTTTGAGGGCTATTTCGGGGATCCCCCCTTAACACCATTTTTAAACCCTAAGTCTAGAAATTTTAAAATTATCATCGTATTCTCTCACTAGGAGTCCCGTTACCATTTGGCTAGTTCCTCCGAGTTACATTGGTGCCATACGAGGAGTCAGTGCCTCTCACGGGGTCATTTAGGGAGCTATTTTGGGGTTCACCTCTCTAGATTTTTATGTCTATGTTTATATTCTTTCATATTATCTCTGTAATATCAAACTGGGAATCCCGTGACCACATGGTCAGTTCCTACGAGTTACAATGTCCCTGTACGAGGTGTCAGCGCCTCTTACAGGGACTTTGGGGGTTGTTTCGGGGTTCCCCCTCTAGCGCCTTCTTTTATAGCCTAAGTCTAGATATTTTCAAATTACAGCAGTATTATCAAGTCAGGAGCCCCATGACCACGCGGTCAGTACCTATGAGTGACATTGGTCCCGTGCGAGGAGTCGGTGCCTCTTATAGGGTTATTTTCGGGATGTTTCGAGTCTCCCCCTCTAGCGCCATGTTTTAAAGCCTAAGTATATAAATTTTGAAATTATCACCGTAATCACAAACTGAGAGTAATTTGACCATCCAACGAGTTCATAGGAGTTACACTAGTCTCGTGCGAGGTGTCGATGCCACTCACGAGGCTATTTAGGGGAGGTATCGGGGTTCCCCCCACTAGCATCATACTTTTAAGCCTAAGTCTAGATATTTTCAAATTATTGTAGTAATCACAAACCGGGATCCCCGTGATCATGCGATCGATTCCTACGAGTTACATTTATCCCACATGAGGTGTCGTTGTCTTTCACAGGGCCGTTTGAGGGCTATTTCGGGGTTCCCCCTTCTATCTCCATTTTCAAGTCCATGTCTAGAAATTGTCAAACTATCATCATATTCTCAAATTGGGAGCCCCCTGATCATGCGATCAATTACTACGAGTGACATTAGTCCCGTTCGAGGTGTCGGTGCCTCTCATAGGGACGTTTGGGGGCTGATTCGGGGTTCTCCCCTCTAGAGGCATGTTTTTAAGCCTAAGTCTAGATATTTTCAAATTATCATTATATTCTCAAATCAAGAGTACTGTGGGCACGCAATCAGTTCCTATGAGTTACATTGGCCCTGTGCGAGGTGTTGGTGCCTCTCACGGGCCTATTTGGGGGATGTTTCGAGGTTCCCCCTCTAGCTCCATGTTTTAAAGTCTATATGTAGATATTTTAAAATTATGGTCTTGTTCTCTAATTGGGAGTCCCGTGACCAGGATGTCAGTTTCTAAGATTTACATTGGTCCCGTGCCAGGTGTCAGTGCCTCTCACGGAGCTGTTTGGGGGCTATTTCGGGGTTCCCCCTTTAGTGCAATTTTATAAGACCAAATCTTGATATGATCAAGTTATCACCGTATTCTCAAATCGAGATCCCCGTGACAACGCGGTCAGCTCCTACGAGTTACACTGGTCTAGTGCGAGGGGTCGGTGCCTCTCACATGGCCATTTGGGGGCTATTTTCCGGTTCCCCCTCTTGCACCATGTTTTTAGGCCTAAGTCTAGATATTTTAAAATTATCATCGTACTCTCAAACAGGGAGTCTTGTGACCACACGATCAGTTCTTACGAATTATGTTGGTCCTGTGTGAGGTGTCGATCCCTCTCACGGGGCTGTTATTTCGGGGTTCCCCCTCTAGTGCCATGTTTTTAAGACTAAGTCAAGATATTATCAAATCATCATCGTATTCTCAAATTAGGAGCCCCGTAACCACGCGATCAATTCATGCGAGTTACATTGGTCCCGTGCGAGGTGTTAGTGCCTCTTATGGGGATGTGTAGGGGTAGTTTCAGGGTTCCCCCTCTAGAGACATGTTTTTAAGCCTAAGTCCTGATATTTTTGAATTATCACTGTATTCTCAAACGGGAAATCCTATGACCACACGGTCAGTTCCTACGAGTTAGATTGGTCCCGTGCGAGGTGTCGGTACCTCTCACTCGACCGTTTGGGGGATATTTTTGGGTTCCCCCCTCTAGCACCATATTTTTAAGACTAAGTATATATATTGTAAAATCATCATCGTATTCTCAAATCGGGAGCCCCGTGACCACTCGATCAGTTCCTACGTGTTAAATTGGTCCCGTACGAGGTGTCGCTGCCTCTCACGGGGCTGTTTGGGAGATGTTTCAGGTTTCCCCCTTCTATCTTCATGTTTTGAAGACTAAGTCTAGATATTTTCAAAATATCACCTTATTCTTAAACTGGGAGTCCCATGACCATGCTGTCACTTCCTATGCCTTATGTTGGTCCCGTGCGAGGTGTTGGTGCCTCCCATTGGGTGATTTGGGGACTATTTTACGGTTTGCCCCTCTAGCATCTTGTTTTCAAGCCTAAGTCTAGGTATTTTCAAATTATTTCCGTATTCTCAAATCGAGAGTCTCGCGACGACGCAGTCTGTACCTAAGAGTAACATTGGTCTCGTGAGAGGTGTCGGTGCCTCTCACGGGGCCATTTGGGAGCTGTTTCGCCCCCCCTCTAGAACCATGTTTTTAATCCCAAGTCTAGATATTTTCAAATTATCAATGTATTCTCAAATTGGGAGTCCCATGACCACACTGTCAGTTCCTACGAGTTACGTTGATCCCGTGCGAGGTGTCGGTGCCTCTCACGGGGCCGTTTTGGGACTGCTTCCCCCTCTAGCGCCATGTTTATATGCCTAAGTCTATATATTTTAAAATTACCGTCGTATTTTTTAACCGGGAGCACCGTGGACATTCGATCAATTCAAATGAGTTACATTAGTCCCGTGCGAGGTGTTGGTGCCTCTCACGGGGCCATTTAGGAGCTCTTTTATGCCAAGTTTTTAAGTGTAAGTCTAGATATTTTCAAATTATCAATGTATTCTCAAACCGAGAGTCCTATGACCATGCAGTCAGTTTTTGCGAGTTACATTGGTCCCGTGCTAAGTGTTGGTGCCTCTAATAGGGCTTTTGGAGTTATTTCAGGTTTTCACACTCTAACGACATGTTTTCAGCCTAGGTTTAAATATTTTCAAATTATCATCATATCATCAAACCGAGAGTCCCGTGACCATGCGGTCACTTCCTATGAGTTACATTGGTCCCATGCGAGGTGTTGGTACCTTTCACGGGGCTGTTTGAGGGTTGTTTTCGGTTTTCGCACTCTGACACCAAGTTTGTAACCCTAAGTATAGATATTTTGAAATTATCATCGTATTATAAAACCAGAAGTCCCATGACCACATGATTAGTTCAAATGCATTACATTGGTCCCATGCGAGGTGTCGGTGCCTCTCACGGGGATGTTTTGGGGTTGTTTTGGGGTTCTCCCCTCTAACACCTTATTTTTAAGCCTCAGTCTATAAATTTTAAAATCATGACCAAATTCACATACCGGGAGTCCCATGCCCACACGGTCAGTTCTTATGAGTTACATTGGTCCCCTGCGATGTGTTGGTGCCTCTTACTGGGTTATTTGTGAGCTATTTTGGGGTTCGCCACGCTAATGCCATGCTCTTAAGCCCAAGTCTATAAATTTTTAAATTATTAACAAATTCATAAACCGGGTGGCCCGTGACCACGTGGTCAATTTCTATGCGTTACATTATATTTGTGCGGGGTGTCGGTGCGTCTCACGGGGCCATTTGGGGGGTGTTTCGGGGTTACCCCTTCTAGTGGCATGCTTTTAAGCCTAAGTGTAGACATTTGTGAATTATCAAGGTATTCTAAAGTTGAGAGTCCCATGACCAGGCAATCAGTTCCTTCGAGTTACATTGGTCTCGTACGAGGTGTCGATCCCTCCCACGGGCCTGTTTGGGGGATGTTTCATGATTTCCCCCTCTAGCAACATGTTTTTAAGCCTAAGTCTTGATATTTTCAAATTATAACCGTATTCTCAAATTGGGAGCCCCGTGGCCACGTGGTCAGTTCCTACGAGTTATATTGGTCTAGTGCGAGGTGTCGGTGCCTATCATGAGGCTATTTTGGGGATGTTTCGGGATTCTCCCCTCTAGCAACCATGTTTTAAGCCTAATCCATGATATTTCCAAATTATCACTCTATTCTCAAGTGGGGAGTCCCATGACCATGTTGTCAGTTCCTACGAGTTATAATGGTCCCGTGCGGGTTATCGGGGCATATCACAAGGCCGTCTGGGGGGCTGTTTCACCATTTCCCCCATTAGCGCTATGTTGTTAAGCCTATGTCTAGATATTTTTAAATTTTTGCCATTTTATCAAACCTAGAGCTCTGTGACCCCCCCAGGTCAGTTCCTACGAGTTACATTGGTCCCGTGCAAGGTGTCGGTGCCTCTCACAGGGCCGTTTGGGGGAAGTTTCGAGGTTCTTCCCTCTGGTGCCATGTTTTTTAGCCTAAGTTTAGATATTTAAAAATTATTACCATGTTATCAAATCGAGAGCCCCATGACCACGCGGTCAGTTCCTACTAAATAAAAAACCACTTAAGTCGTTTAATTCAAGATTAAACTATCTAAATGCCTCTAAACAGTTTATTGAAGAAACTCTTTTCTTATATCAAATTTTAAACACAAGATGTGTAAAACTGTATGAACGAGTTATTTTAGGAATAGGTTTACTAGTTTTGAAAAACAAAACTTAAGAAAATTAAACCAACATAGTCTTAAGAAAGGGATGAGATGAAGATGAAGTTTACATAAGCAATTTTTACGTGGTAAAACCCCACCCAATTGGGGAAAAATCCACGGAGGTCTCTACACCTCAAACGTAAAAATCCACTAAAATAGAGTTACAGTTTACAAACTATATAACAATCAAGACACACAATTAGACCTAATTCTAAGTTCAAAAATATAAAAACGCCTCTGGATTTTTTGATTTCTCCCAACGCTCTGATGTTGTTGATGCTCTCTCAGCTTCGTAATTCCACTCCTTTTAGCTTTACGTCGACTTAAAATGTCCAAGATCTCAACACAAACACCTTTCAGTGTAGTAGTGTTATAGTGTAAGTGGTGATGTGCTCTAAATCACATGCATGCACCACACACACACACACACACACACACACACACACACAGAGACACACTTAATTACAAACAGTATAAAAAATAAATCACAAATATGCAAAGGAATTTTTGAAATCAGTTTAAGCAAAATCTCAAACTTTGGATCTTTGAAATATCCACAGATCAAGAGGGAATCTTGCTATATACATGAGCCAAGATCCTCTGCACTTTTTATTTGAAAATATTTACACTTATTTCACAAAATGTGAAATAAAAGTGCAAATCCCCAATTATGATCTCAACTAGATCTAAGTCTTAATATTCAAAGAAACTGAACTTTGAAAAAGTCTTGTTGGTTTAGGGTATGAAAATAACATATCAGTTAGAAAACAACCAACAAAATAAGATTTCTCGGAAGAAGAAATTAGTACTACGCAATATCTACGTGAAATGTATCACATAGATCAAATCTCAAAGTTCTATGAAAGAAAATCAGATTTAACCAACGTGATTAAGTTGAGAAAGAGATAAAGCACAGAAGAGGATGTATCTATTTGAATCTCAAACTAACTCTCTCACATAAAAGGTATTCTGGAAGGATTTGGCCAGAGTTTAGTTTAGGGTTTGATTTCTCTTTTCTCTCTCTCTCTCTCTCTCTCTCTCTCTCTCTCTCTCTCTCTATCTATCTATCTATCTATCTATCTATCTATTTATCTATCTATCTATCTATCTATTTTTTCTCAGAAGTGAGGCTGGCCAAAGATTATAAACGTATTACATATGGATTGCATTTATAGTATGAGATGGAAGGCTCTGGAAACTCAAGGCAAATCAATGCTCAGAATTGAGTTTAAAAGACCGAAGAAATCCAAGGGTTAATGTTGCACAACTTGAAAGCCAACCCTCACTGGTTGATCCAGACGACATAAGGATCATCTCAGATAACATGAAGGTCGTTTTAAAAGTATCCACGGGTTAACAGTTAAGCACAAGTATGTGAAAGCGTAGAAACACAAATCTAGCCGTTGTCAAAGCAACATGTGTAAGGCTAAGATTGAACTTTAAACGCGTGCTTTTGAACTTCTAAAAATACAAATTGTGCCCATAAATTTTTCAAGTGCTTTCGGTTTCTACCGAAGCATAAATTTAACAACTTATGGAAATTATAAATCAGCCCTCAACCTTTTAAAAACCAATTTTTAATTTCTAAAAAATGTTTAAAAAATTATTTAAAATATCCTAAAAATTATAGAAAATTATTTTAGAGCGATTTAACTCATACATAACCAAATAATGAATAAGGCAAGTACATATGCAACACATGAATGCATCCTAGGTGAAGTGTTGGTGTACTACCTTTTGGACAATTTAGAGGAACTCAAAATGAAGAGTCTGAAGGTTCTTTGGTTTGAAAGGGTATGACTCAATTTTATTACTATTTCCAAACTAGATAAGCACCTATATAATATAGAATCAATTGAGTCAAAGATATAGAGTGATTCAATCTCCCCTTGGAAATATGAGAAAAAATATCCTTTGAGTCATCTATGACTTGTAGGGATACAAAAGAAATAATAAAATCCCATTCTTATACAAAAATTCTATCTACCCAATATATTAAAAAGAGAAAATTACAAAACTCAACTACATACAGACCAATATCCTAACAAAATTCTATTGCAAATGAAGGTCCCGATTCGTGAAAATGAGATACTTAAGATCAAAAATTTTAGTTGAGAATACACCAAAATGTCCAAGACGACTCAAATTTCTCCCCCATTTTGTCTCAAATGGACAAAGGGCAAAGAAAACTAGTAGAAATAATAAATCATTCTTCTTCCATGACCATACTAATAGATTTATGCAAAGATTCAAATCGAAGAAAATCTGAAGGTTTTGTAAATAGGTTAGCTAATTGCAATTCAGTAGGAAGGTAATTTATTTCTAACTCCTTAGATTCAACTAACTCGCGTATGAAATGATATCTGATTTTAATGTGTTTGGTATGAGAGTGATGAACACGACTTTTAAAAATATTAATCGCTCTTTGATTATCACAATAGAGATGTACCTTGTCTTCAGTTATACCATAATGTTTCAGCATTTGTTTTAGCCAAAGTAATTGTGCACAACAACTTCCTGCTGCAATATATTCGGATTCGGCAGTAGACATGGAAGTGCAATTTTGTTTCTTATTACTCCATCCTATCAAATTGTTACCAATATAGTAACATGTTCCGGAAGTACTCTTACTATCATCGATACAACCAGCCCAATCAGCATCGATGTAACCTATTATAGTACTAGAACTGTATTTATTATACCAAAGTCCTAAATTTAAAGTGCCTTTAATGTATTTAATAATTCTTTTAACGCGCAATAGGTGACTTTATTTAGGATTATCTTGATATCGGGCACACACGTAGACAGAGTACATGATATCAGGATGGGAGGCAGTAAGATAAAGTAAGCTTCCTATCATACTACGGCACAAAATAGAATCAATGGATTTGCCATTCTTATCTTTATAAAGTTTGACATAGGGACCCATAGGAGTTCTAGCTTCTTTAGCTATTTCTAGGCTAAACTTCTTGACAATCTCTAAGGCGTATTTAGAGTGCGATAGAAACAACCCTTATGAATTCTGTTTAACTTGGAGCCCTAAGAATAATTGCAACGCCCCCATAAGTGACATTTGAAATTCTTTGTGCATAATGTCCGAGAAGGTCTTGACTTCTAAAGGGGAGGTGGATTGAAAAATGATATCGTCAACATAAACTTGAGCAATACTAATGTTGTTGTCAAAATGCTTGACAAAAAAGGTTTGTTCATTCCCTTCTCTCCTGAATCCTTTGTCTAAAATAAAGGTGGATAGAGGATCATACCAAGCTCTAGGAGATTATTTTAACCCATAAAGAGCTTTTTTAATATGATAGAAATAATTTGGGTGATGAGGGTCAATAAACACTTTGGGTTGTTCTACATAGGTCTCCTTTGTTAATATTTCGGTAATGAAGGCTGAGTTAACATCCATTTGATATAGTGTGAAATGAAAATGACAAGATATGGCAAAAAGTAAGCGAACAGATTCGAGGCGAGTGACAGGAACAAAAGTTTCCTCGAAATCTATTCCCTCAATCTGAGAGTATCCCTGGGAAACTAATCTAGCTTTATTCTGAATAATCATCCCAGATTCATCAGTCTTATTTTTAAAAATCCAATGTGTGCCAATAATCTTTAATTTTCAAGTATGGGTACAAGATACCAAATATCATAAATGACAAATTGAAGAAGTTCCTCCTGCATATCACTTATCCACAAAGTGTCATTCAAGTCTTCGTTTACAATTTTTGGCTCAATAAGAGGCACGAAATGTGCAAAGTGATCAATGTTACGAAGTTGAGATCTTGTGAGAATAGGCTCAGTAGGATTCCCAACTACACTATCTAAAGGACGATCTTTGGAAACCCAGTTAGGTACTTCAGGGGTCTTAGTTGGTAAAGATTCAACTATTTTCGTAGAGTCATAATTAAAAATATTTTCAGACTCATCCACAATAATTGGTTCTTTGGTCTTACTTTCTGCATTAGTGTCACTTACAACTACATTAATGGATTCCATCATGGTTTTCGTATGAAGATTGTAGACAGGATAGGCTCTACTATTTGGAGAATATCCTAAAAAATGGCTTTATCTCCTCAAGTTTCAAATTTAGATAGATGTTCTCTGTCCTTACAGACATAGCAGGTGCTACCAAAGGTTCTAAAGTATTTTAGGTTAGGTTTCTTCCCATACCAAAGCTCATTGGATGTTTGCTTGGTATTTTTCCTTAAGTAGACTCGATTGATTATATGATAGGTGATACGAATGGATTCCACCCAAAAATATTTTGGTAGATTTTTGCATGAATCATCACACGAGCCATTTCTTGAAGAGTACGATTTTTACGCTCAGTAATCCCATTTTGTTGAGGTGTCTTAGGAGAACTAAATTCATGTTTGTAACCATTATAGTCACAATATTCTATGATACCTGAATCTACGAATTCTCCTCCTCTATCACCACGAATTCTATCTACTGGGGAGTCCTTTTCGTTTTCTATACGAACTAAGATTTTTAAAAACTTACGAAAGGTTTCTGATTTGTGTTTTAAAAAATCAACCAAGGTAAATCGAGTGAAATCATCAACCATAACAAGGACTTAACTTTTGACACAAAGACTAACAGTACAAGAAGGACCCATTAGGTCCATAAGGATGAGTTCTAGAGGTAAATTTCTTCTGGGGAGCCTTAACAATTTTCCCTTCATGACATGGACCACAAAAAATCTTTGAAATTGGTTTGATCTTAGGAAGACCTCTAACTATCTCTTGTGGGCACCATTTACCAAGACTATCATAATTAATGTGACCCAACCTATTATGCCATATGTTATTACCATCCACTCTAGCAATGTTACAAAACTCTCTACTTGGATGGATTGTGTAGCCGTTATCTGGAATACGGAGTCCTATAATAATGAAATCACCTTTTTCATTTAAAATCTTACAACTGTCCTTTGAAAAAGCGACAGTATGGTTTGAATCACAAAATTGTGATATACTTAGTAAATTGGCTTTATGTCCTTTCACTAAGAGAACATATTCAAGAATAGGTAGTCCTTCTTCATGGAGTGTTCCTTTACCAATGATTTGGGCTGATTCACCATCTCCAAATAAGACTTTTCCTTCATAGAAGTTGGTTTTGTTCAAAAGTTTGGAATCATCATCGGGCATATGTTTGGAACAACCTGAGTCTAAATACCATCAAGTTGTAGTATGTTCAGTTCTAAAAGTACCGATCACTATGTTGAATTTTAACTAGGGTAAAAGATCATCTTTTCTAACCCAAATTGCTCTAGTTTTCAATTTGCGCTTATTAGCTCGTATTTGATAAAACTTGCGAGCTTCTGTCTTTTTCTTAAAAGATTTTTGCGCATTTTTATTGTTGTTATAAACAGTTAGAGCAATTGGTCTAGAATAGAATCTAGGATTCCTTCTTGTTGATGGTCTTTTAGTATTATTCATTTTCCTTCTATTACGATAGTTAGAATTCTTGTATGGCTGTCTAGGAAGGACATAATTGCTTCGACATCTCCTATAATAGTTGAAGTTATGGTAAACATGAGAGTTATAGACTAGATTACATAGACGTTCGGAATAGAAACCCCAAGGGAATGTCCATAGACATCACAATAGGAGTATTAAAGATGGGACGTATAACTCACAACCTTAGGAAATTTTGTATTCAAAGGTTTGTTTAGGATTTGAGTTCTAGTCTTGTTCCTAGGTGGCACAGGATGAAACATCGAATCTGCTTGTCGAATAGGGGGCAGACATATTTATCCTTTTTTCAACATTAAGATTATAGTAGCTTGCTTCACCAATGTCTAACTTCAATTATTTTTTTATCAAACTCATTTTTCAAACCTTGAAAATCTGGACAAGTTTCAATAGGTCCTTTTCCACTAGACACAAACTTTATATTTTCAACATTTTTAGTTTGGGTCTTAGATTTGGGACAAAATCCGATTCCAGTTCTTTCACCAGAATTGGTTTTGCTTTCAACAACACAATATTTAAAACATTTAGAAATATTTTCAAATTTTGCAAGCTTTTTGAAGATTGTGGATGTATTTTCTTTTGTTTGTTCCAATTCTAACATTGTTCCTTTCTATTTTTTTTCTAGAATTTCATTAGAGTTAGATAACTCTGTCAGTTTTTGCTCAAAATTTTTGATTTCATTCTCATGAGTTAGACATTGAGTAGTGTACTCTTCAGCATTTTGTTTGATCATCAAACTTAGGGTTTCTATCTTCTGGGTAAGATCCTTGACAATCTTTTCAAGCATAGTGCTTTTCTTGAGAGTTTTTATGTACAATGTGTGAATGTCAGGATGGTCATCATTTTCAGAGTCACTAAGTGTGCAGTGTCCCTTAGCTGTTCATTTTTAGGACTCACACACCCATTGACATCAACAATAGAGCGTTCCCTTTGACTCACACATACAACGTTCGAAACATTATAAACATTCTTAAGAAATAAGGGAGATAAACCAGTAGGCACAGTGTCAGTTAACATAGAATGATCAGATTCCTCATCATCATTGTAGATTATCTTAGCAAAGAATGACATACAAGGGTCCAATGTGTTAGATGAATCGGGTTCATCATTTTCAGAGTCACTTGAATCATCCCACGTCTTGCTTATATGAGCCCTATTATGTTTGTGATTTTTTCTAAGTTAACTCTACAGTCACTAGCCATGTGTCCTAACTTCCCACATTTATAGCATTCAATATTTTTAAGGTCTTTCTCAGGTCACTTGTGATTGTCAGTATGGTGTTTGTCTTGTCTTCTCTCACGATTCTTGTTGTTAGATTGATTGGGATAAGTAGGTTTGCCTTGTATTTTTGCTATTTTATTTCGAAAGTTCACAATTTTCTTAAACTGCTAGACATCAAGGAAATATGATTATCCAACGTATCTAATTACGATCCTCATTAGAGTCTATGTCAATGTTAGGTATACTAAGTTTAGGTGTGGTCAAATTATATGAAAAAACAAGATTGGAGGCGAACTATTTCTTTTGGGACTGGGATAATTGTTTCTTAAATTCTAATTCCATTTCCACATTTCTCAGTTTTCAACTGACAGGTGTAAGATTTTGATCATCCATCTCCTCAATTTCATATCTCTTATTATCAAATTTTTGTGGAAGTGATCTTAATATTTTAGAGACAATTTTCTTTCTATCATAAAAAATCCTATTAGCGTGCAATTTGGTCACAATGTCTGTCAGTCGTCATCAAATGAATCAATCTCAATCATGATCAAGGAGTTCTAATGCTGAATTAACATTTGTGTTTTAGCATCTTTAACTCTGGTATCACCCTCATGTGCAGTTACTAGGGTGTCCCATCCTTCTTTAGAGGTATAACAAAATGATATCCTTTTAAATCCATGTTCATTAATAGCCATGAATATGGAATTTTTCCTTTATTATTATTAAGTGAAATCTGTTTCTCTTCTTTACTGATTTCATTTAGTAAGTTTTTAATCCTCGTAGTACTTCCTCCAGCGGTTGGTTTTGTAGGAAAAGTGTAACCATTTTCAATAACTTCCTAGACATCATCTCCCAATGTCCCTTTGATTAAGGCAACCATCCTTACCTTCCAGTAAGGAAAGTTGGTTCCATCAAAGAGAGGGGGCCTGGACAGGTTACCTAATCTCTCAAATTTCTCGTCCATAATTTTTTTTGAGAAAACAATTTCAGAAACTCAAGATCTAATGAATTTTTGAAAAACCAACGCTCTGATACCAATTGAAAAAAATACCACTTAAGTCAGTTTAATTCAAGATTAAACTATTTAAATGGCTCTGAACAGTTTGTTGAAGAAACTCTTTTCTTAAAAGAAATTTTAAACACAAGATGCGTAAAACAGTATGAACGAGTTATTTTAGGTATAGGTTTACCAATTTTGAAAAACAAAACTTAAGAAAATTAAACCAACTCAACCTTAAGAAAGGGATGAGAGGAAGAGGAAGTTTACACATACAATTTTAACGTGGTAAACCCCACACATTTGGGGAAACATCAACGGAGGTCTATACACCTCAAAAGTAAAAATCCACTAAAACAGAGTAACAACTTACAAACTATATAACAATATAGACACACAATCAATCCTAATTCTAAGTTCAGAAATATACCATTTCCTCTGGATTTTATGACTTCTCCCAAGGCTCTAATGTTGTTGATGTTCTCTCATCTTTGTAACTCCACTCCTTCTAGATTTACGTCGACTCAAAATGTCCAAGATCACAATAACAACACCTTTCAGTGCAGTAATGTGATAGTGTAAGTGGTGACATGCCCTAAATCACATGCATGCAACTGTCACAAACACACACACACACACACACACACACACACACACACACACACACACACACACACACACACACACACACACACACTTAATTACAGACAATATGAAAAATAAATCACAAATATGCTAAGGAATTTGCAAAATCAGTTTAATCAAAATATCAGACTTTGGATCTTTCAAATATAAACAGATCAAGAGAGAATCTTTATATATACATGAGCCAAGATCCTATGCACTTTTTATTTGAAAATATTTACACTTATTTCACAAAATGTGAAATATATAAAAGTGCAAATCCCCAATCAAGATCTCAACTAGATATAAGTTTGAATATTCAAATAAACTGAAATCGGAAAAGGTTTTGTAGGTTTAGGGTTTGAAAATAACCTATCAGTTAGAAACCAACCAACAAAATGAGATTTCTCGAAAGAAGAAATCAGAACTACGCAATATCTAAGTGAAATGTATCACAAAGATCAAATCTCAAAGTTCTATGAAAGAAAATGAGATTTAACCAATGTGATTAAGTTGGGAAAGAGATAAATGAAATAAGAGGATGGATATATTCTAATCTCAAATTAACTCTCTCATAGAAAAGGTTTTTGGAAGGATTTGGCCTGAGTTTAGTTTAGGGTTTGACTCTTCTCTCTCTTCTCTCTCTCTCTCTCTCTCTCTCTCTCTCTCTCTCTCTTCTCTATCTTTTCTATATTTTCTCTCAGAGGCGAGGCTAGCTAAATATTGTAGATGTATAACATATGGATTGTATTTATAGTAAGAGATGGAAGGCTCTGGAAACTCAAGGCAAATCAACGCTCAGGATTGAGTTTAAAAGATTGAAGAAAATCCAAGGGTTAGTGTTGCAACACCTGAAATCCAACCCTCATTGGTTGATCTAGACGACATAAGGATCATCTCCGATAACATGCGGGTCATTGATTAAAAGTATCCAAGGGTTTCACAATTAAGCCCATGTATGTGAGAGCGTAGAAACACAAATCTAGCCGTTGTGAAAGCAACATGTGTAAGGCTAAGATTGAACTTCAAACACGTGTTTTTGAACTTCTAAAAATACAAATTGCGACCACAAAATTTTCAAGCGCTTTCGATTTATACCCAAGCATAAATTTAACAGCTTATGAAAATTATAAATCAGCCCACACCTTTTTAAAAACCAATTTTTAATTTCTAAAAAATGTTTAAAAAATTATTCAAATTATTTAAAATTTCCTAAGAATTATAGAAAATTATTTTAGAGGGATTTAACACATACATAACCAAATAATTAATATGGCAAGTACATATGCAACACATGAATGCATCCTAGGAGAAGTGTTGGTTTACTACCTTTTGGACAATTTAGAGGAACTCAAAATGAAGAGTCTGAAGGTTCTTTGGTTTGAAATGGTATGACTCTATTTTATTACAATTTCCAAACTAGATGAGCACTTATATAATATAGACTCAAGTGAGTCAGAGATATAGAGTGCTTCACCTGCGAGTTACATTAGTTTCATGCGAGGTATCGGTGCCTCTTATGGGGACGTTTGGGTGTTCCCCCCTCCTGCGCCATATTTTTAAGCCTAAGACAAGATATTTTAAAATTAACATTGTATTCTCAAACCGATATTTTCGTGACCACATAGTCAGTTCATACGAGTTACATTGGTCCCGTACGAGGGGTTGGTGCCTCTCATGGGGTCGTTTGGGGGCTTTTTATTCATTTCCCCCTCTAGCGCCTTATTTTTAAGACTAAATCTAGATATTTTCAAATTATTTCCTTATTCTCAAATCAGGAGTCCCATAACCATGCAACTAGTTCCCACGAGTTACATTGGTCCCATACGAGGTGTCGGTGCCTCTCACATGGCTGTTTAAAGGCTGTCTAGGGTTCCACCCTCTATCTCCATGTTTTTAATCATAAATCTAGATATTTTGAAATTATCTCCGTATTCTCAAATCAAGAGCCTCATGAACCCTCGGTCAATTCCTACGAGTTACATTGGTGCCGTATGAGGTGTTAGTGCATCTCATGGTGCCATTTGGGGGATTTTTTGGGGCTCTCCCCTTTAGCGCCTTTTTTTATGACTAAGTAAAGATATGTTAAAATTATCATGGTATTCTCAAACAAGGAACCCCGTGACCACACTGTTAGTTCCTACGAGTGACATTGGTTTCGTGTGAGGTGTCGGTTCCTCTCACGGGGCCATTTGGGGGCTATTTTGGGGTTCTTCCCTCTAGCGCCATGTTTTTAAGCCTATGTCTAAATATTTTCAAATCATGATCGTATTCTCAAACCAGGAGTCCCGTGACTATGTGGTTTGTTCCTACGAGTTAGATTGGTCCCATGCGAGGTGTTGGTACATCTCACGGGGTCATTTGGGGTCTATTTCGAGGTTTCCCCCTATACTCCATGTTTTGAAGACCGAGTCTATATATTTTACAATAATCTCTGTAGTCACAAATCCATATCCTTGTGACCACACGATCAGTTTCGGCGTGTTAAATTGGTCGAGTTCGATGTGTCGATGTCTCTCACGGGGCCGTTTGGGGGCTATTTCGGGGTGCTCCCCTCTAGCGCCGTGTATTTAAGACTAAGTCTAGATATTTTCAACTTGTCGATGTATTCTCAAACTGGGAGTCACATGACCACGTTGTCACTTCCAACGAGTTACGTTGGCCCCGTGTGAGGTGTCGGTGCCTCTCACGAGGCCGTTTGGGGACTGTTTTGACATTTTCACTCTCTATCGCTTTGTTTTCAAGGCTAAGTTCAGATATTTTGAAATTATCCTTGTATTATCAAACTGGTAGCCTTGTGACCATGCAGCTAGCTCCTACGAGTTACATTGGTCCTATGCGAGGTGTTAGTGCCTGTTATGGGGCCATTTGGGGGTTTTTTCGAGGTTCCCCGCTCTAACGCCATGTTTTTAAGCCTAAGCATAGTTATTTTAAAATTTTTACTCTATTCTTAAATCGGGAGTCCCGTGACCACCCTTTCAGTTACTACAGGTTACATTGGTCCTGTGGGAGGTGTCGGTGCCTCCATCGGGGCAGATTTTCCATTTCCCCCTCTAGCACCATGTTTTCAAGCATTAGTCTAGATATTTTTAAATTATCATCGTATTGTCAAAATTGAGATCTTCGTGACCACGCAGTTAGTTCCTATGAGTTACATTATCTCGTACGACGTGTCGGTGCCTCTTACGGGACCATTTGGGGGATGTTTTGGGGTTCCCCCGTTAGTGCCATATTTTTAAGCCTAAGTCTTTATATTTTCAAATTATCATCGTATTCTCAAATCGGGAGCCCCATGACCATGAAGTCAGTTCCTACAAGTTACATCGGTCCCGTGCACGGTGTTGACGCCTCTCACGGGGCCGTTTTGCCATTTCCCCTAATAGCACCATGTTTTCATGCCTTTGTCTAGATATTTTTAAATTATCACCGTATTCTAAAATAGGAGCCCCCGTAACCATACGGTTAGTACCTACGAGTTACGTTGGTCCAGTGCGTGGTGTTGGTGTCATTCAAGGGGCCATTTGGGGACTCCCCCCTCTAACACCATGTTTTTAAGCCTACGTCTAGATATTTTCAAATTATCACAGTATTCTCAAATTTAGAGTCTCCTATGAGTTACATTGGTCCCGTTTGAGATGTCGGTGACTCTCACAGGGCCGTTTGGAGGGTGTTTTGGGGTTCTGACCTCTTGCACCATTTTTTTAAGCCTAAGCCTAGATATTTTCAAAACATTTCTGCATTATTAAACTGGGAGTCCTGTGACATCGCGACCAGTTCCTACGAGTTACATTGGATCCGTGCTAGGTGTTGGTGCTTCTCACGGGGCCGTTTGGGGGGTTATTTCGCCATTTCCCTCTTTAGTGCCATGTTTTCGAGCCTAAGTCTTGATATTTTCAAGTTATTGCAATATTTTAAAACTGGTAACTCCGTGGCCACGAGGTCAGTTCCTTCGAGTTACTTTTGTCCTGAGTGAGGTGTGGATGCCTCTCACGGAGTCATTTGAGGGTTATTTTACGGTTCCCACCTCTAGCGCCAAATTTTAAGCCTAAGTATAGAAATTTTTAAATCATCACCGTATTCTCAAAACCCGGAGCACTGTTGATACCAAATTTAGTCTGCTGAAATGGCCCAACTGAATGAAGAGGCGTGGCAATCTACGTGGCAACAACAAATACTTCCGAGGAACTCACACGCTCCGAGGAACCATACTACAACGAGGAACACTGCTTCCCCGAGAAACTCACACGCTCCGAGGAACTAGAACTCTCTGAGGAACTATTGGGTACCGAGAAGCTTAGGCGGTCCGAGAAACTCAGGCGATCCGAACTGCACCTCGAACAAAGCATTAATAGCTGGATAACAAACAGTTTGAGTGTTCATTAAATGCTTATCATTAAGACGCACACGCTTACGGGGCATTGAATGTATTACCCTTTCATATGTACTTCATTTAATGTATTACCCTTTCACATTATAGCCTCAGGGATATAAATACATTGTACAATCCTCAGTTGAAGGGGACCGGGATTTCTTGATAGAACCAAAAATCAAGAATTCCCAAACACTCAGCAATAACATAACAGTGGATGTAGGCCATTCTTATAAGGCTGAACCACTTTAAAAATTCTTTGTCTCATTTATTTATCTGTGATTGAATAACTAGATACGATCTAATTTTTTACATCAACAGATTAGCGCCGTCTGTGGGAAACGACTGGTAATATCGTTTTTCATCAAAAATAATTTATCAGAAATGGTTGATATTCCAGAATCCAGCAATCGAAATGCTGGGAGTCCTCCAAATCCATCTGCTCCGCTAAATATTCTAGATCTGGCTGGAATAATGACAAATCTGGCTCAAGGCTAGACCGTCATGCAAGAAACTATGCGACAACTCATACAAACTCTCCATGGCGGTGCACCAACTCATTCAGGACTGCAGAGTATTCAAAGAAATACCCATACGCCTTCTTCACGTACTAGGCGTACCAATTCATATCGCAATGACGAGTCTAAAGATTTTTCTTATCAACCTAGACGAACTTCGTCAGTGCGAGCCACAGATACTGAACAACGTATCACTCTCTCCCCATAAAGGACTAGTGCGCTAGAGAGGTTAAGCAGGGTATCTCCTTTCGATCGATTAGGTCCTAGGAGGAGCAAAAGTCCTCCTAGATCCCCATCGAGGAGTTTTCGATGACCATTAGATTTAAGGGAAGGATATGCCTAGTCGCGACCAGCTGCTCGACAAGAGAGATCCCAAGAAGCCACATCAACACGATCAGTTGCTCGAACCAACAGGCCCGAGGAAGGAAATGATGCATGGAAAGGATCTATTCAAAGGCTGGAGGATAGATTGGGGGAAATGGTTAAAGCTAAGAACCCCCTACAACGAACCTTTATTCGATGAACACCTTTTGTCCAGGCGATTGTAGATTTTACAACACCATAAAAATTCAAAGCACCTGTTGTGACCCCCAAATATGATGGAAAGACTGACCCTGTCTTTCATATAGAACAATACCAAGCTGCAGCCGACATCTATGCTATTCCAGGCGAGATGAGATACAGGGCATTCTCGGGAACTCTTATCGGTTTTGCTTAATACTGGTATAATAATTTTCCTCGGGGTAAGATCTCAAATTTTCTTTAACTGGTCGAGTTATTCATTGGGAATTTCTATTTTGGGGCAAAGCCAGTTAAACGAGTAGCACATTTGTTAAGTGTTAGACAAAAAGCTGGTGAGAGCACTAGAGATTATATAACTCGTTTTAATAACGAGAAACTTGAAGTCATTGATTATGAGGAGAAGACATTGATTACCGCCTTGATGAGTGGACTACTGCCAAACAAGTTGTACTCCACTTTGGCCAAAGATCCACCTAGAACCATGTCGGACCTGATGGGAAAAGCGTCCAAGATTATGAATGCCGAGGAGGCTATGGCTGCGAAGAAGAATATGGATGCCAAAGAAACCAAGGTGGAAGGTGATAAAGCTAAGAAGAAAGAGCATAAGAACAATGGTAATGACAAACATTCAAAAAATAGGTCAGTATGGGACGTAATGAAAAAATAAGATAATTATACTCCTTTGAAGAAGGATATTAACCATGTTCTACAGGAAATCAAGAACAACGAGGAGTTAAACTGGCCAGAGAAAATGAAGGCAGACCCTGACAAGAGGAATAAGGCGAAGTATTGCGAGTTTCATAAAGATCATGGCCATATGACCAAAAATTGCATAGCTCTTAAGAATGAGATTGAAACACTCATCAGACGAGGAAAGCTGTCAAAGTATGTCGATCGTGGAAGCGAAAGAAGAAACAATGATCGAGCAAGAGAGAGGTCTAGATCTCCTCGTCAAGCAGAGGAGAATAAGAAAAGAAACCATGAAGTTGATCCAGAAGACGACCCCGATCTTCCCAAGAGACCAAGGCAGCCATAATGAGAGGTATTTTCAATACACTTTGGGTCATTTGACTGTAATGTTATAACAGGTGGAGATGCAGGAGGAGGAGACCTTACTGCAGAGAGAAAAGCTTACCTCTGTGAGGCTCAAACTTGCTCATATATTCAGCGAATAAATCAAGATGAGGAAGATCGCCCGAGAAAGGTGAACAAAGAGAAATTAGTCATTGGTTTTTCAAAGAATGACCTCGCAGGAGTTTTGTATCCTCATGATGACCCATTACTGATCAAAATGAGGATGAAGGAGGTAATGATTTCCAGAGTACTGGTCGACAATGGTAGCTCGGCAGACATCATGTTCTACTCGTGCTTCGATAGTTTAAATCTAAAGCTATCTCAACTGGAGCTTTATCATAGACCTCTCCTCGGCTTTGCTGGCGAGAAAGTATTTCCACTTGGGACGATCAAGTTGGATATATTCATTGGTACGTGGCCTGCTTGTCGAACAGAAATAATACGTTTCTTCATGATGGATAAGAATGTTCAATCATCATACAATATCATCATGGGAAGAGTAGGATTGAAGAAGTTCGAGGCTATACCATCTACAGTGCATCAGTGCCAAAAATTTCCAACAAATTTTGGAGTAGGAGTTGTGAAAGGTGATCAGAAAGTAGCTCGGGAATGCTATTATTCATCCGCCGAGCAAGAGGAACTAGAGGAATCAAGGAAAAAGACTACTACCTATCAAGTGGATGAAGGTGCAGAAATTGAAACATTGGATCCTAGAGATGAGTCTCAACTCGTGAAGGGTCAAATGGTGGAAGCTACTGAAAACATCATTCTGGACGACGAGCACCCTGAACGAACTACTCAAGTAGGTTCGTCGTTGGAAGCCTCACTAAAACAGGAATTGATAACTTTCTTAAGAAGCAGAAATCAAACTTTTGCATGGAGTCATGAAGATATGCCCGGAATAGACCCAAATTTCTTATGTCATGAACTCAATGTGAATAAGGAGATCAAGACTGTGAAGCAGATAAGAAGAGTATTCAGTCCCGAGAAGAATCAAGATATACAGGAGGAAGTCGAGAAGCTCCAGAAAGCTCGCTTTATTGAAGATGTTAAATATCCAGATTGGTTAGCCAATGTGGTGATGGTAAAGAAGAAAAACAACAAGTGGAGGATGTGTGTAGACTTCACCGACCTCAACAAAGCATGCCCAAAGGATCACTTTCCATTTCCCCGAATTGATCAACTGGTGGATGCTACCTCGGGACACGAGTTGCTGAGCTTTATGGATGCTTATTCTGGCTACAATCAGATTAAAATGAAACCTAAAGACAGGGAAAGTACTTCTTTCATTACCCCTAGGGGAACTTATTGTTATAATGTTATGCCTTTTGGTTAGAAAAATGCAGGTGCGACATATCAGCGGTTGATGAACAAGGTCTTTGCTGAACAAATCAGTTGCAATATGGAGGTCTATGTTGACGATATACTGACAAAGGACAGGAAAGCTGCCGATCATCTAGTTGACTTAAGTCAGACTTTTGATCAACTGGATAAATATCAAATGATGCTGAACCCGACGAAGTGCATATTTGGAGTTCGAGAAGGCATGTTTCTCGGGTACATAGTCAATCAACGAGGCATTGAGGCGAATCCTGAAAAGATCAAAGCTCTATTAGGGTTGCGATCTCCAACGACGAAGAAAGAGGTGCAAAGTCTTACAGGACGAGTAGCAACACTCAATAGATTTGTATCACGAGCAACTGATCGATGTCTCCCATTCTTCAAGACACTCCGAAATACTTTTGAGTGGAATGATGAATGTGAGAAGGGTTTTCAAGACTTGAAGAAATACTTGGGAGCACCTCCACTGTTGTCCAGGCCGGTGATGGGAGAAAAATTGTACTTCTATCTAGCAGTATCGGAGAATGCAGTTAGCTCGGCGTTGATAAGAGTGGAGAATGGAGTACAAAAACCAATTTATTATACGAGTAAGGCCTTTCGAGGAGAAGAGATCAGATATCCAAGGCTAGAAAAGTTAGCACTGGCGCTGATTGAGGCGAGTAGGAGAATGGATCCATACTTCCAGGCTCATACCATAGTGGTATATACTGATATGCCATTGAGGCAAGCCCTTCATAAACCAGAAAAATCAGGGAGATTGATGTACTGGGCAATAGAGCTCGGTGAATATGATATAGTTTATAAACCCAGATCATCGTTAAAAGGGCAGGCCGTAGCGGATTTTATAGCAGAGTTCACCTATCCTGATACTCCCGAGGAGCAAAAGATGCTCGTTGATCAACCTGTGGATGTTACAGGATCAACAAACACAAGCTCAGACCAACTCTAGTTGGTAAAAGGGCAAGTGGATGTTACAGAATCATCAAATTCGAGATCAGACCAACTCCGGTTGGTAAAAGGGAAAGAAAAGATGATCGACGAAGAGCTAGAAATATCAGGGGAAGATGAAAGGAAGCAACAAATATTTCACCTAGGAACTCTGACAGATCAGAAATTTGAAGACGAGTCACCCATATGGAGGCTATATGTAGATGGCTCATCTTGCACAACAGGCTGTGGGGCAGGGATAGTTTTGAGCACTCCAGACGAGGTCGACATGGAATATGACCTACCTTTCCAATTCAAAGCGTCCAATAATGAGGCTGAGTATGAGGCCATGATTGTAGGTCTTAATTTGGAAAAAATTATTGAGGCGCAACAGGTTATTGTCTTCGGTGATTCTCAATTTATCGTAAATTAAATGTTAGGAGTATATGCAGTTAGAGGAGAATTAATGATCAGATATCATGCAAAGGTAAAGGATCTGGTGTCATAATTTGCTGCTATTCAGCTGATCAGAATACCAAGAATGGAGAATGCGAGAGCAGACGCCTTAGCTCGATTAGCATCAGCTACTCGCACCGAGCTATGACGAACAATCCCAATTGAAGTTTTCGCTGGTCGGAGTATAGATGAAGATCTGACGATGAAATTTATTACCTTTGATTTAGTACCATCTTGGATGTATCCCATCAGGGCATATATTGAGGGGGGAGAATTACCAATTGACAAGCTCGTAGCCAAGAAATTAAAGTTTAAAGCTGCTCGATATGTATTAACTAACGATATTATTTATAGACGAGGAATTATGGCAGGTTTACAGAGATGTGTACATCCCTCCGAGGTGAAATAATTGATTGAAGAGATCCATGAAGGGTCTTATGGAGCCCATGTAGCAGGTCAGACGCTTTTGCAAAGGGTGATGATGCAGGGATACTACTGACCGGCGACGAGAGATGATTGTATAGCCTATGCCAAGAAATGTGACAAGTGCCAACGCTTTTCCTCCATCCGAAGAACTCCATAAGCATTGTTGACACCTATAACTTGCCCTTGGCCATTTTCCATATGGGAATAGATTTGGTTGGCTCGCTGCCAACGACCACAGGAAGGTACAAATACCTAGTCGTCGCAGTTGATTAGTTTACTAAGTGGGTATAAGTTGAGCCTCTCATCGATATGACGTACGACAAGGTGTACAAATTCGTTTGGAAGAACACCATTTATCGATATGGTCTTCCTCATGCCTTCATTATAGACTATGAAACACAATTTGATAACGAGGAGTTTGCTGCCTATTGTCATCAGTCAAACATTTTGAAGATCCACTCAGCACCAGGTCATCCTCAAAGCAATGGACAAACTGAAGTGACAAATAGAACGCTGCTAAATGGCTTGAAGAAAGACTTGATGACGCAAAAGCAAACTGGATCAATGAGTTACAGTCAGTACTATGGGCTTACCGAACCACTCCCTGAGTAGCAACTCGAGAATCACCATATATGCTGGCATTTGGAAGTGAAGCTGTTATACCTACCGAGTTGGGCCTCCCAACACACAGAGTACTGAATTTCAATTCCCCTGTCAGCGACTTAATGATAAGATTGGATTTAGACATGCTCGAGGAAGTTAGAGAAGAAGCATCCATTAGAAATGTTGCTTACCAGCAGCGAACAACTTTGTTTTACAATAAGAGGGTGAAGAAGTGCGACCTGAAAGAAGGAGACTATGTGCTGAAGAAAGTAATTCAAAAACACAATAAACTGGAGGCAAACTGGCATGGACCATATCGAGTTACAAAAGTTGTTCGACCAGAAACTTACCGAATAGCAACTTTAGAAGGGGAGGAGTTTAAGAATGCATGGAACACAGAGCACCTATGCAAGTATTATCAGTGATGAATAAAATGAAGACATTCTTCCAAATTCTTTCTTTTTATTGAAAGTTTTTTGGGGAATACTAGTGCTACACACTACTCGGCAAAGCAAAGCTCAGGCTACTCAATTTTTTTCTCAAAAACGCCAACTAAGGTTGGTCGAGAAACCTATATTCCTCCGAGAAGTAAAGCTACCAATATTCCTCCGGGAAGTAAAGCTACCTATATTCCTCCGAGAAGTAAAGCTACCAATATTCCTCCGGGAAGTAAAGCTACCTGTATTCCTCCGGGAAGTAAAGCTACATGTATTCCTCCGGGAAGTAAAACTTGTATTCCTATTGGAAGTAAAACTATATGTTCCTCGGGAAAGGAAAGTATTCCTAAAAATGCCAAACTTATGTTGTTTAGGAAGTAAATATATTCTTGAAAACGTGCCAAAGCTCCTCGTAGAGGAAAAATCTACTAACAATGGCTGGTCGGGGATAAAAACCCACTAACTGTAGTTGGTCGATACTGAAAATTTACCGACCTTGGTTGTTCGGAAACATTCAAGAAAAAATCTACTAACTATGGCTGGTCGGGGATAAAAACCCACTAACTGTAGTTGGTCGACAACAAAAATTTACCGACCTTGATTGGTCGAAATTTTTTTATGAAAACGAGAAAGTGATCGAGCAACATAAATGATATACATAACTTTTTACTAAGTTGGTTGAGAAACAAAATATTATTTTTGCCAAATGATTACCACAAGTTCAAGTTGGTCGACAATAAGTTGGTCGACAAACTACACAATATTGTTATCTTTTTAACAGATATGCATGCACAAATGTAAAGTATGTTATAATTACAAGACAATAGCAATTAAGATTGCGAACAAAAATGAAAGTCTTTCATTAAATCCAAAAATAAATTACAATTACATTGATAATGAAATGTATACAAATTTATTACATCAATATTCCTATTCTACTGGTCTTTTCCCCTCTGCTTTTGACACAGGTTCCTCGCCAGCAGACGGATCATTTAGAGCCAGAGGAGAATTTATGAAGTTGAGATCCTTTAACATCCTGATATTCATAACGGATGGTCGATCTAAGAGGTGCTCGAGATGAGCAGGGATCCAACTCATATCCAGTTTGTATGGTGGCACAGGTAGGTCGAGCAACCCATGATCATGATAGTCCCACAGGTAATGACCTTATTTGAGTTGCAGCACACCTAAGGAATTCAACCATCCTTGCTTGTAGCCCTCATTTTTGGCATTCTGGATACGATCGTTCAAGTGGTAGAGAGCTTCGTTGTATCTAGCCATCCAGAACTCCCTGGGCTATTTGTGGAATTGATATGTTAGTCTTTCCAGCTGCTCGTGGAGATTTTTGATGAAGATCTCTTTATTCTCCAAGGTAAAATTTTGCGTGGAAAGATGCTCTTCTAGGTCCCTGATCTTCTTTGTCATTTCAGCCAACGCCTGGTTCTTCGCCATTAATTGGAAGGCCTGGTTCTCTAAAGCAGACTGAGTCCGTTGTTCCTCGACAGGAATCCGAGGAGCTCTTGCTAGCCCCCGAGGAGCTCTTGCTCGACCACGAGAAGATGTAGAGGGTCCAGACCTCTTCAAGGTTTCCAATTCGTCCCTCAAGTTGTCATTCTCGACTTTCAAGAACTAGAATCCCTCATCAGTCACTCGGATCAAGGCTTTTGAAGTAGAGGCTGCAGACTTCAACTGTGACAACTCTCTTTGAAGATTGTTGTTCTCTTGCTCTAATAATTCAGCTATTTGTCTGCACTCCTTGACCTCACCCTTTAGAGTTCTCTCCCTCACATCGTAGCCAGTAAAAAGTTTCTCGTAGCCCTTGTCGGCAATGATCTGCTGGTACTTCTTCTCATAACCCTCATGCAATAGGGCAGTGGATTCTTTGTATTGTTGCTTAAGATCTTCGAGGGTGCCTTGGAGATCTTCGATCATATCATAATAAGCCACATTATTGGCCACTGCTCGATCAAGTAGACACTTCAGATATTGGTATTCTTCAACTACCTGTTCAGAAGCATCTTGGTCGAGGATGTCGACGACTTGTGCTGCACTCAGGTCTGTGTGACCAGCCTTAAAATATTCATTGCATTGCCTCAGCAGCTTTGTATCGTGAGCAGATAGTAATTCCATCCTGGCCAGAAACTAGCAGAGGAAGAAAAAGAAATAATCAATAAAAGCACCAATAAAGCATGAAGAAGAGACGACAGTATGCAAAAACACAAGCTCAAGTTTTATTATATCATAAAGGTCAGAGGTACAAGGTTCAAAGTTACATATTCATGGTTACATTTGATAAAAGAAAAATATAAAGAGAAACCCGAACAACTCTACACCTTTTCCTTGTCTCCCAAAACCTTTTCGGGAGGTTGGGACGAGGAACTAGGTTGCTCGGAGGAAATAGAAAGCTGCTCGGGGAGCGCCAGCAATTGATCAGAAGAAGTAATGATTTGCTGAGGTTCCTCGGTAGCAAGCTGGATGGCAGGGGGATGATCTCCCATCACCATAGAAGACTCTTTAGAGGAAACTTTGTCCTCTTCTAAGTCTTCAGGAGTTGGAGGGGGACCAGGGATGTGTCGCTGAAAGAGTTCAGAATTTTCATCCACTTTCATCTCCTGTAGAGCAGCGACCCATCCATACCTAAAGTACTTGAGGCTTCCATATTATACTTGCGACACCATGGCAGCCAATCCCTTATTCCACCCCTTGTCCCAGCCAGCGCTGAAAGACTTCTTCACAACCAATTTTCTCTTCAACTTCTCCGAGGAAAGCTTCTCGGACAGAAGGTTTTTAGCTGTCTTCAATTTATTCTCAACCTCCTCCTTCTGTCGATTTACTTCCCGAAGCTGACCCAACTCTGCCTCAGCAACGTTGAGTTTATTCTCAAACTCTCATGCATTCTTGAGCTTCCCTTCAAGCTCTTTATTTTTCTCCTCCAAGTCCTTTATTTTCTTCTCCAACCCCTTGGAGACTTCAGCAACTTGGGCTTTTTCCTGCTCGGTGGAGGCAAGCTTGTTCTCCCAAATTGCCTTGTCAGTAGCATATTTCTGGTGACAATCTTCTAAAGACTTAATAGCTTCTTCCAGACCTTCCTCCACACTAGATGAGGAGCATGAAGCTTTAATCGCCTCATCTTTCTTCACAATTATATTAAAGCATCTCACCAACTATAAAAAGAAAATGAAAGCAAGTCAAAAACAGAAATGACAAGGGAAATATGAAAAGTTCAAAGTAATGAGACTTATAGAAGCAATATGGCGAGCAGCTAACGAAGTGACCATATCCCGAGTAAGATTTTCTTCAGAACCTTGGACCTCGGGAATGATCCAAGACTTTATCGAGCTCATAGCAGAGCTCGGGGGAACAAAAGTTGGAACACCAGTTCCAGTAGCTGGGGGCTGAGAGACGGTGTCAACCAAATTGACCGAGGAGCTCTTCTTCAGCTTCCTCAGGGGAGAAGGAATAGATTCAACCAAGGAAGAACTCTTGGTCAGTGATATTACAATCACTTCTCCTAGAGCAGCAACCTTGCTCGGGGCCACTGGGGGCTTCTCGACAACCTTCACAACAGGAGCAGCCGAGGAAGGCGCATCAATTTTCTTTGTCCCCTCCCCTGGGATGTCAATCTTACTTCTTGTTGCCTCTCCATCACCAGAGGCAGGTTTCTCGAAAAGGGTGGGAGGTTTTCTCTTCTTCATCCTTTCACTTAAAGGGACGTGTGATTCAGGAGAGGAACTGGTAGAAGCTGGCATTGGTTCTGCTTCACTTATCACCAGACGAGCAGTGAAAGAAGTGGTATAGCTCTTATACTGTAGCAGATATGAGGCTGACCTAATGTGCTCGTCGGCAACATTTTGATGCAAACTCCAGATAAGTTTCAAATGTCTTATATTAACGTCTGTTTCCTTTGGACATTTTCTTTTGCTATCAACTACAAATAAATAAAAATTACAATATCAGTGGCACATTTGGTCAAACACAAAAGAAGCATGATTTCAAAATAAATAAAATGAAATAAAAATAACATATCCCATTGCCCTAGGGAGGGCATCTGGGACCCTGATAAACTTCATCTCTATATAAAGGAGCATGTTGCCAATTTTTTATGACAACCCCATACTCAAAATAGTCCCTATTGGCATCCGGGAGCTTGAATACTAAGGCCCTATTTAAAAATCTAGTTTTTAAATAAAAGGTGTTATCACTAACTACCCATCTATAGAAAAACATGATTTCTGGAATTCCTATGCGAGTTCCATGAATTTGATTTAACCTATGAACCCCATTAACTATTATCCATGTATTTGGGGCTATTCTTGCAGGAACAACGTCAAAGTATTGACAAAATTCCAGACATAAGGGATTGGGTGGAAAAGAAAATCCACACTCAGCAATAAGGAGACTAGGGAACCAATGTCCCTCAGCCAAACGGAAATAGTCAGAAGGCTCAGAAAGCTCTTACAGAACAACCCAGGAGGGAATAGAAAAATCAAAGCGAAACTTATCAAGAGATTCAACAGGGTAAACCATGATGAATAAAGGAAATGAAGAAGAAGGAAGAAGATCTTACAGAAAAGGAGTGGATCTGTTGACAACGAACGATGGAAGAGATGAATACACAGGAGAAAAGGAGACAATGGAAAACTCAAAGATATAAATATGAAAAAGTAGAAGACGATGGGATTTTCTGCAACGTTTAAATACTCTACCTTGGGAAAGGGAAAAGTAATGATTACAAAAAGAGACGGTTACGTTACCGGCGGATAAAAAGACAAAAAGGGGCGCGGGAATCGAAGAGGGCATAAAAATTCAAAAAATCATGATTCTACGAATGTGGAAGGAAAAGTAAATACAAAGGAAACACTCCTAAAAATCAGGAGGACCATTTAAAACTGCCATATTCCGAGAAAGAATGTCCCACACTCCTCAAAGTTCGAACTATGAAACATTGGGGGCTTCTGTTGATACCAAATTTAGTCTGTTGACATGGCCCAACTGAATGAAGATGCGTGGCAATCTACGTGACAACAACAAATACTTCCGAGGAACTCACACACTTTGAGGAGCCATACTACAACGAGGAACACAGCTTCCCCGAGAAACTCACACGCTTCGAGGAACAAGAACTCTTCGAGGAACTATTGGGTACCGAGAACCTTAGGCGGTCCGAGCAACTCAGGCAGTCCGAACTGCACCTCGAACAAAGCATTAATAGCTGGATAACAAACAATTTGACTGTTCATTAAATGCTTATCATTCCGACGCACACGCTTAAGGGGCATTAAATGTATTACCCTTTCATATGTACTTCATTTAATGTATTAACCTTTCACATTACAACCTCAGGGCTATAAATACATTGTACAATCCTCAGTTGAAGGGGTCCAAAATTTCTTGATAGAACCAAAAATCAAGAATTCCCAAACACTCAGCAATAACATAACAGTGGACGTAGGCCATTCTTATAAGGTTGAACCACTTTAAAAAAATCTTTGTATCATTTATTTATCTGTGATTGAATAATTAGATACAATCTAATTTTTTACATCAACAATCGCTGTGACCACGCAGTCAGTTTTTACGAGTTACATTGGTCCCGTGCGAGGTGTCGGTGCCTCTATGGGGCCGTTTGGAAGATGTTTCGAGCTTCCCTCATATAGCGCCATATATTCAAGCCTAAGACAAGATATTTTACAATTTTCATTCTATTCTTAAAACGGGAGGCCCATGACTATGAAGTCAGTTCGTATGATATACACTGGTCCTGTGCGAGTGTTAGTGCCTCTCATGGGGCCATTTGGGGGATATTTTGCCATTTCCACCTCAAGCGCCATGTTGTTAAGCCTAAGTCTAGATATTATCAAATTATTGTCGTGTTCTCGAATTAGGAGCCCCTTGACCACATGATCAGTTCCTATGAGTTACATTGGTCCCGTGCGAGGTGTCGATGCCTCTCACAGGGCCGTTTGGGCAATGTTTCGGGGTTCCCCCCTCTAGCGCCATTTTCTAAGCCGAGTCTAGAAATTTTCAAATTATCACCGTATTCTCCAACCAAGAGCCCCGTGAGAACACCATTAGTTCATACGAGTTACATTGGTCCCATGCGAGGGGTCGTTGCCTCTCACGGGGCCATTTAGGGCTATTTTGGGTTTCCCCCTCTAGCGCCATTTATTAAGACGAAGTCTAGAAAATTTCAAATTATTGTCGTATTCTCAAATAGGGAGCCTTGTGACCATACAATCAGTTCGTACGAATTACATTGGTCTTGTGCGAGGTGTTGATGCCTCTCACAGGGCTGCTTGGTCGCTATTTCAGGGTTCCCCCCACTGAAGCTATTTTTTAAGTGAAACTCTAGAAAATTTCAAATTATCACCGTATTCTCAAACTGGGAGCCCATTGACCACACGGTCAGTTCCTATAAATTATAATCGAACCGTGTGAGGTGTCGGTGCCTCACACGGGGTTGTTTGGGGGCGGTTTTAGGGTTCATCCCTTAAGCACCATGTTTTTAAGCCTTAGTCATTATATTTTAAAAATTATTGCCCTATTCTCAAAATCGAGAGTCTCGTGGCCATGGGGTCAGTTCTTACGAGTTAGATTGGTCCTGTTAGAGGTGTCGATACCTCTCATGGGGCCGTTTGGCAGCTATTTCTGGGTTCCCCCTAGTGCCATGTTTTAAAGCATAAGTCTAAATATTTTTAAATTTTTGCCATATTCTTGAACTTGGAGCCCCATGACCACAAGGTCACTTCCTATGAGTTACAGTGGTCTCGTGCGAGGTGTCATTGCCTCTAATGGGGCTTATTCGGGGTTCCCCCTCTAGCGCAATTTTTATAAGCCTAAGTGTAGATATTTTAAAATTATCATCATATTCTCAAATAGGGATCCCCTTGACCACGCAATCAGTTCCTACGAGTCACATTCGTCCAGTGCGAGGTGTTGGTGTCTCTTACAGGACCATTTGGCTTATGTTTTGCCATTTCCACCTCAAGCGCCATGTTTTCAATCCTAAGTCTAGATATTATGAACTTATCTTCCTATTTTCAAACTAGGAGCCCCGTGAGCACGCGATTAATTCCCACGAGTTACATTGGTCTCGTATGAGGAGTCGATGTCGCTCAACGTGCCGTTTTGGGGATGTTTCGAGGTTCCCCATTTAGCGCCATTTTCTAAGACGAGGTCCACAAAATTTTCAAATAATCTTTGTATTCTAAAAACAGAGAGACCAGTGACCACACAGTCAGTTCCTACGAGTTACATTGGTCCCGTGCAATTTGCCGATGCCTCTCACGGGGCTGTTTGGGGGATGTTTCGGGGTTCCCCCCTCTAGCTCCATTTTTCAAGCTGAAGTCTATAAATTTTCAAATTATTGTTGTATTCTCAAATCAGGAGGCCCAGGACCATGTGGTAAGTTCCTACGAGTTTCATTGGTCCCGTGCAAGGTAGCTCTCACGAGGCCGTTTGGAGGATGTTTCAGGGTCCCCCCCTCTAGCGCAATTTTTAAACAAAAGTATAGAAATTTTGAAATTATCTCTATTTTTTCAAACATGGAGCCCAATGACCACGCGATCATTTCCTATGAGTTACATTCGACCCATGTGAGGTGTCAGTGCCTCACATGAGGTTGTTTGGGGGTTGTTTCAGGGTTCACCCCTCTAGCACCCTTTTTCAAGCCTAAGTCCAGATATTTTAGAATTATTTTCATATTCTGAAACCTGGAGCCCATGGCCACGGGGTCAATTCATACGATTTAGAATGGTCCTGTGCAAGGTGTCGGTGCCTCTCACGAGGCCGTTTGGCAACTATTTCTAGGTTCCCCCCTTTAGCGCCATATTTTAAACCACAAGTCTATATATTTATAAATTATCATCGTATTCTCAAATTGGGAGCCCGATGACCACGCGGTCATATCCTACGAGTTACATTAGTCCCGTACGAGGTGTTGGTGCCTCTCAAGGGGTCGTTTAGGGGATGTTTTAGGGTTACCCCCTCTAGCGCCATGTTTTAAGCCTAAGTATAGATATTATCAAATTATTGTCTTATTCTCGAACCAGGAGCCCTGTGACCACGCGCTCAGTTCCCACTAGTTACATTGGTCCTGTGTGAGTTTAATGACTATCACGGGGTCGTTTAGGGGCTGTTTCGGGGTTCCCCCTCTAGAGCCATTTTTTGAGCCCAGCACGAGAAGTTTTCAGATTATCGTTGTATTCTCAAACTGGGACAATGGTCCTGTGCAAGGTGTCAGTGCCTTTCACGGTGTTGTTCCACGTTTTTAAGACTAAGTCTTGAGATTTTCAAATTATCATCATTTTCTCAAATTGGGAGTCACGTGACCACGCGATCAGTTATTATGAGTTACATTTGTCCTGTGGGAGGTGTTGGTGCCTCTCACGGGGCCATCTAGGGGCTGTTTCGGCGATCCCCCTTTAGCGTCATGTTTTTAAACCTAAGTCAATATATTTTCGAATTATCGACGTATTCTAAAATCGGGAGTCCCGTGACCATGGGGACAATTCCATCGAGTTTCATTGGTCCCATGTGAGGTGTTAGTGACACTCACGGGACGTTTGGGGTCTATTTTGGGGTTCCCCCTCTGGCACCATGTTTTTAAGTCTAAGTCTAAATATTTTTAAGTTATCATCGTGTTCTCAAACTTAGAGTTTTGGGACCACGCGGTTAGTTCCTATGAGTTACATTGGTCCCGTGTGAGGTGTTGACGCCTCTCATGTGACCGTTTGGGGGCAGTTTTCTAGCACCATTTTTTAAACCTAAGTCTAGATATTTTCAAATTATCATCATATTCTCAAACTTGGAGCCCCATGACCACGCGGTCAGTTCCTACGAGTTACATTGGTCCCGTGCGAGGTGTGGATGCCTCTAACGAGGCTGTTTGGTGGTTGTTTCGGGGTTCCCCCTCTAGCGCCATTTTCTAAGCCTAAGTCTAGAAATTTTGAAATTATCGTTGTATACTCAAACCAAGAGCCCCATGACCATGCGGTCAGGTCCTACGAGTAACATTGGTCCCGTGTGAGGTGTCGATGCCTCTCACAGGGCCATTTGGGTGCTGTTTCGGGGTTCCCCCCTCTAGCACCATTTTTTAAGCCGAAGTCTAAAATTTTTCAAATTATTGTTGTATTCTCAAATCGGGAGCCCCATGACCACGCGCTCAGTTCCTATAAGTTACATTGGTCCCGTACGAGGTGTTGGCGTCTCTCACGGGGACGTTTGGAGGCTATTTCAGGGTTCTCCACTCAAGCTCCATTTTAAGGCAAAGTATAGAAAATTTCAAATTATCACTGAATTCCCAACCTGGGAGCCCAGGGACCACGCGACATATTCCTATAAGTTATATTCAACCCGTGTGAAGTTTCGGTGCCTCACACAAGGTTGTTTGGGGTAAATTTCAGGGTTCATCCCTCTATTGCCATGTTTTTAAACCTAAGTCAAGATATTTTCAAATTCTTGTCGTATTCTCAAATAGGGAGTCTCGTGGCCATGGGGTCAGTTACTATGATTTAGATTGGTCCCGTACGAGATCTCAGTGCTTCTCAAGGGGCCGTTTGGTGGCTATTTATGGGTTCCCCCCTTTAGCGCCATGTTTTAAAACATAAGTCTATATATTTTCAAATTATCATTGTATTCTTAAATTGGGGGCCCCATGACCACTCGATCAGTTCCTACGAGTTACATTGGTCCCATGCGAGGTGTCGGTGTCTCTCACAAGGACGTTTGGGGGCTGTTCTAGGGTTCCCCCTCTAGCGCAATTTTTTTAAGTCTAGGTGTAGATATTTTTTAAATTATCAACATATTCCCAAATCGGGGGCCCCATGAACACGCGATCAGTTCCTATGAGTTACATTGGTCCCGTGCGAGATGTTGGTTCCTCGTACGGGGCCATTTCGGTGTTCCCCCTCTAGTGCCATGTTTTTAAGCCTTAATCGTGATATTTTAAAATTTTCTTCATAAAATAAAATCGAGTGCCCCGTAACCACGCATTCAGACCCTACGAGTTACATTTGTCTCGTTCGAGGTATCGATGCATCTCACGGGGACGTTTGGGGGTCTGTTTTGTGATTTCCACCTCAAGCGCCATATTTTCAAACCTAAGTCTATATATTATCAAATTATCATCGTATTCTCGAACCATGAGCCCCGTGACCTCACAGTCAGTTCCCATGGGGTTACATTGCTCCCTTACTAGGTGTTGATGCTTTTCATGGGGCCGTTTGAGTGATGTTTTAGGGTTCCCCCCTCTAGCGCCATTTTCTAAGCCAAAGTCTAGAAATTTTAAAATTAACATCGTATTCTCAAAATGGGAGTACGGTGACAACGCGTTAAGTTCCTTTATGTTACAATGGTCCCATGCGAGGTGCTGATGCCTCTCACGGGGCCATTTTGGGGTTCCCCATGTAGCTCCTTTTTTTAAGCTAAGGTCTGAAAATTTTCAAACTATCGTCATATTATCAACTCGGGAGCCCCGTGACAGCGCATTCAGCTCCTTAAAGTTACATTGATCCCATGCGAGGTATTGTTACCTCTCACGAGGCCGTTTTGAGGCTATTGCAGGGTTCCCCCTCTAGCGCCATTTTTAAGCCAAAGTCTAGACATTTTCAAATTATTGATGTATTCTCAAACTGGGACCCCAGTGACTACGCAGTCAATTCCTATGAGTACTATTCGACCCGAGTGAGGTATTAGTGTCTCGCATGGGGTTGTTTAGGGGTTGTTTCAGGGTTCACGCCTCTAGCGCCATGTTTGTAAGCCCAATTCAAGATATTTTCAAATTATTGTCGTATTCTCAAACCAAGAGTCCCGTGGCTATGGGGTCAGTTCCAACAAGTTAGATTGGTCCCGTACGAGGTGTCGATACCTCTCACGGGGCCATTTGGATGCTATTTCTGGGTTCCTCCTCTAGCGCCATGTTTTAAATCATAAGTCTAGATATTTTTGAATTATCATCATAATCTTAAACTATGAGCCCCTTGACCACCCGGTCAGTTCCTACGAGTTATATTAGTCCTTTGTGAGGTCTCGATGCCTCTCATAGGGCCATTTGTTGGCTATTTCGGGGTTCCCCCACTAGTGCAATTTTTTTAGCCTAAGTCTATATATTTTTAAATAATTGTCGTATTCTCAAATTAGGAGCCTTGTGATCACGCGATCAGTTTCTATGAGTTACATTGATCCAGTGCGAGGTGTTGGTGCCTCTCACGGGGACATTTCGTGGATATTTTGAGGTTTCCCGCACTTGCGCCATGTTTTTAAGCATAAATCTACATATTTTCAAATTATCTTTGTATTATCAAGTAGGGTGCCCCGTGACCACACAATCAGTTCTTATGAGTTACGTTTGTCCCGTGCCAGGTATCGCTGCCTCTGAAGGGGACATTTTGGGGTTGTTTTAAGGTTCCCCTGTCTAGTGCGATGTTTTTAAGCGTAAGTTGAGATTTTTTCAAATTATCGATGTATTATCAAATTGGGAGTCGCGTGACCACGCAGTCAGTTCCTATGAGTTACATGGGTCCCTGTGAGGTGTTAGTTCTTCTCACGGGGCTGTTTAGGGGTTGTTTTGGGGTTCCTCCATCTAGCGCCATTTGTAAGCCTAATTCTAGAAATTTTCAAATTATCGTTGTATTCTCAAATCAGGAGCCTCGTGACCACATGGTCAGTTTCTACGAGTTACACTGGTCCCGTGCAAGGTGTTAGTGGCTTTAACGGTGTCGTTTCGGGGCCATTTCGGGGTTTCCCCCTCTAGCGTCATGTTTTTAATCCTAAGTCTAGATATTTTAAAATTATCATCATATTCTCAAATCGGGAGTCCTGTGACCACGGGGTCAGTTCCTACGAGTTACATTAGTCCCAAGCGAGGTGTCAGTGCCTATCATGGGGCCATTTAGGAGTTGTTTCGAGGATCCCCCCTTTAGAACCATGTTTTTAAATCTAAGTTTAGATATTTTCAATTATTATAGTATTCTTAAATCGGGAGTACCGTGACCACGGTGTCAATTCTAACGAGTTACATTGGTCCTGTGCGAGGTGTCGGTGCCTCTCACGAGGTCATTTGAGGTATGTTTCGGCGTTCCCCCCTCTGGCGCCATGTTTTTAAGCCTAAGTTTAGATATTTTGAAGTTATCATCAGATTATCAAATTGAGTGTTCCATGACCACGCGGTTAGTTCCTACGAGTTACATTGGTCCCGTGCGAGGTATCGGTGCCTCTTTCGGGGCCGTTTGGGAGCTATTTCGGGGTCCCCCCTCTAGCGCCATGTTTTAAGCCTAAGTCTAGATATTTTCAAATTATCATCGTATTATCAATTAGGGAGCCCCATGACCACGCAGTCAGTTCCGATGAGTTACATTAGTCCCGTGGGAGGTTTCGGTGCCTCTCATGGGACCATTTTGGGGTAATTTTTGGGGTTTCCCCCTCTGGTGCCATGTTTTTAAACCGAAGTCTAAATATTTTAAAATTATCGTTGTGTTTCGAACCGAGAGTGTCGTTACTATGAATTTGTTCCTACGAGTTACATTGGTCCCAAACGAGGTGTCAGTTATTCTCACAATGCTATTTAGGGGATGTTTTGGGGTTCCCCCATCTAGCGCCGTGTTTTGAAGACTAAGGATATATATTTTCCAATTATCACCGTATTCTCAAATCGGGAGTCCTGTGACCACGCGGTCAGTTCCTACGAGTAACATTGGTCTTGTACGAGGTGTCGATGCCTCTCACGGACCCATTTTCTAATGTTTTTAGTTTCACTCCATCAACACCGTGTTTTTAAGCCTAAGTCTAGATATTTTAAAATTATCACCGTAATCTCAAATTGGGCCTACGAGTTACCTTGGATCTCCACAATTAGAGGGATAAGGGCCTCATTATTGACTTCAAATCTTGGATCTTCAATAATTACATCTTCGTTCTTTCTATCACTTTTGAACATGTCCCCCATTGAGGCCAGATCTTAAGCAATAAGGAGCAAAACATCAACATTAAGAAATAGTACCTGAACTTTAGACTTACAAGCCTCAAAGATCAATGATTATTTCTATAAAATGAACTCCTTATAGACCTTAGAGTCCAGATAAGCACTAATTTGGCGCCTCACGATGGAGTCCAATTTCCCAAGGAGCTCAGGATGTTTGACCAGAAGCCTAGATAACTCTTTTTGTAGGTTCAAACCTTGGGCCATCAAAAGGTCCCTTATCTCACTAAAGTTAAAGACATGCTTTTTTAATAAGTCCACATCGTCATCCTTATGTTTAATTTTTTTTCCTTCTTTGTCTGGAGCTTTAAAATTTAATATCGAATGGTCTCCACGGTCTATTTATAACGAGATAAGCTCTCAGCATGGGACTTCTCAACTCGCACAAAGACTTCCAAGTAACCGAAAGAATCTCTTTGCTATCATAAGCACTTCTTAATAAAGGAGACGAGTTTGGTCCCCAACAAGAAATTTGAGCCTTAAATCTCTCCCTCTTCTCCTCCATGGCAACCACATAAATCTATTAAGAGAATACCCACTCATCAATCTCCATTTTTATAGGTACCACTACTCCGTCGTCGCTAAAGACTTCCTCTAAGACCTCTAACCCTTAGTGGCATTGACCATAAGGGCCTTAGTGAGGTGTTGGGCCTGAAATATAAAATTAGAACATTAGCATAAAAAAAAGAAAAAAGAATAATCTAAAAAGGTTTAGAAGTACATATTTACTTTGTCGAGGATATAGAAAAGCTCATTTGAATTGGTTGGTCCCCTACCCCTCAATGTTGATATCAACTCAAAATAGTTCATTCTAGTAGCATCGTAGGGCTTAAAAAACATAGGCATAAGAGTTCCTCTTCTTAGAAAATCTTGGCATAGAATATTGGTTCTCCTTAAAGATCCTTAACTTAATTCCTTCGTGTCTCTCAGTAGAATCCACGACTTGGTTAGAGTTCCTAAGATAGTCAGAAGGCTTGGGAAAGATCCCTAACATTATTTTATCCTTTATTGGAGATCCATTTTAAATTTAAAGAGGAGTACCCAAAATTTCCTTCCATTTTAGAATGGGAACACTAGACTCGTTCATAATAACTGATGAGACCAGGGATGCAAGTCCCCTAGAACAGTAGGTTCTCTTCGGGTTTCCCTCGAGGACTAACTTTACTTTTTTATTCTTAAGAAAAAGGAAGTATTTTTATTATTTTATACACTAACGATAACTCTTCCTTTTAATCATACTTTTGAACATACATATCCACCAACTTCACTCCAAGGACAAGTATCCCCACGGGGATAATGAGAAAGAAGATGGCATGCTTAACCTTACCTTAGACTTGGATATCTTCCCTGTGAAAGAAAATTTCCCCGATTTTAAATCCTTTAAAATTATATTTCCTTTTTATGAAATAGATATGCGGAAGCGTAAAGGTGATGGTTCAATAAATCGAATTACCAAATTTTAATTTCTTTTTCAAATTAAAATTAAACCCAGTGAAATTAAATTAATTCATTAAATCATTTTCAATTAAACACAATTAATTAATCCAAGTCCTAGAATTTGCCTAAGTCATAATTGTCATTATTTCCAAATTAGGCCAAACATGTTTTAACAAAAGACTTGAATTAAATAAACTTTACCCAAATTTAATTATGCACCAAATTAAATTAAGTGTGACAATTAAAACCAATTTTATCTTGATTTATCCTAAGCATGCATTCTAAGTCATTATGCAAGATAAAAATAAATCAATCACACTACGCCGCAATGTATGAGGAAAAACCCACAACTGGAAACAACCTCGGATGGCCCTAGCCTCAAATCCACTAAGTACGGAATTTTACAATTACAAGACGAAAGACTTACATCACACGAATCGATCCCTCTCAAGCCTCGACGCTCCTTCTTGTAAACACCTCCACTTAGCGAATAACCCCGGAGCTCCACCACGATCTCAGAATCCACCGATCGGACTTTATGTGGTCACCGTCACCCGAACTAGGAGCCTTTCTCCAAGTGGGTAAATCACAAAAATCTCTTTTTCTTTGTGGGATTTAGAATCTAACCCAAACTTCTCTTCAAACTAATGTAGATATAAACCCGGTGCCAAACTCCAAGAAAGATGTATATATATGAACTTGGATAAACTAAACTATGGGTGTAAAACTAAAGTGTATATTGATTTTTCTTTGAAAATTGACACCTTAAAATAATGAACTTTTCCCTAAAACAATTTTTCTCTCAAACACTCTCTAGAGGTTGGTAGAATATAAAAAGTTAAGTTGGAAAAAGTTGTTCCCGCACATTGTAAGTTCTGAAAAAGTTAGTGGAGAAACAAGTGGGAAACATGGGTAAAAACTGTCAAAAACTGTTCCCGCCTGACGTCTCGTTCGAACGACATCTCGTTCGAACGAGTCTTCTAACGAAGTACCAAATTGAACTCATTAGAAATCTCGTTTGATATCTCGTTCAAACATAAGGTTCGTTCGAACGACATATCGAATGACATTTTAAAGGCCTATATTGGGAACTCGTTGGCAAACTCGTTCAAACGACTTGTGGTTCGAACGACAATCTCGTTCAAACGAAATTTCGAACGAACTCACAGAATGTTCAAAAATTCTTTTTAAGCCCATAAACTTTATATACTTTATATATAAGTTTTAATAGAAAAACACCTGAAACCAAAACATAGTTCTAAAAACCTAACACCCAATGTAAACTTGTTCCAAGCTCCTATATATACATAAATGCATTCATACCTTGGGAGCATGGAACCACTGTTGATGACGTTGAAATGAGGCACATAAACCATGGCTTTTGATGTATCTTTATACTCTTTGTCTCTACGTCTTCAACAAACACATCATAGGCGTGGAGGATGATCAATATACTTTATCCTATGACACAAACGTTTTTGTCCGGAATTGAGCCAAAACTACAAAGGACTCAATTGGAAATTTGTGTCCTTACAAATCTCCCCCTTTGGCTATTCCGGGAAAAAAACCAAACAAAAATCCGAAAGGGCCGTCAAGCTCTACTAAACTAATAAAAGTCCCACCCAAAATAAAAATACAAGGCTTGAATCAAACAACCCAAAGGATCACAATCTTTGCCGGAGAAAGTTTCCACTTATAATATGATTCCTGCACACTTAAGCAAACACATTACACGCATAGGGAATATCAAAGTATTTAATTCAAGTAAAGTAAGTACTCCCCCTAAATTAATTCTCACCCTTTATCAACAGTGATCAACTTAGAAAGACGTCCCCCCTATGATAAATCTCCCCCAAACTAAGATACCCAAACTAAGATACGATGATAGGTTTAGATACCATTTCTCCCCCTATCATTCTCCCCCTTTTTGTTTAGGAATAGACAAAGGATAAAGAATAAAACATGTAACTGAGCATAAAGTGGTACCAATAAAGCATATGAGCAAAAAAAGCACAACTAATCCAACAAATAATAACGGATACCAATTAGGATGCAATAAAATGATACCAATAAGATACATAAAGAATTAATCATGTGATATCAACAAAGAATGCAACAAGATAGATACCAATTATGAATTAGAGCATATATGGACTAGAAGACAAGGCAAAGACTAAACAAAAATATCAAATATATGTATACATAAGATATAACTAATAGACGTAAGTACACATATATAGATATAGACACACAAATGACACAAAATATAATAGGAGTCTTTCACACTCCTAAGGCAAAACTGTGTCATATGGAAATGTAAGTGTTGGGGTGTGAACAAGTAACAATTAAATTTATACCCAATAACTTAAAACATGTTCATGTAGTTATCAATTGATTGCAAACTTCATCACATTTGAATATAACCTCATGTGACAATATAGATTGAACTCAATGAACAAACATACACAATGCATACAAGCCTAGAGTTTTGATGATTCTACAAACCAAATAGAGTCATGACAATAAAGACCACTAGGATAAATGGACATTGTGAAAACCGTTGATATACCATCCAATCTCCCTCAATAAGCATTTATATATTCTTTTTATATTGAATGAATATATCAATTAAACATAGTCCTTGGCAATTATTTTTCTTTTAGTGCCATTTTTCTATTTTTAGGCCTTTGGAACACATATTTTTTTAGGTCCATTTCTAATGGTGGCTTACAATCGCAAAGTATTATTATTCCTTTTGGAGCCCTTCCCCGTGCACATTTATATATCATTTTTATTTCTCACAAATCTCACGTGCAACGGATTTTGACATGCACTAGTCCTCCTCGGTCATAAATATATAGATGACTAGATTGGTAGGAGAACACCTCACAAAGCTCAAATATACATATGAAGTTAAATTTCAAAAGAGCTCGTGCATGTGTGAATAGAGTCATATAAAAATAGAATCCATTATATCAACACAAAATCCAACTACTCCATGTAAGCATGGTAAAGAACATAATAAAAATTGAGAATCTAAACCAAAAGTTCTAGCCACATGGGAGAGAAAAAGATGGGATTCAAACACAAGTATATGCCACATAAAGTGTGTCAAACTAAAATACACACAAAATAAAATCTTTTTGAGTTTTTGAAATTTTTAACCAAAAATAAAAATATATACTCAAAAACCAAACAAAAATCATTTGAACTTTTCATTAAGTTTAAATTATCAAGAGATAAAAACCCAAATTATAAACAAAAATCTTTTTGTATTTTTCATTTATTGCAAACAAAATGAAGAAATAAAATACAAAAGATTAACAAAAATCATTATTCTAGCATGTGATATGAAATAAAGTAATGACTAGAAAATGAATAAACAAGCATACATTTAGCATGATAATATAGCATGAAGCACAAAAGCTAAAGTATGCAAACACTAACACATTCAACCTTTATATTTAGCAAGGGAGGAAGCATGTGAAAGTAAATGATAATCAAACATCCTATTTTGCAAGGCAACCAAGTCGGATTTCCTAACCCAAATTAATGAAGAATGACTATCTTGGGTTGTAGAAACTTTAACTACCTTGGTTACTTTACGTTGGAATTTTCTAGGAATTCGTTTATGATCAAAACAAAATTTCCTAAGATGCCCTTTTCGACCACAATGTGTACAAGTAAAATTACGTTGAAATTTGGTACCTAAGGAATGATCTCGAAATGCTTTCCTAGTATATTCTCCTAAAACATTGGTTTTGCCTTTATGAGTAGATCCATTACAAGTATTGATGCCTAAACCACACATGTAATTTTTAAGTTGGACCGTTCCTCAGATTTTATCTAATTTTTTCGAACGACACTCCAAATCAAATTTGACATTAGTAGAGTCTTTTAATTTATTTTGCAATTCTAAAATGTTAGACTCTAATAAAACATTTTGCTCTTCAAAAGCAAGAAGCTCCTTTTTCAAGGATTCCATTAAACCCCTAAGGTTGTCTCTCTCGCCTTCTATATATTCAAGTTTCTCTTGAAGAGTCCTCGCACGTGTCCTAACATCTTCTACCAACATACTATCATCAATGACCTTGACACGCTCTTTTAAACTAGCTTCTAACTTCAAATTAGCTCTTTTTAATTTAATTGATTCTTCATATAATTCTTGAAAAACATTTTGAAGTTCACTCACATTAACCTCTTCTTCATTTTCACACGCTCTTTCTTCTTCACTCTCACTACCATAAAAAACAGGGGATTCATAAACTTTAAACAAGGAAGTGTCATGTGTTTGAATATCTTCATGAAAAGATTCATTATCGGTGCTCACATGACTAGACATAAAATCCACAAAGTTGTGCTTAGTGGGGGAATCGGGTCCCTCTTCCTTATCACTATCACTAAGGGTCACATTATATGAAATGGGTCGCTGACCCTCTCTCCTTAGTTTAGTGGGACACTCAGAAGCCCTATGGCCATAACCTTCACAACCAAAACACCTATTAGACTCGTCCCTATTTAAATTTTCATTAATTATTTTAGGGATCCTCTCAGCTTTGTCATGCTTAGAAATTTCAAATTTCTTAAAATCATTTTTAAATTTATCTTTGTTAAATTTAATAATTTTTCTAAATTTCCGAGCAAACAAGGCCATGTCTTCCGAGTCACTATCACTCTCGCTCTCTACTACTTGTTTGACCTCTTTTTGGGATTTTAAAGCAACGCGCTTTTCTGTTTTCTTTTTAGTTTTAAAGGGAAACATGTCTAGTTCATAGGTTTGTAAATCACCTACAAGCTCTTCTAATTTCGTAGAGGCTAAAGTTGGTAAAGAATTTAAAACGGTCACTATTGGAATAAATCTATCGGGTAGTGACCTTAAAATTTTCTTTACAACTCGGTTTTCGGGTATTTTCTCTCCCAAATTAAAAAATGAATTGACAATATCAGAAAGTTTAGCATAAAATTCATCAAAAGTTTCATTACCATTCATTTTGATGGTTTCAAACTGAGTGGTGTGGTTTTGGAGTTTCGAAGCTCTAACGACACTTGTACCTTCATGAGTGAGTTGCAAAATATCCCATGCTTCTTTAGCGGCCTCACACGTCATAATATGTCGAAATTCATTCGGTGTGACAACGCTAAACAAGGCATTTAAACCTCAGGAATTAAAGTTTAAAAGTTTAAATTCACCCTCACTCCATCTATCGGCCGATTTGGGTACACGTTCATTTTCTACTAAATAAGTTGGTGGAGACCACCCGTTAACTACAAACATCCAAACCCTCTCATCGATAGATTTAAGTGACAATTTCATTCACGCTTTCCAATACGTGTAGTTAGAACCATCGAAAATACGAAATTTTGAAAATGGAGAAAATTCCATTTTAGCCAAAAATTATTTGAAGGATCTTTAACGAAATAATTTATCGCTTTGGCTCTGATACCAATCTGTGAAAGAAAATTTCCCCGATTTTAAATCCTTTAAAATCCTTTTTAAAATTATATTTCCTTTTTATGAAATAGATATGTGGAAGCGTAAAGGTGATTGTTCAATAAATCGAATTACCAAATTTTAATTTCTTTTTCAAATTAAAATTAAACCAAGTGAAATTAAATTAATTCATTAAATCATTTTCACTTAAACACAATTAATTAATCCAAGTCCTAGAATTTGCCTAAGTCATATTTGCCATTATTTCCAAATTAAGCCAAACCAGTTTTAACAAAAGACTTGAATTAAATAAACTTTACCCAAATTTAATTATGCACTAAATTAAATTAAGTGTGACAATTAAATCCAATTTTATATTAATTTATCCTAAGCAGACATTCTAAGTCATTATGCAAGATATAAATAAATAAATCACACTACACCGCGATGTACGAGGAAAAACCCTCAATGGGAAACAACCTCGGACGACCCTAGCCTCAAATCAACTAAGTACGGAATTTTATAATTACAAGACAAAAGACTTACATCACACGATTAGATCCCTCTCAAGCCTCGACGCTCCTTCTCGTAAACACCTCCACTTATCGAATAACCCCGGAGCTCCACCGCGGTCTCGAAATCCACCGATCCGACTTTATGTGGTCGCCGTCACCCGAACTAGGAGCCTTTCTCCAAGTGGGTAAATCATAAAAACCTCTTCTTCTTTGTGGGATTTATAAGAAAACACAAACATATATTCAAACTAAAGTAGAGATAAACATGGGGGCAAACTCCAAGCAAGATGTATATATATGAACTTGGATAAACAAAACTATGGGTGTAAAACTAAAGTGTATATTGATTTTTCTTTGAAAATTGACACTACAAAACAATGAACTTTTCCCTAAAACAATTTTTCTCTCAAACACTCTCGAGAGGTTGGTAGAATATAAAAAGTTAAGTTGGAAAAAGTTGTTCCCACACATTGTGAGTTTTGAAAAAGTTAGTGGAGAAACAAGTGGGAAACATGAGTTAAAACTGTCAAAAACTGTTCCCGCCTGACATCTCGTTTGAACGACATATCGTTCGAATGAGTCTTCTAATGAAGTTCCAGAATGAACTCGTTAGAAATATCATTTGATATCTCGTTCGAACATAAGGTTCGTTCCAACGACATTTCAAAGGCCTATACTGGGAACTCGTTGGCAAACTCATTCGAACGACTTGTGGTTCGAATGAAAATCTCGTTCGAACGACACTTCGAACGAACTCACAGAATGTTCAAAAATTCTTTTTAAGCCCAGAAACTTTATATAATTTATATATAAGTTTTAATAGAAAAACATCTGAAAACAAAACAGAGTTGTAAAAACCTAACACCCAATATAAACTTGTTCCAAGCTCCTATATATACATAAATGCGTTCATACCTTGGCAGCATGGAACCACTATTGATGACGTGGAAACGAGGCATATAAACCATGGCTTTTGATGAAGCTTTATACTTTTTGCCACTACGTCTTCAACAAACACGTCATAGAAGATGATCAATATACTCTATCCTATGACACAAACATTTTTGTCCAAAATTGAACCAAAACTACAAAGGACTCAATTGGAAATTTGTGTCCTTACTTTCCCCTTTACCATAGATGGAGGGAAGAATGTATACTTAACTTGGCCCTTGGCTATCTTCCTCTATTCATGGTCATCTACCATGCCCAAAACAATAAAGAGTCAGTAAAGTGGAAGTTTATTAAAAAAATTTAAAAAGCAAAAAATAGAGAAGCGTTTAGCAACTATACGTGGTGCAGGAACTATAGGAGGAGGGAAATTTTCCTTCTTAGTTCTCTCATCCTCGCCCTCACTGGACTTATGAACCTAAGAGACAGTAGAAGAACTTTATGAAATTCCAATAAACATCGTTGTGTGCTTATTATAGATTAAAGTAAGGTTTCATAATATTTCTTCTCTGCAATAATCATTGACGAAGCCTCATACACATTTCCCAATGGGACTGCCTAAGGTTGATGACTAATTAATTTGTAAATAGACAATTGGGAGTTGACCAGGATATCTAATGGTGTGGCCACCAACTTCAGGGTCTATTTTTGCCTCCACAATTCCTCACGATTATGAAATATGGCTTTTGCAAAGAATAAATGAGAAAGTGATTAGTCTAACCCCAAATCAGTAGAATAAAAGATAAAATCTTGTAGAAAACCTACTCACTATTAGAGGAGTGGACCATATGGTGGGATAACCAAGCTTCGCTTTAAAGGTCAGAAGTAGACTAGAACTTACTGACAAATAATAATATTTCCTTCCATTGCTTAAGACCATTGTTATTTTTCCTAGTAAAGAGTAGAGGAGCCGTAGGAGATAAGTAATTTAATCAAATGCCCTTAGGCTTAATTTATTCATCGAATCCGTATACACTGAAGAATCGGGTTGGGGAGACATCAAGATTTCCCTACTATCCTCCCTATAAAACATAATAGTGGCCATCAATGGCCTTCAGGTGTTAGCCATGATTTGACTTGGAGTTGCGCTAATGAATTTCAAAATATTCACCATAGGGCAAGGTAGCGGAAACTGGGATTTATAGTATAAAAGAACTTATTACGGCATACATACAGGGGGATTAAGGGCCTCTATTAAAGCCTAGTAAGCCTCAAAGTCATATTATCGAGTACCTGATACCTCATACGAATGACTTCTATGTCTTTTTTTGTAATATTTGAGCCTCATGGTCCCTATTAGAGAAGTTAGGGTCGTTAGGCACGAGATACTTTATTACTTGGGTCTGAACTAGAAGTAACTAATTTAGGAGCTTAAAAAAATTATCTTATTTAGAAGGCATATGTCTTAAGGCATGGTAACATATGGTATTACTATAGAGGGAGGAGTAGGGTTCAAGACGTTTAATGAAGAAATATCTTCAGAGGACATGGTTAGAAAGGAAGAAGAAAAATATTCTTTATTTCTAAACAAAGCTCCAAAAGAAAGGTCTCAGAGATTAAAGAAATATGTGTTAAGAATTATAACAAACCCAAAGTATCTATTTATAACCACCCTAGGCCTAACACACTATGAATCTTTACCTCCTACACTCAATAAATGCTCCTTCCCAACATAATCTCATACTCACCCGAAGCTCACTAGGTAGTTACGTTACTACCCTATTCGATTTAAATGTATAAATATTTCCCCTCCCAAATGTTCCAAGAAGAAATTAGGGTTTTTAATTATTCCAAATTTAAATCTTTGAGTATTCCAAGGATTTTCAGCCTCTTTCTCTCCCTTACATTGATGTTGAGCTCCAAGGCCTACTAGAGACTTTTGTTAGGTGGTTTTTAGAACTTGGTGACCATGATTGCTCGAGTAAAGGATCCTCAAATGGGTTGAAGACCTTAACATCACTCTCAAGATAACCATGTACTCACTTGTGCATTAAGACCTTGAAGACCAATCTTAGAGACCTTAGAATGAACAACAACAGGACTCAAATGAGTCTGGTAGACATTCTCCTAATAAGTATTGTCCTCTACTTGGTTCATATCCTTTTCTTTAAGGGAAAGAATCCCCATTTCATCGAGTTAATATTCCAAGATTATCGTAAAGTAACCATAACCACCTTAGGATACCTCAAACAATCGATAATACTCTTACAACATCTCTGGTGGGTAGGTACCAGGTACATAATATTGTTATAACTATTGACACCCCTTATTCCACTAAAATCGAATGATTTAATCTTCATTTAATTTTCATATCAACTACCATACACCACATACAATCCTTTCACCAATACTCCACCATATTATTATAGTCGTAAGACATCATAGACATTCCACCCATGATGTTGTTGTTTACTCATGCCATTTTTAATGGGTTGCCTATATATCGAAGGTTGGTAGGAGGTTAAAGGAATACAAGAAATCATGTGGCAATCACTAGAGTACTAGAGAACTCTCATATCTTAGTTGTTTAATACTTGAGATTTTGCTAGACCACCATTTGTCCGAAACTAAGCTTAGAAACCCCTTGAGGAGTCCATCAATTACTCCCAAATTTCTAATTTTAGAGACAAATACCTCAAAACCTTAGAGTCACATAGTCAAATCCCAACTATTCTCTAACTTGTAATATTTTTATTTACAAATCAATATAATGAGCAACACTGTTTACAATGGATAAAGAACCCTTAACAGAGATTTTGAACCACTTTACATCATTCTCTTCCACTTTGACACACCTCCTCACTAACTCATCTAAACTCCTATGAGGATCATCTATTAGAGATAAAGTGTCCAAAGAGATTTCTAAAACTGTTATTTTGGTGCCATATGTGGGAACATTACCCTCATAGTCAATGTTATAAACTTAATTAGTAGGAGTAGTAGAAATGTTTATGTGTCTTCACCGACAATCAATATAGCCAACTCAAAGGGAAATTAATTTAGGAAAAGTACAATCGGTCACAATAAATTGAATCAAATCCTACTTAGGATGTATATCAATCAACCAAAATGGACATCCGACCCACTAAAACTCCCTACCAACTAAGTAAGAAACAAGAGCATCATGTCTAATACAGATATCAGAGAATGGTATGTATTATGGTTTGGCTATTGGAGTTATAAAAATAATTGAAAAACACATGTTATGAGGAAAAATATCATGACAACAAACAAATGTTGCAAGGTTAAGAGGTTTATTAGAAAGAACCATGAGGGTCATATAGAAATCAAAAACCATAGAAGCATTCTTCATAGCATAATGAGATAATAAATGGGAAATCGACATATGTCAAATTCGATGTTCTAAAAAAAATATCCTTTAGAGTCCTCTTCAGCTCCTTCATATCAACCATTCTTTTGGTATGAAAGCGATGAATAGAAAATCATCTATAAATTGGGGTACCGTCACATGTGATATGGATGGTAGATGGGTCAAGGACCATCTCAGAGACTGCATAAGAAGCATTGCCATGCTTAGTACGTGAGAGTGTATGTCTCATACGTGATATTGAGGATTAGACTGATCTTGAGTACAAAATGACTCTACTAAACCCCTTTGGGATCTCTTAGCCATTAATGTCTTAAACCTCATCATGAAAAATTAAGAAACATTATAATATCAATTAGACAAATATTTGATTAAAAAGATCAAATTAATTAGGAAATTACCCAAATTTGTGCAAAGAGATGTGAAATGATACAATTAAGTAAAAAGTGTTGATGAAGTTCACCAGGATAACCAAATACCCTAAGAATGCATCACCTTGTGAAAATATGGATGATAATGCTATACATAAAACTATAAGGACTCGAACCTATTTTAGAATAAACAATGAACACCATAGAAATCAAGTGCCCAAAAGTGTTATGATAAATCGCCAAACGAGGGTTTCTAAGAGAAAACCCTTAAATTTGAATCCAAAATGACGAATAGAGCATTGAGTGAGGTTCACTTCTTAGTTAGGAGTAAAAAATGATCGGGGGCGAGTTTTAGAGAGATATGTAACTTAAATAAGTCCCAAGTGAAATTTGAAGATTTTTAAAAGAATTAACCTTGAATAAAACGGATGGGCTAACCATCAAAGCAAGAAAAATTGCATCCTGCAAAAGCACATTCATATGTACTAATGAATATATGACGTTAAAGTGGATGAAAACCTAGAAAATAGGTCCATGTGAACATATTTAAGAAAAGAACCTAGGAAAAGCTTCGTGCAGGTGACATCAAAGAATTTGTGAGAACATATTCAACTAGAAGTTCAAGTCGGGCATAAAATCCAGAAAAGGCTTGAAGAACGAGTTCTGAAAATAACCAAATCTCTCTCAAAACATGTAATGAATACATGTATGAATGTTTTTTTCAAAATTTTCAAATATTTTGAAATAAAAAAATAAATAAAATGGTATATAAATATAAACAGAAAAACATGTAATTAAATTAGGTTATCATTTCACATACATATTTTTTGCATAAATTGATTTTAAAATATGATTAATCACATGGATAATTCACAAGTCATGAAAATTTGCGAGTGATAAAAATTCTAACTCAAATTCTCATCAAATCGATTTAGAAACTTGCATTTAAATAGGTTTGATTTGAACAAAATAAACATCGCAATATCGATTGAAAATATATAATAATTACATATGGATTTTATAACAAGTTTGGATTTATCATTTCATCAATATCCCACAAGATCTCATAGATCCCTAAAAATGATGTTCCAAAGAATCTTTTCAAATTCCAATTCTATTTTTGCGCATTATTTTGAATAGAGGAGCTTTATCTTTTTTCTATGCCATGAATTTTCTAGCACTTGTCTTTGTCTATTTTCATCATTATATTGGTTTTATAACAATGTCTTTCACATGCACTTTGGTATACACATATTTACGATACTTAAATTCGAATCAATATTTTATCACTAATGGTATCCCTTTTACGTTATAGAAAAAGTCTCATAATTCAAATCCATCAAAACTATATTTCTCCTTTCTTTCAAATGTACTATATAAGCATTATATTCTTTTCAATTCACTAATTTTTAATGATGGGATTTGATCATGATTTTAAATAAAATAATATGGAAAGCAAACAAAGGTCTCATATGTTTAAAAGACAAGTAATGTGCAAGCGTAGTGTGAAACCAGTGCCAAAGATTTATCAATATACACAAACATTATTTTTTATATGAATGTAAAACATTAAATTTATCCTCATTTATACATAGTTTCCTATAAAATTCATATTTCAATCCTTGGTTCAATAAAAAATCGTACAATGAATTATATAGAAACTAAAACATAATCAATCTACAAAAAAGAACAAAATTCAAAATCTTTTTGTTTTTTTGTCAAGGATAATTAATTTGTACATACACAAACATGGTAAAAATAAGAATAAAGAATTCATGAAGTGAAATATGCATCAAAAACCTCACTAAAGTAAGGAAAATTATCCAAGATGTATAAAATCAAGATCAGGCCCAAAATTTGACCCTATAAAGTTAAAGGCACACCTAGGAGGGGATTTATCATCATTCAAGGATCGTAGGAAACATATCAAATCTACCTATCTTGGTAGAGTCCGATTGGGGATCTTCTAGATCTTTATCACGAATAAATATAATGGGTTTGAAATCACTAGGAATCGGCTTCTGAACCATCATATACATACCCTTGGGTTGAAATCGACGATAACTATTAAACCTAGAAGACATATCCCTTTTCTCATTCTTTTTCACAACATTCCTTCTATTGGGAATAAAATTTGATGAACGGTTTCCCCTTTTGGAAACAAATTATTTCTTCTTAAATCTTGTTTTGAGAGGTTGTATTCTCCCAAAATTATTTTCACCATAAAAATTAGGTATGACATAAGGAAAAGATGAAGGACAACCATATTCATGATGTTTAACAAACTTCCTTCATATAAATATATCTCCGGGAAAAAAATATTTATCGTTCTCCAGACAAAAGGTATTAACCTTTCACACAAGCACAATAATTCCCTTTATCAAACCCTTAACCACATAAAGGTCATGAGAAATATGACCAACATGTTAATTCCTAAGCTTCAAGAAAAAAATACCTAAGGTGTACATGATTGTGACAAAAAGTACACACATAAGGTTTATGCCACATATCCTTATAAACATTCTTAAGGGAACCTTTTTGTTTTCGTTGGATCTTTGCAATTTAGAGAAAAATGACTTTAGATGACCTTTCTTGTGAAAAAAGATGTAAGATAATGAATGATAATGATATTGATTTTTTTTATAATTGTTATTCTTTTGAACATACTCTTTCACTTTTTTCACCTTGGTATTTTTCTTCAAAGGAAATTGATCAATCTCATTGAAATCAGGTAATGAAGATGAACTCGTACAATATATACTCCGTTAAGATGAGGATTTCTGGTTTTCAAAACCTTTATTGAATCAAGTCCATTTTTTAATGATGTCGTTTTCTAATAATGTTCACATTTGGATTCCTAACAAGATATAAATTCCTTCATTAATTTCTCAGGTTTAAAAATCAAATCATTATTTTTATTCCAATCAACCCTGAGTTTTTCGAAAACATTTTTATTTGAATATGTCAAATTTCTAAAATCTTATATTTGTTCTTTCAATGTGTGGTTTTATTCTTTTAAGGTACATGTAATGTTTAATATCTCACCATTCTCATTTTTAAGGATTTTAACCATTTGTTTTAAAACATTCTTTTGAGTGGTAAGTTGGTTAGTCTCCTCAAGCTCACTTTTAATAGGAACTTTTGTTTCTCAAAGATTTTTAGTTTGGAATCCAATTTAACATCCAAACTTCTCATTTTCAGAAGTTGAGAAATAGACTCTTCATTATCTTAACAAATTGATTTAACACTCTCATCTTCACTACATTCATAAAAGTTAACATCAATTGAATTTGGTCTTTAAATCGCATGAGAAGATTTTACTATTCTTTTAGCAAGATTGAATTCCAATGGGTTTGACATGTCATTGAGAAGATCGAGAAAGAATTAACATTAGGAAAATTTGGGTGTGAAAATCCATCAATTTAACACACATATAGAGATCTATGATCATAACTAGAAAATAGATGAACACAAATGTATATAAAATCACAATCGCCAAAACACACAATTCTAAAAAGAAAATATCAACTCTAGCATATGAATGGCTAAAAGAGAAACCCACTATCAGACCAATTAGAAAAGGAGTGATTTAATACCACTTGGATTTTATTGTGATACTCCAGAATAATCTTAGATGGGGTGAGGTGGGGGGGATATAATTTACCAGCAATTATAACCGTTCTTTCTTAGTAAAAATCTAGCACCTTATATTTGAAAATCCACTTCATAAGTCATTTTCATTCAATTAGGGATTTAATTGAACACATGTGAGATGAAATTAAATCTATAAACAAGTATTTAATAATATGAACTTTAATTAAACATATACAAGAGTATAGTTAAGATAATTAGTGAGATTAACTAGATTTGAGCCATAAAATTTAAATTTCCCTAAATCCAACTAGATATATCTAAGTGTATTAAGTGTGTATGACGTATCATATAATATATCAAAAACAATAAAATAAGAAAACACCATATTTATGAGGAAAAACTTCTTTAAGGGGAAAAATCATCGATGCATGCCTATCTCTTATTCAACTTGAAAAGTATCTTTACAAGATGCAGGAAACTACCTCTCACGTGTTCATTAATAAGTAGTTACCTATGAACATCTCAAATATTCCCCATTGCAAACAAGATATCTTCTTAAATATCCATTTAGAGAATAAAGAAGTCGCATTCTCCTCCTAGCCATCGCACCGTGATCGAATTCTTAAATAATCCACTCACTATGATTAGATCTAATGAGATATACAAACTAGATTTGAAATTTTGCTGTAGAAATGAGTTTGAATCTAAGTTGTTGTGTTTTTTAAATAAATTCACTCATTTAAAAGTTCTCTGAAGATAAGATCAAGTATATATATATAGCTAAACATTCAGTTTATTAGGACAAGTGAAATTTCAAGAGAATCTTCTTTATAAGCTCTCAAATGTGAAACCTCGTAATGAATATAAAGAGTGTTTTGAGTGATATGAGTGTCTATTAAAAATTTAGGGTGAAAATTCTACTTGTAGATATCTTATAAATATTAACTTCATTTTGAGCACAAAAGAAAGTCCTCGTGCACATGATTTGGACCATACCTCAAAAGGTTCAAAACGTGCCCAACCATGTGAATGATTGTGAATTGGTACTGTGTGCATGGTCATGCACAAGGAAGTTAGGTTTTTAATATAAATAAAGTTCCCTTGATTTTAAAATCGCACACAACTTCAACATTTTCATGTTCACTTATAAGTACAAAACTCCATTTTACAATCAAATAAAACATGAAGGTGTGTGCAAAATTGTAAATGCTTAAACAACTGTAAAAATAATATGATCTTCAAAACCACATTGGAGAATTTATAGACCTTATCGAATCCTCTTGATTCCTAAAGATGTATGTGGAAGTCTAAATGGGAATCAGGTCACTCGTCTACCTATCTCATTTATATGAATATCAAGTTATATGCTTGATAATTCAAGGCTGTAATGTTTTGATACGGAAACAAGCCACTTATATATAAATGCAATACATTACAGCTTCAATCTTCCCCTTTGGATATTAGTAGATAATGAGCGTATGATGTTACAATACCATGATTATCCGAAGATTGACAAACATGAAGTAAAGTTGAGTATGAATTTAGGATAAGTCTCAATCCAATCATATACCTACAAATGTGGACAAGAAGAAGAGATCGGGTAGGTATATCAACATGTGAAGTAACTCTTTCTGCTCACGAATACTCAAAAAATATCAATATAAGTAAAAGTTAGGAATTAATATGTAAGCAATATGGACAATTTAAGCTCCCCATAATAATGGTTTCATCCTGTAATCAATAGTCTCCACAAAGTGTATCAAAAACACAAATAAAATGATAAAGCTCATATAATCTCCCCCTTATCTTAGAAGTTTCTCTCCCCTATTTTTGACATGTGTGTCCATCCCGAGGTGGGGGATCCCAAGAGGGCCTTCCTCCCTTCCTTTCCTTCCAGCATTCATGCGGAATTGCACCCTTTCTCGGGGCGCTTGGTCATCGTTGATGTGGGGTAATATGTAGAGATAGAGTCACCGACGTATTTTTCAAAAAATTGGCAAAATAAATGTTGCCACCTAGAGAGAATGGCATCATGGACAATACTGATGCTTGCGAAACCTGGTAGTTCAAGGGTCCGAGGAATATGTTATGGAATGGGTAGGTGTTAAGCACTAATCCTGCCCTTTTGATCTCTCCCGGGTATGTGTTAATCTTCTCCTATTAAACTCCGTGAAGTGTGTGCTTGTGTGCATAATATAAGTGGAGAATGGAATCACTCATCTTACATTATGGAAAATGATGGAGTGAGATCACCCTTAAACTATTCCCAAAATAATAATTTAGGTGTTTGATGATTCAAAAGTCATTATAGAAAAACTAATGTACACCTCAGGCAAGACACAAGCATGTAAGCATAAAAAATCCATTAAGAATTTAAATAACAAAAATAAGGCAACAAATATGTATAAAGGAGGACTCGAGTCTAGGGATTTACCCAAGACACCTATGTAGCCCTTTGGGCATCAAAGTCCATATAGTTTGAAGATAACGTAGGGTGGGGTTTAACCCATAAATACAAACATGGGATTTCTCTTATATGTGTGTGTAGAGATAAATGTTCTTCAAGTGTGACGATGTGTAGTGAGAATCCCTATTTTGGAATTTATAGGTGAACCCTCTTTTTCTTGTTTTAATTTTTTTATGAAAATAAAGTACGTTCAAATAGTAGTAATAAAGGTTTGATATTAAGGTATGTGGTGTAATGAAGTAAAGTGCTAAAGTAAAGATAAAGCGACTAATGAGAAAATAAGAGAATTTAAAGACAAAGAAGGAGAATTGGACCTCCTTATGAAGACTTAAAGTGAATATTGATTGTAGAAGCATTTATCTCACAAAAAAATGATGATGGTATGAGGATACGGGTGAGAACTTACGAAAAGGAAGGAAGGATTATGAGAAGTAGTTTTTTTAAAGAGAGAAATAACTCTAAATTCGAGAAATTGTTCTTTGAATTACTGAGAGGGGTGTTTAGGGGTTTTTGAGAAATGTTTTTCAAAGTGATGTCATGGCGTCTATTTATAGGACCAAGGAGGGTACTGATCGACAAGGCCCTTGACCTACCAATCGGCATAGAACCCTAGACACAGTGTCGATAAGCAGGGTCCTGGGGTTGCAATTCGATAGTCCGAGGTAGGTTTTTCAGAAAAATGGTCATAAAATGTGAGTTGTAAGTCAATTTTGTGCATAGGGAAGATCGATAGAATGGGTATTTAGTGACCTTTAAGAATACATTTAGCCACTTCTAGGTTCGGGAGTTTACCTAGGTCAAACGGGGTTAGAAAGCACCCGTTGGTTACTAGATAGGAATTTTTTGGAAGAAACGGATCATTAATCAGTACCGTTAGGCTGATTCGTGCGTGGGGTAGATCATTAGAAAGGGTATTCAGAGTTGTTCAAAGATTCATTCATCTTCGTTCAATCTAAAAAGTTCACTAGGGGCGAGGCCTAGGAGCCCCTGATGGGATCTAGATCAGTTTCGAGGTAAAATGAATTATTCATCTGACATGGGGTGGACCATTAGAAAGGGGAATCAGATCCCTTCGAAGATTCATTGAGATACCAATCAAGCGGGGAAGTTGAACAGAGTCAAACGTGTTCCCAGAGAGCCTGATGGACTCCAAATTAGTTTCCAATAGTAAAACGGATTGTTCATTCGAACTGTAACGTCGATTTGCACAAGGAGTGGACCATTAGAAAGGTGATTTAGAGCCTTTCAAAGATTCATTAAGCTTCTACTCATTTGAGAATGTTGACCTGAGTCAAATGGGTTAGGGAGAGCTTGGTGGACTCTATATTGGTACCTAGAGTATGGCCTAGGGTTTAAGGTGAACAAGTGAGTGCTAGAGACCTAAGGAGGTACTTATGGGTTCTTAGTATGGGGTGTCTACTAAGATTTCCTCGGCAGGTGAGCTTAGAATAACTAGATGATAAATACCACATCGATGTTGGAAGATGACTTTGGGTTAATTCTGTTGACCTAGAGTATGAGGTTGATTAATTCGATGTGATGAAGATTAGTTTCGAGGACCTAAAAAGGCTAGGTTGATCAATTTAATGGGTTGAGGTTAGTACTAAGAAGCTAAGAAGATGATAATCGATTCAGCGGGTCTAAGTCAGTATTGAGGACTTAAGAAGACGAGGATGATTGATTCATCAGGTCGAAGATGTGTTAAGATGGGATCTACGGGGTTATGGTGCCCAATTTAGTAGGTCGGGGTCTATTTAGAGGACTTAAAGTGATACTAGTGGGTCGAGGTCAATTCAGCGAGTTAAGATTGGTTCTAAAGGGATAAGGAGACAAATTTAGTGGGTCGGGGTTAATTCTGCGGACCTAGAGTGACACTGGGGATGACTGGTTCTGAGGGTTGAGGTCAGTTATGGGGACCTAGATTTGTAAAGACCAATTCTTAGGGCCAAGGTTAATTCTAAAGACCTTAAATTGTAACAATCAATTCTGCAGGCCGAGGTTAATTTTGAGGACCCTAAAGTTGTGACGACTAATTTTATGGGTCAAGGTCAAGTATGAGAACCTTAAGATGTAATGACCAATTATGAGGGCTGAGTTCAGTTCTGAGGACCTAATATTTTGAGGATCAATTCTACGGGCCAAGGTGGTAATAGCCAATTTTGAGGGCCAATGTTAATTTTGAGGATCTTGAGTTAGGATGACAGATTATAAGGATCGAGATCAATAAAGTTCTTATGACTAATTATGAGGGTTGAGCTTATAATGGACAAATCTAAGGAACGAGGTAAATTTTGAGGACCATGAGTTGGGACGACCGATTCCAAGGATCAATGACATTTATGAGGACCTAAAGTTGTGATTGAGGTTCGAGGTCAGTTCTAAGGACCTTAAGTTATAACGATCAATTTTTTGGGGCGAGGTAAATTATGTGGATCTTAAGTTCTAGCAACCAATTTCGAGGGTTGTGGTCAAATCTGAGTACATTAAGATGTAATGAGAAATTTTATGGGTCGAGGTTAATTCTGAGGACCTTAAGTTGTACAGACAAATTTTGCAGGCCGAGGTCAATTTTGGGACCTTAAAGTGTAGTGAGGGGAATTGCTCTAATGGGGGAATTTTGAATTATCTTAAGGGTGAAAGTGCACTTGTGATCCCTCTGGATATTTTATTATCTTGAAAACTCCATTGGGGGATGTTTTAGTTTTGGAATTATGGCTAGGGAATTGTATTAGACTTGGATGTGGGCACATAATTGGTTCCGCTATGTAGTATGCTGGAGATAAGAGCATAAGATTAATCATACTAGGGATTTTGATATTTTGTAAGGGGCTTAATGTCCCATAAATATTTTTTGGGGGGAAATGATGTTACATATTTTTTAGGGATTTTTTGGACAATTTTTGGATTTTTCAAGAATGTTTTGGCATTTTTGTACAAAAATTGAAAAGGGTTGTCGATAGGCAGGCTTGGGGGGGGGGGGGGGGGGGGAGTCGATAATGGCAAGAACTTATGGTATTCCTTACAAAGAGGAAAAAGGTTGTTTCCAATCATTATTGGATAGGAGCTACCGAACATGACTTCCGGTTGGACTGCTAAACCTTTATTGGGGATGTAGGTGAACTTCAACTCTTGAAGTCTTCCTTCGGGGGCTGCAGGGGCTATAAGAAATCATGCGTAGATAAGGAGGTTATTGGCGTATGAGGTGGTGTCTGGGTTGACAAGTCTTACGGATGAGGTGACATCCATTTCTGGTTAATTCCTTTTGAGATTTTCTTATCATTGTGGTTGTAGAACCTTGGCATTAACCATGTTGTATGATTTTGCACCTTAAAAGAGAGACTCAAAAAGGCAAAAATAATGTATTTTGAGTGTGATTATATTAATTTAATGGCTTATTCAATATGCGCGTTAATTTTCTGCTGAGACTTTATATTGAGAAAGAGGGGTAAAAGTGTTTTATTGGAATTATTTGAAATATGGTTGAAGATATTTTCCCTTCGATGGGTCTAATGTTGAGAAATGAATTTTTTTTAAATTAACTTTTGGGAAAAATAAGAAAAAGGTATTTTTTTTCCCTAAAAAGTGGGGTCACCGATTACTATACCCCTTGAACTGCCTATTGACATGGAGTCAAGTCAAATCCCCCAGGCATTGATTGCACTTTCCCTCACATCAGTGTACTCCGATAGGGCTGAGAATTAATTGGGTTTCTCAATTTTTTATTTTTTTCCGAGGATTTTGAGTATAAAAGGACAGGTATAGGATGTGAGATCTCCACCAATACCTTGCCTCTTATTTCTTATTCCCAAATATCTCTTCCCATATATGAAGAATTCTAATCCTAACTTAATGGTCTAGAGGCCACGTGCCTATAAAATTTTGACTATGATGCTTTCAACTTGCACTGAGTTTTTTTATGGCTTAATTGAGCCATAAAGTGGAACTTTCCAGCAGTGGTAGTACAGTTTTGGTACCCCAAGGACCATGTTTTTAGTTTTTTCCTTGATGAGATATGTCCTACCAATGAAGAATTCTCAGCAATGTTGGAGGTTAGCCCAATGTGACGGTGGTTATGCTCAATTCTTCTCGTTCTCACTGGGATTCCTTGCAAAGAACTAATGGGATTAAGTTCTTATCATTGTGGTTGTAGAAGCTTGGCGTTAACCATGTTGTATGATTTTTCACCTTAAAAGAGAGACTCAAGAAGACAAAAATAATGCATTTTGAGTGTGATTATATTAATTTAGTGTCTTATTCGATATGCGCGTTAATTTGCTGCCGAGACTTTATATTGAGAAAGAGTGGTAAAAGTGTCTTGTTGGAATTATTTGAAATATGGTTGAAGATAATTTCCCTTCGATGGGTCTAATGTAGAGAAATGAATTTTTTTTTAAATTAATTTTTGGGAAAAATAAGAAAAAGGGATTTTTTTTCCCCCCTAAAAAGTGGGGTCACCGATTAGTATACCCCTTGAACTGCCTATTGACATGGTTTCAAGTCAAATCACCCAGGCTTTTATTGCACTTTCCCGCACATCAGTGTACTTTGATAGGGCTGAGAATTAATTGGGTTTCTCGATTTTTTATTTTTTGAGTATAAAAGGAGGGGTATAGGATGTGAGATCTCCACCAATACCTTGCCTCTTATTTCTTATTCCCAAATATCTCTTCCCATGTATGAAGAATTCTAATCCTAACTTAATGGTCTGGAGGCCACGTGCCTATAAAATTTTGACTATGATGCTTTCAACTTGCACTGAGTTTTTTTGTGGCTTAATTAAGCCATAAAGTGGAACTTTCCAGCAGTGGTAGTACAGTTTTGGTACCCCAAGGACCATGTTTTTAGTTTTGTCCTTGATGAGATATGTCCTACCTATGAAGAATTCTCAGCAATGTTGGAGGTTAGCCCAATGTGACGGTGGTTATGCTCAATTCTTCTCGTTCTCACTAGGATTCCTGGCAAAGAACTAATGGGATTATGTTCTTATCATTGTGGTTGTAGAAGCTTGGCTTTAACCATGTTGTATGATTTTCACCTTAAAAGAGAGACTCAAGAAGACAAAAATAATGCATTTTGAGTGTGATTATATTAATTCAGTGTCTTATTCGATATGCGCGTTAATTTGCTGCTGAGACTTTATATTGAGAAAGAGTGGTAAAAGTGTCTTATTGGAATTATTTGAAATATGGTTGAAGATAATTTCCCTTCGATGGGTCTAATGTTGAGAAATGATTTTTTTTTAAATTAACTTTTGGGAAAAATAAGAAAAAGGGATTTTTTTTCAAATAAAAAGTGGGGTCACCGATTAGTATACCCCTTGAACTGCCTATTGACATGGTGTCAAGTCAAATCACCCAGGCTTTGATTGCACTTTCCCGCACATCAGTGTACTTCGATAGAGCTGAGAATTAATTGGGTTTCTCGATTTTTTATTTTTTGAGTATAAAAGGAGGGGTATAGGATGTGAGATCTCCACCAATACCTTGCCTCTTATTTCTTATTCCCAAATGTCTCTTCCCATGTATGAAGAATTCTAATCCTAACTTAATGGTCTGGAGGCCACGTGCCTATAAAATTTTGACTATGATGCTTTCAACTTACACTGAGTTTTTTTGTGGCTTAATTGAGCCATAAAGTGGAACTTTCCAGTAGTGGTAGTACAGTTTTGGTACCCCAAGGACCATGTTTTTAGTTTTGTCCTTGATGAGATATGACCTACCTATGAAGAATTCTCAGCAATGTTGGAGGTTAGCCCAATGTGACGGTGGTTATGCTCAATTCTTCTCGTTCTCACTGGGATTCCTTGCAAAGAACTAATGGGATTAAGTTCTTATCATTGTGGTTGTATAAGCTTGGCGTTAACCATGTTGTATGATTTTTCACCTTAAAAGAGAGACTCAAGAAGACAAAAATAATGCATTTTGAGTGTGATTATATTAATTTAGTGTCTTATTCGATATGCGCGTTAATTTGCTGCTGAGACTTTATATTGAGAAAGAGTGGTAAAAGTGTCTTATTGGAATTATTTGAAATATGGTTGAAGATAATTTCCCTTCGATAGGTCTAATGTCGAGAAATGAATTTTTTTTTAAATTAACTTTTGGGAAAAATAAGAAAAAAGATTTTTTTTTCCCCTAAAAAGTGGGGTCACCGATTAGTATACCCCTTGAACTGCCTATTGACATGGTGTCAAGTCAAATCACCCAGGCTTTGATTGCACTTTCCTGCACATCTGTGTTCTTCGATAGGGCTGAGAATTAATTGGGTTTCTCGATTTTTTATTTTTTGCCGAGGATTTTGAGTATAAATGGAGGGGTATAGGATGTGAGATCTCCACCAATACCTTGGCTGTTATTTCTTATTCCCAAATGTCTCTTCCCATGTATGAAGAATTCTAATCCTAACTTAATGGTCTGGAGGCCACGTGCCTATAAAATTTTGACTATGATGCTTTCAACTTGCACTGAGTTTTTTTGTGGCTTAATTGAGCCATAAAGTGGAACTTTCCAGCAGTGGTACTACAGTTTTGGTACCCCAAGGACCATGTTTTTAGTTTTGTCCTTGATGAGATATGACCTACCTATGAAGAATTCTCAGCAATGTTGGAGGTTAGCCCAATGTGACGGTGGTTATACTCAATTCTTCTCGTTCTCACTGGGATTCCTTGCAAAGAACTAATGGGATTAAGTTCTTATCATTGTGGTTGTAGAAGCTTGGCGTTAACCATGTTGTATGATTTTTCACCATAAAAGAGAGACTCAAGAAGACAAGAATAATGCATTTTGAGTGTGATTATATTAATTTAGTGTCTTATTCGATATGCGCATTAATTTGCTGCTGAGACTTTATATTGAGAAAGAGTGGTAAAAGTGTCTTATTGGAATTATTTCAAATATGGTTGAAGATATTTTCCCTTCGATGGGTCTAATGTTGAGAAATGAATTTTTTTTTAAATTAACTTTTGGGAAAAATAAGAGAAAGGGATTTTTTTTCCCTAAAAAGTGGGGTCACCGATTACTATACCCCTTGAACTGCCTATTGACATGGAGTCAAGTCAAATCCCCCAGGCATTGATTGCACTTTCCCTCACATCAGTGTACTTCGATAGGGCTGAGAATTAATTGGGTTTCTCGATTTTTTATTTTTTTCCGAGGATTTTGAGTATAAAAGGAGGGGTATAGGATGTGAGATCTCCACCAATATCGTGCCTCTTATTTCTTATTCCCAAATATCTCTTCCCATATATGAAGAATTCTAATCCTAACTTAATGGTCTGGAGGCCACGTGCCTATACAATTTTGACTATGATGCTTTCAACTTGCACTGAGTTTTTTTATGGATTAATTGAGCCATAAAGTGGAACTTTCCAGCAGTGGTAGTACAGTTTTGGTACCCCAAGGACCATGTTTTTAGTTTTTTCCTTGATGAGATATGTCCCACCAATGAAGAATTCTCAGCAATGTTGGAGGTTAGCCCAATGTGACGGTGGTTATGCTCAATTCTTCTCGTTCTCAATGGGATTCCTTGCAAAGAACTAATGGGATTAAGTTCTTATCATTGTGGTTGTAGAAGCTTGGCGTTAACCATGTTGTATGATTTTTCACCTTAAAAGAGAGACTCAAGAAGACAAAAATAATGCATTTTGAGTGTGATTATATTAATTTAGTGTCTTATTCGATATGCCCGTTAATTTGCTGCCGAGACTTTATATTGAGAAAGAGTGGTAAAAGTGTCTTGTTGGAATTATTTGAAATATGGTTGAAGATAATTTCCCTTCGATTGGTCTAATGTTGAGAAATGAATTTTTTTTTAAATTAATTTTTGGGAAAAATAAGAAAAAGGGATTTTTTTCCCCCCTAAAAAGTGGAGTCACCGATTAGTATACCCCTTGAACTGCCTATTGACATGGTGTCAAGTCAAATCACCCAGGCTTTGATTGCACTTTCCCGCACATCAGTGTACTTTGATAGGGCTGAGAATTAATTGGGTTTCTCGATTTTTTATTTTTTGAGTATAAAAGGAGGGGTATAGGATGTGAGATCTCCACCAATACCTTGCCTCTTATTTCTTATTCCCAAATGTCTCTTCCCATGTATGAAGAATTCTAATCCTAACTTAATGGTCTGGAGGCCACGTGCCTATAAAATTTTGACTGTGATGCTTTCAACTTGCACTGAGTTTTTTTGTGGCTTAATTGAGCCATAAAGTGGAACTTTTCAGCAGTGGTAGTACAGTTTTGGTACCCCAAGGACCATGTTTTTAGTTTTGTCCTTGATGAGATATGTCCTACCTATGAAGAATTCTCAGCAATGTTGGAGGTTAGCCCAATGTGACGGTGGTTATGCTCAATTCTTCTCATTCTCACTGGGATTCCTTGCAAAGAACTAATGGGATTAAGTTCTTATCATTGTGGTTGTAGAAGCTTGGCTTTAACCATGTTGTATGATTTTTCACCTTAAAAGAGAGACTCAAGAAGACAAAAATAATGCATTTTGAGTGTGATTATATTAATTTAGTGTCTTATTCGATATGCGCATTAATTTGCTGCTGAGACTTTATATTGAGAAAGAGTGGTAAAAGTGTCTTATTGGAATTATTTGAAATATGGTTGAAGATAATTTCCCTTCGATGGGTCTAATGTTGAGAAATGATTTTTTTTTAAATTAACTTTTGGGAAAAATAAGAAAAAGGGATTTTTTTCCCCTAAAAAGTGGGGTCACCGATTAGTATACCCCTTCAACTGCCTATTGACATGGTGTCAAGTCAAATCACCCAGGCTTTGATTGCACTTTCCCGCACATCAGTGTACTTCGATAGGGCTGAGAATTAATTGGGTTTCTCGATTTTTTATTTTTTGAGTATAAAAGGAGGGGTATAGGATGTGAGATCTCCACCAATACCTTGCCTCTTATTTCTTATTCCCAAATGTCTCTTCCCATGTATGAAGAATTCTAATCCTAACTTAATGGTCTGGAGGCCACGTGCCTATAAAATTTTGACTATGATGCATTCAACTTGCACTGATTTTTTTTGTGGCTTAATTGAGCCCTAAAGTGGAACTTTCCAGTAGTGGTAGTACAGTTTTGGTACCCCAAGGACCATGTTTTTAGTTTTGTCCTTGATGAGATATGACCTACCTATGAAGAATTCTCAGCAATGTTGGAGGTTAGCCCAATGTGACGGTGGTTATGCTCAATTCTTCTCATTCTCACTGGGATTCCTTGCAAAGAACTAATGGGATTAAGTTCTTATCATTGTGGTTGTAGAAGCTTGGCGTTAACCATGTTGTATGATTTTTCACCTTAAAAGAGAGACTCAAGAAGACAAAAATAATGCATTTTGAGTGTGATTATATTAATTTAGTGTCTTATTCGATATGCGCGTTAATTTGCTGCTGAGACTTTATATTGAGAAAGAGTGGTAAAAGTGTCTTATTCGAATTATTTGAAATATGGTTGAAGATAATTTCCCTTCGATAGGTCTAATGTCGAGAAATGAATTTTTTTTTAAATTAACTTTTGGGAAAAATAAGAAAAAAGATTTTTTTTTCCCCTAAAAAGCGGGGTCACCGATTAGTATACCCCTTGAACTGCCTATTGACATGGTGTCAAGTCAAATCCCCCAGGCTTTGATTGCACTTTCCCGCACATCAGTGTTCTTCGATAGGGCTGAGAATTAATTGGGTTTCTCGATTTTTTATTTTTTGCCGAGGATTTTGAGTATAAATGGAGGGGTATAGGATGTGAGATATCCACCAATACCTTGCCTGTTATTTCTTATTCCCAAATGTCTCTTCCCATGTATGAAGAATTCTAATCCTAACTTAATGGTCTGGAGGCCACGTGCCTATAAAATTTTGACTATGATGCTTTCAACTTGCACTGAGTTTTTTTGTGGCTTAATTGAGCCATAAAGTGGAACTTTCCAGCAGTGGTACTACAGTTTTGGTACCCCAAGGACCATGTTTTTAGTTTTGTCCTTGATGAGATATGTCCTACCTATTAAGAATTCTCAGCAATGTTGGAGGTTAGCCCAATGTGACGGTGGTTATGCTCAATTCTTCTCGTTCTCACTGGGATTCCTTGCAAAGAACTAATGAGATTAAGTTCTTATCATTGTGGTTGTAGAAGCTTGGCGTTAACCATGTTGTATGATTTTCCACCTTAAAAGAGAGACTCAAAAAGACAAAAATAATGCATTTTGAGTGTGATTATATTAATTTAGTGTCTTATTCGATATGCGCGTTAATTTGCTGCTGAGACTTTATATTGAGAAAGAGTGGTAAAAGTGTCTTATAGGAATTATTTGAAATATGGTTGAAGATAATTTCCCTTCGATAGTTCTAATGTTGAGAAATGAATTTTTTTTTAAATTAACTTTTGGGAAAAATAAGAAAGAGGATTTTTTTCCCCTAAAAAGTGGGGTCACCGATTAGTATACCCCTTGAACTGCCTATTGACATGGTGTCAAGTCAAATCACCCAGGCTTTGATTGCACTTTCCCGCACATCAGTGTACTTCGATAGGGCTGAGAATTAATTGGGTTTCTCGATTTTTTATTTTTTGCCGAGGATTTTGCGTATAAATGGAGGGGTATAGGATGTGAGATCTCCACCAATACCATGGCTGTTATTTCTTATTCCCAAATATCTCTTCCCATGTATGAAGAATTCTAATCCTAACTTAATGGTCTGGAGGCCACGTGCCTATAAAATTTTGACTATGATGCTTTCAACTTGCACTGAGTTTTTTTGTGGCTTAATTGAGCCATAAAGTGGAACTTTCCAGCAGTGGTACTACAGTTTTTGTACCCCAAGGACCATGTTTTTAGTTTTGTCCTTGATGAGATATGACCTACCTATGAAGAATTCTCAGCAATGTTGGAGGTTAGCCCAATGTGACGGTGGTTATGCTCAATTCTTCTCGTTCTCACTGGGATTCCTTGCAAAGAACTAATGGGATTAAGTTCTTATCATTGTGGTTGTAGAAGCTTGGCGTTAACCATGTTGTATGATTTTTCACCTTAAAAGAGAGACTCAAGAAGACAAAAATAATGCATTTTGAGTGTGATTATATTAATTTAGTGTCTTATTCGATATGCGCGTTAATTTGCTGCTGAGACTTTATATTGAGAAAGAGTGGTAAAAGTGTCTTATTGGAATTATTTGAAATATGGTTGAAGATAATTTCCCTTCGATGGGTCTAATGTTGAGAAATGAATTTTTTTAAAATTAACTTTTGGGAAAAATAAGAAAAAGGGATTTTTTTTTCCCCTAAAAAGTGGGGTCACCGATTAGTATACCCCTTGAACTTCCTATTGACATGGTTTCAAGTCAAATCACCCAGGCTTTGATTGCACTTTCCCGCACATCAGTGTACTTCGATAGGGCTGAGAATTAATTGGGTTTCTCGATTTTTTATTTTTTGAGTATAAAAGGAGGGGTATAGGATGTGAGATCTCCACTAATACCTTGCCTCTTATTTCTTATTCCCAAATGTCTCTTCCCATTTATGAAGAATTCTAATCCTAACTTAATGGTCTGGAGGCCACGTGCCTATAAAATTTTGACTATGATGCTTTCAACTTGCACTGAGTTTTTTTGTGGCTTAATTGAGCCATAAAGTGGAACTTTCCAGTAGTGGTAGTACAGTTTTGGTACCCCAAGGACCATCTTTTTAGTTTTGTCCTTAATGAGATATGTTCTACCTATGAAGAATTCTCAGCAATGTTGGAGGTTAGCCCAATGTGACGGTGGTTATGCTCAATTCTTCTCGTTCTCACTGGGATTCCTTGCAAAGAACTAATGGGATTAAGTTCTTATCATTGTGGTTGTAGAAGCTTGGCGTTAACCATGTTGTATGATTTTTCACCATAAAAGAGAGACTCAAGAAGACAAAAATAATGCATTTTGAGTGTGATTATGTTAATTTAGTGTCTTATTCGATATGCGCGTTAATTTGCTGCTGAGACTTTATATTGAGAAAGAGTGGTAAAAGTGTCTTATTGGAATTATTTGAAATATGGTTGAAGATAATTTCCCTTCGATGGGTCTAATGTTGAGAAATGAATTTTTTTTTAAATTAACTTTTGGGAAAAATAAGAAAAAAGGATTTTTTCCCCTAAAAAGTGGGGTCACCGATTAGTATACCACTTGAACTGCCTATTGACATGGTGTCAAGTCAAATCACCCTGGCTTTGATTGCACTTTCCCGCACATCAGTGTACTTCGATAGGGATGAGAATTAATTGGGTTTCTCGATTTTTTATTTTTTGCCGAGGATTTTGAGTATAAATGGAGGGGTATAGGATGTGAGATCTCCACCAATACCTTGCCTATTATTTCTTATTCCCAAATGTCTCTTCCCATGTATGAAGAATTCTAATCCTAACTTAATGGTCTGGAGGCCACGTGCCTATAAAATTTTGACTATGATGCTTTCAACTTGCACTGAGTTTTTTTATGGCTTAATTGAGCCATAAAGTGGAACTTTCCAGCAGTGGTACTACATTTTTGGTACCCCAAGGACCATGTTTTTAGTTTTGTCCTTGATGAGATATGTCCTACCTATTAAGAATTCTCAGCAATGTTGGAGGTTAGCCCAATGTGACGGTGGTTATACTCAATTCTTCTCGTTCTCACTGGGATTCCTTGCAAAGAACTAATGGGATTAAGTTCTTATCATTGTGGTTGTAGAAGCTTGGCATTAACCATGTTGTATGATTTTTCACCTTAAAAGAGAGACTCAAGAAGACAAAAATAATGCATTTTGAGTGTGATTATATTAATTTAGTGTCTTATTCGATATGCGCGTTAATTTGCTGCTGAGACTTTATATTGAGAAAGAGTGGTAAAAGTGTCTTATTGGAATTATTTGAAATATGGTTGAAGATAATTTCCCTTTGATGGGTCTAATGTTGAGAAATGAATTTTTTTAAAATTAACTTTTGGGAAAAATAAGAAAAGGGGATTTTTTTCCCCTAAAAAGTGAGGTCACCGATTAGTATACCCCCTGAACTGCCTATTGGCATGGTGTCAAGTCAAATCACCCAGGCTTTGATTGCACTTTCCCGCACATCAGTGTACTTCAATAGGGCTGGGAATTAATTGGGTTTCTCGATTTTTGATTTTTTTCCGAGGATTTTGAGTATAAATGGAAGGGTATAGGATGTGAAATCTCCACCAATACCTTGCCTCTTATTTCTTATTCCCAAATGTCTCTTCCCATGTATGAAGAATTTTAATCCTAACTTAATGGTCTGGAGGCCACGTGCCTATAAAATTTTGACTATGATGCTTTCAACTTACACTGAGTTTTTTTGTGGCTTAATCGATCCATAAATTGGAACTTTCCAGCAGTGGTAATACAGTTTTGGTACCCCGAGGACCATGTTTTTAGTTTTGTCCTTGATGATATATGTCCTACCTATGAAGAATTCTCAGAAATGTTGGAGGTTAGCCCAATGTGATGGTGGTTATGCTAAATTCTTCTCGTTCTCACTGGATATTTCTAGGGGAGTTGATCCATATTTATACTTCCACAGTGCGACCATTGGACACTGGAGGGATTGTATCTCTTTAGACATTTATGTATTTAGTGCGACTAAGGGGTTTTAAAGATACTGGCTTTGCTGGAGCTGTTGCCTTGGGCCTTACTGCAAGGCTTTTACTGGTGGCAGGGGACTTGATGGCAGATCCCCAAGTGGCTTCCATAATGGTATGGATGTCTTACAGCCATAATCCTATGATGATGGTGTTGGCCGAGACCTTGAATGGTTTCGATGCTTGAAGGAAGGGTCATTCTGACTTTCTGAGGGGGAGCCCGATAATGTTATTCATGTGGCTTGCAAAGAGGTTTCATATGGTGTACCCTCTTAAGTATCCCTTGACGGTTGTGCCTAATTTCTGTGTCTTGCCTTTCTTTAGTTTCGACCCAGCTTTAAAGAGATGGGTCAACTATTTTATGGATCACGGATCCCGGTGTCATTGCTTGTTGACGCCATGGTGGGGAGACTTACAACCTATGTTATAGCTTGGAGAGTACTAGCATGTACGGTTGGTTGTCCTTTGTAAAACTTCCTTCTATTTCCCCTAATGTATTCTTCTCCATGTTGGGTGGAGAAAAACTATGCCCCCTCTCATGACGAACTTCTTCCCAATGGAGGAATTGACTGAATCACTGAGGGTTATGTTGGTATCCTTGTGGAAGCACCATTTATTGTCTAACCGTCTATCAAAATCTGTAGGGGGCCTAGCATGTGTCTAGGGAGTACCTAAAGTGGTTATGGAAGTGGGTAATATAGAAAATCGTTGAGGAGGAGGCTAGTCAACGATGGTTTATTTCCTTCGAAACATGGGGGAAGGTGTTGCGGTATCATCCGGGCTTATCAGGTCTTACTAATCCATGGAGCTCATACGGAGTGTTAACCAGGAGTGGGAGACTTGGGGACCTCCAAGGTTCGAGAATGATGACTAAGCGGGGCTGTCGAGTAGTTGAAAGCAATGTCTTGTTCAGTTTGGATGATTTTTTTGTGATGCAAGGGAAAGTTTGTTATTTTGTGTTTTTGGGTTTTGGAATACTTTTTGTGTATCTTGGTAAATATTGGGTCTGTTTAAGTATGATTTACTCAGTGTAAGGGGGTGGTTTCCTTAACTCCCTTTGTTGATACTTCATGTAATACTACTATATTCCTTATATAGAAATAAAAGTTAATTTTAATCATATTTTGTTGTGCCTCTTAATGATTTTTGGATTTGAATTATATATACCAATATCTAAGGCATACATAATCCTTTTGTTCATGTAAATGATAAAATAGACCACCGTTCTTGGAGGTTAGAAAATAATAGCATGTTATGAAGAAAGTAATCGGGACCATGTATGGCATATAGGCTACCTACGTACCTCTAGGGGTTTTGAAAATTTTCATGAGTTTCACTTTAAAAAGAAAATATTTTTGAGCGGATCAAGTCCCACGTAGTTCTAGGTAAAGGGAAATTAAATTTTTTTAAGAATATAAGGGGGATGAGAAGAGTTGTAGCGCACCGATATTTTGAGTTATGGGTAAAATTTCTTAATACGGTCTAGGTTCACTGGACCCGCCATCTCTTCTCTGTCGAGGACTATGAGCATAGCGGCACCTCCTAAGAGAATTTTCTTCATAATGTAGGGGCTTCCCTAATTTGTTTTGAATTTCCCTCTGGGGTCCTAGAAGATTTCTATGATTTTTTTTACGGCAAGGTATCCTTTTGGGACACCGCGGCCCTTGACTTTAGGTTGAATGGTTACGTTATCCAGCAATGGAACCCCTATATATGATATTGAGCCTTCAGTCTCTTTCCATCCAAGAGTGATAATTCATAAAAGTGGCTCTGGTGCCAGTCTTCTTTTCAAACGTTTCTCTTAAGAATAGCGTGCATATGGTATTTTTAGCTCAAGGGGTAGGACTGCTTCCATGTTGTACACTAGAAAATAAGGGGTATCCCTATTAAGCAATCTGATGGAAGTGTGGTAGCCCCAGAGGGAATAAGGGATCTGGTTAGCCTAATATTTGCAACTCATACTCTTGTTGATTATGGTTTGGAGGCTTTTATTGGGAGCTTTGACAGTACCATTGGTTTGGGGTAGGTAGGTTTGATACCCCGCCAAAATAAATAATGGGTGATTAGTCTTTTATTACATTTAAAACATTAAATCCAACTCGTTCAGTCTAAGCATCGTTGTCGAAAAACATTTATTAATTACTAACCACCTATTAGTTAAAAATTTCGGTGTCAAATTATATCTTTTAAATTAATATGAAACCAAATAAATGATTAACTAAACATTCACCATATAATAAACAATCTCATAGAAGTAAAATGACATAAAGAAATAACTGAGTCTGGATTAAACACTTCCAATCTAAATTCCAAATACAAGATTCTGAAATGAAATAAATTCCAACAACTAAAATATAAATAATGTGTGAAATCACTATCTCAGAATACATCTGAATAACAATGGGCAACATGCCTGACTGAAGTAAATAACTCGGAAAGAACCAAGGATACGTGTCGAGGTGTCTAGTACCGAGGTCATGTAACTTCCACAACAGCTACAGGACGTCAACTAGAAAGAAATCCTATGCCTGGAATCCGTGTGCCTGGGAACCTAAAAGGTTTTTATAAAAGCAAAACAGATTTGGAAGAAACGGGTCTAAGCCCGAGTTGAAAATATTTTAAAATCAACAAGTGTTTAACATGCATTAAAGAGTAAATATTATATACAAGTTAGTTCCACGTGCCCTCCCTTGAGATTATCACCTCTCAACTAAATATGCAAGCCTAATGTATGCTCCTAAACCATCCTAATTACGCTATCCCACTTATTTGGTTTAAATCAAGTCTCTTACTATGATTCCTAAGTCATTGTGCCCACCCGTATTACATGAATCATACATTTTTATATTCTCAATATTAATTTAAACGAATTCAAGTATCTTATTACTCATTCAAGTTTCCACATTCTTGATTAATATTAGATGTCGTAATTTTTCTCATCTACTAAGCAGCACAGTAGAATAATCAAAAGATTAAATATAAAAATCACTATCATACATATCTACTAATACGACACCCCAAAATGCTAAATATGAAGTGTGTGCATACTGTTGATTAATATTAGATCTCGGTACATCACGTAGATAAGGATTACGAGTTTCGAATAACTATGGAACCATATCAATACAAATCACACATATTGGAGGGGAACATAGTTCCCAGCCTATGGGATAAACACAGACCTACGCACCGACAAGACTGCAAACTTATCAACTCACCGATAATTCTTTCCCAGACCTATGTTCTGAGGCACCAATCTAAAATCCCCCCGAAGGTTCATCAAGATAAGATTGTCCCCTTTTAAAGACCTCCCCTACCAATAAGTATGGTAGGTATGTCATACACACAGTCTATCAAGCATACATTAGGTATTCACACAACATTAATACATAAATCTACATCTTTATTATAGGTGTAAGCACATCCTATAACGTATATTTTATACGTGGTATATCTATCCCACAAATATCCTACGTGTTAATAAAATATAATTCTACTCTCTTCGTACGCTCCCGGGTAATTCTCGCCACTCGAAGTGTCTCCTTAATTTCCCAACATAATATCAGTAAGTAACTCACTTATATACTGTTGGTCTAAGTAATCCTATCCCTTGGATTTATATTATTAGGATTAGTATCCGATTTAGGTATTTCTCTCGATTAAACCTAATTAAGTTAAGCCCTTAAGTCGTGATCCTGGAACAAAACCGACATTATAATCTAGGTCAACTAGTATTCCCAAATAGTCTTAAATATGTTTAAAATTAAAGTCCATGCTTAAGTCCCAAACATATCCCAAAAACTTTAAACAAAAAGGTGAAAGGTAAACAGTTCTGGGCAGCCGAATCGATTCGACTTGGTCTGAATCGATTCGCTCATACAAGTATAAAAAATCTGCGAATGTGTTCTTATGGGTTTCTCCCATTTTCAACATCAAATCCTCAATTTAATCATCCTAAACTCCCAAAAAATCGTACTAGATGTTGTACTAACATAATTACATGAGTCCTAATGTATAAGCATCATAGGATCACCATTGGGCATCAATTCCTTCAATTAATTCATGAATATTTCTCAAGAACCCTTGTTCCTTAATTTGTATTCAAGAACACCATAATTCTCATATTTAATCCATTATTCCTAACACTTAGGTTATAAATATTTTTTTTCCTCATAGGAAATATCGGATTGTAGATCAATCTCCTCTAAAGTAATATGAGTGTGGGGTAACTCATACTGAAGATATCTCCTCACCGAAGAAATATGGAACACATCATGAATCCAATGCAAGTTCTCGGGTAACCCAAGTCTGTAAGCCACTAGCCCAATTCGCTCAATAATAAGGAATGACCCTACATACCTCGGTGCCAACTTCCCTTTGTTCCCAAACCTCAGTATACCCTTTATAGGAGGTACTCATAGCAATACATAGTCCCCCATACTTAACTCCCTGAAGAACCTCTTGGCATCGGCGCAGACCTTTTGTCTATCAAGTGAAACCCGTATACATATCTGAATCACCTCAATCCTGGCTGAAGTATCTTGGATTGCCTATGGACCAAGTAGCTTATTATCCCCCCAGCACTAGCCAAAATGTTGGAGAACGAAAAGGCCTACCATATAGTGCCTCAAATGGATCCATGATAATAGTAAAATAGTAGGAGTTATTATAAGAAAACTCCACCAGTGGAAGATACTGATCCCATCCCCCACCAAAATCAAGGACCCATATCCGCAACATATCCTCTAACATCTGATTCATCCTCCTAGTCGTCCCATCAGTATGCGGTTTATAGGCCATACTCAATCATAACTCTGTACCCATGGCCTCCTGGAAGCTCTGCCAAAATTGAGATACAAAATTCTTGTCCCAATCGAACACAATATCAAGGGGCACCTCGTGAAGTCTCACTATCTCGACTATAAATATCTGGTCATACTTTCCCGTAGTGTAATCTGTCTAGAACGAGAAAAAGTGAGCTACCTTAGTCAAACAAATCATTATCACCAATATAGAATTGTGACCCCCATACGATGTAGACAACCCTTGATGAAATCCATTGAAATGCTCTCCCATTTCAACGTAGGAAGCTCTAACAGCTATAAGATCCCTGTCAGTTTCTAATGATCCACCTTTACTAGCTAAGAAGTGGCACATTTCAAACAAACTCCGTAATGTCCTTCTTTATCCCACTCCATTAGTATTGCCGCCATATATCCTGATACATCTTATCCCTTCTGGGATGTACCACAAAGTGTGAACCATGCGAATATATTATCATCGCATGTCGTAAGTCTTTCCCTTCTGGATTAACCTGTCTATCGTTGAAGTGAAACCTACCATATGAATCCACATAATAAGACTTTGATTCCTCGACTATAATATGTATAATCAGATTCAGGCATAATGGATCTACTGCCTGAGTCTGTATAACCATCATGGCTATCTGGGGCATAACGGTCATAACTGACATAAAAGATTAGGCCAATGCATCCTGGTGTCCCAACTCTTTCCACACTCGTCCACCTCACTTGCTAGCCCCTGGCTCAACACGTCTGCTACCACGTTAGCAATCCTCAGGTGGTACAAGATATCAAACTGATAGTCCTTCACAAATTAAAGCCACCTTTATTGACACATATTCTGCTATCGCTGAGTGAACAGGTGATGTAGTGATTTGTGATCTGTGAAAAGGCAAAATTTCTCCCCCAATAGATAATGTCTCCATATCCAAAGTGCAAACACAACTTCCACTAAGTGCAAGTCGTGGATGGGGTAATTCATCTCGCGAGGCTTAAGCTTACGCGTGCATAAGTTATAGCCTAATCCTCCTACTGAAGCACACCCCCAAGTCCCTGTAGGGATGCATTAGTATAGACTAAGTACTCCACTCCTGGTCTGGGCAGTGCTAGAACTGCTGCTGAAGTTAGCTTTTCCTTTAGCTCATCAAAATCCAACTGATAAGCCTCATCCCAAATGAATGGCACCCCCTTGGGAGTAAAGTTAGTCAACGAACCTTCTATCTTCAAGAATCCCCGAATAAACTGTCTGTAGTATTCGGCTAGCCACTAGAAATTACACACCATCGTCGATGTCATGGGATGTCACCACTCCCTCATCGCTAATACTTTACCCATATCTACAAATATCCCCTTATCAGATACAATGTGCCCCAAAAATTGAACCACCCTTAGCCAAAACCCATATTTCTCATATTTTGCCTACAACTAACTCTCCCGCAGTGTCTCTAATACTTAACGGAAATGCTCGGCATGCTCTTCCTCAGTTTGGGAATAAATAAGGATGTCATCTATGAAGATAATGACAAACTGATCGAAGAAGTCTCTGAACACACTATTCATTAAATCCATGAACAAAACCGGTGCGTTGGTTAGCCCAAATGGCATAACTCGAAACTCATAGGACTCATATCTCATTAGGAAAGCAGTCTTCGACACATCCTACTCCCTAATTTGTAATTGATGGTACCCATACCTCGAGCCTATCTTTGAGAAGTAGGCAGATCCTCTCAACTGGTCAAATAAGTCATCGATTCGGGGCAACGAATATTTATTCTATATTGTGACTTTATTTAACTCTCGATAGTTAACATTCAACCATAACGAACAATCACTCTTCTTTACAAATGGCACGGGAGCACCGCAAGGAGAGGTACTCTTATGGATGAATACCTATTCCAATAGCTGCTCAATTGATCTCTTAACTCTTTGATCTCCGCCGAAGCAATAAAGTAGGGTGCATGAGCTATCGAACAAGTTCCTAGTGTCAAATTTATCACCAAATCTATCTCTCTACTAGGCGGAAACCCCGGTATATCTTGGAACACGTCAAAAAACTCGTAGACCACTGGAATTGAATCAAGCGTGATCAACACCTCCTTAGAGGTCTTCTCCTCTATGTAATACAAGTAACTGGGACAATACGCCCTCAGGGTGAGGCATCGCTACCAGGAACATTTCTTGACCCAGTATAACAAATACAATACTACGACTATAGCAGTCAATCGTGGCCCTATACACAACTAGCTAATCCATCCCAATAATAGCATCATACTCTGATATATCCAACATAAGCATATTAGCAAGCAAAATGAATCTCTCAATTTCTATACCCATGCCCCGACAGATAAAGAAAATCAACATTCCATTAACCAACGACGAGTCTACACATGTAACAGTACTATTTGTTGTAACTAATAACCCCATATCAAGTGCAAATCTAGTGACAATAAATGAGTGTGAAACCCCCGTGTTAAATAAAATGCTCCCCATAGTCACTTGGATATACAACATACCCTTAACTCTGATTGGAGCCTGTGGGACTGTGGCCTAGTGGATGTTGTAAACATGTCCATACTGTAGTTGTCCCTGCTGAACTCGAATTGCTGGAATGGTAGGCAAAGCTGACATCTGTGGTGGTACTGGAAGGGTGGAAGGAAATATAGGTCGTTGGGGTCCTGACGAGCACCATATTAATGCTATTATGGGGCTCTTCCCTTCTCAAGACACTTTTGATGTTTGTGGCTAGTTTTACCACGTACATAACATTAACCAACAAAGTTTCCTTCGCTCTGTACCTGCTGGCTATTACCACACCTCCATAGGCCCTGTTGTGCACGCTACTGGTTGTCATGAATTTACTGACAAGGATGGCCCTTCCTAAAGCCTCCATATACCTTCCTGTAATCATCGGATCTATGTCTCTTAGCATGTCCCCCTAATGGGAACTCTACTGACCCTGTCTCTACTTTCCCTGAGCTGGTTATTCCCCACTAGCACCATTACCTCCTATCATGCCCTGCTAGCTGGACTACCCTGCTCGCTTATTTACCTTCATATGGAAGTAGTGATCCTATAAGTGTAGTAAGGGAGCGTTAAGCACATCGGTGTATTACCTCAACGAAAGATTACCCAAAACGTGCTGAAGAATCCTACAGATCATGCCATCCATAAACATTTGAATCCTCTTCTCTTCAATAGGTACCTCATATGGCACTAGATTAGTCAATATCATATATTCATCCTCATATTCATCAATATTCTTCCCCTTGAGGTATAACAATTTCTACCTCATTTCAGTCTAAATAATGGAAGGAAAATATTTACGATCAAATCGTACCTAGAAGTCATGAATGGTCATGTCATCTCTCTCCCCGATGGTGGTAACAGACTTCCACCACTACAATGCCACTCCCACTAGCTTAAATGTAGTTAGAATTTGTCTCTAAACCTTTTTATGCTCGTACATTCTCAGGTGCCACTGGATATCTTTCTTCCATTGGCTAGCTAACATAACATCAGAACTCCCTACAAACTTCGGAGGATGTGCCTTCTAAAAGGCATCCATGACTCGCTCTTAAGAAAAAGGGAATGTATGAGATGGTGCTGGTTCTATCACTTGTGCATGGGGTGGTTCCTGCTGTACAATTTGTAAATCTATATTTACCGCTTGTGCCATCATAGCGGCAACCTCTGTAGCATTCATAGTACCCTGTGCCGGAGATGGATGAGGCTTGTGATATACACCTCTAAGGGCTCTCTGTGCATGTTTGAAAGGCATATGAAGTGAGAGAGAAGCTTTATAAGTCCACAGTTAATATCTCAGAATAAATGAAGGCATAAAATGCACAATTAATGAATACAATAGTCCTAAATATAGTGCTTTATATGAAAGAACGCTACACTGAAAGTATAATAAGCCGTACAGATCCTAAAGACTATATAACCCAATGCTCCGATACCATCTGTGACACCAACGCCTAACTAAATACCGGGTGATGATTACTTTATTAAATTTAAAACAGAATATCCAATTGGTTCAGTCTTAGCAGCGCTGTCGAAAAACATTTATTAATTAATAACCACCTAGTAGTTAAAAAGTTTGGTGTCAAATTTTATCTTTTAAATTAATATAAAACCAAATATATGATTAACTAAATATTCACCATCTAATAAACAATCTCATAGAAAGTAAAATGACATAAAGAAATAACTGAGTCTGGAGTAAACACTTCCAGTCTAAATTCCAAATACAAGAGTCTGAAATAAAATAAATCCTAACAACTGAAATATAAATAAATGTTTAAATCACTATCTCATAATACATCTGAATAACAATCGACAACATGCCCAGCTATAGTAAATAACTCGAAAAGAATCAAGGATAGGTGTGGAGGCATCTAGTAGCGAGGTCTTATAACTTCCACAACCGCTACATCACATCAACTGGTCAAAACTCCTATGCTTGGCGTCCTTGTGGCTGGGCACCTAAAAGGTTTTACAAAAGCAAAATAGATTTGGGAAAAAAATGGGTCAGATCCTGAGATGAAAATATTTTAAAATCATCAAGTGTTTAACATGCATTAAATAGTAAATATTATATACGTGTTAGTTTCACGTGCCCTCACTTGAGATTCTCACCTCTCAACTAAATGAACAAGCCTAATGTATGATCCTAACCTATCCTAATTACGCTGTCCCACTTATTTAGTTTAAATCAAGTCTCTTACTATGATTCCTAAGTCATTGTGCCCACCCGTATTACCTAAATCATACATTCTTATATTCTTAATATTAATTTAAACGAATTCAAGTATCTTATTACTCATTCAAGTTTCCACATTCTTGATTAATATTAGATGTCGTAATATTTCTCATCTACTAAGAAACACATTAAAAGAATCACAAGCATAAATATATAAATCACTATCATGCATATCTATTAATACGGCACCCCAAAAGCCTAAACCCGCGGTGCATGCAAACTCTGCTCTCAAATCCTGGTATATCATGTACATAAGGATTATGAGTTTTTAATCACTCTAGAACCGTATCAATACAAATCACACATATTGAAGGTGAAAATAGTTCATATACCTATTGGATACGCACATACCTACACACCCATAAGATCCTAAACTTATCAACTCACCGATAAATCTTTCCCAAACCTATGTTCTGAGGCAGCAATCTAAAATCCCCCCGAAGAATCATCAAGATAAAACTATCCCCTTTTTTTGACCTCCCGTGATAGCAAGTATGGTAGGCAGGTCATACACGCGGTCTATCAATCATATATTAGGTATTCACACAACCTTAGTACGTAAATCTCTATCTTTAATATAGGTGTATGCACATACTATAACATATTTTTTATATAGTATATCTATCTCACGAATATCCTACATGTTAATAAAATACAATATTGCTCTCTTTGTACATTCCCGAAAATTCTCGCCACTTGAAGAGTCTTCTGCATTTCCCAACATAATATTTGTAAGCAACTCACTTATATTCTATTGGTCTAAGTCATCCTATCCCTTCGATTTCTAGTATCAGAATTAGTCTCTGATTTAGGTATTTCTCTCTATTAAACCTATATAAGTTTAGCCTTTAATTCGTTATCCTAGAACTAAACCCAAATTACAATCTAGGTCAACTGGTATTACCAAATACTCTTCAATATGTTTTAAATTAAATTCCACAATTAAATCCCGAACATCTCCAAAAAAATTTAAACAAAAAGGGGAATGGAAAACAGTTCTGGGCAACCGAATCGATTCGACATGGTCTAAATCGATTCGCTCGTACAGGTATTGAAAATATCCATATGTGTTCTTATGAGTTTCTCCCATTTTCAACATTAAATCCTCAATCTAATCATCCAAAACTCCCAAACAATCATACTAGATGTTGTATTAACATAACCATAAGAGTTCTAACGTATAAGAACCATAAGATCATCATGGGGCATCGATTCCCTGGATTAATTCATGAATATTTCTCAAGAACCCTAGTTCATCAATTTGTATTCAAGAACACCATAATTCTAAGATTTAATCTGTGATTCCTAACACTTAGGTTATATATATTGTTTTTACAATAATTCCAAAAATTCATCTACATGCAAACCTACCTATAATCATGATTCAATTCTTCAAATTTATTAAATATATTTTATTCAAGGTTATTTGTTTCAATCTAAATTTCCATGGATAATATATGCACTGAATCTTTACAAGATAAAACACTTTCCTTTAATGTAAGTTCTAATCCGATGAAGAAGATGGTATGGGGGTGATGCTTTCTTTCCCATCTATGCGTTGGTGGTGATAGTGGTACAAGAGGTGTAGGAAAGCCTTGAATCTCCTATGGAATTCTCCTCCTTCCTTCCCTGGATAGCCTCTCTCAATTTTTTTATTATGATAACCCTAACTTCCTCGACACACATCTTATTTAACCTTATAGAATTCGTGGGTATATTTCCTCTAAAATTTCAAAAGATTAAAATACCCCTCCGGAGTGTCGGTTTGGCCTAAAACTGCTCCGGGACCAAAACTAAACCCCCGGATAGACTTTTTTGACTATCTCGACCCTTTTGGACATTTTGGTGCACTATAAATGACCATATGGGTAGCTTAAAATAAATCACCTTTTTATTTCATATAATTGAGTTCCGAAACGACTGACACATGCGCCCCGATTTAATTATCAAAGTTGTCACATTTTTAACTTACGACATTTTTAATAAATTCATAATCACATATTACTTTATTCACTTAGTAATATTAAATGTAATTCACATCAATAAATACTAAACCTCGTCTTCTAAGATTAATATTTTTTTAAATATGGATTAATTGAAAATTTATTTCCCATATTTAATTCAATTAATTCCATAATTAAAAATCAATAAAATTACGGGGTATTACAGTAGGGAGAAGATTTATGTCTCTAAATATCATACTCTTCGACTAGTGATGTGACCTCATCTTAGAAGTGGAGCCCATTATCTGATACTAACTCATGGGGACTCCATATCGACATATGATGTTCTTTTTAATAAACTTGGCCATTTTCTTAGCATTCAGCACTTCATATAACTCGGCTTCGATCCATTTGGTGAAGTAATCAATGGAGACCAGGATGAATTTGTGACTGTTTAAAGCTTTGGGAGTAACCTTCCCTATGATGTCAATGCCCCAAGTGGAAAAATGCCATGGAGATATCATGTTGTATAGTTCTTGAGGAGGCAAGTGTTGGATTTTCGAAAATTGTTAGCATTTGAGGCATCTTTAAACATAGGTAGTGCAATCTTAAACCATTGTGGTCCAATAGTACACTTAACGAATGACCTTTTTGGAAAGCATGTGACCGTTTATGTGCTGCCTGTATTCCCCACTGTGGATCTTCAACATCATTTCTTCAACAGCATCCCCTATTACGCAGTGAAAATGGGTTCCATCAAAGTTCCTTTTGAACAATGCTTTATCATAGATAATGTAATAGGCAGTCAGTTTGTAGAAGGGTTGCACGGTCTTTATTATCGGCATCTTGGGGATGCCTACCATATTTGAGGAGGCGATCAATGTCATAATAACATAACTCGTCTATATCATAATATTCCTCGGTGATGAGTTCAATGTAGTATCAGTGGGTGGGAATAACTTGTTTCTGAACCAGTAAAGGGGCCACTATTATTCCCTCAGGAATTTTGACCATGGAGACCAGAGGAGCAAGGACGTTGTCTAGGCTGTTGTTTTCACGAGGCAGGTAATGGAAGGTGACATCTTTGAACTTGAAAGCTAGATCTTCTAGGTGGGCATGAAAGGGTATGAGCTTCTCATCTTTGACTTTCCATTTTTTTAGGATTTGGCTAATAATGAGAGCGTCTAGGTGTTGGATTCCATTATTGACGTTGATCTTGAGGATTAAAATGCATGCATTATACTCACTCATGTTTTGGGTGCAAGGGAAGTCTAGTTTGATGGGAATGGGTGTGTGAGAGTCATAAGGGGCGATCAGGAGTATCTCAATACCGTCTCATTTCTTGTTAGCACCTCCATCAACGAAAATTTACCATATAAGGTCCTCCTGAGAGGTGAAGAAGATATCCTCACCTGAGAATTTAGAGACCTAAACTTTAGTTCTTTCCATGGGTTAATCAATAAGGTAGTCAGAGATGGCTCTCTCTTTCATAGCTTTTTACATGACGTGCATAATATCGAACTCGGCTAGAAACATCATTGAATGGACCATTTGGTTGGAAAAAGAGGGATTCTCTAGCAGGTATTTGATGGGATCTATATGGGATACTAGTCTGATGGGGAAGGCAAGCATGTACTATCGTAACTTCTTCTTGACCTAGACTAGGGTGATAAACACTTTCTCCAAAGCAGTGTAGTTGACCTTGTACCCGACCAATTTTTGACTGGTCTAATAAATAACTTTTTCCTTATGGTATTCTTCAATGTATTGGGATAGAAAATCTCTTACTGGGGTATCTATTAGGGTCAAGTATAAGAGGATAGGGAAACCTAGCTGCGGAGGCATTAGCATCGGAGGTCGGGTGAGGTATTGCTTGATTTGATCAAAGGCTTATTGGCACGGCTCATTCTAGACTTTAGTTGAATCCTTTCAGAGAAGTTTGAAAATGGGTTCATAAATAGAAGTCATTTGTCTAATGAACCGACTGATGTACTATAATTTAACCTAAAATCCTCGAACTTCCTTCTTTGTTTGCGGTGGTGGCATCTCAAGTATGGATTTCATCCCGGCAGGGTCTGATTTCAATTCCCTTCTCACTGACCATGAATAGAATTTTTTTTCCTTTTGTGACGTGGAAAACACATTTATGTCGCTTTAACTACATCTGGTATCATCACAATCGCTCGAAGAACTTTCAAAGGGTGAGAATGTGACATTTTCGAGTCTTAGACTTAATGATTATGTTGTTTATGTAAACTTAGACTTCCTTGTGAGTAAGGTCTTACGGGATGGTTGTAGTAACCCTTTGGTAGGTAGCCCAAGACTTCTTGAGTAAGAATGGCATGATTATGTAGTAGAAAGTTCCCCATGGGGTGATGAAGGAAGTTTATTCCTATTGGTCAGGGTAGATCTTGATCTGGTTATATATGACGAATCCGTCAATAAATGACTTAAGCGCATGGTTGGTCGTGTTATTCAAGATCATGTTGATATTAACAAACTGCTAATCATCTTTTGGGGATTATTTATTCAAATAATAGTAGTCGACATACATGCAGACTTTTCCTCCTAACTTCGACACGAGGATAATATTAGCGAGCCATGTAGGATATTCGACTACGCGAATGAAACCCATGTTCAACTAGTTGACCACTTCCTCTTTGATTTTGAGCCACCATCCAGTGCAGAGTTTACCGACCTTCTGTTTGATCGACTTGCATTGTGGGAATATCAGGATCTCATGTAGAGCTATTTCTAGATCAATGCTGAGCATGTCGTGTTAGGACCATGCGAAGATGTTCACGAATTCTTTCAGTTGTTCTTAAAATTTGGAATGCTTATGCTCATTAAGGGTGGACCATATCCTAATCTCGCATTGATAGCTATTAGAATCGAGATTAATAAAAATTGTTTTACCATCATTAATTTGAATGAGGTTATGTTGTTTGTTATTCTCCTTATTAAGATCAATTAAGAATTGTTCATTTACGAGATCATCATCATTAAAAATTTGATTAGAATCAAGACAATTAATGTAAAGCGTAGCAAGATACTCAAAATTCTCTTTAGTTCATTTTCATGGAAAACAAATTTAAAGCCTTGTCATAAGAGGTCTCAGTTACATTGATATAAGGAAAAAGGAAAAACATCTTCAGATGAAAGGAATTAAATAGGGTAAAAAGTTGGGTCAAGTTGAATCTATGCAGGTTAGACAGGCACGACATTCCAATTGAGGAGATGCATGTCAACAACTTCTATTTGAGTGGATGAGTTTTATAGTGCGACATCTGAGCGGATCATGTAGAGACTCAGACTAATGTCTGTAAGTCAAATGAGTCTTCGAAAATGCTCTTCTTGGATTCCTTGGGAATTGTCACGAATGTTTTGATGAGAGGTTGTACTTCATGTTTGTAGTCTTTGGCCCAAGAGTTGCTGTGTTGAAAGAAGTTTTCTAACCCCGATTTTATCTTCTTGTCAACATAGTCATACCATGGTTCAGGGACGCCATAGAAAGGGAAGCCTTCACCCTCCTTGATAAATCTTTAATACAAAGAGTCTCTCTAAATATTCTTTTCATTTTCTAAGCCTCTTTTTGGTCTTGGTTATCGAGGTGCTTTAATTTCCTTTGGTTACCCAGGCCACATGGGGTAAAGGACTCTTTCAGGACTATGGGTTCAAGGATCCATTGTTGGCATCACCCTAGCCCCATTCTAGGCATAAAGTGCATGTTCTTAGACTTTCGAATCACATTGATGTTGCCATGAGGGTTATGTTTTGAATAGACTCGGTCTTTGAAATTGTCTCCTGTTAGAAGGGGATGTGGATCAACTCTAAAGCCAAATATGAGCATGTCATTCATCCCATACTGGATTTACAATACCGGATTGCTCATGTGAGAATTATTTGTACAGTTTTCATCCCCTAAAATAGTGATAGCTTGACCTTTGGTGAAGCAATTCAATTTCTTATAAAGAGAAGAAGATGACCCTCGGATTCTATGGAGCCATGGATGGCCAAGGAGTAGATTAAAATATACATGTATGTCACTAACTTGGAACTCGGTGACAGTATTGATAGGGCCAACCCCTGTTATGAGTTTTATTGACCCCATTACTTCTCGACGGGTATTTTCATAAGCATGTATGACGTGGAAGTGGGAGTGAGATCGTTGTTTTTTAATCCTAAATAATTGAAGGCTCTAAGTTGACAACATTGAAAGATGATCTATTGTCAATAACTGAAAGTGGGACTGTCTTTCCCAAAACTTTAACGAAGATGTTGAGTGCATAATTATAATCAAGGCCAATCTTCGATATCTCTTCTTTATAAAATGAGAGAATTATGGAAAAGGTAAAGTACCCAACCGTGTTTACGGATTCTTCAAGAATGGTGGAAGGAGGGACTGTGGGCCCGATGAGTAGTTTTATCAATGCATTCCTGTGTAATTAGGAGGACATGAAAATCCCCTATGTAGTGATATTGGCTTACGTATTTTAGAGCTTGTCAAGGACTTCACTTTATTTGATGGTCATTTCTGGAATGGGAAGTTATTCTGTAGATCTCTTTTCTTTAGTTATTTTGGTTGCCTGAGGAATCGAATCTTTGTAGTGTCTTTTGGACCTGGTCAGTGATTCACTGTGGTGGGGAAGAATAGTAATCCCATAGCTTCATCTAACTCGAGCTGAACAACCACATTATTTATTTCCTCTAACAGATTTTCGAAGGATATCATTCCACATAGGTTGGATACCTCCATCTGAACAGTCAAAATCATCCCCACATCCAGTGGTGACTATTTACTTTTGCTAAGAGAAATCAATAAACTCAATAACCTTAATGTCTTCATAATATAAATATTTCTAGTCAACGGGGAGGTGCATGAGTGAAAGGACCAACCATCCCCGAAGCTTCAAAGCGATGACTAACTTAAAAATGCTGAAGATTTGGCTTGTTTGTCGAAGCATATCGATAATGGCCTACACCACATCATCTAGAATGCCTTCTTCAACAGGTACCAGCAATTCATATTATTCCTAATCCCACTTTCGGGCATCTATGAACAAGACACTAGATTTTCAATAATCAACGGTTATCTCAATGGGAAACTTCAACCTAAACATTAAGAGTTGGTTCACTATAGCTGGTAACTGCATTTCTTTCCCCTCAAATCGAGTGCGGATGACAATGTAGTCTCTTATAAAGAGTGACAAAGCTTGATCAATGAAGCAAGTAGCATGTATGAGAAAATATGGTTAAACCATGGGTGGTTTGGGTGATATTATAGGGACTATGGGTTCTTTACTGGGAACAATTTAAGTAAATGGGCCAAATTCTAGGTCACTTTCTAGAAAGATAACATTTATATGTGCTAGGAATGGGTTTGTAGTGGTATTGGTTTTAAGATTAGATGTTGGGGCGATGTTATCCTGGTAAATTAGGCCTTGAATCACACTCTTAACGTGGAAGAATTGGTTGATGGTATGAGCAGCGGATCGGTGGAAATCACACCGGGCATTGGACTTTGAAATTTTTAGGGATTGGATTTGGTAATGGCTGAGGATCCAAGGGTTTGATGAGATTTTGGCTTAGTAAGAACTACACCAAATCCGACGAATGGTCATGCTCAGTTGGTCATGGCCTAATTCACGACTAGCTTGTCACGTACTTGGGACGTGACCATATCAATTCTTAGCATGACCATATTGATTACCACACTGAGTTATGGATGCTCTGAAGGTATTCATGGCCCAAGTTCGTGACCACTGTGGGTCACGAACTTAGGAAGTGACTATTTTAGTGCTAAATTCGTGCCAAAATCCCCTCCTGGCTTACTCACGGAAGGATCACGGATTTGGGCCGTGACCATAGGCATGACGAAGCACAAAACATACACATACACATTTGGGGTCATGACTCTGGACCGAAATCAAATTTTAAAGTGGGTCACGACTTGGGTCCATGACGATCCCTCATTCAAAGAGTTGTTCTTTGTTGCACATGGTGGTTCACAGCCTACAGCCCTGACTAGAGGTCATTCAAGTGACATATTGGTCGCTCATGTGGAAAACTAAGTGGTCGCAAAGGTTGGGTCACGGCTCTAGGCCGTGACCAGATTTAATAATTAAAAAAAAAACGTTGCTCATATTCAAACTTATTTCTCATTTTTCCATTTGCGATTTAGGCTAAGGCTTTGGGCGATTTCAGCAATTTGCGGATTTAAAAAATTTGGGATTTTTGTGGATTTCATCTAAGATTTGTGAGAGGTATGTGGGTATATGTGTGTGCTCATTTCGATTTATTGATTTGTGGCAGCTGTGCATGTATGTGTAAGTATAGATTTCTATTTATGTGTACTTTCGTGTGTGTATGTGTATGTGTATATGTGTGTGTGTGTGTGTGTGTGTGTGTGTGTCTATGTGTGTCTATGTGTGTGTGTGTGTGTATGTATAGATTTTTGTTTATATGTGTGTACGTGTATGTATGTACATATTTATGTTTATATCTGTGCATGTATGTTTATATGTGTAACTATGAACAAATTGTATTTTATGTCAATAAACCCTAGAAATTGTATTGGGATTATTTTTTTGACAAAATATTTTTAAAAACCCTAGACATCATATTTTTTTGACAAAATACTATTAAATGGATTCTTAATAAGTATATGCGTGCCATCATATTATATTGGGGGTTATATGCATGTCGTGATTATTTTCTGACAAAATATAATTAAATGGATTTTTTTACATTGTTTTGCAGATTATATGCATGTTGTTATTTTTAACAATAAATCCTACCATGTTGTGATATTTTAGTAATTATTTACTTCGCTACTTGAAATATGAGTAGCAAACACGTGTGCACATTAATATACTGACATAACGTTGGTTTGTGTCAAAGAGTGTGCGGGGTGTAAAATTTTGTGTGCTAGAGTTTGTACATGTGTGTACTAAAACTCTTTCATAAAAACTCTTACAAAACGTGTTAAAAACAATTACGGTTGGTTATTGCTGGGATTTCACATCGATGAGATCCAAAATGCAAGAGGATAAGAGAACGGTAGTGATGAATCAAAACCTTATCCAAAATAATATACCCTTATACGTCATATGTTTGAATTTATAGTTATTAATTAATTAAATCCCTTAAGTGTATGACCCTTATTCATGCCCTCGTATACTTTTCTATGGAAAAATGAGGCACGGTGATAATAACTGTAAATAGGAGTAGGAGAGGTTGCAATTAGACCGCACACATAACTCTTTTATTAGGGCGCCCCATATAGAGGGTACTCATATTTATAGGTATGGAAATAAAAAGATTGAACAATTTAACTACCTTGTAAATCGTGGAGTTGATCTCCGACAAGATTACCTGTTCGATTGTATTCTATTTTCTCTACTGGGAAACTGGGATGACGTTATACAAAATATATTTCACACACATAATCCCGACGTAGCCCTTACCATAGTTACGTTATTGGAGAAGGCAAAAAAATCCACCCGTTATGGATACAACTGTGTACAGAGAGCATTGACATAGACTGTCATGTCTCGTGTCACATGAATGTAAAATTGAATCTTGCCAACAAGTTGATAAATATGGTATTCCGAGTTCATGTCACGGATATCTATACATCAATCATAGATACCCTTCCTCCTAGTTGGCCACGTGAAAAAAATTCATCTATCTATCTATCTATCTATCTATCTATCTATATATCTATCTATCTATATATCTATCTATCTATCTATCTATCTATATATCTATCTATCTATCTATCTATCTATCTATCTCTCTCTCTCTCTCTCTCTCTCTCTCTCTCTCTCTCTCTCTTTATATATATATATATATATATATATATATATATATATATATATTCATAAGATTGATTAATTAGTTATAATTTCATATTATTATAATTATTTAGTCACTTATAGTTTTTCATTTTTACAGATAATGTCAAGAGGAAACAACCTTAAAACAGCCCCCAAAATGGCCCTGTGAGACGCGCCGACATCTCGCATGGGACCAATGTAACACGTAGGAACGAACCTTCTGGTCACGGGACTCCCAATTTGAGAATACAACGATAATTTGAAAATATATAGACTTAGGCTTAAAAACATGGCGCTAGAGGGGGGAATCCTGAAACAGCCCTGTGAGAGGCACCGGCACCTCACATAGGACCAATGTAACTCGTAGGAACTGGCCTCATGGTCATGGGACTCCCAATTTGAGAATACGATGATAATTTGAAAATATCTAGACTTAGGCATAAAAAATGGCGCTAGAGGGGGAAACCCCGAAATAGCTTCAAAATGACCCCGCGAGACGCCCTGACACCTCGCACGGGACCAATGTCACTTGTAGGAACTGACCTTGTGGTCACAGGACTCCTGGTATCAGAATACGAAAATAATTTGAAAATATCTAGACTAAGGCTTAAAAACATGGCGCTACAGTGGTGAACCCCGAAACAGCTCCCAAACGGCCCAGTGAGAGGCTCCGACACCTCGTAGGGGACCAATGTAACTCATAAGAAGTGACGGCGTGGTCACGGGACTCCCAGTTTGAGAATACATTGATAATTTGAAAATATCTTGACTTAGTCTTAAAAACCTCGAATTAGAGTGCGAAAACTCAAAACAACTTCCAAACGGTCCCATGAGAGGCACCAACACCTCACGCGGGACAAATGTAACCCGTATGAACTTATATGATGATAATTATAAATCTTAGATGAAAATTTTCATCTTGAATAATATTTTTGTAAAACTACTTGGTTACTGGTATCATTATTTTTTGTATCTTATTTTTTGCGAGATAACATTGTATCGTTTGCTTTTTTACACATGGAACAAAGGAAGGAGGTAATGGTTTACAACATGAAGATTGTTTATATAATGGTGTTTACATTCAAGATTATGTTTTTTTATGTATTACAACCGTGATAGATTTTATAATTTGATTGTTAAATTTTATGGCCGTGCGGGCTTTATAATAAGCAGGTTATATATTAACAGGGTTTGGAAGGTCCAAAAAACAGAGGAAACTCTACCCAATTCTTTTTGGTCTGTGAATTATTAACACTTACAAATTTTTAAGTTTGTATGTATTTTAGTTTATTAACACCATTCCCGATTCAAAATTTGGGATATTTTTTATTATTTTGCCAATAATAAATATTTGTAACAACTCGTATGTGTCCAACGTTGCACGTAGCAACCAGTCGCTCAGTCACATGACCCCTAATTTTAGGATTGGACAAAAAATATATATTTTGTTAATTATATTTAAATAAGGTCATGGACTTTGTCCATGACCATTTTTATTTTTTTTCGTCGTGCATAAAAATGGTCGCGGACAAAGTCCATGATCCCCAACCGTGATGAAAAATGGTCATAGGCAATGTCCATGACCCACACCGCGATGAAAAAAATTGGTCACGGCCAAAGCCCGTGACCCACACCTCGACAAAAAAATGGAAAAAATGATCATCGTATGGGTCACGGACTTTGACCGCGACCATTTTTTCCAATTTTTTCATAACAGTGTGGATCATGGACTTTAGGCGCGACCATTTTTCATCACGGGTGGCCATGACCATTTTTTATCACGATTATGGTGTTGGTGGCGGTGTGGGTCACAATCCAAGTCCGTGACCACCTTGCGTGACCCCTCAGGTCCATGACCCCCGATTAGTCACGGACTTGGGCCGCGACCCCCTAAAATTGGTTGTGTTCGAAATGGTCACGGCCTAAGTCTTCAACCCATAGTCTTAGTCAGGGATTTTAGCCATGACCATTCACCAGTTTTGGTGTAGTGAAGGTCTAGTAGACTTTTAATAGGGGCATGGAGCTTATTATACTCTTTCTTGGTATGATTAGGGCGACTTTCTAGTGCCCAAGAGGTGGAAGGTTGGGAAATGTTATTGATTGTTAAGACTGTTGCACTAGCAGGCTTTTCATACTTTCGTGAATTTTTTGGTCATTTTCTTTGGCTCGAATTCCACTTTGATAACGCCTTCATCAATTTCTACACTAGTTTCTCGAAGGGCTCAAAAGTGATGCTCAGATATGAGGCAAGAAGTTCTTCTTCATTATACCGACTTGGTCCTCCTCTCAGGTTTTATTGGTCATGGTAGTATCTTTCTCTCTCCACTTCCTATGAAGCTACTAACTGTTTCCTCAGGGTCTTACTTAAGAAGATCTAGATCTCAATGCATAACCTCTATCTCCCCATTGTACTTGTATCGAGACATGAATTCTCGGGTGACATCCTCTAAATAACATAATCTAGATTCTTTAAGGGAAAGAAACCACCAAAGGGCGCTTTCTTTCAAAGTCTGTTGTAACACCTGGGCCATTATCTCTTCAGAGGCACCAAGGATGGCCATCTCTCTATGATAGCTTCATAGGTTAATAGTTGGGGCTTCGCTTCCCCTGAACTTCTTGATATCTGGAATCTTAAACTTCGTTTGATGTTTGGATTTGTGATAAGGAGACATATGGGTGTAGTCCATGTAGTTCCTGGATATCTTGACTTAGTTAAACATTTTTTTATAGCAGTTTGAGGTCTTCCTTGACCTTGTTTAGTTCCTCCTCCTAGGGATCCATTGATACTGGTAGGTTAACCCCCTGTTGGGTAAGGTTTTGAATATGGAGTTGAGCTGATGTTGGCCCATTGATAGGTGGGGGAAGATAAACATGTTGATACTCTTCTGGGACCCAGGTAGGCTTGGGAGCAGGTGGACACATGGTACAAGGAAAGTGAACCTCAGGTTCTTTAGGAATCTAGTCGTGATGACGTTGAATTTCATGAACCTCAGTTTAGAGGTTGTCAATCTTGGCACTGAGTTGAGCTAAGATGGTCATCAAATCAGGCCGCACATTCACTTCTTGGTTAGTGTTCTCCATGAAGATGTTGTAAAGGTAAATCCCAAACTCATATGACGTAGTAGAAGAATAGGCGGGTCTTCGGGGCAATTTGAAAAAGATCGAAGCTAATAGGGATCCAGGACAAAATCGAGTATGGAATCGACCTGAGAGGGAAAACAATTCGAATTTGATTTTGAAATAAGGAGGGAGAAATTTATTTGCCTTTGGAAGGAGGAGGAAAAAAGGTTTTTGGGATTTTTGAAAAAAGGTGGGAAAAAGGAGAGGAATCTCATAATGATTATTATTAATGTTATTATTAGGTTTTCACTTGTATTATTAGGTTTGATTAAATCCAAAAAAATAACGGATAGGACCCAAGCCTGGGAAAATATGGTTTAAAAGTATGCAAGACACGATTTGACTGGTTTCTAGGCTCAGACGGGGTCTTGTTTTAGAAAAAGGTGAAATAGCACAAAAATTTGGGTGGTATGCCGACCTAATATTTCGACAGAGTTTCGCATGGAAACTAATAAAATAATTATGAATTCCCTAGGTTTGACACATATATGAGGTTTATGTACTTACTGGGTTAGTGGAAGGGTTCACCCCCTTTGTTATAACATACACGATATACCTCTTGCCTATAAGGTTAATAATTCATCAATACGTGTGGACAAGCCATTTGATATACCTGAATGTAAATGAATTTACTCATTATATACCTCGTGGGGATAGTACGTGTGACAGGGAATTCGATATACTCTACGTACGTGAACGAGTTATCTACTAAATACCTCTCGTCGTGAGCTCATTCAAACGGTATGATGCAGGAATAACCGTTTGATATATGTCAAAAGTATGAGGCCAATGGAAGGTGAGAGTTATATCGCTTAGGCTAACTGTGACCCGTAGGACCAACGCCCATCACAAAGTGACCCCCCAGTACGGAATAAAATTTTGGTCAATATTGCCATGTTCTTGGTGATGTAGTGTGAAAAATGTATGAGTCTTAATTAACATATTATGGAGAGAGATAAAGTATCTTTTATTATTTTTATTAGCATGATGAGAAAAGGGAGTACTATACTAATAATGGAGCATATACAAGTAAAAGTAAATCTAGCATGAAACATGGAGACTACACTACGCATATACATGTGAGTGTGTGTCATATGAATATTTATAAGTGAGTGTGTGTGGCAATGAGCCTATACACAGATTAACTACAAGTAGTGTTTTGTATGTGTAAGTGATCGTGGAAATATATACAAACTGTGGGAAGCATGGGTGTTTGCTAGTGAAGCCCAAGCATGGATATTCTAAGTGGTGTGTGATGCATGTGAGTAAAAAGAGAAGCTAAGTGTAATTGCGTGAAGTGTACAAGGAGAGTACATACAAGTGTGTGAAGTGTGTAAGTGAGTGAAAAGTGATTATACATGAGGTAGATATATTTAAAAAGTAAATAGAGGAGAAAAGGGAACATACAAGCAGGTGCATATGTACACATGTAGAAAAGAATAACACCCATATAGAAATTTTTGTCTAGTCCTCTTAAAATATCTCCAGTTGTGTCCCCATAGCGGCCATCTAGAGGTGGGGGTCTCCCCTTACTTTCCTTCCAGCGTGCACAGGGGGATCTCTCCCTTTCTCGGGGTGCTTGACTATCGTCGACGTGGGGTAATATGCAGAGATAGAGTCGCCAACCTATTTTACACAAAACAGGAAAAAACATGTTGTCTCCTTAAGAGAATGACATCAAGGACCATATTGATGTTTGGGAAACCAAGTAGTTAAAGGGTCTAGGAACTAAGTTATGGAATGGGACGGCGTTAGTTAATCCTCTTATGTTAGTTTCTGTGAAGTTTGTTCTTATGTGCATGATCTTCTCCTATTAAACCCCAAACACCTATATAGCCCAAGGGCATCAAAGTCCACTTAGTTCGAATATAATGTAAGTTGGGATTTAAACCATAAATACAAACGGGGGATTTCTCTTATATGTGTATATAGAGATAAACATGCTTCAAGTGTGACCTTGTGCAGTGGGAGTCCCTCTTTTGAACTTTATAGGTGAATCCTCTTTTTCTTGTTTTTGTTTTTTCATAAAAATAAAATATATGTAAATACTAACAATAAAGGTTTGAGACTAAGGTATGTTATGTAATGAAATAAAGCATTAAAGTAAAGATAAAGAAACTAATGTTCAAACAAGAGAATTTAAAGACCATGGTGGTGTATTGGACCTCCTTATGAAGACTTGAAGTGGATCATGATTATAGATGCACTCATCTCACGATGAGATGATGGCTGTATGAGGATATGGGTGAAAATATATGAAAATGATAGAAGGATTATGGTAAATAGGCTTTTTTAAGAGTGGAACAACTCAAAATTCGAGATAATGTTCTCTAAATTGTTGAGAGGGGTGTTGAGGGGTGATTTTCAAGGTGAGTTCATGGCCTCTATTTATAGGGGGAAGGGGGGTGCTAATCACTAAGGTCCTTGACCTGCCTATTCACATAGAACCCAAACACACTGTCGATAAGAAGGGTCCTGGGGGTTCCATTCCATTGTCTGAGGAAGGTTTTTTGAAAAATGTTCGTAAATTACAAATTGTGATTTAGAATCTATTGAGTCACTTTCAGGTTTGGGAGTTGACCGAGGTCAAATGGGGCTCGAAAATGCCCATTGGTCACTAGAAAAGAAATTTTTGGAGGACTGGATCGTTCACCTGAACTGTAAGGATGAATTATTCTTGGGATGAACCATTGGAAAGGGTATTTTGATCCCTTCAGATTTCATTCAGCTTCATTTGATTCGAAGAGTTGACCAAGGTCAAATGGGGCCCGAAAGCGCTTGGTGACCCTTCAGATTAAAATGGGTTGTTCATCCATATCATAAGGCTGATTTGCACATGAGGCAGATCATTGGAAAGAGTATTCTGATCCCTTCAAATATTCATTTATCTTATTTCAAGCCGAAGAGTTGACCGGGGTCTAATGGGGCCTGGGAGCGCTCAGGGCCTCCAAATCAGTTTTCGACATAAAACGGATCGTTTGCTTGTTGGGACGAAATAATGAGTGCCATAATACCAATTTCAAAATGTTTAAGTAAATATGCTCAGCAAGGATTCTAATTTAAGAGTGCGTAATTCAAACCATTTTTTATCTTTTTATCCTAAATATGCATCTATATGGTAAGATAAATAAATCAAACCAAGCCATTAACAAAGATAAAGTTTCAGGAAAAATCTCCACAGGGCAAAACCTTTTATTCGCTTTATAAAATTGACAAATCTCCACTTATAAATTCTATAAAGGAATATGTAATGAATTCCCATAAGAACTCAGAAAGACCATAGTCTTCCTTCAGCAATAATTCATGCAAGAACCACAAGACCGCAATCCTTCTCCTTTAGCCTTAGCCTGTCTTTAGCAGCAAATCCCCTAAGATACCACAAGTCTGCCATGGAGAACCTATCCACATGATGTATGCAAGGATACAAAACTTTTTAGGGTTTAAATGAGTTCAAAAAACTAAATATTCAGGATATTTGTTTGTGGAAATAATAGTGTTTTTCCAACACAAAATGTGAAGAACTTTCACAAAAGTGATGTAGAAATGATCCTAGTAAAAGTATTAAAAAATATGAACACGAAAAAGGTATTTATAGGACGTTCACAAAATTCGAGGTGGAGCCATCGTTTAAACGATTTCACAGTGTCGTTCTAACGAGATGAGCATCTCGTTCGAACGAGATATGTCTCATTTCTAATGACATAAAAATTTTTTTAGGCAGTAAGCCCTCATTTGAACCTCGTTTTAGGAACATATTGAATGACCTTCAAACGACATGTAATCTCATTCTAACAAGATTTCAATGTAGTTTGAACGAGAGTTAAAAAATATAAAATATTTTTCCTTTTCGAAATAAAAAAAATCCTGCTCGTTTTTGAATAAAATAAACATCCCAAAAATTATTTATGTAAATTAATTTAAAATATAAATTCCTTTATACATTTACGGGATGTCAAAAAGTCATCAAACTTTGGAGATTCATGAGTTCAGTTCGTCTTGACGGTGTGTGTTGATTTATAACGCGATACGCTACAATAGTAGAAAATTTGTTCTTACAAATCGCCCCCGTTGGCTATTCTGTTACAAAACAAACAAATATAACTGAACACCAAATTAAAATTAAAAAAAAACTCCTATGACAAAAATCCTAACACCTTTCCTAACCCTTGAACGGAATGACATATGTCTCTTTGTATTCAAACTTCTTGTTCTTCCCTTTTTTAAACTTTGTCTTTATCCATGTGTCTAAGCCCTCGTTTGAACCTCGTTTTAAAAACACATTAAGCAACCTTCAAACAAAATGTAATCTTGTTTGAATGAGATGTCAACCTCATTTGAATGAGAGTTGACAAGTATAAAATATTTTTTATTTTCGAAATAAAAAACTCTTTTTCTTTTTTGATAAAAATAAACATCCCAAAAATTAATTCTATAAATTAATATAAACTCTGAATCACTTTAACCTATACGGGATGTCGAGAAGTCTTCAAACTTTAAAGATGCTTGAGTTCGGATCGTCTTGAAGGTGCGTGATGATTTGTAATGAGATACACCAAACTAGTCTAAAGTTATCCTATGAATTATAGTAGAAAATTGTCCTGATAAATATCTCCCATTGTTTATTCCATCACAAAAAAAAAACAAATATAATCGAACATTAAATTAAAATAAAAAAAATCTCATATGAGAAAAATCCTAACGTCTTTTCTAACCCTAGAATGGAATGGAATAAGCCTATTTGTCTTCAATCTTCTTCTTTTTCCCTTTTTCAAAATATGTCTTCATCTGTGTGTCTTGCATTCCTCTTTAAGTTCCTTCACACATGAGACAAAAACATATATTCTCGTGATGCATCGAGTTTGAAATAAGATAAAGCTTATAAATAAATTATCCCTTATAAATCAAACTCTCACTTTTCAACTACTTTACCCATTTATTTTTATCCAAAAGACAAAGAAGTAGAAACCTAGGCATGAAATACGAAGCACCACGTAGAAGAAAAGATATCATCACAAAAAGATATAAATCAAGCATGTGTAATGATCATATCAAAGGCAAACACAACCAACTATTTTTTATTTTTATTATCAATTTTCCAAAAAACAAATTCACAAATACAACATACAATACCATTTATAAATATGCAAAGTATATCAAAGAAAATGCAACACACATACATAGGTATAAATGACCACAAAAAGGAACACAAATATATAAACCTTATGTGCTAGCATATTATCGATGTGTCCAAACATGTGGGGTGGAATGAATGGGTGTGAACTAGATATAAATGAATTATAATCCAAACAATCAAATATGCTCAAAAAGTTCTAATTGACCTCAAAACTTTATCAAACTAAGCTTTAGCCTCAATTGATGAATAAATTAAATTTTAATGAACCAAACAAGCAAAATGCACACAAGCCTAGAATGTTGATTATTCTACAAATCAATAGCATCGAGACAAAATAAGCATAACTAGGATTCATTGTGCAAGCCTGATGATATTCAACTAAACTCCCTCAAAAGATAAACATGATCATATTTTATATTCTTTTCTTTTCTTTTGAAGTGATTTATTTTTGCAAGGTCATTCAAACTAAACTATGTTGGACCTTTTTTTAAAAAAAATTCACTTTTTATTTCCTTTATTTTTTCTTCGGCTCTTTTCAAATGGTGGATTTCATGGCGAGTCAACATGTCTCTCGTAGCCCTTTCCCGTATACACTCATATTTTTTAATACTAAAAAAAGTATCTCTCGGGCAACGGTTCTTACATGCACAAATCCCCCATAGTCACATAAACATGTAGATGATAAAATTGATGGGATAACATCTCACCAAGATCAAATATACATAGTGAAGGAAAAATTAAATAAGCTTATGCATATGTGTGCAAAGGCATATACAAAGTTGAATCTATAGAGAAAATAAAGTTTGAAACAACTCCATAAACATGATTAAGAACAATATAAGTATGTAAAGTCATAATCAAATGTCCTAGTGGAATGAATTTTATTCAAACACGCCAATATGCCACGCCATATGTGTAAAACCAAAATACACAAAAATCAAAAATCTTTTTATATTTTTTAAATATGTCTCAATAAAAAAACTATAATACAAAAGACAAACATTGTCATAACACTAGCATGTATATACCATGAAGCATAACTAGAGTATGACAAACAAAATCGTGCAAGCAATCATCCATAAGATCTAGCAAGTGTGGCATCATGTGCACGCCTGAGAGAATCCACACTTCTATCATATATCTCCTCTAAAATAGATTTCCTAACCCAAATAGGTGTATCGTTAACGCATTGAGTTTTGGGAACCAAGTGAGAACTAGACTTCAACTTCCTAGGACCCCTTATAAGATCAAAACAAAAATGCCTAAGGTGACCTTTCCTACCAAAATTCGAACATGTGTCAACGCGAGGAATGTTACCTATGAATTTACCTTTTCTAATGTCCTTGGGTTTAGTTGACCTTCTAAAATAAGAAATGGTCTTCGATTTATCACTCGAAACATTAGAAACATGTGAGCCAGAGCCATTACTACCAACATCACTCGATTCTTTTAAATCATCTTTTAACTTCAAAATTTTAGACTCAAGAAAATAATTTGACTCTTCCAATTTTAGAGACTCCTTTTTCATAGGTTCAATCATTCCTAGAAGGTTATCTCACTCCCCCTCAATAAAAGCGAACTTAACCCTAAGAGTCTTCTCACGTGCCTTATAATCATTAATCAAAATATTATCTTCGATGGCACATATATTAACCCAAGAATTTTTAAAGTCCTTTAATTCTTTCTCTAAAACCCGGACTCTTTCATCACTTTCTTTCTTTGACAATTCTAAAGTTTTAAAATCACAATTCGTGTCCACAATTTTCTCATGAAAGAAATATCTTTGATTTTGAACGATTTGGAAAAGATCCATAGAACATTTAAAAAGAGAATTTTCTTTTTCAAGAATTTCAATTCTTTTAGGAAACTTGAAATTCAAATGATTTAAGTCTTCAAAACTTGGAGAATCTATCGAGAGAAAAACTAAAACACCTAAAAAGCACTAAATAAGGATCTAACACAATAACTTAGTGAAACCAGAACTTATACCAATTTGTTAGGACAAAATAATGAGTGCTCTGATACCAATTTGTAAAAGCGAAAGTAAATATATTTGGTAAGGGTTCTAATTTGAGAGTGCTCAATTAAAACTAATTTTATCTTTTTATCCTAAACATAAATCTTTGTGATAAAACAGATAAATCAAACCAAGCACTCAAAAAAGATAAAGTTTCAGGAAAAATCTCCACAGGACAAAACCTTTTATTTACTTTATAAAATTTACAAATCACAATTTACAAATTCTATAAAGGAATCTGCAATGAATTTCCACAAGAACTCACCAAGACCGCAGTCTTCCTTCGGTAATGATTCTCGCAAGAACCACAAGAACCACAATCCTCCCCTTTAGCCTCAGCCTTTGTCTTCATTAGTGAATCCCCTCGTGTATCACAAGTCAGGCATAGAATACCTCTCCACAAGGGGTATGAAAGGATACATAACTTTCTAGGGTTTAAAATAATTCATAAAACTAAATATTCATGATGTTTGTTTGTGAATTAAATAGTGGTTTTCAAACACATAACGTGAAGAACTTTCGTAAAAGTTATGCAGAAACAATTCTGGAAAAATTCTTAAACAATCTAAATACAAAATAGGTATTTATAAGAATTTCAAAAAAATTCGAGGTGGCGCATTCGTTCGAACGATTTCATGGTGTCGTTCTAACAAGATAAACATCTCATTCAAACAAGATGTGTCTCGTTTCTAATGACATAAAAAATTCTCAGACAATAAGCCCTCATTTGAACATCATTTAAAAAACATTGAATGAACTTGAAATGAAATGTAATCTCGTTTGAACGAGAGTTAAAAAATATGAAATATTTTTTATTTTCGAAATAAAAAACTCATGTTCTTTTTTTATATAAATAAACATCCTAAAAATTAATTCTGTAAATTAATTTCAACTCTAAATTGGTTTATGCCTTTATGGGATGTCGGGAAGTCTTCAAACTTTGGAGATGCTTGAGTTTGGCTCGTCTTGACGGTGTGTGATGATTTGTAACAGGATACGCCAAACTAGTCTAAAGCTATGCTATGAACAGTAGTAGAAAAATTGTTCTTAAATCGTCGAACCATAATTCATGCACAAGACAGACCGTTGGAAAGGGTATTCAGATCCCTTCGAAGATTCATTAAGCTTCTGCTCAGGCGATGAAGTTGACCGGCATCAAACAGGGCCCGAGAGCAGCCAGTGGATTAGTTTTCGATTGTAGAACGGGCCATTCGTCCAAACCTTAAGGCCGATTCTCACACATGGTGGGTGGTTGGAAAAGGGATTCAAATCCTTTTAAAGATTCATTGGGCTTCTACTCATATAAGACAGTTGATAAAAGTCAAACAGGGATTGAGATCACCTAATGGCCTCTAGATCGATAACTGGGGTATGACCTAGTGTTTACGATAAATGAGTGGGTGCTAGGGACCTAAGCATATGCTAAAGGGGTCCTAGGATGGGGTGTCTACAACATAATATAGTCAAATAAATGTATAAAGATAACATAGATAAAAGACACATGACAAGTAGCCTAAAATCAAAATATCACAATAATTACAAGATAAAAAGGTTTGTGCAAGTAGAGACATAAGTAAAAAAAAGTGTGATAATTAATGCTAAATCATAAAACAATGAGTAACATTAGATAAGAGCCAATCATAATAGGACATATATAATAAAAATGATAATCGAAGGGAACACACACACACGCACACACACACAGATATATATATATATATATATATATATATATATATAATGCTCTTGTGTGCACCAGTTCGCATTATAAGAGTGCGGACCGAACATGTGTCACCTAGCGATGAGCTTAGAAATTATAGGCACACTCTCTCTCTTATCTAGGTTCACCGCCAGGTGACACATGTCCAGTTTGCACTCTTAAAATGCAGACTGGTCCGCACAAGAGCAGTATTGTAAGTATGTATGTATGTATGTGTGTGTCTATGCATCAAACTCTACAACCATTAAGTACACATATGTTTAAAAAGTAATTGGAGAACCTAAGAAAATATATAAAAATTAATCCAAAAATATCCATGTACAAACACACCACCAAATTCCACAATCAAGAGAAAAACTAGTATCTAATATAAATCCTATCAATCCTCAGATAAGGAACCCTTGGTGAATGCAGCCTCAGTGTCTTTGTCATCATTATCATCGAAACATCACCCTCTGAATCACTGACGCAAACTGGATCAACATGTTCAACAAAAATGCCTTTTCATCGTGGTGGGCATCAATCTATCCAACTCAAAAGGAAAGATGAAAGTCCTACATCTAGGGAAAAAACAATAGGTAAAAAAAATGAATGATAGTGTTAGGACATAAATTGATCTTCTAAAATAAATAACCAACCACATTAAAACTCCTCACTGTCTTAGAAACCAACAGGAGCATAACGACTAATATTGATATCATGGAATAGTATGTAATACGGCTTCTCAACTCCTGGAGGTTGTAGAAATGATTCAAGAACACTAGTTGTGAGTATGATATCACTACCACAAAAAAGTGGAAGCATAATAGGGTCCTCAGAAGGAACCATGAGGTTCTCATAGAACTCATGAACCATGGAAGAATTCGTTGTCAAATAAGTAGATAGTAAATGAGAAGTCAATAACTGTGGAACCCTCTCCTAGTAAAAAATACCATTTGTAGTCTTTTTTAAACACTTGAAATCAACTTCTCTCTCCATACTAATAGGATAAGTAGAAAATCCTCTATGAAGTACGGTAACATTATGAGTGATATAAATGGTAGAATGATCATCGAAGAGGTCAAATAAGAAGCGTCGGGACACTTAGTATACAAACATGTAAATCTTGAAGAAGTGTTAGATGGAGCATTATTGCTTGATGATACCTATTTCAAAATTGGTGTTTAAAAGCTCTTCTACCCCCAACTGCCCCGAGGTAGGTCAGAGGTCCAATGGCAAGAACCAAACCCTATATATATTGATATTTGTCTTTGAAAACCTTTTGTACTCTCAAAGGAGAGATATGGAATTTTAGCATACCTCAGTCATGCATACTTCCTCAAAGGAAGGTTAGTCATTCTGACTTATCCCCTCCAATAAGCTCAGAGACCACATCATCATGGTTCCCACATGATTTTATCTTAAAGACGACCTCAGATTGACTAAAAATGAGCTTTCGAGGTCACCCATACCTTAGTTTTTAGGTATGAAAATACATAGCCCTTCAAAATCAACTTTGAGTGACTCCACAATCTTTATAGACCTCTTGGACCTCCCAAAATACTCCTATAAGTAGTTTGACGGAGTGAGTGAGATGCAGTGAACTATTCTGCCTACCACCACTAATCATCTCCACTTGTAATGGATGTTACCATCAACAATTGATGCACTTAACAACCAAATTACACCACCTACAAATACTTTTTCCAACACTCCACTACTTTGTTGATACTAATAGACCTTAGGGACACCCTAACCATGCTGTGACTGTCCAGTCATTCTCTTTCTAATAGTTCCCCTATAAATAAGAGGCGGGTAGCAAGTGAAAGGGAATTGCTTTCAATCATTCAAAGAAATTGGATCATTCAAATAATAAGACTCACAATAGTTGTATAATTTCTTAAGTGTTTGCAATTTGTTCCTTACTCATAACCCATTGAACTTATATTTATAACTTAGAACATATCCATTGTTTATTCTATTTGTAAATCTTGCTACACCATAAAGTAGTACTTAGGAACCCTTATAAAAGTCATATAGTTACCTAATAATGTGCTTTGGACTATTGACGAAGGATGCAAGACCTCAAACTCCCTTGACCAAAGCTCAAGGGGTATCTTAGATTCTAATACTCACCTACATTCTAATAAACATGTATACCACCTTTGTACGATGGATGAAGGACCATCTCCTTGGGTCGAAAAGAGTTTAACCCTTTGTCTTTTATTTTTAGTTTTCTCTCCTCGTACCCTTTTGAGGTCCAGAGGGGAGCACTTATGGTTTAAAGACACATATGATTTTAACAATCATAAGTTTTATACCATCTATAGGAATGACGTGTTCAATATCTCTCAAATGCACAACTTGATCCTCTTAAAATGGTGACAAATGATGATTTAGATCGGCTCCTTCAAAGAAATGGAGGCCTAGGAGAAAATGTTATAAGAGAAATTGGTCGCCATTCTCAATAGGCTCCTGTGCCCATCCCTGATCCTCGTCGCGGGGGTGAATGAGCGTGAGGGAGGATCTCGGGTCCCGTGCGTCCCTCTAGGGAGCGCTTTGGTCGGCGTCATTTGAGGTGAGGTGGTAAATGTAGAGAGATTAGAGTCGCCAGCCTATTTTACTCAAAAGAGACCAAAGAAAAGGGGAAGCCATCCCGAAGGACAGCATCCAAAGATATACTGGTGCATAAGAAACCAAAATGATTCGAAAAGGGTTCGGAGGATAAGTTACAAAATGGGAAGGTGTTAGGCACCCATTCCTCCCTTTCGGTCTCTTATGGGTTTTTTTCTATTTTCCTTTTATTTTCCCCGTGATGTGTGTGCATGTGTATATATAGTGTAGATAGGAATCATCGACTTATACCATCGAAGAGATAAAGCGAGTCATCCGTAGGAAGGTTTAAAAATAATATTAGAAAATAGGATTTACGCGATTATCCATACGTCGACCGTTATGATGGAACGATAACGTATGTAGAATAATACGCTACTTAGAACAAATATATATATATATATATATATATATATATATATATATATATATATATATATATATATATATATATATATATATATATATATATATATATATATATATATATATATAATATAATATAAGAGAATGGAGGTTAGAGAAGACAGAAAATGAGAGAAAAAGTAAAAATAGGACTTGAGTCTCGAGTTTTACCCCGAGACACCTACGTAGCCTATAGAGGCATCAAAGTCCACGTACTTTGCTTACAAAATGAGGGGTGGGGTTTATCCCATAAATCCAACTGGGGGATTCTCTTATTTGTGTGTATGTGTGTGTGTAGGAAAATGTGTTTTAGTTGTGAAAAAAGTGTAAGAGAAGTGTGAGAATTACCGTTTGGAATTTATGAGCAAACCCTCTTTTTCTAGTTTTTTGGGTTTTTATTTATATGAAAATAAGAGATGTGCAATAATACTAAGTAAAAAGTATATTAGGATGTGTGAGATGAAATGACAAAAGTGCTAAGTAATAAAACAAGTTATTGCGAATTTATGAGAATTTAAGGGGAGAGTTGAGAAAATTGGACCTTTTTGAAGATCTTGAGATTGATTTGAATGTTGGAGAGAAGACCTTAGACTTGGATGATGATGGAGGGTAGTGAATTCACCAAGTTTGATGAAAAGGATGATGAAAAATGAAGGTTGGAAAGGGATTTGGGTGTGGAAATCACGCTGACTTCGAGAGAGGTTTTCAGGATTTGCTAAGAGTGATTTCTATCAGATCTGGGCTCCTCTTTCTAGTGAGGTAGGCCTCCTTTTTATAGGCCCGGGGCATTGCCGATCGGCATAGCCCTATTCCTGCCATTCGAAAGGTGCGTTTAGGCACACTGCCGATAGGCAGGGTCTGGGACCTACCTTTTGGCAGTATTTTTCAGGCCTTTTGGAAAATCGACCACAGAATGCAAACTGTTGATCAGAATAGCGCATGGGGTGGACCGATGGAAAGGTAATTTAGAGACCTTAGAATTTCTATGGACTTCTCCCGGGTTCGGGAGTTGACTTTGGGTCAAATATGGCTCGAAAGCATTCGTCAGTCCATTAGATGGGGAATCATCGGACACAAACAGATCGTTCGTCCGCATGGTAAGCTCGAATCATGCACGAGGTGGACCATTGGAAAGGTAAGAGATGTAATTAGACATTTCAAAGAGTTTAGTTAGGTTCAGGGAGTTGACTTTGGTCAACTGGGACCTGGAAGCATTCGGTGACCTTTCAGAGTAAAACGGATCGTTCGTCCCTACCGTAAGTCGGAATCGCACACGGGATGGACCGTTCGAAAGGGAATTTAGTGCCCTTATAAGATTCCTTCATTATCGATCGAGCTGAAGAGTTGAACTAGGTAAAATAGATCCCGGGAGCGCCCGGTGGCCTCCTGATTGAGTCTCTGGGGAAATGGGTCATTCGTCCTCATGGTAAGTCAGAATTGCGCACAGGATAGACCGTTGGGCTTCAGTGCCCTTCAGAGATTCATTCAGTCTCGGTCGAGATAAAGACTTTGAATTTTGGTCAAACAGAGCCTGGGAGGTCCCAATGGCTTCTAGGTCAGTACTCGGGGTATGACCTGGGTTTGTAGTGATGAAAGGAGGTACTAGGGACCTAAGGAGAGTTTATGGGGTAACAGAATGGGATATCTACAGCTCCCTTTACCCCTAATAGTAAAGGAACCAGTAGTAACAAATCATAGTGGTATGGAAGAGAACCATGAGCCCCAGTTATATGAAGAAAATTATTCGGAGGAGGTTTTTAGGGCCCTCAGTGATCATTAAACTGCATTCTTATCAAGGACAGGGTATCACTCCTAGGAGATCAGTCCTATGGATGTTACAAGGAAGTTAAGCATTAGGATGGTGAGATAAAGATGATGTTGGAAAGGTTGGGAAACTTCCTCAACTAGTACGAGACTCAAACTCCCAACACCATCGAGTTGGACCTCAAGAAGAAGTTATATCCACTTTCCAATGATGTTTAACATTACGCTCTTCCGCCAAAGTTGAAGATGCGTAATATTGATCCATTTGATGGGTATAAGGACCCTATCAACCATTTGGAAACCGCCAGGTCACTCATGATCCTACAAGACACGCTATGTGAGGTGTTGTGCTGAGATTATTCTGTTACCTTAAGATGAAAAACTATATACTATTTTTCCAAGCTTAAAGTAGGGACAATTAAAAACTTCACAGAGCTAGAAAGATCACTTGCCATTAATTTTATTGTATATCAGGAGATTAGGAATCCCATCACTTCCCACATCATCTTTAGATAGAAACCTAGAGAGTCCTTAATAGAATACTCTAAGAGATTTAACCAGGAATCCCTCTAGGTCGATGACCCGAATGACACAATCTGCGTAGCCACCTTCATCTTGGGCATTACCTCAAAATATTTGATAAGGTCCATCATTAAGAAGCCTCTAAAGTTTTTTATTACTAAGTATGCATTTAATGATAGTTTTTTACGTGTTACAAGGATTTTAACCTTGGGTAGAAAAATAAAAGGTCTTTTGACCCATCAAAAGAGTTACAAGGATTTGAACCTTGGTTCTAAAAACCCTAAGGTCTTATGACCCATTAAAACCGTTGTAAGGAATTTCATTTTGGATTAAAAAAACCTAAGGTCTTATGACCCAACAAAATAGTTTCAAGGACTTCAGACTGGCTCCAGGTTTAAGCTAAGGTCTCAGGATCCAACTTTTAAGTTGTAAAGATTTCAGCCTTGACTTTAGACTAATAGTAAAATGTCTTATGACCCAAAATATACTACAATCCATAGGTTTAAACAACATAGTCAAAGGTCTCCAGACCCATAAAAGACTAAAGGGATTATATAGATTTTCATCCATAATTCCTAGAGGCGAAGGTCGAAGTACCCATAAATAACCCATATCCTTGCAACAAAATCTTTTCTTTACCACATACTTGTGCAAACCTTACACCAATCAAATGTAACTTTCGAAAATGCTTAAAAAAAATTAAATTTTAAAATTAGGGGGATAAGGGTTTAATTACAAAAAAATTCTAAATCATCAGTTTTAACAAAACAAGGGTGTTAGGCCCAAAGTTCGAGGATCTCAGGACCCTTATAAGAACTTTAAATTTCAAAACTTTCTAAGGTCATAGGTCTTAGGAACCTTTGTGGGACTTTGAATTCAAGTTTACCTAAGTTAAGAGGTTTTATGACCCTTTGTAGAACTTCAGGTTAACAAAACTTAAGTCCGGAGGTCCCAAACCCTTATAGGGACTTTAAATTTCAAATAGTTTCAGTTTGGAGATTTCAGACCTTACAAGGACTTTGAAAATTTCATACTTACCAAAGTTAAGGGGAGTTATGACCCTTTGTCGGACTTCAAGTTAAATAATTTTTTTGTTATAAGGTCCTAGACCCTTAAAAGGGATTCAAATTCAAAAGACATTTAGTCTAAAAGTCTTACACATATTTTAAAATTTTTAATTTTACCTAATTTCAGAGGTCTTATGACCCTTTGTGGGACTTCAAGCTAAAATAATTTTAAGTTCAGAAGTACCCAAACCTTTTTTTTAGGACTTCAAATTCCAAATATTTTAAGTCCATAGGTCTCAAACCCTTAGACTTCAAACATTTCAAACTTACCTAAGTTCGGAGGTCTTATGACCCTTTGTGGGAGTTCTGGTTGATTTTATTTAAATATGGAGGTCCTAAACCCTTATAAGGACTTCGGATTCCAAATATTTATAATTCGGATGTCTCAAACCCTTACAAGGACTTCACAAATTTAAAACATACTTAAGTTCATAGGTCTTATGATCCTTTATAGGACTTCAAGTGATTATTTGTACTCAACATAATGTCTCAGGACCCCTCAAAGGTTTTATTTTGGATCATTTATACCAAAATGTTTTTTAGGGGGATAAGAATTTGTGCAAAAAATAAGGTCTTTCATTCCTAAAAAGTGTAAGTAGCAAGTGTAACATGGTTTTAAGGTCTAAAGGATCCATTATGGAACCTTAACCTTAACTTCAAAAACTCCATAATAATGCATGAATTTCAATCTTAGGACCCCCAGACCTACTCCAATAACCTACATCCCCACTTGTTTCACTTTTGCCAAGAAATATTAGGGGATAAGGGTGTACTACATGATAGGAAAACCCCATGAATATGAAAATGACAAAGTAATTCTTTAGAAGCAAAAGTAAAGAAAGTATGAAGTAAAGAATGGAGAACATGACAATTCCATTAGAAAACACCTCTTCTTTAAAGGTTGGGATGTTGATTAAAATAAAATGTCCCATGGACAGACCAACATTTAAAAAAAAGATTACATGAAAGCTTGTGAGGGCTTAAGTGATTGGGGGTTCACAAGGGCTTAAATAGTGATGGAAGAGAGGAAGATGTCACTTTTATGGTTTCTCCCTATTGGTCCTTGGCAATAAAGGTATCTTTATCATCATCACCGCTAATTCCATCATAATCTGAGCTTTCTTCCTCCGTAAGGGGCTTTAGGAAACATATCGAAGACATTCACCTCAAGGAACAACGCTTGGACATTATCTTTATAAGCTTCAAGTCCGTCACTCTATTTTGGAAAGAGGTACCTATTAAATATCTCAAACGCTTGATAAGCATCCAGTTGGATCCGAATCGTAGTACAAACCGACCCTCAATGTGCCTAATTCCAGACCAGGATGTATAAATTTTTTGAAGCTCTTGACCTTGAGAGGTCATATTTTCCTTTTCAGCAGACAAGTCTTTCATATTTTGCTTTATGATCCCCACTTCATCATCAAGTCGAAGAAGTCTAACCTTAAACATCGAAAGATAAATTTTTAACCCTTGAAGGGCCTTTACAATCACTATGAGCTCAACTTGATTAAGGGCATGTATCTTCTCAACTTTGGCTAGAGACTCCCGAGCAATGGCCAACAAAGGAACACTGTCTCTGTGGGTCTTCTCAATTAAAATATTATGATATTCTAAAGACACCACCCCAGTCTTCAAGGTATCTCTCTCCCTCTCAAGATCCTCCATCTCTAGCTTTTGATTTTTGATTATTTAACCCAAGTGCTGTCGAGAGATGTCCTAATTACTATCCATATCAGTAGCCTTTTTCTATGCTTTTGTTTCCATCTATAGCATTAGACACGAGAGACTTTGTCACGTGTTGAGATTATAAGAAAAATAGATATGAGAAAAAGGAAATAGAATGTAAAAATCTTAAGAATTTAGGAAAATATTTAAAGTACCTTGCTCATCTAGTGGGCTAACTCCTCATCATTGGCATGCATACTTCTTCCTCTTAGAGTAGCCACCATGCCAGAGTTATTTGTCTTTGTTAGAACATGAAGGGCATCCACCGCTGAGGTATTAGGGTTTATTTTCGTTGAAGAACTGGGCACCTCAATCATCCCTTGAATATTCCCCCCAACATTAGGGGAACCACGTTCCCTACAACTTCATTCTTTAATACTAATCACTGAAAGTCTTTTGGAATATAAAGATCTTATTGGGTTACCCCAGGACCCCCACCTACACTCTATTTTTCTTTCATCAAGAGTAGGGTTTTATCGAGTTCCTGACCCAAGACTTAAATAGGGATAGACCCGAGGTTGGCCTCCTCCACTAACTTTACCCAAGGAGTTAGAATGTCCATCGGGGAACCAAAATTCAGGAGCTTGGTGACCTTGGATCTCTAATTTTTATTGATCATGTCCTTGATAAGGTTCCTCCATTCCTCCTTCTCTTATGGTGTCAAACCAAGGTCAGAGTCAGCCATCAAAGAACTCATTAACACGGTAAAAAGGAAAGGTCCAAGATACTTATAAGGAGAACAATCAAAATGCAGAATGGGCTCATCCACTAAAATAAAGACCCCTTTAAGATTTGAAAGGCTAGCCCCACCCTTGGACTCGTTATTCTTGCCTTTAGAGTCATTAATAACCTTAATCAAAACTCTAGATACGACCTTCCACTTTTGGGATTTCAAAGCATAACGCTTGACCTCCAGCATGGTCCCCCCAATAATCTTAAGGGCCTTGGGGATTCACACATATCATAGTCTTGCGCTCAGGTACCGTCGTTAAAGATGTGTTTGGAAGTAACAAGGACGTCAAAGAAAGTGGGCGCCAAATTCTGAACCTCAACAATCTTGTTAAACTCTGATATAATGAGCTTAGAAACCACTAGAAATGGCAAACAAAAAATCTCAAATCTTAAGCCATAGGTAAACTTAAACATTGAAATTTAAAATGAAGTGCCAACTTACATAATGGTGGAGGAGTGAACTAAAGAATGGGGTAGTAGATTGTCTCTATAGGATATGGTGTGACCCAAAGTCCACTAATAAGGAAGTACCTCGCCATATAGTTCTTAGGGTAATTGTTCCTGTCCTTCCAAAAAGACACCGTGTTGGGTCGATAGGATAGATACTCTAATACTCTACTAGTAGGCTTGCCCTTCTCTAAACCATGTATAGTTTATAGAATTGGGCAGGGGAAATATCACACTTTCCCCCGTTGGAATCTTCGAAAGCCAAGACCATATCCATCTAAGGCCTCAACGAATTGGCCACTAACTTCAAAGGCGCTATGTTGATAGCCTTTAATATTCTGACCACCAACAAGTATTGGGGGAATCTATCCCCATATTAAAATAAGAACTCATCAAAACATACAGATTGTTCACCATAGATTAGTCCCTCCCATTGAGATTTCCAGCCCTCATGATAACATTCTCTAGAATTTGATAAGTTTTTTGAAATTCAGCCAGATCATGCTCAGTTATCCATAAGGTACAGTGAGCCCCATTAATAAAGTCAGGGTTCAAAACCACGTCATAATTCATCACCATTGTTCCAGGTGACACTGATCCACGGGGAAGGTGAGATGAGGGCTCAACATTTAAGGGAGGTAAGGAGACGAGGGGCCCCACAATAGATAAGGACTTGGGGTCACGGACTTTGGAAGGAGAAATATTTTCAAAAGAAATTATTTCCTAACTCATAGAAGGATTTTCTTGCTCAAGGAAGTTTTAAAGAGAAAAAAAGAGAATGGAAGTTAACGGTGAAGGATTCAACTCAGCTTAAGAGGCTCTTTTAAAGCCCCTAAGGCCTAGGGTTCTAGCCACTCTTATCTCCCAAAATCAAATGCCTCAATCATATAAAATATCTCAATATCTAACACCTGTCCTCAGTCATGTGCGAACTCCTTCCCCATATGATCTAATAATGATGGAAATCTCAATGGTTTGTTACGACTATACCCCCGATTTGCATATCGGATAAGTGTTCCCCCATTAAACCTTTAGAAAAAGAAAAAAGGGATTCTAATGATACCATATATCATATTTGGTGTTTAAAATCTCTTTCAACCTCTAACCACCCCCGAGGTAGGTCACAGGTACCAAGGCTAGTCTTAGACCTCACACAAATCGTTACTTATCTTTAAAAACTTTTGTTACGATCAAGGGAGTGCTATGATATTGTTTTAGATCTCAGTCATGCATTCTTCCTAATAGGAAGGGTAGTCATTCTAGAATAACACCTCCAACAAGCTTAGAGTCCATAACATAAAGGTTCCAGCATGATTTGCATTCAAAGCTGACCTCCCAAAGTCACCCGGACCTCAGTCCTAAGGTTTTGTAGTACGTGGCCCTTTAAAATCAACTTAGATAAACTCCATAGCCTTTCTAAACATCCTATACCTACGATAATTCTCCTATAAGTAATCTAACGGAGGGGTGAGAAGCAGCACACTATTGCGCCTACCGCCACTAATCAACAACACTTCCATTGAATGTTCACATCATTATTTAATGCACTTAACAACCACCTTAGACCACCAACAAATATTTTTCCCATCACTCCACCACCTTGTTGACACCGACAGACCTTAAGGATACCCCAACCATGCTTTTATTGTCCACTCGTTCTCTTTTCAAGAGTTTTCTTATAAATAGGAGGCTGGTAGCAAGTGAAAGGGGATTAATCTCAAGTATCCTTGTAAATAATTTTTTAAATCTCGTTACGAAAAACTCAAGACATGTCAAAAATGGTAACTAAATAGAGATTTGATCAAAGAAAAAGATAATACTAACTAGAAAATTGTCCAAATTTATGTAAACATACTTTAAATATCACAAATACGTAAAAAAAATGGTCAAAAAGTGCACTACGATAACAAAATATTTTAAGAATGTATTAAACTATGAAATATGAAAAATTAGACTATATAGAAATATCTAAGAATTTGAATTTATACTGTAATAAACAATAAATGACAAAAGAAAAATGAGTAGTTGAAATGAATCTAAGAAATCCCCAAAATAACCAAACTAGGGCTTCCAAGACAATAACAAAGAATTTGTGCAAATATATTCAACTAGAAGTTCAAGCTAGTGATAAAATCCTGAAAAAACTTGAAGCACGAGTTCCCAAAATAGCCAAATCCCTCTGAAAACATTTATTGCATTCATGTATGACCATTTTTCAAAGTAGTGTAATATTTTGAAATAAAAATAAAAATAAAAAACATTATGTATAGTTAACACAAAAACACAAGTAAAGAAATTAGGTTATCAAAGCATACACACACGCGCGTGTGCGTACACATACACATTCTTTGCATAAATTGATTTTGAATTAGGATTAAAGACAAGAATATTTTGCAAATTGTGACAATTTTCAAGGTATCAACATTATCGTTCAAACTCTCTTCAAATAAAATTAGGACCTTTCATATGAATCAAGGTAAGATCTGAACAAAATAAAGATCATAATATCTGAAAACACATAATAATTTTAAATGAATTACATAATTTATCATTTAATCAATATCCCATAAGATTATATATAGGTGGTTTCTAACCACGAATTCCCTAAAAATGATGTTTGGGAGAATATTTTCAAATGCCAAATCTAATTTTGCGCACGCTTTTGATAAAAAAATTCTTATCTTGTTTTTATACGTTAAATTTTCAAGAACTTGGCTTTGGCCCTTTTCATCATTATATTGGCTTTCATAACGGTGTCTTTCACACTCATTTTGGTAAACACCCACTGATGATACTAATATTCAAATCACTAGGCCTGTCAATCGGGCTCTATGAGCCGAGCTTATGGTTGATCAGGCCCGACCCAATTTTTATTTTCTTGGCTCAAGCTCAAGCTCGGCCCGAATGAGCTTGAGAGTGCTCGGCTCAAGCTCAGCTCACAAAGTAAATCAGGCTTCGGGCCCAATTTGAGCAGGCCCGAATGAATATTCCAATACATGTTTATTTAATTTAATAATAAATATTCATATTTCAGCAATCAAAAAACACATTTTAGCAATAAAAATAGATTTCAGCGCTAAAAAAACATAATTCAGCAATAATATTGACATTTCAGCATTAGTAAAATACATTTCAGCACTAAAAAAACAGATTTCAACACTAAAAAAAACACATTTCAGAACTAAAAAAATAGATTTCTGCACTAATATTGACATTTAAGCATTAAAACCCCACATTTCAGTACTAAAATAACATATTTCAAAACTAAAAAATAGATTTCAGCACTAATATTGACATTTCAGCATTAAAAAAATAGATTAAGTAAAGTAAATTAATAAATGACCCACCTTATTTTTGTTTCTTTAATATTAAGTCCAATAGTTTATTTGCATAAGGATAAAATTATAAAAATTATTTTGTGTTAAAATATTTTTTACATATCATAGAAAATAAAATAATTTTGTATATATATATATATATATATATATATATATAAATAAATAAATAATTAGATATATTATTTCGGGCCGAGCCTAGTTCGGGCTTGAAAAGTGCTTCGGTCGTGCTCGGCTCGTATTGAATTCGGGCTTAATATCTCGGCTCAAACTCAGCTCAGCTCAAACTTAATAAAAGCTCGACCCAAATTTAGCGGACCGAGCAAGCGAGCTTCGAACCTGATCGACTCAATTGACAGGCCTATAAATCATGTTATCTTACAAATGGTAGCCCCTTGTCATATTAGAAAATGTCTTGGCATTCATCTCCATCAAAGTATATATCTCTCAATTCTTTCAAATGGACCTTAAAATCGTTATGTTCTTTTCAATTTGTCAATGTTCAGTGACGCGACTAGATCATGATTATCAGTCAAACAATGATGTAAAGCACACTAAGGTCTTATGCGTCCAAAAGACAAACAATGTCCAAGTCAAGTGAGAAACCAATACCATCATTTTTTCGATCTATACAAACATAGCTTTTCATACGAATTCTCGCAAAATTTTGAATATATAAGCATTTATACATTATAATCTGTAGAATTCATGTTTCAATCCTTGTTTCAATAAAAGAACCATACGATTAATTATATAATACATAAAAATTAATCAATCCACATTAAAATAATAACAATCAAAATATTTTTTATTTTTCTCAAGGATAATGACCATGTATAAATATATAGAATGCATGAAATTCAATATGCTTGTAAAATACCCACAAAAGGATCCAAGATGTACCAAATCGATATCTCACCCAAAATGTGACCCCTTAAAGAAAATTAATATCGAGGATAGGATCTGTCAATTTATAAAGGCCCTAGGCAACCTATAAAATCTAACTATTTAATTGTGGAATGTTTCCAAGATTTCATGAGATTTAATCTTAGACACATGTTTGATTTCACATCGATCAATGTTTGTTTCCTCTCACATAACATACACATTTTTTTATCATCGTTGGATTGTACACGTCTTCTTGTAAAAGTTCCAGTTGCACTTCACGTGGATCATGCGCTTATTCTCTCTTAGTAACATAAGGATAAAATGGAACTGTGGAATGGATTTAATCAGATCGCGTATAATAAGGATCCAAAAGGGTGTTGTTGGTTACAGCTCCTGATAGTTTAGAGATGTTAATGTTGTAGAGCTGTTAAAGTGCCTTTGGCACAAGTTCCACATGGGTGGGTTCTAAAATTTGGATAGAGTTAATATACTTTTTTTGAGACTAAAGGTTCAGCCGTTTGGACATTCAATGCTTTGTGGGTATGTGGGGCAGACCCAATGGACCAAGTCACACACGCACCGCCGTCGCCGTCCGTCCGGCCCGGGTCTTGGGCTCATTAAGAAATAATTTTTTGGACCAATAAATTAACGATTTTGGGCTTAAAAAATTAATTTTTAACTGTATTTAATTCGGAAAAAACGTGGGCCTTTTACTGTTGAATTTTTCCACCCAATAATTTCTTTTTGCATAAAAGGAGGTTGAGACCTCCGTTTTTCAATATAGTTCCAACACAAAATTCTTTACAGTTCATTGATACAGTTCCGAAATTTTTTTCCCAGAATAATTAATCTCGTTTTATAGATTAATTATATTCTTAGAATCGAGCAATTATAAAGAATGGGTGTACACAAACCGGGTTAATTTTTCTATTTTATCGATCCGTATTTTCTGATTTTTGAGGTTGTTTTATCCTAGGGGTGGCGGGGCTTCGAGACTGTCAGCACACTTTGGGCAAAGCCGCGAAACACCTTAAAGAGAGCGACATTGTCCGCGACTCAGCCGTGTTCTAGACTGTACCTGCTTTCGAGGTTTCTTATATTTTCTGTCCCATATTTATTTGCTCCAAAAATTGGGTAATTTCGTTCCTAATTTTTTTAAATTCTGCATTTAATTATTTATTGCTGCTACAACAATTTTAAGGTGCTTCTATTCTCCCATGGACGAAATTAACTCAAGCAACCTTAATAAGCCTTTCAAATATGAAGGGACCCATTTTAAACGTTGGAGCAAAAAATTGCTATTCTATTTAACTACGAAAAAGGTTGCATCGTGTGTTCAATTTGACAAACCCATAGTAAATAATCCACCTACCGTCGAGGAAAGAAAAATAATTAGAAATTGGGAGGAAAATGATTTTCTGTGCAAGAACTATATTCTGAATGCTCTAAGTGACGAACTTTACGACTATTATGCCAATTATAAAACTGCGAAAGATGTTTGGAACCCACTTTTTAAAAAATATGACACGGAGGAGGCAGGTGCTAAAAAATATGCCGTCAACCGTTATTTGAAATTTCAAATGACGGATGACAAATCTGTTGTTACTCAAACCCATGATTTGCAAATGATTGCCCATGAAATTATTTCCGAGGGCATGGCTTTAAATGAGCAGTTTCAGGTGGCTGTAATTATTGATAAATTTCCTCCACTGTTCAAAGAGTTTAAAAATATTTTGAGGCATAAGTCTAAAGAATTTTCACTAGAGTCACTTATTACTAAATTGAGAATTGAGGAGGATGCCCGAAAAGAGGACTATAAAGATGAAATTCTTGTTGTGTCTAATAACAAAAATCAGAAAAAGAACCACACTCCAGTTGTTTTAAAGGCAAGTGAAAAAATATGAAAAAACAGAAAAAGAGCCACAACCAGAATTTTAAAAATCAGACTTAGACTCAGAATAAGTATAAGAACCCTCGAAATGGACAGTCTAGCAACTCGGGACAGTTTCTCTGTTTTAAGTGTGGCTAGCCTGGCCATATGGCTCGTAGATGTCGCAATGTTCCAAACGCACAAGCGAATTTGACCGAAGATGACCTATGTGCTATGATTTCATAAATAAACATGGTTAGCGGTGCCGAAGGGTGGTGGTTGGATACTGGCGCTTCTCGCCATATCTGTTATGACCGTACTCTGTTTAAGACTTATTCTGAGACTGCAGATAAGAAGGTGTTGTTGGGTGATTCTCACTCCACTGAGGTTGCTGGTACTGGAAATGTGGAATTGAAGTTCACTTCGGGAACGACTGTTATCCTCAAAGATGTTCTTCACACTCCTGAGATAAGGAAAAATTTGTTTTTGGGTTATCTTCTCAACAGAGTTGTCTTCACTCAAACTATTGGTGCTGATTTATTTACTTTGACAAAAAATGGAATTTTTGTAGGCAAAGGTTATGCCACTGATGGGATGTTTAAATTGAATGTTGATGCAATGAATAAACTTTCGCCTTCTGCTTATATTACTTGTTCATTTAATATTTGGCATGCTAGGCTTTGTCATGTTAATAAACGACTTGTTAAAAATATGAGCACTTTAGGATTAATTCCAGAACTATCATTAAATGATTTTGAAAAATGTGAATGGTGTAGTCAAGCAAAAATCACTAAGACACCACATAAATCTTTTTTTAGAGAATCTGAACCACTTGATTTAATTCATTCGGATATTTGTGAATTGGATGGTGTCACAACTAGAAATGGCAAACATTATTTTATAACTTTTATTGATGATTGTTCCGATTTTCATTTGTGTATTTAATGAAAAATAAAAGTGAAGCGTTTGACATGTTTAAAATTTTCCTAAATGAAATTGAAAATCAATTTAATCGAAAAATAAAAAGGTTACGTAGTGATAGAAGCACCGAATATGATTCTGGACCATTTATCGAATTTTATAAAACCCACGGTATTATTCATGAAAAAACTGCCCCTTATTCGCCCTAAATGAATGGTAAAGCCGAAAGAAAAAATAGGACATTAACTGAATTAGTTGTTGCTATTTTATTAAATTCAGGGGCTGCCTCACATTGGTGGAGTGAAATTATTTTGACTGTGTGTCACGTGCTTAATAGAATTCCTAAGACTAAAATGAAAATATCTCCTTATGAAATTTGGAAAAATATTAAGCCCAACGTGACATACTTTAGAACGTGGGGGTGCTTAGCCTATGTACGTATACCGGACCCTAAAAGGTCTAAATTGGCCAGGAGAGCATATGAGTGCGTTTTTATAGGCTACGCTATTAATAGCAAAGCATACCGATTTTATGACTTGAAAAATCAAGTAATTATTGAATCAAATGACGCCGATTTTTATGAAGATAAATTCCCTTTTAAATTGAGAAATAGTGGGGGCGAGTCATCCACTAATATTTCTCTAAATAAAAATAAAGAAAATAATGAATCCATTTTAGAACTTCAAAAAAGTAAAAGGGCTCGTGTAGAAAAAGATTTTGGTCCCGAATTAATGCTTACACTTTAGAGGAGGATCCTAACAATATTCAAGAAACTTTATCTTCTTTAGATGCCGATTTATGGCAAGAGGGTATTAATGATGAAATGGATTCTTTGGAAACAAATAAAACTTGGCATTTAGTAGACCTTCCTCCTAGGTGTAAAATAAGTGGGTGTAAATGGATTCTTAAAAAGAAATTAAAACCTGATGGCACTGTTGAAAAATATAAGGCACGCCTTGTTACTAAAGGTTTTAGACAAAGAGAAAATGCAGACTTTTTTGATACATTTTCACCCGTGACTAGAATAACGTCTATACGTGTACTATTTGCTATAGCTGTCTTAAAAGATTTAATTGTACACCAAATGGATGTTAAAACTGCATTTTTAAATGGAGAATTAGAAAAAGAGATTTATATGGATCAACCTGAAGGTTTTATTGTACACGGTCAAGAAAATAAAGTATGTAAATTAGATAAATCTCTTTATGAACTCAAACAGGCACCTAAACAATGGCATGATAAATTTGATAGCTTAGTCATCTCTAATGGGTTTAAAATTAATGAAAGTGACAAATGCATTTATTATAAATATGTGGAAAACATTTGTACTATCATATGTCTTTATGTTGATGGCTTGCTTATATTTGGTTCCAATATTCATGCCGTAGAAAATGTTAAATCATTATTATGTGTCAATTTTGATATGAAGGATTTGGGTGAAGCTAGTGTAATAATAGGAATTAATATTACTAGGTCAGAAAAGGGACTTTCTTTGGATCAATCTCATTACATTGAGAAAGTTCTAAAGAAATATAATTACTTTGACTGTAAACCTGTTAGTACTCCATTTGACCCTAGTGTAAAGTTATTTAAGAACACTGGCGACAGTGGAAATCAAAATGCTTATGCAAGCATTATAGGTAGCTTACACTATGCTACAGATTGCACTAGACCTGACATAGCTTATGCTGTGGGAGTATTATGTAGATTTACAGTAGACCTAGTATGGAGCATTGTCATGTTATTGAGAGGGTCATGCGGTACCTTAAAAGGACGATGAACCTCAGATTACACTATAATAAGCATCCCGCTGTCCTTGAAGGATTTAGTGATACTGATTGGAACACCCTATCTGATGATTCTAAGGCTACTAGTGGATATATATTTAGCATCGCTGGTGGTGCAGTTTCTTGAAAATCTAAGAAATAAACAATTTTGGCTCAATCCACTATGGAGTCTGAGATGATAGCACTAGCTACTGCTAGTGAAGAGGCAGGATGGTTAAGAAACCTCCTGTCAGATATCCCATTATGGGAAAGACCGATACCAGCCGTTTTGATTCATTGTGATAGTACCGCGGCTATTGCAAAAGTTGAGAACCATTATTTTAACGATAAGAAACGACAAATACGTCGTAAGCATAGTACTGTTAGAGAATTTATCTCTACAGGTGCTGTGAGGGTGGATCATATACGGTCTGAATAGAACTTAGTTGATCCTTTGACGAAAGGACTAGCTAGGGAAAAGGTGTGGAACACCACGAAAGGGATGGGACTAAGTCCCTTGGATAAATGAGTCATTTTGTGATGGTAACCCAACATATAGACTGGAGATCCCAAGAAATATGTTCAAAGGGTAATAACAAGTCACAAATGATATGGGTTGAATCATGCTATTAGTAATTAAAATAGAATGGGGTTTTACTCCGAGTCCATCCCTATGGAGCATGATATCCTGAAGCGAGTTAAGGATGAGTTATGATAACTCTTAATGAGATCTATAGCTCTATTTTGAGTGGGGTACTTAGCTACAGGAGTATTCTTGATAGACTCACCTATGTGAATGTGGAAGTGTGACCACTTCCTATGGATATTTTGGGCAAATTCCTAGAGCGTTCACTATAATGGGATAGAAGCACATGGCCGTAATGTGCTAGCTATTAGAATTACATCCAAGTAGGGTTGTGTGTGGGATGTTGTCAGAGATAGAGTTCAAAACTACGGTTACTCTAGTATATTCTGAATCATCTTTACTACGTAAAGGTTCAAGTCGAAAGACACCTTTGCTTATGCACAATTCTATGAATTATTGCTCGATAAAATATTTTCAAATTTTGCAAGTGGGGGATTGTTTGTTACAGCTCCTGACAGCTTAGAGCTGTTAAAGTTGCAGAGCTGTTAAAGTTGCAAAACTTTGAAAGTGCCTTTGGCACAAGTCCCACATCGGTGGGTTCTAAAATTTGGATAGAGTTAATATACTCTTTTTTGAGACTAAAGTTTCAGCCCTTTGGGCATTCAATATTTTCTGGGTATGTGGGGCAGACCCAATGGGCCAAGTAACACACACGCGTGCGCCGCCGTCCGTCCGGACCGTGCCCGTGCCAGTGTCCGGTTCCGGGTCCTGGGTCTTGGGCTTGGGCTCATTAAGAAATAATTTTTTGGACAAATAAATTAACGGTTTTGGGCTTTAAAAATTAATTTTTAACGGTATTTAATTCCGAAAAAACGTGGGCCTTTTACTGTTGAATTTTTCCACCCACGTTTCCAGTTTTCTCTCCATGTTTTTGCCCACTAATGGTAATTTCTTTTTTGCATAAAAGGAGGTTGAGACCTCCTTTTTTCAATACAGTTCCAACACAAAATTCATTACAGGTCATTGATACAGTTCCGAAATTTTTCTCCCAGAATAATTAATCTCGTTTTACAGATTAATTATACTGTTAGAATCGAGCAATTATAAAGAATGGGTGTACACAGACCGGGTTGATTTTTGTGCTTTATCGATCCGAATTTTCTGGTTTTGGAGCCTGTTTTATCCTGGGGGTGGGGGGCTTCGAGACTGTCAGCACACTTTGGGCACAGCCGTGAAACACCTTAAAGAGAGCGACATTATCCGCGACTCAGCCGTTTTCTAGACTGTACCTGCTTCCGGGGTTTCTTATATTTTCTGTCCCAGATTTATTTGCTCCAAAAATTGGGTAATTTCGTTCCTAATTTTTTTTTTAAATTCTGCATTTAATTATTTACTGCTGCTACAACAGGGGTTGATAAACCAATGATAATTTACTATCCTTTTTACTATTTGTTTCCAGTTAGTGTTCTTTTAATTCACTAAATCCAACCGATTAAATCAAACATAACTGGCCATATTAAACAATTGTAATGAAATCTCTAGACTATTCCCGCAACACTATATAAACCCCTCTGTGTCAATCGATTAAAAAAACTTTTGTGGAAATAAAAATAAACTTTTGTGGAAATAAAAATAAAGAGTAGAAAGAAAAGACAAAAGACAAAAAAAGGGGTAGATAAAAGAGAGATAGAAGAAACAAATAGTGCGTGAGAAAAAGAAAGGAGAAATGAGAAAAATGAGTAAAAAAGAGAGAAAAAAAAGAGAATAGAAAGAGTTCATTCGGTTTAACCCGCTATGTGGTTCCTCTTTATCTCTAGTGAAAGGTTACGTTTAGATAATTTATTTGAGATAAAAAAATATCTATTTCATTTCAGAATTAATATCTATTTAGTTTGAAAAAAAGAAATATCAATTTTGTTTGTCCAAAACTTAGATCTCACAATGATCATTCATAACACTCTCTCCCTCTCCCTCCCTCTCTCTCGTAAACTGTAATTAGGGCTTGCATTGCATCTCATGATAGCCTAACACATGTGGAACCTAAGCCTCTTGATATAAAAATATGTTTGGAGGTGATCCTTTGCATCATTGGTTGCTAATTCTTCCATTATAATCTAAAAACCTCTTCTAAAAGTCCCCTCAACTTACAAAGGTGAACCAACAGTAATTTTTTCCATAGAAGATATTAAGAACCTTCTTAGATCTTTCAAACAGCCCTTAGTTGGGAAGTTTTCACATGGCTGTCCATCTATGGAGTTTATTAGGAAGGTATTCCAAACCTTTTCTTTAAAGATAACATTTAATGTGGGATTTATTAATAAAAAACATACTCTTATTAAATTGAATAGTGAGGAGGGTTTTTCAAGAATGTGGATGAGAGAATCTTGGTTTATAGGGAAGTAACCCATGAGGATTTTTAAATGGTCTCTAGATTTCAGACTAGATGTGGAGAGTAGGATTTCTCCAATTTGGTTATCATTTCCTCATCTCTATATCCATTTTGTCGCAAAAACTTCTTTGTATTGAATGACTCAATTAATAGGCAAACCTCTGAAAATGGATGGAACGACCGTGGAGATAAATAGGCCAAGCATTGAAAGAGTTTGTGCGGAAGTGGATTTAACCAAGAGAATTTTAAAGAGGATCTGGATTGGTTGTGGGGACAATGGTTTTTGGCAAGAAGTTATGGTGGATAATATGCCAAAATATTGTACTTGTTGCTGCAAGAAAGGTCACGATGAAGATAATCATATGTTCAATGTCAAGAATCAAAAGGTATGCGGTTCTGGTTCTGTCTCAACCGGATTGGGAGAAATTTTGCCTAAAAGAAAGCGTTCCAAGAACGTGCCTTGCAGAAATTAATTATTATATTTCGTTCTTTCCATAAGAAAACTCCAACAAGGTATGCATCAAGAATAGGGAAGTTCAACCTGTCAAAATGTTTTAAAAATACCAAGTAGTGCAGAATGTTGGAAAGGTGTCATATGATCACGAAACTAAAGAAACGGATATAAGGAATATGGATGGGGAAAATGAAGTTAAAGAGATGAATTAATAAGATGAGCAAGAAAAATCCACTTAAGAAGTCAATAATGTAAACAAGAAAAAAGATGTTACTGTATGCAAAGAAAATGTAGGAAAAGATGAAGGGGGAATAGTTGAGGGATTATGTGACATTATTCAATTGTGTCCCCCAAGAAATGATGAGCAATGGATGGAAGAAATAAACAAGAGAAACAAAATTCAGAAGCACATACATAAGATCAAAAATCTTGAATTAATAACTAAAGGACAATGTTCATTATCTTTAGGAGCTACAGATCTCCCAGATTATGAAAAAAATCAAGTTGTTATCTAGTTATATGCTAGTGATGGAGAGGAAAATTCAGAGGATAATATTCCTCTTATTCAAGAGCTACAACAGTTATAAAAAGTAATGGAGTAGAAGCTTATCAATTATAAGAGGAAGCAGAAGAAGGATCAGTCTAAAGTGAGCAGTCCCCTTAATAGTGTTAGCCCCCAAGACAGTGGAATAACTATTAAGTTTAATGAAAAGAAGCAGTAAGACCATATGTTTAGAAGATTTATAAGATCTAACTACAAAGTCTCCACTCAATCTCAACCATCCCAGTCTCAATGACCAGCCTCATAGTGTGGAATATTAGAGATGCCCCTAAGAAAGTATCATCTAAAAGAATTAACTAGTTTTGCAGAAGTCATACAATTCCCTTTTTAGCTTTACTAGAGCCTAAGGTTAATGCTCGGCAAATTGATATGTTCAAAATCAAACAGGGATTTGAAGGGTGTGTTAGCAATTCAAGTGAAAAAATATGGATCTTTTGGAGATTTAGTTCTGAAGTGAATGTAATTTCTGATCATTGTTAGTAAATGACAATGAGTGTAATCCATCTAGCTTTGAAACATTATATTGGTGTAACAGTGGTGTATGCCAAATACACTAGATAAGAAATGAGAGATTTGTGGAATCGAATGACTGAAATGTCAAATACTTTGGTATCTATACGTCATCTTGTTATTACGGATTTTAATGTTGTTTCTAATCAAGAAGAAAACATGGAGTTAATGATGTTGACCACTATGCAATAGAGGAGTTCATTCAGGCTATTGATGATAGTGGACTTAAATATTTGTGATATAAAGGCAAAAGGTTTACTTAGTGCTACAATAGATGTGAGGATGTGATAATGGATATATTAGATAGAAGTCTGCATAATCAAAAGTGGAATAAACTTTTTTTAAATTCTAGTATCTAACACCTCAAGAAGACTGCTTCTGGTCATTCTCCTTTACTGCTTACAATTTAGACTGAAATTGATGCCCATCCTAGATCATTCATGTTTTAAAAAATGTGGTGTAAGCTTCCTTATTTTAATGAGTTAGTAATGAACTCTGAGAATGCGTCAGGGCTTCTCTAAGAGATTTCTCTTCCCATTTGGGACTTGAGAACTTCTATTTGTAGAAGTATAAAAGGGTGTGTCACGTGCATGGAGCACGTGACATGTAGACACGCTTGTAAGATTGGGGAATCTTTCTAAGACAATTGTTAAATGGCTTCCAATGGTGGGATATGTCCACGGCCTATCTGGTCCCAAGTTATGGCAGGATGTCTCATGCCCTAGCCATGGCTAGGCTGATACCAAGCAAAGGTAAGGTGTCTGATGTGGGATGCGACAGGTTTAATTCGAGGAAGCGGCCTTGTGACACCCCGCTTAATTAAATATCGGTTCATCAGTCCTTTATTAAATTAAAATGGGATTTCCATTTGGTTCATTCTCAGCATCACTATCGAAAACCATATTAATTACTAATAACCTACTTGTTGATTAAGTCGGCGCCAAATTTTGTTTTTCATTAAACAGATAAAGACATGAAGAATAAAAATAAATTAATCCATACACATAATCACTGAATCTAGAACAAAAATGGATAAATAAATAAATAAATAAAAGACTTGCGGAATAAACCATTGGTGATAAATCCCAAATCCCAAATAATAATCTAATAAAAAAATAAATATTCCAAATACTGAGTCTGAAAGTAAATGGGCAACATGCCCAAAATGAAACTGCAACTGAGATAAGATCCATAATCTAGGAATAAAGAAATGATGCGTTTAATCCAACTCCTTCATGCATCCACATATGCCGCACTTGTGTATCATTGGAATAAAATCTCAAGTCTGGTTCCCTTGCATCTTGAAACCTAAAAGGTTTTGAAAATAGTTGCAACAAGGGTTAGAACCCAAAACATTTTGAATATATTTAGCAAGTGATTAAGTTTGCAGTAATTAAAATGCATGAAAACTTTCCATATTTAAGCTAGTGTCGCACTCCCTCGAGATAATACTCACCCCTCATCTAAAGTTCACACGTAACTTTTCCTTCCTAACCCTCCTAGTTGTACTACCCCGTCTAGGTAGCCTTGTTATACATACTTTCCGACACACTAATGTAGCCCGAGTAACCTTACTATTGATTTAGAAGTTATTTATCTCATTAACTTAAGTAATCATCCTTATAATAACTCTAATACGTTAGTAAGAAAGATTAATGAGGATTTATTCCTAACTCTAACCATGCCAACAACCTTAAAACTTTTACCTTCCCTCTCAATTTGAGGCACAAATTTTCTCTCTCACAATAATTTCATCTTCCAATGTTTTATCTTCCTCTAATTCTACTATAGCAAATTAATAGTCTTGGAATCAACAGCCTTAAAACTCTTACCCTCCCTCTCAATCCGAGTCACGGATTTTCTCTTTAATCGTTTCGTCTTATAATGTTTTATCTCCATTTAATTCTACTATAGTCGATTAATATTCTTTGAATATGAAGAGGGTGATATATAAATTGAATCCGAGACTCATCCATGACTCACAATTTTTTCTACGAAAGGGAGCCTTTGTTGAAACTATTATTGGGTCAGAGACTTGTGACTAACTAATAAAACCTCCTCTATTGATGGACCCCTACCAAACTAGATGGAATCGAAGCCAGTTTGTATTCTGAGATATCATTCAACCAAATATTGACTTTGGAAGGTATTTTAGATCTATAGAAATGATGACACACATATCGGATTTGTCGGGACCAAATGCATACAACGATGCCGACCCGTGATGATGAATTATCACGAAAGCTTATGCCATCGAAATCAGTTTTGTTCTTAGTATTTATTCAGTGAAAAAAATGCGTATTTATTTCTTTTTCTTCTTTTTTCACTTATATTAATGCTCAATATTTTATTGTAGTCACTCTGCTTTTTTTCATTTGACATAAATTATTTTCCGTCTTCGAGAGCTTCTTTACAAATAATACATACATGAGTATGTAGTATGTTAAACATATTTTTGAGCTGTGATAGGTATTAGTAGCAGTGAGTAAATTTACTACCACGATGTCTATTGTCATGTAAACGTGTTGTTGATGTCAAGGTTACAGTTAGTGCCCTATTAATGGACTTCATTATTGATAATTATTTGTGGTGACTTTTTTTATTATTGACAATTGTTTGTGGTTTGGTAAAAGTTATTATGTTTAATTAATAATATATCTATATACATATATGAATTATCTCTTTTATGTATAGGCTTAACCACTATTTATGTAATGTCATCAGCCTGATACACATGTTATAAAACATCATTATATATTTGATTGTGCAATTTTATTTATTTGCAAACAATTATCATGAGATGTGCCTTCCCAAATTTTGTAGTATTCTGTATGGTTTCATTTTTCTGGCTAGGTGAAGTGAAATGCCACAAAGCAGATTGTCAACTAATGTTTAAATTTCTATAAATATGTCTACTACTAACCAATTTAGTTTCCAACAAATCCATAATGAAAACAAAATAAAAGTTAGAGGTCTTTTGTCACTTCAATATTTTGGGTTCTGCTTTGTTTTCCTTTCTGAGATGTACTTGATTTTTGATGTTAGAATTATCCTTCATCAAATGTTTTAGTTGGACATATAGTTACAAATTTGTAGTATGGTAATTTTTTATTTCTTTAATAAAATTATTTTGTTTTTATCGATGTCAACAGTTATAAAAAAAATTACATTAATTTATCAAATAAATCCTAAAGTCCCATAACATGTTTTTGGAAAAATCGGGTTATATACGAGTGATTAAAGTACAAAATAATTGTTTTTCTGAAAAAATTAGAAAAAATCGTTGTTGTTATATATAATAATAAAAAAAGATGCATTTGTAAAAAAATTGTTTTGTGTTGAAGTTATCTAAAAATTATTTTCATTATCTAAAACAAATAGTTTGACATAACTGTGACACCCCGACTAATTAAATACCGGGTAGCTACTCCTTTATTAAATTAATTCAACATGCCAAGTTGGTCCAGTTAATAGCATCACTGTCGAAAACATTTTAATGATTACTAACCACCTAGTATTTAAAAAGTAAGTTGCCAAATTTTAATTAAAGTCTGATTAACATGCAACAAGTGTAATGAAGAATAATAACACCATTCACCATAACGAAGTAAATAGAATAACCATCACATAATGTAAATAAAGTCTGGAGGAAAACTCCTCACTACCAATCCCACAACTGAAATAAGTAACGAAATACTGAATCAATACATGCCAAAGTCTGAAAACTGTAATGGAAAAGTAACTCTAATGGAACTGGGCAACATGCCCTAAAACTGAAGAATACTGAATACGGAATCCAAATGATAGATGCGTCTAAAAGCAAATCCCTGTAGCTTCCACAAACACCTACAGCTCATCACCTGAATGAGTATCCTATGCATGGTGTCCTTGTGACTGGGCACCTAAAATGGTTTTACAAAAAAAGTAGATTTGAAAGCAAACGGGTCAGAGCCCGAATGTGGAGATATTTTAAAAACCTGCAAGCGCTTTAAAAACATTTAAAACATTAAATGTAAAGTACATGTTAGGACGTGCACTCACATGATATTCTCACCTCTCGTCTAACTGTGCACTCCAAACGTAAGTACCCATCTAAAACGACACAAACCACTAGCTAAGTGACATCATATCTAGTTAGACTGTCATAGGTCCTACCCTTATTACTCGGTTCCATTAACATTATAACGATCTCAGTTAAATAGGTATTTAACGTAAATTCAGGTTCTTATACAAAAGTAGTACAACTCGTTATAAATTAGCCCTCTATGTTATTCCATAGTTACACACAATACCATATGAAAGTTCCTAGTTTATTGAACGTATATTTTCTACAACATGAATATACAATATAAGCACCCCGAGACTAAGCTGCGGTGCACACATACTCTGCTATCCATCCCGGTACATCACGTACATAAGGATCACATATTTCGAATCTCTCAGTAATAGTTCAGATAACACAAATCACAAATAGTGGAGGCGAACACAGTCACATCACATGGGTCACGCACATACATGCGCTCCCACGATCAGCAGACTTATTAACATCCCAATAAGTCCTTCTCTGACCTATTTTCATCGAGGTAACCAGTCTAAATCCGGGAAACACAAGGATTAGAGGGCCCTAAGCGAACGCAAACCTCCCGTGATAGCAAGTATGATAGGTATGTCATACACACAAATCATATACCAATATTAAGTGAGCACACATCTTAGTAATCCCGTAGTTTAATTGTAGTACTTATCGCATTCTCGTACCAATCGAATATATATACAGCTTATATATAATCCCGGTCCATATTTATACGCGCCATAATTTATTCTCACGTCATAGTAGGCACTCACGTCTCGACTCAAATGTCGATTTGATTTGATCCACATTTATATAATTTACTCCTCATTATAACCCAAATGTCCCAAGTATACTAATACACCATCAAAGGAATGTCATATCTATCCTCGAACAAGTTTACGGGACTCCCAAAATCAAAACAGGCCAAAAAGGCCTAAACTGCCAGCTCATTAGAAGTCTCGTTCGAACGAGGCTGTTCGAACGAGATTCCAGTTCGTTCGAACGAACTGTACCTTCTAACGAGATCTCGTTCGAACGAAGTTATCGAACAAAATTCCCTTTCGTTAGAAGCGACTGGTCAACTCGTTAGAAGCTCATTCGAACGACCTGGGGAGGTCTTCTAACGAACGACCAGTTTCGAGCCCAGATTTTCTACTTTCGTTTTTCACCATTTTATCTTCCTCAAAACTCATCTAAACATCAATCCATCGATTGTTTAAGGTCTCTAATCATCCCTAAATGTACCTAGGTCACATACTAACATATTTTGAGCAGTTAATTCATCCCAATCATTATTAAATCATTAAATCACATCACTTTCCCCCAATTTTTACAAGAACATAAACCCTAAAATTCTAAATCATGAATTTAACCCAATTAAATCCGTTTTAATTTCATCCAATAACTAATATCATCAGTATGATCATCTACCTACCATTCTACATGCAATTTTCCTCAAGATTTCAAGTTCTTACCTTCAAAATACATGGGTTTTCATATTTCACCAAGAACAAATCAATTTTATTAAATTCCTACACATGGAAAGAGCATTCTCTGAAATTAAATGATAATAAACCACTTGCCTTGAGTGTCTCTAAATTTGATGTTGATTTGATGGAGCTTTTCTGCATAAATCCTTCTATCTCTCTCTCTCCAAGCTTTTCTCTAATGGTGGCTAGGGTTTTCTTATGAAAAGTAATTAGAAACCTAATTCTAATAACCTACGTAACATATTGGGTTAACATGGGTTGGTTAGTGGCTTAGTGGGTCAAACCCACATCAGATTTACTTTACTAATTTTCGTCACTTTAAATTTCCCAAAAATACGAAATTACCAAAATACCCTTTATGTTGCCGGTATGGCCTAAAAATACTCCGGGACCCAAATTAAACCCCCGGCTAGTGTTTTCTGACTATCTCGACCCTTCCGGACGCATTGGTGCACTCAAAACGACCATAAGGTTAATAAAATTTAAATTCACTTTCATAATTAAAATAATTATATCCTGATGCGACTGTCACACGCGTCTCAATAAAATGACCAAATTGCCGTATATCAATCTCACGACAATTTTCATAATTCAATATTCATATAACATCATATATACTCAATATAGTCAAATACCAACTCACATCTCGCTATTATTTTATCCGGATTAATTTCCAATTAATTCTCATTTACATAATTAATCCCAAAAATAAATATAGCCAAAAAATACGGGGTATTACAATAACCTTTTTTTAAAAAAAATATTCTTACCAAACAAGGTTTTATAAAAAGTTTAATACCATATTTATAAAAAATAAAATAAATACATGTTGTAAAAAAGGGTTTATAAACACGGTTTCTTAAAAAAAATCAATAAAAAGTGTTTTGTTACATATGGTAATTAAAAAGAGATCAGTTTACAAAAAAAATGTTTTGTAACAAAGTTAAACAAATTCTAATATGTTCAATGTTACATTTTTATTTAATTGTCACTCCCAAATTCCCAGAAGCTAAAATGCACAATCTAAAACATTAAAAAAAATATCTCAACAGTTTTGGAAACACATCAAGAAAAATAAATTATCATTTTAATTAGACCTTGAGTCCTAATGTTCATCTCTCTCTCTCTCTCTCTCTCTCTCTCATTATAAGAACATGTATTTAAGGCACAATATAAGACTCAATATTGTTAGTAATTAAATAAACGTGAGATATTTTGACTTAATATCGTTAGTAATTAAATAAATGTATTGGTAAAATTTAGTATATTGCAAGTATACTTTATCTGAAACAAATATGCAACTCATATCCATACTTTAGTCTTTATGTAGTTGATTAGTATAAAAAAAATCTACTATAATCTATTTTTTAGATCTATACAATTGAATTAAATTGTAATTGTGCCTATTACAATGTTTATATAGTGAGGGATATTGATGATGCAATGAGAGATTTTGACTTAATATTAGTAGTAATTAAATGAATTTGTCAGTAAAATTTAGTACTCCATAAGTATATTTTGTTTTTAAGAAATATTCAACTCATATACATATCTTAGTCTTTATGTAGTTGAATAAAATAAAAAATCTAACATAATCAAATTTTAAATTTCTATACAATTAAAATGAATTTTAATTGTACCAATTTTCTATGATTTTGATTTGGTGGATTAGGAGAGAAAAAAAATATTTTAATGTATCTATTTTTTTTCATAAAAAAATATTTGTCTTCTTTTTTCTTATGAACTGCAAGAACTTATGATTTTTTATTCTTTTAAATCATTTCCCTCTGTCCATAAAAAAAACCATATGCTTATACTTATTTTTTCTATTAATTTTTTTGAACATGATTATATTTATTTTTTTAATTAGTTTTATTACATATTTATTATCATAAAATTAAATATATTTTTAAGAAAAATTATAAAATGTCCATTGCGCGGGGTACCTGCTAGTTTTTAAATAGAATTATATAACAGTCCCACTAGTTATATATAAATAATACCATTTTACTTCATCTAATTTTCATGTATATAAATATCTACTATATTATATACTTATATAATAAATACAATTGCACTTAATGTATTTCACTCGTATATGAATATCTACGCTATTATATATGAACATAATTAATAGAAGAATATTCACACACATGTTGTATGCATATCCATCCTCCCGATTAATAACTCACACGATGCTTTCTCTAAAATGCCATCATGTCACAGGTTTGCTCACTCTAACCCAACTATCACGAGACGGTTAACTCACACCGAATTGGGCAATAAAATAATAAGCATAGTGGAGGTGGTCATAGTTTCCCGAGTGCAAGACCGAATCATACCCAAAGTGTCTCACCTAAAAAAGAATCACAACATAAAATTCTGGACGCTATGACCTGAGGATTATATTCGCCTTTCATTTACTAGCTAGGAGATTCACCCACATCGCGCAACCTCCTATGATAGCACTTGAGGGGTATGCAATTATAAAAATATCTTAGACTGATATTAAATGAGCACACACACACACACAATAAATATATATATATATATATATATATATATATATATATATATATATATATATATATATATATATATATATATATATATTGAGATAGATAGATAGATAGAGAGAGAGAGACGGGCTCATGTGCACACTAAGTTTCACATCATTTTTTTTTAAAATAGTAAAAACAATATTTTTGAGTTGAATTTTTTTGTGTAATATTTAAACATTTCAACGGACCCGTGTAAAAAAAATCAGCTAAAAAAAACTTTTTTCTATTTTTAAAAAATCGGTCAAACTTTCGCTACTTTTAAGCACTTTAAAAGCTGCGAATGTTTGACTGATTTTTTGATAATAGCAAACAAAGTTTTTTTGAGCTGATTTTTTTACATGGGTCCGTTGAAATGTTTAAATATCACATAAAAAAAATGAACTCAAAAATATATTTTTTAATGCTTTAAAAAAATTGGTGTGCGGCAGCACTATGCAAACTCAGTATATATAATAATAAATTAAACCTTGTCAACTCGTGCCTAACTCTCATAGCACTAGCCCATAATGTCCGAGTCAAATTTCCTGACTCTTAGATTAATTAATTTCACCCCAATTAATTTATTAAAGAGTGCCGCTCACCTAATATGCCCGGAATCACTCACCGACCCGTATTTAAATCCTTGCGAATTTATTTCACAAAATCCCTTTAATAAATTTCAGACTTTTATTTACCTTTAAAATTTCTTATCTCAATCTCTCATTACTCCAAGTATTAGTTTCTATATTGTTAAATCTAATAAAAATATCCTTAATAATCCCCCAATGTCACTAAGGACGTATCTACAAAAAAAGGTGAATTGTCATAGTTTTCAGGCCGAAATAAGAAAAGGACAAAAAAGGCGAATTGGGCCAGTTTTCCCGCGTCGTTCGAACGACAGCTAGGGTCTTTCGAACGACCATTGTTTTCTTTCCATGGCTATGGCTACCATTGTTATTCATTCTAACTTCTAACCTCAATCCAGGACTCCAACCATGTATCATCACATCATCCATTTCAGTCATTTTATTAATCTTTAACATCATTCAAACCTTAACATCGTTCAAACCATTTATCCAATGTGTGTAAATCCCAATAGTTTAAACAAATTCCAACTAATTCAAATTTCTTATTTACATCCTTAACTAACATCGATTTGCAGCACTGCTAATAAAAGTCTAAGTTGGGTTATTATGATTTCTTCTACATAGTTTCTTCCAAGTTTGGCTTCAATTTTCAAATTAACAACCTCGATCACTAGACTATGAATACAAATTGGATTCTTACACTTTTGAATCATAATATAACATCAACCGAGTCCCTAATCTACATAAATTCTCCAATTCATAAACAACAGTTTTTCATGTAAAAAATCCATCCAAAAACGAATTTGGTTTACACCCGCTTTGATATGAAATGAAAACTGCAAATTAAATGAAAGCAAGTTAACCAGTTACCTATACTGATTCGTATGGTCTGATTTTCTTTGGGGTAGACGATGATTTGATGAATAACACACTTGATCCATTTTGATTTGGCTCCCAAAAGATTCCCAAATTTCTCTCTATTTTCCCCTATGTAAATATAGGGTTTTCTTTTTGAGTTGTGTCTGCGACAAATTGCCTAATATAGTTGTTAATCTGAAAATTCAGCTTATAGCCCAAGCCCAAAACTTGTTAAAAAATCACTCGTATTACAGTAAGTACAGGTATTAATCCAACTTCCAAGGTGAAACAAATTAAGTGAAAACTTGCAATTCCAATTTTTTTTTATTAAAATCTTTTATTCTTTTAATTTTTTTAAAACAATTTCAAGGGAAAAAATTAACTAACAAATGCTAAAATGACTAAATAATGAAAAAGAATGTGCAACCGAGTGTGAAATAATGTGAGAAGGTCAAGAGATGGGATTACACCGCATTTTTAATTATTTTAATTTCTCAATTTATTAATTTTGACATATTTCGAGATAAAATATTAAATCAATAATCTAACCCTCGTTAAAATTTTAAATTTAATAAAATCTTTTTCAGAAAATTAATTTAAAAATGTCACATGATGAAAAATTAGGACTACACTATTTTCAGAAAATTACCCGCTGGGATCAATTTAACGAAAACAATATCAATCCTCAAATTTCAACACCGAATTAATATTCAAATTTCGGAAAAACCTATCTCTAGTTCGATTCCTAAATTCAAACATTAATTCGTTCAATCAATTTACCAACTCTCGTTACATAAATTAATTAGTGACACTTAAAAATTAATTTGCCTAGAAATATAAAATTAATAAAACCAATTAATTAAATTAACATCATTCGCAGTGCATGAAGCTTTCTGCGTATATATCGTTGTAGTGCGAAAACCACTCTCAAAATTTCTTTGAGTACCTGCAAAACTTGTCTAAAAATAACTCGTATTGCGGTAAGTACGGCTATGAATCCAACTTCCAAGGTGAAACAATTAATGTGAAAACGTGCAATTCCAATTTTTTTAAAATATTTTTAAAATATTTTTTTATTTTTAAAAACAATTTCAAGGGAAAAATTAACTAACAAATGCCAAAAATTAAATGATGATTAAATAATGAAAAAATGTGCAACCGAGTGTGAAATATGTGAGAAGGTGAAGAGATGGGATTACACCGCATTTTCAATTATTTTAATTTCTCAATTTATTAATTTTGACATATTTTGAGATAATATTAAATCGATAATCTAACTCTCATTAAAATTATAAATTTAATAAAATCTTTTTCAAAAAATTAATTTAAAAATGTCACATGATGAAAAATTAGGACTACACTATTTTCAGAAAATTACTCGCTAGGATAAATTTAAAGAAAACAATATCAATCCTCAAATTTCAATACTGAATTAATATTCAAATATCGAAAAAACCTATCTCTAGTTCGATTCCTAAATTCAAACATTAATTCGTTCAATTAATTTACTAACTCTCGTTACATAAATTAATTGGTGACACTTAAAATTAATTTACCTAGAAATATAAAATTAATGAAACTAATTAATTAAAGTAACATCATACGCAGAGCATCTCACCCATTGAACGGGGTGTTTAGCCAAACATTCTCATGTCTGCATAAACAACAATAAGTGATATGTCAAAAAGGAAATAAATTGAAAAGAGAATGTAGAAATAAAATACACAATTTTTTCCCCAATTTTTTCTTGAAATGCACCTTGACATGCGTCCAACTTCTTCACAATTTTCAGCACTTGATTACAAAAGGAAGACTAAAAACTAAACCTAAAAAATTATTCTAAAACTAAACTATTTTTTTTTTTTTTGGAATTTTTTCATGACCCTAAACTGTACATAATATACACAGTGTTCCCTATTTTCTGTCTCTCTCTACGCATCTCTATTTTTTTTGGTATCTGAGAGTCCTCTTTCTTTTAAAGTGAGCTTCACCCCTTCTTTTATAATATACCCATGATTTGGGTTTGTAAGAGATTTGAGGGATTTAAGTCTATCTCTAATTTGAAAAGGCATGTCGTTTCTGTTTCTGTTTTTTTTCCTGTTGAGAGATTGTTGCTCCTATTTTGGTGGGATTTGGCAGGTGAATGAAATCGGTTTTGATTATTGGACGAACTTGGGTAGTGGGCTCGGACACGGGTTTGTGGTTTCGGATCGCTGTTCGAGCAGGTGGCGGCCGGCGTGGCAGGTGGTGGGTTGGATGTAAGGCGCTGGGTCGGCTATTTCGCGGGTTGGGGCAAGCTCAGAATGGATTTCTCACTTCACGGACTCTTTGGATTTCTTCGATGCACGCTTTTGACCTCTTTTGCGTCACAATTGACTAGATTTAGCATCATTTAAGATTGCGACTGCGTATTGACCTGCAAAATGATAAAATACGAACATAAGGACAATTTTAATTAAAACGAGCAACTAAAATGCATCCATTTGGGGTATAAAATAGACACTTTTGGGTGCTTATCACACTACCCCCAAACAGAACATTGCTAGTCCTCGAGCAAAAATTATAGAGAAAACAGAGATAAGTAACCAAAAGTGTGCCACTTTCGCAGGCACTAGCGATTGCACTTAGCATGTGCAACAAGCCGTTAAACCTGTAGGTTGCCTTACAGGACGAGTGGTGTCTCGTGAGGGTTTACAGTGAATGTACCCACAAAATTCGAAACTTATTTAAATACAGTTTCTGATTTGACGATGAAACGCTATACAACCCAACTTCAAAAGGACATCAAGGAATACCGTATTCGACTATCAAAATAAGATATAAAATTATTTAATACTGAAAAGCGTAATCCTTCCTAAAACTCAGCATGTGTAGTGTGAAGTAATCTTAAGTATCATTAGAGTAATTCTAAGATCGCCTTTATATAATCAACGCTTTGACTTCAATTCTCACTGGAAATTTCTCTCTGAATCGAACTCTCTGAGAATTGGGTAAGTGTATCTCTCTAGTGTGTGAGGATGTGAGTAAATGTAAACAAGTTCAAACGTCTCACACACTTTATAAAAAAGGACGGATACATGAAAGAAATAGATCTCATGAAGGAATACAAAAAACCACTACGTTGAGAATGTTGAGTTATTCACCATATAATCTTCTCGTTTGCCCAAACACTTTACCAAGGGTGAAAAATGGGGTTTATGAAAGGTATGAGGGGAAAATGAAGAAGATGAATGATGGGGTATTTTGAGAAGAGTGTGACGCACTTTGAATAACTACTGTCTTCATCATTTGAACTTATGATCGCATCTTTCTTTTTCTTGTTTTCAATTTTTTTTTTTTGCGAGGCAATTTTCTTTTCATAACGAAAATGAAGACAATTTACATTGATAATTTCAAGCACTCTTTTTCTCAAAAAACAATGGCAATGATGGATGGTATTTAGGACATATATGGGTAAGGGTAATATGGAAAAGGATAATGGGTGAATGATAATGTGATAGGGAAAATGGTACGTGTATGGAAAAATCGGTTTAGTACTCGGGACAACTACAAGTTACATGTTTCTTACAACTCGAAAGTAATGTCATTCTCAGTGATTAAGCTAATTTTGAAAAAAATAATGAGATCATACAACGACTAAATGTAGTACCTAAAGAAAGTTGAGTCAACTTGTGACTCGGAGATACGTAAAAACCCTCAAAAAGGTGAAAAACTCAAATCTCACGGGTTTAAGTCGCCACTAGTGATCTTTTAAGGCTCTCTTGAGAATATTGTTACTCATCAACTTTTTATTGTAAAAGTGACAGTGCAAATTTCCGAGTTTAAGAATTCATAGTGCAAGTACGCTTTAAGAGGTATTAATTAATTTATTTGTAAAAAGTGTAATTTTAGGGTCGAACACAGGTATTCTGAGATTTCTAAAAGAGGGATGATAGATAAATCATGTCATAAAAATTTATTTTTTTAACTGCACAAAAATTTTAAAATGACTTGTTTCTGAAATTTTTCAAAAGACGTACAATTTTGATAAATTTCCCACCCCCAAACAAAAGAGAACATCGTCCTCAATGTTTAAAACTATATATAAAAATAAAAAGCACAAGGGAGGAAAGTTATTACCATAATGAACCACTGGTGAAAATATAATGCACTCTGGAGCATAGATGAAACCTGAAGAACATATGTGATACAAAAAGACGTGCAAGTCTATAAAGCATGTGAAAAGCATTGGGTGGTGTGAAACACCACCCCCAAACAGGATAAGACTCTTACTCAGAAACAATGAACGACGGGATACCTCCTGGTAGCGCTAAGTTTAACGTCTTCAGCCAGATCGATCCGTTCGCACCCTAAAGATAAGATCTGTGAAAGTGCGGGGCGGCAAAAAAATGGGGTGATGAAAATCACCCCCAAACAAGACCGAAGCGTCAGTCTTGTTGGATAAAGGCTAGAAGATGTCAATGCACTTGTATAGAAAAGTGCATCACTCCATGCAAAGCATCGGTGGACCAGGGGTGGGTGGGTAGGAGGTTATATGGAAGAATGTTAAGGGAGAGGGTGAAGAGGCGTCGATCACGAGCCTTATTGAGCGTAAATGTGAGGGCAACAAGGGCCCTGTAAGTATGGTGCTCAAGTTGATGGGGGAGGCATAAGGGTTTGACAATAATGATGGGGTGGGATTCATATAAAATGCACAGCTGTTCTATAAATGAATGGTGATAATGGTCACGCCGTGAGACACCAGGGAGCTGTTGATTGAAAAAATCAACACCACAAGGAAGTGGTGTGCATAAAGTAACGAGCTCGGTGTCACATAAGGGTAGAGTAGTATACATACTCTCATAGATAGTGGTGTTTATGAGAAATTCACAAATGTGACTGTGGAGTACTAGGGCGGAGGATGGATGTAAGTGAGGACCTATGTACGTAGATGGGAACATGTGAGGTGCAATAACAAGGTCCAAACTAAGTGGTGGGGTGGAAGGGACAGTGGGTGGATCAGGTGGGATAAAAGGTGGGGGAAGATGATCGAACTCATGAGTAGGAGACACACACTCCTCATAAGGACAAGAGTGAACCTCAAGGGCACTCGTAGGAGGAGGTTTGAAAGTGAACGAGGGAGTGATCAACTTATCCACCATTACGTCACCATCTGAGGTGGTGAAAGGGTCTAACGAGGCTTTAAGATCCGAGATAGATGAATCGACATCAATAATCGGCTCAAGGGGAGACAAATATGATGGGGTAGGTACCATATCAAGAGAGGTGGGGACCATCTCTGATGTTATTTCGGGACATTAGTGAGAACTCGTAATCAGAGCTAACCTAAAAGATAGGGGCATGGCAGAGACATATGCAATTGGGGCATAAGGTAAAAGCTCGGGCGTAATGAAGGATTCTATGGAAGGGGAAAAGTGAACCTCAATGTTGGGTTCGAGAGGATGGGGCAGTGTAGGATCAGTCTCACAGACAGTGGATAGGTCAACACAATTGTCAACATGGGGCTCGGACCACGGGGTGGTCTCAGCATTAAGATTCACAAGAGGATAGGGTTGGTCACACTCAAAATTAGTGGCACAAGACGACACATCATCGTCCCACGCGGGCTCAATAATGGGTTGACTTGGGGTGAAATCCGACTCATTTGCACACTCAAAATCATTTTATCTGTGTTTAAGCCTCTAAAGTGATTCAGTTTGAGATTGAAGAGTGTGCGCGAACTTGTGCAAGAGATTTTCAAGAGCGGATGTGCAAGGTGGGGAGATGTCGGTGGGTGGCGGTGGTGGGTGAGGTGGACACACCTTGATAGAAACACTAAGATGTGGAGAATACTCATATGAAGTGTTTGGAGAAAGGTCAAGTGTAGTATTCACGGGAGAAGCATCTCTGTGAGGGACAAAAGGTTGATCAACACGAGGAGCATAGTAAGTGGACTGATAGATATGAGGTGCACGAGGTGTCAATGACGACTGGTGGAAACCGTAAGGATCCACAACATGGTGTTGGGATTCATATTGCATGGAAGGATAATCAGGCCTCCATGAATAGCTCGGGTACTCATACCCCTCGACATTTGATAGGTCATGAGAATACGACAAGGGTGGGTCCAAAATAGTGTCATAGGGATACACATGTTCCAAGATGGATTCAGATGGAGAGAATATAAATGGACACTTATGGGACAAGTGATCGCTAAGAAAGCAGTGTGTGCACGACGAAGCATGTGATGGGTTAACACTCGTCACCGGAGGCGGTGGAAGATAAGATGTGTGCATGGAAGACATAGGAGTATCAACGGTGTGCGTTTGAGAGTTAAAGCCCTGAATTAATGAATCAAGGGTCGATTCGGTCTTATCATCAAACAAACTTCGAGAGAATGTGAAATGGCCAAAGTATTCCCATAAAGGACGTTCTTCGGACATGACAAGAGGAATTTTTTTTTGGTTTTTAAATATTTTTCAAAAAAAAAAATCTTTTTGTGATTTTTGAAAATAAGAAAAGGAAAATCTTTTTGGTATTTTAAATATGAAAAAAAAAGAAAATATTTTTGGGATTTTTGAAAATAATTAAAAAAGAAAGAAATTATTTTTGGTATTTTTCAAAAAAGGGGAGAAAATGGACTTGTGATATGGACGAACGAACTAAAATTTACTATCGAAAGAATTGAATTGGACACACACGAGTTAAGAAAAAAAATCCTAATGAGCACGTAGGCAATTATTATCTTTAAAATTAGTGAAATGGGTAGTCAAATTTTAAGTAAGTCCGCGGGCGACAAAATTCACGGAATTTATCTTTGTGATCGCCTGTTGCAAAAATGTGTTCCTTCGGGGCTAGCTAGTTGATTGATTTTAAATTTAATGACAGCTAGGGTCGCACACAATGGATAAGCGAGTGAGTCGGGTGATAAAATTGTGACACCCCGACTAATTAAATACCGGGTAGCTACTCCTCTATTCAAATAAATACAAAATGCCAAATTGGTTCAGTTCATAGCATCACTGTCGAAAACATTTTAATACATACTAGCCACCTAATATTTAAAAAGTGAGTTGTCAATTTTAATTAAATCCAATTAATATAACATCCATTTAAATTATGAAATACTGATACCACAACTATATCACAGTTGTAAATAAATAACGATGTAATAAACTAAATCTAGAGGAATACACCTCACAACAATCCAAATACTGAAATGAACAAATACAAGCCTGAATCATTAATTTAATTACAACCCAAAATATAAAAGAAAAACTGAGTAAATAAGATATCTGTGAGAGGAAAGGGGCAACATGCCCTACAGATGAATAAATCTGAAATAGAGTCAAGATATAAAGTGGAGGCATCTACTATTGAGGTCCTGTAACTTCCACAACAGCTACAGCACGTTGCGAGAATAGAACTCCTATGCTTGGTGTCCTTGTGGCTGGGCACCTAAAAAGGTTTTTACAAAAATTGATTTGAAAGAAAACGGGTCAGAGCCCGATTGTAAAAACAGTTTAAAATACAGCAAGTGGTTTAATATAATTAAACAGTGAAATAAAGTACATGATAGTGCGTGCACTCACATGAGTTCCTCACCTCTCAACTAATTGTGCACTCCTATCGTACCCGTACCCATTCTAGATATTCCCATATCTAACTAGTCCAATACACAATCTAACATTACTATAAGATTCAGAATTTACATCCCGACCCCTTAATTATAAACAGAGAGTTTTACTTTTCTTCTTAGTTCCCATATTAGTCATTCCAATCACTAGAGGTTTTCCATTTTTAACTCTACTAAAAATGTTGCTATTATTCACACTTACATTTACTCATGATAGTTCATTTCAATTAGCATTATATTATTCTCATCATAAATATACAATACTGGCACCCCGAGACTAAGCTGCGGTGCACACATACTCTGATATCCAATCCCGGTACATCACGTACATAAGGACCACGTATTTCGAATCTCTCAGGAATCGTTTTCAATATACAACAATCACATATAATGGAGGCGAACATAGTTCACATCACATGGGTCACGCACATACCTACGTTCCCATGATCAGCAGACTTATTAACTTCTCAATAAGTCCTTCTTTGACCTATGTCCTCGAGGTACCAATCTAAATCCCCCCCCCCCGTAGGCAGACAAAGACTAGATGGCCCTGATCGAACGCCAACCTCCCGTGATAGCAAGTATGGTAGGTATGTTATACAAAACTAACTACATATACCAAGCACTCACACATCTTCGGTATCCCATGATATTAATAGAGGTATATTTCTCATTCCTATACCGTCATTTCATGTTACACGTTTACAAGTTCCCTGATTTATATACATTAAAGATTATCAACTCTCCTCCCGTCGAAGTTTTTAGATACTTATATCATAACCCATAAATACCATCCGGTTTACTACAATACTCTAAGTTTTAATCCTTGACGTACTTCTAGTCTCACAACTATATCCACAAAACAACAAGGGAAGGATTACACTCAATTATATAAGTCTTCTGGAGGTTTGAAATAAAATCAGGCCTAAAAGGCCATTTTGTCAACTCGTTAGAAATCTCGTTCGAACGAGGTCGTTCGAATGAACTACCAAATCGTTAGAAGGGGTACTGTTATCTCGTTAGAAGTCTCGTTCGAATGAGGTCATTTGAACGACTTGGGCAGGTCTTCTAACGAGATGGCAATTTGCGCCAAGAAATTTCCCAATTCATTTTTCTCAATTTTTCTCTTCTCTAAACTCATCCTAAGATCATCCCAATAGCATTGTAATGTTCTTAAACTTCTCTAAATCCTCTTAGGTCGTTTCTTAACATATTTTTGGGGTCAAATCCTCCTAAACAACATGTAATTATCATTAATTCCCAAAATTTACCCCAAACCCTACGAACATGAACCCAGAATTTTATTATGCCTAATTGCTCATCATAAATCCATTTTTTAAATCATCAAAGTTAAGTCTTCGAATACAAAATTCGTCCATAAATATTCTACATGCAATTCCTAACCCAACTTTAGAGTTTCTATAACAATTTCATTAGTTTTCCTCAAAACTTTCAAGACAAAATAGTTCCTACACTAAACATGGAAGAAATATTCAATGCACTTAAAAATATCAAACCACTTGCCTTAAGTTTGGTCTTCTTATTCATTGTTGATGATCAAGGTTGATTCTCTCTTCTTTTCCAGTCATAATTATCTCTCAAAATGGTGGTGGTGGGTGGTTTTTGGTTTGGAACCCTATGGTAACTTCTCTCTAACTCCCGTAGCCCACTCCCTTGATTTTTGGCTGATAATGGCCTTAATGGACTCCATAATAGTATATATTTAAACTCTAAAATTCTTGGGTCTTAACTCCTCAATTTTTAAAATTACCAAAATACCCTTCTGGGTTGACGGTTTGGCCTAAAAATGTCCCGGGACCCAAACTAAACCCCCGGCTAGTGTTTTCTGACTATCTTGATCCTTCTGGACATGTTGGCACACTCAAAATGACCATCCGTTTGATAAAATTAAACTTTACTTTATAATCTAATTAAATTCATTCCTGACGCGAATGTCACACGCATCAAAACTTAATTACCGAAACTACCGTATTTTCAACTCACGACAATTTTAATAAAATTAATGATCACATATTACCATACTCACTCAGTAATATTCCACAACATAATAATACCAAATACAAACTCTCGCCCCACTACAATTTAAATCTGAATTAATATTCCAATTAATTATCCCAAATTAATTTAATAAATCCCATAATTAAAAGTAATTCCATTTAATTAATCTCGTAATTAAAAGCCATAAAAATACGGGGTATTACAAAAATCCCTTCTCGTTGTAATGATCGGGTCCAGGTCTTAGGTAAATTAATTCATCAAACCATTAAATTTAAGTGCGATGCAGAAATTAAAAGCACATAGGTGCAATTAATCACACAAAAAATGAAGTCACTGGCAGGAGAGTCGCGAGGGATAAAAAAATTGTACCTCCCACGGTTTTTACACACGTGGGGTGAAGACCGAGTTGAGTTGACCGGGGGGAGATTTCGCCTATCTCAGTCGTCCTCGGGAGTCCTACCGACCCAAAGTAGAGAGGCTTAAAATTTCCTCACCTTGGACGCCCTCTCTCTACCTTGTCCGGTTTCCCTTTTCGCTTTTTGTTTTTTTATATGAATAATTATTACAAATAAATCGGTCTCAAAATGCACCCCAAATAAATACACAATCTTTAAAAATCCTATACAACCAGTCTAAGGAGGAGGGAGGAGGAAGAACTATACTAAAAAAAGATAATTAAAATTACAAGTCTTCAATCATGTCTCCAAGTCAAGAAAGCGGCAAGAGCGCCATTTGATAAGAAGCTTTTTGCGTATATATCGTTGTAGTACAAAAGCCACTCTCAAAATTCCTTTGAGTACCTACAAAACTTGTCTAAAAATAACTCGTATTGCGGTAAATACGGGTATGAATCCAACTTCCAAGGTGAAACAATTAATGTGAAAACGTGCAATTCCAATTTTTTTAAAATATTTTTTTAATTTTTTTTTATTTTTAAAAACAATTTTAAGGGAAAAATTAACTAACAAATGGTAAAAATTAAATGATTATTAAATAATGAAAAAATGTGAAATCAAGTGTGAAATATGTGAGAAGGTGAAGAGATGGGATTACACCGCATTTTCAATTATTTTAATTTCTCAATTTATTAATTTTGACATATTTCGAGATAATATTAAATCGATAATCTAACTCTCGTTAAAATTATAAATTTAATAAAATCTTTTTCAGAAAATTAATTTAAAAATGTCACATGATGAAAAATTAGGACTGCACTATTTTCAGAAAAATACCCGCTAGGATAAATCTAAGGAAAATAATATCAATCCTCAAATTTCAATACCGAATTAATATTAAAATATCAAAAAAACCTATCTCTAGTTCGATTCCTAAATTCAAACATTAATTTGTTCAATTAATTTACTAACTCTCGTTACATAAATTAATTGGTGACACTTAAAATTAATTTACTTAGAAATATAAAATTAATGATGTAAGGACATTTTTGTCCATTATCAATTTGTATGTCGTACGCCGTTACACCGTTGAAGAAAGTCAAGATCGCATCTACATCAACGGATCCGAATATCAAAGCGTCTTCAACATCATAGCCTCTGCGAGAATGAACTTGGTAAAATTTTGTTTTTACGTTCCTTAAAGTTCATATTTAGTATTGGGAATTTTTTATAAAATGTTTTTTTTTAAAAATAAGAAGTAAGTTTTTTACAGCAAAATGAGGCTTTTAAAAGGATTTTATTTTTCTGGGAAAACCGGACCGAACCGATCCGTCCCTCAACCGGACCGATCTGCTTGCTGCAGATCCAGTATACCCCGGACCGCAAGCGAACCGATGGAGGCCAAAATAAAAGAACCGATCCGCTTGACCGGATCGATCCGCCTCAGAACCGGACCGGTCCGACTAGGATAAATTCGGCCAGATTCGCTGCAGATTTTTTAGGCTCAAAGTTTTCCTATTTAAAGCCAACTTCGGGGAGTTATTTTTTAAGACTTTTAAAGACGATTTTCAGAGTCCTAAATACTCTAAGTCTTCACCTTTTTGATGTGCAAAACATCTTTTTGATTCACACAAAAAATCCCAATTACTTTTGTGAATCTTTTGGAACCCTAGAACACAATATTTGTTGTTGTTCAATATTTGTGGGGAGATCTTTGCAACCGAGGGTTGCGTGTCATTGCTGAGGGAGTCTCTACAAAGTGTTATGACTGCGTGTCATTGAGGAGAGTTGCGGTTCTTCCTTCTTTGTTTGGGATGCGAGTCCTTGGAGGGTGCTGCGTGTATTCTCTTGCTGAGTTCAAGACTGCGTGTCTTTGTGGGTTGACTGTGCGTTGATCCATTGAAGATTTCTCTATGTAATTGTAAGTTGCGGCTTGTATATTCATAGTGAAATAAAGGTTTTACCCGAAAGGGTTTTTTTCCTGAATTCTGTGTCTCAGCATATTTTGTGTCGCATGCTTTATATTTGATGGGTTGATTTAGATGCATGATTAGGGGCTGAAATTAAATAAGTGTGCTATATTAGAAAGTTGCGAGGTTAATAAATTATCACACGTTCTCAAATGAAACTAATTAATTAAAGTAACATCATACGCAGAGCATCCCACCCCTTGAACGGGGTGTTTAGCCAAACATTTTCATGTGTGCATAAACAACAATAAGTGATATGTCAAAAAGGAAAAAAATTGAAAAGAGAATGTAGAAATACAATACACAATTTTTTCTACAAGTTTGTCTTGAAATGTGCCTTGACATGCGTCCAACTTCTTCACAATTTTCAGAACCTGATTACAAAAGGAAGACTAAAAACTAAACCTAAAAAATTATTCTAAAGCTAAACTAATTTTTTTTTTTATTTTTCTGGAATTTTTTCATTACCCTAAACTGTACATAATATACACAGTGTTCCCTATTTTTTGTCTCTCTCTATGCGTCTCTGTGTTTTTTGGTATATGAGAGTCCTCTTTCTTTTAAAGTGAGCTTCACCCCTTATTTTATAATATACCCACGATTTGGGTTTGTAGATGAGAGATTTGAGGGATTTAAGTCTATCTCTAATTTGAAAAGTCATGTGGTTGGTGTTTTTTTTCCCTGTTGAGAGATTGTTGCTCCTATTTTGGTGGGATTTGGCAGGTAAATGAAATCGGTTTTGGGTATTGGATGAACTCGGGTAGTGGGATCGAACACGGGTTTGTGGTTTCGTATTGCGGGTTCGAGCAGGTGGCAGGTGATGGGTTGGATGTAAGGCGCTGGGTCGGCTGTTTCGCGGGTTGGGTCAAGCTCAGAATGGACTTCTCACTTCACGATCTCTTTGGATTTCTTCGATGCACGTTTTTGACCGCTTTTGCGTCGCAATTGACTGGATTTAGCATTATTTAACACTGCGACTACGTATTGACCTGCAAAATGATAAAATATGAATATAAGGCCAATTTTAATTAAAACGAGCGACTAAAATGCATCCATTTAGGGTATAAAATAGACACTTTTGGGTGCTTATCAACACATGTGAAATTTAAAAATAGCCCAAATTACTTAAATCTTAATTCACTAAATTAATTAACACCTCAAACTTAATATAATCCTATATCACCAAAAAAGGTTAAATATTATGTCCTTATAAATACGGGATGTTACATACTTCCCCCCTTACAAAGGAATTTCATCCTCAAAAGTAAGCTAAGTCTAGTACTCCAAGCCTCGAATATATCCCTATTTATATATTCCTAAGATCACTACGTATATGTCTAACCCTCTAATTGCGAATTATTTTAAAATTAAATTAATTAACAAAGGCGCTCATACACCCTATAATCGTTCTTAGCTTTGCAAATGTTACCTGGGTCTACTAGCCTTAAATCGTAATATAACTTTTAACTCACAATTATAACTACATATGTATATTAACCAAAGGTACCAAACCTATGTCTTAATGACCAAACATCTCCCCTCTTACAACATTGCGCTAATTTTCATGCGTGGGATGACTCGCAAAGTGAAATCCAAATAAGGAACCCCCTCGATACACTACTACCTAACATTGTCGATCGTTGAGATGCTTTAGGACATCAGTCCATAGCAATTAGCCCCAAATCTATGTCTCTTGACATAAAAGTATACTCTCCCACTCCCATGTTACAAAAGACAACATACAACACAACACCCTTACTATCACTAGTTTCTCAGCACTAAGACAATAACGAGCTATATCTCCTCGCTCGATAATAAGCCAATATACCCTGAATCACGTCAGTAAACGTCCCTACTCATCGGAATTACAAATAACAATACAAATTTACTCTTATAAGTCAATTATGAAATACTCTATAACACATATACATGTATATATATAGGGTACAACCTATTTCAAGCGATTCCTAGAAGAATTAATTCATACCTTGGTACAACGAAAACAAAGTCTTACAATAACTATCCACTATAGCCATATATCTCTAACGAGCCGAAACTTGGAAAATATACTACTCTACTCTCGCAACTCCCGAAAGTAGTAATCTTTTATGTAATCCAAACACCCTCTTAGTGTACACACCCATTCTCTCATGGGTAACACTAAAGAGCCCCACTACCCCATGATAATTATATTTACATAATTTGTCTATTACGGCCAACACACCTAGTAAATCCAACTCACTCACGAATTATAGTGACCATAATCTGAATTGTGACGCCCTGATGTCATAAAAATCTTCCCCATACTCATAGGATAATAAAGAAAATTTATCTCCATACTCTAATTGCTTTGCCTGGTCAATGGGTTCCTGATTGAAATTCTCCTGTCCGAACTAACCCATTAACTATTGTAGTGGTTGAATATCCAAAAACTCATCCTGTAGTTGCACCCTATCTTAGTTAGGGGAATCTCTCATCCTATGGTCTGTTTCTCCACAAACGAAACATTTTTCTAAAAATCCTTCCTGCCATTTCCCATATCTTTACTGGCCTCCCCCTCCATTCCCTTATCTTTGGAGGCCCCGATGAACAAAATGATGTTGCTGCTGAGAGACCTACTTTCCCTCCCTTAATTTACCACTCTCAAATGGATAACCTTAGGATTTAAACCTCTTAGTTGGATTCCCCTACTTGGAGTCATGTTCTTGTCGGTGTTATGCCCCACTGGCACTGTCATGATTTACCTTATCAGCATGACTGGATCCACTCATCCTTTTCCTATACCTCACATGTAATCATTGATCCTGGAAATAAAGTAGTGCTACATTGATAACCTCTGTGTATGTCTCTAACGCTAGATCACCCAACAGATTCTATCGGATCCTCTAGGCAAGTCCATCCATGAACTTGTGCAATATCTTCTTTTCAGTATTTACCTCATCTTTTACGAAGTTTGCTAACCGAGTAAACTCTTCCTTGTATTCTGCCATGGTCCTATCTCCTTTAGAAACATTGAGGAATTATCTCCGCATCTCTGTCTCAACAACGGAGGAAAAGTACTTAAGATTAAATCACACCCCAAACTCTCCAATGGTCATCACATCTCTCTCCTTTGCTATGGTCACATACTCCCACCACTACAAAGTTGCTCCTACTACCTTGAACGTCCCCCAGAACTATTTTTGAGTGTCAATACTCTTAATCATATGTAGGTGGCACTACATGTCATTCTTCCATTGACTAACCAATAATACATCTCAATTACCTTGAAAATCCGACGGGTGACCCTTCTAAAATGCCTCCCTCGCTCTCTGCCATTTGGACGGCCCCAGGTGGGCCGAAAACTATAGTGCCACTGGTGGATGTATATGGGCCTATGGGAGATGAGCGTCCATGGCTATAATAATATCATTGACTATCTGGGTCACAAGCTCGACCACCAGTGCAGTTGTCATCATTCCTGGTGATGGTTGCGGGTGCAGAACCTCCAGCTCTAGATGAGCCTCTCTTTAAGAAGAGTGTGTGTATGTTCAAATAAGGAAGTTATTTAATTAAACTCAGTTTTTATCAATTAACACCTAAACATGCATCTAGGTGTGATTGATGATGATAAAATCAAGCAAGAACATTTAAACACACATAAGTGAGGAAAAATCCCCCAACGGGGCAAAACCTTTTATTTTCACTATAATTTTGTAAGAAAACGGCTTACACGGATTGCAATGAAAATATGTGACATAAAAATACCCTCGGGTATCGGTTCTGATGTCGTCGGCTGGAACTATCCCTTTCCAGTAGGGCAGCAATGAAGAAGAGAACGACTTCCTCACAAATTACTCCAGATGAGTAAATGATCCTCTTGAAGGTTTAAAGATTCACACACATATATGGGAATGATTTTGTGAATAAAAAAGTTTTAGACAACCTTAAATAGATGAAGTCATATTCTGGACTATTTTTGTAGAATTTTAAGATTGCAGAAAGACTTAAAAATCGTGTAGAAGGTGTACAGGTATTTATACGAAAATTAAGGCTGTGGCTCGTTCGAACGAGATATTCATGTCGCTCGAATGAAGGAAAAATGTCATTTGAATGAGATCGCATGACATGTTTATCTCGCGCGAACGATAGTCAAAGTCGTTTGAGCGAGCTCGTCATTCAAGGCACTTCTCTTCTACACTTAGAAAAAAATTATGCTTTTGATAAAAATTAATCCAGACTTCAAAAATAATTTTCAAAAACATTTCCCAAATATTTATGCAAATATTAAAGCTCCTATAAACCATTTTACCGATAAAGAGTAGTGGAGTAGTGGGAATGAGCTGAGAAACACGTTGCATGTAGCATGATACACATGAAGATAATGGATGCATTGAATTCGGATAAAGGCCGTCGAGGATGATCGTGTTGACGTGCCGAATGTAGCGGTATCAGACATACAAACTGTGATCTAGAAAAAAATAGAAAATTCCTATATTCTACCCCGAACATTTATAAAATTTTATCCCTAAAAATATCCCCCTATGTCTATGCCGGTACATACATAAAAAATCTGAATTATGCAATCAACAGACATACAAGATAATATCCCAATTAAACCCTCAAACTGAGAATACTAAATGACATGTCTTCCAAATCTTCAGCTCTTCAGAAACATCCAAAGCTTTTCTCATTAGGGTCTATAATCAAATAATGAGCAATGTTGTACCTACACACATTAGATAAAGCAAATACCCGTGACAAGTAACATTTTGAAATATAATGATATGCAAAAATTGATGATCAATTAAGCTTAAGAAAATCATTTAATAGTTTGAAATATAATGATACGCAAAAATTGATGATCAATTAAGCTTCAGCAAATCATTCACAAATCAACCAAACACCAAAACAATTCTCCCCCATCATTTTTCTCCCCCTTTTTATGATGTCCCCAAATAGACAGATGAGAAGCATAAATGAATGTACATGGAGAATGACACATGGGAATAAACTGCTATTTTTGTATTTTTCAAAAAATTTCACACATAATATACAACAAAGAATCCCACCATGAAAGAACACAAAAACAACCAAGTCGATGATAGCGTAAATGTAGGGGTGTGATAAAATTCGATAGGAAAATCAATGCATACAAACATGACATATGTTCACGATGAATATTGGATACTCCTAACGAATGAACTCAACATCTTCCTTTGGTTTAAAAAGGTGGTAATATGAGACAATGACTCAATGAACTTAACAAATCAATGCTCAAAGTAATTTCCACACCAATAACGTCCAAAACTATTTCATGCTTTTTCAGGACTTTCAAGGAAGTGCAAACCCGTTTATATTCTCCAACCAAACTCCCTCAAATTTATATTTTGTATAGAGGCGATCTAAATTCTCAAACTTTAGAGAATTGATGGTGAAACCTAATGGCCCATATTTGGCATATATTGATTTTTATTGCCTTTAATTTTTTTCTGGCTCTTTTAACCTCTTTGGACCCCGGATAATAAAATTCCTCAATTTTTTAGGTCGTTTTTAATGGTGGCTTAGAATCGCAAAGGCTAAATGAACCTTTCGTAGCCCTTCCCCATTTTCAAATAAACACACAGTCTCACCAAAACGGTTTTTACATGTATTCCAATCTTGTCAAGTTTTATTGCATATGGTTAGTTGTATAGACAGAATTGAGATAGAAACACTCAAGGCAATATGTGATAGACAAGTACAATAATCAAATAAAGCCGTGCATGTGTGCAATAAAGGAGATATGAGTCAATCATGTAGGAAGATATCACTAATCACATCTCAAACACTCCAATAAATGTAAAGCACATGGATGAAATGATGTAGCGTCTCAAATCTCTATCAAATAGTCACATGGATAAATGTAATGAAATTCTGACTCGGCTATCTTAAATTCTCATCCATAAAAGGTCCAAATAAAATATAAAAATATTTTTGAGCTTTTCTAAAATTTTTATAAAAGAAAATCTTTTTGGATTTTTCAAAAAATAAATATATGTACAACAAAGTAATAATACATATAAACCAAACTAGCAATAGGAAGTATATGATATGAACATGAAAAATCATCCTATCCTAGACAGAGACCAAACCCTCAGTCAACTGTGCAAATCCCCAAATACTTCCTAAGACTCTCAAATCTAAGGGCATCTAAAGGTTTCGTGAAAATATCGGCTAACTGACGGTCGGTGGGTAAGAAACTCAGGGATACGACTTTCTCCTCAACTAACTGACGTATAAAGTGCTCACGTATCCTCATGTGCTTTGTGCGCGAATATTGGACTGGATTACGGGAGATGTGTATCGCACTCATGTTATCAAAGGAAATAGTCATGGTGTCCTGTGAAATCCCATAATCCTCCAACATTTGCTTCATCCACAAGAGTTGCGTGCAAGAACTCCTGGCAGCGATGTACTCAGCCTCCACAGTGGAAAAAGAAATGGAATTTTTCTTTTTGCTCATCCATAACACAAGAGCAGAACCAAAATAGAAACACCCACCAGAAGTGCTCCTACAACCATCTATATCCCCGTCCCAATCGGCATCCGAATAGGTGGACAAACGGTCTTCGGTATCAAAGGAATACCAAATATTGTATGAGAGAGTCCCACTCACGTATTTGATAATACATTTTAGAGCAAGTTAGTGTAACTCTTTCGGGGACGCCTGATATCACGCTCAAACTCCAACACTAAAGGCTATGTTGGGACGACTAGCAGTTAAGTAGAGAAGACTACCTATCATACTCCGATACAAGGTTTTCTCTATGTCCTTGCCTGAAGTGTCCTTATTAAGGTTAGTATTGGTACTCATAGGTGTACGCTCATGCTTAGCGGAGTTTAACCCAAATTTCTTCACTAGGTCTATAGCATACTTAGATTGGGAGATGAACATCCCATACACCAGATGACGAACCTGGAGACTAAGGAAGAAAGTAAGCTCACCAACCATGCTCATCTCAAACTCACTTTTCATCTCCTCCTCAAAGTGATGAGCATGTGGAACCAAAGACTATGCCATCTACATAGACCCGGGCAACCAAAATAGCACCGTCATCTCTCCTGACAAACAACGTCATATCAACTCCCCCTATCTTGAAACCACGGGCTAAGAGATAGGAAGTAAGCCTCTGGTACCAAGTGTGGGTTGCTTGCTTCAAACCATACAAGGCTTTACTTAGATAGTAGACATGCTCCGGGTGCTTAGGGTCTTCAATCCCTTTCAGTTGTTCCACGTAAACCTCCTCCTATAGAATACCATTTGTTAAGGCACTCTTGACATCCATCTGATATAACTTAAAGCGTAAATGACATGCGATGGAGAGTAGTAAACGAACGGACTCAAGCCTCGCAACAGGAAAAAATGTCTCCCCAAAGTATACACCTTCTATCTGTGTGTAGCCTTGAGCGACCTTTTTTCTGATTATGGTACCATTTTCATCCATTTTATTCTTAAAAATCCATCTGGTACCTATCACATTAGTCTCACTAGGTCGGGGAACAAGTTCCCAAACATTATTCTTTTTAAACTGAAGCACTTCATCCTGCATAGCAGATATCAAGTGTTCATCCTTGAGTGCTTCTTTGTGATTCTTGGGCTCGACTTTGGACGTGTAGAAAAAATGTCTAACAACGTTCTCTAGATGAGCACGAGTCTTGACCTCTAGAGTGGGATCACCAACAATGGCAGAAGGGTCATGAATCTTGCGAACCCAAGAAGGTGTGTCCACTAACACATGAGTAGGGTCCACAAAGTGTGGGTGAGGTACAAGTAAATTACTGCCAGAAACATCCTCATCCTCACACTGAAGGCTAGAATCAATAAACACTGAAGGTTAATCATCTTGCATGGTGACGTTTATTGACTCCATAACCATAGAGATCTTCAGGTTAAGAACCCGGTACGCTCTATTATTGGATGAATAGCCTAACAGTATTCACTCATCGCTTCGGGAGTCAAACTTTCCTAATTTCTCTCTATCCCGTAGGATGTAGCATTTACTCCTAAAAACACGAAAATATGCAAGGTTGAATTTCTTGCCAGTCCACAATTCATAAGGCGTCTTAAGAGTGTGTGGACGCAGGTAAACCTTATTTCGTGTGGCATGCAGGAGACACTGCCTCTGCCCAAAATCTCATAGAAACCTTATGACCTAGAAGCATGGATCTAGCCATTTCATGGATCGTCCTATTTTTTCTCACAACAATCCCATTTTACTGAGGAGTCTTCACTGCAGAAAACTCATGTTTGATCCCAATGCTATCACAATAAAGATCTACCTTTGCTTTCTTAAATTCAGTGCCGTTGTCACTACGTATCTTGTTAGTAGTGGCTCTGTGTTGATTTTATAGGACACGACACTTGGTCATTAAAAACTCCACAGCATCGGATTTCTCCCTTAGAAAACGTACAATCGAGTATCTGGAGAAATCATCCACCATCACGAGGATATACCTCTTACCACCTAGACTCTCAGTACGAGTAGGACCCATAAGATCCATGTGAATAAGCTCAAGTACATGAGAGGTGGCAATGGAATGCAACTTCCTATGGGGGTTACGAATTTGTTTTCCCAACTGAAAGGGTCCACAAACCGTCGAAGTTGGGTTTCCAAGAGATGGTAAGCCCCGTACTAGGTCCTTTTTAGGTAAATGAGTTAAATCTCTAATGTTCACGTGACCTAGACGTTGGTGCCATAGATCCATAGAAGTGATCGTGGCACTATTGCAGACAAATGAGGACGTGGGCTTAGTCCCATAGCAATTATCCTCTATCCTCACCCCTTGCACTAAAAGTTTACCGGATTGATTATATACATTACAAGCATCCCGGTCAAACTTTACGACAAAGTCAGCGTCACACAGCTGGCTAATGCTGAAAAGGTTTGCTTTCAAACCTTTGACGCATAAAACATTCTCTAGCTTAGGAAATCCTGGTAACTCTATAGTACCACGTCCTAAAATGCTAGACTTGCTCCCATCTCCAAAGGTGACTCTACCATCCTTATAATCCTCAAGATAAGTAAAAAATGAGGCATCATCTGTCATATATCTGGAGCACCCACTATCAAAATACCACTGTGAGGTATTATGTGCTTTAAGAGCGACATGAACAATAAAGGACTTTTTATCTTTCTTAGGTACCCAAGAAGTGGTGACCTTTTGGTTACCTTTGTTGTTGTAGGTTTTAGTCGGAATGTGAGAAGAATTCACTGACGGCAAAGACATCCGTCGAAATTCCTCCATCAAACTCTGTGATATGGAAGTTAAAAACTCAACTCTCTCTCTTAGACTGGTAAAATCACCAGTATGCTATGGTGGAGCAGTATTATGTCGTATCCGACCCATACTATAGCAAAACTCCCTGAGGTGGCCTTTTCTTTTGCAATATGTATAAAAGAACACAGTCAAAGGTGGACATTAGTTTGCTTTTCTTGGTCAAACTCTCCTTCAAGGTTTTTAACGATGGCCATAAGGAGTTGTAGTAAAATCAGGAACTGGTCCAGGTGTAATTTGGGACGTGGAAGCACCGTCACAACCTATTCCCTGACAATCACCAAAACCTAAAGCGAGGCCAAGGAGCATCTTTCCCATCTTCCTAGATCTGTCCTCAATTTGTACCTTGACTTTATGTGCTCTCTCCAGATAATAAGTAAGCTTGGATACAAGGGCTTCAAGATTCTTCCGAGTCTCCATGGAGGAATGGATCTCACTCGTAAGACTAGCCACTTGTTTAGTCAATTCCCCTCTCTTTTTCTCAAAATAACTGTCTCTCTCTCTAAACAAACTCTCTTTCTCAACACAGGCAGACTCTCTCTCCCTCTTAAGGTAGTGCAGGTGGAGGACTCTTTTTCTCTCTTTTCTTAAATCTTCCTTTAAAGTGGTGATCCTAAGAACTAATGCTTTGTTACACTTTTTAGTTTTAAATGACTCAGAATATAGCTCGGCGTAGGCGCGTTGAAGATCACTCTCTCTCTCACTTGCATCATCCTCCCCCTCACTTACATCGATCTCACTATCGAGGTGTCCCTGTGAATCAACATCCTCATCGTCGTGAGGAGCACTAGAAGTACTCACATGACTATCCATGAATGCAGTGAAGTTACACTCATGAGGTGACTCATCTCCAGAATCCACCAACTCGACCTCACTATCGTCACTAAGGGTAGCATTAAGGATAACTTTGCCCTTTTCTCTGTTCAGCCTAGTAGCACACTCAAAATCACTATGACCCCTACCGTCGGACTCAAAGCATCTCTATCTTTCTTTCTTAGGAGGGTCTTTAAAATCTTTTTCAATTTTCTTTTCAAACTTATTTTTCTCAAACTTCTTTTTATCTTTAAAATTACAATTTTTCTTGAATTTGATAATTCTCTTGAATTTTTTAGCAAATAGGGACAAATCATCTAAGTCAAAATCACACTCAGAATATGACGTATCCGTTTCCCCTTTTCTATATGATTGTCCCCTTTTTCTTGTCGACCCCTCACTCTTTCTTTCCTGGGCATTAAGTGCAATTCCCTTATCTTTAGACTTGACAGATTTAGGAAACATATCAATTCCATACGTTTGCAAGTCTCCTACAAGTTCCTCCAATTTAAGCATGTTTAAATTACCCATAGAATTTAACACAGTTACTTTAGGGATAAAACGCTTAGGAAGTGATCTAAGAATCTTTTTAAAAAATCTATCATTAGGAATGTGTTCACCAAGATTAAAGCTAGTGTTAACAATATCAAACAGTTTAGCATAAAATTCATCAAAACATTCAGATTCAAGCATGGTGATTGTTTCAAATTCAGTTGTTAAATTTTACAGTTTAGACTCTTTCACAGCATTAGTTCCTTTATGGGTAAGTTGCAAAACATCCCATGCCTCTTTTGACGTGGTGCAAGTCATTATGCGTTTGAACTCATCAGGTGTGATAGACCCAGAAATAGCACTTAAACCCTAAGAATTAAAAGATGACAATTTAAACTCTTCTCCAGTCCATGTAGTGGCAGGTTTTAAATTGGTCACGTTTTCAAGAGTGACGTAGGGAGGTGTCCACCCTCTTTCAAATAAAATCCAAACACATTCATCAATGGATTTTAATGCAAATCTCATGCGAGATTTCCAGTATGCATAGTTTGTCCTGTCAAAAACTGGCATTTTATTATATAACTTCTCCATTATGAACACACTCGTTTTCAAAAATTAATTTTTCAAAAAATTGATATCTTAGAAATATTTTGCGGAAAATTACGCGGTAAAATTGTGTAACTTGCTCTGATACCAATTTGAGAAGAGTGCACGTATGTTCAAATAAGGAAGTTATTTAATTAAACTCAGTTTTTATCAATTAACTCCTAAACATGCATCTAGGTGTGATTGATGATGATAAAATCAAGAAAGAACATTCAAACACACACAAGTGAGGAAAAATCCCCCAACGGGGAAAAACCTTTTATTTTCACTATAATTTTGTAAGAAAATGGCTTACACGAATTACAAAGAAAATATGTGACATAAAAATACCCTTGGGTGTCGGTTCGGATGTCGTCGGATGGAACTATCCCTTTCCAGTAGGTCAATAATGAAGAAGAGAACGGGTTCCTCACAAATTACTCCAAATGAGTAAATGATCCTCTTGAAGGTTTAAAGATTCACACACATATATGGGAATGATTTTGTGAATCAAAAAGGTTTAGAAAACCTTAAAAAGATGAAGTCATATTTTGGACTATTTTCGCAAAATTTTGAGATTTCAGAAAGACTTGAAAATCGTGTAGAAGGTGTACAGGTATTTATACAAAAATCGAGGTGGTGGATCGTTCGAACGAGATAGCCATGTCACTCGAACAAAGGACAAATGTCGTTCGAACGAGATTGCGTGACATGCCTATCTCGCGCGAATGACAGGAAAAGTCGTTTGAGTGAGCTTATCGTTCAAGGCACTTCGCTTCTACACTTAGAAAAAAAACTGCTTTTGATAAAAATTAATCCAGACTTCAAAAATAATTTTCAAAGATATTTCCCAAATATTTATGCAAATATTAAAGCTCCAACAAAACATTTTACCGATAAAGAGTAGTGGAGTAGTGGGAATGAGCTGAGCAGCACGACGCATGTAGCACGTGAAGATAATGGATGCATTGAATTCGGATAAAGGCCATCGAGGATGATCGTGTTGACGTGCCAAATGTAGCGGTATCAGACATACAAACTGTGATCTAAAAAAAACAGAAAATTCCTAGATTCTACCTCGGACATTTATAAAATTATTACCCTACACTCTCACCTCGTCTTTAGCTGCTGCTCTAGTCGGTCTATCTCTCCTAGGAGGAATCTGAAATTCAAAATGAGTTGTATGAGTTCAGAGTCCAGACAATATTTAATAACAGAAGTACGATATCTTTAGATATGTAAAGACGAATACAATAGTCCTAAGAATATGGATCTCTATCACCGGAATGTTGAGTTGAAACATAATAAGCAGCACAGATCCTATGGACTCTAGAACCTGATTCTCTGATACCATCTGTGACACCCTGCCTAATTAAATACCGGTTGATCAGTCCGTTATTAAAATAAAACAGGATTTCCATTCGATTCATTCTCAGCGTCACTGTCCAAAACCATATTAATTACAAAGCACCTATTAGTTAATTAAGCCAATGACAAATTTTATCTTTCATTAAATAGATAAATACAAGAGGAATAAAAATAAATTAATCAATACACACAATCACTGAGTCTAGAGAAAAAATGAATAAAGAAATAAAAGACTTACGCAATAAACCATCGACGATAAATCCCAAATCCAAAATAATAACCCAACAGATAAATAAAAAATCCAAATATTGAGTCTAAAAGTAAATGGTCAACACGCCCTAAATGAAACTGCAACTTAGATAAGATCCCCAATCTAGGAATAAGGAAATGATGTGTTTAATCCATCTCCCGCATTCATCCACATACGATGCAACTGCGTATCCTTGGGTTAGAATCTAAAGTTTGGCATCCTTGTAGCTGGAAACCTAAAAGGTTTTGAAAATATTTCCAACAAGGGTTAAAACCCAAAACATTTTGAAAATATTTAACAAATGATTAAGTTTGCAGTAATTAAAATGCATGAAAACTTTCCATATTTAAGCTAGTGTCGCCCTCCCTCGAGATAATACTCACCCCTCATCTAAAGTTCACACCTAACGCTTTCTTCCTAACCCTCCTAGTTTTACTACCCCATCTAACTATCCTTGTTATAAATACTTCCCGGCACACTACTCTATCGCAAGTAACCTTACTATTGATTTATAAGTTATTTACTGCATTAACTTAATTGATCATTTTTAATTAAAATCGTATAACAGTCCTGCTGGTTATATATAAATAATACCCTTTTACTTCATCTAATTTTCCCGTATATAAATATCTATTGTATTATATACATATATAATAAATACAATTGCAATGAATGTTTTTCACCCGTATATGAATAACTATACTATTATATATGAACATAATTAATAGAACAATATTCACAGACATACTGTATGTATATCCATCCTCCTGAGTAATAACTCATTAAATGCTTTATCTAAAATGATATCATGTCCCAGTTATGCTCACTCTAACTCGTCTATCACGATACAGTTAACTCACACCGAATTGGGAAATAAAATAATAAGCACGATGGAGGCGGTCAGAGTTCCCCGAGTGTGAAACCAAATCATACCCAAAGCGTCTCACCTAAAAAAGAATCAAAACATAAAATACTGGACGATATGACCTCGCGCAACCTCCTATGATAGAACAAGAGGGGTATGTAATCATAAAAATATCTTAGACGGATATTTAATGAGCACACAAATATACACACACACACATTATCAGACAATCCGTATATATATATATATATATATATATATATATATATATATATATATATAATAAATTAAACCTTGTTAACACATGCCTAACTCTCATAGCACTAGCCGATATTCACACACAAAATCCCTTTAATAAATTTCACAATATTATTTGCCTTTAAAATTTATTATTTCCATTTCCAAATAGTAAAAGTATTAGTTTATATATAGTTAACCCTAATTAAAATTTCCTTAATAATCCCCTAATGTCACTAAGGTGGTATCTAAGAAAAAAGGTGAATTGTTAAGGTTTTCAGGCCGAAATAAGAAAAGTAAAAAGAAAGGGCGAATTGCGCCGGTTTTTCTAGCATCGTTTGAATGACAACTTGGGTTATTTGAATGACCGTTGTCTTCGTCCCATGCCCGTAGTCGCCATTTTTGTTCATTCCAGCTTCTAACCTCAACCCAAGACTCCACCCATTTATCCCATCATCGATTTACTCTCAAAATCCATTTCAGTAGTTTTATTAATCTTTAACATCAGTTAGACCTTAATATCATTCAAACCATGTATACAGTGTGTTAACTCCCAACAATAAAAACGTGTTCCAACAAATTCCAATTTCTTATTTACATCCTTAACTAACATCGATTTGTAGCTTTGCTAATAAAAGTGTAAGTTGGGTTATTACGATTTCTTCTTCATAGTTTCTTCAAGATTTGGTTTCTATTTTCTGATTAACAACTATGATAAACAGATAACGAATATAACTTGGATTCTCATACTTTTGAATCATAATATGACATAAATCAAGTCTCTAATCTACATAAATTATCTACTTCATAAACACAAATTTTTCATGTAAAAAACTGACCCAAAAACGAATTTGGTTTACACCGACTATGATATGAATTGAAAACTAAAAATTAAATAAAGCTTCGTAGGGTCTGATTTCTTTTGGAGTAGACGATGATTTGATGAAGACCACACTTAATCCCTTTTGAATTGGCTCCCCAAAGCTTCCCCAATTTCTCATTTTTTACCCTTTGCAAATCTAGGATTTTCCTTTTGAGCTGTGTCTGCCAAAAACACCTTAATGTAGGTTTTATATTGTTAATCCTGAAATTCAGCCTATGGGCCAAACCCAAATGACCCGAACACCCCTGTGTGGTCCTAGTTATGCCTAAAAATGCCCCGAGACCCAATTACTACCCCTCGATACTCTATTCAGACTATTTTGACCCTTTCGAAATCAACCGTGCACTCATAATCGTCATCGAAGTCAATCTATAAAATTTTCCAATTTTGACCTCAAAATACGACACATGTAAAATTTAAAAATAACAAAAATTACTTAAATCTTAATTGACTAAATTAATTAACTAATCCAATTTAATAAAATCCTATATCACCAAAATAATCAAATACTATGTCTTAAAAAATACTGAGTGTTTCAGGCCTTTGGCTAGTATTCCACGTCCATTGCTAGTATTGGGCATATCAATAAGCCCCCAAAATCTAAATTAATAAAATCCTATATCATCAAAATAATTAAATACTATGTCCTAAAAATACGGAGTATTTAAGGCCTTTAGCTAGTGTTCCACGTCTAGTGATAGTACTGGACATATCAATAATCCCCCAAGCCTCTTTGCTAAGAGATGGCGAGTTGGTGTTGTGGTTATTTTCTACCCGTGGTCGCGGTGTTGTAGTTTTTGCAATTTAGCTTGTACATGACGTGAAAAGGTGGTTCCAGTAAGTGAGTAGCGGTGTTTCACCTTCCAGCACCCTTTTATATAAATGGGATTATGCTGAAGAATTAATTTCCTCAAAAGTTTTCTTGAGATAAAATCGAGAGACAAAGCTTTGACTTTTTTATTTCTATTTTTTGATGAGTTTTCAGTGGTGGTTTAAGATGGTTATGGGGTGGAGCAGTTTTCTTCATTCTTCTTCTTTACCACTGATTTCCAGGTAACACCCAAATCTTCTTTTTAAAAATTTATTTTCCATTTATATTTAGGGTGTTTGTGCTTCATTTAGGCTAGAAAAAAAAACTTGAAATGATATTTCTAGAAATTTGGCCTTAGAATGTTTATACGCAGAAATTAAGATTTTCTCTTGAAAGTTTGATATGTAGAAGTTTGGGTTTTTAGGTTGGATATGATGGATTTTTGGCAACAGATAATGGGTTTTTTATGGTTTGCTATATGTAGGAATTGTAGTTTGTAGCCCTAATGCTGATTTTGGTTTTGGCCAAGAACACCAAGAACATGGTCTTCGTGTTCTTGTCCAAAACCAGACGTTTGATCCTTGAGAGTTATGGGAAAGAGTTGTTTACCTGTTCTTCCTTTGGTTATGACTTTCAAGTGAAACTTCTTAGCTTGTTGAGTCCTTTAATTAACTTTCCTAATCCTTTCCTAAGTTCCCCCTGGTTGTAGGCATTTAGTTATTTTGAACTATTTGGCTGTGGCCTGAGACTTTAACTTTTAGTTGTGCCTGTGGCCATATAAAAATCTTTTATGTGTCTTATATCTTGAATCTCAATTCCTCCTAGCTACGACATGTTTAGTTATATCTAACTAACCTATCGAGGCTTAATAGAGAAGGACGGTCACAACTCTTTTAGCTCTAAATTCTTTTCCTTTTAACTTTTCCATACTATTCCGTGACGTTTATAAGGGTCGATTATCCCGATCATAATGGTTGTGACACCTAACTACGGAGTCCTTCTCATTTTTAAAGTATTGTTATGGCCTTATGCATTGGAATACTTGTGAGAATTTAGAGGATTTCTAGAAGATATGCTTTGCTGTTCCCCCTTCTGAAGTCCTTCATATAAAGTCTCTAAATGTAAGTGGGACCCACCGACTTAAATACGGCCCATACTATATAACGATAGATTCTAACTCTGCATATTCTTTTACTTGTAGGGATCCCTAATATATTACTGCAAAAATTGAGGATGACACTGACTCTAGTAATAACCCTCCTGCGGGAGTAAATACTGCGGCAGAGGCTGGCACACCTGTCATGGCTGCGAAAGCAAGAAACGTTGCTATTGAAACATTTGGCCGCAACCAGTTAGAGAAAACCCCACATCACTCAAGTTTAAGTACATTATGACTGAGGAATGGTTAGATGCAGTGGCTGAATCACTTGAATTCCCATAAGGAGTCTTTTGCACTCTTTTTGTTGCAGATCAAAGGTCATGATCTGCAGTCCCTAATGATGGGTTTTCTTTCCTCTTCATGCATTAATCTTGGGGTTGCGATTCCAGTTCTCATTACAGTGAGGAGAATTTAAAGTTCCATGAACTTCTCCCTAGACCATCTTGACCCAAATAGTTGGAGGGACATTCTTACTACAATGGTGATTTGGAAGAAGCATTTTGAGAAGGACATTACTCTTGTGGAGTTCTTTGAATTATATTAACCAAAAAAGAACTCTATTTGAAATTCGTGGTACTATAACTTTGGTCTACGAAAGGGAGCTATGTACCTGATGACAGGAAGGCCTTCTAGTGTCGAGAACTAGAAAGACAAATTTTATTTCTTTGCCCAACACGGAGACCCACACCATATAAAGTGAGACGGAAAGGTTATTTAGGTTGTCATGACAATTTGGTCGCCCAAACAAAGAAGGTAACCACAGGCCACAACTTTTTCTTTTGTTTTTATTTAACTCATTCCATAGATTTTCCGCAATGTTTACTAACCCTTTGTAAAGAGAATAGTTATTTCAGGCATGAAGCTCATTAGCAGGCAAAAAAAGAGGGTGGAGGACGTGGCTCTCTTAGAAAATGATCAAAAGGACTTTCCCCATATAGTAACATCTCAAAATCTCTTTAAAAGAGGCCATTTTCCTTCAAAAGGAATTCCAAAAATGACTACGAAAGGTAAATCCAATAATTTGCTGCGACACCTATTTTGAACTTTAACTAATTTCTTCTATATTTGAGGGGGTGCTGAGGAGATTGACAATGAGCTACTTATAGATCAACTTAATAAGATGGATGAGGCCTCTCTTGGTCTCAACGACACCCCCCAACCAAAAAAAGGGGGGGAGAAGAGGAAAATGGCTCCTAAGGAGGGGATTCCAACAACTTATGGGTCTGCAGCTATTGAGGCTGAGACTGCCAACCCTACTATCAAGAATGATTCACCCCAACTAATGGTTCTGCAGCTATTGCGATAGTTTGTTCACAAAATGAAGCCCAAGTTAATGATGACATTGGGGTTGAGAAGGCCGCGGTTGGTATAATCTCATCTGGAGGGGATTTCAATGGGGGCTCCAGCCCTATCCTTAATTTAAACACCGATTCCACTTTGGGAATAATTATTTCCATTAATGCATGTTTTCCCACTCCATTAAGTAAGGTAGAGAGGGATACCAATGGTTGTTCACAACCCCGTTTGATACATCTTGATCCCAAGTCTTCGTGGGACACCATAATCATGGAAGTTTCTAAGATGAAAAAGGTTGCAGATAGTGTTGATCTCACCCATTTTGGGGGGGGGGGGGGGGGGGGGTGAGGATGCTAAAGACTTGGAGGAATTTCACCTCCACAGTTTGCTGAGGGTAAGATAACTTCTAGATTTTTTTATCTCAACAGTTCTTTTTGTGCACTTGATAGCTAACATTTTGCGTTTATACTGTCAGTCTGTAGAGGTTGTTATGGACCAAAGGGCCAAGTATAAAGAATTATAGAAGCTTTATACGAATGCGAAGACCATCCATCAGTCTTCCTTACAAGTTGCTAGGACTTCTTCCTTTGAAACAGGAAATAAGTCTTCTGAGGATTTGTTCAAGCATACATGATGAAGGCAGACAACAAGATTTAAGCCAAAGTTGATGCATAAAAAGATGTGGAAGACAACATCAAGCAGGTTGCAGAAGCCTTAAAGGTTGTTGAGGCAAAAGTTGAAGAGATTTCCATGGAAGCTGCATCCTTCAAACATATGTTTAACTAGGTCCAGAAGAAGAATAAGGACATGGTTAAAAAGTAGGCTGAGGGAATCCAAAAGCTCAAAGATGATAATGTTGTAGCCGTTAAGGAGAAGGACAGGGATCACGTCATGGTAATTAAAGAAGCTGTTGATTTTGCCGTGGGTTCCTTAAAATCCTCTAGGGATTTCTTTATGATGAATAATAAAGCCTATTTTCGTGACTTCCAAGAGCTTTGGCACAAGGTTGAAAAAACTTTCCAAAACTCCAAGGACACCATTTTTTCCTGGAAGCTTAGCAACCCTGAGCATATGGAATGTATTGCTGAGCTCAAAGCTGTGAATGAGCTGGCTAAAAAATGTATTAAAGAGGCTACATCTAATGATAAAGAGACAGACCACGGTTGATGATGCAGATAATGATAAAGATGAGGAAATAGCCTTTTTGTTTTCATGTGCAACTTTTGTTTGATCTTTACGAAACGGAATTTTACAATCAAAACTTTCATTCAAATTTTTTATGCAATTTATATAGGTGCGACCATTTATATAATGAATGCCATCATATTTATCTGATATCTATTGTTGACTTCTGAATGTATGCTACTGATATCTTGAACAGGCTTTGGCCTTTTATTGTTTAGTCAGTGTCTTATATAGTAGTTCTGATATATTCTGTATCCTCCACATATTTTTAAACTAGGCCATAGTGGTGTGAGCTTTCATAGGAAAGTTACGACCAAGTAGTTTGCAGCAACTTAGTCTTTATTATTTTTTCTTCTTTATCTTTCATTGAAACCTCTGAATGTATGAATAGCTGTGGAGTTTTTAATGCTTAGTCTTCAACGCATTACAAAGTAGATTTGACACATGTTATAACCTTCATTTAGGAATTCCATTTTTGAGATATACCGTAGGAATGTAGACTTTATAGGAAAATTTGTTGGTTCCCGAACGACCGCAACCATGGATTTTACATGTTTCATTACTTTATATTCTTTATTGTTTTGATGAATGCAACATACATTGTTGGTATGGTTGTAAAATTACAATTCTGCATTCTTCAAAACTTACGCCCTTATAGAATTATTATTGTAGAGATGCTATATTATTGAGGTTCAGTGGGAACAATTATCCTTGTCGTGGACATCCATGTCTTTGGACTACCTCCCAATTTGACTGTGGTTACTATCACTGAGTTAGATGCTTGTCGCGGCAGTTATCAAAATTGAATCAGATTTCTAATTACCCTTCCACGGACCTTGCATGACATGATAATGGTGATGTTGTATTGTGGATGTTTAGAAATTACTTCCCTTTCCACGGACATCAGAGTCCATGGCCCACGTTCCTTACCTACCTTTCATATTATCTTATCTTTGGGCACTTTCATGCCTCCCTTGGCTAAGTTTGTTATCAAGCTACCCACAGTTGTAGATATGTATTATCAAGCCATCACTATCTGGGTATTATGAGCCCATGTGATTAATAAAAGCATCCCAAAAGCTGAAATGAGTATTATAAGCCCCCAAGGCTAATAGACGCATTTTGATAGATGAGAATGGGTATTATGATCACCTAAGGCTAATAGAAGCATCCCAAGAGATGATAGTGGGTGTTATGAGCTCCCGAGGCTAATAGAACCATCTCGATTATTCTAAAGGTGTCATAATGTGATGGGTGTTAAATGGAAATTAAGGTTGTGACACCTTCTTGTATGATGTCTCCTCCCTTATGCATTAATATTCAGGATAATTGGATGTATAGGGTTTCTTCAAACCTGTTTAGATAAGAACCTTTCAAAAGATTTTAGAATGATAGAGTGATAACTCAAGGTTGAAAAAGTCATATATATATATATATATATATATATATATATATATATATATATATATATATATATATATATATATATATATATATATATATATATATATATATATATATTATATGAGAGGGAGGTGTTTTACTGTTCCAAAAAATTAACGGTTGAGATCGCATTTTTTTGGACGATCTAATGGTGTGGGATTGTGCCACATAGGATTATACAAATTATGAGGTGGAAAATGAGGTAAAACAACCCCCTCTCAATCTGCCTTCCCCTTTTTCTTTCATTCCCCCTACCCCTTCCCCTTCCCCACGATCTCCCTCTCCCCTCTCCGATGGACTCCTCAGTACCCCCACCCTCGCCCTCCTTCTTTCCACTGCTGCCCCCGCCCCGCTCCCCTGCTTCGCCCCCCGCTCCCATTCTCCCCTCCTCCTACCTCTCCCTTCCCCCCTCTCTCCACTTACCTCTTTCCCCTTCCGCCCCTGCCATCCCACGCTCCGGTGCACACACACATAGACACAATCGCACACACACACACACACAGACACAGTCGCACACACACAGAGATCCGTCCCTGCCGTCCCACGCTCTGGCACCACACACACACAGATCTGGCCACACACACACACAGCTCTGGCACCACACACACACACACACAGCTCCGGCCACACACACGCACAGATTCGGCACCACACACACACAGATCCGGCATCACACACGCACAGATCCGACCACACACTTATTTTAGGGATTTTCTTATTTTAGGGCTTTTTTCGATTGCAGTTTTGAAATTTGGTTGGTTTCCTTTAAACTCTGAGTATTTTTAATTTATTTTTGCAGATCTATCAGGTATACACACTCTCTAGATAAATTTAGGGCTTTTTAATATACGATTTTGTAATTTAATATTTGTTTATGTTTATGTTTATGTTTATGTTTTAGGATTTAATCACTTATGTTTTTATTTTTTTACAGATCAATATTGCTACACTCTCCAATATTTTTTTACAGATCAAGATTGCTCTAATGAGGTTGGTTCATCTCTCCACAATTTCATTTGTTAGGTTTGTTCAATGTTTGGGTTTGGGGTTGTTTATACAAATTCATTTGTTAGGTTCAGATTCTTAGGGCTTTTCACTGTTTTACGTGTTTTAGTATAGACTATAGAGCTATTTGTCTCACCTATTTTGCATCTACCATTTTAAGGATGTAGTTCATTTTAAGGATATGTGAATATTGCATCAACCATTTTAAGGTAGATGCAATGCATTTGATTGTTAATTTTGTTTCGTTTTGAGCATGTATAAAAGAACTCTATTTTTCTTTACATCCAACTTGATTCATTACATCCTACTTGATTGTTAATAATGGTTTTGGATGGACATAAGCATTTAATTCTTGGATTTAATTCTCTGCATTCCATTCTTGAGAATTTGGGGATTTTATAACAGTATTATTTTTGTTGAAATCTATTTTTAACAGGGTGGATAGTCCGATATACAGAGGAGATTCTGCCCAAAATTTTAAAAATATTTATACTTTCGCGTCGTGAACAATATTTTTGTATTATACGTGATGTTACATAATGGTGGGTTTCGCGTCATTTTTTTTCAATTACACTTTTGTTTTGTCGGGGAAAGAAATTTTTGTCGTTTTCAAATATGCATTTTCAAAATTTTACCCGTTTTACGATTACGTGCATTGGAATGTTTCGTCATGCCTTCACACGTGTGTGTACTGTATATGTTTGGGTTTGATTGTTGAAATTGGTACTAAATTTCATATTCATATTCATATTCCAAAAGGTATGAAGAGGACTTTCATATGATTGTCGGAATTGATACTAAAATTTGTACTATTTTACTGTCTATTTTCAGTTTATATCCCTGGACATGGGCGCACTAATTGCAGGGACCAAAATACCGTGGAGAATTTGAAGATAGATAGAATGGCCGTGCTCAAGGAAGTAACAGAATCAGTAATTGAATTTATCACATAAGTTGAATACGACTTTTGATGTATGAAAATTTTGTTTGGGTAAGGAGTAGTGTTCGGTTAAGTAATGTTGGTTTCACATGAATATCATATATTGATGTTCTCCCATAGTTTTGTTTTAGCTGATATTGTTTTTTGCATATTTTTGAGTTTTTTTTTGCGGGGGGGGGGGGTGATTTTCTCGCTAAATAGTATTCAGTCATGGCCAGTTGTACGTCGCTTTGTCACGTTGCACGAGCGCTAACCGCATCTCGATCCTCCTTCCAAATGACGAAGGAAATTCAACAACAAACATCGTTTACCCGGAAGTTCTTTTATAATTACTTGGTGAGTAACGACTCGATATATTGTTTGCTTCGAATCAATTCTCATTCCTATATAAATTAGTGTTCTTTCTATAAATTTGATCGAATCAATTGTCATTCCTATATAAATTAGCATTCTTTCTATAAATTTGATCTAATTTTTATTCTTATAATATGGCAGTAGATACCGCTAGAAGAAGCCCCTCTTCATATGAATCAATCTTGCTAAGAGGTATTTTCTGCATCAATCATCACGTATGAACAAATATGCTGCATATATGCAGAAGCTGTATGCATATATGCAACATATTGTATGTGTATATGCATACTCATATATGGATCGAGTAGGTCTAAATTCATTTAGATCTTCCTTTTTCTATTTTGTTTTATTTCTGGATCGAGCATTTTTTGATCGAGCTTACTTATTTATCACTGTATTCATATATCCATATGCATATATGCAATCATATATGCATATATGAAGCATATGTGCAGCATATATGCTTGCATATATCTGCATATATGCAGCCATATATGCTTGCATATATGCAGCATATATCTTCATATATGCAAGCATATATGGCTGCATATATGCAGATATATGCTGCATATATGCTTTTGTTACTGAACAAAATATATACCCTTGATTAAATTCTATTTTGTTACTGAACTCTGTAAGTTTTAGTGTCTTTTCCTATGTTCTAATTACAGTCTTTTCTAGACAAGAAAAATGTACCGTTGATTAAATTGATTTATTTTGTTGTGTATGACTATTGAATTTAGTGTTGGGAATCCAGTTGATCTTCGTTCTAATTGTCATTTTCAGGTCCAATTGGAATTCCTTTTATATTCCATTGATTCGGATCACAGGTAATATTGCTTTCCCCCCCAATTAGTTTCACTTCATATTTTAAACTACATGTCTACATATGCCAAATATTTGCTCTGTTATGTTTCATGAAATGATTTTTTTTTACTAAAGTCATAGTAATTATAGAAACACACTTTAATACGACCAACAATGGAAAACCTTCGTCGTTTCTTTAGTGCCCCCTAATAAATGGGATTTGTGTTTTCTTTTGTTTTTGTAAAGATAAATAAAAATGTCCAACTTCATTCTCATTGGTTCTTTGTAATTATCAGGTGCGTATAGAGATCACCAAGATGGTTATGTATAAACATACTTGGGAGAATAAGTGTAACAGAGAAGTTTACGACAAAGTTACGATATGTAAAAAGGATAAGATGGATTTGTTTACGACAAAACTTGCGATTTTTTTTTCCTATATTGTTGGATTTGTTGTTATCCCTTGAGAAGGGTGGATATTCCAATAAACAAAGGAGACTCTGTCCAATTTTTTTAAAACTTTGACACTTTATTTTTTTTAAACAAAGAAATGTTCTTGCTAAGTAGTATTTGTTTTCTTTTCTTTTCATTTTGTCATATTTTTTATGATAGAGATCAAGTCTTATTTCCCTAAGATTGTCAACTCAGTATAAAAAATAAAAAGTATATATAAAGTTGGGGCCTAAAGTTAGGAAAAACAGTCCATAAATTTGTTATAAAAAACTAATTATGCTCACAAAGAAACTATTTGGAAATGTATATTGCAAAAAATGTTAACCCCTGTGTTTTTAGTACTATCAAACAGTTGATCACATAGTAACATGGTAGTTCATTACATAGTAACAAGGTGATGGGTTGGCTACCACATGAACAAGCCACTCATAATGATCCCATACTTATTTGCTCATAATTTCCCCTCTTACAGGTTTCTTCAAAAGGTTTGCACTGTCAATACTTAATTATCATGTATTCTTATATGTTATTTTGGTTTTTAGCAGGAGGGTTGATAATTAAAGTCACAACTATCGAGATCTTGAGGTATAAATTAATCAAATGTTTTGATTTGTTCATGTTATTTGGTTGGTTGTCAAGAAAATATGTTGTTTTGATTATCATGTATTCTTATATGTTATTATGTACATTTAATGCATAGAACTTGATCATGTTGATCATGCTCCAGCCTTGAAAAGCATGGTTCGAGGGAGACGAGGAAGATGAGAAGAGCGGATGAGGTTTACGAATTGAAAGCAAGCCGATCGAGGTTTACATATTGCCTACTTGGATTGGTTTTCCTTTATTTTTCATTTTTACATTTTGTATTCGTGATATGATGTTATCAAATTGTTTTTGATCCATTTCACACTATCAATATTTAAGGTTTCATATAGATGATTTCGGGGTTGCTTGGGAACATTGAAATCCAGTAGTTTCAAGATGACACACAGATCACACTCACACACAAATATGTTTTTTGAATTAGGTTTTTAAGTTGGGTGCTTATTTTTAATTTTCATAGTAATTCGGATCGATGTGTATCTCCCACCACCCCACCCCAACGCTCAAATACCAACTGAAATTTTATTTTGTTACTGAACTCTGTAAGTTTTAGTGTCTTTTTCTATGTTCTAATTACAGTCTTTTCTAGACAAGAAAAATGTACCGTTGATTAAATTGATTTATTTTGTTATGTATGACTATTGAATTATTTAGTGTTGGGAATCCAGTTGATCTTCGTTGTAATTGTCATTTTCAGGTCCATTTCGAATTCCTTTTATATTCAATTGATTCGGATCGCAGGTAATATTTCTTTTCCCCCCAATTAGTTTCACTTCATATTCTACATGTCTACATATGCCAAATATTTTCTCTGTTATGTTTCATGAAATGATTTGTTTTTACTAAAGTCGTACTAATTATAGAAACACACTTTAATACGACCAACAATGGAAAACCTTCGCCGTTCCTTTAGTGCCCCCTAATACATGGGATTTGTGTTTTCTTTTGTTTTTGTAAAGATAAATAAAAATGTCCAACTTCATTCTCATTGGTTCTTTGTAATTATCAGGTGCGTATAGAGATCACCGTGATGGTTATGTATAGACATACTTGGGAGAATAAGTGTCACAGAGAAGTTTACGACACAGCTTACGGTATGCAAAAAGAATAAGATGGATCTTTTTACGACAAAACCTGCGCTTTTTTTTCTTTCTATATTCTTGGATTTGTCGTTATCCCTTGAGAAGGGTGGATAGTCCAATAAACAAAGGAGATTCTACCCAATTTTTTTAAAACTTTGACACTTTGTTTTTTTTAAACAAAGAAAGCGGATCGAGGTTTACATATTGCCTACTTGGAATGGTTTTTCTTTATTTTTCATTTTTACATTTAAGGTTTCATATAGATGATTTCGGGGTTGCTTGGGAACATTGAAATCCAGTAGTTTCAAGATGACACACACAGATCACACTCGCACACCAATGTGTTTTATGAATTAGGTTTTTAATTTTCTTAGTAATTCCGATTGATGTGTATCTCCCCCCACCCCACCCCACCCCATATCGTATATAGCTAACGTACAATGTTTTTGGGAACAAACTAATTTTTTTTATTTTCATTTCGTGTTTTAGTCCAAGACCAATCAAACATGGACTTAATTTTTATGCTATGGGACTTCTATGGGGCTGCTACGAGACTTTTATTGCGCTACGAGACTTTTATTGGGCTGCTACGGGACTTCTATGGGGCTGCTACAGAGCTGCCACGGGGATAATACAGGGCTGCTATGGTAATAGCTACTACAAGGACGCTATGGGGCTGCCATGGAGATGCTATGGGGCTAATACAGGGCTTTTTTTAGGCGATTTTTTTTATTATTATTGTTATCCCTTGAGAAGGGTGGATAGTCCAATAAACAAAGGAGATTCTGCCCAATTTTTTTAAAACTTTGACACTTTGTTTTTTGAGACACAATGGGATTTTATTTGATGAATATTTTATATTTTATATTATATGTGAATTTGTTTGATGAATTTAAGATTGTTTGAATGTTGTTGGACTATTTGTTGTTTGTTAAGCAGGGTGAATAGTTTATAAACAAAGGAGATTATGGCCAATTGTTATAAATTACTCTTTTTTTGTCGTTTTGTAATTACGTACTTCGAAAATTTTCACCGTTTTGTAATTACGTGCTTTCGAAATTTTTGCCGTGCCTTCAGGCACGGGCATTCCGCTAGTATATATATATATATATATATATATATATATATATATATATATATATATAACGTGAACTTAGAGTTTTTGTTTCTTTAAAACATAAACATAAATATTCTAAGGCAAAGATAGGCATGCAACTATATCACTTAAATATTGCATCCCCTAGGAACTACTGGAGCATCCCCTGCCTAATGAGTCTTTTAACACCTTATTCTTAAAAAAATGTTTGTGGTGTATCCATGATCTTAATGGAACTCGCACCATCTGCTTTTGTCCATCTTATGAGGTTGGGCCTAGATCTTCTCTGGACACCTAAGTAGTTTCTTCTCCCATGTGTTGTCAAGGATATCCTCTAAACTAGAATTCATCATTATGAACTTCTCATATGGCTTCTTTTCCAACTGTTTCTCCTGCTATCTCTTCCTCTTGAGGACCTTGGCTACGACCTTATCTTTTGTAGCCCCTAGTACTGCGACCTTATGCGTTGAAGTAAAGGCTACAAACTACATGATCAAAACCCTCTGTGTTAGGAGGTTGACCTAGCCTTGGAGTGAGACATGACTATCATACAGGTGGTTGATGTAGTTCAACAATTGAATAGTATCTTTATTGCACTCTGGGCCTGACCTAGATCTTCATTCCATGATTTTTACTATGACAATCTTTAGAAATATATACTCCGAGATATACTAAAAAGTGGTGAGAAAACTAAGGAATATAGAGAAAATCCATGTTTAGTAGTAGGATTGCAGTCTTTGGTAATCAACACCTTTTCATATAAACGTGATGTTGCGGCCACGACATTGATATGTTCATGAGGTTACTACCATGGCTTTACCAAGGTAAAAATTTCTAGAGTTGAATTCAAGGACAATTTATACAGTAGTCCCTATTCCCCATGTGGTGAACTGGAAAACTATAAACATACTAACTGCAGTGGAGGGGCTGCGGCCTATAGGCAACTAATCTTCTAGGCCGCACCAAAACAGAAGCAGTGGAAGTGGGACACAAGTTTTACCCATAGAACATGCCCAAAAAAAGGCCTACTAGGAGCCTACCAAGGATAAAACAGTCCTTAAGTGCAAAATAGCACCAATCTAGTAGTAAAACCCTAGAGCATGGGGGTAGAAAGAAGAAATAAGAGAACAAATGCTCATCCCTAGTTTCCCACCTTTGTGAGGACTTAACCTTTTGTGATTTTCAACATTATCTAGGTAGGGTAAAATCATTGGAGTATAGGAAATAGATCTACAATCATAAAAATGGGGACTTATAGACATATCTAGAAATAAACGACCCCCTCATGGGTTTTATATGTAAAAATATGAGACTCATAACCCAGATCTCACCCATGGGATAGTGGACCTGGGGCCTTGACGGATAAAATAAGGTGTTTGGAACCCTAAAATATAAAGGAAACTAGATTTAACACCCCCTTTTCTACTGATGGCGACCAAATGATAATGCAACAAATGGTACATATATCGCTCTCAAACATCATATCAAGTATAGAAATATAAACAAAGTAAGTAAAAGGAGATAAAAAAAGATATAGAGTGGTTCGTTTATAAAAATGATCCTACATCCACTTTGTTTCCCTACTCTCGTTATATACGTTGTATAGTACAAGATTGTGGTGCCATTAAAGGCATATAGGAGAGATGGGAGAGGAGAATACATGAATGTAGTAAAGTTGGGCAACCCTGAAGGCGGCTTGTAAAATATGTCTCTTGAGGAATGCGGTTGGAAAGTGCCCAAGTATTGTGTCTTATAGAGAGAGGTAGGTGGAGAATTTGGTAGGGCTTACTAAGGGAATTCTCTTCCCATTTGTGTGGTGAGCACTTCTATTTATATAAGTTTAAAAGGGTGCGTCACATGCACGGAGCACGCGATATGTAGATAATCTTGTATGATTGTGTAATATTTTTAGGATAGTTGTTAAGTGGCTTCCGATAGTGGGATGTGGCCGCAGCCTATTTGGTACCAGGTTGAGGCAGGATGTCTCATGCGCTAACGGTGATTGATACTAGGCAGTGGCAGGGTATTTGATGTAGGCTATGACCAGTTTGATTCAAAGAAATGACCTTTGGCTGGTGTTGCACGACCATTGCTAGTACTGGGCATATCAGAAACTAATACATTTGGTATGAGGAGTTTCTCTTTGAAACTTGAAAAATTAAAGGCTGAATTGAAGTTATGGAATAAGGATACATTCAAATATGTTTCTCAAAATGTGAGAGAGCTAGAAGATTAGTTATTACAGCGGAGCTTAGTTATGAATTAAACCCTAATGACTCTAATATGTCTACCTTAAATCATGGTAGATAATCTTTGATGTCTGCTTTAAGTAGTAAAGAAATGTTTTGGAGATGAAAGTCCACTATCAAAGGGTTGAAAGCAAGTGATGCCAATATTAGTTTCCTTTATATTTATGTGAAAGCAAGGCATCAAAGTGTGACACCCCGCCTAATTAAACATCGGGTGATTAGGCATTTATTAAATTAAAATAGGTTTCTCATATGGTTCATTCTTAGCATCACTATGAAAAACATTTTAATTACTAACCACCTAAGTAAAATTAGACCGGTAACAAATTTTATCTTTCCTTAACAAAAAAATAATGTACCATGCGAAAAACCAAATAAAACATTCACACTATATTAGAGTTCAATCCAACACAATATATATGAATGAAAGACTTGCCGATAAACCATCGACTAAAAGTTCAAAACCACAATCCACCATACTCAAAAGGACTCAATAACTATAAACTGTCAACGGACAACATGGCCATACATGGAATATAAAATGAGATCCTACACTCGCTCAGAAAGGTAAAATCATCTAATCAAGATCCTGTCAGCATCCACAGTGCTATAGCTTCGAGGCCCTGGAATGAAATCCTCAAGTCTAGCATCCCTGTGGATGGACACCTAAAAGGATTTGAAAAATATTTTATAGAAATATTTATTACTCAAACTATTTTGAAAATATTTAACAAGCATTTATCACGATAAAATTCAGTTATTAATTACACATGTTTGCATACCCTCTCTCTTGATTTCTCCTCACCTCTCATTTATAGTGCATGCCTAACGTTCTATACTTACTCTATTGTAGCTACAACTATGCAAGATATTTAGGCTATAGTACTCATCTGAACTTATCTACACATCTAAGTTTTTGTACCGCCAATACAGTATTAAGTTTCATTAACACCTCTCATATTGTTAATAACTTTCCAAGTAACACTTCACATATGTTAGTTTCTGATTTGAAAGTTAAGTCTGACCACTTAATCTTATTCATTAGATGTTCACTCTCTAATCTTATAGCTTTCGAATAAAGTTTTCACCACTTAATTACTTTTTAGATGTATACACATCATCTAACTATCTACTACTTCTCCCTAATAGATTATTCATATAGTATATATTTCACACACAATATAGACTATAAGGATCATTGGCCCGGTCTAATCATCGACTCCAATTCTCCCAATTTATGTTTTTTAGATGTATGCACGTCATATAAATATCTACTATCTCACTCGAGTAGCTTATAAATATAATGTCTATTTCACTCACAATATACACTATACGGATTATTGGCTCGGTGTAATCATCGACTCCAATTATCATTTCATTTACATTGGTCCAATCTAATCATCTACTCGAATACTATATAAGTACTGCAGGTATTTAACACAACCTAAGTACATAATTTATAGGTATTGACACAACCTAATCATTCACATTTGTATGTATTATATTTCTCTAATACTCACCGTACAGTTTATTTTGTGATTTCTCTCGTTATCGCATCTTCTCGAGTATTCTACCAACTCTAAGGGATCTAGTTAACCCCTTTGTATTTTCAGTAGCTAAGCCTAACTTACTCTACTAGTATACTTATCGTCCATTTGAAGTTCCCATAAATTATTATTTCACTATCCGATAATTTATGACACAAATTTATCCCAATTGATTTTCGTCTTACTTCGCTTGCTAAGACAAATCTACAAATCCTAATCAGGCCTACTATAGTATTAATAATTCCCCCAAAATCCCTTAGTAAAGTTCTAAAAGTTTACACAATAATCAATTAGAAGAACTAAGTCAAAAAGGAGAAAAAAAGAATTTATGGGAACCTGACCAAATACCGGATCCATCCATTTTTTTTAAAAATCGGATCGATCCTTTTTTTTAAACCAGATAGATCCCCTTTTCGGCAATTCACTAGTCTCGTCCGTTCATGAGTTTTTCACCCATGATCTAGTACCAACCTCCATTACTCTACTCCAAGGTTTAAACTAAACATTCCTAACCATTTTTACATGCATTAGGACAGATTCTAACGTAATTATTTTCTCAAAACATTACAATAATAATGCAACAAGGGATTTATTCTTTCTATCCTCTAAAACCTTAAGTTTTCATATTCATTCATGATTGTTCATCAATAACCAGATTTATTTCGTGGAATACAACCCATATCTTCCAATATCAATATCTCTACAGATTTCAAATCATTCTACATGCAATATCCTACCCAACATGCATTTAATTAAAGTTTTCTTCTCAAGAATTCATCAATATCATCATATATGATTGAAACTCCAATTACATGTGTATTATAACTTCAATTAGTTTCAATAAACACTTTCCATATTCACTGTAGGGTCTGATTTCGTGGGTGATGATGATGATTTGATGTTTCCCTCTTCAAATCTTCACTCCTTAGGTGCTTCGTATGCAAGAACTCTTTCAAACCTTCAAGAATCCTCCTTAAGCTTTTAGGAATGGTTCATCTCTTCCTTCTAATGGCCTCTCTAAGATTTTTATGTTAATAACCCAAGCCCCCCATTTATAATCATCAGATATAAGGCTCTAATTTTCATAGGTCCTTTAACCTCTATTTTTAAAATCACTAAATTACCCTCTAAAGCTGCCGATTTGATCCAAAATTGACCCGTGACTCAATTAACATCCCCGTGTATATTATTTGGACTAATTCGCCCCTTTCGGACTCATCGGTGACCTCTAAATTATCATTCGAATCACCTAAAATATATTTCTCATTTCTCATCTCACCATAGTTTAATGTGCGACTCTCGGTGAGATAACATAAAATACGCCCATATCACTCGCTATGACGTATATCATATTTAACTGTCAATATTTAGTAATCACTCTTAGTAAATTTAAATCATATATTAATCAGTCTCTATCTCTCGATTAATATTTGAATACCACGATTATTATGCAATCACTTAATAATCATAACTAAATTTTCATGTAATTAAATTAATTCACTCACGTAATTTAAATATTAAATCACATTAAATTACTCTACTTGCGTAATTTAAATATAAACTAATACTAAATTACTCTAATCATGTAATTTAAATTAAATGTATTTTTCTATTTAATTGCTCAGTTAATTAAATTTTAAATACGCAGAAATACGGGGTATTACATAGTTTCCCCCTTACAAAGGAATTTCCTCCTCGAAATTTGGATAAGGCCGGTACTAAAACTTAGGATCTTTAATATCACCACATCCTATAGTATCCAAATTAAAATCATGATAACATAAGGGTCACTCCACTATACACTCTCCAGTGGTACCACCTATCAAAAGTCTTAGTCACTGTAGCCTCAGTTTACCTGCAAGCTTTCTCAACTCACTATGTACTAATACGCTCCATTAGTTATAAGGTCTCATCTAAAAAATGGCACATCACACATTGTGCCTCTACCACGACATTCTAATAAAACGATCCTACATTTCCCTGGCTCTATCGCTTCAATACTAATGGAAGGCCACACATCACTAAGTAACAGCTTCCCGTATATACCCCAACACATAACTCCCATCTTAAGAGAAACTACAAGGACATCTAGCCACTCATATCTGTCCTCGAAACATCGGTTCATGGCAACGTAAGTCTTACAACATTCAAATTTTATCCAATTCAGTTTGGGGTTACTCCAGTTTTTCTAATGGACTCTAAATGACGTCAGATCGAAAGTCTAGTTATCCTCTCCCTTTGGATTACCCAAAGAGTAAACGATTAGGCTTACCATGCAAAAATGTCAAAAGTACTTTATGCATGATGAACACATACGAGTTATTACACACAACTCTATCAATGGTAATTTCACTCCTCAATTACCCTTCAAGTCCCTAAACGCACTACTGGTATTAACACGCATAATAAACCACCTTTCGTCTAACTATCGACAATAGTTGATACAAAGGCCCAAAATAAATTTCGTCCCCATCACTTCATGATAATCCCTATCAGAGGTGAGATTTTAGGATCTCATCCTTATTCATAATAATATTGGGCGGCACTTTGCACCTGTGTAATCCTTCCTTTTAAGGAAAGAAAAGATTTCTTCATCTCGATCAATTCATTCCACAAATTCTAGGAAATTCTTGACCTTGTCACGACTTGGCATCCCATCAATGAAATTTTGTAGTCTGCTTACTCATTTCATCACTGGGAATCGCAGACTTGTTACCAAGTTTTTGGTTGCTCATCTCAAGTCAACCGTTTTCCATCCCAAAGTGATGTCACTAGAGACAATCTCACAATGTCTCACTTTACATCAATTCAAAATTATAATACCTCACATTAAGTGGTACTATATACACTCCTTCTTTCCCCAGAGTATACTAACATTCTAGTAATGCGCAAGCCACTCTTCAATCATTCATTCGAGGAAGGCTCCGCTCTACTTTATTACAATAATTTGTTATCCTCTTTATCAAGAGATATATTTTTAAATGGCCTTTCACAACCTTTCAGCCCATCGCAGGTGTGCTATCTCTTATTGCACATATATACCATTTAATCATCTTTTTCATAGGATGTTAAATCCATCATACCATTCAATCTTTAGTTCATAACTGTCTTTTAAGCATATTCTCATGCATAATTCCCATGCACTTTGTATCTCATACGAGTTTTGTAAATCCAACTAATCAGGGCACCCATACACCCTCTAATTCGGCATACTTGCAAAAACACTGCAAACGCCCCACACATAATATTTTGACTTGGTTATAGAACTTGGGTATTCTCAATCACCCATAATTTGTAATGTATTCTCGTCAAGATTGTCCACCCATCAACTCACGGTGAGAAACATTTCAGGGATTTTTCCAGGTACTACCGGCTCCACTTGCCTTATATAGTATAATAGCTCTCCGCTCATAGTGTTTACTCAACACATTCGAGGATTTATATACATCATCGATGCCCTGTCATCCGTACACGCCTATCTACTCCCTACGTTTATCAAGGTTCATGCATGTCTCCTCCCAGAGTTAAACCCTAACAAGGACTTCCTCCCAGTTCACCATCACTAGCATTATCGGGAATCGAGTTCTATAAGCCTCAAATGAAAAATTGGGACACTCAAATTATCTCCACGACATGTACATATACATCTCGCTCCCATGTCTCTAAAGGAGTTATATATCACTGAGCCTGGACTGTCACTAGTCATTAGCACAAAAATCCCAATACTGAGATCAATTTCTTCGCTTGAAAATACATCCTTTATACTCTGGATGACACCAGTAAAGTCCCTATGCACTGGGATTAACTATAATGCGACATCACTATAACGAGTAATTTATATAAAGTATCACAATTTGTTCTACACCTTCTCCCCTGCAGATGAAATAAAATATAACTCCGCTACAACATACTAATCTCTCAAGCAAATCTCGTCTAAAAAAAATACCGTGACTTGCTCGTGTCACACTAAATTTACCTCTTTCGCCCTAGGATAAAACTCATTTTTCTACCTTGCTCATCACCTGGCTATTTAAATGGTTTTCGGACATAACACGCTTGTTCACACTGAACCAATAACTATTTTAATCATTTTCCCTGCGAGGCATCATGCTCTAGTTCCTTTTCTCACTTCGGGAGGAGTCAAGGCGTGTGGTCCTACTTTCCACGAAATATTTCCTGATAGAATCCTTCTATCTCTGGCCACACTTGTCGTATTAAATTTGTCCTTCTCTCTAACCTTAGTATCCTCATCTCAGATGGATACCCTTGTTGGTCCCTTAGCTTCGATGTCCCTAAGGAACACACAGCTGGCCTTACCAGTCCCAACTGAATCCATCATCACTCGACATGAATCCAATTATTTGAATCATTTAAATGAGTTCCCTCATGTGTATTTCCATGTGGTGTCTCATTAATATTATTATATTCAGTATTACTACCAGACTAAATTCTTCAACATTCTTAACTCCCTTCTCATGGAAGTGCTAATATTATCTTGTAAGAGTTCGATATTCTCACCATTTACATTAATCAAACAAGCACAATTGTTCTCATAAATGTTGGCGATGGCTACTTGTGAGTCCATCATTCAACTAAGGACTTTTTTCTCCATTGTGACTACCTCATCGGTTACAATGTTCGCCAAACAATATAAATATTTTCTCATAGTCAGCCTCTGTCTGACCCTCATGTGATAAGTTCAAAAATTTCTCTCGCATCCCTTTCTGAATAAAAAGAAAAGAAGGAGTTTGCGGTCAAACTTTACCTACGATTACTCAAAGGGCATAATATTCCTCTTTATAAATGTGGTGACTGTTTTCCCCCACTATCACTATGTTGTTCCCCTTAGCTATGAAAATTTAACAAAAATTCACTTCCGGGTATTTCTACACCCAACCATATGTCACTGCCTATGGATGTTATATATCCGTTTGGCTGACAGTTATAACATCCGTATTTACTCAAATTCCAACAGGTGGCCCTTTCCAAAGATCCCTCAGGATCTCTCCCAAGTTTTTCAATTCGTTATATATATAAATCCTTATATGGGGTACCTAACTCATGTCACTACAGTGATGCTCCAACGAGAAATATACTTTGAATTTCTTCCCCCCATTTGTCTTTCACCCATCATCTTTTTCCCATTTTCTTATAGGTGACCCTTTTGGAAGAGTTCTCCCTTAACTCTCTCTACTCACTTACAACTCTGGGGAAGTCTAAAATTGTATCCCCATTCTCTACAACAGTGTTTGGGACACTACCATCCCCGAGTGATTAACCGTCTTGTCATCTATTCAAACAGTATTTATGGTGATCTCCCACTCGATTTCCATTTCCCGAATAGTTCATAACTCATACTGAACCCTTCCCTCTTGTATTCTTACAAATGCCTTCATTGGTATTCTTAAAGAGTTCAATGTAGTAAGTCCAATCGAACTCGTATATTAATCAAATCATCTACTTATTAGCAGGAGAACGTAAGCCACGTACGTAGAGGAATAAAACAATCCTAAAATAGGGCTCTACAACAATCAAATGATACGCTGTAAATGTAGTAATCCGTATAGATCTTATAGACACTAAAACCTAATTCTCTGATACCATCTGTGACACCTCGCCTAATTAAACATCGGGTGATCAGGCCTTTATTAAATTAAAATAGGTTTCTCATATGGTTCATTCTTAGCATCACTATCGAAAACTTTTTAATTACTAACCACCTAAGTGAAATTAGATCGGTGCCAAATTTTATCTTTCGTTAACAAAAACAATGTACCATGCGAAAAGCTAAATAAAACATTCACAATATACTAGAGTTCAATCCAACACAATATATATGAATGAAAGACTTTCCGATAAACCATCGGCTAAAAGTTCAAAACCACAATCCATAATACTCAAAAGGACTCAATAACTATCAACCGTCAATGGACATCATGTCCATACATGGAATATAAAATAAGATACTACACTAGGTCAGAAAGGTATACTCGTCTAATCAAGATCCTATCAGCATCAACAGTGCTACATCTCCGAGTCCATGGAATGAAATCCTCAAGTATGGCATCCCTGTGGCTGGACACCTAAAAGGTTTTGAAAAATATTTTATAGCAAGAGTTAGTACTCAAAACATTTTGAAAATATTTAGAAAACATTTATCACAATAAAATTAAGTTATTGATTACACATGTTTGCGTACACTCTCTCTTAAGTTATCCTCACCTTTCATATGTAGTGGACACCTAACGTTCTATACATAGTCTATTGTAGTTACAGCTACCCAAGCTATTTAGATTATAGTACTCATCCGAACTTAACCACATGTCTAAGTTCATGTTTCACCCATATAGTACTACGCTTCATTAACACCTCTCATATTGTTAATAAATTTCCAAGTAACATTTCACATATATTAGTTTCTGATTTGAACCGAAGTTTGACCACTTAATCTTATTCATTAGATGTTCAGTATCAAATATTATAGCTTTCCAATTAAGTTTTCTCCACTTAATTGACTTTTTAGATGTATACACATCATCTAACTATATACTACTTCGCCCTAGTGGATTTTTCATATAGTATATATTTCACACACAATATAGACTATAAGGATCATTGGCCCGGTCTAATCATCAACTCCAATTCTCCCAGTTTATATTTTTTAGATGTATGCACGTCATCAAAATATCTACTATCTCACTCAAGTAGATTATTGATATAGTGTATATTTTACTCACAATATACACTGTACGGATTATTGGCCCGGTCTAATCATCGACTCCAAATCTCCTTTCATTTACATTGGTCCGGTCTAATCGGCGACTCCGATTATAAATGTTATATAAAATTATTGGCTCGGTCTAATCATCGACTCCAATACTATATAAGTACTGTAGGTATTTCACACAACATAAGTACATAATTTATAGGTATTTACACAATTTAATCGTTCACATTAGTATGTAGTATATTTCTCTAATACTCACCGTACAGTTTATTCTCGGGTATTCTCCTAACACAAAGGGACCTAGTTAACCCATTTGTATTATCAGTAGCTAAGCCTAACTTACTCTAATGGTATAATTATCGTCCATGTGAAGTTCCCGTAAATTATTATTTCACTATCTGATAATTTACGACATAAATTTATCCCAATTGATTTCCGTCTTACTTCCCTTGCTAAGAAAAATCTACAAATCCTAATCAGGCCTACTGTATGATTAATAATACCCCCAAAATCCCTAAGTAAAGTTCTAAAAGTTTACACGATAATCAATTAGAATAACTAAGTCAAAAAGGGGAAAACAGAATTTATGGGAACCTGACCAAATACCGGATCGATCCCCTTCTCTGCAATTCATCAATCTCGTCCATTCATGCATTTTTCTCCCATGATCTCGTACCAACCTCCATTACTCTACATCAAGGTTTCAACTAAATATTCCTAACCATTTCTACATGCACTGGGACAGATTCTAACGTAATTCTTTTCTCAAAACATTACAATAATCATGCAATAAGCGATTTATTCTTTTTATCATCTCAAACCCTAAGTTTTCGTATTCATCCATGATTGTTAATCAATACACAGATTTATTTCATGGAATACAACCCATATCTTCCAATATCAATATCTCTACAGATTTCAAATCATTCTACATGCAATTTCCTACCCAACATGCATTTAATTAAAGTTTTCATCTCAAAAAATCATCATATGATTGAAACCCCAATTACATGGGTGTTATAACTTCAATTAATTTCAATAAACACTTGCCTTATTCACCATAGGGTCTAATTTCGTGGGTGAGGATGATGATTTGATGTTTCCCTCAGCAAATCTTCACCCCTTAGGTTCTTCATATGCAAGAACTCTTTCAAACCTTCAAGAATCCTCCTTAAGCTTTTAGGAATGGTCCCTCTCTTCCTTCTAATGGCCTCTTTATGCTTTTTGTGTCAAGAACCCTAGCCCCCCGTTGATAATCGCCAGATTAATTTTCGGAGGTCCTTTAACCTCAATTTTTAAAATGACCAAATTACCCTTCAAAGGTGTCGGTTTGGTCCAAAATCGACCCGTGACTGAATTAACATCCCCGGGTATACTATTTTGACTAATTTGCCCCTTCTGGACTCATCCGTGACCTCTAAATTATCATTCCAATCATCTAAAATATATTTCTCATTTCTCACCTCACCATAGTTTAATGCGCGACTCTCGGTGAGATAACATAAAATACGCCCATATCACTCGCTATGATGTATATCATATTTAACTATCAATATTTACTATTCACTCTTAGTAAATTTAAATCATATATTAATCAATCTCTATCTCTCGATTAATATTTGAATACCAAGATTATTATTCGATCACTTAATAATCATAACTAAAATTTCATCTCATTAAATTACTTCACTCACGTAATTTAAATATTAAATCACATTAAATTACTCTACTCGCGTAATTTAAATATAAACTATTATTAAATTACTCTACTCGCATAATTTAAATTAAACATATTTTCCCTATTAATTACTCAATTAATTAAAATATAAATACGCAGAAATATGGGGTATTACACAAAGATTGTTGATAAACCGTCTTATTGATGATCATGAAAATTTATTGGAAGACAAGAATGATATTCAATCTCATGTTTTAAAGCATTTTCAAGGCCATTTAATATCTATTCAGGCTGTGACAGAGGAGCTAAATTTAGATGCAATTCAAAATGTCATTTCCTCAAAGATTAATTATGTCCCTAAAAAGTTTACTAATGAAGACAAAGTCTACGCTCCATTGAAGGACATAAATGAAGATTCCTCCCGTTGTACTGATGGATATGGAGGAGATTTTTAAGATCTGGTTCATTACAACCATTGTATTTCTACCCAGAGTGAAGAAAAATTGAGACTTGAAGCCTATAAGCTTCTTGCAACTTCTCTTACAAGATTATTTCCAAGATTCGCACAAATAGACGTTCAAAAATTCTTCCTTTGCTTATTTCTCGCAACCAAAGTGGCATCACCAAAGGGAGATCAATCCAAGACAATTTCTTGCTTACAAAAGATATGATTCATAACTTAGGGAAGAATGTTCGTGGATGTAATGTCATCATCAAACTTGTCATAGAAAAACCCTATGATAGAGTTAATTGGGGATTTCTTGCTGAAGTTCTTAGAAAGTTTGGTTTTGGAGAAGGATTGATTGATTTAATATGGAGATGTATTTCTAAGAATTGGTTTTGAATTGTTTTAAGTGGTCTTCCATATGGTTTCTTTAAATATTCTAGAGGCCTTAGATAAGGGGATCTTATATCCCCAAGTCTTTTCATTATAGCTGTTGAATTCCTTAGTAGAGGATTGGACTATTTGATGAACAAAGGATCTATAAAGCCATTCTATTTGCCTATTGGGAGTCATCTTATCTCTCACCTATCATTTGCTGATGATATTATTATATCTAGTAGAGGAGACAAGAATATCTTGAAGAACTTGATTGATTTTCTGTAGAAGTAATCCAATACCGCTGGATATAAAATTAATATTGTGAAAAGATCTTTTACTGTTGATGAGAAGCTACCATTGATATTCAGACATAAGGTTTTTTAGGACTTAGGCCTTAAGTTTAGAATTTTTTTTATTAAATACCTAGGGTGTCCTCCATTTAAAGGGAGGAATAAGGCTAAATACTATGATTCCCTAGTTTCCTCTTAAAGATCGAAAATAGCTAGATGGTAGGGCAAATTGTTATCAAGTGGGGGAATGTATATTCTCATAAAACATGTTATTTCATCTATTCCATCTTATTTGTTGGCCTTAGTAAGCCCTCCTAAGATGTTGATTAGAAGAATTCATGATATGTTTAATAAGTATTCTTATGGATAAATGATGATTAAGGTTGGAAATAGCAATGGAAGACTTATGAAATTATGTGTAAATATTTGAATAGAGGCTTGAGATTTGTGGATTTTGGTTTGCTTTCGAAGGTATCTAAAAGGAAACTCTACTGCAAATTCTATATAGAGGAATCCTTATGGGCTGCACACATGGCTAATAGATACAAAAACTCGAGAAGTAGGTCAATGGGTGGATCTACTACTTGAAATCATATGATGGAAATTAAAAATGTCTGCCTTTCAAACATGGAGACTTGTGATGAGCAGACTCATTGGAAGCTGGAGAATCTAAGTTTATTTTCTATTTATTCTTCCTATAATTTCCTTAAAACTCCTTCTCCATTTTTTAGAGTTCTAAGCAATGTTTGGGATAGATCTATTCCAAAGAAAATTTCCATTCTCTTGTGGAAAATATATTTCAATTGTCTCCCTCTTGATGATAACATACAAAGTTTGGGCATTAAGTTAGGATATAGATGTAAGGCTTGCCTAAATTGCGAAGAGTCTATCAACCATGTTTTCCTAGATTGTCCAATTATAAAGCGAATTTGGGATTTTTTTCTCTCGAATTTGATGGGGATAGAGCTATACTGATAAAATTTCCCATCAATTCTCATTACTTGATGGTTCAAGGAAGGAAGAAACCTTAAGCTAAGTTTTTTGCTAAATGCATTCCAATTGTCACTTGTTTGGAGATTTGGCAAAGTAGAAACATGGCTTTTTTGGAAGATGTAATGGTAAATCAAGCGTTCAATAAATCTCAATTTATTTAAATGATTTACAATATTTGCAAATCAATGAAATTTGATAATAGACGTTCAAGCTTTGATTCAGACATCTAGGAGACTTTTGACCTAGAATTTAAAACTAAACATGTTTTGTTTAAGCCTATTTAATGGAAATTTCCTAAAGGTTTTTACTTAACATTAATGGGGTGCTAAGGGGAATCCATGTAGAGGTGGTTTTAGGGGAATTCTTAGAAATGAAAAAGGATATACGATCTTTGCCTATTCCAATTCTAAAAATCCTGTTTCAAATTCAACTTTGGAGCTTAAAAGCTTAAGGATGGGTATCAAATTGTGTCTAAGGCTTAATATAAAGGAATTTGAGATTGAGTCAGATTCAATGTTTTTGGTCAATCTTATTAATAGAGAGTGGATACCTCCATGTAGACTTACATATTGCCTTGAAGAAATAAGGTCTGACTTGAAGCCCACCAAGTATTCTTTATCTCATTGTGTTAAGGAAACAAACATGGTATTTGACTGCCTTGCTAACTTTGGTACCAACATTGATGATACTCAAATCTTTGAAAGATTCAAGGATCTTACTAAAATGGTTATATCTTGTGATTGCTTTGATTAAGATGCCTTATTTGTGTAATGGGGCTATTATAAAGATCAAATTTATATTTCCTTTTCTTTCTTTGATTACCGGCTCCCCAAAGCTTTCTTTAATTTCTTCAATGTATCTAGAGCTTGTAAAGCCACCTTGGAGAGGCTTTTCCTTCAGTAATAAACAATATAGGTAGGGTTTTTTGTCCCTCTTCCATATAAAAAACATAAATCTCACATTTCACTCATTATCTCACGTCTGTATACTTTATTTCACTTCAAATGTTAGATAAGTACATGTATTTTCCTAAAAATAATTTTAAACATTTTGAATGTATAGATGTCATTATTTATATGATTAAATGAAAGTGTGTTTGGTTCTACTTGTAAGGTCTAATCACATCTCTCAAAACCTAGAAGTTAGATTGATATTTTCTAACTATTACTCTAGATCTAAACTTTCAAGTTGACAAAAATATTCTCAATCGTTTCAAAATATTAGATCTATTATCTTTATTATTAGATCTTCAATAGTTTCATGAAAAATGTTTACAATCAAATTTGATGATTGGAGTTTAATAATTTAGTTAAAATAACTAATCTGAGATTTTGGTTATTATGCATCAGTTTATGAAATGAAAAAGACTTATTCATTGAATTTTTTAATAGATCTCGACCCTCTATAAATTTTATTTGATTAGAATCTTTGTAATTCATTATGAATGTTTGAAATAAGTTATGCATTGTGAGGGTAGTTTTAGTGGATAATATTCCAAGCACACACAAAAATACCATACACGGCGCGCACTTGTAGTCCACTTATTTGTTGGAGATATTGGAATGTGGAGTTGCATAGGAGTTACAACATTTGAAGTCAAGCGGTGAATAAGCAAAGATACCAGGAGTGTATTTCTTTATATATGTATTTTTTTATTCTTTAATTCTTTACTATCATATTCCTTTCAACTTGTTATAGTGGATTATCTTTTGTTTTGAGGTATAGTTACCTCAATAGGGTTTTACCTTCACAGAGAATTCTCAAGTATAAATTATTGTGTTATGAATGCTATCCTATTACTCTTTATACACTATCTTTTTTGTTGTCAATTGCGAATAATTAGTTGGATAAAAAATTAAATAAGAGTTTCAATTAATAAAAGTAACTTAACCTATTAGAATAACAACTAGATACACTTTTTGTGCAATGCCTTATATCCTACATATTGTTTCAAAGGGTATGTCTCCCAAGAGTTCAGATATCATCCAAGATAGTGTGATTTTCTTAGTATAAAGTTGTACAAAAGTTTTTTTTAAAAAAAGGTTGAACTTTGATTTCTGAGTTTGATCGTGAAATTTTAAGTGGTTGAAAGATACACTTTTTAAATATCCCTCCTAAACTTTTAATAATAATGGATGATAGAAATGGTTGGAAAGTAATAATGTCTTCTTTCATTAAAGGGTCATTTCGTGATGACATGTGTCATGTGATTCTCTATGGTCATAATGCACCCACCAATTTTGGGCGAAGGTAACATAGAAAATGGTTTAAGAAAGTTGCAAGTGAATATACAAATGATGAAAAAGACCAATCCAATTTTAATAATAAGGGAAATAATACCATTTTTATGGCCATGATAAAAGGATAATTTTAGTGAATTTTCACGTGCTCCACATCGAGGCAAACCTGGGACACTAGTAACCACACATGAGGGTTGACAAGCATGTCAAGTAGGGAAAAGTCCAACTTCTCTTGCAATAATTTATTACCATTATGATAAAGAAAAAAGAGACGATTGATGACTTTTACCTTAGGCTAACAGACATCATTAATAACTTTGATGCGAATGGACTAAATTTGTTGATATTGGCATTGTCATGAATTAACGTAGCAGTTTTCTAGAAAGTTTTAACTGTAAGAAACATGCTATAGAGAAGGTGGCCAACCCTAATTTTACCCCCATACTTTTTATAATAAATTGAGAATAGTTGAAATGTAATTTGAACTGAGAATGTCTCTTAAGAGTAGGATGATTGGTAACCTCAAGCATAAACCCTAGTATTTTCCTCTAAACTAGATAATAGTGGCTTAGAACATACTAAGCTTGACGGAGAGCCTCGGATATGAGATAGTTATGTTTATCAAACAATTTAAATATATTGTGAAATCCTAGAATTCCTATGCAGTTAAGCATGGATGTTAGTTACAGTAACTAGGGTCACACCAATCACCCCTATGTAAAATCCATTGACAAAAATAAGGGAAAACGGGTTTATCCAATGTCTAGTGCCATAAGTACCACCAATGTTCTAAATAATCTAATCGGAGTCCCACAAAGAATAAACATATACTTGAGGCCAACTTGAAATACTTGGGATGACTCTTGTGATATGAAATTATCACCAAATACATGTCATTTTATTCAAAAATTGTTGATTTGAATGTCTGTCCATCCCATCCCCTATTTGGAGCTTGAAGGCACCCTCCGAAGCAACTACGTCCTCTCATACATGCTTGTGTGGTCCAAAAGTATATAAATGGCCATCATCAATGATGTGAGATGTGTGAATATGTAAAGATCAAAGTTTTCAGACTATTTTACTCCAAAAGGAAAAAGAAGTAGCCACCTCCGAAGAGATATCATAAAAGATAACTAGTGCCTATGAAACCAAATGAGACATAAGATTAGAGACTTACTTATATTGCGGGTAGTTGTTAAGAATCCATCCTACCCTTTTGGTATCTCATGGGATATATAAAATGTTCTCCTTCTCCTAAATGAACATGTTTATATGTTCAAAATGTGTCGTGTGTCGAAGCTGAACAAAGTGAATATATGCATGAATGTGCGAATGTGTGTGTGTGTGAGTGAGGAGGAATCATTATATCCTAATCATGGAAAAGCAGGAAATAAATCCTCAGGAGGACATAAAAACTAATTAAACATGAATAAAATACTAAGAGAATGAATACAAATGGCTAAAATTAGAGTGATGCCTTGAAATCGTAATTTAACTCCAAAAAGTGAATATGCATATATGGGACTCCTAAAGCTATAGTAAATATAATAAAACTAGCTACATGAGCGAAACATATGAACTACATATATATTATGCAAATATATGAATGTATATTACCTGAAATGAGTAAAAATGGACTTGAATCCCAAAAACGTTTTGGGATGCATACGTAATAAAAAATGGCATCAAAGTCCATATAGTTTGCTATATGAACAAGGTTGGGTTTAAAACATAATCCGAATCTAGGGTGTCTCTTTTTATTTATGAAATAGATATGAAATGTGGTGAAAGAGTAAAAAAATACGGGAACACTTTAAAAATGAATTATTATTTTAACCACTTTTTGGGGGTTTTTTGTGTATGAAAATATATTTGAAGATATATACAATAGTAAAAAGGTATTGATTAGTGATGGAAATGAAATAAAAACTAGAAATGAAATACGAAAACTAAATATGAAAAATATCATCTATATGAAGAATGAAACATATAGGGTTTTTGACGTTCAAGAACTTTTGAATTCTGTTTTAAGCACTTTGTGGGATAACTTTTGATTTATGGATGATGGTTATGGAGTAATGGATAAAGATGGGGCAAGTTGATGTAAGGGAATGCATGAGAGAATGTGGGGAAAGTAATGTATGATAACTTTATGGTTGCCTCATTAAAACAAGGTCCTGTGAAAATGGGGTAAGGGTTTCCTTATATAGGAAAATTTTAAAAGGGAAGAGGACAATTTTATTCCTAGGAGTCTTCCGGTCGGCAGGGCCCTAGACCTTCCAGCTGAGAAGTTGGCCTGACTTGCTGATAAAGTAAGCCTAATTTACCTATAGGCATGTGATGTTTCTTTCGTATAGGTAGGGATAAATGATTTTTAGTCCATAATTTGCGAAGTGTAAGTTTGATTCTCACACAAAAGGGACCATTGGAAAGAGAATTTAGTGCTCATTAATTTTATAATGGGGAAATACTAGGTTCAAGAGTTAACTAAAAGTTAAACGATCTAGGTGATATTGTTGTTTATTTTTTTGTTTGGGTTTGAAGGGGAACCAGGTGTCCAGATTTAAAGGGACTTTGTTTCGACCCTATGGAGGATTATAACGGTGCTAGAGTAGGGTATCTACAGAATAATTGCGTAGTTGTTAAGTCTGTAAATGAATGTCTGATAGTAGATGATAAATTAATTGATGAATGTGATGTTTTTAATAATTATGCAAATGTTAGTATAAATGTGGATGCCATTTATACACATAACTTAAATGATTAATTTGATTTTAGCCCTATTGAATTTGACATATTTAATGATTAGAAATTGTATGTCTAACACGAAAAAGAAGAAAATTTGATAAGTTGATAAGAAACGTATACAACAGGATATATATGTTAAAGAAACAAATTCTACAAAATGCCGAGGATTACAACTCTGAGTGACAGTTTTTTGAAAATTAAAAACTAGATTTCAAGAAAATACTAGCCCTTTGAAAAATTCTATTCGAATCTTCATGCAAAGACACAAATACTTTATATTAGTGCTTGAAAAATACAAATAAAAATTTTCAATTGTGTGTCAAAGACTTCAAGGATTTGAATTAGGTTGTAAACAATTAGACCATATGTTAAGTAGTGGTAAATCCAAAAAAAACAAAAGAGGATTTGGGTATACAAATTAGTGTACACAAAGAGAGGATTTGGATCTCTCATTCTTTCCATTTCGAGAAGAGGATTTAGGTATAACCATCAAAGGATTTGGGTTACTCATTCTTGCAATTTCCAATCAACAAATCAATATGTAGCATAATCACAACAATAGCTTCCATATAAATAGGCCATAGAAAACTAATATTTTAGAAGGTTTCCTGTAAAACATGGTTGAATCTAAATTCGAGGTGTCACCCTAATTGACAAAATCTTAAATTCGATCCATTAACGTAAAGAAAATTACATAAAACCAGATAACTATAAGAACCTTAAAACTTTGAAATCAGAGAGAACTCAATAACATGTATTGTACATTGTTAACTGTGACACCCCGCTTAAAATAATAACGGGTGGCGAGCCCTATACTACATTAAATCAATAATCTCAAATGGCTCATTCTCACCATCAGCAGACTATACTAAAATAGATAGGGCAAACAACCCGAAACTATAAAAGCGGTTGCCAAAATTAAATAAAACATACAATGGACTACAAACCAACATTATATAACTAATAGAAAAGGAAAAAATGTACACAAGTGCCATGATAAAAGAAAGTAATTGAATAAAATGAAATGAGTACATACAAGGAAATATAGCCGAATAAGGTGTCGGGTCATAGACAGTACAACATCCATAAAGAAGAAATATAATTCACTACATATAACTCCTGGGTGTAAACCCGATATACAAAAGAGTCCTATCTAGATTTACAAAGAGATAGGAAGCGACGACAATCTAAGTCTCGCAACAGTGTGCATCTACTGCGGCTCCCAAGTCTGTGAATAGAAAAGCATCCGGTATCCATGCGGTAGGACACCTGTAGTACAATATATATATATATATATATATTAGGAGAGAATATAAACGCTTCAGAGCCCGAGGTGTAAAAATCTTTGCAGCAAGTGTATTAACAATGCATAATAAATATAAATGCATTATTTCATAATTAAAGTGGAGTCGCACTCTCGTGAAATCCCAAACTCACCTCTCAACTACAGCGCGCACCTACTCGCATCCTGGAACCTTTATTAAGTTACCCCACCCATAAGGACAACTCACCTTACCATACGCACGGCCTATACACGCATGACCTGTCATCCTAATTTAACCCAAGAATCCTTACCAATTTAATCCCACCTAAATATATACACACGGATAACCTTCATAAGCTTAGGTTCCAAATTATTAACTTAAACCGGTTATAAGTCTCAATACATCACATATTAATGTTATTTTAATATAAGAGTTTATTCTCTAAACGACATGCATACAAGTATTAAGAACAAAACTTCTCTATACTCTCAACATTGCACTATGCTTTGTGGACGGGGCATCTCGGAAAGCGAAATCCAAACAAGGAACCCCCCCGACACACTACTCCTTAATAATGCTGATCGTAGGGATCCATTATGTCATATATACAAATCATTGATTATAACTACTTAATTAGAGATTACTATCTAAGAACAAAATTAGAATCTCCATTTAATCCTTGGGTCCATATAACCGCAATGGTTTCTAAATACGATCCTTCGACCTCAACTAACTAGTGCACCAAAAATCACCCAAGATGTACATCATAGAAACTCCATATCATCTTCACATATAGGATATCTAAGTATATATATTTACTCTAAATATATTTATACAATCAATCATTCCTTCCTATAACCACGTATACATAACACACATAATGTATACTTGTAATTCACATAACATAAACGCCTATAGGATATCAAAATACTGCACCATGCCATCATCTTCCAGAGTATCACTCACATACCATCCTGGGGACCACGGTAGGACTAAATGACACCTACTTCATGGGCATAGGTCACAACGTATGTGAAGAGATCACAGCTCCAAACCGACAAGTGAGAATGAATCATACCTAAGAGTTCTCACCCCCAAAATATATAATCACACAAATAAAAAAAAGGGACAAATATGACCTGGGGAACATCCACACCCTACTCCTCAAGACAGGGTGCTTACCCTCATCGCGCAACTTCCCATGATAGCATGTGCCGGGTATGCTTCACACCACAAGTATATATATCATTCACACACTATATATATACATCCACATTATCACATCATATAATCAAACCATCACACAAGGTTTAAATATTCACTCCATACATAAGCGCACATATACATATCCACATAGATATATGTACATACATATATACATACCATCTCTCGTTTGTATGTATAAAACTTATAAACTTAACTATTAGCATACATGATCCTCAATATACCGGTCGTCATTCCAATTATACTAACTTAATTTGTTATATAAATATGATCCCTCACTTGAAGCATATTCATCCAATATCCCTATGATGTGAATAGTCTTACCATATATATAGCATTAAGATTATCAACCCAAAATCTAACGCCTATAACAATTACTACACATCCCATCTATTTCCAAAAGCGCATTGATATATCTAGTAAGAACTTCGACTATTGATGTGGGCATAACTAATAGTCTACAAACCTCAAGTTCAATCTAAAATTCATTCCAAGAACCCATCCCTAATTCGAATCTCCCTTTTTTAAACACCCACCGATATATAACAACTATCTGGACTATATTTACAACACATGCTATTCAAGTTGATAGTATGGTCCCATTGCTCTCAATTCCTACCATGGTTCAATTTCTCTTATGAACCCTTAATATTTCCACGTTTACGATTTTACTCCTTAAGTTTATCATCACTAAGAATACGCAACTTGTACCTCTCATTGGTCTCCAAATCATATCTTAAATAGAATCCTATTGCTATAAGGATTCGACACAAATATCGGCCTTTAATGTCACACCATACCCTCACCACTCTCCCAAAGAGACCTAAACCTTAAATCATATCTAAACTCACTTATGACCTCTAGATAGAAATCCCATCCTCAATGATATCCCCCACTATACATCGGAATATCTATTACTAATATGCACATAAGCATAAAGGGACTATCTCAGCATTTTATAACCATTTCATGATAGCTCACCACCGTCATATAATTAAAGTCCGCTTATCGTTCAGTCCCATAATCCTTTCCTTCCCGAAAGAGGCATCCCACCCTCATAAATCACATTAACATAGGCCCGTAAGCCCCTACTTGTCCTAGGGAACCTATTCCCTCAAGATAATATCATAACCCTCCATGATAAGTCCATTAGGTAATCCCTTAAGAATAAAACCCAAAAGAAAAGGGGAAGAAAGAAATCCAAATCTTGGGCTAAAAAAAGGGGACCGGTCGATCGGTCCCAGAACCCCAATCGACCGCGGGTCCAAAATTTGTCCTACAAAGAATGCAGTAGGCTCTTCCCTTAAGGCGCTGTCGACTGGTCCCCTAACCACTGTTGACCGGCCACACCAGATATCTTGGTCGATTTTCATTTTTGAACAAGCTCCAATTATCCAAACACCCAAATCTCATTAACTAACCCCCAATATTTTAATTCAATCATTTTCCTTACATCAAAACCCAACCTACCCTACCCTCATCTCATCAACATAAATATCATCAATCCCAAGTTTAAACATCAAATTCAAGTTAAAATATACCCAAAACTAAGTTTTCCCCTATAACCCCAAAATTCATTTATTTTATCCATAAATTATTAAATGAAATACATAAATGAAATATTTAGCAAGATTAAACACTTGCCTAGAAATTGTAGAGGTGGAATCATTCCCGAAATCGCGTACGGGCCGAAAATCTTCAAGCTTTTCCTTCTCTCTTTCTTTCTTTCTTTCTTTCTTTCTTCTTCTTTCTTTCTTCTCCTCTTCTCTTTCTCTCTCTAGGGTTTTCTCTCTTTCTCACAAATGAGATTTGCTTGATCCGTAAGCCTCTTAAACCTTTAAAACATAAATCCAAGTTTCAAATGGTAATACACACTTTAAATGACTCGTTTACTCCAATCTGAGTCAAACTAACTTAAAAATATTCTGGGATCGAAATAAAACCGAATGACAGTCATTTTGACTATCTCGACCCATATGGAATCAATGTAGCACTCAAAATCATTATCCGACATACTTTATAACGTCCTAAATTTTAGGCCTCAATTGCCAAATTTTAAAATTCCCCAATTTAAATAAAAAAATTATTTCTCCCAAAAATTTAATTTCTCAGTCCCAAAATCGTGGCGTGTTACTGAGCTTCCCCCTTACAAAAATTTCATCCTCGAAATTTAGGTTATTCCTAGGAATTTGAATCTCATCTAGCCCTTAAATCTACCCTCAACATAACTATACCCATCTTTGCTAGTTCTCACATCGAATAATTTAAACATTAAAAACAAATTAGCTACCCAGGGCGTCCATACACTCCATACCCGAGCTCCACTCGTAAAAATATAACCCGGCTCCACTAGCCTCAGATCGTAATATAACTTTCAACAAATATACCTATAATAGTGTATTAGGTATATTAAATGTATGAAATTTCCAATGGTTGAACTCTTCTCAATTCTCGACATAAGCTACCTTCATGCGGGGGAGGTCTCGCAAGCGAAATCAAAACAAGGAACCCTCCCACTACACTAATGTGTATCTATGTCAGGGATTGAGATCAGTTGAACCAGGACTAAGGTTTTATAAAAGATTTTCAAATTATAGATATTTCCCGGAGTACTATATAACAATATAATATAAAACAATTTCATGTCTTTTGACACGTCAAACAAACACCTTATGTTTAAGACACAAGGCCTCAACAATTACAGTAGTCCTACCAATAACTAGTCCTTCTAACTAGCTCAATCCTGAGCTAAATTTCCTGCTCAATAATAAATCTACTAAACTTTTAACCTCTCAGTTATACAATTCCTTTACATTACAACATTGCCACAATGTAAGTCATTCCTTCACTAGAATACTAAAATTACCCTCCCTAGCTTAATTATAAAACAATAACCTTATAACCACTACTCAATAAACCTTAACAATCCTCACTTCCAGAAATCAATAGTATAACTCTCTACTAGCTCATCACGATATGGTCTAATATCCTAAAAGATTCCATATAAAGTCCACACTTGCCCACTCCTTTCTCCAAGGAAAATTCTACACACACAATGGTTATATCATCTAGCAACCCATAAAACCTTACATGCGACGCTCCCAATACCGCGTAAATCATGAACTAAACCCTAAAGAAAGGTACTCTACCTTTCACTTTCATGATACAATCATTTCACTTCATCCCTGGGCCCCTATACTCCTTCCAGAACAAGCCCTTCATCCTAGGGCCTTATTCTCCTCTAAGAGACATCCTCCCAAAAATCCTTCCTAACCATCTTGAAGGATAAGGTGCTATTGTGACCCTTGGCAACTCCTTCAGTCCCAATCACCAGGCCCAAGTCTCCAAAAGTTTCACTCCCTTCTTCTAAAAAGGTGATACTCCCGACATTGGGACAACGCCACACCTCACACTAGGAAAATGACCAACACCCAGTTTCCTAACAAATGCTAGAAATTTCATCAATCTAAACCTCCCAAGGGATTCATTATTCGCTTCTCATCATTACGTACCTTATCGATCACAAAATTCTCCATTCGAGTTAATCCTCCTTCTAACTCGACCACCGTTAGATCACCTCGAGTCACCTCTAGAAAATTTCCTCCTTACCTCCTCCTGAGTCACGAAAAGAAATACTTCCGATTAAAGCGTACCCAAAATCTATTATGGGTATTTCATCTCTCATCTTGCCCCTTCATAGACGACTTGTTCCTGGCGGCGTCTGAGACAAGAGCAACTGTATGAGAATGTCATTCAAATAATTTTACATCGCAGAAGAAAATAATCGTAGTGAACACAACAATCCTAATAGTAGGGCTCTATATCAAGAACGCTTGTGGAAGAATGCAGAAAACCCGCACAGATCCTACATACTCTAGAACCTGATGCTCTGATACCATCTGTGACACCCCTCTTAAAATAATAACGGCTGGCCAGCCCTATACTACATTAAATCAGTAATCTCAAATGGCTTATTCTCAACATCAACAAACTATACTAAAATAGATAGGGCAAACAACCTGAAACTATAAAAGCTGTTGCCAAAATTAAATAAAACATACAATGGATAACAAACCAACAGTATATAACTACTAGCAAAGGAAAAAATATACCCAAGTTCCATGATAAAAGAAAGTACTAGAATAAAATGAAATGATTACATACAAGGAAATATACCCGAATAAGCTATCGGGTCACAAATTTTATAACATGCATAAAGAAGAAATATAATTCACTACATATAACTCCTGGGTGTAAACCCGATATAAAAAAGAGTCCTATCTAGATTTACAAAGAGCTAGGAAGCGACTACAATCTAAATCCTGCAACGTTCCGCATTTCCTACGGCTCCCAAGACTGTGAATAGAAAAGCATCCAGTATCCATGCGGTGACACCTGTAGTTCAATATATATATATATATATATATATATATATATATATATATATATATATATATAGCAGGAGAGAATATAAACGGGTCAGATCCCGAGGTGTAAAAATATTTGCAGCAAGTGTATTAACCGTGCATAATAAATATAAATGAACTATTTCATAATTAAAGTGGAGTCGCACTCTCGTGAAACCCCAAACTCACCTCTTAACTACAACGCGCACCTACTCGCGTCCTGGAACCTTTATTAAGTTACCCCACCCATAAGGACAACTCACCTTACCATACGTATGGCCTATACTCGCATGACCTGTCATCCTAATATAATCCAAGAATCCTTACCAATTTAATCCCACCTAAATATATACACACGAATAAGCCTTCATAAGCTTAGGTTCCAAATTATTAACTTAAACTGGTTAAAAGTCTTAATACATCACACATTAATGTTATTTTAATATAAGAGTTTATTCTCTAAACGACATGCATACAAGTATTAAGAACAAAACTTCTCTCTACTCTCAACATTGCACTACATTTCGTGCGCGGGGCGTCTCGCAAAGAGAAATCCAAACAAGGAACCCCCCGACACACTACTCCTTAACAATGCTGATCGTAGGGATTCATTATGTCACATATACAAATCATATATTACAACTACTTAATTATACAGTACTATCTAAGAACAAAATTAGAATCTCCATTTAATCCTTAGGTCGATATAACCGCAATGGTCTCTAAATACGATCCTTCGACCTGAACCAACTAGTACACCAAAAATCACCCAAGATGTACATCATAGAAACTCCATATCCTCTTCACATATAGGATATCTAAGTATATGTATATATATACAATCAATCATTCTTTCTTATAACCACGTATACATAACAAACTTAATGTATACTTGTAATTCACATAACATAAACGGCTATAGGATATCAAAATACTGCACCATGCTATCATCTTCCAGGGCATCACTCACATACCATCACGGGGACCACCGGTAGTACTAAATGACAACTACTTCATGGTAATAGGTCACAATGTATGCGAAGCGGTCATAGCTCCAAACCGACAAGTGAGAACGAATCATACCCCAGACTTCTCACCACCAAAATATATAATCACAAAAAAAAGGACGACTATGACCAGGGGAATATCCACACGCTGCTCCTCACGCCAGGATGCTCACCCTCATCGCGCAACTTCCCATGATGGCATGTGCCGGGTATGCTTCACACCACAAGTATATATATCATTCACACACTATATATATACATCCACATGATCACATCATATAATCAAACCATCACACACGGTTTAAATATTAATGCCATACATACACGCACATATATATATCCACATAGATATATGTAAATACATATATACATATCATCTCTCGTTTGTATGTATATAACTTATAAACTCGGCTATTATCATACATGATACTCAATCTACTAGTCGTCACTCCAAGCATACTAACTTAATTTGTTATATAAATACGATCCCTCACTTGAAACATATTCATCCAATACCCCTAGTATATGAATAGTCTTCCCATATATCCAGCATTAAGATTATCAACCCCAAATCTGACGCCTATAACAATTACTACACATCCCATCTATTTCCAAAAGCACATTGATATATCTAGTAATAACTTCGACTATTGGTGTGCACATAACTAATAGTCTACAAACCTTAAGTTCAATCTAAAATTCATTCCAAGATCCCATCCCTAATTGGAATCCCCCTTTGTTAAACACCCACCGATATATAACAACTATCCCGACTAGATTTACAACACACGCTATTCATGTTGCTAGTATGGTCCCATTGCTCTCAATTCCGACCACGGTTAAATTGCTCCTATGAACCCTTAATATTTCCACATTTACGATTTTACTCCTAAAGTTTATCATCACTAAGAATACGCGACCTCTACCTCTCATTGGTCTTCAAATCATATCTTAAATAGAATCCTATCGCTATAAGGATTCGACACAAATATTGGCCTACAATGTCACACCAAACCCTCACCACTCTCCCAAAGAGACCTAAACCTTAAATCATATCTAAACTCACTTATGACCTCTAGATAGAACTCGCATCCTCAATGATATCCCCCACTATACATCGGAATATCTATTACTAATACGCACATAAGCATAAAGGAAGTATCTCTGCATGTCATAACTATTTCATGATAGCTCACCACCGTCATATAATTAAACTTCGCCTATCGTTCAATCCCATAATCCTTTCCTTCCGGAAAGAGGCATCCCACCCTCATAAATCACTTTAACATAGGCCCGTAAGCCCCTATTCGTCCTAGGGAACCTATTCCCTTAATATAATATCACAACCCTCCATGATAGGTCCATTAAGTAATCCCTTAAGAATAAAACACCAAAAGAAAAGGGGAAGAAATAAATCCAAATCTTGGGCTAGAAATAGGGCACCGGTCGACCGGTCTGAGACCCTTGATAGAACGCGGGTCCAAAATTTATCCTACGAAGAATGCAGTAGGCTCTTCCCTTAAAGCGCGGTCGACCGGTCCCCTGACTGTGATCGATCGGCACACAAAATATCTTGGCCGATTTCCATTTTGAGCAAGATCCAATTATCCAAACACCCAAATCTCATCAACTAACCCCCAATATTTTAATTCAATCATTTTCCTCACATCAAAATGCAACCTACCCTCATCTCATCAACATAAATATCATCAATCCCAAGTTTAAACATCAAATTCAAGTTAAAATACCCCAAAAACTAGGTTTTCCCCTGTAACCCCAAAATTCATTTCTTTTATCCACAAATTATGAAATGAAATACACAAATGAAATATTTAGCAAGATTAAACACTTGCCTCGAAATTGTAGAGGTGGAATCATCCCCGAAATCGTGTATAGGCCAAAAATCTTCAAGCTTTTCCTTCTCTCTTTCTTTCTTTCTTCTTCTTTCTTTCTTCTCCTCTTCTCTTTCTCTCTTTAGGGTTTTCTCTCTTTCTCACAAATGAGATTGGCTTGATCTGTAAGCCTCTTAAACCTTTAAAACATAAATCCAAGTTTTAAATGGTAGTACGCACTTTAAATGACTCGTTTGCTCCAATCCGAGTCAAACTAACTTAAAAATATTCTGAAATCAAAATTAAACCCAATAACAGTCATTTGGACTATCTCGACCCATCTAGAATCAATGGTGCATCAAAATCATCATCCGACATACCTTATAACGTCCTAAATTTTTTGCCTCAATTGCCAAATTTTAAAATTGCCCAATTTAAATAAAAAATTTATTTCTCCTAAAAAATTAATTTCTCAGTCCTAAAATCATGGGGTGTTACATTAACATAATTAACGAAAATGTATTTATTATTTGATCATGTTTATATAATACGTTCTCCATATCATTTATTGAATGTTTGTTATCGCCTCCATCAAAGGGAAAAAGATAGTTCAGGGACTTACCAAAGCTAAAAGATTGAAAAAGTTGATAACAGAAATGGGAAACAAAATGCGAATAAAAATTTCAAAAGGGAAAGGAAGGGATCACCATAGTGAGCAGTCTGCCGAACTTTCTAGTGAGATTGGGATTATATCTCGGAATCTTATCCTGATGCCAAAGAAATGAAAAACATTTAGTGAGCGCGATAAGAATGAATCCTTTGATAGACTTAACGTAAGTTATAAATTATTAAGGAGTCTATTTTCTATTAATTTTTAGATTCATTTTTTTTATTTGATTAATTACCGCAATATATTTTTAGGAGAGATTTCAAATTAAGTTGGATGAGTGTGGAAAGCGAAGTTTTGAAGAGTCAATGAAAGTGGGGATTAGGGCTTGACGAAGTGAACTTCATCAACATTATTTGCAATATGAGTCGCCGGAGGAGGCATGATCAAATATCCCTTTTAGTATCACAAATGCAAATTGGCACGAGTTGTGCGATTTATATGCTGGTCCTAAATACGAGGTTCAAAATTAATACAATTTTTATTTATGTAAGATTTCAATTTTTAAATTTGATATAATGATTTTATAATATATTGTAGCGGCGATATAAAATAAATAGAGATAATAAAGCGAAGAAAACTGTGAAGCACAATAAGGGGTCCAAAGCATTTGCGGTTATTCATCATGAACTGGTAATATACACTTATTTTTAGATTTGATTTTTCCATAGTAAATATGGTTACTAATTATATAATTTTTTTTTATTTTGACAGATAGGTTGGGATGATGGAGATGAACCCAATAGGATAGAATTTTATAAAGCGACACATCGTAAAGATGAGAAATGGGAGTCTCCAGAAGCCAAAGAAATCTGTGCAAGTAGAATTGCGATTTATTTTACTCTCTACTCGGCCGAATTAAGTATGTAGGATTATTGGCAGTCGATATTAAGTATGTTGACTTATACTTATTGTTTTTTAGGTTGAGATTACGTATAATTGATTATTGTTATGTTATCTGTGAGTTTTTTTAATGGATTGAACATGTTGGTTTTCATGTAAAAATAAAGAAAACTTTGTCAAATTTTTTTAAAATATAATATATTTATTTGGAGGTCGATATTAATTTTGTTGACTTATATTTGTTATTTTGGAGGTTGGTATTGAGTATAATTGATTATTGTTGTGTTATCTATGATTTTTCAATGGATTGAACATGTTGGTTTTCATGTAAAAACAAAGGAAACTCTATTGAAACGTTTTAAAATATAAAATATTTTTAAAATATGAGTATTTTTAAATACTAATTTTATATTTCTTTTATCTAGGAGGAGATGAAAAGCCTTGAGTTTGACTCCGTATTTGAGGAGGGTCCATTAATGAACCTATATCAGATAGTTAATCGTATGCTCGGGACGAGATCGGGGTATATTAATGGTCTTGGGCATGGTCCCAAACCAACGAATTGTAAGACAACTTTGCAAAACAAAATACAAAACTAGAGGAGGCTCTTAAGGAATTTGTTAGAGCTTAAGAGGCGGAGTCTGCAACTCATCCTAAGGGGACAATGAAGCTACAAGAGGAATGCATTTTATCTAAGCAACTTAAATTTGATAATATTATCTAATCCTTACTCGTTTTGAGAGGAATTCATTCCACATCTTTAGGTCAATGGTATGTCACTCAAGAGATTTGTTTCTATTCAAGTCATAAATATTGGAGGTATAATTTTTTTATTGTTTACATTTATAGAACTTAACTAACAAACTTTATGTGATGAATTGGAGATATTAAAGGACAAAGACTCTTATTGGCAAAACATTTTTGTATGCTATATTGGGGTGCGAATCGAAGTGAATGTTTGGGAGAATGTTGACGTCGACGAAGATATTTTGTTATTAGACATTGTGACATTCTTTTTTGTGAACTTTTGTTTTTAGACATTACAACATGTTTTTTTAGTGGAATTTTGTGGTACAAAGATGGCGCCTTATTTTGTTGATGAAACATTGTATTTTAAATATGTAAGGACATATTTTATTAGTCCATTATCAATTAATTATGTCGTATACCGTTACAACCGTCGAAGAAGTTCAAGAGCAATCGACATCAATACAGATCCGAATATATCAAGGTTCTTCATCAAAAAGACTCCGCAAAGTTTACTTCGGTAAGGTTATGTTTTAAATACCTTAACTTTGAACTTAGAGCCTTGGGATATTTTTTCAAAATAATTTCTAAGTGTTGGACCAGACTTTTTTCGTCAAAATTTAAGAATGAGTAATTTTTCTAAGTCCTGTAGCGTACCTCGATTTTGACGCCCGCACTACACCAAATCTGCCCATTTGTCAAGGTCATTGACCTTGACAAATTCACCTTGTCAAGGTCAATGACCGTGACATTTCGAGGCGAGACAACTTTTTTTGTCACGGTCGTGTCACGGTCAATGACCTTGACATAAAACTCGCGTTTTGTGTCACGGTCGTGTCAAGGTCAATGACCGTGACACGTTTGTCACGGTCATTGACCATGACAAAGACGTGACCCTCTGTAAAAAAATTGTCACGGTCAATGACCGTGACAATTCTGGGCAGAATTAAAAAAAAATTGCTGGGCAGTATGGCCACTGCCACTGCCCAGCAGTATATTTGTATCTGTTATAGCAACGTTGTACCTATTCCACACATCATATATCCGAACAAACTAAAGATAATGCAAATATATATTCAAATAAGAAACTATTTAAAAAGAAACAACATCACCATCATTTTATCTCAAATCTACAAACTATTTGCATGGAAAAGAGATTTTGTACCGCGACGCTCGGGAACACCTCCTTATCCTTCCCTTCTCGTCCGAGTAGCCACATAAGTAGAGCATATGTGGCCTACCCTTAGGGCCACTCCCTGTCCCCTGAATTGAAATAAAGTAAAATTAGTATCCGCCCCTCAAATATTGATAAATATAAATTGTAATTGAAATCGAAATCGAAATTGACATATAAATATAAATACATTACCTGTAGTGTCACTCAAACAGCTAACTTGAGCTCATATGGCACCTCCTTCCAACTAATATACCCCGGGCAATCGTGTCAATTATAATTCTCTTCATATCTAAACACTAAGAGATACCATAATCCTATGGAGGTATGCGTTGCAAATTCCTTCCAACCGTTGTGTAGCCAAAAATCAGCAGTTGAAGTTGTCAACTCCACCTTTGAATGGGGTATGGAAAGTGGTGGGGTATGGAAAGTGGAATTGACAACTTCAACCGGTGATGTTTGGCTACGTAACGGTTGGGAGGAATTTGGAGAGCATCGCTCCATAGGATTATGGTATTTCTTAGTGTTCGGATAGACGAAGAGATTCAGTCTCCTCTCCACAAATAGGACACCCCAAATAACTATGTACTAATCACCTATTAAAGGTAAGAAGCGTATATTCATGGATTAGTATAAACAAAACTTAGATGTAGTTGGAATATTTATGTATTAATCTCCTCTCCACACACGCAAACTACAGAAGAGTGAAAATGATAAAGTGCAGATCAAGTAAAAGCATTAAAAATGGATGTTTCGGTACAAATTGAAATAATTATTACAAATTGAAAAATTGTTTCAAATTCGGGTTATCATAAAAAATGGATTGATATTCGGTAGGAGCAGCCAAGTCATCCACACTACTATTTAGACGCCTTGGCGCGTGTTGGACAATTGACCACGGCTCGTTGTTGATATACTCCGAGTAAAACACTTGCTTAACCTTTTGAAATGCACAAACAAACGGCTCATCGCTCACGTGGTCGTTGCTCTTCAACTTGGACAAGTCAACCATGATCAAATAGGTGACAGGATCAACTTTAGAAGCATTTTTATCCTCAACTCTTACCCATTCACTGTAAAATATAACCTCTTTGAAGCTTATATAATCCAATTCAAATATATTTTGAATTACACCATAGTAAGTCATTTCAGCTTCAACGAGGTTTTTATCTTTTGCACTTGCTCGAAAGAAAGTAAGAGCCTTGTATGAAATACCCGAGTTCTGTACATTTGTACTTTCCTCGTACACTTTAGCGCCGAAAATGTAACCGTTCAATCGATATTTTTTGTACTCTTGTGCCACGAACAAGGGTCCAGTGGCTAGACGAGCAAGCCTTGATGTCGCATCACCCATCTTTAGGAGCTGAGAATATAGATAAATTAATTATATTAGTGGTAAAATATGAGTGTAATGTAACGTTATATAACGACTGTTTTCATTGTAATTACCTCTTGTGTCAACCATAGCCTAAATTCGCTGTCTGATTGTACCACTGTTTTTCGTCTTTTATTGTTCTCACAGGCTTCATATTTACTGCATATTACAAAATTAATCATGTATAAAATAATCTAAAATAATGTTAAACATTATAATATTCGAAACTTACTTTTTCCATTCTTCGACATCTTCATGTGTGTCAAATAGATAACGAGCTACTTGTTCATGTTGCAAACTCGTTAATTTCACTCGTTTTCCCATCACATTACCACCATCATCGAGGAATTCATCAGTGTCATCAACGCTGGTAGAGTCAGTCATATATTCCCGAGTATATATTGATGACTCCACGGTGATGTATTCCTCTGCAATTGATCCTGCAATGTATCGCGTATTCTTGACGTAATCTTTAAAAACTTTCATCAATCTTTCAAACGGATACATCCACCGATATCTAACTGGACCACAAAGAAGTGCCTCGTCGCATAGGTGTACCAACAAGTGAACACTTATGTCAAAGAATGCTGGGGGAAAGTACTTCTCCAATACACAAATCGCTTCGTTCACAGCCAATTTTGCGGTCACTATGTGTTCTCGATTCATTACCTTCTCACACAAGAGGGAGAAGGTAATACTAATTTGCATAATAGCCCTACGCAAATCCTTGTGCTTGGAGAAACATTGCTTAAACAATAGAGGAACCAATTGCATGATCACATGCCAATCGTGGGACTTACACTTATGTAAATCATGAGTAGCATAATTCACAATCCTTTGCAAGTTGGACGAAAAAGTAGATGGGCCCTTCAAATTATATATTGTGTCTAGAAGCACCTTCCTTTCCTCACTCGTCAAAGTAAACGCACCAGGGGGAATTATTGTCCTTCCCCTACTATCTTCTTTCAACCATAGTTGTGGTTTAAGTTTTAACGTTTTAAGGTCTTTTCGTGCATTTTCTCCATCCTTCGAATGACTCCCCCCAAGGCAAGTACCCACAATATGTTCAGCGAAGTTCTTCTCTTCATGCATCACATCCAATACATGGCGCACCGAGTTTTTCTTCCAATAAGGCAAGTCAAATAAAATTGACCTCCGAGACCATGCCTTTCTTATCTCAGTTTCATTCCCAGTTGGGGTCTTCTTATGCTTGACATTCTTAAATTTGGGATTCTTACCTGGCATATTTGGGCCACATTGAGAAGATTTACTTTCAATTTCTGAACCAGAAAGTTGTCTCGGCGGTAGCCTATGTTCAACTCCGCCCAATAAAAAATTGGAAGCTTTCTCAAATCTGAAACTATGAGCTGGGGGTAAAAACCTCCTGTGGCAATGGTATACATTTTTTAAGCTGGAGGATAGACGAAGAGATTCAGTCTCCTCTCCACAAATAGGACACCCCAAATAACCATGTACTACACATCCGGATAATGTCCCATAAGCTGGAAAATCATGAATTGCCCACATCAACATAGCTTTCAGCGTAAACTCTTCTTTTCTAAAAGAGTCAAATGATTGCACACCATCTTCCCACAACTCATTTAATTCTTCTAACAAAGGAGCCAGGTAGATATCAATGTCTTCACTTGGTGCCTTTGGCCCAGGTATCAATAAAGCCATCATCGAAAATTCAGGTCTCATACACTGTGAAGGAGGGAGGTTGAGTGGGGCTAGGATCACTGGCCATACACTCTGATTGGTGCTTAGATTTCCAAATGGATTGAAACCATCTGTTGATATAGCCAAACTAATGTTGCGTTGTTCTCGAGAAAAATCGGGATACTCATAATTCATCCTCCGCCAGGCAGTAGAATCAATAGGATGACGCATGATATTACCCCCTACTTCTGCCCTAGCATGCCAAGTCATTGCCTCTGCAATCCATGGTACTGTGAAAAATCTCTTTAATCTAGGCCCAACGGGAAAATATTTCAATACTTTTTGAGGCACTTTTGAGCTTGTGCCTTCCTTACTAGTAGATTGGACATATCTAGGTTCATCGCATACCGGACACCGATCGAGATTTTCATACTCCTTTCGGTATAGTATGCAGTCATACACACAAGCATGAATCGATTTGTACTTCATTCCCAAACCTTTCAAACTGTTCTTCATAACAGGATAGCTATTTGGAAGTGTATTCACCTTGGGTAATAAGCCCTTCACCCATTTCAGAATTCCCGTCACGCTATTGCCAGACAAACCGTACTGCGTCTTCAAACTGTGCAAACCAACCATGGCATGTAAAGTTGTTTGATCTTTCTCACAGCCAGAGTATAACGGTTGGGTCGCCTTAAATTTTAAACTTTGGTAGTTATCGTCAAGTTTTATCGTGTTATCTTCACGAGCACTTGAATCTTCTACATCATCAGTAACCTCATTCTCCTCAGCTTCATAAACTCCGTACGCATCATCAACTAAATCCTCTAACATATTATGATCTACGTCGTCCCCTTCTTCATCTATTCTACTTGTTGAAGGATGTTGTGAAGGTTGGTCAGGGACAAAAGGAACTTTCAATTCACCGTGAAAACTCCAAAATCGATAACTATCTTGCATACCCGATCTTAACAAATTTAGTTCAACTGTTTTCCACTCAAACACCTTACCATTCTTACACCTAGCACACGGACACGGAAACTCTTCATCATTACGACATCTCTTTGCATATTTCACAAATTCGTTAGCACCTCTGCGAAACACATCCCCCATTCTATTAGTCTCACCCATCCACTCTTTGTATTTCGGATATCCCATCACAGCTACCACAACTAAACACCTATTAAAGGTAAACAAAACTTAGATTTATAGTATGTTTTTTTTAATTATCCCATCATTTAATTATCCTATTAAAGGGTATGTGGTCCTATCCCATTGAAGAATGCATTTTTCTGTAATATACTTAACAGCTCATGCACATTGTTACGATTTGGAAAAAATTCGACAGCATATCCCCTTAGTTCTCCAAGTACACGACGTAGATTGGCAGGTGTGAGTGTTATTTCAATTGGTCAATTAAAATAACAGTCACACTTGTCAATCTAGTATGTACCCCGAGAACATTAAGATACGACTGCAGAACTTCCTCCAAAAGTAACAACTTTAAGCCAATAAGAATATTATACAAAAATTATACAGTCTCCAACTGTCCAAACGGGACAATTCGAGAGATCTCATTACAGGGGTAATGACTCTCGAACGGGTCTAAGGGTTATTGAATGCGTACGCATAAGAACTAGAATGCTAGTATCTATGCGCACTATATTTAATTTCAAGTATGTTTCATATAATGGGTTAATTCAAATACACAAATAAATTCATGGGATAATTCAAATACAAAAATAAATTCATGGGATAATTCAAATAAAAAAAGAAATTCATGTATTTACCACATACACACACACACACACACTATCTAAGCTGTTCTATAGGTATAAAAACAATTATTATCCAACTATTATCAATTATTATCCAATGATGGGGGAGGGGGTGGTGGAGGGGGGCAGGGGGTGGGGTGGGGTGGGGTGTGTGTGTGTCCGTAGGTGCGTAGGTGTGCGTGTGTGTGTGGCGTAGGTGTGCGTGTGTGCGTAGGGGCGTAGGTGTGCGTGTGTGTGTGGCGTAGGTGTGCGTGTGTGCGTAGGTGTGCCCACCCCACCCCACCCCCTCCCCCCCTCCACTACCCCCTCCCCCACCCTGCCCCATCCCGCCCCACCCCCACCACACACCACCACACACACACACACACACACCCCACCCCACCCCACCCCCTCCCCCTGCCCCCCTCCACCACCCCCTCCCCCACCACACACCACCACACACACACACACACACCACTCTATCCCACCCCCTCCCCCCCTCCCCCAAAACACACCCACCCCACCCCACCCCACCCCACCCCCTCCCCCTGCCCCCCTCCACCACCCCCTCCCCCACCACACACCACCACACACCACTCTACCCCACCCCCTGCCCCCCTCCACCACCCCCTCCCCCCCTCCCCCAAAACACACCACCACACACACACACACACACTGCACCCCACCCCACCCCACCCCCTGCCCCCTCCACCGCCCCCTCCCCCACCCTGCCCCACCCCGCCCCACCCCCTGCCCCCCTCCCCCACCCCCTCCCCCACCCTGCCCCATCCCGCCCCACCCCCCACACACGCACACACATACACACACACATATATATATACACATACACACATAAAATATACAAACAAATATATATATAAATGGAAGAGAGAGAGAGAGAGAGAGAGAGAGAGAGAGGGAGGGAACGGTGGGAGGGAAAAAAGAAGGGGGAAAGTGATTTTGCTGGAAAAGTTGTCACGGTCGTGTCAAGGTCATTGACCGTGACACGAATTGTCACGGTCAGTGACCGTGACAAGACCGTGACAATTAAATTTGTCACGGGCGTGTCACGGTCAATGACCGTGACAATTCGTTGTCACGGTCGTGTCAAGGTCAATGACCGTGACATAAAATGCGTGTTTTTTTGTCACGGTCAATGACCTTGACAAGGCTGGCCGGCTGAAAGGTGACAATTTGCCCATTTTGGTGTAGTGCCGGGTCGTTCAAGAGAGATCTCATCTCATTCGAGCGACATGGTGATGTCGCCCGATGTCGTTCAAACGACACGTGTACGTCATTCGACCATGATACCTTTTTTGTTCGAGCGACTGAGGCGGCACGTTTTTCTATAAATACTCATTAAATGGTTTCATTTTTATTAAGAAGTCGCAGCGTTTTGAAAGACAGAAAATTGCGAAACTATAGAATCCTTTTGACTTCTTCTTTTAGGGTTAATCCCTTTTTGTTTTCAATTCAAAAAAATCCCATATGCTTTGGCGGATTGTTTTGGTGTTCAAGAACACACTTTTCTTTTGTTGAACCTTTTGTGACACCCCGACTAATTAAATACCGAGTAGCTACTCCTTTATTAAATTAATTCAAAATGCCCAGTTGGTCCAGTCAATAGCATCACTGTCGAAAACATTTTAATGATTACTAACCACCTAGTATTTAAAAAGTAAGTTGCCAAACTTTATTTTAAGTCTGATTAACATGAAACAAGTGTAATGAAAAATTAAATAACACCATTCACCATAAAGAAGTAAATAGAATAACCATCACGCAATGTAAATAAAGTCTGGAGGAAAACTCCTCACTACAATCCCACAACTGAAATAAATTACCGAATACTAAAACAATACAAACCAAAGTCTGAAAACTGTAATAGAAGAATGTCTCTAATAGAAATGGGCAACATGCCCTACAACTAATAGATAATGACTCTGGAATCCAAAGGATAGAAGCGTCTACAAGAAAATCCCTGTAGCTTCCACAAACAGCTACAGCTCGTCACCTGAATGAGTATCCAATGCTTGGTGTCCTTGTGGCTGGGCACCTAAAATGGTTTTACAAATATAGATTTGAAAAGCAAACGGGTCAGAGCCCGAATGTGAAATTATATTTTAAAACCTGCAAGTGCTTTAAAAACATTTAAAACATTAAATGCAAGGTACATGTTAGGACGTGCACTCACATGATATTCTCACCTCTCGTCTAACTGTGCACTCCTAACGTAAGTACCCATCTATAACTACACAAACCACTAGCTAAGTGCCATTATAACTAGCTAGACTGTCATAGGTCCTACCCTTATTACTCGATTCTATTAACATTATAACGCTCGTAATTAAATAGGGGTTTAACGTAAACTCAGATGCTCAATATGCAATATATATCACTATCAGTTAACTCGTTATATTTATCGAAACAATACCGCAATTATATTCACAACATTAACATGAAGGTTCCCATTAATTAAGTGTATATTATTCACATCATAAATATACAATATAAGAACCCCGAGAACTAAGCTGCGGTGCACACATACTCTGCTATCCATCCCGGTACATCACGTACATAAGGATTACATATTCCGAATCTCTCAGGAATAGTTCACAGATAACAACATCACAAATAATGGAGGCGAACACAGTCACATCACATGGGTCACGCACATACCTACGCTCCCACGATCAGCGGACTTATTAATATCCCAATAAGTCTTTCTATGACCTATGTTCATCAAGGTAACCAGTCTAAATCCGGGCAACACAAGGATTAGAGGGCCCTAAGCGAACGCAAACCTCCCGTGATAGCAAGTATGGTAGGTATGTCATACACACAATTCATATACCAATACTAAGTAAGCACACATCTTAGTAATCCCGTAGTTTAATCGTAGTACATATAGCATTCTCGTACTAACTTATAATTATCACAATTTATACTATTCCGGTTTATCATCATACGCGCCATAATTTATTCTCACGTCGTAGTAGACACTCACGTCTCAACCCAAACCGTCCATTTAATATAACTCTCGTATATAATTTCCTTCTCATAAATACCCAAAAGTCCTAAATTCTATCATTACATCATCATCGGAATGATATCTATATCCTCGAACAAGTTTACGGGACTCCAAAAATCAAAATAGTCCAAAAAGGCCCAGACTGCCAGCTCATTCGAAGTCTCGTTCGAACGAGGCTGTTCGAACGAGATTGAACTGTCAGCTCGTTAGAAGTCTCGTTCGAACGAGACTGTTCGAACGAGATCCAGTTCATTCGAACGAACTGCTCCTTCTAACGAGATCTCGTTCGAACGAAGTATCGAACGAGATTCCTTTTCGTTAGTAGCGACTGGTCAACTCGTTAGAAGCTCGTTCGAATGAGTTCGTTCGAACGACCTGGGGAGGGGCTTCTAACGACCTGCCAGTTTCATCCCAGATTTCTCTAAATCACGTTTTTCACCATTTTTACTCCTCAAATCTTCTCCAAAGTTCGTTCTAACAATGTTTTAAGTGCTCTAATCATCCTAAAACATGCTAAGGTCATATACTAACATCTTTTAAGTCATTAATGCATCCTACACATCATTAAATCACAAGATTCTATACTTTTCCCCAATTTATCAAGAACATGAACCCTAGATTTTTATCATCATCAAATCCCAGAAGTTAATCCGTTTTAAATATCATCCAATCATACATATCATCAGTATGAACATCTACCTATCATTCTACATGCAAATACTCCTCAAGATTTCAAGTTCTAAGTTTCAAAATACATGGGTTTTCATTATCTTTCAAGAACAATTGTAATTCTTCAATTTTCTAACATGGAAGGAACATTCTACGAATTTAAACATAATTAAAACACTTGCCTTGATTCAATTTCTGATTTTGGTGTTGGTTTGGTGAAGATTTCTGCAGAATTTATTCTCTTCTCCAAGCTTCTTCTCCAATGGTGGCTTAAGGTGGCTAGGGTTTTCTTTGGGAAAGTTGTAAACCTAATGATAGCCTCCGTAGCTTAATGGGTTAATATGGGTTGGTTAGTGGGTTAAATCCACATCAGATTAAAACTCCCAATTTTCGTCACTTTTAATTCCTCAAAATGTAAAATTACCAAAATACCCTTTATGATGCCGGTATGGCCTAAAAATACCTCGGAATCCAAACTACACCCCTGGCTAGAGTTTTCTGACTATCTCAACCCTTTCGGATGCATTGGCGCACTCAAAATGACCATACGGATAATAGAAATAAAAATCACTTTTGTAATTAAAATAATATACCATGACGCGACGGTCACAGGCATCTCAACAAAATTCTCCAATTGCCGTATATACATCTCACGACAAATTTCATAATTCCAAATTCATATATAATCATATATGCACATAATCAAATACCAACTCGCATCTCGTTAGTATTTATAACCCGGATTAATTTCCAATTAATACGCATTTAATTAATTAATCCCAAAAATAAATATAGCCAAAAGTACGGGGTATTACATCTTTGTGGAGAAGGCATCTCCATATTTGATTGGTGGATATTGAGCATAATCATTATGCGTGTTGACGAGCTGAAGACGATGAATTGACACCTGGAGCGTATTTCGCCATCTTTTGTATCTTTGAAGGTTTTCTGAAGGAACCGTGCATTACACACTTGTGGGTGAATATCAGGTTATATGTTGGTCAAAGGTCTTGTGAATTCTGCAATATCTTATAAAAAGGTTTTAGCCGAAAGGTTTTTTTTCTTGAATCGGTCGTCTTTGTTTCTCATGCATGGTTTGAATGATTTATGACATTTAGATGCATGTTTAGGGATTGATTTAATTTGGTTTAAAAATAGACTCTAACTAAATAAGGCTTACTTGGAAACTTGTGAATTAATCTAAATCAATTATCACACATCACAGTCATACGTTTTACAAATTGGTATCAGAGCAGGTTGCTCTAATTTATCACGTATTCCTATTTTCTGCTAAATTGTGTGATATTGAATTTTAAAAAAAAATCAATTTTGTGAAAAATTGCAATTTTTCCAATGGAACATTCATTTAATAAGGTGCCTATTTTTTATGGGAAAAAATATGCCTATTGAAAAACTCGCATGAAATCTAGTTTAAAATCCGTTGACGAGCATGTTTGGTTACTTTGAGAAAATGGGTGGACTCCTCCCACTGTCACTGTTGAAAATATCACCTCTTTAAAACCCGTGTCGGCCTGGACTGAAGATGATTTTAAAATGTCTAATTTTTTTTCACGTGGTTTGAGTTCTATTTCTGCAGCCATCACTCCCGACGAGTTTCGCCAAATTATGATGTGCACCACGTATAAAGAGGCATGGGATGTTTTGAAATTGACACAAGAGGGTACAAACGCGGTTAAAGAATCAAAATTATAAAATTTTGCCACCCAATTTGAGACTATCACCATGTCTGAGTCTTAATGCTTTGATGATTGTTATGCCCGTTTGTCGAACATTATAAACACCAGTTTTAATTTGGGTGAGGCGATTAATAACATGCCTTTCATTAAAAATATTTTAAGATCTCTCCCAGAACGCTTTATTCCTAAAGTCACTATTTTAAACTCTTTAGGAAATTTGAAATCACTTAAGTTGGAAGAACTTATAGGAGACCTTCAAACCTATGAGATAAACACGTTTCCCCAAACCATTAAGGCTAAGAATAGAGGCGTTGCTTTAAAGACTCATTTTAAGAAAAATAAAGAAAAAGTTTGTGAGTCCGATTCTGAGGGTGAGTTTGATTTTGATGATGTGGCCATGCTCGTGAAAAATTTTAAAAAAAATTCTCAAACTAAATAAAGAAATTTTTTCCAATAAAAATAGATATTTTGAGTTAAATAAAAAGAATGTGGGGGCCAAAGATAGTGACAAGGAGAATGAGATCAGGTGCTTTGAGTGTGATGGCAAAGGGCACATGGCTAAAGAGTGTTCTACTAGGATAAGGAGAATGGGCAAAGAGACTGCTATGTCTTCCACACTTAGTGATAACGAGGGTGATGAGGGTGATGAGGGAGATGAGTCGGATAAATGTTTAGCACATGGGGTGTGTGTAGATTTTTCGAGTCGTGTGAGCACACCCACTTTGTCTCACGTTGATAGAGGTCATGAGAGCACCGGTGATAACTCTAGTGTTTCTAGTGGAGTTGAGAGAGAATTTGAGATTGGAGATGAAAATGAGCTCCAAAAAGCCTTTAGAGATTTGTACACCGAGACCTTGAAAACAAATAAGTATAATAGAGATTTAGGTCATCGGGTTTTAGGTTTGGAGAGAGAAGAAAGTTTTGAAAAAGGAAAAGTGTTATTTGACCAACACGGTGTCTAGTCTGACGACACGTGTATCCCCACTCAAGAGTGATCTCAAACGTGCTCGGGAGGTCAAAGTTCCTTTAGATAACGCATATAAGAAGGGTGTAAAGATGGTTATCAATCCCATTTTGGGTAAAGGTGAGAAGTAAATAATAAGTCATGACGGTGCTTCTACTGCCCAATTAGCACCCGAGACGGTTCCCACTTTAGTGTTAGATTCAAATGAGTCTCACCCTAACCCACCTAGGCGTCCCATTCATATTAGGAGAGCACGTTCTAGAGTTTTTTAGAGAGGTTTTTCTAGGCCAATATATTCTAGTTCCCATTGAAAAAGGAGAGGACACCTTAGGGAATTTTGTTTTAAGCTGGGTTATGTGTCACATTTTACTACTACACGTGTTTCTACCACACATGCACCAAAAGATTATTCTTTACATGCTCCTGGTGACTACATGAGATAGTTTACAAATCTAGGTGAGGAAGTTAAGTTTTTAGTCAAAACTTCACAAAATTTAATGGAGGTTTTTCATAAGTTGGCACCACCTTTGGAAAACTCCTCCGCACCTAACGATTGAGGTTTGACTTGTTTACTAGCATATGATGTTTTCCATGTTGATATTATTTTCCTATTGCGAGTATGTATCATTTTTGTATGTTTTCCATGTTTTTGAAAAATGCAAAAAGATTTTATTTTGATAAAATTTTTGAAAAATCCAAAAAGAGTTTTATATTTTGTTTGCACCTTTTATGGATGGACACTTAGGATGACCAAGTCACAACATCATTCCATTTTTCATGTCACTATTTTATAGTGTTTTGAGACAATATATCTTGTCGTCTTTGAGCTTTATAATGGTTGGAGTCATTGATATATAATTAAGTATTACTTCCAACATGTTTGACTCATGATTTCCTTTATTCCACACATGCACGGATTTGTTTGATTATTGTGCTTGTCTTATCACATGTTGGTTGGGTGTTTTCACTTCAATCCTGTCCTTAAAACGAACCAAGCGTGATAAAACATGATAAGAAAGTTGTGTATGTAAGAGCTGTTTGTGAGTTGTGTGCTTTGTTTGAAAACAGGGAACGACTGCGAAAGGTTCATTTGGCATTTGCGAATACTAAGCCACCATTTAAATTGGATCTAAAAAATTGAGTAATTTTATTATCCGGGGTCTAAAGAGGTTTAAAAGAGCCCAAAAATATCTAAAGGCAATAAAAATAAATTCATGCCAATTATGGGCCATTTAGGTTTTTCCATCAATTCTCCAATGTTTGAGAATTTAGTTTACCTCTAAAAGAAAATGTGCGTGAGGGAGTTTGAATGGAATTTAACATAGGTTTACACGTCCTTGAAAGTCTTTAAAAAGCGCTACATAGTTTTGGACGTTATTGGTGTGGAAATCACTTTGACTTTTATTTGTTGATTTGATTAAGACGGTCATCTAAATTCAAAAATTTCACACCTAATGATATTTTTTATGTTCATTCGTTAGGGGTACACGTATTCATCGTGCACATATGATTGGTTGAGTTTATTTATCTACCGAATGTGTTCACAGCCATTCATTCCTTTTCCATGACTTGGTCGTTTGAGTTTCAATACAAGGTGTGCATTTTGTATCTAACTTTTGCTTTGAAAAATTGAAAAATCCAAAAAAAGGTTGTGGATGTTTTCTTTGAGATACTCCTTTGCATGCGCGTAGTTTGATTCATGTTTGCTATAAATTTTGTCGTGACACTCCATGATTTGATTGCTTCTTCTTATCTATCTATTTAGGGACATCATAAAAAGGGGGAGAAAGAATTATCATGTATGGGGGAGTTTTTGCATTATGAGGGAGATTTTATTAATTAATTATTTATTCTTATATCATTTCCAACTTGATACGTCACGAAGGTATTTTCTTTATCTCATGTGTGTAGGTACAAATATTGAAGATCATTATGTTGCACACCCTGATGAGAAAAGCTTTCTGATTTGATGAAGATTTTTTTGAAGAATAGTTTTAGATCTTGGAAATTTATTCATGGGAGGGTAGATTTTAATTGGCAATTTGGTATTTGATAATAGATATGTTTTTATGTATGTACCGAGATACACATAGGGGGAGATTTTTAAGGACATCTTTTATAAGTCCGTTATAAATTAATTATGTCGTATACTGTTACAACCATCGAAGAAGTTCAAGAGCAATCTACATTAAGACGAATCCGAATATATCAAGGTTCTTCATCAAAAAGACTCCGCAAAGTTTACTTTGGTAAGGTTATTTTTTATATACCTTAACTTTGCACTTAGAGCTTTGGGATTTTTTTTCAAAATATTTTCAAAGTGTTGGAGCGAACTTTTTTCGTCAAAATTTGAGAATGAGTAATTTTTCTAAGTCCTATAGCATACCTCAATTTTGACGCCCAGGTCGTTCAAGTGAGATCTCATCTTGTTCGAGCAACATGGTGATGTCGCACGATGTCGTTCAAACGACACGTGTACGTCTTTCTTGCAAGATACCTTTTTCGTTCGAGCGACTAAGGCGACATGTTTTTCTATAAATACACATTAAATGGTTTCTTTTTTTATTAATAAGTCCCCGCATTTTGAAAGACAAAAAACTACAAAATTGCAGAATCCTTTTGACTTCTTCTTTTAGGGTTTAATCTTTTTTTTTTCAATTCACAAAAATTCCATATGCTTTGGTGAATTATTTTGGTGTTCAAGAACACACTTTGATTTTGTTCAACCTTTGTGGAGAAGGCGTCTCCATATTTGATCGGTGGATATTGAGCATAGTTATTCTACGTGTGGACGAGCCGAAGACGACGAACCGACACCTGGAGGGTATTTTGTTGTCTCTTATATCTTTGAAGGTTTTCTGAAGGCACCGTGCGTTACACACATGTGGGCGATTATCAGGTTGTATGTTAGTCAAAGGTCTTGTGAATTCTTCAATGTCTTATAAAAAGGTTTTAGCCGAAAGGTTTTTTTTCCTGAATCGGTCATTTTTGTTTCTCATGCGTGGTTTGAATGATTTATGACATTTAGATGAATGTTTATGGATTGATTTAATTTTGTTTAAAAATAGACTCTAATTAAATAAGGTTTACTTGGAAACTTGCGAATTAATTTAAATCAATTATCACACATCACAGTCATACGTGTTACAAAATATATTTACTTTGGAATATGATTTTACTATCTAATTGCCATTTCATTAGTATGGGGTGGACTTGCAAATTTCATAAATTATAATTAGTAATGTTATTAATTATTAATCATTTTAAAAGTGACTCTTTTATAACTGCTTTGAATGAAAATATGTTAATAATATTAGCCTAAATTATATAGGAAAATTATAGTAATATTAACATTAGCCATGATTTTATTTGTAGACAATTGTGCTAAAACCATTCTATTTGCAACGATTTTTAGTTGTAAAAAAAATGAAAATATATTTAACCATGATTTTTTAAGAATTCATGCAATACAATTCGCCATGAAATATCACTATTTGCAACTAAATATATTAACCAACAACAACAAGAACGATTGTTGTGAATGGTACACATTAGACAATGACATTTTTTGCTTCTAATAAGTTAACAATTACCCATGAAACTCATTTTCATTCTTAAATACCTTTAGCCACGGGGCTTTGGCCACAGCCATGCAACGAAAAAAATATCATTCCCAATTGTCTTGTACAACGAAATGTTTACATTTGGCCAAGATTTATTTCACAACAAAATGTTCAGTTTCTTGTAGTAATGATGCGCTCAAGTCCTATTATGACAATCAAGAAATGAATCATTTCTACGCGGCACAAGCTCGACTGCAAACTAATTGTCAAACTTATCAAATAGTTTTCAACTACTATAAAAATAAGGTGAGGATCCGACCATTGAAAATGGGAGATTACTTTCTCAAGATGGTGACTCAGAAGAAGAGAAAGATCTATTACAAATAAAACAACCCTTATAAGATCATAGAAGTAGTTCTTCGAACTTATAGACTTGAAAATCTTGAGGGAGGAACCTTTTCAAATCCATGGAACATAGAGCCTTTGGACGAAATATAATTACTAGAGATAATAAGGAGGGTTATTTAAATAAAAGTTATCAAACAATTTAAATTTTCCTTCTATATGAATGAAAATAAGTTTCCCTCGTACCTTACCTATTGACTTACTGCATATTTCTTCTTATGATTAAAACCGATATATGGGTTAAAAAGGTAAATGCTTAGGGATCTGACCTCATAGGTATTTCTCATAATTTGAAACGGATGAGGGATCAACTCCTACTGATATGACCCAAGATAACATAAGAGAGGATTAGAAGATAACTATTCGAGTTTTTCTTGGAGAAAAATATTTAACTAGCCCGAAAAATTTAATAAAAAATAGCTTAAGGAAAATTTTGCATATCTGTTGTCATTTATTTGACTAATTTAAGGATTTTTTTTAAATAAGTTAATTAAGGCAATAAAGTCAATGTTACTCTCGACCTTCCAAGGATCATCCTCATACCTTTAAATGAGATTGAGTAATAAGGTCTTTTATATAAGGGATACCAATAGAGAAACCTATACGTAACATGCTTAACCAAATTAATCAAATAAAGCAACAAACATTGATACCATGAGTACGGACTAACAAACACCATAAGCATTACAGAGAAAACTTTAAGGAATTAAACATAATACGACCTCATATGGGGGAAGTGTTTAGGTTACAAAACTAAATGTTCACAAAAATACAACAAAGGCGGTGTAGGACCGAAATGTTCAAAAGCAAACAAAACTATGAACCATTTCCCTTAGGGGTGCCAACATTGAGGGGGAGATTCAAAGGAGTAGTATCATCTCTATTAGGCATATCTTCAACATTTATAGGACTCTGATCTTCAAGATTGGTGTCGACTTTAACTTCTTCCTATGTATCCTCTTGAGCATCAAACTGCAAGAATATAGTCTTTCCCACATTATTGTGGATTTTCCAAGTGTCGAGCTCATTAGAAATATTGAGGAAGTCATTACTAGATGTCACCTTCATGTCCTCTTACCTTAAGCGTATATTAAATTTGATGGTGGAATGGTATTCAGAGATTGCATCCTCCTTGGCCTTAGCCATTGTAGCATCCACGGTTTCTCTGGACTACTTTTTAAACTCAACCTCGACCATCTAAAGTGAAATGATTGCGTCATCTCTCTCTTGAGTCAGAGCAGTGATCTTTGTGGACTTATCCTTCATATACGCCTCTAGCTAAGAGTTCCTCTTGTCTTTTATAGACATGTACTTGCCTTTATAATAGTCGAATTTTTTTTTTGTTATTGCCAATGGATACGCGGGAATCATTATTCTTCTTGAACCATTAATTGCCGAATAAAACACAGAGAAAAATGAACATTAATAGCCAATTAAAATTTAGAGCAAAATGAACAAATCAGTAGAATGGGATGAACCTAAAGGACTTTATTGATGAGGAGGTCGACCTCCTTTCCCGTTTCTTAGTTAGCAAAATACCCTTTATAACAGTCGGGTATGCTATTAACCAAAAAGTCACATGCCCACACAGAATTGGCATAAAGGATTGATAAACCTCTATAGATGAGGAATGGTTTTGCTACATCACAGGCCTAACAGGGCTCAGAGTGGCCTCAGTTCTCTTTGAAGAACCAGTCTCCTTTATCGAATTATTTTATGGTTTTCTACCAGTAAGTTCCTTCCATTTCCTCTTAGCCATCTCAATGGGCTCGTCCAACATTCCCTCGACCTCGATCACATGATCGCGTATGAGTTTTGAGATCAACATGTCCCACTCGTCTTTAGTAAGATTAGAGGGTTTGTATGAAACAAATGTAAACCACAAGTAGACAAATACACCATGACCATGAGAGTCAATAAAGGATGAGCCATAATACTTACAAAGTTCCTTAAGTGGATGAGGGATGGAAATGATCCAAAACTCTTTAGGCTTTCAAGTGGACGTAATTGTTCAAAGGTTTTAATGCAGGAGTCAACCATGTCGTCCACAAGGTGCTACTTAATGGCACTAAAACCTAAAGTGACCATATCAACAAAAGCAAAGAAAATAAAATTAATGTGAGTACTGGCAATCAAATATAAAAGAACTGTGATGCTGAGAATGAATTAAAGGGATGCGTATATATATATAAAATAAGGCTTTAATCAATCACGAGTAACCCTCATGACTCCATCTTGTGCATCTCTATCTGGAAATTGTCAATATCCACTAACGTAAAAAGAGTCTATCTTCCAATGTTGATTGGATGTTTGATAAACCTTCACAAGTTTATGCCTTGTGTTATGAGGGCTCAAATAATAGTAACTAGGGAAATTCTTGGCAGACACAATGGTACAAACACTATTAAACATACCCTCATTATGTTCTCGGCATGAGCACACTTCAATAATATGATGGAGTGAAATATGATCCTCTAAGAATTTAGGGATAATTGTGTAGGTGCAACCCCAAGATGAGATAGTATATCCCGAATGTAGGTATGAAAGTGGAAACAAAACCCTTGACATAACATTTCATTATAAAGTACAATATCAGAGGCATTTTTAGATCATATTCTCTCTCGTCATCCTCTGGAGCTCTTACGGTAATGGATGGCTTTATTCCGTAAAGGTGCTGAAGATGACATGTTATTATCTTATTCGTCGTGCTTATGTAATGAAAAAGTTAGGAGAGTTAAATCATTTAAACCTCTACTACATCTATAATTTCCTCCTCAATATCATGATTCAGGTGGCGGAAACCAGTTGAATGTTCTATAAATTTGTTGTAATATAACTCCCCATCATGTTACTCAATCTTTACAACCACTTAGGCATCAGGCTCTAGTGGGTATTGAAATCGTCAGTGACCTCAGACCAAAAAGGTTCTCCCCTATGGACCTCAGAAAAATTAAAGGGGGGAAGTGTAAAAATGTAAGACAAGTATTTATTGTGGTTTGGACCTCAGTCAAAAGTCCTAATTCCACTATTAAAGGGTGTTATAGACTTTATTAGATCATGATGACACCCTACTTAACCCTTGGCATTTACAAGGACCTTAATCCCCTCGATTGCCCTCAGACAAGAATAGAGGTCCTAAGACTGATCTCTGACTTGAGACATATGACTGCTTAGCCCCCAAGACTCCTGATGTCCTCAAGAAAAAGGCCACAATACTTTAGTAGACCGATATTACCTTTTACTCATCCTACAATGATTATCCATTCCAACATGTCTATTTAACCAAGTTAAGAGACCACCGCACCAAAGTTCCTCCATAACTGAACATTCCTTAATATAAGGAGAAATAATCTCCTAAGCCTACTCAACCTTTATCATTGAGGTGTATCATTGAAAAACAGATATTGATCAGCCTATGATTGTCCTAGGATAGTTTCTGAGCTCCAAAGCCTCTGACAAAGCTTCTGCAACCAATATTGCGAGTAGGTGAAAAAATATTGCAATTTAACCTACTACCACCACTCAAGCCCCTTGCAATAAATATTCCCTTTCACATTTAATGATACTAAAAACTACCTTAAACCATTTGTAAAACCTTTGTCAAACACTCTACCACCTTGTTAACATCATCACATCTCAGAACCATCAAAACCATGTTGTGATAATCCACTCATTCTCTTTCCTATAGTTTTCATATAAATATAAGGATGGTTAAGGGTTGTGGACATGTTAAAATCACCATACTTTTAAAGAACCAAGATGTTTAGCATTCATAAATGTTTACTCCTTATTCTATACTCTCTCAACTTACTATAATGAGCACAAACCTGTAACTTTTATCAATTCTAGTTATCTTTTACACTTTATACCTATTCAAACCTAAATCACTACTCAAGAACCCTAGGATAACGCCATTAGTTACTTCCTAAGGTCCTTTGAATTGTTAACAAAGGTCGCAAGGACTTCAAAGTCTCTTTACTAAAACTCCAGAGGTCTCATAGATTGTAATAACTCATTTATGATCTAATAAATAGTAAAAATCATTTGGCTGTGGATGTAGGAACCTCATCTGAGGTCCAAACCATTTTAAATAATTTCCTAAACACTTTAACACTCCTCCCTTTTTACCTATCAAGGTTCCAAGAAGGAGCACCTATTGGTTTGAGATCATTTACGATTTCAACATTCATAAATTTAGCACTCTCTGTGGGAATGAAAAATTCCATTTCTTTCACAAATAAACTTTTCTCTTTCCAATATAGCAATCAAAGCCATCTCGGTTCATTCTTTTAAAAAAATAAAAGCTCGACAGAAAAAGCTCCAATAAAAGGTAGATACCATTATCAGTAGTCTTCCTTTACCCCCAGTGGTAGACGAACTAAATGTACCATAGTATAGTGGCACTAGGGAGAATAACAATACACAATTGAGGGAAGAAAATGATCCAGAAGGTGTGCCTAGGGCCCTTAATGATAAAAAAAACCGCATTCCTATCAAGTAGATGGTATCAATCCACAAAGATCAATATCAAGGTGGTTCGAGGGTTGATAAGCCTCGGGACAATGATATCAAGAAGATACAAGACTGGTTGGGTAATTATTCAATTAGTAAAAGATCGAAAGACCCAATAATCTTGGGTTGTTTCTCCAAAAGAATCTATTTATTCTCTAATTATGTTCAACATTATAGATTTCCCCTAAAGTGGAATACCTACTATTGTAGAGTTCGATGGATCTAAGGATCCCGTTGATAATTTGGATAGCTATAAGTTGCTCATGATTGTTAGGGATACCCCAAATGAGGTCCTGTGAAGAGATTTTCTTTCTACCTTAAGGGGAACTACTAGGCAGTAGTTTGCAAATCTCAATTCGGGGACCATTACAATCTGCACTGATTTGGCAAGCTCCTTTGTTATCCAATTCATTGGGGTGCAGAAAATGATGAAGATTGTCACTTCCCTTATCCACTTTAGACAGAATAAGAATGAGTCTCTCATGGATTATGCTAAGAGATTCAACTAAGAAGCCCTCCAAGTTTGTGATCTGAATGACACCATTCATGAAACAACCTTTATCTCATACCTATGATTATATCTTTCAATAATAAGCCCCCAATGTCCATGACTTAGAGGCTCAAAAGGTATCAAAAGTATATGAATTGTAAGGATGTAATCGCAACAAGATATGATGTATCCACCCCTTAGAGGGTAATGTGGCCATCCCCGATCCTTGCGGCGGGCGGGCAGTGTGAGGGAGGATCCTAGGTCCCGCGCTTCCCTCTAGGGACCGCTTCGGATGACGTCATTTGGGTGATGTGAAAGATGTAGAGAGATTAGAGTCGCTAGTCTATTTTACTCAAAATAGATAAAAGAAAAGAGGAAGCCATCCCGAAGGACAATATCCAAATACATACTGATGCATATGAATCCAAAACGATTCGAAAAGGGTTCGGACTCTAAGTTACGAAATGGGAAGGTGTTAGGCACCTATTCCGCCCTTTCGGTCTCTCATGGGTTTTTGTTATTTTCCTTTTATTTTCCCCTTGATGTGTGTGCATGTGTATATATAGTGGATATAAGAATCATCGACTTGTACCATGGAAGAGGTAAAGCGAGTCATCCGTAGGAAGGTATACAAATATTAGAAAATAGGATTTATGCGATTATCCTTACGTTGACCGTTATGATGGAACAATAACGCATGTGGAATAATACGCCACTAAGAACAAATATATGTATATAATATAAGAGAGTGGAGTTTAGAGAAAACAGCAAATGAGAGAAAAAGTAAAAATAGTACTCGAGTCTAGGGTTTTACCCCGAGACGCCGACGTGGCCTATAGAGGCATCAAAGTCCATGTAGTTTGCATGCAAAATGAGGGGTGGGGTTTATCTCATAAATCCAATCGGGGGATTCTATTTTTTGGGTGTGTGTGTGTAGAAAAAGTGTTTTAGTTGTGAGAAAAGAGTAAGAAAAGTAAGAGAATTCCAGTTTGGAATTTATCACCAAACCATCTTTCTCTTGTTTTTTGGTATTTTCATTTATATGAAAATAAGAAATGTGCAATAATACTAAATAAAAAAGTATATTATGATGTGTGTGATGAGATAATTAAAGTTCTAAGTAATAAAACAAGTTATTATGAATTTATGAGAATTTAAGGAGAGAGTTGAGAAAATTGGACCTTCTTGAAGATCTTGAGCTTGATCTTGAATGTTGGAGGGCAACCCTTGCACTTGGATGATGATGGAGAGTGGTTAATTCACCAATTTTGATGAAAATGATGATGAAAAGTGAAGGTTGGAAAGGGATTTGGATGTGGAAATCGCACTGACTTCGAGAGAGGTTTTCTGGATTTGCTGAGAGTGATATCTATCAGATCTGGGCTCCTCTTACAAGTGAGGTCAGACCTCCTTTTATAGGCCTAGGGAATTGACGATCGCCATAGCCCTATTCTTGCCAATCGGCAGGTCCGTTTAGGCACACTACCGATAGGCAGGGTCTGGGACCTGCCGTTTGGTAGTGTCTTTCAGGCCTTTTTGGAAAATCGGTCACAGAACGCAAACTGTTGATTAGAATCGTGCACAGAGTGGACTGTTGGAAACGCAATTTAGAGACCTTCAAAAGTTCTTTGGACTGCTCCCGAGTTTGAGAGTTGACTTTGCATCAAATATGGCTCGGAAGCATTCGTTGATCCATTAGACGGGGAATTATCAAACGTAAACGGATCGTTCATCCGCATGGTAAGTTCGAATCATGCACGGGGTGGATCGTTTGAAAGAGTAGGAGATTTACTTCGACATTTCAAAGAGTTTGATCCGGTTTGGGGAGTTTACTTCGATCAATCAAGCCCTGAAAACATTCAGTGACCTTTCAAAGTAAAATAGATCGTCCGTCCGTATCGTAAGTCAGAATCATGCACGGAACAGACCGTTGGAAAGGCGTTGCAGTGCCCTTTAAAGATTCATTCATTCTCAGTCGGGCTGAAGACATTGACTTTTTGTCAAACAGAGCCTGGGAGTACCTGATGACTTCTAGGTCAGTACTCAGGGTATAAATGGGCTTGTAGTGATGAAGGGGGTGCTAGGGACCTAAGGAGAGTTTAGGGGGTAACGGAATGGGGTGTCTACAGAGCCCCTCGATGGGTGAGTTTGGAACAAATGATAGCCTTCGAATAGACATCGCATGATGCTTTTGAGGGAGGATGACCAATTCATAGGGTCGAGGCCGATTTTGAGGATTTGAAAGAGCGAGGATGACCAATTCAAGGGGTCGACATCGATTCTGAGGACCTAAGCAAAAGAGGATGACCAATTCAGAGGGTCGAGGTCGATTCTGAGGACCTAAGGGATGGCTTGGAGGAAAGGTTTAGGACAATTCCTAAGGAGCAACTGGGGGTGATCAATTCTGCGGTTCGAATCTAATTCTGAGGGCTTGAAGATGAGGGTGACCGATTCTACGGGTCGAACCCAATTCTGAGGGATTGAATATGAGGGTAACCGATTCTTCGGGTCGAAGCTAATTCTATGGGCTTAAGTAAAGATGACCAGTTCTGCGGGTCGAAGCCAATTCTGCGAGATTTAAGTTAAGATGACCAATTCTGCGGGTCGATGCCAATTCAACGGGCTTAAGTTGAGATGACCAATTCTACGGGTCAAAGCCAATTCTACGGGCTTAAGTATAGATGACCAATTCTACGATCTTGAAGATGAGGTGACCAATCCTGCGGGTCGAAGCCAATTCTGCGAGCTTATGTAGAGATGACCAATTCTGCGGGTCGAAGCCAATTCTCTGGGCTTGAAGATGAGGTGACCAATTCTGAGGGTCAAAGCCAATTCTGCGGGCTTATTTAGAGATGACCAATTCTGCGGGTCGAAGCCAATTCTGAGGGCTTAAGTAGAGATGACCAATTCTGTGGGTCGAAGCCAATTATGCGGTCTTATGTAGAGATAACCAATTCAGCGGGTCGAAGCCAATTCTAAGGGCTTAAGTAGAGATGACCAATTATGCGGGTCGAAACCAATTCGACGAGCTTAAGTAAATATGTTCTTGGGGAACTCTTCCGAGGAGATTTATCTTGTGGTTTTATTTTGGGATGGGGAGCCGATTGCTTGGGAAATCTTGTATAAGAATTTCACTGGGGAGGTGATTAGGTGGCCCAGGGTTTGGATGTATTACTTGGGGGAAATTGAGTCCTTTGGGGTATAGGGGTGATCTTTAGAGAACCTTCGAAGACGTTACCGGGAGGAGTTTTTCTTGGTTTTTGGGAGTTCCATTGGGGAAATAAGGTTTTCTCTTGAGGGAGTGCGAATTTTTCTTGGTGAAAATGTTCTAAATCCTTCCTGGGATTTTTAGGATTTTTTAGAGAATTTTTTAGGGTTGTCTCGTATTTTTTGGGAATTTTTGTACAAAATTTTAAGGGGGTGTCGGTCGGCATGATACAGAGGGTGCCATTCGGTAGTGGCACGGACTTTTGGACTACCTCGGGAAGGTAATGGGTCAGTGACAATCGGTGGTTGGGGATTTTCATGTGACTTTTACCCTTGGGGGACAACCATTTAGGATACGGGGATGGCCAGGGTGAATGCGCAGATGAGGCATTTGCTGGCGTATGAGTTTGGTCATTCTTGGTATCTTGGGGAGTGGGTGGTTCAGCAGATTATGGAGGAGGAGGTGGAACTGCCACCTGCAGAGCCTTCCATGTCTATGAGGCAGGAGTGGCTGTTGCCGGAGTATGCGAGGATCGCGGTGATGATCGGTGAGTCCTACCTATTGTACACTGATACGATTGCGCCATATGACTATATGGATTTTGTGAAGAGATGGTTGGTGGCACCCATCATATATGATGCCTTGCTTTTCCCTCCTATGGGTTCGGGTCGAGCGGTGGGGTCTTCCCATGGCGACGGTGGTCCGTCGGTGTCTGCGATGGCGGCGACTCATGAAGTTCCCTTCGTGAAATTGCATACTCCTCAATACAACATTCAACAGGCTAATGGAGGGATGGTACCGATGTTACACCATCCTCACGTGATGGATCCGGAGGAACTGGGTTTGGTAGAGGAGGTTCTTCATCCTACGGTATACCTTTATATTATTTACCTCTTTTTAGTTTCTTTTCTATTTTGATCCCTTTTTTACACTAATTTTGTTTTTTCTTTGCAGCAAGTCCGGGTGTCGACCAATTGACTGAGGGACATCAGAGACTGGATATCTTCAGTCACTGCCCATATTTGAGATGTGGTCCCGATTCCTTCTTGCTTGGTGCTGTCTTCTTTGTCCAGGGAGGACTCTGGCTCGGGTAGTGGTGGTGCGTCATCTCGCAATAGGGGAAAAAGAGAACGTCGCAGGGGTGGAAGCTCTTAGAGAGTGGGGTGAATGGTAGGTGTGAGAGAGAGAGAGAGAGAGAGAGAGAGAGAGATAGAGAGAGAGAGAATGTGGGTTCGGGCTAAGTCCCATTGTTTTTTGGTTTTCTTTTATTTCCTGTAAAATTTGATGTAACACGGAAGAATATATATATGCAATGCAATGGGATCTTTTTTTATTTTCTTTTATTAATGGTGAACGAATGAATGCACATGCGCTTTTTACTTTGCTGCTGAGATTGTAAAAAGAGATATTTTTGGGATTTTGAAGGAAGGTTTTAAAAATGGGAAATTATATAGGGGTGGAAGAGAATTTTTTTGAAACTTTGTTGAGAATATCGATTTTATTTTTATTGGTTTTTTCTGATTTTGATAAAAAGGGAAAAAGGAAAATTTCCAAAAATGGGGGGTGCCGATCGGCAAGCCCCTTGCCCTGCCTATCGGCAGTCAAGTCCAGTCACATCAATTCAAAGATTTGATTAGTGCCCTCTTTAGCCTCTTGTACATTGTGGGGTAGGATTCCCTCCGATTTTTGTAGGGATTATGTCTTTTGTGAGGGTTCATAAGTATAAAAAAGGGGTAGGGGTGGAGTGTTTTCATCACACCCTCACATTCTTACTTACTTGCTTACTATCTCTTAGTCCTACAAGATGTCTCTCCCTAGTAGCATTGAGTTTGCTAAATACCTCGAAGCCTTGGAAGCGGTGTGCTCTTATGATTTCGACTACGATGCTTTCAACATGTGCCGAGTCTCTTTATGGTGCAATCGACCCATTGAGTGGAACATGCTGATAGCGGCGGTATAATTTTGGTACCCCGAAGACCATGTAGTCCGCTTTGGGTTGGATTAAGTTTGTCCTGCCTACGAGGAATTTTTTGCCATACTGGGGATAAATCCCAGTATTTCTGCGGCTTTACCCGAATTTTTTCGTTCTCCCACGGATTTGCTGGCTGGGCTTCTTCATATTTTGCCTTCATCGACTAGATCACTGGTTAGTGGAGGAATGATCTCCCTCTTGGCAGTGTTGCAGTCCGTGCATTTGCGATAAGTAGGTGATGTTGGCTATGCTAGAGTCATTCCTCTGGGCTTGGTTTTAAAATTGATGCTGGTGACTAGGGAACTGCTGGTGGATCCGCAACTTGCAGCCATTACTTCATGGATGTTATACCATCGCAATCCTGCAATGGTGATACTGGCGAAGACCCTGAACGGTCTGGATACCTGGCGAGAAGGTCATTCTGACTTCCTTCGGGGTATCCCCATGATGCTGTTCATGTGGTTGTCTGAAAGACTCCTCCTGGTGACTCTTCTAGAATATCCTTTGTCGTCTTTACCCAACTTATTTTCGCATCACTTCTTCAGTATTGGCCTGGATATTGAGAGCTGGGAGAATTGGCTTGTGGAGTATGGGGCTTGAAATCTATACTGGTCAGTGCCTTGGTGGGGACAGTTGTTGTCTGTTCTGGAAGTAGGAGAATACCCATATGTGCGACTAGTTAGTCTCAGATAGACCTCTTTTTATTTCCATTGGTGGCTTCTGCACCAATTTGGCTGGGCACAGGTCATTCCACCTCAGACACTAAATTTCTTTTCGATAGAGGATTTGACTGAGCATCTGTGCCTGCGGCTTGGCTCTCTGTGGGAAAGTCGACGTCTGTCGACCCGTCCCTCTTAGTTTGTTGGGAGAGTTTGGCATATCCTTGGGGATTATATGAAGTGGTTGTGGAGGAGAGTAGTTAGCAAGATGTTAGCAGTGGATACTGGACAAAAGTGTCTTATCTCTTTTAACACCATGGAAGGAGGTGTCATGGTTTTTTCGAAGCTAGTTCGAGATTATCGGTCCATGGAGTGTCTGCGACACTCTGTTTAGGCAGGGGAAACTTGGGGACCCCAGGATGCAGATGACGATGACGGAGCGGGCTCCTCTAGTAGCTACGGATAGGACTCTTGGAGACTTTATTATGGGGAATAAATATGGGGATTTTATTTAGGTTTTTTAGGAGGGTAGGGGGAAGGGAGTTATCCGTTCCTTTTCTTAAGTAATCTGTATCATAATTTCTTATTAGTGAAATAAAAAAGTTTTTGATCATCCAGCTGTTCCTTTTGATGAATTTTGTGTTGTTTGAATTATCTATACCAATCGCTAAGGCATATATAATCCTTTTGTTCAAATATATGTTAGAATGCACTGTCGTTCTCGGAGGTAAGAAAAATAAAAGTATTTTGTGAAAAAGAATGGGCCGTGCTCATGTAAGGTGTATGAGCTGCTTACGTACCTCTGGGGTTTTGAAATTTTATACTTTGTTTGAAAATGGTTATTTGTAGAGGATCAGGCCCACGTAGTTCAAGGTAAGGGGAAATGAAGAGATTTTTTTTTAGAATAGAAGGGAGACGAGAAGAGTCATAGAGCGCCGAGATTTTGGACTAGGAGTAGAACTTCTTGAGATGGTCCAGGTTGACTGGATGAGCCGTCTCTTCCCCATCTAACTCAATAATCATGACAGCACCGCTAGACAAGATCTTCTTGACAATGTAGGGGCCGCTCCAATTGGTCTTGAATTTACCTCTAGGGTCCAAGATGGGTTCTATGATTTATTTGAGGGCTAGGTACCCTTATCAAACACCGCAGTCCTTAACTTTCTTATTGAATGAATGCGCTATTCAACGATGATACCCTTTTATCTGGTATAACGCTTTTAATCTCCTTTCGTCTAGGAGGGTCAGCTCGTCAAGACATCTTTGGAACCAGTCTTCTTCCCTGACCTTGCTCTCAAGCACTACGCCCAATGAGGGTATTTCCAACTCCACGGGTAGGACTTCTTCCATGCTGTAAACCAAAGAGTAAGGGGTAGCCCCAGTAGAGGTTCGAATTGAGGTTCGGTAGCCCCGATGGCATACAGGATCCGATCGACCCAATCTCGACAGCTTTCGGTCATCTTGCTAATGATGGCTTTGAGGTTCTTGTTGGCGACTTCAACTGCAGCGTTGTTCTGAGGTCGGTAGGGAGAAGATTTGTGTCTTTGAATCCCATATTTCCTGACCACCTCTATGACTTCTGCCTCGAAATGCAACCCATTATATGATACCGACATATGTTATTTTTTTAACGAATTTGGCCACTTTCTTAGCGTTCAGCATTGCATATGACTCTGCTTCGACCCATTTGCTGAAGTAATCAATGGCAACTAGGATGAAATCATGCCCATTGGAAGCCTTCGTTGTAACATTCCCTATAATGTTGATGCCCCTGGTGGAGAACGGCCCGGGAGAGGTCATGTTGTATAATTCACGTGGAGGCAGATGCTGAATTGTTGGCATTTGAGGCATCTCTGTACATAGGCGGTGCAATCCTAGGCCATGGTGGTCCAGTAGTAGCCTTGTCGGATGATCTTTTTGACAAGCATGTGACCGTTCATGTGGGGTCCACATTCCCCACTATGGATCTTCTGCATTATCTTTTTAATATTAGCCCCTACGATGCAGTGCAGATGAGTTCCTTCAAAGTTCCTTTTGAGCAGTGCTTTTTGACAGATGACGTACTGGGTTGCGAGTCTTCGAAGGATTGCTCGATCTTTCTTATTGGAACCCTCGGTATACCTACCATGCTTGAGGAGGTTCTAGATATCATAGTACCAATAATTGGCTAACTCAAGATCTTTTGTAGTGACGAGATCAATGTGTGGTTTGTCTTACGTTTGAACTAGGAAAGGGGTCATAGTTATTCCTTCGGGCATGTTGACCATAGAGGCCTAGGTAGCGAGAGCATCGGCTAGGTTATTCTTTGCTCGAGGTAGGTAATGGAAGGTGATATATTGGAATTGGGAGGTTAGTTCTTCTAAGTGGGCATGGAAGGGTTGGAGTTTCTCGTCCTTGACTCTCTATTTTATGAGAACTTGACCAATGATGAGGACGGAATCCTCGTAGACATATAGGCATTGAATACCTTTCTTAAGACCAACCTTGAGGCCTACCATGCATGCCTTATACTTAGTCATGTTATTGGTGCAGGGGAAATCCAGCTTGATGGCGATTGGACTGTGGTATTCATCTGGGGCGATCAGGATTATCCTAATGCCATATACCTTTTTGTTAGCAGTGTTATCAAAGAACATTTGCCATCAGATATTATCCTGGGCAGCGCAGAGGATGTTTTATTCTGGAAATTCGGAGATCTAGACATCAGCTTATTCTATGGGGTAATTAATAACGTAGTCAAAGATGGCTCTTCCTTTCATGGATTTCTATGTGACATACACGATATCAAACTCATCTAGGATCATCAACCATCGGGCCATTTAGCTGGACAAGGTGGGTTTCTCAAGAAGGTATTTGATGGGGTCTATTCGAGATACACGTTTGATGGGGAAGGTGAGTATGTAGTGCCGCAACTTTTGGGTGACCTAGAAAAGTTCGACACACCAATTTGTGACTTACATTATAGATGGCTCTTTCTTTACGAGAATATTGGGCTAGGAAAGCCCTAGCCGCAGTGTCGATTATGGTTAAGTATAGGAGCAAGGGGAGACCAAGTTGTTGTGGCATGAGTACCGAGGGTTGGGTCAGATATTATTTGATTCGGTCAAAAGATTCTTGGCATGCCTCATTCCAAACATTAGTTGAATCCTTTTGATGGAGTTTGAAGATAGGTTCATAGATAGAGGTTAACTGGATGATGAACCGGGTGATGTATTATAATTTTCCTAGGAAACCACAAACTTCTTTCTCTATTTGGGGATGTGGGATATCAAGTATGGCTTTCATCTTGGAGGGATCTACTTCTATCCCCTTCTCACTGACCATGAATCCCAAGAGTTTTCCCTTTGTAACGTTGAAGACGCATTTCTACGGATTGAGTCTCATCTGATACTGTCGTAGTCGTTCGAAGAACTTTCAGAGAGTGGGAACATGACCTTACCTAGTCTTGGATTTGATAATCATATCATCAACATAGACCTCAACTTTATTGTGAATTAGATCATGCAGGATGGTTGTGGCAGCCCTCTGGTAGGTAGCCCCATCGTTCTTGAGACCACATGGCATAACGGTGTAGCAAAAGGTTCCCCATGGGGTGATGAATGCGATTTTTTCTTGGTGGTCTGGGTGTATTTTGATTTGGTTGTATCCAGCAAACCCGTTGATGAATGACTTGAGAGCATGACTGGCTGTGTTGTCCACGATCATGTCGATCTTGTGTAGCGGATAATCATCCTTTGGAGAGGCTTTGTTCAAATCTCGATAGTCTACACACATTCAAACTTTTCCTCCTGATTTTGGCACATGCACTATATTGGCTAGACACGTGCAATATTTGATCACACGAATGAAGCCTACGTTTAGCTTTTTGACCACCTCTTCTTTGAACTTGAGCGACCATTCGGTGCAGATCTTTCTCAATTTTTGTTTAACCATCTTGTAATCTGAGAGAATGGGAATCTCGTGCTGAGCTATTTTAGGATCAATGCAATGCATATCGTCATAGGATCATGCGAAGACATCCATGAATTCGTTTAGCAATTCTTCGAGTTGTGAATGCTCATGCTCGTCGAGGGTAGTCCTTATCCTAATCTCGCGCAGTTTGCTACTAGAACCGAGGTTAACAACAACAGCCAATTCTTCATTAATTTGAATTCGGTTATATTGTTTATTATTAACCTTATTTAGATTAGTTAAGAATTGGTCATTTGCAAAATCATCATCATCAAAAGTTTGATTAGAATCCAAACAGTTAATGAAAGTCACAACAAGATACTCAAAATCTTCGTTTATTCCATTGATAGGAAAAACATCATTGAGAACCTCGTCAAAAGAGGACTCAATTACATTTGAACAAGGATTGATAACAGAAGAAGAGAAGGGGTAAACATTAGGATTATGGGAGATTTCAGTAGGTAGAACTGGCGCAGCATGCCAGTTGAGGAGAGGAGTATCAACAGCTTTAACCAGGTGGGATGGATCCAGTGATGTAGTGCCTGAATGAACCATGCAGAGTGTCAGCCCCAGAGTCTGTAAGTTGAAGGAATCTTTGGAGTCACTTTACTCAGTGTCTTCGGTATTTTTGATGAGTGGTTATACTAGGTTTTAGGAATCTTCGGCCCATGGGTAGCTATATTGGAAAAAGATCTCCATTCTAGGATTTATTTTCTTGTCTGTATGGTCATACCATGGTTCCGAAAAGCTGCAAAAGGGGAAGTCCTCACCCGCTTTGATAAATCGTCCGTTTAAGGAGTCACCTGGGATAGTCTGGACGCGGTCTAGTCTTATTTTTGGTCGAGACAGGTGGATCATTTTGAGATCTTGTTCTGACACTTGATAACCCAAACCACAAGGAGGAAAAGCCTTCTTCAGATCAATTGTCTCAGGTATCCCTTGCTATCTTTGTCCTAGCCCCAGTCCGGGTATAAAGTGCATGTTTCTGAACATCTGAATCACATTGACGTTGCAATAAGGATCATATTCTGGACAAACCCTTTCTTTGAAGCATCCCCTATCGGGAGTAGTAGTGGTTCAACTCGGAATCCTAATAGGAGCATATCATTTGACCCATGTTGTATCTCAAGAATTGGACTGCTGGTATTTGCACCCTCGACATTGTCATCGTCGCCCAAGATGGTAATGACCCGTCTATCGGCGAAGAACTTTAACTTTTGATGGAGTTAGGAAGACACGCCCTTGATACTGTGAAGCTAAGGTCATCCTAGCGACAGATTGAAATAAGCTGGGATGTTAATAACTTGGAATTCGACGACCGGTTTTATAGGGCCAACCCCTATTAGAAGCTTTATGGATCCCATCACCTCCCGACGGGTATTATCGTAGGCACGCACAGCAGTGGAGGTTGGAGCGAGGTTGCTTTATTTTAGGCCTAAATATTTGAAGGTTCTCAATAGGAAAACATTCAAGGTGGATCCATTATCGACAAGAGAGAGTGGAACAACCTTCCCCGTAACTTCGACGGAGATGTTGAGTGCATGATTGTGGTTTGGCCCAATCTTGGGGATTTTTTTTTCGGAAAAGGATATCATTCGGGTAAAGTTCAAGCATCCGACCAAATTTACCACTTCTTCTGGTGTGGTAGAAGGAGGAATTGTGGGTTCAGTGAGAAACTTGATCAAAGCATTTTTGTGTTGTTGAGAAGACATGAAAATCCCCCATAGAGTGATGTTAGCTTGAGTTTTCTTCAGTTGATCGAGGATCTTGATCTCCTCGAGGGTCATTTCTTGCATAGGAAGGTTTTTAATGCCCTTCCCTTTGTTATTAGCTGGTAGTGAGTTTGGGATCTTATAATGACTCATTGATCTGGTTATGTGATTTACTGGAGAAGGGAAAAACATGAATCCCGTTTCCTCGTCGATCTCGGGTTATTTTGTCACCTTGTTTATTTTTCTGAGGAGTTCTTCAAATGATATCATTCCAAACATGTCGGCTATTGGGCCAGGTTTCTCGAAAGATTATTTTTCATTCGAATCTAGGAATTCTTCCCCCCATCTGGTGGCAACAATTTTGTCTTTCCATGGGAAGTCGATACATTTCACAACTTCAACGGCTTCTTCATACAGATCTTACCAATCGATGGGGATGTGTAAGGGTGAAGGGACCAGGCGCCCTTGTAGCTTCAAAGCATCAAATAACTTGGTGATACTACAAATGTTGTTGGGTTGTCAGAATAATTCTACCATAATCTAGACAACATCATCCAGGCTGATTTCATTGGTTGGTACTGTGACACCCTGCCTAATAAGATACCGGGCGATCACTCCTATATCAAATTTTAACAGGAGTCTCATATGGATCATTCTTAGCATCACTGTCAAAAATCCATTTAATTACTAATAACCTATTAGTCCGGTTTCAAAATTTTACTTAACTACTCTTTTTAACAACTACAATTAAAACATCCACAAAAATTTTGCGAAAATGAAACTGAAATGAAATAAAATAACCGAACACTCGGTCAAAATATACAACCATATCGAATGCTGTGCAAAAATAATAAATAAATGAAATTGGACCGTTGGCCCGAATGTTTATACAATACCTCCTATCTAGAGTACAAAAATGGAAGTGTCTATCAAAAACCTGCACGCATCCACAGCTGCTGCAACTGACGTCTGACCCGAAAAAAGTTCCATCCAGGCGTCCATGTGTCTGGACACCTATATAATATATATATATATATATATATATATATATATATATATATATATATATATATATATATATATATATATATATATATATAGCAAGAGAGGGAAAGTAGATAAATGGGTTAGAGCCCGAGTTTGACAATATTTAGCAAGTGCATAAATGCCTTATTATTTTGAAAAAGGTTTTATCTCATATTTAAGTTTGGTATCGCACTCCCATGAGATACCCCTGACCTCTCTTCTATTAGTGCACACCTAACGCACCCCTCAAAACATCCTAGTCAAGCTACCCTGCTAAACTAGTCTATCACCAAACTACCATCTACCCTAGATAGTCCAAGAGCTAAGGGCTAAAATTCCCTCCATTCTCAACATTGCACTAAGTTCGTGCGTGGGGTGTCTCGTGAAGCGAAATCCAAACAAGAAACCCCCCCGATACACTACTACTTGGAAGGGTTAATGGTAGAGATCCATTAGGCCCGTAGCACAAAAAAAATGTATAAATACATATTTATATACATCTTACAATATACATCCGGATAATATCTCCCGGAGTGAGGATTACCAATTGAATTTCATCTTTATAATACACATCCGGATCTATCTCCCGGACTGAGGATCCATATACAAAGTGTTTATCAATACTTATCATATTTATCTCAAAACTTTCCATTTCCTTTCTTATATCCAGGAAATGTATTTAGAAGCCAACTCATTAGCATGAATTGCTTTAAAATATCATATAACTTTTTAAAAGCCAATTTTATTATCATAAATATGCTTTTCCTTTTTAAAACATCCCATTTCCCTTCTTACATCCAGGAAATGTAATTAAAAGCCATTTCTACTATCATAAAAGTGCTTTTACCATATCATATGCTTCCATTTCCCTTCTTCCATCCGAGAAATGTATGCGAAGCCAATCATTTATCCCATTTCCCTTCTTATATCCGGGAAATGTATTTAAAGCCAATCCATTATCATGAATTGCTTTAACAAATCTAAGATCATACCTCCGATTTTCCCCACTGGACGCGCCCCTAAATGGCTATCATCTACCAGGGCCTATCAAACAAGACAACCTGGGAACCTAACAACGTCGGGAAGAAGACATATGCCTGTGGGAAAGTCAAGACCACACCCAGAATCTCTTAACCAACGCAGTAAAATATAATCGCCATATGGAATATGACTATATCCACCCTGCATTCATTAGCCAGGGAGCATCACCATATGCACGCAACTTCCCTTATGATAGCGATTTAGGGAGGTGTGTAACCATAATTTTATTAATTATGAAAATCTTTTCTTTTCCATTTTGAAAATATTCATTTTTACATTTTCAAAATCATTTACATCATACCATACATATATACTTTAAATGGCCATCATATCACATAGTATATACATATACCATATATTCCTCCTCGAATATATAAATGGCCATATGCCAAGTACATCTAGCGATGACCAATAATCCCAAAGATTCCCTTAAGGAATCATAATCATGCATTTATATAAGCATGATACTAAACCCAAAGTATTTCCTTACTTTAATAATCACGTTATACCTCAATCCTATCTAAGGTATTGGATATCTCCAATGATACCATTTCACTCTAAGTGAAATATATAAATATCTATATCCGCAAATTATCCTAATTATCTCGTAGGATATACTAACTCCACAATCGATTATAATTATGCTTCCTATATGCATAATTATATAGGCCTAAATGCCCACCGAAATAACCTAGGGATTTATCTTTCCCGAATAACCTTAAATTTAATGGGTTACGGTTTTCATTTTTATGAACCCAAGGACTACCTCTTATCCATATAATCATTTAAAGGTCCCCACTATAATTTAGGAACCCTAAACCATCAAATTTTACAATTATACTATTTTCCTCAAAAATATAATGTAAGGGTTATACATTTAAACCCACATTTAACCCTCCTAAATTCCTTCAGTTAGAGGACCCTATAGTCCTAAAAGATCCCTTATGTTATCACATAATTAACCCCTAAGAAAGATGAAATGGAATCTATCCCATACAAATAACCCTAGAAAAATTGCCAACTTTCAGCAGGGGTCGATCGATCGACCCATGGCTGTCGATCGTTCGAACCCCTATGATCGATCAATCGATCATGGCGAGCAGCTTCTTCTTCGAGAAGTTGTTTCAGCCATGGAAGTTTCCCCCAAGCTTCCATATATTCATCTAACGGCCTACAACTCCAACCAATAACAAATACACTTATAATACGGGTTCTAAACGTCCTAGAACCCGAAATTGCCAAATAATTTAGGTTAAAACCTAAGTTTCTCCAATTATAAAATTTTAAGGGTTTATTCGTTTTATCTCCCGAAAACCTATTTTATCCACGAAAACCCAACCCACAATCTTTAGGATTGGTTTATACCAAATTACGGTATGAGATATTTATGAAAAAATTAAATAAATCAAGTAAACACTTGCCTCGTGGATAAAATCCGATGTCCTCAAGCCGAATCCCACGGAGGCTGGTCGGAATCTCTCCCTTTCTCCTCTTTTCTTCCTCCTCTCTCTCTTGTCTCTCTCTCTTTTCTTTCTTTATGTATTATTTTCTCCCTCTCACCCTCCTTTTATAAGGATAAAGGGGTTTTAACCCTTAAAACCCCAAAACGACTCGTTTATTCAATTACGAGTTACTTTTAACTCCAAAATTACCTGAAACCCAATTTTGACAGCTGGACACTCTTTTTCGACTATCTCGGCCATTCTGAGACTCACGGTGTAGTTGAAATTCCCATCTGAGGTACTTGACCGCAACTCACCATTTCAACCCAACATAACTTAATGCGGGTTTTTCCAAATTAAATCTCACCTCGTGTCGCTTTACTCAACGGCGACATATAATTAAAATATTCCGACGTATATAATCCCAAAAATAATCACAACATCCATCGAAATTCATTTAATCCTCGAGAATCCCAAATATTAGTATTTAGGAAAATTCCCCAAAATCCAATTTATACTTAAAACGGAATTTAATTGTATCCAAAAGAACGGGTTGTTACAGGTACTACCCAACTATCTGACTCTCGGGCCCATTTTTGTGCTTCCAAGAACAGCGTACTGAATCTCTGGCAATCAATGACCATCTGTGAGGGAAATTTCATCCCGAACTCTAGGAGTTGGTTTAACACTTTTGACAATTCCATGCTTCCATTTTTAGATCGGGTACGGACAGTGATTCATGCTCTGGTAAGGAGTGACAGTGCCTGATCAGCGAGGCTAGTAGGGTATAGGAGGAAATATGGGAAAATTTGGAGAGGTTTAGGAAAGTATATGGGTGTGATTTGAGTTGTTGGATCGAATTCTGGGTTCTCTTCTAGAAAGATGGCATTGGCATGATTTGGGAGTGGGTTGTGACTAGAGTTTGGCTTAGGATTGGCTGGTGGGGCGATGGTTCCCTGATCAATTAGACCTTGGATTATATTTCGGAGGTGAAAGCATTGGTCAGTGGTATGGCGAGCAGTTTGGTGAAAGGCGCAATGGGCATCTACCTTGAAGTTTCTTGGGAGTGGATTTGGAAATGGACGGGGATCCAAAGGTTTGATAAGGTTTCAGCTTAACAAGGCTTGATAAACTTTGGAGAGGGGAGCATGGAGATCGGTGTATTCCTTTCAGACTGGTACAGGACGGCTTTATGGTGACCATGATGTGGTTGGTTGAGAGATGTTGTTGATGGTTGAGACTGTAGCACTGGCAGGTTTGTCATACTTTCTGGGGGTGAACTGTCCAAACACCTTCTTTGGGTCAACTTCTATTTTGGCAAGACCTTCCTCGATTTCTACTCCTACTTCTCTGAGAGCTCGAAAGTGAGGATAGTATTATCCTCCCATCATTTCCCGGACATGGGGTAAGAATTTGTTTTTCACTCTGCTGACTTATTCTTGCTCGGACGGCCGATTGGTCATGGTTGATGTTTTTTCCCTCCATCGGGCGATGAAGTTGCTGACTGATTCTATAGGGTTCTACTTGAGCAGCTCTAAATCACGGTGGGTGACCTTAAGCTCTTCATTATATGTGTAGTGTGACATGAATTCCCAGGCTACATCCTCCTAGCCACAAATTATGGACTCTTCGAGAGGCAAAAACCATCGGAGGGCGCTATCCTTCAAAGTTTGTTGAAATAATTAGGACATCACTTCTTCAGAAGCCCCTAATAGAATCATGGAACTTTGATAACTTCAGAGATAAACAATCGAGGATCCACTTCCTCCAAATTTCTTGATATTCAGCATCTTGAACTTCTCGGGTACCCTCGCTTTAGGATAAGGAGACATGTGGGTGTAGTCCATGTAATTCACCAAGATTCTGACTTGGTTAAGCTTCTTGGTGAGAATCTTGAGGTCTTCTTTGACTTTGTTCATCTCTTCTTCCTTTGAATCAATGATCATAGGCAAGTTAGACCTAGGCTGGGCAAGATTCAGCATAGGAAGCTGGGCAGGCGGCGACCCATTAATAGGAGGTGCACGTGGAGCGTGCTAATACTTTTTGGGAACACAAATAGTCTCGGGTGGACCCATAGCACGAGGGAATAGGGCCTCGGGATCTTAAAGAATGGTAACCTGGTTTCATTGCATATCTCGAACCTCGGTCTAGAGGTTGTCAATCTAGGACACAAGTTGAGGTAGGACTGCCGTCAAATTCGACTACACAACGGGTACTTGATCTGTGTTCTCCATGGAAAGCGAATGGATTCAGAACTCGAAAGGAGTAATAGGGGAATGAACTGAAATCTGGGGTGACTTGACTGAAGACCGAAGCCAATGAGGAGTCAGGCCAAGGGCTTGCGATCGACCTGAGAAGGCATAAAATGGGATTCATTTTGAGAGAGAAAAAAAAAGATGAAAATATTTTTGACATTTTTTTTTCTTTTTTTCTTTTTGAGATTGGAAGACAAAATATTTTGTTTTTTATAAAGAGAGGAGAAATGTTGTTCGATTTTTGATAAGGAAAGGAAAGAATATTTTTGGATTTTGGATAAAAAAAAAGAGAATTTTCTTTTTGGAGACGGTCTCAGCATGATTATTATCATGTTTTCACTTGTTTTAATTCTCTTAAATGGAAAATCAAATGCCAGACGGGACCCGAGCCTAGAAAAATTGGGTTTGTAATATATGCAAAACTATGGCTGGACTTGCGATCAGGATCATGGATAGGGTCCCGTTTTAAAAATGAGAAAAAATTCAGGCGGTAGGCCGACCCAAAATTTTAGCTGAGTTTAGGGTAGAAACCGACAATCTAACATGTGTGTCCTAGGCTTGACACCTAGATGCGGGTATGTAGTTGGTTGGGTGAAGTGGAAAGGGTTCCCCCCTTTGGCATGAATTCCACGATATATACATCTTGCTCTTGTGGGCAATAGGTACATGTGGACAAGACATTTGATATACCTGAGTGTACGTGAATTGCCTCACCATATACCCCATAGGAATGGTACGTGTGAGAGAGAATTCGATATACTCGGTGTACATGAACGATTTACCTACGATATAACTCCCGTCATGACTTCGGTCAAGCGGTACGATGCAGGGGGAACCGTTTGATATACGTCGAAGGTACTTGGCCAATGGAAGGTGAAAGTCATATCGCTTAGGCTAACTGCTCCCTACCAGACCAGTGCCCATCACGAAGTGACCCTCTAGTTACTGGGTAAAATTTGGTCAATAACAATGCTCTTTGGTGATGCCGTGTGAATCATGCATGATCCTCTTATTAGTATCTTATGAGAATGTCTTTTCGATTATGCCAAATAGGGAGCAAAGTACAAGTACCAATGGTTCACCAAATATGGATGGATGATGCATGCAACATGTGGATATATGTGACCATAAGTGAACATGGTGCGAAGTGTACATGGTGCGAAGTGGACAAGACATTTGATATACCTTACGTTGATCGTTATGATGGAACGATAACGCATGTGGAATAATATGCCACTAAAAACAAATATATGTATATATTATAAGATAGTGGAGTTTAGAAAAAATAGAAAATGAGAGAAAAAGTAAAAATAGGACTCGAGTCTAGGGTTTTACCCCGAGACGCCTACGTAGCCTCTAGAGACATCAAATTCCATATAGTTTGCATGCAAAACGAGGGGTGAGGTTTATCTCATAAATCCAATAAGGGGATTCTCTTATTTGTGTGTGTGTGTGTAGAAAAAGTGTTTTAGTTGTGAGAAAAGTGCAAGAAAAGTATGAGAATTCTCATTTGGAATTTATGATCAAACCCTCTTTTTCTTGTTTTTTGGGTTTTTTATTTATATAAAAATTAGAGATTAGAAATAATACTAAATAAAAAAGTATATTAGGATGTGTGAGATGATTTAATGAAAGTGCTAAGTAATAAAACAAGTTATTTCGAATTTATGAGAATTTAAGGAGAGAGTTGAGAAAATTGGACCTTCTCGAAGTTCTTGAGCTTGATATTGAATGTTGGAGAGCAGCCCTTGCACTTGGATGATGATGGAGAGTGGTTAATTCACCAAGTTTGATGAAAAGTGAAGGTTGGAAAAGGATTTGGATGTGGAAATCGTGCTAACTTTGAGAGAGGTTTTCTGGATTTGCTGAGAGTGATATCTATAAGATCTGGGATCCTCTTACAAGTGAGGTCATCCCTTCTTTTTATAGGCCCAGGACATTACCAATTGGCATAGCCATGTTCCTGGCAATCGGCAGGTGCATTTAGGCACACTGCCGATAGGCAGGGTCTAGGACCTGCCGTTTGGCAGTGTCTTTTAGGCCTTATCAGAAAATCGGTCGCAGAATGCAAACCATTGATCAGAATTGTGCACGGGGAAGAACATTAGAAAGGTAATTTAGAGACCTTATAAAGTCCTTGGACTGATCCCAAGTTCGGGAGTTGACTTTGGATCAAATATGGCTCGAAAGCATTCTTCAGTCCATTGGACGGGGAATTATCGGACGCAAATAGATCGTTCATCCGCATGGTAAGTTCGAATGGTGCACGGGGCCGATCGTTGGAAAGGTTAGGAGATGTTATTCGACATTACAAAGAGTTTGATCCGGTTCGGGGAGTTGACTTCGATCAACTTAGCCTTGGAAGCATTCGGTGACCTTTCGGAGTAAAACGGATCGTTCGTCCGTATCGTAAGTCAGAATCGTGTACAGGACGGACCGTTGGAAAGGGGTTTTAGTGCCCTTTGAAGATTCATTCAGTCTCAATGGAGATGAAGAGTTTGAATTTTGGTCAAACGGAGCCTCAGAGTGCCCGATGGCTTCTAGGTCAGTACTCGGGGTATGACCTGGGTTTGTAGTGGTGAAGGGAGGTGCTAGGGACCTAAGGATAGTTTAGGGCGTAACAGAATGGGGTGTCTATAGGTAAAAAGGAAATAAGACTTCTCTTGTCTCGGGGAATATTCTAAAGATGCAAAATCCAAGAACAAGAAAAACAAAGGTAAAGTCACGGGCCTCCACATGCCAAGCACTTCATCCCACTCACATCCAACATTGAGGAGGTCTTTACAGCAGGGGAAACTTAGGATCTCTTACCTCCACCAAATCCCGTGAGGACCACGCAAGAAAAAAGAGATAAATCTAAGTAATGTGAATTTCACAGAGACTATGTCCACGACACTACCGATTGCTTCCAACTAAAATAAACCATTGAAGTGGTAATCAATAAGGGTTACCTCAAAGAATTTGTAGTTGAACACATAGGTAGAGGTCAGTGAAATAATAATAATAATAACAAAAATAGTGACAATAAGGACGATGTCCCCTTAATTGACAAACATACCATTTTAAGATATTTTATCGATGATGGAATATCCTCTACAACAAGGAAACCCCACCTTAGAAGCATCCAATAAGAATGGGTGTAAGTTAACCATGTTTCTTTCCCAAATCAAGCCCCTAATGGGGGGTCCTATGATTGTTTTTTCTGAAACAAACCTCATAATGGTTCATCCACCTCATGACGACCCCTTTATTATCACTATAATCATAGGGAATGGAAATATGAAGATGGTTGAAATTGACACTTAGAGATGTGAAGATATCGTATTCTAAATAGATTTTGAGGCTATAAGATTTGGCACAAAACATATATAGCCGTCCACCACTCCCCTAATCGGATTCAATGAAGAAAGAGCATACTCCTTGGAATACATCACACTTCCCATCACCCTTAGTACCAAATATTATTGCACAATCATCCGGGATAAGTTCATAGGGGTAAATATTCCCACCACTTATAATCTGATCCTTTACATGCCATCGCTCAAGGGCTTAGATGTTTCCATCTCAACACAAAGGATGGTAATGAGGTTCTAGACCCTTGGTGTGTAGGAGTAATGTATGGGGACTAGGTGAACGAAATGTAGTGTTCTATCACTTACATGAAAGAGAAGACGATATCATAGTCCTCTCAAAGCCTGTCCGAGGAACTAAAAAGTACATATAAGTTCCCAATAGCACCATCCAAGTTTTTTCCTCCTCTACCACTATTTTAGAGTTCCTTCTGAAGAGTCTAGGCATAGAGTTATTAAACATGTATAATTTAGATCAATGAATGAGGAGAAAGAGTAAACAGGTGAGCCCGCTAAGGCCCTGATCATCATATGCATTTATGGGAGAACAAATACATCTTATGTTGGAGCCACTCATACATGATTAGGGTGGATCTTTAGGTCATGATCTACTAGCTCAGTATGGACCCAAACCATAAACTAGTACATAAAAAAGGTTATTTGGACCTTATAGGAGCTATAAGAACCCAAAATATTCGAGGAATTACTTTACTTAAAATAAACTAAAAACCTTAATTATCCTTACAAAGCATCTATATTCTATCAATAAAAAAATGAATCTAAAAAAAAATATAAGAAACTAAAATTAATACTCCATTTTTTACAAGGTGTCGATGATAAAAATTACACTTTTATATTCACAAACTGTACAATTTACAATTTTCTCCCAATAACTATACAATTTCTTAAAAACTAAAAATAATAAAAAGTTTCACTAGATAAATAATACATTATTTTAATACAACTTTTTTCCCACGTGCCACCCAAATTTCTTCAGCACCACTCGTCCCAAATACATAATCACCTTTGATTAAAAATTAAAAAATGGGAAACTACACCACAAGAATAAAGTTCTCAATACAATAACGATAAACAATAATGGAACAATAAGAACATCGTATACATATGTAATATAACTTTAATACCTCTTACTTTTGAGTAATTATTTTTATATTAAATTCCCATGTGGGTTAGTTATATAAAATAAAGGAAATTGTAGTAAATATTAATATAAGAAACTTAAGAGTTAATATTAAGGAGTACTGCATATTTACCATTACGTAAATGTAAATAGTCTAATATTATGTTATGTTGCGCCACTGGGCTTTCAAGCGACGGTTATGATTTTTATTCCATTCGGATTGTTATAAGAATGTTAATATGAGGTTGGAATATAAATTAATGACCGACATCCCAGATGTTAGTTTAAAGGGCACGGTTAGTCCGGGAACGGTTGAGATAGTCAAAATAAGTGTCAGGTGTGTTTTTGGGCTCCGAGGTACTTTTGGCTATTTATGATTTAAATATGATGTTACGAGTCATTTTAAGTAGGTAGTAGAATTTAATGTTAGACTTAATTCATTTGGGCATTTAAGTCTTGCAAGAGCATTTGTATCTCATTTGTGTATTTCTAAACCTAGAGAGTTAGAGAGGTGAGAGCTTGAGAGAACGAAGATAAAAGAGGAGACTGTCCATTTCGATCCCGGAATCGTTTCAAGGAAGAAGAAATGAAGACTAAAATGTTGAGGCAAGCTATTAAACTTGAATAAACATATGATTGTGTTGAATAAATTTCATTTATGGTTTGTGTTCTTGAGTTTGAACCAAATATGGTTATAGATGATTTTGGTGTTTAAACCCTTAGGTATTTGAGTTAGACATGATTAAAGTTGAATATATTTTTGGGTTATTGTGTATAAATGATTTGGTGAAGTTATTAATGGATGATATTAGATGTAGTGGAAGAATATAAATTTGAGGGATTTAGGGTTTATATCAACCCGTAGCCCTAACTGGGCATCTCGACTAGGGCGAATGGATTCGCCCTTCTTAGCGAATCGATTCGCTAAAATGGAGGCTATAGGTCTGGGGAACCGAATTGATTCGGGTTAAGGCTGAATCAATTTGGGCTTATACAGAAGGTAGGTTTCATCAGATGAATCGATTCTCTTTTTGTGCGAATAGATTCTCTTTTAGGGGCGAATCAATTCGGCCTTAGACGAATCGATTAAAAAATCCTGCTGTTTTATGAAAATTTTCCAACTTGGTTTCTACTCCCTTTCTTTTGGGTTTAAAGCTTAGGAACCTTCTATTAGGACGCATTAAGAAATATTATGACTTTATATAAAGAGAGTGGTACTCTAGGATGATAAGGGAGTGCTCGATCTCATTTCGGGGACTAGTTATAGGAGTATAATTCCTCTTTTCACCTATAAAACAAGAGTAGGGTTAGTGTAGGGTCGGGTAGTGTTGTGTTGGACCTTCTGCGGATAGTATGATAACAATTATCTCCTATAGCCAAATTTTATATTTACGTATGGTTTCAGATATAAGGATCATATGTTTAAATTAAAATACTCTATGACTATGGCACATGTACACATACCCCTCTAAATGCTATCATAAGGGAAGCACATAGTAGAGGCAAATCCCCTGGCTAATAATGCAGGGAGAGTATAGTCCTCATGCCACATTACCGGTCATTACATTGTATGATTGTATGATTCGAAGTGAGTTAATTTCGAGTATGGTTATGACTCACTATCGAAGGTATATGGCTGCTTCCCATGCGTTACGATTTAGGATAGCTAGGTTATCTTGGTTATAAGCCCTGGAAGATGATTGTACTTAGGGGTGCATCTAGTGGGGTGACTCCCGAAAGGATGGTCTTAGAATAGTTATTATATGATTGTAATTGTTCTCACTCAAAATGGTATTTTACACGAATGATTAATTGATTTAAGGAAACTGTGAACCAACTTTACTTGCGCATAGTCCTTAATGATTACTGACTTGTGAATATATATATTAAATTTATAAACTTGGCATGTGGAATATAATTAGGCTGATCTTTTTAAGTAAATGGGTAGTTTAACTAAACATGAATTGTACACGTTAGGATGTGCACTTAGAAGAGAGGTGAGTATGGTTCCTTGAAAGAAGAGCGAACTTAACTTGTTTATGGAAGTTAGCATTTTATTCGGATATATATCATATCCAACCGGGCCATAACCCATTTATATTTCTTATTCTTGTGTGGTTATTATATATGTTCAGGTGCTTCGCCGCATGGGCACCCGCTTTGATTTTCCTTCCAAGTGTTAAGGAGCTACAGCCTTTTGCGGATGTTGTAGGATTTTTATAGTATACACATCAATTTCTTTTCATACTCTAGCTATGATTCCGTATTTCAATTCGGGCGTGTTGACTATGTTTAATATTCATACATACTATCATGCTTGGTGTAATCTTTTGTATTACTCTATTAACCGACAACTTCTTAGGTTATGTTTTGTAGAATTGGGAACAAACCGTTATATGCCTATATATCAACCTTCTATTATAAATTGAATTATGAAAATTTCTTTTAGCAAGATTCTAAAATTATACATGACATCCGTTTTCAAAATATTTGGTGGTTGTCTTGTATCATTATTATTATTATGCGTTAGTGATGCTAAGAACGAACCATTCAAGATTTCTATTTTTATTGGAGTATCGGGATGGCCACCTCTTATTTTAACAAGCGGGGTGTCGTAAATGGTATCAGATCATCAGGTTCTAGAGTCCTTAGGATCTATGCGGACTTATCACGTTATACCGTAGAGTTCTTTGATATAGAGCCCTATTATTAGGACTATTTTTCTTATCTGCGTGTACGATTTTATCGTAAGGATAAATTGTTTGGACTGTATATTAACTCAGTTGCTTTTTTTTATCTCGGATGCCGCCTAAACGAGGTTGCCCAATAAGGGTAAATTTAGTAAAAGACGATGTAGAGCCCCAACCACCGCACGACATTATAAATGCGACGGAGGTGGCTAATATTGTGGCCCAGATGGTAAATGCTGCAATGACCGCTATGGCACATTAATTTCCCGAAGATCGAAAACCGGTAGAACGGGTGCCTCAAGCCCATACGGGACCTTCCTCATGGGAAAAAGTTCGATAATCCTTCCTGAAAGGACATCCTCCATAATTTCAGGGTGGAGCTGATGTGATTCTTGCAAATCAATGTAAGAAGGATATTCAATTCCATCTTCATATGGTGGAATGTAGTGAAGAATGGAAATAGATTCTCACCACTTTAAACTCATGGGAGCAGCTCTCCAATGGTGGGAGTCGGTGACCACTCCGGAACAAAGGGATATCATGACTATCTCACATTCTGGACTTTATTTGATCAAAAGTACTTTCCTCCATAAATCCAAAAAGAGATGAGGAGGAAGATACAGGTTGTCATTCAAGGAGTCGAACAGTGGCAAAATATGAAGAAGAATTTGCTCACTTAGAAAACTTTGTGCCGGACGAGGTAAACCCAGAAGAAAGGAGGATTTCAAAATTTATTGGGGGTTTGAGTTAGAGTATAAGGAAGCATCTGTTGGGGAACCCGGCTTTGTAACCTCTTGGTAATGTGATGAATGCAGATTTAATCCATTGACAGGATCACCGCCTTCATTTGAAGGTGAGTAAGAAGATAAATTATTCTAGTCAATCTTGTAAACAATGAGGGAATGGTGCTAGTGGAGAACTACCACCACCACAACAATTTGGGAATAAACAGAAAGACTAGGACCTCCAACTAGGGACTCGGCTAAGAAACAACGTCTTAGGGGTTTCAACGTTGGCGAAGGTGGTTTCAGGCACTTTAGGGCGCTCAGCAACATCAATAGTTGGGCCAACTGGGCCAAATGGGTAGAAGGGATAATGGGGGTCGAGGGGAGTAGGGCCAAGGTGCGGGGAAGTTTTGGAACAGCAACCGAGACTGACATTTGGAGTGTTTTATGGGTCGTTGTTTTCAGTGCAGTGAGACAGGTCACATGAAGAGAGCTTGTCCACAGTTGAACAGGGGGGAAATTTCCAGGAGGCCCTCAGAACCCGCAGGTACAACCACAACCTCCAACACATATCCCAGTTATCCCACTACAATAGGAACAACTTTAGTTTGGTCATATGTACAATATCTAAGATGCTTTATTTCCCCAGCACCGATTGAGGGTAAGTTTCCCATTCATGGGTTTGTGGGTCGGGTGTTATTTGACACTAGCGCCACACACTCATTTATTGCTAGGCAATTTGATATTTCAACAACATTGTTTAAGTCTGCCAAAAGTACTTTCACTAGTGTCGAGTCTTCTATGGGTGATGGTTCACTTATTCTTTGTATTTGTAAAGGAGTGGGAATAAACCTGGGTAGTTGCGCTTTGAGGCTGACTTACTCGTCCTGAATATGGTTGGGTATGATGTTATTTTGGGAATGGATTGTTTAGTGAATTGCCGGGACATGGTATATTGTTATGGGAGGAATATTGTTTTTACCATTCTAGGGCAATAAATTTTCTTGGTGGCTATGCATCTTCCAGAGGGAGGTTTGAGCACCCACTTGCATTATATGAAGGAGGAGACTTTACAAGAATTCATGATTTCCTTAGACTCAATTACCGTTGTTAGGGAATTCGAAGATGCCTTTTAGGAGATCCCTGGCTTACCTCCAAGTCGTGAGATTGAGTTCGTAATTGACTTAGTGTCGGGAACCAGGCCGATCGCGCGAGATCCATACCGTATATCTCTTTTAGAAATGAGGGAGTTAAGGGATCAAATTCAACAACTGTTGGGATATGGGTTCATTTGGTGTAGTACATATCCATGGGGTTCCCCTGTACTAATCGTAAGAAAGAGAGATGGTTCCCTCTGATTATGTATCAACTACCGTGAATTGAATAAGGTGACCATCATAAATAAATATCCGTTACCTCGAATCGATGACTTGTTTAATCAATTAAGAGGAGTGTCGTACTTCTATAAAATATATTTGAGGATACGATACAATCAGTTGAGAATCCGAGAGCAAGACGTGTCGAAAACTGTATTTTAACAAGGTACGGGTCCTATGAGTTCTTGGTTATTCCCTTTGGGCTAACAAATTCTACTGCAATATTTATGGACCTTATGAATAAAATATTTTGGGAATTTCTAGACCAGTTTATGATCGTGTTTATTGACGAAATTCTAGTCTATTCTCGGACTGAAGTTGATCATGCCGAACACTTGCGATTGGTCCTGCAAACACTAAGGGATCATCAGCTTTATGCCAAGTTTGAGAATTGTGGCTTTTTATTGTAGGAAGTGCAATTTTTGGGGCATATCATGACAGCTGAAGGTATTTCCGTGGACCCAAACAAGTTTGCAGTGGTGAGGGAATAGGATCAACCCGTGATGCCAACTGAGACCCGTAGCTTTCTGGGATTGGCATGGTATTATCACCATTTCATTAAGGGATTTTCCAAAATTATCGGCCCTTTAATAAACTTGACCCGGAAGGGAGTACGATTTGTCTGGGATGACTCATGTCAGCTAGCTTTAGACGAGCTGAAGGATAAATTAACTTTTTCTCTTATACTTGCATTAGCAAGATCGGGAGTGAACTATTTGGTCTTCACAGGTGCCTCTCTACAAGGATTAGGGGGTGTGCTAAAATAGGAGCATAAAGCCATTGCATATGCGTCTCGCAAGCTTAATACCCATGAAAGGAATTATCCCACGCATGATTTAGAGATTGCCGGAGTGGTCTTTGCCTTGAAGATATGGAGGCACTATTTCCTGGGTGAGAAATTTAGTCTTTTCACGGACTACAAGTCGTTATAATATTTGTTCTCACAAAAATATATAAATATGGGGCAACGATGGTAGTTGGAGTTCATATGGACTATTAATTAGATATTCACTATCATCCAGGCAAGGCAAATTTGGTAGCTACCCGTGGGGCAACTAGCGGAGGTATGGAAAGCCAAGTGGAAAGAAGTTGACTAGGATGATGTCGTAGACAAAGCATGCATGTCAGTGTTAACCGTTACACCTGCTATTATGATACGAGTCGTAAAAGCGTAAGGAAGGGATAAAGACTGTCAAGACCGGGTATGTAAATTGTTGACCGAGGGAGTAGAGTCCTACTCTATTAGTTCTCAAGGTGGGTTACATTTCCATAGAAGACTTATAGTCTCGGATGAGGGAGACTTAAGGTGTGCTTTCATGATGAAATCTCGTGGTTCAAGATTTTTAGTACATCCAGGCGGGGACAAAATGTATCAAGACATGCATTGTCAATATTGGTGCATGAGAATGAAAATGGCCATTTCTGAATTTTTCTCCCAGTGTGCCACTTGTCAATTGGTGAAGGTGGACCACCAGCGGCCATTTCTGATTTGCAACCATTAGAAATACTGGTGTGGAAATGGGAGAGTATCTCAAATGATTTCATCACAGGATTGTCGACCTCGCAAAGTGGTCGTGATTCCATTTGGGTAATTGTCGATCGTTTGACCAAATCGAAACACTTCCTACCACTGCGGAGGGATTACAATACAACACGCTATGCCCAGCTCTTTATTGCAGAAATTGTGAAACTTCACGGGTTACTAATCAATATAGTGTCGGATCGAGGAAAAATTTTTGTATCCTATTTTTAGCGAATTTTCCAAGAGGCGATGGGATCGAATTGCGATTGAGTACAACATACCATCCCAAACCGATGGGAAAATGAAGAGGGTCAACCAAACGTTAGAGGATATGCTTCGAATGTGCGTACTTGATTTTAAAGGAGGGTGGGAACGATACCTTCTGTTGGTTGAATTTGCATACAATAATTCGTACCAATTTATGATAGGTATGGAACCGTACGAAGCATTGTATAGCCGACCATGTAAATCACCTGCTTGTTGATTGGAAGTAGGATAAAATAAGCTCCTTGGACCTGAAATGATCTAGGGCAACACTTTGAAAATTGAGCTTCTTCGAAATCCCATATGAATTGTAGAAGATCGCCAGAAGATCTATGCTGATACAAATAAGAGTCATGCGGAATGGTAAGTGGGGGATCAAGTTTTAGTGTCGGTATCCCCGATGAAAGGTGTGATGCAATTCGGGAAGAAGGGAAAACTTGCGCCACGCTATGTAGGTCCTTTTCCCATTATTGAAAAGGTAGGCCCCGTAGCTTATCAACTTGCATTGCCGGAACACCTACGATAAATTCATGATGTATTCCATGTCTCAACTTTAAAGAGGTATAAAAGATGTGAAGGAGCCCATTAGCATGTTTCGTTAGACGATATTGAGTTGCAACCCGATATTTCATATAAAGAATAATCGATTGCCATTCTAGACCATAGTGAGCGTAGACTAAGATTGAAAGTGGTACCCTTAGTCCGAGTCCAGTGGGGACACCACAATGTTGAGGAATAGACTTGGCAACAAGAGGAGGATATCTGAGAAAAGTACCCACACCTCTTTCTACAAGGTACGCCTAAAATTTTGAGGGCAAAATTCCCTTGTAAGAGGGGAGTATGTAATACTCTTTACTTTGGAGTAATTATTTTTATATTAAATTGCCATGTGGGTTAGTTATATAAAATAAAGGAAATTTAAGTAAATATTAATTTAAGTAATTTAAGAGTTAATATTCAGGAGTATTTCAGATTTACCATTACCCGAATGTAAATATTGTAATATTATGTTATGTTGAGCGTCTAGTTTTTAAAGCGACGATTATGATTTTTATTACATTCATGTTATTATAAGAACGTTAATATGATGTTAGAATAGAAATTAATGAATGATATCGATGTTAGTTTAAAGGGCACGGTTAGTCCGGGAACGGTTGAGATAGTCAAATTATGTTCCAGGTGTGTTTTTGGTCTCCGAGGTACTTTTGGCTAGTTATGACTTAAATATGATGTTACGAGTCATTTTAAGTAGGTAGTATCATTTAATCTTAGACTTAATGCATTTGAGAATTTAAGTCATGCAAGAGCATTTATATCTCATTTGTGTATGTCGAAGCCTATAGAGTTAGAGAGAACTGAGAGCTTGAGAGAAGGAAGGGAAAAGAGGAGATTTGTCATTTCAAGCCCGGAAATGTTTCAACGAAGAAGAATCCGAAACTAAAATATTGAGGCAAGTTATTAAACTTATATAAACATATGATTATGTTAAATAAATTGCATTTATGGTTTGTGTTCTTGAGTTTGAACCAAATATGGTTGTAGATGATTTAGGTGTTTAAACCCTTTGGTATATGAGTTAGACATGATTAGAGTTGGATATATCAGTGGGTTATTATGTAGAAATGATATGGTGAAGTTATTAGTGGATTGTATTGGATGTAGTGGAAGAAAATAGATTTGGGGGATTTGGGGTTTACATCAACCCATAGCCCCAATTGGGCATATCGACCAGGGCGGATCGATTCGCCCTTCTTAGCGAATCGATTTGCTAAAATGAAGGCTACAGGTCTGGGGAACCGAATCGATTCGGGTTAAGGCCGAATAAATTCAGGATTAGACGAAAGGTTGGTTTCATCATCCGAATCGATTCACTTTTTGTGCGAATCGATTCTCTCTCAGGGGTGAATCGATTTTGCCCTAGGCGAATCGATTCGAAAATCCTGTTGTTTTATGAAAAAATTTCAACTTGGTTTCTACTCCCATTCTTTTGGATTTAATTCTTAAGAACCTTCTCTTAGGATGCATTCGGAAATATGATGACTTCATATAAGGAGATTGGTAATCTAGGATGGTAAGGGAGTTCTCAGGCTCATTTCGGGGACTAGTCATGGGAGTATAATGCCTCTTTTGTCCTAGTAAACAAGAGTAGGGTTAGTATAGGGGCGAGTAGTATTATGTTGGACTTCGGGGGCTAGTATGATAAAAATTATCTCCTGTAGACAAATTTTGTATGTACATATGGTTTCGGATATAAGGATCGTATGTTTAAATTAAAATAGATTATGACTATGGCACATGTACACATACTTGTCTAAATGTTATCATAAGGGAAGTACGTAATAGAGGTGAATCCCCTGGCTAATAATACAGGGAGAGTATAGTCCTCAAGCCACGATACCAGCCGTTACATTGAATGATTGTATGGTTAGAAGTGAGGTAATCCTGAGTAGGTTATGACTCACTATCGAAGGTATATGTCCTCTTCCCATGCGTTACGATTTAGGATACCAAGGTGGTCTTAGTTATAGTCCCTGGAAGATGACATAACTTAGGGGTGCATCTAGTGGGGTGACTCACGAAAGGATGGTCTTAGAACCGTTATTATATGATTGTAATTGTTCTCATTCAAAATGGTATTCTACACGAATGGTTAATTGATTTAAGGAAACTATGAACCATCGTTAATTGTGCATGGTGCTTAATGATTATTGACATGTGAATATATATATTAAATTTATAAACTTAGCATGTGAAATTTAGTTAGGTTTCTCTTATTAGGTAGATGGGTAGTTTAACTCAACATGAATTGTACGCGTTAGGATGTGCACTTAGAAGAGAGGTGAGGATGATTCCTTGAAAGAAGAACGAATTTAACTTGTTTATGAAAATTAAAATTCACAACTGCCATGCATTTTATTCGCATATATATCATATCAAACTGGGCCTGACCCTTTTAATATTTCTTCTTCTTGTGTGGTTCTTATATATGTTCAGGTGCTCTGCCACATGGGCGTCCGCTTTGATTTTCCATCCAAGTGTTAAGGAGCTACGACCTTTTGCGGATGTTGTGGGATTTTTACAGTAGATGCATCAATTTATTTTGATACTCAAGCTATGATTTCGTCTATCTATTTCGGTGTGTTGTATAAGTTTAGTATTCATACATAATATTATGCTTGGTGTTGATGTAAAAAATTAGATTATATCTAATTATTTAATCACATGTAAAATAAAATGTGACAAAGAGATTTTAAAGTGGTTCAGCCTTGTAAGAATGGCCTACGTCCACAGTTTCTATTATTACTGACTGTTTGGGAATTCTTGATTACAAGTTTAGTCAAGAAATTCCCGATCCCCTTACAATGAGGATGATATAATGTATTTATAGCCCTCAGGCTGTACATGTGAAAGGGTAATACATAGCTGTCCATTAGTCCTATACATCTGTATGATAATAATAAGTATTTAATGCGCAGTTAATCTGTTGGTTATCCTCCTATTAATGCTCTGTTCGAGGTGCAGCTCGGACCGCCTAAGCTACTCGGACCTCCTAAGTAGCTCGGTACTCATAAGTTGTTCGGTGTATTAAAGTTCCTCGGAGAAATATTGTTGGTCGGAGCGTCTGAGTTGATCGGGGAAGCAGAGTTCCTCGTTGCAGTATGGTTCCTCGGAGAGCATTTATTGCTCGGAGTATCTGAGTGGGTTAAGGTATTGTTCAGAAGTGTTTGTTATTGCCACACAGATTGCCATGTGTCTTCACTCAATTGAGCCATGTCAAAAGACAAAATTTGGTATCAACAGAAGCCCCCAATGTTTCACAGTTCAAAATTTGAGGAGTGTGGAACATTCTTTCTCGAAATATGGCTGTTTTAAATGGTCATCTTGAAATTTAGGAGTATTTTCTTTTGTATTTATTTCTCCTTCCAAATTCGTAGAATCGAACATTTTGAATTTTTATAACCGCTTCGATTCCCCTGCCCTTTTTGTCTTTTTAGCCGTTGGTAATGTAACCGTATCTTTTTGTAATCATTATCTTTGCCCATTCCCAAGACAGGTGATTTAAGCATTGCAGAAAATCCCCTCATCTTCTACTTTTTCAAATTTGTCTCTTTGAGTTTTCCATTATCTCTCTCTCCTGTGCGTTCATCCCTTTCATCATTCGTTGTCAACAGACTCATCCTTTTTACTGTAAGATCTTCTTCTTTCTCTTTCATTTCCTTTACTCGTCATGGTTTACCCTGTAGAGTTGCTTGATAAGTTTCGTTCTGATTTCTCTATTACTTCATGGGTTATTTTGGAGGAACTTTCTAAGCCTTCAAATTATTTTCGTTTGGCTGAGGGACATTGGTTCTCCAGTATCTTTGTCGCTGAATATGGCTTTTCTTTTTCGCCAAGCCCTTTATGTCTGGAATTCTGTCAATATTTTGACGTGGTTCCTGAAAGAATAGCCCCCAATACGTGGAGAATAGTTAACGGAGTTCATAGATTAAATCAAATTCATGGAACTCGTATAGGAATTCCAGAAATTATGTTCTGTTATAGATGGGTTGTTGGTGACAATTCTTTTTATTTAAAAACTAGGTTTTTAAATAGGGCTTTAGTGGTCAATCTCCCAGATGCCAATAGGGACTACTTCGAGCACGGCGTTGTTATGAAACATTGGCAACACCCTCCACTGGCTGGAAATGATGTGTACCAGGGTTCTAGATGTCCTCCCTCTGGCAATGGGATAGGTTGTTTTTATTTTATTTTATTTTTGAAATTATGCTTCCTTTGTGTTTGATAAAATGTGTCACTGATATTTTAATTTTCATTTATTTGCAGTTGACAGCAAAAGAAAGTCTCCCAAAGAGACAGAAGTTAATTAAAACATCCCAAACTTATCTGGAGTTTGTATCAGACTGTTGCTGACGGGCATATCAGGTCAGCTTCATATTTGTTGCAGTATAAGAGTTACACCTCATCTTTTACTGCTCATCCGGTGATAAGTGAGGTAGAACCAGTACCTACTTCTGCAAGTTCTTCGCTTGAGTCTCATATTTCTCTGAGTGAAAGAATGAAGAAAAGAAGAGCTCCTTCAATCTTTGAGAAATCTTCCTCTGTTGCTGGAGAGGCAAAGAGAAGTAAACATGATGTTCCAGAAGAGGGGATAAAGAAAATTGATGCACCCCCTATGGCTACTACTGTGAAAGTTACCGAGAAGCCCTAGTGGCTCCGAGCAAGGACGCTGTTCCAAGCGAGGTGATTGTTATCTCTCCGACTAAGACTACATCGTTAGTTGAGACCATTCCTGTACCCCCGAGGAAGCTGGAGAAGAGCTCCTCGGTCAATTTGGCTGAATCCATCTCTCAGCCCCCGATTACTGGAAGTGGTGTTCCCACTTTTGTTGCCCCGAGCTCTGCCATGAGCTCGGTGAAGTCTTGGATCATTCTCGAGATCCAAGGTATGGAAGAAAATATTTCTCGGGACATGGTTACCTCATTAGCTACTCATCATATAGCTTCTGTAAGTATCATTGTCCTAAACTTTCATTTTTACCTTGTTACATCTATGTACTGACTTGATATCATTTTCTTTTCCCAGTTGGTGACCTGTTTTAATACCATTTTAAAGAAAGATGAAGCTATTAAAGCTTCAAGCTCCCTGTCTAGTGTAGAGGAAGCTTTGGTGGGCCTGACGCAGTCTTTGAAAGATTCTCGTCAGAAGTATAATGATGATAAGGCTATTTGGGAGGAGAAACTTGGTTCCACCGAGCAGGAGAGAAACCAAGCTGTTGAAGTCTCCAAAGGTTTGGAGAAAAAAGTAAAAAACTTGGAAGAGAAGAATAAAGAGCTCGATGAGAAGCTCAAAAATTCTAGGGAGCTTGAAAGTAAGCTCAAAAATGCTGAAGAAGAGTTGGGCCGACTTCGTGAAGTAGGTCGTCAAAAGGAAGAAGTAGAGAATAAGCTGAAGGATGCCAAGGATCTTCTTTCCAAGAAGCTTTCCTTGGAAAAAACGAAAAGCAAGTTGGCTATAAAAAAAGTCTTTCAGCACTGGCTGGGATAAGGGGTGGAATAAAGGTCTGGCTGCCATGATGTCGCAGGTGGAATATGGTAGCCACAAATACTTTAGGGATGGCTGGGTCGCTGCTCTGCAAGAGATGAAGGTCGATGAAAATTCTGACCTATTTCAGCAACACATCCCGGGCCCCCCTCCAACTCCTGAAGAAGAAGAAGAGGATGAAGCCGCCTCTGAGGAATCCTCCATGGTGATGGGAGATCAAATTCCTTATTCTCCATCTATCCAATCGACCAGCGAGAAACTTCAACCATCTGTTGTTTCAAATGAGCAACTTCCATCACTCCTCGATCAACCATCTGTTCCATCCGAGCAACCTACATCCTCATACCAGCCTCCCGAGAAAGTTATGGGAGACAAGGAAAAGGTGTAGAGTTGTTCGGATTTTTCTCTCTGTTTATTTTTCTTTATCAAATGTAACTCTAAATTTTGTACTTCTCATTTATGATGTAATAAAATTTGAAGTTTTGCTTATTGATATTGTTGTTTCTCTTCTTCATGCTCTGTTTGAACTCTTATTGATTATTGCTTTCTCTTCCTTTACTAGTTTATGGCCATGATGGAGTTATTGTCTGCTCATGATACAAAATTATTGAGGCAATGCAATGAGTACTTTAAAGCTGGTCATACAGATATGAGTGCAACACAAATCGTTGACATCCTCGGTCAAGGTGCTTCATAGCAAGCAATTTTAGCCTACCAGTATTTGAAGTGCCTGCTTGACCGTGCAGTGGCTAGCAATATAGCATATTATGAAATGATTGAAGATCTCTAAGGAACTCTTGAAGACAACAACAGTATAAGGAATCTACAGCCCTTTTGCACGAAGGATATGAGAAGAAGTATCAGCAACTCAGTGCTGATAAGGGATACGATAAACTGTTTGCTGCTTACGATGTGAGGGAGATAACTTTAAAGGGTGAGGTCGAAGAGCAAAGACAGATAGCTGAGTTGTTAGAGAAGGAAAATAATAACCTGTAAAGAGAGGTGTCTCAGTTGAAGTCTGCAGCTTCCACCTCAAACTCTTTGGTCCCTGTGAACGATGATGGATTCTCTTTCTTGGAGGTCGAAAATGCCAACCTAAGGGATGAATTAGGAACCTTGAAGATAGCTGGACCTTCTACGTCTACTCGGGGATGAGCAAGAGCTCCTCGGGGATGAGCAAGAGTTTCTCGGATTACTGTCGAGGAACAGAGAACTCAATCTGCTCTGGAGAACCAGGCCTTCCAACTGATGGAAAAGAACCAGGCATTGGCTGAGATGTCTAAGAAGATCAGGAATCTGGACGAGCAGCTTTCTGCTCAGACGTCTACCTTGGAGAATAAAGAACTCTTTATAAAAAGTCTTCACAAGCAGTTGGAAAGGTTGACTTATTAGTTCCACAAGCAGCCCAGAGAATTTTGGATGGCTGGCTACAATGAGGCTCTTTACCATTTGGATGATCGGATCCAAAATGAGAATAATGAAGGTTACAAACAAGGGTGGTTGAATGCCTTGGGTGTACTGCAACTGGAACAAGGTCACTACTTGTGGGATTATCATAATCATGGGTTGCTCGACTTGCCAGTGCCACCATTCAAACTCAACATGAGCTGGATCCCTGCCCAGGCAATCCCTCAGTGTTTGATTTCAAAATACCTTGGCGATTATAGTCTCCATTCCAATGCTGAAATATCTCGCCCCGAGCACCTACTCGATCGACCATCTGTGATGAACATCAGGACGCTTAAAGATCTTAATTTCATAAACTCCCTTTATGCTTTAAATGATCCTCCTGCTGGCGTGGAACCTGTTTCAAAAGCAGAGGGGAAGAAACCAATAGAATAGGAATCTCGATGTAATAATTAATTTGTATTTCATTCTTAATGTATTTTGTTTTTTGGATTTAATGAAAGACTTTTATTTTTGTTCGCGATCTTGATTGTCAATGCCTTGTGGTTGTAAAACACTTTATATATGTATATCTGTTAAAAAGATAACAACATTGTGTTATTTGTCGATCAACTTAGAGTTGATTAAAACTTATTGTCGACCAGTTTGAATTTGTGGTAATCATTTGACAACTAACCAAACTTAATGATGTTTTGTTTCTCGACCAACTTGGTAGTAATTTAAAAAGTTACGAGTATCAAAAATTTTTCTCGATCAATTTCTCGTATTCATAAAATGTTTCCGACCAACCAAGGTCGATAAATTTTCCTTCTCGACCAACTACAGTTAGTGGGTTTTTTCTTACCGACCAACTTTGGCACTTTTTGGAATAGTTTCTCTTCCTAACCAACCTTAGTTGGCATTTTTAGGAATAGTTTTACTTCCTAACCAACCTTAGTTGGAATTTTTAGGAATAGTTTTACTTCCTAACCAACCTTAGTTGGTATTTTTAGGAATAGTTTTACTTCCTAACCAACCTTAGTTGGCATTTTTAGGAATTGTTTTACTTCCTAACCAACCTTAGTTGGCATTTTTAGGAATAGTTTTTCTTCCTAACCAACCTTAGTTGGCCTTTTTAGGAATAATTTTTCTTCCTAACCAACCTTAGTTGGCATTTTTAGGAATAGTTTTGAGTAGTCTGAGTTTTGCTGAGTAGTGTGTAGCACTAGTATTTCGTAAAAAAATTCCAACAAAAGGAGAGAACTGGGCAGAACATTTCACTTTATTCATACTAACGAAAATGTATTACATGAGAGTTTACATCACTGATAATACTTGCGCAAGTGTTCTGCATTCCATGCATTCTTAAACTCCTGCCCCTCTAAAGTTGCTATTCTCTAGGTTCCTGGTCGAACAACTTTTGTAACTCGACAAGGTCCATGCCAGTTTGCTTCCAATTTGTTGTGCTTTTGAATCACTTTCTTTAGCACATAGTCTCCTTATTTCAGGTCCCACTTCTTTACTCTCTTGTTGTAGAACAAAGTTGTTCATTGTTGGTAAGCAGCATTCCTGATGGCTGCTTCTTCTCTAACTTCCTCGAGCATGTCTAAATCCAATCTTCTCATTAAGTCGCTGACAGGGGAATTGAAATTCAGTACTCTGTGTGTCGGGAGACCCAACTCGGCATGTATAACAACTTCACTTACAAATGCTAGCATATACGGAGATTCCCCTGTTGCTGCTCGGGGAGTAGTTCGATAAGCCCATAGTACTGATTGTAGCTCGTTGATCCAATTTGCTTTCGTGTAATTCAGTCTTTTCTTCAAGCCATTCAGTAGCATTCTGTTTGTTACTTTAGTTTGTCCATTGCTTTGGGGATGGCCTGGTGCCGAGTGGATCCTCAAGATATTTGAATGATGATAATAGGCAATGAACTCCTCGTTATCAAATTGTGTTCCATGGTCGGTAATGAATGCATGAGGAAGACCATATCTACAGATGATATTTTTCCAAATAAATTGACACACCTTCTCGTACGTCATGTCGACAAGAGGCTCAGCTTCTACCCACTTGGTAAAATAATCCACTACGACGACGAGATATTTAAATCTTCCTCTGGTCATTGGAAGTGGTCTGACCAAGTCAATTCCCCACATAGAAAATGGCCAAGAGGAAGTAATGGGTGTCAACAATGCTTGGGGAGTTCTTCGAATAGTGGAGAAGCGTTGACACTTGTCACATTTCTTGGCATAGGCTATACAATCAGCCCTCATCATTGTCCAGTAGTATCCTTGCGTCATAACCGTTTGCAAAAGCGTCCGACCTGCTACATGGGCTCCACAGGACCCTTCATGGATCTCTTCAATCAAGTCTTTCACCTCGATGGGATGCACACATCTTTGCAAACCTGCTATAATTCATCGTCTGTACAGAATACCATTATTCAGTACATAACGAGCAGCTTTAAACTTCATTTTTTTGGCTGCAAGTTTGTCAGTTGGTTATTCCCCCTCCTCAATATATGCCCTGATGGAATCCATCCAAGATGGTCCTAAATTAAAGGTAATAAAATTCATCGTCAAATCTTCATTTATACTCCGACCAGCTAAAACTTCAATTAGGATTATTCTTCGTAGCTCGGTACGAGTAGCTGATGCTAATCGAGCTAAGGCGTCGACCCTCGCATTCTCCATTCTTGGTATTCTGACAAGCTGAATAGCAGCAAATTCTGATACTAATTCCCTTGCCTTTGCATGATACCTAATCATTAATTCTCCTTTGGCTGCATATACTCCCATCATTTGATTTATGATCAATTGTGAGTCAATGAAGATAATAACCTGCTCTGCCCCCATGGTTTTTGCCAAACTAAGACCTGCAATCATGGCTTCATATTCAGCCTCATTATTCGTAGCTTTGAATTGGAAGTGTAGGGCATATTCCATGTCGACCTCGTCTGGACTATTAAGAACAATCCCTGCCCCACAGCCTGTTGTGCAAGATGAGCCATCCACATATAAACTCCATATAGGTAACTTGTCTTCAAATTTCTGATCTGACAGAGTTCCTCGGGGGAAAATTTGTTTCTTCCTTTCACCCTCTCCTCATATTTCTTGTTGTTCGTCGATCATCACTTCTTGCCCTTTTACCAACCTAAGTTGGTCTGGATTGAGTTTGATGATTTTGTAATATCCACAGGTTGATCGGTGAGCAGCTTTTTCTCCTTGGTGGTATCAGGATAGGTGAACTCTGCTATAAAATCTACTACTGCTTTCCCTTTAAGCGATGATCTGGGTTCATAAATTATGTCATATTCACCGAGCTCTATTGCCCAATACATCAATATTTCTGATTTTTCTGGTTTATGAAGAGCTTGCCTCAATGGCATATCGATATATACGACTATAGTATGAGCCTGGAAGTATGGCTTCATTCTTCTACTTGCCTCGATCAATGCTAGTGCCAATTTTTCCACCTTTGGATATCTGATCTCTGCTCCTCGAAAGGCTTTGCTAGTGTAATAAATCGGTTTTTGCACTCCATTCTCCACTCTTATTAATGCCGAGCTAACTGCATTCTCTGACACTGCCAGATACAAGTACAATTTTTCTCCCATCACTGGCCTGGACAATAGTGGAGGTGCTCCCAGATATTTCTTCAAGTCTTGAAAAGCCTTATCACATTCATCATTCCACTCAAAAGTCTTTCGGAGCATTTTGAATAATGGGAGACATATATCAGTTGCTCGCGATACAAATCTGTTGAGTGCTGCTACTCATCCTGTAAGACTTTGCACTTCTTTCATCGTCGTTGGAGATCGCAGCTCTAACAGAGCTTTGATCTTTTCAGGGTTTTCTTCAATGCCTCGTTGATTGACAATGTACCCGAGAAACATGCCTTCTCATACTCCAAATATGCACTTCGTCGGGTTCAGCTTCATTTGATATTTATCTAGTTGATCAAAGGTCTGCCCTAAGTGAACTAGATGATCAGCAGCTTTCTTTCTCTTTGTCAGCATATCATCAACATAGACGTCCATATTGCAACTGATTTGTTCTACAAACACCTTGTTCATCAGCCGCTGATATGTTGCACCTGCATTTTTCAAACCAAAAGGCATAACATTATAATAGTAAGTTCCCCTAGGGTTAATGAAAGAAGTACTCTCCCTATCTTCAGGTTTCATCTTGATCTGGTTGTATCCAAAATAAGCGTCCATGAAGATCAATAGCTCGTGTCCCGAGGTAGCATCTACTAATTGATCAATTTGGGGCAAGGTAAAATGGTCCTTTGGGCATGCTTTGTTGAGGTCGGTGAAATCTACACACATCCTCCATTTGTTGTTCTTTTTCTTTACCATCACCACATTTGCTAACCAATCTGGATATTTAACATCTTTAATAAAGCAAGCTTTTTGGAGCTTCTCGACCTCTCCCTGTATAGCTTGATTCTTCTCGGGACTGAATACTCTTCTTCTCTGCTTTACTGGCTTGATCTCCTAATTCACGTTGAGTTCGTGACATAAGAAATTTGGGTTTATTCCGGGCATATCCTCATGACTCCATGCAAAAGTTTGCTTTCTGCTTCTTAAGAAAGTTATCAATTTCTGTTATAGTGACGCCTCCAACGACGAACCTATTTGAGTTGTTCGTTCAGGGTGCTCGTCGTCCAGAATGATGTTTTCAGTAGCTTCCACCAGCTGGCCTTTCACGAGTTGGGACTCATCTCTAGGATTCAATGTTTCAATTTCTGCACCTTCCTCCACTTGATAGGTAGTAGTATTTTTCCTTGATTCTTCTAGTTCCTCTTGCTCGGCAGATGAATAGTAACATTCTCGAGCTACTTTTTAATCACCCTTCACAACTCCTACTCTGAAATTTATTAGAAATTTTAGGCATTGATGTACCGTAGATGGCACTGCCTTGAACTTCTTCAATCCTACCCTTCCCATGATGATATTGTAGGCTGATTGAACATTTTTATCCATTACGAAGAAGCGTATTCTTTCTGTTCGACAAGCAGGCCATGTACCAATGAATATATCCAATTTGATCGTCCCAAGTGGAAAAATTTTCTCGCCAGCAAAACCGAGGAGGGGTCTATGATAAGGATCCAGTTGAGATAGCTTTACATTTAAACTGTCGAAGCACGAGTAGAACATGATGTCTACCGAGCTACCATTGTCTACCAGTACTCTTGAAATCATTACTTCCTTCATCCTCATTTTGATCACCAATGGGTCATCATGAGGATATAGAACACCTGCAAGGTCGTTCTTTGAGAAACCAATGACCAATTTCTCTTTATTTACCTTTCTCGGGCGATCCTCCTCAGCTAGATTTATTCGTTGAATGTATGAGCAAGCTTGAGCCTCACAGAGGTAAGCTTTTCTCTCTGCAGCAAGGTCTCATCCTCCTGCATCTCCACCAGTAATAACATTACAATCAAATGACCCAAAGCGTATTGAAAATACCTCACATTCTGCCTGCCTTGGTCTCTTGGGAAGATCGGGGTCGTCTTCTGGATTAACTTCATGGTCTCTTTTCTTGTTCTCCTCTACTCGACGAGGATATCTTCACCTCTCTCTTGTTCGGTCGCTGTTTCTTTTTTCATTTCTACGATCAACATACTTTGCCAATTTTCCCCGTCTAATAAGTGTTTCAATCTCATTCCGAAAAGCTATGCAATTTTTGGTCATATGGCCATGATCTTTGTGAAAATCGTAATATTTTGCCTTATTCCTCCTGTAAGGGTCTGTCTTCATTTTATCTGGCCAGTTTAATTCCTCGTTGTTCTTGATTTCTTCTAGAACATGGTTGATGTCTATTTTCAAAGGAGTGTAATTATCAAATTTCTTCAATACCTCCCATGACGACCTTGTTTTTTATTGTTTGTCACCACCATTGTTCTTATGCTCTTTTTTCTTAACTTTATCACCTTCCACCTTGGTTTCTTTGGCGTCCATATTCTTCTTCATAGCCATAGCCTCCTCGGCATTCATGATCTTGGGCGCTTTTGCCATTAGTTGTGACATGGTTCTGGGTGGATCTTTGGCCCAAGTGTAGTATAACTTGTTGGGCAGCAGCCCACTCATCAAGGCGGTAATCGCTGTCTTTTCTTCATAATCAATGACTTCGAGTTTCTCGTTATTAAAATGAGTTATATAATCTCTGGTACTCTCACCAGCTTTCTATCTAACACTTAACAAATGCGGTACTCGTTTAACTGGCTTTGCCCCAAAATAGAAATTTCCAATGAATAACTCGACCAGTTGAATGAAAGTTGAGATCTTACCCCGGGGAAGATTATTGTACCATATTTGAGCAGATCCGATAAGAGTTCCTGAGAATGCTTTGCATCTCATCTCGTCTGTAACAACATAGATGTCGACTGCAGCTTGGTATTGTTCTACAGAAGAACAGGGTCGATCTTTCCATCATATTTGGGAGTCACCACAGGTGCTTTGAACTTTGACGGTGTGGAAAAATCCACAATGGCCTGGTCAAAGGGTGTCCCTTGAACAAAAGTTCGTTATAGGGGGTTCTTAGCCTTATCTATTTCCCCTTGTCCATCTTCCAGCCTCTAAATAGAGCCTTTCCACGCATCATTTGCTTCCCCGGTCCTGTTGGTTCGAGCAACTGATCACGTTGAGGTGGCTTCCTGTGCTTTATCTTGACGAGCAGCTGGTCGCGACTAGGCTGATCCTTCCCTTAAGTCTAATGATCGTCGAAAGCTCCTCGACGCAGCCTCCTAGGACCTAACCGATCAAAAGGAGATACCCTGCTTAACCATTCTAGCACACTAGTCCTTTCTGGAGAGAGAGTGATACGTTATTCAGTATCTATGGCTCGTACTGAAGAAGTTCATCCAAGTTGATAAGAAAAATCTTCAGACTCCTCAGTACGATATGAATCGGTATACCTAGTACGCGAAGAAAGTAAAAGGGTATTTCTTTGAACACTTCGATGTCCTGAATGGGTCGGTACTCCGCCATAAAGGGTTTGTATGAGTTATAGCATAGTTTCTTGCATGGCTGTCTGGCCTTAGGCCAGATTTATCATTATTCCAGCCAGATCTGGAACATTTGGGGAGCAGATGGATTTGGAGGGCTTCCAGCGTTTCGATTGCTGGGTTCTGGATTATCAGTCTTTTGTAATGAATTATTTTTTATGAAAAACGATATTACCAGTCGTTTCCCACAGACGGCGCCAATCTGTTGATGTAAAAAATTAGATTATATCTAATTATTTAATCATAGATAAAATAAAATGAGAAAAATAGATTTTAAAGTGGTTCAGCATTGTAAGAATGGCCTACGTCCACAGTTTCTATTATTGTTGACTGTTTGGGAATTCTTGATTACAAGTTTAGTCAAGAAATTCCCGGTCCCCTTACAATGAGGATGATACAATGTATTTATAGCCCTCAGGTTGTACATGTGAAAGGGTAATACATAGTTGTCCATTAGGCGTATACATCTGTATGATAATAATAAGCATGTAATGCGCAGTTAATCTGTTGGTTATCCTGCTATTAATGCTCTGTTTGAGGTGCAACTCGGACCGCCTAAGCTGCTCAGACCTCCTAAGTAGCTCGGTACTCATAAGTTGCTTGGTGTATTAAAGTTCCTCGGAGAACTATTATTGGTCGGAGCATCTGAGTTGATCGGGGAAGCAGAGTTCCTCCTTCCAGTATGGTTCCTCGGAGAGCATCTATTGCTCGGAGTATCTGAGTGGGTCAAGGTGTTGTTCGAAAGTGTTTGTTATTGCCACGTGTCTTCACTCAATTAAGCCATGTCAGAAAACTAAATTTGGTATCAACACTTGGTTTAATCTTTTGCATTAGTCTATTAACCAACAACTTATTCGGTTGTGTTTTGTAGAATTGTGAACAAACCGTTATATGTATATATATCAACCTTCTGTTGTAAATTGAATTATGGAAATTTCTTTTAGCAAGATTGTAAAATTATGTATGACATATGTTTTCAAAATATTTGGTGGTTGTCTCATATTATTATTATTATGCGACAGTGATTCTAAGAATGAACTATTCAAGATTCCTATTTTTATTGGAGTAGCTGGCCGTCCACCTCTTATTTTAATAAGCGGGGTATCATAATAAAACCCGAGCATTGTATCCATTTGTTTATTAATAACACATCAATGGGTCACTCACTGCACCATACCTCACCTTGGTATCTCAAAACCTTATTCCAGATATTGAACTTTGGATTTTTGATGGGTCCCCATTCTCAATATCAGATACAAATTTCATAGCCCATGCTCAAATCACCATATATATAATATTTCAATAGAATAACACATGGAATTCTAATACACATCACAACATATTCAATAGGAGTTCAAATAAATGAGTAACAAAAAGAATATTCTCTAGAGATTTTGAAGAGCATATTTTGTAAATTCCATACCTCAAATAAAGAACTAAGGTTATGCCAAAACTTTCCATAAACAAAGAACATCATTACCAGGTCCAGTGTTTACTCGTCATCATCCCTTTTTAGGAATGTCTTAAAACCTACGATTTTCCTTCTCTTACTTTGTCTTTGTATCTTCTATAATTTAATTATCAATTTTTCCCACACACGCTGCATTCTGGCACCATCAATATTTATATAACACACGAGCATAATTATTTCTTAAAAAAACTACAACAAGTAGTAAACTTAGGTGGCTATAACTGAATTGACATATTCAAATAAAAACTTGACCAATAAAATCACTTCATACCCATCAATTTTGGCCATAACAAGATGTTCAAAAAAAGTCTATTACTACTATACCACATTGCCACATACACATGCAATTCACTTGCACACATCCACTACCTCACATTAATATCTATCCAACTATAAAATATTATTTATTACTTAATTGATGTATGTAACTATAAGCTACTATATTCTTCTCTAAGAAAAGTCCCATAAAGTTTACAACGTTATAATTATATATGTCTTATAAATAATTTTTACTGACATGACTTCTAATAATAAATTATATTTTTTTTATTTTTATTATAGTTTTACCACGGGTATTTCATCATGGCATAATAAATGGGAAAAATATATCGATGGCACCAAATCCCACTAAATAAATTAGACTTTAGCATAGTGGTCAACACCTAAATTTCCAACATAACACATTAAACACAGATTAAAAATATTATTATTTTGTTGTTACTAACACCAATTATAGTGTATACCATATGTATAATATATGTAATCAAACAAGTTGGGTATAAAATTTAATACCCAAAATTCTAGTTGTTTGGATGACATCTTTAAAATTAAATACAAAATTTTGGGGGTATTATAATCTACACTTCTTAAAATATTTTCATCCTCGAAAATGAATTTACCTATAATTGGATCATTACATTTTCCACTGTGGGATGCTTCACCTTTTTTATTAAATTTAGATGGATATATGTTGGTCAAAATTTTGAGTAAGAAACTCATTTCGTAGTGGGAAAGAATGTAATACAACGTTTTTTTGACACATATTTTATGAGGAATGATTGAGATATTTTAAAATTTTAATTGAATTTTATATTGGACTTAAGATATATTACTTGAATTTTATTATTTTAATTATATTATGGATTGACATTTTTAGTTAGCTGGATTATTTTCAATATAGACAGTGAGACTTTTATTTTATAATTTTTATAGGGAATTTTGGTGGCTACTTAATTTGGGAACGTCTTAGCAGGAAAAACACACTCAAAATAATAAAAATAGGTGTTCGTGAGTTATGGACCCCTTTAGGATAGTTATTAGTTATTCGTATATGTATTGGAGTCCATCTAAACATCTTACTGGAGGTCCATGTGAGAAAAACGAAATTAAAAATCTTAAAAGCCTAGTTAGTCACATCTAAGTATAAAAATGTTACATTACAATACCTATGATTTGATGGAAGGATATAGGATGCTATATAACATTAAATCTGAAGATAAAATACAAGCAATATGAAAGATAGAGAGAGAGAGAGAGAGAGAGAGAGAGGGAGAGAGAGAGAGATTTCTATAAATTCAAGGGTAGAGAAGAAAATGAAGGAAGGAAAAGAGGTGCTAAAATTTTTTGGAATAAACTTGTCACTTTCAGTCAATTTTCGGTGTAGTATATATGCAAATTTGATTTTCTAGCCAACTAAAGGCCCTAGTTAAATTGATTTAAGAATGCGAGGAACTAATTTCGTAATTTTTGGATCTTCCATGATTATCTTATGAATATTTTCCCAACAGTGCGTAGTGCTAAAATTTTATAGAACAATCCCCTTATTTTATGACGTTTTTAGAATGGTATATCTATGAATTGGAATTTTTCACCAACTGGAGTCCTATTTAAATTTAATTTTTAAGGTGTGGGCACTGTTGTCGTAATTTTTGGAGCTTCCATGAATATCTTAAAAATATTTTCCCTACACTGCACTGGGCTAAAATTTCTTGCATATTTGTTGAATTAATTTGAGAATTGCGATAGGTTTGTTCTCCCACAGTTATTTTGTACGCAATAAATGTTCACCCTTATTTGTTTATGTATATTTCATGCATCTGTATATGTTGTTCTTGTATGTAAATATCATTCGATTGCGCACATATTTTTTGTGATCTTATTTTCACGTCGAGCAGTTGGGAAAAATTATTATTATTATTATTATTGTTATTATTATTATTATTGTTATTATTATTATTATTATTATTATTATTATTATTATTATTATTATTATTATTATTATTATTATTATTATTATTATTATTATTATTATTATTATATTTGGTGGATGATGTTGAGGCATCCCTTAGCCAAACCACTCATTGGATGGGGTTTGCTTTCGGGCTAATTTTTTTTTTATCTTTTATCTCGTGTGCCATGACATGGATCCGTTGGGCTATTAAGACGATTTTATTATGGGCTATTAAGCCATTGTGTTAGGATGGGAAGTGGAGATACCATATCTTGCCATGTGATTCTGATTGTATTATTTGGGGTCATGGAGTGTTGCGAGGATAACTGATAAGAGTGGTGATTAATGTCCACGCTGTATGGATAAAAGTGTAGATGTGATTTTATATACAGGAGACTTGGGATGTGTAGTGATGCGGTAAGATCCTAGGATGTGATATTTTTTCTTGGGATACTAGTTATGTGTTCATATGCGTACAATGTTATATATTTTCTTGCACGAGTATGTGTAGTTCACTTGGAGTATTTATTTGAGCCTACTGAATTTTTCGCTCACCCCCTTCAGTTTACATATGCATTTACAGGTTTTGATTCCAACAGTGGTTTATATATTGATGGTTGTGGAGTGATCGGATTGGGGTTAGAGGGCCGAGTAGACAACTTTGTACTTTATTTCTCAAAACATTGTGCATTTTTATTATAAAAGGAATTTTATGATTTAGTGAGAATAAATAGTCTGTTTTATTCATTTATGCTTGCACCTATGTTTTATTATGATGTTGGGCTTCGTTAAATGATTTTGAAAAAGGTTTTAAATTTGTCTTACGTTGAGCGAAACTCTGGGGATTTATTTTTTCGGGGTTTTACAACAACAATGCTGCAACAAATGAGATTTACAAGCTCTTAATAACCAATTTCATTAGAGATGTAAAGTATCTCGTATGTCACTCTAATGTGGTCCTTGTTCCTAAAGATAACAAAAAATTAGAGGATGTGCATTGACTTCATTGACCTCAGTAAGTCATAGCCCAAGAACATCTATTATCTACCTTATATTGATACTATGGTGGAATCAACAGCTAGTCATGAGATCCTTTCCTTCATAGATGCCTACTTCAAGTACAATCGGATCAGAATGACCGCTATCGATGAGGAGACGACCTCCTTAATTATAAAAAAAAGTACCTACTGTTAAAAAGTTATGACTTTCCAACTGAAAAATGTAGGTGATACCTATCAAAGCCATTTTAAATACCTTATTGGTATGAACTATGACACCCCCCCAAATTAAATATCGTGTGATCAGGCCTTTTTCAAATTAAAACAAGTTTCTCATATGGTGGATTCTTAGCATCACTGTCAAAAAATAAAATTAATTACTAATCGCCTAATAGTTAATTAAACCGGTGCCAAAATTTATCTTTCAATTAAACAGGATAAATAAATAGTTTTAAAACTAAAACAACATTCACAATATACTAGAGTCCAAACCATCATGATATGTAAATGAATCATAGTCATGCGGAATAAACTATCGACTAAAATAACCAAAACCAAGTAAAAATCCAAGCCCAAACTGCAAAGTAAAACTGATACAAAACTGAAATTGTAATACCGATAACGGACCACATGTCCAAACATGAGATACAAGAGTTATATCATATGCTAGATCGGAATGAAAAGATTGACTACTCAAAATCCTGTCAGCATACACAGTGCTAAATATCTGAGTCCCTGGAATGAAACCATCAAGTATGGCGGCCCCGTGGCTAGACACCTAAAAGGTTTTAAAAATATTTTTATAGCAAGAGTTGGTACTCAAAATATTTTGAAAACATTTAACAAGGAATTTATCGCAATTAGAATCGGCTATTGATTACGCATGTTGGGTTCACGCACAGTCTCTTGAGTTTCCTCACCTCTCATCTAAGGTGCATGCGTAACATTCTATTATCCCACCTAGATATCATACCCAAGCTATCTCGACTAAAGTATATAAGAGATCTTATCAATGGTCTACTCTCTCATATCGCCCATACTGCACGCTTCATTATTAACATTTCTCGCATATTATTCAGTTTTCATATAACATTCACATATGTTATGTTTTATCATCATGGTCAAGTTTCACTACTTGATTCCTATATAATTTCATATCTACCATCATTCAACTTTCATAATTAAGTTTCACTACTTAATTTACTATAGATATTCCCAGTCTATTTTTTTGATCTTGTAATTAAGTTTCTCTCTACTTAATTTACCATTTAAATGTGTGTGTGTGTGTGTGTGTGTGTGTGTGTGTGTGTGTGTGTGTGTATCATCTACATGTCTACTTTTTCACATAAGTAGAATATCATAAAGTATATATTTCATGCACAATATATATTATAGGATTATTTGTCCGAATAATCATCGAACCAAATCATCCTATCATTTACGTTGGCTAGGATGTCCCTCGACCCAATGTAGATGTTATGCATATGTACATTGGTTCGGATAATCATCTTCCTCAATATTATTCATCTTCGATTTTGTCCGGATAATCATCGACCCCAAATCGATCGTTCATGTATTAGTCCGGATAATTATCGACTCCAATACACAATTAAGCTAACTTTAGGTATATATATTTTGTACATAATATATAATATAAACACATACTGCATAATCAACTCCCTGTATCATAGTTTAGGGGTTATTGGCTCGAAATCTCACCTCGATCACCAATAGTGATTTATATCTTCTGGCTCGGAATCATACATCTATCACCAAGAGTCATTGATTATATTGGGTCAAAATCACACATCGATCACCAATATATATATAGTATACTTTAGGTATTCACACAACATATGTATTACTATGCATCAATATATGTTCACAGAACCCGACAGTACGTGTCAGTACGTTGTATATATCTCTCACATACTCGTCGTACTATTAACTTTACGATTTATCTCACTATCATATCTATAAGAGTGTTCACACAACTCTAAGGGTCCTAGTTATGCCTCCTTATATAAATTCAGTAGTTACCATCCTTAACCTACTGGTAAACATGTTAAATTGATGTCTACTTTCTCTCCGTAGATCAATTCCTAAATTTCCTGATCCATCTCTCAATTGTTTATCCCTATCGGTTCATACTCTAAGTCCTACACTCAAAGACCTTAATGGACCTTAACTATACCCTAATGGTCTTTATCAAGTCCCTACATAAGTATAATATCACTCCCAAAGGTCCCCTCCAAAGTTGGAAATCGAAGAAAACTCAACCAACAAAAGAACCCAAATTCTGCGTGGGTCGATCAATCGATGAATTTGGTCGATCGATCGACATTCATGGGTCGATCGATCGATAGAACAGGTACAACTTCGTCTTCTAAAATTTTTCACCATGTTCGCCCCATCAAACACTTATTAAACCTCATGGAAATCTCTCCCAACATAGCAAAACATTAACCGAATGTATAAAAACCATTCCTAACATAAAAACATTATTGAATGATTACAGAATCAGCCCAAGAATCATCAAACTATAAATATCATCTTCAACCTCAGATTTTCTTATGTTCTTTATGTGTGCTTATCACAAACTCAGATTTCCATCCGTTGAAATAATCATATTTTCTTCTGATTTCAAGTCCTCTACAGTTATTAACACAACTACATGCAAACCTATCCCCAACATTTATTCAATTCACACTTTTCATCCAAGATCTTTTAATAAAATTAATCTATTCATATAACCCTTACACATGGGTATTATATCATCAATTTTATTTTCAATAAAAACTTGCCTTTGTTTGATTGATCTGATTTCGGGGTTCTCAGTTGATGATTGATTATTTCCTTCTCCAATCTTCCTTTCCAATTGCCTTGAGGCGCAATATTTATTCACCATCTTCAAAATCCATTTTTAATCTTTGAGAATTGGTTCTCTCTTCTCTCTATGGCCTCTCAAATCTTTAGTGTTGTGATCCCTACCCCCAATCTCTAATTATCAGATTTATGACTCTAAATTTCGTAGGTCCCTTAATCTTTTTTTGTAAATTGATCGAAACACCCTTAAAAGGTGCGGGTTTGGTCAAAAATTGACCCGGGACTCAAACTATACCCCCGGGTACCCTATTCCGACTATTTTGACCTATCTGGAATCATTCGTGACCTCTAAATTATCATTCGAGTCAATTAAAATATATTTCTCATTTATCACCTCAAAATAGTCTTGACGCGACTCCCGGTGAGATAAAATAAAATACCCACATATCACTCGCTATGCTGTATAACCATTATTAATAAAATACGCACATATCACGCATAATGTCGTATAACCATAATTAATAAAATATGCACATATCACTCGCTATTCCATATAACCATAATTAATAAAATATGTACATATCACTCACTATGCCGTACAACCATAATTATCAAGTACTTACTATTCTCACTTAGTAAAAATCATAATGCAATATTAATCAGTATCTATATCTCGATTAATATTTAATAGTCACAATTTTTATCTAATCACAATAAATTACTTCACTCGTGTAATTTAGTTAAAATGTAATTTTTATTTATTTATTTTATTTTTTAATTAATTCCTCAAATTAATTAAATAGAGATACAAAGAAATACTGGGTATTACATACATTCCCCCTTACAAAGGAATTTTTTTCTCGAAATTAGGGCAAGACCGGTACCAAAACTTAAGATTCTTAACACCAAAACATCCTCTAGTACCCAAATTCAAATCCTAAAAACATAAGGGTCACTCCACTCTACACCTGCTAGTGGTACCCACCTATCAAAAAGCTTAATCACTCTAGCCCAGGTTTTTCAACAAGCTTTCTCAATTCATTACATAATGATATGCTCTATCAGTCATGTGATCTCAATATTGGCTCTTTCGTCTCCATATTGACAAAAGGACGCACAACCCTAAATGCCAAATCCCCTTAATCACACAACTCAAAACTCCCTTCATGGGAGAAATCATGATAACATCTAACCACTCATGTTAGTATTTAAAACTTTGGTTTATGTTGACGTAACCCTTGAGAGATTCAAAAGCCACCCAAAATAGTTTATAGTTCACTCCATTTTTAACAACGGACTCCAAATCATGGTCAGTCTAAATATCTAGTTATCCCCTCACCTCCAATCAACCCGAGGGTGAACGACAAGGCTTTCCACACAAAACCTCACAAATATCAAGTTATCCCCTCACCTCTAATCAACCCGAGCGTGAACGGAAAGGCTTTACACACAAAACCTCAAAAGTTACGTCGTCTCTGATAAATTGGTACAAGTTATTACACACAATTCTACCAATGATAATTTCTCTCCTCAACTATCCTACAAGGCACCACACACACTACTCGCATTAGCCAGCATAATAAACCACCTCTTGTCTAACCATCGAGCTATAGGTGATACAATATGCCAAAAACCAAACTTCGTCCCCATAGATTCTTAATAATCCCTATTAGAGGTGGGATTGCAGGATCTCATCCTGATTCACAACAATATTGGGAGGCACCTTGCATTGGTGCAATCCTTTTTTCAAAGAAAGAATAATAATTACTTCATCTCAGTCAATCCATTCCTTACACTCGGAGTAATTCTTGACCTACTTACGATGGTTATAGCCCATCGCTTAATTTTATCACTCTACCTACCTCCCCATTCTGTCACTGGAAACGTAGGCTTGTGACCAAATTCTGGTTAATCATCTCGAGCCGAACTTTTTCCATCTATGAGTGGTTCATCCGTAGACAATATCACTACGTCTCACCTAAGACCAATTACCACTTATACTATCTCAGATTAAGTAGTACTTTATACTCACTTTCTTCCCCTGGTATGCATAAAGTAACGGCCTATGCACTTTTCACAACGGGCACACTTCTTAAGTCTTTTTGCCCTATAGTCATTAACATCCCATATACGCGGAAGCCACTCTCAACACTCGACTGACTATAGCTCTGCTCTATTTTCCCATAGCAGTTGGGCCTCATATTTATCAAGAGATATATTTTAAATGTCTTCCAACAGCCTTTCAACCTATCTGAAGTGTGCTAGCTCTCTCAGCACATATATACTTGGATCGTATTCTTTCTCACACAATGTTCAATCCATCATACCATTCCTACTTAATTGATCACTACCCCACAAGTACACTTTACATGCATTTATTTCCATTCCCCTATATCTCGAACAATTCATAAACCAATTAACCAGGGCACCCATACACCCTATAACTCGCGCATATCTACCAAAACATTACAAACATCACACACGTAACACATTTTTCTCAAAATTGGCCTCCCATTCTCGGCCTGGTTATAGCACATGGGTCTTCTCAATCACCCCATAAATCATAATTAATTCCCCTCAATATTGTCCGACCCTTTAACTCATGGTGAGAAGAAAATTTCAGTGCTTTTTCACAGCACTACTAGCTCCACTGGCCTTATACCATATTATAGCTCTCAGTTCAAAGTGTTTCCTCGACACGTTCGAGGATTTATATTAAAAAATGATTCCCTTGCATCCATCAATGTCTCTATACTCTCGACATTTATAAAAGTTCATGCTTATTTCATCTCCCAGTAGAACAAGGAACTTCCCCCAACGCACTATAACTTAGTATTGGCAGCGATTGAGTTCCATAAGCCTTAAACACACAATCGGGACACTCAGATGCTACCCCAACCATATACTTATAAATCTCAACTCCCGCATCTCTAAAGGAGTTAAATAACACTACTCTCTCACCATCACTAGGTATTAGCGCTAATCACAATAATGAGCTTAATCTATCCGCTCGACAGTAAACTTAATATTCCTTGAATCCTATCATAAAATCCATGTGCACCGAGATTAACTACAACGAGACGTATATGCTCTCCAAAGTCTCCACCACAATATAATATAAATGCGAGCTTGACCCTGTTTCAGGTGAGGCCTCGTCAAACAACACATCTTGCCTTGGAACATTAAACACAATGGCCTTGATATTTGAGCCATCTCTTGTTCCACCCACATTGCTAATTAGTCCTTTACCTAGGATAATATCACACTCGTATGATACATCATTAGAATGAGTAATTCCAACATACATATACTCCTTGTGCCTGCACCCTCTCCCCCAGCGGATAGTACTAAAGAGATCCCCTCCATATAAAGGCAACTATATACACATTATAGTGCTTTCAATGATATACCCACTAAACTCATCTCACATGTGAATCTAGTGCTAACAGAATATCGTGACTCATTCGTGTCACATAAAACATACGTCACGGACTCGAGCTTAATACTTATACTTTCAATTTTCAATGATGCTGTTGGCTTAAATGGTTCTTAGATATAAAAGTCTTGTCCCAACCGAACAAATTTTTTTATAAATCGTTTCCCCAGTTGGCCTAATGTTCTTGTCCCCTAACTCGAGATGGACTAGGGTCACACACGTGTCCCTACTCTTTAAAAGTAAGATACCTCTCCGTGTCATTCCCATTTTATCATCCCTACTGGATATTACAGGATGCTCCTTCTCACGGATGTTGGAGTCTTGACCCAGGCTGCTAGCTCTGGTCTTCCTTGGGCCTCACTAGTCCTATGGAACTCGTTGTTAGCCTTGCCTATCCTGACTAAACCTACCATCACTTAGTAGTAAATTCCATTTATCTAAATTATTTCAATAGATCCCCAGCATTTATGTAAGCATACAAACCAAGGATCTTGACGACATCAACACTGGTCATCCTAACCGGAGCTCTCATTCACTCCCTTGTATTCTTCCTGCGGTTCCAATCTCAACCTATGGATCCCTTTATCAAGTGTACGAAGTTCACTAAGACAATCCTCGTCTTCCTACCTACAACACTGGGTGGGTCTGAAGTTGTACCATTGTTTTCTACAACGGTGTTTAGAAAATTACCATCCCTAAAAGATTATCCTTCTCGTCACCTACCCAAACAACATTATGAAGATCTCTAATACGATTACCCTTTCCTGTATACTTCAAGACTTATGCTGAGCCCCTCCTTCCTGCAATCCTACTAATGTTCTTCGTTGGCTGCCTTACACTGTTCGATGTACCATGCCCAATCGAACTTGTATATGAATCACGTCAACTATACTTAATAGCAGGAGAATGAAATCCACGTACGTAGAGGAATACAACAATCCTATTATATGGCCTTATATCAATCAAACAATACGCTAAAAATGTAGTAAGCCGTACAGATCCTAAGGACACTAGAACCTGATGCTTTGATACCATCTATAACACCCTGCCTAATTAAATATCAGGTGATCAAGCCTTTAACAAATTAAAATAGGTTTCTCATATGGTTCATTCTTAGCATCACTGTCAAAACACAAAATTAATTACCAACCAACTAATAATTAATTAAACTGGTGACAAATTTTATCTTTGAATTAAAAATGATAAATAAATAGTTCGAAAAGTAAAACAACATTCAGAATATACTTGAATCTAAACCATAATGATATGTAAATGAATCAAAGTCATGCCGAATAAACCATCAGCTAAAATAACAAAAACCAAGTAATAATCCAAGTCCAAACTGCAAAGTAAAACTGATACAAAACTAAAATAATAACACCGACAATGAACCACATGTCCAAACATGAGGTAAAAGAGTGAGATCATATGCTAGATCTAAATGAAAGAAACGACTACTCAAAATCCCGTCAGCATCCACATTGCCACAACTCCGAGTCCCTATAATGAAACCATCAAGTATGGCTTCCCTCTGGCTAGACACCTAAAAGGTTTTGAAAGAATTTTTATAGAAAGTGTTAGTACTCAAAAGATTTTGAAAACATTTAACAAGAAATTTATAGCAATTAAAATTGGTTATTTATTACACATGTAAGGTTCACGCACAGTCCCTTGAGTTTCCTCACCTCTCATCTAGGGTGCACGCCTAATGTTCTATACTTAGACCACCTTGCTACCATACCCAAGCTATCTCGACTACAGTATATAACCTATCTTCTCAATGGTCTACTCCACCATACTGGCCAGATAACACGCTTCATTATTAATTCATACAACATTTCATATCTATCATCATTCAACTTCCATAATTAAGTTTCACTACTTAATTTACTATAAATATTCCCAATCTATTTTTTATATCTTGTAATTAAGTTGCTCTATACTTTATTTACCATTTAGATCTATATCTATATATATATATATATCATCTTCAAGTCTACTTCCGCACATAAGTAGAATATCATGAAGTATATGTTTCACGCAAAATATATATTATAGGATTATTGGTCTTGATAATCATCGACCCCAATCATCCTATCATTTACATTGGTCCGGATAATCATCGACTCCAATATTATTCATCTTTGATTTGGTTCGGATAATCATCGACCCCAAATCGAGCTTTCATGTATTGGTCCGGATAATCATCAACACCAATACAGAATTAAGAACACTTTAGGTATATATATTTCACACACAATGTATGCTATAAACACCTACTATATAATCACCTCCCTATATAACATTTTAAGGGTTATTGGATTGGAATCCTACCTCGATCACCAATAGTGATTTATATCTCTTGGCTTGGAATCATACCTCAATCACAAATAGTCATTGATTATATTGGCTCGGAATCACACCTTAATCACCAATATATATATATACTAGAGAAATGCCCGTGCCTGAAGGAACGACGAAAATTTCGAAAGTACATACTCGCGATACAACGAAAATTTCAAGAGTATGTATTTGAAAAACGACAAAAATATCGTTCCCCAACAAAACAAAATAAAGTGTAATTTTAAAAAAATTGGCCATAATCTCGCTTGTTTATAGGACTATCTAACCTGCTTAACAAATAACAAATTTTCCAGCACCATTCAAATAATCTAAATTCATTAAACAAACTCACATATAACCTGAAATATATAATATTCGTCAAATGAACTCTCATCGTGCATCAAATAAACAAAATGTCCATTTAAAAAAAATCGGCATGGTTTCCTTTGTTTATTGGACCAACCACCCTCTTAAGGGATAACAAAAAATTCAACAACATTTAATGATCTCAAAAGTTAAATTCATCAACAACATTTAAAAAGTCTAAGTTAATCTAACAAATACTTCATCTTGGTTGTCACAATACCACCATCCAATAATCGTTCTCATGATGTTTTTAGAGTACTTTAACTCTGCATTTAAACCAAAAGTCAAAAGTAAGCACTTTAACAAAATTAAATGCTAGTGAAAAAAGAATCAAATTGAAAGCATATGACATGTGTTGTGTATTATATGTAGAAAAATGAATATATTAGAAGTGCCTCAATAATGTAGTGTTTTTTTTTTTCGGGGGGGGGGGGGGGGGGGGGGGGAGGGGAATATCAAGAATTTGGGAGTGAAAATTTCTTTAGTATGCAGATGTTATAATAATATGGAAGAACTTGAACATCTATATTATATGCTGAGAGTCATCAAGCTAGGCACTTACTTCATAACTGAGGTCTTTAAGAAGCCGAGTTGCTACAACATCCAAGAACTCCTACCACAGGAGGAAAGGGAGCTCAAAATTGTAAAGGCAACTGAGCAAGTTTTGAACTACCTGCAATATAAATTAACTTTTTAATAAGAAAAATCAAGTTAATATAAAGGACAATAAAAGAAGCAGCCCCAGAACAATAAAAGATATATGTTTTCTAAGAAAACTCCACAAATGTTGTGTGTAGAATTTTATAAAATAGAAAGCATGGAAATTACAACTATATGTCTCTCTAATATACCACAGTTAACTAACCTTTGAAAAAACATAAATAAATGGTAATCGAAATGCACAACCCTAACCCAATTTATAAAGGGATTGTGTAAATGAAATACAAAAAGTATACCTGATTTCTTTGAAGGTGTGGTGACTCGAAGATGAAGAATTGAACACAATAAATGAAGAATGTGAACATACAAATTGAAACTAATGTATCTTCTCAGAGTAGGTATGAAACTGATGTATGTTATACAAAGAATGTGAACCCACAAACAAAATAAAATAAATAAAAGATAAAAAAAGAAGAAGAAAATGGTTTCAAATGTTCAGCACAATAGATGAAAATATCTTGATACACAAAAATAACTCCACAAAGCACCGCACATGTAGTGATGAATTAGAGGGTGAGAGAGAGTGAGAGAAGACAGTAAAAAAAATATTCAGTGTTCCATAGACCCATCATCAGTTGCAACCCAATGTAAAGAAAACACTCGCGTTGTTAAAAAATCATTCAAAAACACACGGTTGAAGGAGAAGGAGAGAGGAAACGAATAAGTGGTTTTCAAAATGAGAGAGAGACGTGGGGAGACATATTTGTTGGAAGAGGAACGTGTTTACGGTAGTTTTTAAGTTTGGATGAAACTTCTATTGGTATGGTAGTTTATATTAGGGAGAGAGGTTTTGAAAAACATGGAAATTCAAGATAAGAGACCTGTATTTGTTTAATTAAAAAAATTCTAAATTCTGAAAAGTTTAGGTTGAAGGATTGGAGACCTTTGAGAATTCTTACTACATGTGTATATAATATATGCACCTTGCATATATGCATATATCTGTATATATGTTATATGCAGCTTGCATATGTGCATATATACAGCTTGCATATATGCAGATATATGCATATATGCAACTTGCATATCTGCATATATCTGCAACATATATGCAGCTTTCATATATGTAGCAGATATATGCATATATGCAGCCTGCATATATGCAGATATATGCATATATGCAAGCTGCATATATGCAGATATATGCATATACGCAGCTTGCATATATGCTAATATCTGCTTTTATGCAACATTAAATAGATGCGATTACCAGCATTCTCATGTCGTCTTTAGCAAAATATGAGGAAAAAGCCATATCTCAGGGGGCAGGGGATTATTTCCAGGCCATTCAAATGCCCCGAGTACTGAAAGCCACATTTTTCCCCATGATGTTATTGCAGTGGCACCACCATGGTCCAGAATCCATTTTATCCCCTTCTCCATTGCCCCTTGTCCGTCAGCATCCGGGGCCTCAAACTTTTCTGTGTTCGCATCATTTTCCTCATCAAAGTTAACAAAGTCAAGAGCTATACTATTCTTTTTTAACTTCTTTCCAATCATCTACAATACCTTCTTCTTGTATTCAACATGACTTCTAGTAAATCAAATGATCTTTTGTTACTGCTGCTTATTTTGGCGATGATTGAGAGCCAGCTGAGCAATGAATTGTGTGTAATACCAACCCCGCAACATCTGACATTAAACACAAAAATAAACACCATTTTTAATATGTGCGCACACAGATAAATAAACTGACGACGCGCCACCAAACAAAAAGTAAAAATCATGTGCACTGTGCCACCATACAAAATAGTAAAACTTTTGTGCGCAGCGCTGTCATAAGAAATGAAATAGTAAAATTCGCTCTGGGCATTTACTCAAACACGGGATGAGATTGTCTCTCACACACATATGGTCTAATAAACATATGGAGAGTATCAAATGGTGTTACGGTTAACAGTAATATCAAATTTTTAAAACCAAAAATCAAGTTTCTAAAAGTTTCAAAATTGTAATAAAAGCATGAAACACAGAGAGAATGGATTGAGGAGACCTTGTAATGATCCGAGGATACTCTAATTTCATCCAATCTATAGGAAACTATAATCACTTGAAACATCAATTGAAAAGAAAAAGAGAATGAAATATTAGTCCCTCTAAGATTATTCTTTTGATAAAGAAGATATAAATTGAAATTAGTTTATAACAGTTTACGAAGGGTGATCGACTTCAATTTGTCCTAACCTTTCCCACCCCCAGTGATGGTTCTCCATTGGGCTTCGGGCGTGGGATTACAACATTCACTAAATTACCTGCATAATACAAAATGAAGGTTGAGTTCAACAAATTCCATTAATAGACAAAAAAGGTCGGGTGGTTACAGTTAGAAGGTTATAGAGCCTTCTGTTGTGTATTGGGAGAGGCAGAATATGGGGCTACAAAAAGCTCTAAAACAGAAAGATATAAGATAAAATTAATATATGCACAGGATGATTAGCCTAAAGATGGCAAACCCCATAAATCCCATAGATTAAATTTATAATTTGGAATATCAGGGGGATTTTCAAGAAGAATACCAATAAAAGAATTAAGAAACTTAGGATAATCCATAATTTATCTATGCTGGATTTTCCTGAGACCAAAGTTGATATTATTAAGCTCGACGGCTTTAGACGTAAATTTAGTTTTGATAAGGTTGGAGAACATGATGTAAACAGTATTTGGTTCTTTTATTCTCATATTATCGAATGCGCTGTTAAATCCCAAATGACTCAATGCATTACTCTCCTAGTGAGGAACAATTTGACTGTTGGTGTATGCCAAATGTGATAGAGCTGCGAAAAGAAATTTATGGGATTAACTGTTGTCTAAATTGTCGTAGCAGACTTTACTACTGTTACCAACTCTTTATAAAAGGATAGAGGGAATGATTTTAATTTTATTTTTGCCAATGGTTTTAAGTTTACTTGGTGTAACAAAAAGGCGAGCATTTCTTCCATTTAGGAAATATTAGAGAGCATTTTGTCAAATTTGAAATGGAAAACTCTGTTACTAATTACAAAGTAGATCAACTTAATAAATCAACCTATGAGATGTACACAAAATTAAAGACTCAGAGGTTGTTATTCTATAATGAGATTGACAATGAGGTTATTAAATAATATACTGACATATTTGTTGCATCTTCGGCATTTTACATGATAAAGCCTTCAATAATAATATCCCAAAGCTTATCAATGAGGACGATAATGATTTTTTTGTCAAGTCTCCCAACTACCGATGAAGAAAAAAAAGATTTTTCAGTCTAAATGGTGATAGTGCACCATGTTTGGATGGCTTCAATGGAAAATTTGTTAGAGCCACTTGTCATTAGATATGTATGGATGTGGTTAGAGAAGTGGATGTTTTTTTTCCTTATATTAACTTTACCAAAGTTTATATCTAGCAATGAAATTGTGCTCATACCAATGATTAATAACCCCTACAAATTCTCAAATTTGAGACCTATCAACCTTTGCACTTTCAATAACAAAACCCTCTTTATTTCTCACACAAATGAACATGAAAGAGACCACAGCTAAATTGAAAGCATTCCAATGATATAGGTTGAACAATACAAAAGATGTTGGATGGTCTATGTAAAATGAGCTCATACCCATATAAAGCTATGGAAAAGGATTGTGTCTCAATTCCAAACTCATGAATCACATTGTAGTTCACAATTTCAAAATACTCGATTCCAAATCCGAGATGACTCGGATTCCCTGCTACAAAGACAACATAAGAAAAGCATATTGTTTATAAGCATCACACAAACAAAACAAAGCATATTGACTAATATATAACTGACAACAAAAATAAAGAATATTGTTTATAAGCATCACACAAACAAAACAAAGCATATTGACTAATATGTTTATAAGCATCACACAAACAAAACAAAGCATATTGACTAATATATACATGAGAGCAAAAGCATCACACAAACAAACTCGATTTGCTCGTGAATTCCATTGTTTTCCATTAGATCCCAAGAAATCAACACCTGTAATTAATAGAAAAAGAAAAACAACTTTAACAATGCACATGAACTTTAAAAAATACACAGGGTCTGCTTCAAGCCTATAGAATACCAAGAAGCAGTCCTACCTTCTTATCATCATACCTAAGTTTTGTACTCGCACATTTGGTATGCTACTCCGTACCGACAACATTCAAAACAATAAAAAAATATACACTAAACAATACATTTGGGCATTTTCACAAATATGTGGAAATAATACAATTTTACACCTCGATAATATTGGAAAGAAGCATACAAAACTCTAAGATATTGATGATATGGTGATAAAAATTCCAATACATTTAAAAACATCCATAAAATGCGTATAGGAGAAATCCATTTTCGAATTCAAAAAACTCAAAATTTAGAGAACCCCAATTCAAAATTTCAGAAGGCCCTAATTTCCCCCACCCATTTTGGCCCTAATTTCCCCCACACATTTTGGAAATGTATCCCCACACACACGTGTAGAGATCCACATAGGTCTTCCCCTTCATCATTAACACAACCTGCCCCTAAAATGTAGAACCCAAAATTAAAAAGCCAAATTCGAAACCCATTAATTTCATACCTGGGTGTGTTGGATATGGAGGCAGCGTGGATCTGAGGACGACGGCAACGTGGAGCTGAGGGCGGCAACGTGTAACCGACGGTGGCCGCACATGGAGGTAAGGGTACATGTAAAACCCTAAAATGTAAAACCCAAAATTCAAAAGCCAAATTCGAAACCCAATAATTTCATACCTGGGTGTGTTGGATACGGAGGCAGCGTGGATCTGAGGAGGACGACATCGTGGAGGTGAGGGCGGCAACGTGTAGCCAACAGCGACAACGCATGGATGTGAGGGTACATTTGTGTGATAAGGGGTTGTTTTTTTAGGCGGATAGGATAATGGGATGAGGATGGGTAAGGAAGACGGGGTGAAGGGTTTTTCTTTGGGGGATTCAACCGTGTTTTGTCCACTTTGCCACCTCACAATGGATATAATCCTATGTGGCACAATCCCACACCATTAGATCGACCAAAAAAATGTGATCTCAATCGTTAATTTTTTGGAACAGTAAAACACCCCCCTCTCATAATATATATATATATATATATATATATATATATACACACACACACACACACACTATACTTTAGGTATTCACACAACCTAAGTATTACTATGCATCAATAGGTATTCACACAACCCGATAATACATGTTAGTACATAGAATATATCTTGCACATACACGCCGTACTATTTACTTTACGATTTATCTCACTATCGTATCTTTAAGAGTGTTCACACAACTCTAAGGGTCCTAGTTACCCCACCTTATATAAATTTAGCAGTTCCCATATGAACCTACTGGTATACATGTTAAATTGATGTCCACTCTCTCTCAGTAGATCAATTACCAAATTTCTCAATCTATCTCTCAATCATTTTTCCTTGAGAGTCCATACTCCAAGTCCTACACTCAAAGAGCTTAATGGACCTCAACTATACCCTACTAGTCTTTATCAAGTTCCTACATAGGTATAATATCACTCCTAATCTTTCCCTGCGAAATTGGAAATCGAAGAAAAATCAAACAACAAAAGAACCTAAATTTCGCCTGGGTAGATCGATCGACTCCATCGATCGATCGACATTCATGGGTCGATCGATCGATCGAACATGTACATCTTAGTCTTATCCAATTTTTCACCATGTTCATCCTATCAAACACCCATTAAACCTCATGGAAATCGATCCCAACATAATGAAACGTGAAACAAATGTACAGAAATCATTCCTAACATAAAAACATTATCGAATGATTATAGAATAAACCCAAGAATCATCAGAATTTAAATATCATCTTCAACCTTAGATTCTTTATGTTCTTCATGTGTGATTGTCGCAAACTCAGATTTCCATTCGTTCAAACAATCGGTTTTTGTTGTGATTTCAAGTCTGCTATAGTTATTAACATAACTACATGCAAACCTATCCCCAATATGTAATCAATTCACACTTTTCATCCAAGATTTTTTCATAAAATCAAGCTATTCATGAAACCCCTACACATGCGTATTATAACATCAATTTGATTTGCAATAAACAGTTAGTTTTGTTTGATTGATCTGATTTCATGGTTCTTGGATGATGATTGATTGTTTCCTACGCCAATCTTACATTCCAATTTCCTTGAGGCGCAAGATTTCTTCACCATCTTCAAAATCTCTCTTTAAGCTTGAAAATTGGTTCTCTCTTTTCTCTAATTGCCTCTAAAATCTTTTGTGTTGTGGGACCTAACTCAAATCTCTAATTATCATATATATGGCTCAAAATTTCGTAGGTCCCTTAATCTTATTTTGTAAAATGATTGGAACGCGCTTAAAAGGTGCCACTTTGGTAAAAAATTGACTCGGGACCCAAACTATATCACGGAGTACCCTATTCCGACTATTTCGTCCCATTTGGAATCATTCGTGACCTCTAAATTATCATTTGAGTCACGTAAAATATATTTCTCATTTCTCACCTCAAAATAGACTACACGCAACACCCGATGAGATAAAATAAAATACGTACATATCACTCGCTATGCCGTATAACCATTATTAATAAAATACGCACATATCACTCGCTATTCAAATTAATAAAAGACTCACATATCACTCGCTATGTTGTATAACCATAATCAATAAAATATGCACATATCACTTGCTATATCGTATAACCATAATTATCAATTATTTACTATTCACACTAAGTAAAAATCATAATGCAATATTAATCAGTATCTATATCTCGATTAATATTTAATAGTAACAATTCTTATCTAATCGCATTAAAATAGTTCACTCACATAATTTAATTAAAATGTAACTTTTATTTATTTTTTTAATTAATTCCTCAAATTAATTAAATAAAGATAAACCAAAATACGGGGTATTACAATACCATATAGGTCTATATTGATGACATGTTGGTCAAAATCCTAGATGCTCAGAATCATAAGCAAAACCTTATAGATACCTTCTTTATCTTCAAGAGGAAATAACTAAGACTCAACCCAAAGAAATTTTCTTTAAGGGTTCTTGGAGGTAAGTTCCTTGGTTTCATGGTCACTCGGCGAGGCATATATACTAACGCCGAGAAAAATTAAGCTCTGGTAGATATGAAGTCTCCAAGGATAGTCAAGGAGGTCCAGATCCTGTTTCGAAGAGTTGCTGACCTCAATCAGTTTGTCTCAAATTCCACAGACAGGTGTATTACCTTTTTCAAAATACTAAAGAATGCCTTCAAATGGGCTCATGAGGTTGAAGAATCCTTCTAAAACATCAAAAAGTACTTAAAGTCCACGCCCCTACTATCCCGAACCAATACTGACGAAGATCTATATTTTTTTTCCTTGTTGCCTCACCAACCACTTTTGTCTTAGCTCTCATCCGAAAGGAACTTGGTGTTCAGTACCCCATCTATTACATCATTCGATCTTTACAAGGGGCCAAAAGAAAGTTTCCAATAATGGAGAAGTTTCTTTTATGTCTCATAACCTCAACTAAGCATCTACGACCTTATTTTGAGTCAATCACCATCATGATCATGACCGATTGAACTCTTTGAAAGGTCCTCGGCATTCCTTAGAAAGTCTTATCAAGTGGTACTTAGAGCTGAATGAGTTTGATATCAAGTATCAACCATAAAGTTCCATCAAGGGTCAGGCTTTGGCTAACTTAATTATAGAGTTCAATAATATGGTAGAAGTGTAATAAGAGACCAAAGGTTTTGGGGTATAGGTTATACAAACACCTTAAGATCCCAGACAACCATTCTTACAGGATATGGACGCCATCTCTCGCATACGGGTCTTTCACGTGGATTGCTACTCAAACAACTTAGGCAATGGAGCTGGAGTTTATCTAGCAATCCTCGATGGGGATTTTATCTCTTTTTCTCTCCGTTTTAAGTTCAAAAACTCTAAAATGAGACAGAGTATGAGGTCTTAGTGGAAGGATTAGACTTGGCCATCGATTTAAAAGAAAAACATGTAGAGGCCATTAACAATTATCAACTAGTGTTCAACTAGGTCAGCGAGTTCTATGAGGGAAAAGGTGATAATATGGCAGGGTAATTGTCCATCGTGAGTCACCTTATTAAGTTGACCCATAGTTTTTTCATCATTTAGATGTTGCATGGGAAGAAAATTCAGATGCTAGCTTTATTGCAAGAGTTTCTTCATCTGATGAGATAAATACTGAGGTCCTAGTTGTCACCATGGACAAACCAAGTAACACTCAGTTCCAGATCATAACTGTTGAGGTTTATTACAGCTCAGACGAGACCATTCCTATCATAGCATACCTCAAGAATGGGATATTGTCTAAAGAGAAGTTTCAATTGAGATAAATAAAGTCCATATCTTCCATATTCTACATGGAAAATGGGGTACTATTAAAAATATGTACTTTTCAGCACTTTAGTAGTGCCTTATCCCATCAAAAGGTTATTTCCTCAAAGATCTCCACGAAGTTGAATGTAGTTCCCATACAAGCCTAAAGGCTTAGTTGACATAGTCCTAAGGAAAGGGTATTTCTTAGTAACTTTGGTAAAGGAATCCACATGTATGCTTTATCATTGTGATAAGTGTTAAGGGTTCACTTTTGTTCAAAAATAGCTGGCTTCAATGTTGATGTAACACCCCGCCCGCCCGGGGAGAGCGAACGGAGCGCTAATACGATAAAATAAATCCAAATCCATAAGTGACAAGGTATAGAGCATCTAAGTCCCACAACAACAAAAGAGAAACTACAAATCTCAAATCACTTCAAATTAAATACCAAATATCTCGAATTACATACAACAACTAAAACGAAAATAAAATATAAATCTCCAAAGATCTATACATCAAAATAATACAAATCTTTCCCACAAAATCCTCGCTAAAATCAATCTCCATAGCGCCCAAAAATCCGGGATAACCTGCCACTAAAAGAAAATATAGGGAAGTACACAATACGACAAGAAAGATGCTCAACAATTATATATTAGCGATGAATAAAACATAACAACACGAGTACAAATATTCAATTCAAAATGCAAATCTCAAAGAATTTATCAATGTAATTTCTCAACAACACTTTGACCGGGTAACCAGGCCTCACCACATCCGTATATGCTTTATCAAGCAATAGCCTAAGAAACAGGAATTTTGGCCGGTGGCCAACCTCCGTGCCATATTAAAATCTCATGACAACGTGCTCATCAACAATACAATGATACCACATGAATAAAAATAATTTCAACAATTATTTTCTAGATTTCAATGAATTTATCAATTCAACTATGAGTTCAATTAAACAAGAATTCAAAGAGAATGACACTCGCGAGATTTAAGGGGCATATTGTGTAAAACCCCATACCTCAAACCATGATGAGAAACCAATGATCACATCCTCAAGATCAACTCAAACGATCTACAAAAGCTCCTCCAAGAACCTCCAACAAAATAGCCCCAAGAACACGTCTAATCTAAGGTTGGAACTCACAAATCTCAAGGGCCAATGTGTATATAAAAAGAAGAGGAATATAAAATATATTTGCTGCCAAAATTTGTGCCAAAAGTAGGTTAAAAGGGTTGCCCACGACTTCCTTTTATAATGCAAAGAAATTAAGAGTTGGAATCCAAAAGACTCCTTTAAATAAGGCAAAGAAATGAAGAGTTGGAAGTCAAAACAACTCCAAGAGTTAAAAACATTTTAAAATCATTTTAAAATCAGCTTTAACTCCGATTTCGAAACCATTTGAAATTCTCTCCTTTAAAAATAATAACCAACATATTTGAGCAATAAAAATAATTTTATCAAAAACTTTATTTTCCTCCATTTTCCAAAAATTAATTAAAATAGCTCAAGATTACGCGGGTTGTTACACTTCCCAACTAACAACGGAATTTCTCCATCGAAATTCGCCGAATACCTAACTCTTAAAAATCAGGCTAACAATCTCCAAAAATAATCTCGTCTCCAAGAATAATTCCTCACCTCTAATATCGAAACCTAACACGAATATCACCTAAAATTTTCTATCTTCAAAAATTGCTAACCTCGTAATGAACCCAAAACCCAAGGCACGAGAGTTGCCGTATACCTAAGCTCTGATACCATTTGTAACACCCCGCCCGCCCGGGGAGAGCGAACGGAGCGCTAATGCGATAAAATAAATCAAAATCCACAAGTGACAAGTTATAGAGCATCTAAGTCCCACAACAACAAAAGAGAAACTACAAATCTCAAATCTCTTCAAATTAAATACCAAATCTCTCGAATTACATACAACAACTAACTCGAAAATAAAATACAAATCTCCAAAGCTCTGTTCATCAAAATAATACAATTTTTTCCCAAAAAATCCTCGCTAAAATCAATCTCCATAGCGCACAAAAATCCGCGCTAACCTGCCACTAAAACAAAATATAGGGAAGTACACAATACGACAAGAAAGATGCCCAACAATTATATGTTAGCGATGAATAAAACATAACAACACGAGTACGAATATTCAATTCAAAATGCAAATCTCAAAGCATTTATCAATATAATTTCTCAACAACACTTTAACCGGGTCACCAGGCCTCACAACATCCGTATATGCTTTATCAAGCAATAGCCCGAGAAACATGAATTTTGGCGGGTACCCAACCTCTGTGCCATATTAAAATCTCATGACAACGTGCCCATCAACAATATAATGATACCACATGAATCAAAATAATTTCAACAATTATTTTCCAGATTTCAATGAATTTATCAATTCAAATATGAGTTCAATTAAACAAGAATTTAAAGAGAATGACACTCGCGAGATTTAAGGAGCATATTGTGTAAAAACCCATACCTCAAACCATGATGAGAAACCAATGATCACATCCTCAAGATCAACTCAAAAGATCTACAAAATCTCCTCCAAGAACCTCCAACAAAATAGCCCCAAGAACACGTCTAATCTAAGGTTGGAACTCACAAATCTCAAGGGCCAATGTGTATATAAAAAGAAGAGGAATATAAAATATATTTGCTGCCAAAATTTGTGCCAAAAGTAGGTTAAAAGGGTTGCCCACGACTTCCTTTTATAATGAAAATAAATTAAGAGTTGGAATCCAAAAGACTCCTTTAAATAAGGCAAAGAAATGAAGAGTTGGAAGTCAAAACAACTCCAAGAGTTAAAAACATTTTAAAATCATTTTAAAATCCGTTTCAACTCCGATTTCGAAACCGTTTGAAATTCTTGCCTTTAAAAATAATAACCAACATATTTGAGCAATAAAAATAATTTTATCAAAAACTTTATTTTCCTCCACTTTCCAAAAATAAATTAAAATAACTCAAGATTACGCGGGTTGTTATACTTCCCGACTAACAATGGAATTTCGCCCTCGAAATTCGTCGAATACCTAACTCTCAAAAATCGGGCTAACAATCTCCAAAAATAATCTCGTCTCCAAAAATAATTCCTCACCTCTAATCTCGAAACCTAACATGAATATCACCTAAAATTTTCTATCTCCAAAAATTGCTAACCACGCAATAAACCCACAACCCAAGGCCCGAGAGTTGCCGTATACCTAAGCTCTGATACCATTTGTAGAACCCCGCCTTCCCGGGGAGAGAGAACGGAGCGCTAATGCGATAAAATAAATCCAAATCCACAAGTGATAAGGTATAGAGCATCTAAGTCCCACAACAACAAAAGAGAAACTACAAATCTCAAATCTCTTCAAATTAAATACCAAATCTCTCGAATTACATAAAATAACTAACTCGAAAATAAAGTACAAATCTCCAAAGCTCTGTTCATCAAAATAATACAAATTTTTCCCACAAAATCCTCGCTAAAATCAATCTACATAGCGCACAAAAATCCGCGCTAACCTGCCACTAAAACAAAATATAGGGAAGTACACAATACGACAAGAAAGATGCTCAACAATTATATGTTAGCGATGAATAAAACATAACAACACGAGTACGAATATTCAATTCAAAATGCAAATCTCAAAGAATTTATCAATATAATTTCTCAAAAACACTTTAACCGGGTCACCAGGCCTCACCACATCCGTATATGCTTTATCAAGCAATAGCCCGAGAAACAGGAATTTTGGCGGGTGCCCAACCTCCGTGCCATATTAAAATCTCGTGACAACGTGCCCATCAACAATATAATGATACCACATGAATCAAAATAATTTCAACAATTATTTTCCAGATTTCAATGAATTTATCAATTCAAATATGAGTTCAATTAAACAAGAATTCAAAGAGAATGACACTCGCGAGATTTAAGGAGCATATTGTGTAAAACCCCATACCTCAAACCATGATGAGAAACCAATGCTCTCATCCTCAATATCAACTCAAAAGATGTACAAAATCTCCTCCAAGAACCTCCAACAAAATATCCCCAAGAACACGTCTAATCTAAGGTTGGAACTCACAAATCTCAACGACCAATGTGTATAAAAAAAGAAGTGGAATATAAAATATATTTGCTGCCAAAATTTGTGCCAAAAGTAGGTTAAAAGGGTTGCCCACGACTTCCTTTTATAATGCAAAGAAATTAAGAGTTGGAATCCAAAAGACTCCTTTAAATAAGGCGAATAAATGAAGAGTTGGAAGTCAAAACAACTCCAAGAGTTAAAAACATTTTAAAATCCGTTTTAACTCCGATTTCGAAACCGTTTGAAATGGTCGCTTTTAAAAATAATAACCAACATATTTGAGTAATAAAAATAATTTTATCAAAAACTTTATTTTCCTCCATTTTCCAAAAATAAATTAAGATAGCCCAAGATTACGCGGGTTGTTACACTTCCCAACTAACAATGGAATTTCTCCCTCGAAATTCGTCGAATACCGAACTCTCAAAAATCGGGCTAACAATCTCCAAAAATAATCTCGTCTCCAAAAATAATTCCTCACCTCTAATCTCGAAACCTAACATGAATATCACCTAAAATTTTCTATCTCCAAAAATTGCTAACCACGCAATAAACCCAAAACCCAAGGCCCGAGAGTTGCCGTATACCTAAGCTCTGATACCATTTGTAGTACCCCGCCTTCCCGGGGAGATCGAACGGAGCGCTAATGCGATAAAATAAATCCAAATCCACAAGTGATAAGGTATAGAGCATCTAAGTCCCACAACAACAAAAGAGAAACTACAAATCTCAAATCTCTTCAAATTAAATACCAAATCTCTCGAATTACATAAAATAACTAACTCGAAAATAAAGTACAAATATCCAAAGCTCTGTTCACCAAAATAATACAAATTTTTCCCACAAAATCCTCGCTAAAATCAATCTACATAGCGCACAAAAATCCGCGCTAACCTGCCACTAAAACAAAATATAGGGAAGTACACAATACGACAAGAAAGATGCTCAACAGTTATATGTTAGCGATGAATAAAACATAACAACACGAGTACGAATATTCAATTCAAAATGCAAATCTCAAAGAATTTATCAATATAATTTCTCAAAAACACTTTAACCGGGTCACCAGGCCTCACCACATCCGTATATGCATTATCAAGCAATAGCCCGAGAAATAGGAATTTTGGCGGGTGCCCAACCTCCGTGCCATATTAAAATCTCGTGACAACGTGCCCATCAACAATATAATGATACCACATGAATTAAAATAAATTCAACAATTATTTTCCAGATTTCAATGAATTTATCAATTCAAATATGAGTTCAATTAAACAAGAATTCAAAGAGAATGACACTCGCGAGATTTAAGGAGCATATTGTGTAAAACCTCATACCTCAAACCATGATGAGAAACCAATGCTCACATCCTCAAGATCAACTCAAAAGATGTACAAAATCTCCTCCAAGAACCTCCAACAAAATAGCCCCAAGAACACGTCTAATCTAAGGTTGGAACTCACAAATCTCAACGGCCAATGTGTATATAAAAAGAAGTGGAATATAAAATATATTTGCTGCCAAAATTTGTGCCAAAAGTAGGTTAAAAGGGTTGCCCACGACTTCCTTTTATAATGCAAAGAAATTAAGAGTTGGAATCCAAAAGACTCCTTTAAATAAGGCGAATAAATTCAGAGTTGGAAGTCAAAACAACTCCAAGAGTTAAAAACATTTTAAAATCCGTTTTAACTCCGATTTCGAAACCGTTTGAAATGGTCGCTTTTAAAAATAATAAATAACATATTTGAGCAATAAAAATAATTTTATCAAAAACTTTGTTTTCCTCCATTTTCCAAAAATTAATTAAGATAGCCCAAGATTACGCGGGTTGTTACACTTCCCAACTAACAATGGAATTTCTCCCTCGAAATTCGCCGAATACCTAACTCTCAAAAATCAGGCTAAAAATCTCCAAAAATAATCTCGTCTCCAAGAATAATTCCTCACCTCTAATATCGAAACCTAACACGAATATCACCTAAAATTTTCTATCTTCAAAAATTGCTAACCTCGTAATGAACCCAAAACCCAAGGCACGAGAGTTGCCGTATACCTAAGCTCTGATACCATTTGTAACACCCCGCCCGCCCGGGGAGAGCGAACGGAGCGCTAATGCGATAAAATAAATCCAAATCCACAAGTGACAAGGTATAGAGCATCTAAGTCCCACAACAACAAAAGAGAAACTACAAATCTCAAATCTCTTCAAATTAAATACTAAATCTCTCGAATTACATACAACAACTAACTCGAAAATAAAATACAAATCTCCAAAGCTCTGTTCATCAAAATAATACAAATTTTTCCCAAAAAATCCTCGCTAAAATCAATCTCCATAGCGCACAAAAATCCGCACTAACCTGCCACTAAAACAAAATATAGGGAAGTACACAATACGACAAGAAAGATGCTCAACAATTATATGTTAGCGATGAATAAAACATAACAACACGAGTACGAATATTCAATTCAAAATGCAAATCTCAAAGCATTTATCAATATAATTTCTCAAAAACACTTTAACCGGGTCACCAGGCCTCACCACATCCGTATATGATTTATCGAGCAATAGCCCGAGAAACAGGAATTTTGGCGGGTGCCTAACCTCCGTGCCATATTAAAATCTCGTGACAACGTGCCCATCAACAATATAATGATACCACATGAATCAAAATAATTTCAACAATTATTTTCCAGATTTCAATGAATTTATCAATTCAAATATGAGTTCAATTAAACAAGAATTCAAAGAGAATGACACTCGCGAGATTTAAGGAGCATATTGTGTAAAACCCCATACCTCAAACCATGATGAGAAACCAATGATCACATCCTCAAGATCAACTAAAAAGATGTACAAAATCTCCTCCAAGAACCTCCAACAAAATAGCCCCAAGAACACGTCTAATCTAAGGTTGGAACTCACAAATCTCAACGGCCAATGTGTATATAAAAAGAAGTGGAATATAAAATATATTTGCTGCCAAAATTTGTGCCAAAAGTGGGTTAAAAGGGTTGCCCACGACTTCCTTTTATAATGCAAAGAAATTAAGAGTTGGAATCCAAAAGACTCCTTTAAATAAGGCGAATAAATGAAGAGTTGGAAGTCAAAACAACTCCAAGAGTTAAAAACATTTTAAAATCCGTTTTAACTCCGATTTCGAAACCGTTTGAAATGGTCGCTTTTAAAAATAATAACCAACATATTTGAGCAATAAAAATAATTTTATCAAAAACTTTATTTTCCTCCATTTTCCAAAAATTAATTAAGATAGCCCAAGATTACGCGGGTTGTTACACTTCCCAACTAACAATGGAATTTCTCCCTCGAAATTCGCCGAATACCTAACTCTCAAAAATCAGGCTAAAAATCTCCAAAAATAATCTCGTCTCCAAGAATAATTCCTCACCTCTAATATCGAAACCTAACACGAATATCACCTAAAATTTTCTATCTTCAAAAATTGCTAACCTCGTAATGAACCCAAAACCCAAGGCACGAGAGTTGCCGTATACCTAAGCTCTGATACCATTTGTAACACCCCGCCCGCCCGGGGAGAGCGAACGGAGCACTAATGCGATAAAATAAATCCAAATCCACAAGTGACAAGGTATAGAGCATCTAAGTCCCACAACAACAAAAGAGAAACTACAAATCTCAAATCTCTTCAAATTAAATACTAAATCTCTCGAATTACATACAACAACTAACTCGAAAATAAAATACAAATCTCCAAAGCTCTGTTCATCAAAATAATACAAATTTTTCCCAAAAAATCCTCGCTAAAATCAATCTCCATAGCGCACAAAAATCCGCGCTAACCTGCCACTAAAACAAAATATAGGGAAGTACACAATACGACAAGAAAGATGCTCAACAATTATATGTTAGCGATGAATAAAACATAACAACACGAGTACGAATATTCAATTCAAAATGCAAATCTCAAAGCATTTATCAATATAATTTCTCAAAAACACTTTAACCGGGTCACCAGGCCTCACCACATCCGTATATGCTTTATCAAGCAATAGCCCGAGAAACAGGAATTTTGGCGGGTGCCTAACCTCCGTGCCATATTAAAATCTCGTGACAACGTGCCCATCAACAATATAATGATACCACATGAATCAAAATAATTTCAACAATTATTTTCCAGATTTCAATGAATTTATCAATTCAAATATGAGTTCAATTAAACAAGAATTCAAAGAGAATGACACTCGCGAGATTTAAGGAGCATATTGTGTAAAACCCCATACCTCAAACCATGATGAGAAACCAATGATCACATCCTCAAGATCAACTCAAAAGATGTACAAAATCTCCTCCAAGAACCTCCAACAAAATAGCCCCAAGAACACGTCTAATCTAAGGTTGGAACTCACAAATCTCAACGGCCAATGTGTATATAAAAAGAAGTGGAATATAAAATATATTTGCTGCCAAATTTTGTGCCAAAAGTAGGTTAAAAGGGTTGCCCACGACTTCCTTTTATAATGCAAAGAAATTAAGAGTTGGAATCCAAAAGACTCCTTTAAATAAGGCGAATAAATGTAGAGTTGGAAGTCAAAACAACTCCAAGAGTTAAAAACATTTTAAAATCCGTTTTAACTCCGATTTCGAAACCGTTTGAAATTGTCGCCTTTAAAAATAATAACCAACATATTTGAGCAATAAAAATAATTTTATCAAAAACTTTATTTTCCTCCATTTTCCAAAAATTAATTAAGATAGCCCAAGATTACGCGGGTTGTTACACTTCCCAACTAACAATGGAATTTCTCCCTCGAAATTCGCCGAATACCTAACTCTCAAAAATCAGGCTAAAAATCTCCAAAAATAATCTCGTCTCCAAGAATAATTCCTCACCTCTAATATCGAAACCTAACACGAATATCACCTAAAATTTTCTATCTTCAAAAATTGCTAACCTCGTAATGAACCCAAAACCCAAGGCACGAGAGTTGCCGTATACCTAAGCTCTGATACCATTTGTAACACCCCGCCCGCCCGGGGAGAGCGAACGGAGCGCTAATGCGATAAAATAAATCCAAATCCACAAGTGACAAGGTATAGAGCATCTAAGTCCCACAACAACAAAAGAGAAACTACAAATCTCAAATCTCTTCAAATTAAATACTAAATCTCTCGAATTACATAAAACAACTAACTCGAAAATAAAATACAAATCTCCAAAGCTCTGTTCATCAAAATAATACAGATTTTTCCCAAAAAATCCTCGCTAAAATCAATCTCCATAGCGCACAAAAATCCGCGCTAACCTGCCACTAAAACAAAATATAGGGAAGTACACAATACGACAAGAAAGATGCTCAACAATTATATGTTAGCGATGAATAAAACATAACAACACGAGTACGAATATTCAATTCAAAATGCAAATCTCAAAGGATTTATCAATATAATTTCTCAAAAACACTTTAACCGGGTCACCAGGCCTCACCACATCCGTATATGCTTTATCAAGCAATAGCCCGAGAAACATGAATTTTGGCGGGTGCCCAACCTCCGTGCCGTATTAAAATCTCGTGACAACGTGCCCATCAATAATATAATGATACCACATGAATCAAAATAATTTCAACAATTATTTTCCAGATTTCAATGAATTTATCAATTCAAATATGAGTTCAATTAAACAAGAATTCAAAGAGAATGACACTCGCGAGATTTAAGGAGCATATTGTGTAAAACCCCATACCTCAAACCATGATGAGAAACCAATGATCACATCCTCAAGATCAACTCAAAAGATGTACAAAATCTCCTCCAAGAACCTCCAACAAAATATCCCCAAGAACACGTCTAATCTAAGGTTGGAACTCACAAATCTCAACGGCCAATGTGTATATAAAAAGAAGCGGAATATAAAATATATTTGCTGCCAAAATTTGTGCCAAAAGTAGGTTAAAAGGGTTGCCCACGACTTCCTTTTATAATGCAAAGAAATTAAGAGTTGGAATCCAAAAGACTCCTTTAAATAAGGCGAATAAATGTAGAGTTGGATGTCAAAACAACTCCAAGAGTTAAAAACATTTTAAAATCCGTTTTAACTCCGATTTCGAAACCGTTTGAAATTGTCGCCTTTAAAAATAATAACCAACATATTTGAGCAATAAAAATAATTTTATCAAAAACTTTATTTTCCTCCATTTTCCAAAAATTAATTAAGATAGCCCAAGATTACGCGGGTTGTTACACTTCCCAACTAACAATGAAATTTCTGCCTCGAAATTCGCCGAATACCTAACTCTCAAAAATCAGGCTAAAAATCTCCAAAAATAATCTCGTCTCCATGATTAATTCCTCACCTCTAATATCGAAACCTAACACGAATATCACCTAAAATTTTCTATCTTCAAAAATTGCTAACCTCGTAATGAACCCAAAACCCAAGGCACGAGAGTTGCCGTATACCTAAGCTCTGATACCATTTGTAACACCCCGCCCGCCCGGGGAGAGCAAACGGAGCGCTAATGCGATAAAATAAATCCAAATCCACAAGTGACAAGGTATAGAACATCTAAGTCCCACAACAACAAAAGAGAAACTACAAATCTCAAATCTCTTCAAATTAAATACTAAATCTCTCGAATTACATACAACAACTAACTCGAAAATAAAATACAAATCTCCAAAGCTCTGTTCATCAAAATAATAAAAAAATTTCCTAAAAAATCCTCGCTAAAATCAATCTCCATAGCGCACAAAAATCCGCGCTAACCTGGCACTAAAACAAAATATAGGGAAGTACACAATACGACAAGAAAGATGCTCAACAATTATATGTTAGCGATGAATAAAACATAACAACACGAGTACGAATATTCAATTCAAAATGAAAACCTCAAAGCATTTATCAATATAATTTCTCAAAAACATTTTAACCGGGTCACCAGGCCTCACCACATCCGTATATGCTTTATCAAGCAATAGCCCGAGAAACAGGAATTTTAGCGGGTGCCCAACCTCCGTGACATATTAAAATCTCGTGACAACGTGCCCATCAACAATATAATGATACCACATGAATCAAAATAATTTCAACAATTATTTTCCAGATTTCAATGAATTTATCAATTCAAATATGAGTTCAATTAAACAAGAATTCAAAGAGAATGACACTCGCGAGATTTAAGGAGCATATTGTGTAAAACCCCATACCTCAAACCATGATGAGAAACCAATGATCACATCCTCAAGATCAACTCAAAAGATGTACAAAATCTCCTCCAAGAACCTCCAACAAAATAGCCCCAAGAACACGTCTAATCTAAGGTTGGAACTCACAAATCTCAATGGCCAATGTGTATATAAAAAGAAGTGGAATATAAAATATATTTGCTGCCAAAATTTGTGCCAAAAGTAGGTTAAAAGGGTTGCCCACGACTTCCTTTTATAATGCAAAGAAATTAAGAGTTGGAATCCAAAAGACTCCTTTAAATAAGGCGAATAAATGTAGAGTTGGAAGTCAAAACAACTCCAAGAGTTAAAAACATTTTAAAATCCGTTTTAACTCCGATTTCGAAACCGTTTGAAATTGTCGCCTTTAAAAATAATAACCAACATATTTGAGCAATAAAAATAATTTTATCAAAAACTTTATTTTCCTCCATTTTCCAAAAATTAATTAAGATAGCCCAAGATTACGCGGGTTGTTACACTTCCCAACTAACAATGGTATTTCTCCTTCGAAATTCACCGAATACCTAACTCTCAAAAATCAGGCTAACAATCTCCAAAAATATACTCGTCTCCAAGAATAATTCCTCACCTCTAATATCGAAACCTAACACCAATATCAGCTAAAATTTTCTATCTTCGAAAATTGCTAACCTCGTAATGAACCCAAAACCAAGGCACGAGAGTTGCCGTATACCTAAGCTCTGAGAAGATTTGTAACACCCCGCCTGCCCGGGGAGAGCGAACGGAGCGCTAATGCGATAAAATAAATCGAAATCCACAAGTGACAAGGTATAGAGCATCTAAGTCCCACAACAACAAAAGAGAAACTACAAATCTCAAATCTCTTCAAATTAAATACTAAATCTCTCGAATTGCATACAACAACTAACTCGAAAATAAAATACAAATCTCCAAAGCTCTGTTCATCAAAATAATACCAATTTTTCACAAAAAATCCTCGCTAAAATCAATCTCCATAGCGCCCAAAAATCCGCGCTAACCTGCCACTAAAACAAAATATAGGGAAGTACACAATACGACAACAAAGATGCTCAACAATTATATGTTAGCGATGAATAAAACATAACAACACGAGTACGAATATTCAGTTCAAAATGCAAATCTAAAAGCATTTATCAATATAATTTCTCAAAAACACTTTAACCGGGTCACCAGGCGTCACCACATCCGTATATGCTTTATCAAGCAATAGCCCGAGAAACAGGAATTTTGGCGGGTGCCCAACCTCCGTGCCATATTAAAATCTCGTGACAACGTGCCCATCAACAATATAATGATACCACATGAATCAAAATAATTTCAACAATTATTTTCCAGATTTCAATGAATTTATCAATTCAAATATGAGTTCAATTAAACAAGAATTCAAAGAGAATGACACTCGCGAGATTTAAGGAGCATATTGTGTAAAACCCCATACCTCAAACCATGATGAGAAACCAATGATCACATCCTCAAGATCAACTCAAAAGATGTACAAAATCTCCTCCAAGAACCTCCAACAAAATAGCCCCAAGAACACGTCTAATCTAAGGTTGGAACTCACAAATCTCAACGGCCAATGTGTATATAAAAGGAAGTGGAATGTAAAATATATTTGCTGCCAAAATTTGTGCCAAAAGTAGGTTAAAAGGGTTGCCCTTGACTTCCTTTTATAATGCAAAGAAATTAAGAGTTGGAATCCAGAAGACTCCTTTAAATAAGGCGAATAAATGTAGAGTTGGAAGTCAAAACAACTCCAAGAGTTAAAAACATTTTAAAATCCGTTTTAACTCCGATTTCGAAACCGTTTGAAATTGTCGCCTTTAAAAATAATAACCAACATCTTTGAGCAATAAAAATAATTTTATCAAAAACTTTATTTTCCTCCTTTTTCCAAAAATTAATTAAGATAGCCCAAGATTACGCGGGTTGTTACACTTCCCAACTAACAATGGAATTTCTCCCTCGAAATTCGCCGAATACCTAACTCTCAAAAATCAGGCTAAAAATCTCCAAAAATAATCTCGTCTCCAAGAATAATTCCTCACCTCTAATATCGAAACCTAACACGAATATCACCTAAAATTTTCTATCTTCAAAAATTGCTAACCTCGTAATGAACCCAAAACCCAAGGCACGAGAGTTGCCGTATACCTAAGCTCTGATACCATTTGTAACACCCCGCCCGCCCGGGGAGAGCGAACGGAGCGCTAATGCGATAAAATAAATCCAAATCCACAAGTGACAAGGTTTAGAGCATCTAAGTCCCACAACAACAAAAGAGAAACTACAAATCTCAAATCTCTTCAAATTAAATACTAAATCTCTCGAATTACATACAACAACTAACTCGAAAATAAAATACAATTCTCCAAAGCTCTGTTCATCAAAATAATAAAAAAATTTCCTAAAAAATCCTCGCTAAAATCAATCTCCATAGCGCACAAAAATCCGCGCTAACCTGCCACTAAAACAAAATATAGGGAAGTACACAATACGACAACAAAGATGCTCAACAATTATATGTTAGCGATGAATAAAACATAACAACACGAGTACGAATATTCAATTCAAAATGAAAACCTCAAAGCATTTATCAATATAATTTCTCAAAAACACTTTAACCGGGTCACCAGGCCTCACCACATCCGTATATGCTTTATCAAGCAATAGCCCGAGAAACAGGAATTTTGGCGGGTGCCCAACCTCCGTGCCATATTAAAATCTCGTGACAACGTGCCCATCAACAATATAATGATACCACATGAATCAAAATAATTTCAACAATTATTTTCCAGATTTCAATGAATTTATCAATTCAAATATGAGTTCAATTAAACAAGAATTCAAAGAGAATGACACTCGCGAGATTTAAGGAGCATATTGTGTAAAACCCCATACCTCAAACCATGATGAGAAACCAATGATCACATCCTCAAGATCAACTCAAAAGATGTACAAAATCTCCTCCAAGAACCTCCAACAAAATAGCCCCAAGAACACGTCTAATCTAAGGTTGGAACTCACAAATCTCAATGGCCAATGTGTATATAAAAAGAAGTGGAATATAAAATATATTTGCTGCCAAAATTTGTGCCAAAAGTAGGTTAAAAGGGTTGCCCACGACTTCCTTTTATAATGCAAAGAAATTAAGAGTTGGAATCCAAAAGACTCCTTTAAATAAGGCGAATAAATGTAGAGTTGGAAGTCAAAACAACTCCAAGAGTTAAAAACATTTTAAAATCCGTTTTAACTCCGATTTCGAAACCGTTTGAAATTGTCGCCTTTAAAAATAATAACCAACATATTTGAGCAATAAAAATAATTTTATCAAAAACTTTATTTTCCTCCATTTTCCAAAAATTAATTAAGATAGCCCAAGATTACGCGGGTTGTTACACTTCCCAACTAACAATGGTATTTCTCCTTCGAAATTCACCGAATACCTAACTCTCAAAAATCAGGCTAACAATCTCCAAAAATAATCTCGTCTCCAAGAATAATTCCTCACCTCTAATATCGAAACCTAACACCAATATCAGCTAAAATTTTCTATCTTCGAAAATTGCTAACCTCGTAATGAACCCAAAACCCAAGGCACGAGAGTTGCCGTATACCTAAGCTCTGAGAAGATTTGTAACACCCCGCCTGCCCGGGGAGAGCGAACGGAGCGCTAATGCGATAAAATAAATCGAAATCCACAAGTGACAAGGTATAGAGCATCTAAGTCCCACAACAACAAAAGAGAAACTACAAATCTCAAATCTCTTCAAATTAAATACTAAATCTCTCGAATTGCATACAACAACTAACTCGAAAATAAAATACAAATCTCCAAAGCTCTGTTCATCAAAATAATACAAATTTTTCACAAAAAATCCTCGCTAAAATCAATCTCCATAGCGCCCAAAAATCCGCGCTAACCTGCCACTAAAACAAAATATAGGGAAGTACACAATACGACAACAAAGATGCTCAACAATTATATGTTAGCGATGAATAAAACATAACAACACGAGTACGAATATTCAGTTCAAAATGCAAATCTAAAAGCATTTATCAATATAATTTCTCAAAAACACTTTAACCGGGTCACCAGGCGTCACCACATCCGTATATGCTTTATCAAGCAATAGCCCGAGAAACAGGAATTTTGGCGGGTGCCCAACCTCCGTGCCATATTAAAATCTCGTGACAACGTGCCCATCAACAATATAATGATACCACATGAATCAAAATAATTTCAACAATTATTTTCCAGATTTCAATGAATTTATCAATTCAAATATGAGTTCAATTAAACAAGAATTCAAAGAGAATGACACTCGCGAGATTTAAGGAGCATATTGTGTAAAACCCCATACCTCAAACCATGATGAGAAACCAATGATCACATCCTCAAGATCAACTCAAAAGATGTACAAAATCTCCTCCAAGAACCTCCAACAAAATAGCCCCAAGAACACGTCTAATCTAAGGTTGGAACTCACAAATCTCAACGGCCAATGTGTATATAAAAGGAAGTGGAATGTAAAATATATTTGCTGCCAAAATTTGTGCCAAAAGTAGGTTAAAAGGGTTGCCCTTGACTTCCTTTTATAATGCAAAGAAATTAAGAGTTGGAATCCAGAAGACTCCTTTAAATAAGGCGAATAAATGTAGAGTTGGAAGTCAAAACAACTCCAAGAGTTAAAAACATTTTAAAATCCGTTTTAACTCCGATTTCGAAACCGTTTGAAATTGTCGCCTTTAAAAATAATAACCAACATCTTTGAGCAATAAAAATAATTTTATCAAAAACTTTATTTTCCTCCTTTTTCCAAAAATTAATTAAGATAGCCCAAGATTACGCGGGTTGTTACACTTCCCAACTAACAATGGAATTTCTCCCTCGAAATTCGCCGAATACCTAACTCTCAAAAATCAGGCTAAAAATCTCCAAAAATAATCTCGTCTCCAAGAATAATTCCTCACCTCTAATATCGAAACCTAACACGAATATCACCTAAAATTTTCTATCTTCAAAAATTGCTAACCTCGTAATGAACCCAAAACCCAAGGCACGAGAGTTGCCGTATACCTAAGCTCTGATACCATTTGTAACACCCCGCCCGCCCGGGGAGAGCGAACGGAGCGCTAATGCGATAAAATAAATCCAAATCCACAAGTGACAAGGTATAGAGCATCTAAGTCCCACAACAACAAAAGAGAAACTACAAATCTCAAATCTCTTCAAATTAAATACTAAATCTCTCGAATTACATACAACAACTAACTCGAAAATAAAATACAATTCTCCAAAGCTCTGTTCATCAAAATAATAAAAAAATTTCCTAAAAAATCCTCGCTAAAATCAATCTCCATAGCGCACAAAAATCCGCGCTAACCTGCCACTAAAACAAAATATAGGGAAGTACACAATACGACAACAAAGATGCTCAACAATTATATGTTAGCGATGAATAAAACATAACAACACGAGTACGAATATTCAATTCAAAATGAAAACCTCAAAGCATTTATCAATATAATTTCTCAAAAACACTTTAACCGGGTCACCAGGCCTCACCACATCCGTATATGCTTTATCAAGCAATAGCCCGAGAAACAGGAATTTTGGCGGGTGCCCAACCTCCGTGCCATATTAAAATCTCGTGACAACGTGCCCATCAACAATATAATGATACCACATGAATCAAAATAATTTCAACAATTATTTTCCAGATTTCAATGAATTTATCAATTCAAATATGAGTTCAATTAAACAAGAATTCAAAGAGAATGACACTCGCGAGATTTAAGGAGCATATTGTGTAAAACCCCATACCTCAAACCATGATGAGAAACCAATGATCACATCCTCAAGATCAACTCAAAAGATGTACAAAATCTCCTCCAAGAACCTCCAACAAAATAGCCCCAAGAACACGTCTAATCTAAGGTTGGAACTCACAAATCTCAATGGCCAATGTGTATATAAAAAGAAGTGGAATATAAAATATATTTGCTGCCAAAATTTGTGCCAAAAGTAGGTTAAAAGGGTTGCCCACGACTTCCTTTTATAATGCAAAGAAATTAAGAGTTGGAATCCAAAAGACTCCTTTAAATAAGGCGAATAAATGTAGAGTTGGAAGTCAAAACAACTCCAAGAGTTAAAAACATTTTAAAATCCGTTTTAACTCCGATTTCGAAACCGTTTGAAATTGTCGCCTTTAAAAATAATAACCAACATATTTGAGCAATAAAAATAATTTTATCAAAAACTTTATTTTCCTCCATTTTCCAAAAATTAATTAAGATAGCCCAAGATTACGCGGGTTGTTACACTTCCCAACTAACAATGGTATTTCTCCTTCGAAATTCACCGAATACCTAACTCTCAAAAATCAGGCTAACAATCTCCAAAAATAATCTCGTCTCCAAGAATAATTCCTCACCTCTAATATCGAAACCTAACACCAATATCAGCTAAAATTTTCTATCTTCGAAAATTGCTAACCTCGTAATGAACCCAAAACCCAAGGCACGAGAGGTGCCGTATACCTAAGCTCTGAGAAGATTTGTAACACCCCGCCCGCCCGGGGAGAGCGAACGGAGCGCTAATGCGATAAAAAAAATTGAAATCCACAAGTGACAAGGTATAGAGCATCTAAGTCCCACAACAACAAAAGAGAAACTACAAATCTCAAATCTCTTCAAATTAAATACTAAATCTCTCGAATTACATACAACAACTAACTCGAAAATAAAATACAAATCTCCAAAGCTCTGTTCATCAAAATAATACAAATTTTTCACAAAAAATCCTCGCTAAAATCAATCTCCATAGCGCCCAAAAATCCGCGCTAACCTGCCACTAAAACAAAATATAGGGAAGTACACAATACGACAAGAAAGATGCTCAACAATTATATGTTAGCGATGAATAAAACATAACAACACGAGTACGAATATTCAGTTCAAAATGCAAATCTAAAAGCATTTATCAATATAATTTCTCAAAAACACTTTAACCGGGTCACCAGGCGTCACCACATCCGTATATGCTTTATCAAGCAATAGCCCGAGAAACAGGAATTTTGGCGGGTGCCCAACCTCCGTGCCATATTAAAATCTCGTGACAACGTGCCCATCAACAATATAATGATACCACATGAATCAAAATAATTTCAACAATTATTTTCCAGATTTCAATGAATTTATCAATTCAAATATGAGTTCAATTAAACAAGAATTCAAAGAGAATGACACTCGCGAGATTTAAGGAGCATATTGTGTAAAACCCCATACCTCAAACCATGATGAGAAACCAATGATCACATCCTCAAGATCAACTCAAAAGATGTACAAAATCTCCTCCAAGAACCTCCAACAAAATAGCCTAAAGAACACGTCTAATCTAAGGTTGGAACTCACAAATCTCAACGGCCAATGTGTATATAAAAGGAAGTGGAATGTAAAATATATTTGCTGCCAAAATTTGTGCCAAAAGTAGGTTAAAAGGGTTGCCCTTGACTTCCTTTTATAATGCAAAGAAATTAAGAGTTGGAATCCAGAAGACTCCTTTAAATAAGGCGAATAAATGTAGAGTTGGAAGTCAAAACAACTCCAAGAGTTAAAAACATTTTAAAATCCGTTTTAACTCCGATTTCGAAACCGTTTGAAATTGTCGCCTTTAAAAATAATAACCAACATCTTTGAGCAATAAAAATAATTTTATCAAAAACTTTATTTTCCTCCTTTTTCCAAAAATTAATTAAGATAGCCCAAGATTACGCGGGTTGTTACACTTCCCAACTAACAATGGAATTTCTCCCTCGAAATTCGCCGAATACCTAACTCTCAAAAATCAGGCTAAAAATCTCCAAAAATAATCTGGTCTCCAAGAATAATTCCACACCTCTAATATCGAAACCTAACACGAATATCACCTAAAATTTTCTATCTTCAAAAATTGCTAACCTCGTAATGAACCCAAAACCCAAGGCACGAGAGTTGCCGTATACCTAAGCTCTGATACCATTTGTAACACCCCGCCCGCCCGGGGAGAGCGAACGGAGCGCTAATGCGATAAAATAAATCCAAATCCACAAGTGACAAGGTATAGAGCATCTAAGTCCCACAACAACAAAAGAGAAACTACAAATCTCAAATCTCTTCAAATTAAATACTAAATCTCTCGAATTACATACAACAACTAACTCGAAAATAAAATACAAATCTCCAAAGCTCTGTTCATCAAAATAATACAAATTTTTCCCAAAAAATCCTCGCTAAAATCAATCTCCATAGCGCACAAAAATCCGCGCTGACCTGCCACTAAAACAAAATATAGGGAAGTACACAATACGACAACAAAGATGCTCAACAATTATATGTTAGCGATGAATAAAACATAACAACACGAGTACGAATATTCAATTCAAAATAAAAACCTCAAAGCATTTATCAATATAATTTCTCAAAAACATTTTAACCGGGTCACCAGGCCTCACCACATCCGTATATGCTTTATCAAGCAATAGCCCGAGAAACAGGAATTTTGGCGGGTGCCCAACCTCCGTGCCATATTAAAATCTCGTGACAACGTGCCCATCAACAATATAATGATACCACATGAATCAAAATAATTTCAACAATTATTTTCCAGATTTCAATGAATTTATCAATTCAAATATGAGTTCAATTAAACAAGAATTCAAAGAGAATGACACTCGCGAGATTTAAGGATCATATTGTGTAAAACCCCATACCTCAAACCATGATGAGAAACAAATGATCACATCCTCAAGATCAACTCAAAAGATGTACAAAATCTCCTCCAAGAACCTCCAACAAAATAGCCCCAAGAACACGTCTAATCTAAGGTTGGAACTCACAAATCTCAACGGCCAATGTGTATATAAAAAGAAGTGGAATATAAAATATATTTGCTGCCAAAATTTGTGCCAAAAGTAGGTTAAAAGGGTTGCCCTTGACTTCCTTTTATAATGCAAAGAAATTAAGAGTTGGAATCCAGAAGACTCCTTTAAATAAGGCGAATAAATGTAGAGTTGGAAGTCAAAACAACTCCAAGAGTTAAAAACATTTTAAAATCCGTTTTAACTCCGATTTCGAAACCGTTTGAAATTGTCGCCTTTAAAAATAATAACCAACATATTTGAGCAATAAAAATAATTTTATCAAAAACTTTATTTTCCTCCTTTTTCCAAAAATTAATTAAGATAGCCCAAGATTACGTGGGTTGTTACACTTCCCAACTAACAATGGAATTTCTAACTCGAAATTCGCCGAATACCTAACTCTCAAAAATCAGGCTAAAAATCTCCAAAAATAACCTGGTCTCCAAGAATAATTCCACACCTCTAATATCGAAACCTAACACGAATATCACCTAAAATTTTCTATCTTCAAAAATTGCTAACCTCGTAATGAACCCAAAACCCAAGGCACGAGAGTTGCCGTATACCTAAGCTCTGATACCATTTGTAACACCCCGCCCGCCCGGGGAGAGCGAACGGAGCGCTAATGCGATAAAATAAATCCAAATCCACAAGTGACAAGGTATAGAGCATCTAAGTCCCACAACAACAAAAGAGAAACTACAAATCTCAAATCTCTTCAAATTAAATACTAAATCTCTCGAATTACATACAACAACTAACTCGAAAATAAAATACAAATCTCCAAAGCTCTGTTCATCAAAATAATACAAATTTTTCCCAAAAAATCCTCGCTAAAATCAATCTCCATAGCGCACAAAAATCCGCGCTGACCTGCCACTAAAACAAAATATAGGGAAGTACACAATACGACAACAAAGATGCTCAACAATTATATGTTAGCGATGAATAAAACATAACAACACGAGTACGAATATTCAATTCAAAATGAAAACCTCAAAGCATTTATCAATATAATTTCTCAAAAACACTTTAACCGGGTCACCAGGCCTCACCACATCCGTATATGCTTTATCAAGCAATAGCCCGAGAAACAGGAATTTTGGCGGGTGCCCAACCTCCGTGCCATATTAAAATCTCGTGACAACGTGCCCATCAACAATATAATGATACCACATGAATCAAAATAATTTCAACAATTATTTTCCAGATTTCAATGAATTTATCAATTCAAATATGAGTTCAATTAAATAAGAATTCAAAGAGAATGACACTCGCGAGATTTAAGGAGCATATTGTGTAAAACCCCATACCTCAAACCATGATGAGAAACAAATGATCACATCCTCAAGATCAACTCAAAAGATGTACAAAATCTCCTCCAAGAACCTCCAACAAAATAGCCCCAAGAACACGTCTAATCTAAGGTTGGAACTCACAAATCTCAACGGCCAATGTGTATATAAAAAGAAGTGGAATATAAAATATATTTGCTGCCAAAATTTGTGCCAAAAGTAGGTTAAAAGGGTTGACCACGACTTCCTTTTATAATGCAAAGAAATTAAGAGTTGGAATCCAAAAGACTCCTTTAAATAAGGCGAATAAATGTAGAGTTGGAAGTCAAAACAATTCCAAGAGTTAAAAACGTTTTAAAATCCGTTTTAACTCCGATTTCGAAACCGTTTGAAATTGTAGCCTTTAAAAATAATAACCAACATATTTGAGCAATAAAAATAATTTTATCAAAAACTTTATTTTCCTCCATTTTCCAAAAATTAATTAAGATAGCCCTAGATTACGCGGGTTGTTACACTTCCCAACTAACAATGGAATTTCTCCGTCGAAATTCGCCGAATACCTAACTCTCAAAAATCAGGCTAACAATCTCCAAAAATAATCTCGTCTCCAAGAATAATTCCTCACCTCTAATATCGAAACCTAACACCAATATCACCTAAAATTTTCTATCTTCGAAAATTGCTAACCTCGTAATGAACCCAAAACCCAAGGCACGAGAGTTGCCGTATACCTAAGCTCTGATACCATTTGTAACACCCCGCCCGCCCGGGGAGAGCGAACGGAGCGCTAATGCGATAAAATAAATCCAAATCCACAAGTGACAAGGTATAGAGCATCTAAGTCCCACAACAACAAAAGAGAAACTACAAATCTCAAATCTCTTCAAATTAAATACTAAATCTCTCGAATTACATACAGCAACTAACTCGAAAATAAAATACAAATCTCCAAAGCTCTGTTCATCAAAATAATACAAATTTTTCACAAAAAATCCTCGCTAAAATCAATCTCCATAGCGCCCAAAAATCCGCGCTAACCTGCCACTAAAACAAAATATAGGGAAGTACACAATACGACAAGAAAGATCCTCAACAATTATATGTTAGCGATGAATAAAACATAACAACACGAGTATGAATATTCAATTCAAAATGCAAATCTAAAAGCATTTATCAATATAATTTCTCAAAAACACTTTAACCGGGTCACCAGGCCTCACCACATCCGTATATGCTTTATCAAGCAATAGCCCGAGAAACAGGAATTTTGGCGGGTGCCCAACCTCCGTGCCATATTAAAATCTCGTGACAACGTGCCCATCAACAATATAATGATACCACATGAATCAAAATAATTTCAACAATTATTTTCCAGATTTCAATGAATTTATCAATTCAAATATGAGTTCAATTAAACAAGAATTCAAAGAGAATGACACTCGCGAGATTTAAGGATCATATTGTGTAAAACCCCATACCTCAAACCATGATGAGAAACAAATGATCACATCCTCAAGATCAACTCAAAAGATGTACAAAATCTCCTCCAAGAACCTCCAACAAAATAGCCCCAAGAACACGTCTAATCTAAGGTTGGAACTCACAAATCTCAACGGCCAATGTGTATATAAAAAGAAGTGGAATATAAAATATATTTGCTGCCAAAATTTGTGCCAAAAGTAGGTTAAAAGGGTTGCCCTTGACTTCCGTTTATAATGCAAAGAAATTAAGAGTTGGAATCCAGAAGACTCCTTTAAATAAGGCGAATAAATGTAGAGTTGGAAGTCAAAACAACTCCAAGAGTTAAAAACATTTTAAAATCCGTTTTAACTCCGATTTCGAAACGGTTTGAAATTGTCGCCTTTAAAAATAATAACCAACATATTTGAGCAATAAAAATAATTTTATCAAAAACTTTATTTTCCTCCTTTTTCCAAAAATTAATTAAGATAGCCCAAGATTACGCGGGTTGTTACACTTCCCAACTAACAATGGAATTTCTAACTCGAAATTCGCCGAATACCTAACTCTCAAAAATCAGGCTAAAAATCTCCAAAAATAATCTGGTCTCCAAGAATAATTCCACACCTCTAATATCGAAACCTAACACGAATATCACCTAAAATTTTCTATCTTCAAAAATTGCTAACCTCGTAATGAACCCAAAACCCAAGGCACGAGAGTTGCCGTATACCTAAGCTCTGATACCATTTGTAACACCCCGCCCCCCCGGGGAGAGCGAACGGAGCGCTAATGCGATAAAATAAATCCAAATCCACAAGTGACAAGGTATAGAGCATCTAAGTCCCACAACAACAAAAGAGAAACTACAAATCTCAAATCTCTTCAAATTAAATACTAAATCTCTCGAATTACATACAACAACTAACTCGAAAATAAAATACAAATCTCCAAAGCTCTGTTCATCAAAATAATACAAATTTTTCCCAAAAAATCCTCGCTAAAATCAATCTCCATAGCGCACAAAAATCCGCGCTAACCTGCCACTAAAACAAAATATAGGGAAGTACACAATACGACAACAAAGATGCTCAACAATTATATGTTAGCGATGAATAAAACATAACAACACGAGTACGAATATTCAATTCAAAATGAAAACCTCAAAGCATTTATCAATATAATTTCTCAAAAACACTTTAACCGGGTCACCAGGCCTCACCACATCCGTATATGCTTTATCAAGCAATAGCCTGAGAAACAGGAATTTTGGCGGGTGCCCAACCTCCGTGCCATATTAAAATCTCGTGACAACGTGCCCATCAACAATATAATGATACCACATGAATCAAAATAATTTCAAGAATTATTTTCCAGATTTCAATGAATTTATCAATTCAAATATGAGTTCAATTAAATAAGAATTCAAAGAGAATGACACTCGCGAGATTTAAGGAGCATATTGTGTAAAACCCCATACCTCAAACCATGATGAGAAACAAATGATCACATCCTCAAGATCAACTCAAAAGATGTACAAAATCTCCTCCAAGAACCTCCAAGAAAATAGCCCCAAGAACACGTCTAATCTAAGGTTGGAACTCACAAATCTCAACGGCCAATGTGTATATAAAAAGAAGTGGAATATAAAATATATTTGCTGCCAAAATTTGTGCCAACAGTAGGTTAAAAGGGTTGACCACGACTTCCTTTTATAATGCAAAGAAATTAAGAGTTGGAATCCAAAAGACTCCTTTAAATAAGGCGAATAAATGTAGAGTTGGAAGTCAAAACAATTCCAAGAGTTAAAAACATTTTAAAATCCGTTTTAACTCCGATTTCGAAACCGTTTGAAATTGTCGCCTTTAAAAATAATAACCAACATATTTGAGCAATAAAAATAATTTTATCAAAAACTTTATTTTCCTCCATTTTCCAAAAATTAATTAAGATAGCCCTAGATTACGCGGGTTGTTACACTTCGCAACTAACAATGGAATTTCTCCCTCGAAATTCGCCGAATACCTAACTCTCAAAAATCAGGCTAACAGTCTCCAAAAATAATCTCGTCTCCAAGAATAATTCCTCACCTCTAATATCGAAACCTAACACCAATATCACCTAAAATTTTCTATCTTCGAAAATTGCTAACCTCGTAATGAACCCAAAACCCAAGGCACGAGAGTTGCCGTATACCTAAGCTCTGATACCATTTGTAACACCCCGCCCGCCCGGGGAGAGCGAACGGAGCGCTAATGCGATAAAATAAATCCAAATCCACAAGTGACAAGGTATAGAGCATCTAAGTCCCACAACAACAAAAGAGAAACTACAAATCTCAAATCTCTTCAAATTAAATACTAAATCTCTCGAATTACATACAACAACTAACTCGAAAATAAAATACAAATCTCCAAAGCTCTGTTCATCAAAATAATACAAATTTTTCACAAAAAATCCTCGCTAAAATCAATCTCCATAGCGCCCAAAAATCCGCGCTAACCTGCCACTAAAACAAAATATAGGGAAGTACACAATACGACAAGAAAGATCCTCAACAATTATATGTTAGCGATGAATAAAACATAACAACACGAGTATGAATATTCAATTCAAAATGCAAATCTAAAAGCATTTATCAATATAATTTCTCAAAAACATTTTAACCGGGTCACCAGGCCTCACCACATCCGTATATGCTTTATCAAGCAATAGCCCGAGAAACAGGAATTTTGGCGGGTGCCCAACCTCCGTGCCATATTAAAATCTCATGACAACGTGCCCATCAACAATATAATGATACCACATGAATCAAAATAATTTCAACAATTATTTTCCAGATTTCAATGAATTTATCAATTCAAATATGAGTTCAACTAAACAAGAATTCAAAGAGAATGACACTCGCGAGATTTAAGGAGCATATTGTGTAAAACCCCATACCTCAAACCATGCTGAGAAACCAATGATCACATCCTCAAGATCAACTCAAAAGATGTACAAAATCTCCTCCAAGAACCTCCAACAAAATAGCCCCAAAAACACGTCTAATCTAAGGTTGGAACTCACAAATCTCAACGGCCAATGTGTATATAAAAAGAAGTGGAATATAAAATATATTTGCTGCCAAAATTTGTGCCAAAAGTAGGTTAAAAGGGTTGCCCATGACTTCCTTTTATAATGCAAAGAAATTAAGAGTTGGAATCCAAAAGACTCCTTTAAATAAGGCGAATAAATGTAGAGTTGGAAGTCAAAACAACTCCAAGAGTTAAAAACATTTTAAAATCCGTTTTAACTCCGATTTCGAAACCGTTTGAAATTGTCGCCTTTAAAAATAATAACCAACATATTTGAGCAATAAAAATAATTTTATCAAAAACTTTATTTTCCTCCATTTTCCAAAAATTAATTAAGATAGCCCAAGATTACGCGGGTTGTTACACTTCCCAACTAACAATGGAATTTCTCCCTCGAAATTCGCCGAATACCTAACTCTCAAAAATCAGGCTAAAAATCTTAAAAAATAATCTGGTCTCCAAGAATAATTCCTCACCTCTAATATCGAAACCTAACACGAATATCACCTAAAATTTTCTATCTTCAAAAATTGCTAACCTCGTAATGAACCCAAAACCCAAGGCACGAGAGTTTCCATATACCTAAGCTCTGATACCATTTGTAACACCCCGCACACCCGGGGAGAGCGAACGGAGCGCTAATGCGATAAAATAAATCCAAATCCACAAGTGACAAGGTATAGAGCATCTAAGTCCCACAACAACAAAAGAGAAACTACAAATCTCAAATCTCTTCAAAATAAATACTAAATCTCTCGAATTACATACAACAACTAACTCGAAAATAAAATACAAATCTCCAAAGCTCTGTTCGTCAAAATAATACAAATTTTCCCATAAAATCCTCGCTAAAATCAATCTCCATAGCGCACAAAAATCCGCGCTAACCTGCCACTAAAACAAAATATAGGGAAGTACACAATACGACAACAAAGATGCTCAACAATTATATGTTAGCGATGAATAAAACATAACAACACGAGTACGAATATTCAATTCAAAATGAAAACCTCAAAGCATTTATCAATATAATTTCTCAAAAACACTTTAACCGGGTCACCAGGCCTCACCACATCCGTATATGCTTTATCAAGCAATAGCCCGAGAAACAGGAATTTTGGCGGGTGCCCAACCTCCGTGCCATATTAAAATCTCGTGACAACGTGCCCATCAACAATATAATGATACCACATGAATCAAAATAATTTCAACAATTATTTTCCAGATTTCAATGAATTTATCAATTCAAATATGAGTTCAATTAAACAAGAATTCAAAGAGAATGACACTCGCGAGATTTAAGGAGCATATTGTGTAAAACCCCATACCTCAAACCATGATGAGAAACCAATGATCACATCCTCAAGATCAACTCAAAAGATGTACAAAATCTCCTCCAAGAACCTCCAACAAAATAGCCCCAAGAACACGTCTAATCTAAGGTTGGAACTCACAAATCTCAACGGCCAATGTGTATATAAAAAGAAGTGGAATATAAAATATATTTGCTGCCAAAATTTGTGCCAAAAGTAGGTTAAAAGGGTTGACCACGACTTCCTTTTATAATTCAAAGAAATTAAGAGTGGGAATCCAAAAGACTCCTTTAAATAAGGCGAATAAATGTAGAGTTGGAAGTCAAAACAACTCCAAGAGTTAAAAACATTTTAAAATCCGTTTTAACTCCGATTTCGAAACCGTTTGAAATTGTCGCCTTTAAAAATAATAACCAACATATTTGAGCAATAAAAATAATTTTATCAAAAACTTTATTTTCCTCCATTTTCCAAAAATTAATTAAGATAGCCCAAGATTACGCGGGTTGTTACACTTCCCAACTAACAATGGAATTTCTCACTCGAAATTCGCCGAATACCTAACACTCAAAAATCAGGCTAACAATCTCCAAAAATAATCTCGTCTCCAAGAATAATTCCTCACCTCTAATATCGAAACCTAACACCAATATCACCTAAAATTTTCTATCTTTGAAAATTGCTAACCTCGTAATGAACCCAAAACCCAAGGCACGAGAGTTGCCGTATACCTAAGCTCTGATACCATTTGTAACACCCCGCCCGCCCGGGGAGAGCGAACGGAGCGCTAATGCGATAAAATAAATCCAAATCCACAAGTGACAAGGTATAGAGCATCTAAGTCCCACAACAACAAAAGAGAAACTACAAATCTCAAATCTCTTCAAATTAAATACTAAATCTCTCGAATTACATACAACAACTAACTCGAAAATAAAATAAAAATCTCCAAAGCTCTGTTCATCAAAATAATACAAATTTTTCACAAAAAATCCTCGCTAAAATCAATCTCCATAGCGCCCAAAAATCCGCGCTAACCTGCCACTAAAACAAAATATAGGGAAGTACACAATACGACAAGAAAGATGCTCAACAATTATATGTTAGCGATGAATAAAACATAACAACACGAGTACGAATATTCAATTCAAAATGCAAATCTAAAAGCATTTATCAATATAATTTCTCAAAAACACTTTAACCGGGTCACCAGGCCTCACCACATCCGTATATGCTTTATCAAGCAATAGCCCGAGAAACAGGAATTTTGGCGGGTGCCCAACCTCCGTGCCATATTAAAATCTCGTGACAACGTGCCCATCAACAATATAATGATACCACATGAATCAAAATAATTTCAACAATTATTTTCAAGATTTCAATGAATTTATCAATTCAAATATGAGTTCAATTAAACAAGAATTCAAAGAGAATGACACTCGCGAGATTTAAGGAGCATATTGTGTAAAACCCCATACCTCAAACCATGATGAGAAACCAATGATCACATCCTCAAGATCAACTCAAAAGATGTACAAAATCTCCTCCAAGAACCTCCAACAAAATAGCCCCAAAAACACGTCTAATCTAAGGTTGGAACTCACAAATCTCAACGGCCAATGTGTATATAAAAAGAAGTGGAATATAAAATATATTTGCTGCCAAAATTTGTGCCAAAAGTAGGTTAAAAGGGTTGCCCACGACTTCCTTTTATAATGCAAAGAAATTAAGAGTTGGAATCCAGAAGACTCCTTTAAATAAGGCGAATAAATGTAGAGTTGGAAGTCAAAACAACTCCAAGAGTTAAAAACATTTTAAAATCCGTTTTAATTCCGATTTCGAAACCGTTTGAAATTGTGGGCCTTTAAAAATAATAACCAACATATTTGAGCAATAAAAATAATTTTATCAAAAACTTTATTTTCCTCCATTTTCCAAAAATTAATTAAGATAGCCCAAGATTACGCGGGTTGTTACACTTCCCAACTAACAATGGAATTTCTCCCTCGAAATTCGCCGAATACCTAACTCTCAAAAAACAGGCTAAAAATCTCCAAAAATAATCTCGTCTCCAAGAATAATTCCTCACCTCTAATATCGAAACCTAACACCAATATCACCTAAAATTTTCTATCTTCGAAAATTGCTAACCTCGTAATGAACCCAAAACCCAAGGCACGAGAGTTGCTGTATACCTAAGCTCTGATACCATTTGTAACACCCTGCCTGCCCGGGGAGAGCGAACGAAGCGCTAATGCGATAAAATAAATCCAAATCGACAAGTGACAAGGTATAAAGCATCTAAGTCCCACAACAACAAAAGACAAACTACAAATCTCAAATCTCTTCAAATTAAATACTAAATCTCTCGAATTACATACAACAACTAACTCGAAAATAAAATACAAATCTCCAAAGCTCTGTTCATCAAAATAATACAAATTTTTCCCAAAAAATCCTCGCTAAAATCAATCTCCATAGCGCACAAAAATCCGCGCTAACCTGCCACTAAAACAAAATATAGGGAAGTACACAATACGACAAGAAAGATGCTCAACAATTATATGTTAGCGATGAATAAAACATAATAACACGAGTATGAATATTCAATTTAAAATGAAAACCTCAAAGAATTTATCAATATAATTTCTCAAAAACACTTTAACCGGGTCACCAGGCCTCACCACATCCGTATTTGCTTTATCAAGCAATAGCCTGAGAAATAGGAATTTTGGCGGGTGGCCAACCTCCGTGCCATATTAAAATCTCATGACCGCGTGCTCATCAACAATATAATGATACCACATGAATCAAAGTAATTTCAATAATTATTTTCCACATTTCAATGAATTTATCAATTCAAATATGAGTTCAATTAAATAAGAATTCAAAGAGAATGACACTCGCGAGATTTAAGGAGCATATTGTGTAAAACCCCATACCTCAAACCATGATGAGAAACCAATGATCACATACTTAAGATCAACTCAAAAGATCTACAAAATCTCCTCCAAGAACCTCCAACAAAATAGCCCCAAGAACACGTCTAATCTAAGGTTGGAACTCATAAATCTCAAGGGCCAATGTGTATATAAAAAGAAGAGGAATATAAAATATATTTGTTGCCAAAATTTGTGCCAAAAGTAGGTTAAAAGGGTTGCCCACGACTTCCTTTTGTAATGCAAAGAAATTAAGAGTTGGAATCCAAAAGACTCCTTTAGATAAGGCAAAGAAATGAAGAGTTGGAAGTCAAAACAACTCCAAGAGTTAAAAACATTTTAAAATCAGCTTCAACTCCGATTTCGAAACCGTTTGAAATTCTCTCCTTTAAAAATAATAACCAACATATTTGAGCAATAAAAATAATTTTATCAAATACTTTATTTTCCTCCATTTTCCAAAAATTAATTAAAATAGCTCAAGATTACGCGGGTTGTTACAGTTGAGTCCATGGACCTTTACTCAAAGGGTTGTGGATTTGGCAGGACCACTGCCCCTCAGGAAATATCATAGTGAGTTATGTATTATGACCACTGATTACTTCAGCAAGTGGGGTACGGCTGAGCCCTTATCCATCATCATGGAAAAGAAAACTACCAATTTTATTTGAAAGAATATAATATGAAAGTTTAGCTTTCCCAAGGCTATCATCTCAGATAGTGACAAATAGTTTGACAACCCAATAATCAGGGAAATCTCCTCAGACTATGTCATAATCAATAACTTCTCCTCCCCGGGTTATCCTTAAGCTAATGGACAACTCAAAATAACTAAAAAATCATCTTCCACATTCTGAAGAAAAGGTTGGAAAAGTACAAAGGGGTGTGGGATGAGGAGTTATATAGACCTATGGAACCAGGGTCAAATGTCCAAAAGCAGAAACTTTATTCTCCCGACCTTTAGAACTGAAGCAGTGATCCCGACAGAGGTCAAAAGTGTGTCTCCATTCAATCCAGAGGCCAGTGATAAATGTCTCAAGAGGTATATAGATTAGATGGAGGAAAAGCGGGAAGATGACTTGATCTAAATGGTTTCATATAATCAATGGACAAACTCATAATTTAATAAAAAGGTCCATCACAGAGAATTAAAAATAGGCGTTGGTATTAAGAGAAGTCACCATCGTAACCAGGAATCCAAGTGAAGGGAAATTGATCCCCATGTAGTAGGGCCAATATGTGCTGACCAAAATTATAAGGCCAGGCTGTTATTATCTCAAAGACATTAAGGGATACAAACTTCCTCACCCCTGGAATGTTGAACACCTAAAAATACTTATAACGATTTACTTTGAAATGAAATGAAATGAATCTTTTTTGTTACCCACAATGTTCAATATAAGTATTCTTTAAGATTTGTAAGGATTTTAGACTTGGCACTGAAACCTAAGGTCTAAGGAGACACACACTGAGTTGTAAGAATTTCATCCTTGGATCTAAATTGTAACCAAAGTCTAAGGAAACTCACACCGAGTTGCAAGGATTTTAGCCTTAGATCTAAACTTAAGCCAAGGTCTAAATATTGAAAACGTAGAGTCTGAAGGACTTCACCCTTGGCTTGTTTATGTTTAGGTCGATGGACCAAAAACCTCAAGTTGAAAGGACCCGATTCCCATCTTAGGCTAATCGTCAAAGGTATAAGGACCCAAAAAAACTAGTAAAAGAATGTTCAAACTGAATAAGGTCCAAACATCCGTAAACAGTAAGCTATGAGGAATTTTGTGCACGTAAAAATGTTTTTAAAAGAGACAAAAGTTACGCAAGAATTTAATGACCTTAGAAAAATGAATTTGTAACTCCTTTTTTTTTAATTCCAAGTATCATGAACATCTAAGTCTTAAGTAAAAAAACTTCACTTTTCCAAATACAATTGGGGGCTAAGTTTTCAAATGCAAAAATGGATCAAAACTTTAGTTTTTTTTAAAGAAAAGTCAAAGATAAAGGTTTAGAGGTATTAAGACCCCTTGCGGAACCTCATAATGTCCTCCATTGCGGGGCTAAGGTACATAAGTTTCTCAACCCTGTATGACCTTCAAACGTTTTTTAAGTCCATAGGTATTATAACCCTTTATGCAATTTTATATTTTATATTATATTAGTTCAGAGGTATTTTGACCCTTAATGGACTTTAAGTTTAAAATTTTCTAAGTCCAAAGGTCTTATGACCCTTTGTGGGGCTTAATATTCTAAAATGCCTAAGCCCAGACGTCTCAGGACCCAATAGGGAGGGCTTAAGGTTGAAAAGATCGGTAAGTTATAATGTCTCAGGACCTTCAACATAACTATTTTTCTCTACTAAGGCTTCATGTTTCAGAGGTTGGAGGAACCTTTATGGAACAAATTTTAAGTTTGGATTTTAAATATAAGGTCTTACGACCTTTAATAAGTTTACTTTTTGGCATTTATTCACAAATTTTTTTGGGGACTACGTGTTTGTACAAAGAAATTTGAGCATTGAGTAGAAAAAAAAAGTATAAACACCAGAAATCCCATGGTTCTAATATCTTATGAACCATTTAATAGCCTCAGTCTTGACTTTGAAAAAATTCAAAAATTATGTGGTAGAGGTCTTAGGACCCTCATACCCATTAAATTTTTTTTACGTAAGTTGTTTTGCTTTACCAAGATACCTTAGGGGACTAAGGGAATACTCACTACTAGAAGAACTCAGAAAGATGGATTATATGAAAAAATTCCCTAGCAAAGTAGAAAGTATGAAGTAAAGAAAGGAATTACAATAAGTATGAAATGAAACAAATAAGTACATAAGTCAAATTTTCAAAAACCAAAGTTCCTTATCATTAAACGATTGAGAAAGGATGTCTACATAAAAAATCCCACAATCGAAAGAAGTTCAAAAGAAAAAACAAAAAATTACATAAAATCTTTTTCAAGGCTTGATATTAGTGAGGTCAATAAAATCCTTACTTTTAAGGGGGGCTGATTAGGGTTGAGAGGCAGAGGTTTTCTTTAGATATTATTCTTCTTCTTCTTGGAGCTAAGATTTAGGGGCTTCATAAGCTTCATCACCATTGTTTCTTGCATCATATCAGCTATCTTCACCAAACTGAGGGGGCTTCTACAAATCGGTCAAAAGAATCCACACTAGGAAAGATCTCTTGGAACATTTCCTTTAGGACTCAAACTCAGAGTTGTAATTCTGAAAAAGAAATTTCTTCAAAGTTTTAGACTCAATATAGGCATACACTTTACTGTTCATAATAGCATGAATCTTTCCTTGGAGTTTAATATTCTTCATCAACACGTCAACTTATTCCTTCTGTAGTTCCTAACCTTAGAAGTGAAAAGAATTTACAAACATTGAGATCCAACACTTCCTGCTTCAAAAGTTCCACATTCTTTTCAGCGTAAATAATATTCTTCTGAGAACTTTGAATCTTGAGTATTTGAATTTGAAGTTCTTCCAACACCACTTTATGCTAAATTTGATCCAAGTCATAGGCCTCATCGACCTTGGCCAAGGAATCCTGCACAACAATAGATAGGGACACATTGTCACTCAAAGTTTTCTCGTTAAGAAGTTCATCTTGTTCTAACCATGTACATTTCTAGATAACCCACCTTTAGTTGCTGGTTGGCAATAATATGATTTGTTTTCCTACTGAATGTGGCCCCACTTATTAAAAATCTCTATGGTCTTATCCCATCCTATTTTCCTCTTTACAATTTCAACCATAAGAGCCACTGTAAAATATCGAGCCTACGAGAAAAGGAGAAAAATATAAGAACATGATGGATCAAATTGAATTCCACTAAGGAAAAGTTAAGAAAGATGCAAAATATCTTACCCAACAGCTAGATCAGCTCATGAGCATTAGAAAAGACCCATCGGCCCCTCAGTTGGGCCACTATCTCTGAAGAATTTGTTTGTGCTAAAGAATAGAGCACGTCCGTAGTATAGGCATATGAGTTCATCTCTTTGACTGAGGGAGTCCTTAGGTATACGATCTCCTTGGGCAAGTCTAAGGCTATGTCAAACCCCTTTTATTATGTAATATACCACCACAACCTTCCCTTTTATGAGGGTATAACGCATAGCTTCAACAATTTTTTAGACCAAAGGTTGTAAGTCCCTTGGAATAGAATGATTACTCTAGGTTACCCCAGAGGTCCCACCTGCCCCCAAATCTTCTTAAACCAAGGGCATGGTTTTTATAATATTCAACACTGAGGTTTCACTAGATCCAGACCCCAAGTTTACCTCCTCTGCTAACTTGACACTAGTGACTAGAAGATCTATTAATGTACTGAACTTCAAGGGCTTGGTTGTATTAGACCTATAATTTTTAATTATTTCACCATGAACAGGTTTTTTTTGGCAAATCATCTAGCCATCCTCCATTCCTCTCATTCATTTACTAGATCAATAAGTAATCAGAGTTAAATATCATAGAACTAGACATTATGTAAAATAAAATAAAATGAAAAGTCAGGTTACTTATTAGGGGAACATTACGAATATATCATAATTGTCTTGTTAACAAAGGGGATGACCCTTTTAAGCTTAAGGGGAGCCCAACCTTACACTCGGGCTTGTCATCCTAGCCTTCAGAGGCCTTGGTAACCTCAGTGGAGACCTCAATGCTGCCTTTCTCTTCTAGGAGACCAAGACAAAGGGCTCAAACCCCTACATATCCCTAACTACGATTTTGGGGATCACAGGAACATCACCTAAGGTCAAATCCTTCGTCTCAAGTCCCAACCCACTATTGAAAAGATCAATCTCCATTATAAGGTATTTAAAAAGGACAAAGGCATTAGTTGTCCTATCCACATCCTCTTAAGAGGGATCAACCACCACTACAATAGAAAATAGATTGTTAATTCTCATGACAAAGGCTTTTAAATAAACTCAAGTGACAAAGAGGAGATATGATTTAGCTTACTCACAACTAGAGCAATACACCAGAGGGTAAGGCAACCAATTACCTCAACAGGATTTAATATGGCCCAAGATCCACCAACAAATAAGTATCTCGTCTTCTAATAGTTAGGAGCATTATGCTTGTCCTTAGCAAAGACCATAGTAGCCTAAAGGGATGGGTACTTCAAAGCCTTGTCATTGGCCTTCTTTTTCTCTAGTACCCTATACATATTGAAGAACTTGTTTAGGTTAATGTAATGCTTTCCCCTGCATGATTCCCTAAACGTCAAGACGGTGGGCATCAGAAATATCATGGAATTGGCAACTTACTAGGAAGGGGATATTCGGATAATCTTTAAGACATTAACCACGGGTAAAGGTTAGTGGAAACTAGACCCATATTAGACGAAAAACATATAGAGGGGGAAGAAAAGTAATGTTGTGATTAGAGATAACTCCCCCTCCTAATATAAGAAGCTCAATAGAAGGATTTAAGGAAGAAGAAAAAAGGATGCGAAGCGGCTCAATGAGGTACCTCAACATCGAAGCTTAAGGCTTCTTAAGAGGAAGTCTGTCGAAAAAGATTATCTTTATTTATGTTTTGATTAATTAGTCTATTTTTTTTAAATATATTGATTGTAAGCTATAACAATTGTAACTTTGAGTGTGAGGTTAAACGGTACTCGCGAAAGATTAAGTTTGGTAGGGCTTGGGAGAGCTCACATGCTCTTGGTGCCTCACGAGTAGCGTTTGACCTCACACTCAAAGTTATAATCATTACAACTTACAATAAATATAATAAAAGATGAGCTTTATCGAAATCCTTCCTTACCGGTAGCCTTAAGCTTCCTCATTGAGATCCCTCGCTGAGCTTTCACTGCCTTCTTGCTTCTTCCTTCAATTCTTCTATTGAGATTCTTTTGTTAGGAGGGGGACTAATATCTAATCACACGTTTACTTTCAAACCAACTTTACGTTTCCCCTTAGTGAATATATTTTTTATGAGCTCAAGAGATGTCTCCACAAAACATCTCAATCAGAAGAACCACCTGTTATCCCAAAAAAATTCCTCTCAACGCACTTAAATTACAGCCGTCATCATTCTAACTGATTAGAAAGGAAAATTCTCCCAGGTTTACCCAAGTCAAAGTTCTCAATATTTAGGCTTATAGAAAGGCGACATCGTGAGCTTTTTGAGATGCGAGAAAACTCATGATGCCCATTTTCTAGGAGTAACCTCCATTTTATAGACCTTCATACCTTTAGTAAAAATTCTCCCCGATGTATCTTAACATGTTCTATCATCGTTTGGTCTTGTAATGAGGGGACAACATTCACTTAACCTTTGGAATTATCTCTTCTTTTTGCCAAAATTGGTGTCAAATTATTACTTGTCCTCGAAGGAACATTCTCTCTCTTCCACGCGTGACCTCATTAATGACACAGTGTTATCTCTTCAACTTTGAGAGTTGTTCCTAAAGTGACACATGTCCTTCAAAATGATTACTAACGGGTGATCATGTGATAGTATGGGAAACTCAAATGTTCTTTTGACTTTTTTCCAAACGGCTAATACCTCCACACTTCGCATTTTTTTCATTTCTTATCTTTCATTCTCCTTTGCCTTCATCAAAGCTTTTAGAGAGAAATGGAAATCCATTTTCTCCATTGTTAGCGTTCTTCCAAGCTTTAACCTCTAAAAAAATCTCTTTCCTCCATTACCATAACCTTCGTCCTTCTCTTTCCTTTGTTTCTCAAAGCTTTCATAGTTTAATTTTCTTTTATGGCTTTTTCAAGTGTCCCAACTATTCTAGTCACCCCTATTGCCACTGTTGCTACCCCATTTATCGCCGCTCAAATGGTGGCATGTCAGGAACATCTAAGTTTTTATAGTTTCTCACCCATCTTTGGGCAAGGAAATAACTTTTTTGGCGACTTCAGAAGCTTCTCTACCAATTTTAAGTGTCACCCAATGATACTTAATGACGAACACACTGATTATGTAACTTAGGGATTCTTTCCCCCAAAGGGAACTCTAAGATTTCGTCTGGACCATAGGGACTTCCCTTGTTCCCAAATACATTCCTAAGGGCCTAATGGTTACCCATCTCACTTTTTTACTTTGACTAGATACATGCAAGCTACTTATGTTGATACCCTCATAAAGGTTGGTCTCCATCGGGCTTCTTAGTTTAGGGAGTTTACTCTGTCAAAGCACAACCCTACTCTCCAAGTATTGGTTTCTCAATGGAACATCACCACTCGAAATTTTCTGGTAGCATGGGGAGAAGTCACCATCACCTTTGAGGATGTTTGTGAATTTCTTTGGTTTGAGCCCACAGGTACATTGTCTTACTCTTACGAGGCCTTGGATGCCGAAGAGATAGCTACCCATGTGGACATAGACCAAATTTACCAAAGTTCCATAGGATCTTCGAATAAATACACCTTTACTCTGTAGACACCCCATTCTAATACCCATCTAACCTCTCTTTAGGTCCCTAGCATTTCCTTTCACCATTGCAAACCTAAGTCATACCTCGGGTACTAACCTAAAGGCCATCGGGCATTCCCAGGCTCCGTTTGACCAAAAATTAAACTCTTCAACTCGAATGAGACTGCATGAATCTTTTAAGGGCACTAAATCCCGTTTCCAACGGTCCATCCTTTGCATAATTCTGACTTACGATGCGGACGAATGACCCATTTTTCCCCAAAACTTGATCAAGAGGTCACCAGATGCTCCCAGGCTCCGTTTGACCAAAGTTAACTCTTCATCTCAACCAGGAGTGAATGAATCTTTGAAGGGCACTGAATACCCTTTCCAACAGTCTACCCCGTGTCTGATTCTGACTTACGGTACGGACGAACGATCCGTTTTACCCCGAAAGGTCACCGAATGCTTCCAGGCCCCGGTTGACCAAAGTCAAATCCCCGAACCAGGTCAAACTCTTTGTAATTTTGAAGTAAATCTCTTAACCTTTCTAACATCATGCCCTTTATGCGATTCTGACTTACCATGCGGATGAATGGTCCGTTTGCGTCCAAAGTTTCCTCGTCCAAAAGACCGACGAACACTTCCGAGCCACATTTGACCCAAAGTCAACTCCCAGATCTGGGATAAGTCCAAAGGATTTTAGAAGGTCTCTGAAATACCTTTCTAACGGTTTGCCTCGTTCATAATTCGGATCAACAGTTCACGATCTACGACCGATTTTTCAAAGGAACCTGAAAGACACTGCCAAATGACAGGTTCCAAACCCTGCCTATCGGTAGTGTTCCTAAACACACCTGATGATTGGCAGGACAAGGGCTATGCTGATTGGAAATTCTGTGGGACTATAAAAATTAGGTCCTAGCCTCATTCCAAAAAAAATAGAAAAATGAGAGATCCATTACTCTCAGCAAGCTCAAAAAACCCCTCTCGAAGTCAGCGTGATTTCCACATCCAAATCCCTTTCCAACCTTCACCTTTAATCACCTTTTTCATCAAGCTTGGTTAATTAAGTACCCTCCATCATCATCCAAGTGCAAGGGCTTCTCTCCAACATCCAAGATCAAGCTCAAGATCTCTAAGAAGGTCCAACTCTCTCAACGCAATCTTTAAATTCCCCTAAATTCTCATTAACTTGTTTTAATACATAGCACTTTTATTCTCTCATCTCACATATCTTAACATACTTTTTATCTAGTATTATTGCACATCTCTTATTTTCATATAAATAAAACCCAAAAAACAAGAAAAAGATGATTTTCTCATTAATTCCAAACGGGAATTCTCACACTCTTCTCACACTTTTCTCACAACTAAAACACTTTTTCACACACACACACACACACACACACACACATAAGAGAAGTCCCCGCTTGGATTTATCGGATAAATCCCACCCCTCATTTTGCATGCGAACTACGTGGACTTTGATGCCTCTATAGGCTACGTAGCCATCTCGGGGTAAAACCCGTGACTCGAGTCCTATTCCTACTTTTCTCTTATTTTATATTTTCTCTATATTCTTTAAACTCAATTCTCTTAAATTCTATATGTAGATATATTTGTTGTTAGTGGGGTATTATTCCATGTGCATTATCGTTCTGTTATAACGATTAACGCAAGAATAATCGCGTAAATCCTATTTTCTAATATTATTTTTTAGGAACATTCCTATGGATGAATCACTTTATATCTTACATGATACAAGTCGATGATTCCTATCTCCACTATGTATACACATGCACACATATCACGGGGAAATAAAGGAAAATAGTAACAACCCATGAGAGACCGAAAGGGAAGAATGGGTGCCTAACACCTTGCCATTTCGTAACTTAGCCTCCATACCCTTTTCGAATCATTTTGGTTTCGTATGTATCAGTATCTATTTGGATGTTGTCCTTTGGGATGGATCCCTTTTCTTTTGCCTGTTCTGAGTAAAATAGACTGGCGACTCTATCTCTCTACATTTTTCACCTAATCAACGATGCCAGTCGAAGCGCTCCCGATAGGGATGCGCGGGACCAAGGATCCTCTCCCACCACGAGGATCAGGGATGGCCACAGTTACGACTCTGCTGGGGATTATTTATTTTGAGGGCAAGACTCTATTTACACGGGCGTTGTATTTGTTTATATTTTCCCCTATTTTGCATGTTCCCCTTTTACTATTCATGTCTACCTTATGCTTATGCTTCTATTCACAAACTTATAGAAAATTCTTTATGAACACTTCATACCACGTGCACCTAGGATCACATATTTCCCCATGGTGCACGCATCACCCATACTTTGTATACCATTGGTACTCATACTTTGCTCCCTGTTGGGCATGATCAAGAAAGATTATTTCATAAGATACTAATAAGAGAATCATGCATGATTCACACGATATCACCAAAGAGCATTGTGATTGACCAAATTTTGTCCAGTAACTCGAGGGTCACTTCATGATGGGCTCTGGTCCGACAGGGCGCAGTTAGCATAAGCGATATGTCTCTCTCCTTCCATTGGCCAAGTACCTTCGATATATATCGAACGGCTTCCCCACATCGTATCTCTTGATCGAAGTCATGACGGGAGGTATATCGTAGGGAACTCGTTCACGTACACCGAGTATATCAAATTCTCTCTAACACATACCGTCCGCACGAGGTATATAGTAAGGCAATTCACGTACACTCAGGGACATCAAATGGCTTGTCCACATGTACCAATTGCCCTCAAAATTAAGACGTATATCATGGAAGCCACGCAAAAGGGGGGAACCCTTTTCGATTCACCTAACCAAACTTCATACCTGCATATAAGTGTCAAGCCTTGGACACACATATTAGATTGTCGATTTTGACCCGAAACTCTGCCAAAATTATGGGTTGGCCTACCACCCAAATTTTCACGCATCTTTAAAATGGGACCCTACCTGTGAGCCTCGTTACAAGTCCAGCCATATCTTTGCATTTGTTACAAACCAAACTTTTCCAGGCTCAGGTCCCGTCCGGCATTTCATTTTTCATTTAGGAAAATTTAATACAAGTGAGAACATAGTAATAATAATAATCATGCTGAGACCCATCTTCCAAAAATAGCTTTTCCTTCTTTATCAAAAATACAAAAACATGGTTTCCTTTCTTTATTAAAAATCCAAAAACATTTATCTCTTATTTATCAAAAATCGAAAAATATTTTTCCCTTCGATCTCAAAAGAGAAACAAAAAATGTCAAAAATATTTTCCTTCTTTTTCTCAAAATAAATCCCATTTTGTGCCCTTTCAGGTTGATCGCACGCCCTTGGCCTAGCTCCTTATTTGCTTCGATTTGCAGTCAAATCATCCCGGAGTTCCGTCCGTTCCCCTGCTACCTTTCTCGAGTCTGGTACTCATCCACTTTCCATAGAGAATACATATCAAGTACCAGTTGTGCAGACAGATGTGACGGTAGTTTTAGCTCAGCTCGTGTCTAAGATTGACAACCTTCAGACTAAGGTCCGAGAGATGCAACAAAACTAGGTTCCTGTTCCTCAAGAACCCTAGATCTTATTCCCTCTCTCTATGGGTCCACCCGAGCCTGTCTAGGCTCCTAAAGAATATCAACACGCTCCATGTGACCCCCTGTTAATGGGTCGCCGCCTGCCCAGCTGCCTATGCCAAACATTGCCCATCCTGGGGCTAACTTGCCTGCGATCATTGATTCAAAAGAGGAAGAATTGAACAAGGTCAAAGAACATCACAAGATGATAACTAAGAAGTTCGACCCAGCCCGAATCTACGGAAATTACATGGACCACATTCACATGTCTCCTTATCCTGAGTCAAGGTTACTCGAGAAGTTTAAGATGCTAAATATCATGAAATTCAGAGGAAGTGGACCCTCGATTGTTCACCTTCGCAGATATCACCATTCTATGACTCTCCTAAGGGCTTCTAAAGAAGAGATGGCCCAATTGTTTCATCAAACTCTGAAGGATAGAGCTCTCTGATGTTTTTTGTCTCTTGAGGAGTCCAAAATTCGTAGATAGGAGGATATAGCCCAAGAATTCATGTCACAGTACAAATATAACGAAGTGCTTAAGGTCACCCGTCGTGATTTAGAGCTGCTCAAATAGAACTCTGGGGAATCAGTTAGTAACTTCATATCCTCATGGAGGGAAAAGTCAACCACTATGACCAATCGTCCATCCGAGGAAGAACAAGTCAACATAGTGAAGAATAATTTATTGCCTCATGTTCGAGATACCATGGGAGCACATACTACCCCCACTTCTGGGATCTTAGAGAAGCAGGAGTAAAAATTGAGGAAGGTCTTGCTAAAACAGAGGTTGAACCAAAGAAAGTGTCCAGACAGTTCACTCCTAGAAAATATGAAAAACCTACTAGTGCTACAATCTCAACCATCAACAACATCTCTCAACCAACCACTTCGTGGGCACCAAAAAGCCGCCCTGTCCTAGTCCGAAAGGAATACACCAAGATTCATGCTCCCCTCTCCAAAGTTTATCAAGCCCTATTAAGTCAAAACCTCATCAATTGGATCCCTGTCCATTGACAAATCCACTTCCAAGAAACTTCAAGGTAGATGGCCATTGCGCCTTTCACCAAATCGCTGGTATACCACCGACTAATGCTTTCACATCCAAAACATAATCCAAGGTCTAATAGACCAGGGTACCATTGCCTCACCAGCCAAGCACTACTCACAACCCACTCCTAAATCATACCAATGCTATCTTCCTAGAAATGAACCTAGAATTTGATCCCTCAACTCAAATCACATACATACACTCTCCCAAACCTCTCCAAAGTTGCCCATATTTCCTCCTACACCCTGTTAGCCTCGCTGATCAGGCATTGTCACTCCTTACCAGAGCATGCATGGCTGTCCATAACCGTTCTGAAAATTAAAGTATGGAATTATCAAAAGTTTTAAACCAACTCCTAGAGTTCAGGCTGAAATTTCCCTCACAAATGATCATTGATTGCCAAAGGTTCAATACACTATTCATGGAAGCACGAAAATGGGCCCGAGAGTCATACAAATGGGCGGTACCAGCCGATGAAGTCAGCCTGGATGATGTCGTTCAGATCATGGTAGAATCATTTAGGCAAACTAACAATATTTGTAATATGACAGAGTTACTTGATACTCTGATGTTACAAGGGCACTTGGTCCCTTCACCCTTGCATATCCCCCCATAATGGGAAGACCTGTATGAAGAAGCCATTTAAGTTGTGGAGTGCATTGACTTTACATGGAAAGACATAGTTATTGCCACCAGATGGGGGGGGGGGGAATTTGAAGAATAAAATAAAGAGCAAGCTTCAGAGAAAACTGGCCAGGTAGACGACATGTGTGGGATGATATCATTTAAAGAAATCCTCGGAGAAATAAACAAGATGGTAGAACAACCCGAGATTGACGAAGAAACAGGTTTCATGTTCTTCCCTTCTTCAGTAAATCACATAACCAGATCAGGGAGGCATTAACAGATCCCAAGCTCACTACCCGCAAATGACAAGAGGATGGGCATTAAAAATCATCCTATGCCAGAGATGACCCTCGAGGAGAGCAAGATGCTCGATCAATTGAAGAAAACTCAAGCTAACATCACTCTATGGGGGCTTTTCATGTCTTCTCAGCTGCACAGAAATGCTTTGATCAAGTTTCTCACTGGACCCACAGTTCCTCCTTCTACTACACCAGAAGGAATGATAAATTTAGTTGGATATTTGACCTCTACCCGAATTCTATCCTTCTCCGAAGAATAAATACCCACAATTGGGCCAAATCACAATCATGCACTCAACATCTCCGTCAAAGTTAAGGGGAAAATCGTACTACTCTCTCTTGTCAATAATGGATCTGCCTTGAATGTCTACCCATTAAGAACATTCAAATGCTTAGGACTAAAGGAAAGTGACCTCGCTCCAACCTCTGCTGCTGTACGTGCCTATGATAATACTCGTCAGGAGGTGATGGGATCCATAAAACTTGTAATAGGTGCTGGACCTATAAACCACATCATTGAATTCCAAATTATTGACATCCCAAATTATTTCAACCTGTTTCTTGGACGACCTTGGCTCCACAATATCAAGGGTGTGTCTTTCTCACTCCATTAGAAATTGAAGTTCTTCGCCGACGGACGAGTCATCACCATTTTGGGCGATGACGATAATATCGAGGGTGCAACTACCAGCAGTCTAATCCTGGAGATACAGCACAGGTCAAATTATATGCTCCTATCAGGATTCCGTGTTGACCCAATCCTACTCCTAGCAGGGGATGATTTCAAATAAAGGGTTTGTCCAGAATACGAAACTAATGGCAACGTCAATATGATTCCGATGCTCAAAAAAATGCACTTTATGCTCGGACAAGGGAAAGGACAAAGACAACAAGGGATACTTGAGCCTAATGAACTGAAGAAAGCTTTCCCTCCTTGTGGTTCAGGGTATCAACCATCAGAACAAGAGTTCAAAATGATCCGCTAGTTTCGACCAAAGAGAAGACTAAACTACATCCAGACCGTCTCAGGTGACTCCTTGAATGGACGATTCATCAAAGAGGGTGAGGACTTCCCCTTTTAAGGCTTTCCGAAACCATGGTATGACCATAAAGACAAGAAGATAAAACCCATAATAGAGATCTTTTTCCAAGAAAGCTACCCATGGGCTGAAAGTTCCCAATGCTATGTACAATCGCTCATCAAATACACCGAAGAGACTGAGGGAAGTGACTCCTAGGATTCGTTTGACTTACAGACACTATTGCTGACACTCTGCATGGTTCTTTCAGGCACAACATGACCGGATCCATCCCCCCTGATTAAAGATGTTAATACACCTCTCATCAACTGGCATGCTACGCCAGTTCTACCTGTTGAAATCTCACCTAACCCAAATGTTTACCCCATTTCTTTTTTTCTTGTATATCCTTGCTCAAATGTAATCGAGACCTCCTTTGATGAGGTTCTCAATGATGTTTTTCCAATCAATGAAATAAACAAAGATTTTGAGTATCTTGATATGCCTTACATTAATTGTTTAGATTTTAATCAAACTTTTGATGATAATGATTTTCTAAATGAACAATTCTTAACTAATCTAAATAAAGTTAATAACAAACAACATAACTGCGTTCAAGTTAGGGAAGAATAAACTATTATTATTAACCTCAGTTCTAGTAGGCAACTGAGTGAGATCATGATAGGGGCTACCCTCGACGAGCATGAGCGCGCACAACTCAAAGAATTATTGAAGGAATTCGTAGATGTCTTCGCATGGACCTATGATGATATGCCCGACATTGATCCTGAAATTACTCATCATGAGATACCCACTCTTCTAGATTAAAAGATGGTTAAACAAAAGTTGAAAAAGCTCCGCACCGAATGGTCGCTCAAAGTCAAAGAAGAGGTGGTCAAATAGCTGAACGTGGGTTTCATTCGTGTGATCGAATATCCCACATGGCTAACTAACATAGTGTCTATGCCAAAATCAAGAAGGAAAGTTCGGATGTGTGTAGACTACCGAGACTTGAACAAAGCCTCTCCAAAGGATGATTACCCACTACCCAATATCAATACGATCGTGGACAACACGACCAGTCATGCTCTCAAGTCATTCGTCGATGGGTTTTGCCGGATATAACCAAATTAAAATGCACCCAGATCATCAAGAAAAAACAATGTTCATCACCCCATGGGGAACCTTTTGCTACACTGTTATGTCATTTGGTCTTAAGAATATCGGGGCTACCTACCAGAGGGATGCTATAACCATCCTGCACGATCTGATTCACAAAGAAGTCGAGGTCTATGTCGATGATATTATTATCAAATCCAAAACTAGAGAAGGTTATGTTCCCGCTCTCCAAAAGTTCTTCGAACGATTGTGACGAGATCAGATGAGACTCAATCCATAGAAATGTGTATTCGACGTTACAAAAGGAAAACTCTTGGGATTCATGGTCAGTGAGAAAGGGATAGAAGAAGATCCTTCCAAGATAAAATCCATACATGAGATGCCTCATCCCCGAACAGAGAAACAAGTTCGAGGCTTCCTTAGGAAATTGTATTACATCAACCGATTCATCAGCTAACTCACCTCTATCCGCGAACCTATTTTCAAACTCCTCCAAAAGGATTGAACCAAAGTTTGGAATGAGGCCTACCAAGAAGCCTTCGACCGAATCAAATAATACCTGACTCAACCTTCGGTACTCATGCCACCAGAACCTGGTGTCCCCTTGCTCCTATACTTAACCATAATCAACACTGCAGCTGGGGCTTTTCTAGCTCAATACCTTGAACATTCCCACAAAGAAAGAGCCATCTATTACGCCAGTCACAAATTGGCCGGGTACGAAGTCAACTACACTACTTTGGAAAAAGCATTCATCGTGCTTATTTGGGTCACCCAAAAGTTACGACACTACATTCTCAGCTTCCCCATTAATCTTGTATCCCGAATGGACCCCATCAAGTACGTGCTTGAGAAACCTGTGTTATCCAGCCGAATGGACCTATGGTTGATGCTCTTAGCCGAGTTTGATATCGTGTATGTCACACAGAAAGCCATGAAAGTAAGATCCATCTCTGAATACCTTGCTGACTACCCCATGGAAGAAGCTGATGTCTGGATCTCTGAATTCCCAGATGAAAACATCCTCTTCACCGCTCAAGATGACCTTCGATGGAAAATGTTTTTTAATAGCACTGCCAATAAAAAGGGATATGGAATTGGGATACTTCTGATCGCCCCAGATGACTCCCACACTCCCATCACCATTAAATATGATTTCCCCTTCACCAACAACATGACTGAATATGAGATGTGTATGGTAAGCCTCAAAGTTTCTCTCAAGAAAGGTATTCAATGCCTAGATGTCTACAGGGATTCTTCCCTCATCATTGGTGAAGTGATCACAAAATGGAAAGTCAAGGACGAGAAACTTCAACCCTTCCATACCAACTTAGAAGAACTAGCCTTCGAATTCGAAGACATCACCTTCCACTACCTACCTCGAGTAAAGAATAACATAGCTGGTGCCCTTTCTACCCTGTCCTCCACGGTCGACATGCCCGAAGGAATAATAATGGCCCTCTTCCTGGTCCAAAAGTAAGATAAACCAACCCTTGCTACCACGTTCATCACCGAAGAAGATCCCGAGCTAGACAACTGCTGGTATTATGATATCTGGAACCTCCTAAAGCATGCTAAGTATCCTGAGGGTTCAATAAGAAAGACCGGGAAACCTTCCAAAAGTTGGCCACCCAATACATTATCTGTCACAAAGCACTGTTCAAAAGAAACTTCGATGTAACCCATCTACACTGCATCAAAAGGGATGGCATTAAAGAGGTGATGCAAAGAATCAACAACGGAGAATGGGAACCCCATATGAACGGTCACATGCTTGCCAAGAAGATCATACGACAAGTCTACTACTGGACCACCATGGTCCAAGATTGCACCGCCTATGTCCGTAGATGCCTCAAATGCCAACAGTTCTCCAACCTTCAACACTGGCCTCTGTGAGAATTATACAACATGACTTCTCCCTGGCCGTTCTCCACGTGGGGCATCGACATCATAGGGAATGTTACACCCAAGGCCTATAACGGGCATGAGTTCATCCTGGTTGCCATTGATTACTTCACCAAATGGGTCGAAGCCGAGTCATATGCAGTCCTGAATGCCAAGAAAGTGGCCAAATTCATCAAGAAAAACATCATCTACCGATATGGGGTCCCGTACGAGCCACCAATAAGAACCTCAAAGCCATCATTAGTAAGATGACCAAAAGCTATAGAGATTGGGCCGATCGAATCCCATATGCGATCTGGTACTACCGAACATCAATCTGAACCACTACTGGGGCTACCCCTTACTCTCTAGTCTATGGCATGGAAGAATTACTACCGGTGGAGCTAGAAATACCCTTGTTACACGTCATGCTTGAAAGTAAGGCCAAGGAGGAGGACTGGCATCAAAGTCGCCTTGATGGGCTGTCACTCTTAGACGAAAGGAGACTGAAGGCGTTGTATCACATACAAAGGTACCATTGCTAAATATCACGTTCATTCAATAAGAGAGTCAAGGATCACGGTGTCCAAGAAGGGAATTTATCCCTCAAAGAAATAGTAGAGCCCATTTAGGACCCCAGAGGGAAATTGAAGCCCAATTAGAGAGACCCATACATTGTGAAGAAGATCCTGTCCTGTGGTGCCGCCATGCTCACCGACTTAGATGGAAAATAGATGTCTCGTCCAGTTAACCAGGACCATCTCAAATTTTTTTACCCCTAGTCCAAAATCTCGGCGCGCTATGACTCTTCTCATCTCCCTTATATTTTAAAAAAAATCTCTTCATTTCCCTCTACCCAGAATGATGTGGGCCTGATCCTCTGCAAAAAAAACATTTTTGAGAAATTAAAAATTTTGAAAAACCCCCAGAGGTACGTAGGCATCTATTACATCTTACATGAGAAAGACCCTTTCTTTTTCAAAAAAATTATTATTTTCTTATCTCCGAGAATGACAGTTCACTTTAACATATATTTGAACAAAAGGATTATGCACGCCTTAGTGATCGGTATAGATAACTCAAAATACAAATTTCATCAAAAGACACAACGGGATGATAAAAAACTTTTTTTATTTCCATAATAAATAATTAAAGTGCAATTACATAAAGGAATGGATAACTCCCTCCCCCCCACCTTTCTAAAAATCCAAATAAAAAAACAAAAATTATTTCCCGATACAAAATAAACTCTCCAGGAGTACTACCCACAGCTACCAGAGGAGCCCGCTCCATCATCATCATCTACATCCTAGGGTCCCCAAACCTCCCCAGACTTAATGGAGTGCCGCAGACGCTCTAAGGACCGATAAGCTCAAACTAGCCTCAAAACCACTACCACACCTCCCTCCATGGTATGAGATAAGGCAAGCCACCTTTGCCCAGTCTCCACTACCAACATCTTGCTAACTAATCTCCTCCATAACCGCTTTATATAATCCACAGGGATGTGCCAAACTCTCCTAACAGACTTAGAGGGACGGGTCGACGGACGTCGACTCTCCCACAAAAAGCCAAGCCGCATGTGCAAACACTGTGTTAAATCTTCTACTGGAAAGAAGTCTAGTGTCGGAGGTGGAACGATCTTCTCCCAGCCAAATTAGCGCAGAAGCCACCAAGGGAAATAAAAGAGGTATGTCTGAGAGCAACCAGCCGGACATACGGGTATTTCCCCTAGTTCCAGAATAGGAAGCAGTTATCCCCACCAAGGTACTGACCAGTACATATTTAGAGCCCCATGATCCACGAACCAGTTCTCCCAACTCTCAATATCCAGGCCAACACTGATGAAATGGTACAAAAATAAATTGGGTGTATCCGACAGAGGGTATTACGAAGGAGTCACCAGGAGGAATCTTTCAGACAACCACATGAACAACATCACAGGGCTACCCTTCAGAAAGTCAGAACGACCTTCTTGCCAGGCATCTAAGCCATTCAAAGTCTCCTCAATTTTCATCGTTGTAGGATTGTGACGCTAGGACATCCATGAGGTAATATCTGCAAGTTTTGGATCCACCAGCAGCTCCCCAATCACCAGTATAAATTTTGAAACCAAGCCTAGAACGATAGCTCCAGCATATCCAGCATCCCCAACCTCCTACAAATTCACAGACCGTAACACCACCAAAAGAGAAATCATACCTTCGACCACCAGTGATCTGGCCGTTGAGGACAAAACCCAAATAATCCCAGCCAACGACTCACGGGGAGAATGGGAAAATTCAGGCAGAACCGCAGCAACATCGGGATTTATCCCTAACATGGAAAAAAATTCCTCATAAGTTGGATAGACTTATTCCAAGCCAAAGCGTAATACATGGTCTTTGAGGTACCAAAATTGTATCGCCTCTATTAACATATTCTACTCCATGGGCCGATTACGCCATAAAGAAACTCTACGCATGTTGTAAGCATCATAGTCGGCGGTATAGGAGCACATCGTCTCCATAGTCTCGAGGTAGTTGGCAAACTCAACACTACCAGGGAGAGCCATCTCACAGAACGAGAAAGTAAGAATATGAAGGTGTGAAAAAAAACTCCACTCTTACCCCTCTTTTATATTTGAAAACTCCACAAAAGACTTAACCCTTGCAGAAATCGGAGGAAATCCTTCCCCACAAAGTACCAAAGGCTGAAGAGGGTACTAATAAAAGCTTTAAATTTATGGGACTGGACTGACCTGCCGATAGGCAGTACAAGGTGCTTGCCGATCCGCAACCCCCTACTTCTGGAAATTTTCCTTTTTCCTCTTTTGTCAAAATTCAGAAACTCAAAATAATTTGATATTCTCAACGGAATTTCAAAAATCCCCTTTTTATCTTTATATAAATCCTCATTATGAATGAAACTTTCTTTCAAACATCCAAAAATATTTTACGGTCTCAGCAGCAAAATAAAAAGCGCATGTGCATGCATTCATTCATCATTAACAAAAGATAATAAAAAAAACTTCATTGCATTGCATAGATATTTCTTTGTGTTACATCATTTTGCTAGAAAATAAAAACCAAATGGGACTGAGACCGAACCCACATTCTCTCTCTCTCTCACTTGCCATTTCCATAAGAGCTTCCACTCCTACGATGCGCTCTCTTTTCTTGACGGCGAGATGATGCACTACCGCTACCTAAACTAGACTCCTCCATGGATGAGGCAGACGTCACCAACCAAGAAGGAATAGGAACTGCGTCCCGAATATGGGCAGTCATCGAAGATATCCAGTCCCAAATATCCCTTAGCCAAGTGGTGGACACCTGAACGTGCTGTAACAAAAGGCAAAATCAGTATTAAGTAAAAAAGTTCAAAAGAAACCAAAGGAGAAGAAAATAAAGATATAACTCGGGACGAAGAACCTCCTCTGTCAAGCCCAACTCCTCCGGGTCCATTGCATAAGGACGATGCAGCATAGGCACCATCCCTCCATCATCCCGCTCGATATTGTATGAAGGAGTAGGCAGCCGCACAAAGGGAACCTCCAAAGTTGTCGCCGCCGTAGATGTCGAAGGACCGCCACCGCTATTGGAGGACCCCACTGGCCGACTCGAACTCGCAGGAAGGAAGGGCAGTGAATCATATATGCTGGGCGCCATCATCCAGCTCATCACAAAGTCCATATAATCATACGACATAGCCGTATCGGTGTACAGCAAGTAGGACTCGCCAATCATCGTCGTGATCCTCGCATCCTCTGGCAGCCGCCGCTCTCGCCTCATAGACATAAGGGGGATCGCACGTTGCACCACCACCTCTCCCTCAGTAATCTATCGAACCACCCTCTCCCCGAGATACCAAGAGTGGCCAAAGTCATGCGCTAGCAAACGCCTCATTTGTGCATTTACTCCAGTCAACCATGTGTCCTGAACGGTCGTCCACCAAGGGTAAAAGGTCACCTGAAAAATCCCCAGCAGATATGAGTCAAATACAAAATCAGAGCACACAAAGGTCTTAGACCAAACAAGAAAAAAGTCTTACCCTATCAGTGGTCAGGCCATTCAAGACCTAACGCACCACCTCTCCCCCATAGTACATAAGACCCCCAACCTACCGATCGGCACTGACCCTTTGCCTTCTCGAGGCAACCCAAAAGTCTGTGCGACTGCCGAATGGAACCCTCCACACCATGCTGATCGACACCCCCCTTAAATTTTCATACAGAAATTCCCAAAAAAATACGAGAAAATCCTTAAAAATCCTTAAAAAAAATCCCAAAAAGGATTTAGAACATTTTCACCAAGAAAATTTCACACTCCCCCAAGCGGAACCTTTATTTCCCCAGCGAAACTCTCAAAAGACAAGAAAATCTCTCCCCGGCAACGTCCACAGGGAACCTCCAAAATATCCAAAACTTCAGGATCATATCCTATTTCCCAAAGGTCTCAAATTTCCTGGAGAAATATGTTCAAACCCTGTACCACCTAATCACTTCCCCAACATCATATTGGTTGTTCCCCCGGTAAAGTCTCCAAATGACACAAGGATTTCCCCAGCAATCCGCTCCCTAGCTCAAATCAAAATCATGAGGTAATTTTCCCTGCAGAGTTCACCAAGAACTTCTAAACCCAAGCCTGCAGAATTGGCTTCGACCCGCAGAATTGGTCATCTCACCTTAAGCCCGCAGAATTGGCTTTGACCCGTAGAATTGGTCATCTCACCTTAAGCCCGTATAATTGGCTTCGACCCGCAGAATTGGTCACCCCACCTTAAGCCCACAAAATTGGCATCGACCCGCAGAATTGGTCATCTCCCCTTAAGCCCTCAGAATTGGCTTCGACCCGCATAATTGGTCACCAACATCATTGCTGTAGTCCTTCAAATTTACCTAAATCTTTAGTCATCACTTCCTTTAAGACCATCCCTAGTATGCCCGTTTAAACCCACCAAATCGGCTTCGACCCGCCGAATCGGTCACCCTTATCTTCAAGACCTCAGAATCGGCGACCCGCAAAATCGGTCATCCTCATAATTAGGTCCTCGGAATCAACCTCGACCCTCAGATCATCCTCTTTTAAAGGAATCATATGGTGTTTATTCGACAGCTATCATTTGTTTCAAAATCACCCATCGAGGGGCTCTGTAAACACCCAATTGTAATTCCCCCTAACCTCTCTTTCAGTCCCTATCACCTCCCTTCACCATTACAAACCCAAGTCATACCCCTAATACTAACCTAAAGGCCATCGAGCACTCCCAGACTCTGTTTGACCAAAAGTCAAACTCTTCAGCTCGAATGATACTGAATGAATCTTCAAAGGGCACTGAATCCCCTTTCCAATGGTCCATCCCATGCAAAATTCTGTCTTACGGTGAGGACGAACGACCCGTTTTCCCCTAAAACGCGAGCAGGAGGTCACCGGATGCTCCCAGGCTCTGTTTGACCAAAGTCAACTCTTCAGCTCGACTGAGAATGAATGAATCTTCCAAGGGCACTAAATCCCCTTTCCAACGGTCTACCCCATGAGCGATTCTAACTTACAGTACGGACGAACGATCTATTTTACTCCGCAAGGTCAAAGAATTCTTCCAGGACCCTATTGACCAAAGTCACCTCCCTGAACTAGGACACACTCTTTGGAATGTTGAAGTACATATGCTAACCTTTCTAACGGTATGCCTTATGCGCGATTCTAACTTACCATGTGGACGAACGATCCATTTGCTTCCAAAGTTTCCTCGTCCAACGGACCGACGAATGCTTCTGAGCCACATTTGACCCAAAGTCAACTACAGGACCCGAGAGATTTCCCAAGGACTTTTGAAGTTCTTTAAAAGACCTTTCCAATGGTTCACCCCGTGCGTAATTCAGATCAATGGGTTGCACTCTATGACCAATTTTTTGAAGGAACCTGAAAGACATTGCTGAACGGCAGATTCCAAATCCTACCTATAGGCAGTGTGCCTAAGCACACTTGCTGATTGGCAGGACCAGGGATATGCCAATCGACAATTCAATGGGCCTATAAAAATTAGGGCCTAACCTTATTCCAAAAAAAGATAAAAAGGAGAGATCCATTACTCTCAGCAAGGTCAGAAAACCCCTCTCGAAGTCAGCATGATTTCCACATCGAAATCCCTTTCCAACCTTTACCTTTCATCACCCTTTACATCAATCTTAGTGAATTAATTTCCCTCAATCATCCTCCAAGTGCAAGGGATACTCTCCAACATCCAAGATCTAGCTCAAGATCTCGAAGATGGTCCAACTCCCTCAACTCTCTCTTTAAATTCCTCTAAATTCGCATTAACTTGTTTTATTACTTAGCACTTTTATTATCTCATCTCACATATCTTAATATAATTTTTATCTAGTATCATTGAACATCCCTTATTTTCATATAAATAAAACCCAAAAAGTAAGAAAAAGAGGATTTGCTCATAAATTCCAAACGGGAATTCTCACACTTTTATCACAACTAAAACACTTTTTTTACACACACACACACACACACACACTCACACACACACACACATAAGAGAAGTCCCCGATTGGACTTATGGGTTAAATCTCACCCTTCATTTTGCATGCAAACTACGTGGACTTTGATGCCACTATAAGCTACGTAGACGTCTCGGGGTAAAACCCGTGACTCGAGTCCTATTCCTACTTTTCTCTCATTTTCTATTTTCTCTATATTCTTTAAACTCAATTCTCTTAAATTCTATATATACATATATTTGTTCTTAGTGGTGTATTATTCCTTGTGCATTATCGTTCTGTTATAACGATCAACGCAAGAATAATCGCGTAAATCCTACTTTATAATTATATTTTTTAGGAACATTCCTATGGATGACTCACTTTATCTCTTCCATGATACAAGTCAATGATTCCTATCTCCACTACGTATACACATGCACACATATCACAGGTAAATAAAGGAAAATAGCAACAACCCATAAGAGATCGAAAGGGAAGAATGGGTGCTTAACACCTTCCCATTTCGTAACTTAGCGTCCGGACCCTTTTTGAATCATTTTGGTTTTGTATGTATCAGTATATCTTTGGATGTTGTCATTTGGGATGGTTCCATTTTCTTTTGTTTGTTTTGAGTTAAATAGACTGGATACTCTATCTCTCAACATTTTTCACCTGATCAACGACGTCGGCCGAAGCACTCCCGAGAGGGTCACGCGGGACCAAGGATCCTCTTCTGTCATTAGGATCGGGGATGTCCACCCATTTCACTCATTAGTTACTTCTTCCATGCCCCTTATGCTAAGGAAGGATCCTCCGTGTATTGTAAGGGTAAAGACACACCCTTAGAGATACCTGCATACATATTGATCATTCTTTTTTATTTTCTTTAGCCTGGTACACCCAACGACTAGAACCAAAAGGACCTGATTAATATCTCCATCAAACTTGGCAAGGGGGATCGAGATCCCTCTAGCTACAATGGATTTGGTTCCATCTACACTTGGTTGGACAAGACCCATCAATATATCGAGTGTTACCTTATCAAGTATAACATGGGCAATTTGGTTAATGCACTTCTCATAACAGGTTTCCTCTATACTCATTTCCATGAGATTGCTCCTTCTAAAGTGACTTTGCCATTTCTAGAAGACCTCAAACCCCATCACTTGCTCTATTGGTCAAAGAAACAAAGCCAAAATACATCTTAACCATATTTCATAAGTATATAGTCTTTGTCCAAAGGCTATATGCCGGAGAGACTTCCATTGATCTGGGTCATTTTTTCCTCGTGACACTAGAAATATTGAAGATTTTTTTTGAGGAATTTATTATTAAAGATCCCTCATTGGTTGTGGTTCTTCTGATATCTCAAAATTTTTTGGCTTCATATATTGAGTGGGGTACTACCTCAGAAGAATACAACCTTAATCATTGTTCACATCAATTTTTCTTCGATCAAGGTATCCCTTGCCATGTTTTTCAGTCTTTTTATCCCAAGGTAAAATTCTTCGAATCTTGTTCCTATTAAACCATCTCAAACACCTCAACTTTATGTTCTGTATTTAGTGCCAAGGTCACCAATCTTGGTTCATGGAGCAACGGTGATATGTCTTCCTAATTTATGATGAAGTACTGGACCATGAAGTTGGCAAAGATAGATGAATTCATCCAAAGTCTTCCCCTTTGTTCCCCAGTGTTGTCATTTCCCCCTTTCGAGCTTGGCCGCAAAGGTAACTTTATTCTAGGGAATGAGTTACCTCTCAACATTACACCCAAGTATCCTCCAACCTAATTACCCTTTTATACCGCTATGGTCTTCACTACTCAAAAAGCAATGAAACTCCCTGCCTCACCCCTGTCATTTCCACCGAAGGTACTCCTAAAGAGGGCCTTCTCAGCCAGCTCCCAAGAGAGCAAAAACCTCAAAGAGTGGAAATCCTTCTAACTCCGAGGAAAAAATCACAAAAGGTCTTCCCACAATTATTGGAGTTCCTCCTAACCATCTTCCTCCTAGAAACCCAAAAATTAAAGGGGAAAGTCAAGCTGAGATAGCTCGAATTACTGTCGAGTTTACAAGAAACAAACCTGTTATTGTGACTCCCCCATCTGCTTTCAAACCAATTTCCATATCTCCCACGAGGAGAGACACCTGGTGAAATAAAATATCTAAAAGATGATATTGCATTGGTGTTTCTTAGCAAAGAAAGACTATCGTGGGTCTAAAAACTCAAAATAATTGTGCTTACGAGGTACATCGAACACCCGTTCCTTCAAATCCTAGGACATATCCTCCTTCAACTTCCTATGAGCTTATAGAAATAAATGATAGTCATATGGAGGAGTAAGGAGCAGTTGATTCCACCACGATTCCCTCAACACCTCCTTCTCCCATAACTCTTTTAGGGCCCTCTTCTCTTGTTCAAGAGGTAACTTGCCCTTTCGTAACTTTATGTTTTCCCAATGCCTTTAGTAAGAAATATTTTTGAACACTTAACATAAAATAAGAATGCTCTTTGTCTTTGTAGGAACGTTAATTAGGTGAATATTCTCCTCTTCTAAGTCCAGTCACGGGAGGATGATTTTCTGAAGTCGTTGCACCTCCCCGTTCTTCCATGACGGGACTTACCTACTCCAGACATTCCCCTTTACATCGTGTAGAGGAAGCTTCTCGTAAAGCTATTGCATATATTAGCATTGATGGAAGATCCCCTCATCCAGAAGAGACTCCCTTAGTTTCTTCTTCGACATTCCCTTTGCTTCTGCTTCCTCTAACAGTCATTATAGCTACTTTGAACCCTCTAGAGGTAATGATTTCTCCTTCCGAATAATCTTTTAACTTGAATTCTTAAGCACTAAGTGTTATGTTTTCACTATTTTCCATGTGATTTTTTTTACTTGTCTACAAAACTCATTGGAACATTACTTCACTTTCCCGTGGTGAGGCCCATTGCTTGATTAACTCATTCCCCTATAATTGCTGAGGTAATATTAATAACTTTGTGTATTTTCCCCTGCTCGTGTATTGTGTCTGTTATCTAACACTTAGTTATTTTGTGACGCCTTCTCTCAATATTTCTTCATCTTCTCATTTTACGGTTCCTTTGGCCTTCATGATGACTGAGACAGTTGGGGCTCTAAAAGTTTCTGTGGATCCTTAGCCCGTTTTGGCACTTGTGCCCTTTCGTGGGGAACCTATTTCACAACACCATCAGGTTCCTCTGCTAGAAGGTCTATTTGAGGTTGTTAGGGGAACTAAGGGTACTGTTCCTCCATCAATTCCTTATGCTCATGTGTCAGTCGCTGTGAAAATTTCTCTTTTCCTTTCATTTGCATAAGTTAGCATTATGCCTATATTCCAAATAATTGGAAAACATAACTCATATTAATTCATGACATAGGAATGCCACCGCTTGCTAAGTTTTTTCTTTCAAAATCTCACTCCTAATTGGTGACTTCATACTGAAAACCACTTGTTAAGATTTTTCTCAACATCTCACAATTATGTGGCGATTTAATAATGAAAACCATTTGTTAAGATTTTTCTCAAAATCTCGCACCAGTATGGTCCATTAATAATTAAAACCACCTGTTAAGAATTTTTTTCTAACTCAAACTCCCCTTTATATATCTCATTTCAGGTCATGAATGAGCCTACACCTACCCAGGGGCAGCCTCAGCGTGATCCATCGCCAACTCTTTCACCACTCTAAGAACCTTCTCCAATGGATGAGTCCAGCCAAAATGATCATTGGTAAGAGAATAACATTATGGCTGACAGTGAGTTTAGGTTTGAGTTTAATTTATTGGAGTTCGATCCTCATGAGTTCTTCCTTTAGGTCCTTAAGAAATTGCCCCAAATTCCTTCCTATATCTAATAGTTGGTCTCTCTCCATCCCTAGGCCTTTTTCGTCGAATTCCTACAATACAACCGATCAATGATGAGCTACAGGCTGCATAGTATGGAAAACATCATTACAGAGATTATTAGCACCGCAATCAGCACTTGGGAAACTTAAGAGAATTCGACAAGCATGGGATTCACATTGGTTGCATGATCAACTATCTAAAATATTTTAGGATGCTCGATTGGAGAGCCAGAGGGAGGTTTAACAAAATCACGTGGAAGCTCAATGATATGAGGAAGCTTACCTAGTGGATCTGGTGCCTTCACTTGAGACAGCTAACTGAGAGGTGAAAGTGGTTGAGTAATCTCTGACAAAAGCTATGCGAAAATGAGAGTCTTAGGTCATTTAACACGCTCAAGTCCGAACTAGACTTGAGACTTTCATCGCAACCCGGTAAACATGTCGTCAAGATTCTTTGAGCTTGCTTGAGAACTTCTTCTCTTTCCCAGATCTATGATTTCTTTTAGGATAAGGCCTTTCAGTATTCACGTATTTTTGTTTCTTTCATATATGTAATTTATGGGTAGTAGTTCCCACACTTGTATTTTTTTTAAATATATGAAAAGATATCTCTTTGGCCATATCATGTCTTAAGTTGTCTTACATTTTCTTCTACTATATTTCCATTGCCAATAAAAAAATCTCTTACAATTTACAATAAATTCTTTCTCCTTCTAACTTTAAGTCATGAAAACAAATGAAACGGAAAAATAGAATAATTAACTATAACATAATAGTAGACAACTTAAGATAAAATCTCAACTTAGGTGACACAACTCTAGACATGATAGACCTTTAACTACTTGTTATTAATCTTAAAAGGAATATCCTATTCTATTTTTTACATTGAGTAGTAACCTAAATCGTGAGCCTCCTTCACACTAAAAGGTCTTTCCCAATTGGAAACAAACTTGGGCAATGGGAGCCCTCAAATGTGCTTCACAACTACCTTCAAAACTAAGTCCCCCTCTACAAATTTCCTTGGTATCACCAAGTTTCCATATGCCCTGGAAAGCTACTATGTACACATTTGGAAGTAATGTATTGTGTTATCTCTGTGCTCATCAAGATTTTCCAATTAAACACGTCTACTTTGATTCACAAGGCATATCTAGCTAAGGGGACGTCCAGTTCTACTGGCAAAATGTCTTTAGTTCTAAAGACAAGTGAGAATGATGTAGACCATGTTAGTTTCCTCTTGATTGTTCGATATCCCACATAACTGCTAGAATCTTATCATCCCATGACCTTGGGAAGTCTTTCATCATTTTGATTAAAAAATTGACCAATGTCTTATTAGCTGCCCCTGCTTGACCATTTCCCTTGGGATATGCCATTGTTGAGGTATGGTGAATAATGGGGTATTTTTCTATGAGCATTATTACCTATTTATTGACAAATGGGGTTCCATCATTAGATAAGATAACCTTTAGAATCCCAAATCGATAAATTATGTACTCCTTGATTAAATTTGCCACTACACCTGTTGTTGCTCTTTCCAATGGTATTGCCTTAGCCCACTTGATGAAACAATCCATTAACACTAGTATCCAAATCTTTCCTCATATATATGGATGTATTACCCCTAACCCATCAAACACCTAAGTATGGAATGGTTAAGGAGTAGACATTGAGTGAAGGTCCACCGAAGGGGCATGTATCATGTTTCCATGCAGTTGATACACCCATCACTTACTAACGAACTCAATAAAATCTTTCTCCATGGTTGGACAATAAGAACCCAAGGTCATTAGTTGGTTATATAGATTTTCTCCTTCGATATGGGATGGCTCATAAGCATGCTTCAAGACTTATGTTGCTTCCTCCCTTGTGATGCATTGTAAAGGCCTATTAAAGTATTATCTATAATAGAGTTGCTACTCTTAAACGTAAAACTGTGGGGCCATTCTCCTGAACTCTATATCATCCATTTTATTTGAAGAATAACTCCATCTTTAATTAAATCAATATAAGGCTATCTCAAATCCACTTAAGCCTTAACAAAATGGCATTCAATAGTCTAAAAGAAAAGTTAGCATTTATTGCATCGCCGTTGTACCTCTACTGCATCATGCTTCATTGTTGCCCAGAAGTATCCCTCTCTCTGGATTCATTTATATAGAGGGATCTCAGTTGTCTCATAGTGTTATTAGTTCGTATTTTTCAACCTATATTATGCCTCATCTTGCTCAATACATCTTGATAACCATCCTCCCATGTTCTTGTAATACGAACTTTCTTGGCTTGCAAAGTATTGTGCCAACTCTCTAAATTCCATTTTTCCTTCCCTAGACTCCAGTTGCTTCCTGATCTCACCTCTCCATTTCAAATCATCTTTTATCGATAATATTGACTGTACAACTAAGGAAACTATCCTCCGTTGGATCACCCTAGTATTTGCATCACTATTTATGGCCACCTTCTGTACAATAGAGGCACATATATCAGTATGGTTATTCATTATTCTAGGATGCCTCCTTATTTTGACTTGATATAACTAGTTGATCAACCTTTGGATGGTTGTTCTATAGGGCACCAAACTGAGTTGCTTCATTGCATATTCTCTATTTACTTACTTAACCACTAAGTTAGAATTCCCTTTAATACATAGTGAATGGATTCCCCTTCGAAGGGCCTCTAGTAATCCCAACACTAATGCCTCATACTCTACTTCATTATTAGAATAAGGAAAATCTAACTTGTAGGAAAGGAAAAATTCCTCCTTCCTCCTCAAAGAATAACCCATTTCCCCTTATTTCCTTGATGAGATGAACCATCAAACTCTATACTCCATTTTTCAAAGTTTGCATCCAAAAAATTAACCTGCAAATCATCTCCCATAATGCTCTCACAAAGTGGCTCAAATACCCTCAATGTAAAGATCGTCAATAAGTCTGCATATGCTTGGTTCTTTATCGCGCGAGTGACCACATACTTCAAATCATACTTTGAGAGAATGAAAAACCAACTAGCTATTCTTCCAATCAAAATAGTTCTCACCAATAAAAACTTAATAGGATCACATACAATATGAATTGTGAAATACAACATATAATGCCTAAGTTTTTGAGATACTAACACTAAGGCTAAATAATACCTCTCTATGTTGGTGTACCGTACCTCAGGACCATGTATGATCCTACTCAGATAGTAGACTAGTCATTATAACCATCAATCTCCTATGCCTAGAGAGCCTTCATATACTTGGGGGTATAAGTAACGTAGAGATGCAATTGTATCCCTGTACTGGGAGGAATCATCGTCTGTGGAGAGGTGAATAACTTATTTAGCTTGTTATGGGATTTTTAGTGAGCTACTTCCCACTTGAGCTTTATGCCTTTTCATAGTATATCCATTAATGGATGATTTATCTCAGCTAATCCTAGTACAAACCTCCTAAAATAAGAGACTTTGTCTACGAAACTCTTGAGCTCGTTTGCAGTTCTTAGATGTGGCATCACTAGAATCGCCCTTTGCCTATATTGATCCGTGTTCGAACCTTATCGATCCACTATAAAGCCCCAAAACTTCCCACTTGTTACCCTAAATGCGCACTTCAATGGATTCATCCTTAACTTGTATTTTATGCACCCATTGAACACTTTACTCAAAGATTCATCCTTAGCTTGTACTTTGACTTGATGACCAAATAATTCACATAAAATTCTAAGATATCGTGAAAAAAATCATGGAAAATATCCATCATTGTTCTCTGGTACATTGTTCCATCATTCGTCAACACCAAAAGGCATCACATAATACATAAAATTGCCCAATGGAGTCTTGATTAATATTTTCTTTTCATCAGTTGGATGTATCTTGATTTGAATAAAACCCACGTAACCATCCATGAATATATACATTTCATGCCCTTCAGTTTCATTGATTAAGCTCTTAATAGAGGGTGTAGGAAACTCATCTTCCAGGTAAGATCTATTCCAATCCCTAAAGTCTACATAAATTTGTATTAGATTATTGTCTTTTTTACCCACTGGGATGATGCTAGATAATCAAATGGGGTATTAGATCGATTTGATAAACCATGTCGTCAACAACCATTACACCTCTTCCTTGATCTTCAGATCTAGCTCCGTCTTGTAAGTCCTCGTAGCTTGCTTCAGTGGAATGGCTGAAGGCATAACATCAAACTTGTGGCAACTTACTACTTCATCCAACCCCTCCATCCTAGTGTATTTCCACGTAAAAATACCCCTGTATTTTTAATCAGCTCAATCGAAGCCCCTTTTTTCTCTACACTCAGATCATTCAAAATAAAGATGGGTGTTGGATCTTCTCCTTCTTAGACCTGATCAAGCTGATCCAACCCTTGTACTTTTGATTTTGGATGATTAGTCAAGAACTCAAGTTCATCTTTTACTTCCCCCATAAACTCGTGTATATTGGAATTATCAATGACCATACACTACCCTTGATTATCCACCTGAAAGCACTCATACTCAGGGTCGGCCTCTTTGTCATCATGTTTAACATCTTTTTTGACTGCCTGCTCACACCTTTAGAGGCGATAAACCACCCTTCCATCTTCTAGCTTCACTTTATTACACTAATTATTAGTCGATGGACTCACTTTTTATTTCCTCTATCACAAATCTTCCTTCAATCTCCCTCCTAATAAGATGTTTAGTTCACTCTTTAGTTTAACGTCATGATAAATAGGATCAATCCTAGGCCTCATTCTATCTCTCAATTTCTTAGAGATAGTTTGAGACTTTGGTCTGGTATTGTTAACTTCCTTAGTGCCTTTCCTCCCACTTTCTCCTTTATCGTCATAATTATTCATAAGCCTGATAAGTTGTCTGATGGAGGGGACTCTGACACCCTTCATATGCCTTATTAAAACACGTCCATCTTCCTCTAAATCTGTGTAGAATGAGGAATCAACAAAATGGGCCTCCTCATGAAGAAATGACTTTTTAGTTGCTCACATGATAATCTCCGTTTCCTTTACATTATCCTTGGTTCACTGGTCGTATGTTAAAAGGACCAAGCTATGATTATTCTTCCACACCCTTACTATCAACAGTTGGTAGGATATAACATTTTTAATAACATGGAACTTGATATGTGATATAAGATTTCCCATTAATATCCCCACATTCACATCCCAATAAATTTTGAAGACTAGTTAACATAGCCAGAAATCACCAAATGTATTGGTATCGGCCTAACCTCAAAGATGTTAGAAGCATAAAAGGAGCTAATAGGAATTTGGTTTATCAAAGCTCATCCATCCATTAAAGATCTTGCAAAGGTCACCTAATTGACACTTGCTGTAAACTGTCTATTGCAAGGGAACCTCACTGCTCTATCTGCATTAAAAAAAGTTACCTCTGAAAAAAACTTCATTATTAGCCTAGCTGTAGGCCCTTTCCATCTTAGCGGTGGAGCCATGTTCTTCCTGGTAATATCTAAGAGATTCTGAGGTCCTTGATGCCTTTGCCACTAATCCAATGTACCTTAGGATGTAACTTATGGACTTCTCTAAGGGTTCTTGAGTATTAACTTAAGGATAAACAAGTAATACAATAACTAAAAAAGTTAAAAATGATCCAAATTATTGTTTTATACTATAATAGTGGCTAAGAGTGTGTAGGAAAATGGTCCAACACTTGTATAATATACAACTATTGGTTTTATAGCAGTATGGTGATTTGAACATGTTTTCAACTGTTCTCCACCTCCCCATATATATGTAAACTATGTGAGAGAGAGTGAGTGGACTACCGTAGCATGGCTATGGTGTCTTTGAGATCTGATGGCATCACCGAGGAGGTAGAGCGTGAGTCAAAGGTCTTGTAAGTGGTGTACGATAGTTATTGACTATATTTAACACAGACAAGAATCATCAATGCAAGTGGAGTTGAGTGGTGGAAGTAAGTGAAATAGTGTTGTGCTTCCAGAGGTTCTTTCAAATGCTTGGGAGGCCTGAAACCCTCAACGATCGGCTATGGGATGTCTTAGAAGTATGTTGCATTGATATGATTATGGGTTGAGAATAGTTGACCTCTAGACTCCATTTTTCCTCAAATAGAGGTCTATTTTTCATATTAAACATTGAGGGGTGCTTATGCTGAGGTCTCTGAGCTTGGTTATCTAGATATGCTACAATTAGTGACCATATGAGGATACAAAAGAGATGATTGAGGCTTATGGTACCTTTTTTATCATTTTTGGAAGTCATTAGAGGTCTTGGGAACTTAACATAGGTCTAGTTAAGGTTTGGGGTTAACCTTGGGACCCTTATCCCAATATGAGGGCCGTTTGGGTCTAAGAACTCTTTGAGTATCAATGGTTAGAGATGGTATCATTTCCATCCCATTGTTTCTCTCTTCAAGTATTGAAAGGAGAAACACTTATCCATTGCACAAGTTGCGATATGAGCATCACTGACTATATAGTTTCTTCTCTTGCATTAGGAGGGATATTGCATTAATTATGAAAGTGGCTGAGAGTATTGATGATACATGCCTTGGGACTAAAGTATTAATCCTTGGAAGAAATAAAGGATCCCCTTGCGATGGTTTGAATTCTCCACCTTTCATTACAACTATCTTTTCTCTTTAGAACTCTTTGAGCATTAACCTAATTTCCGTATTTTTTGAAGGTAAAATATTTGTTGAAAACCTTTCTTGCTCTAATGTCTCGGACCCCACGCTCCCTCAGCTATTGTGCCTCTGTCATTGTCAAATATGGATCAAGAGGCATGGTATTGAAGTTATCTTTGAGGAAGATTTAGTAGAAATCACAAAGACATACCAGATTCTTAAAACTCTCACCCCGAGGACTGAAAAGCCTAGTGGGAGTTCTTATTCCTTGGTTTCCAAGAACATATGCTTCAATGATTTTTTCTTTAGCATGGAGATAGGTTTCCACCTCCTTTATCGATGGCGAGGATCATAAAAGTTATTGGGATAACCCATTCTCAACTAGTGAAAAATTCTTGGAGATGTTTTATGGCCAATCTTTGACCTTAGGGAGTCTAGTGGAGGGAAGCACGATGTCACCTAAACCTAAAGTTTTAAGCTCTATAGCATCCAAGAGAAAATCAATACCTAAGAAAGACGAAGATCTAAAGTAGGTTTCCCCTAAGACAACTGAGGTCTTTGCCTAGAAAAAACACAATTACCATAAGAATTGGAAGGATATTATCTTTTTCGTTATGGGATCTTGGGAACCCTTGACCCCGTGGGTCTAATATATTGTCTAACCATCTAGTTTTCTCCATCGCTCACGGGTAAGTTAGTCTTTACTTCTAATATTATGTTCAATCTTGTCTATTGACTTCAGCTATGGGTGTTAATGAATTTTTTTATGTTGTAGTGATTACTTCACCTTCTGAAGAGGAAGATAACAAGATAGATGAGGCCCATAAGTTGGCCTCCACCCCTTTTAGGTCTTAGTCACTTCAAGGTGTCTTTTGAAGAGTGGGATGGGTCCTAAGCCCAAGCCCTCAATTTCTAGAAGTGCTTCTAAAGCCCCCGAGATCGTGGTTAGGGAGTTTCTAGAAAATACATCCTTTACTGCAGTTCCCAGTAAGATAAAGGCCCATGTTGTGGTCTTTGATGATGATCTTGAGGCCTTTGAGGGAGAAATGACTAGCTTAGTGGTAAACTTGATCCTCCACTAAGATTAGAGAGGTCCTTACCACAATTGGTGGTGCAGTTGTGATAGATTATGATTCTTCTCCTAGTAAGTAACGTGCCCCTTTTATATTTTTTTTATTATTAAACTCCTTTAAGGTTATTGATATCTGAATTTTATCTTATTTTAAATCTAGTAAAAACATGGGATGGGCGAAGGAGGGCTAAGTTATTAAGAAAGCAAGCTTTTACCGAGACCATGGTCAACAACGGGAAGACGTCCAATACTAACAAGATCCTACAGTTAAACATATCAGTGGGAATCCTTACCCTTTACATTAAGTTGGTGTAGGAGTCAAAGATAAAGTCTAATCCTAGTGAAGTCCCATTACTAGGGTCTGCTTCTAAAACCATGTCCATATTTCAAGAATACTCGATGGAAGGTGGAACCTCTAATTCAACCAATAAAAGTTCTTATATTCTAGAGGACTTGTACCCCATGGTATCAATGATAGAGTAATCTTTACATGATCCTGTTATAAAAGGTAAAGTGGTGATGGTGTCTCCCAGAACGATGGAGCTTGAATGGTTCCACTGAGGCCACAGGTTAACCTAGGAAGTTTATCGTTACATATAAGGAAGGCCTATTAACCTGTGGAGTCTAAGGATACTTGAGACCTCCTTCTATAGAGGAGCAGGGCTCCTTTACATCAGTCATGGAGTCATTGTATTTGATGGACACGAAAAAGTTCTCTAACATGGTCGCCACTCTAAGGGGCTGGGGGACCTCCACTAATGCTCAGGAATTGATCCATCTTCTAGTCAATGTATTTTCTCATCTTTTGAACTTTTTCCTAGTAAATTATCTATTTATATGACACGTTCTCATAAATTTTTCTTTTTAAAGGATAAACACTTGATCGAGGCACTTATGGATGATGTCGTTGAGGGTCGAAGAGGATGAAATAAGGTTCTAGAGATGGCTAATGAGAGGGATATGATCTTTGTAGAACTGAACTAAATGATTAACAATTAGAGGTTGGACGTGGTTACTTTGGATAAGGAGAGGGTTCTCCTGAGATCAAATATCATTTCACTATAACATAAGGGACTCCTCAATAAGAAAACCCATAGGGACAATTCTTTCCCCCTTGCTGCTGATGGGGATTTCTTGGTTAAGATCACGAAAATGCATTCTATGGCTCAGATTGAGCATAAAGTGGTGGTGGTGGCACCTTAGGGTCGAACTCTAAAGCTTCAAGGTGTCTAGGAAAATCTTCATCGAGTAAATAATGACATTGAGATTCTAAAGAAGAAAATTATTAATCTTAATGTCGTGAAGGACCGGTTGATGTCCTAGAGCGAAAAGGTATAAAAATAGTATTTGATATTTCAGTGAGGCATATTAAGCTTCAGGGGAGGATTCATGCCATAGTGAAGAGTAAATGTGATGCCTGCCTTAAATCTGATTCTTAAGAGAAATTTCTTTTCAAAAAATATGCCTTAGGATTTAAGTCGTGAAAGGCCAAGGTCTAGGAGATCTTTCCTAAGGTAGACATCTTTGGTCTATTTGCTGAAGCCCCCCCACCCCAATATGCTTATAAAGTATATGATTGTGAGAGCATCAGTGAAGGTGATGCCGATAAAACCTCAACCTCCACTATTCAAGAAGAATTATCCCGAAAGGGGTCCTCCATTCAACAGCCCCAGTTAAGACCGCCAAAAACTTAAACTCTTATGAAATGAAACCTCAAGACATGTGAATGCTTTTTAGGAACCTTTTTTTTCTAAACTATTTCACTCCGTGTGACTTTTACCATAATCCCCATATCTCTATTATTAATGAAAACAACTCAATTTAAGAAATTCTAAATTTTGCATTGCTTCCATTTGCTTTATTATAATAGCTTTATTTTTTCTTTGCCAAGGAATTTTTGCATAGAATTTATCTATCTGAGGTCTTCCAATAGGTAGTATTCCCCTTAGTCCCCTAAGGTTTCTTGGTCAAGGAAGATAACTTAGGGAATAATTTTGTTAAGGTAGACCCTGGGATCATGAGACCTCTACCACATAATCGTGTATCTTCTAAGTCATGACAAGTCTATGAAATGGGTTGAAGACCTTAGAACCATAAATTATTTGTTCCTACACTTTTCTTGCACTGAAAGACTAATTTTTTTGTACACAAACACTTAGACCCCTAAAACCTTTGGGTGTGAACTCCAAAATATTAATTTGTTCAGGATTCCAAGACATTATATTTAAAATTCCGACTTTAAGTTAATTGCATAAGGGCTCCCAAGACCACTGAAACATATTTTTCTAAGGATGAAAGCCTTATGATAGAAAATATAGTTCTACTGGAGGTCCTAGAACCTTAGAACATATGAATTTTACCATATTCATTTTCCCAAAGGGTTGTAATACCTCTAGGTCCAGGAGTTATTACAACCTAAAGTCCCTCAATGAGTCGTCAAACCTTTGAACATGGGAGTTTTTAAATACAAAGTCCTACAAAGGATCATAAGACCTATAGACATAGAAACTTTTGAATTTAGATTCCCCACAATGGGTCATAAGACCACTAAACTTAGACTTCTAAATTTATTTAAGTGCATAATAAGTCCTAATAACTATGGACCTTAGGTTACTAGGAGAAAATTATTATGGCATAATGTTTGAGGTTCCACTAAGAGTTTTGAGACCTCTTGACCTTTGTCCAATAGGATGAAAGACTTGTGGTATAAGTCTGAGGTTCATATCATATCCCACCGTTGAAAAATATGTTTTGATAATAAATTCGATGATTTATTCAAAGAGGTATTTTGAGAAAATCAATGCACAAGTGAATATGGTACTATTGCACATAAAGTAACACATTTCACATGACTCCTTGGCATATATGTCGTGCATATGAACGCACATGGATGCTATTATAACTAAATTGGTGATACATAGATATTGAGTTACATATGTAAGAATGTAAATTAGGAATCTAGTCAGCGTGCGCAATGCGTTAAATTCAAATTCACCGTAAGGGATAAAAATTGTTCAACCTAATATTCGGGGTTCTAAAATAGGGTTCTTGAGGGACATGGTATCGTAATGGGATTTAAGAAATATTTGGCCAAAGTTTAGACGAATCGACATAATTTATTCTCGCGGATTGATCGATCGATGATTGGCAGGTCTACAAATATGGTCTTTCCTTTTGTGTTCCATAATGCAAACCCTAGGATTAATAGGGTGTCGATTTGTGGGCAACCTAATACCTGATATAGAAGCATTGTAAGATAAGAGTCCACCCATTTATTCCTTGGAATCCTATTGTTTGGTTATAAGAGAAAGACAAAATTGTAGAAGGGGTCACATATAAAAAACATTAGATTTGTAACCTCTCTCTCTCTCTTTCTCTCTCTCTCTCTCTACCTTGGGTTCCCATGGGGGAAAAATTTCTGTCCGAGATTGTTCCCACCCATTACTACCACTCCCATACTCCTTTTTCACCACTAAAGGCTACCCCCAAGATCCCAAACACTTGCATAAACCCTGGGATAAGTTGTTAGTTAAGAAGATAATGTTCTTCATATGTTTTATCAATGTTTGAAGGGGGTATTGTTGATGATGAAGAGGGTTTTCCATTAAGATGAGTTGGAGATTCAATGTAGCCTCAATGTAGTAGGAGTATGAAGATATTTTTAGTAACCCCTTGATGCCATGTTTGGAGGTGGGGGGTTTCTCATCCTAGACTAACATTTCCCCCACCATTTTGGATACGTAAGAGGTCGGAATAATAACTTTTGTTTAGGTTTAAAGATTTGTATATTTTCATCTAGTTTATTCACATATATTAGGCTTAATATATGTAGGATATATGTTAGTTTTCATCCATATATTAACTAGTTGCATTCTATGATTTTGTGTAAATGGGTTTCAAATAGATGATTTAAAATGGGTTTTTGAAATGAATAAATTTTAAAATATATAAGTTCAACATTTTATGAAATAAAAAGTATTACGATGATGTTTTAAAGATAAATACTGTGATTTCATGCAAATAAACTCATTAACCTTATTTGAACCATTTTATGAGATTAAGTGTGATTTTCTACTTGCATAATGAAGATAAATATAAAAAGAAAACTTTATTTTAATGGATATTTAAAGTGTGTGAAACTCGTGTAGAAATGAAAGTGAGTTTAATGTGTAGATACGTGAAAACTAAGGACTTTCCATAAGTTATGGGTTAAAATTTAATAAATGGAAGTCAAAGGTTTCAAATGTGTAAATAGTAGCAAAATGGGTGTTAAGATACAAAATCTCATAAGTAAATTGTGTATTCCAAATATTTAAAAAATGGGACTTAGTATGTAAAAATGTGTTATTTTATATATTAAAGGTGTGAAAGTAGCAAATAAGAATGTCAGGTTAATTTTGTATAGTAAGCAAGAGTTAAAAAAGGATAAAAGTACTTTAAATGTTAAGTTGAAAACTTAATAATCATTTTTGGAAGATAACACTTGTTTAAGGACAAAATGCATGTTTTTGTAATCGAAGGGTAAAATGATAAATTTACCTCATGTGGAACATTTTTATGAAATACAAATGTGTAAAGGATTGGTGTTACGCTAAGATGAATGAAACGGGTATAAGTCCTTGAACGTAAATGGTTTTGGTGTAAAATCAACAACTAAGTATGAATGAAAAAGACTTAAAGGAAAGAAATAATATTCAAAGTATGACAAGGGTAGAAAAGGGTGGTAAAGTCTCTGATTTTGACTTAAAACAGTAAAAAGGTGAAAAATGGTAAAGTAATGTAGTAATTTGGGAAATGTTAAACACATAAAAGGAACTCGGATGACACCGGGATGATTAAGGAGGGTCCGGAGCCTTGGGGTGAAAGACCCAAAATCACTGGACGTAGCATATGGTGGTTTCGCCGGTAGTGGGGAGTCCATTAAAGTCTGTAGTAATTGTAAGATTCATAGAAAAAGGTAAAGGAATAAGTAACGTGTCAATAAATGGGTTATGTGTTGAAAATGTGTTAAGAAAACCTAAATTGAATGAATTAATAAATGTTTTGGTAAATGTTAAAATGGACAAGTAGATGTGTAACTTGATTAATAATGATAAGGTAAAGGAAAGGTAAAGTAAGTGGGTAAATGGGTGGGTAAGCAACCTAAGTGGTTAAACCAATAATTAACACAAGAGTGTGTTGCAAAAGGTTTTTAAAGGCTAAATAAGTATTTTCTAACATGGTGTTAGCGTGTGTTAAAAGGGTGATTTTCAATAAAAAAAAAATAATAATGTTGATCACTTAGAATGAAAAGGATAATTTCAGTAAAGAAATGGATTTCAACCAAACCAAGTGTAGTTGTTTCAAGTATTTAAGCGTGTGTTAAATAAAGTGAGAAATCTCATGTTGAGAAAAAAGTTAGTATTTACAAGATTAAGGTGAATTAATATGGATAAATAATGTTTTGGAAGTAAAACTCTTTCATGCATCAATTATATGTATATATATATGTTTATATATGTATACAAGGTAGTTTCATGTTCACGTAAGCATGACGTGCTAGAGTCATCTTTCTACCATTCGATTCTATACTGCATTTTGTATATTTTCCACTGTGGATTTGGCTCACACCCTCATTTTTCTTACAGAAGGTTGGGTGCGGGTTTGTATTTTGAGAGCATTATACAAGTGAGTATTCTATTTAATTTTACGTTAGTAGCTCTGTATGCTTGGACTCTAGGGTTCTCCCCAAGGCTCCCTCACGTAGTTTGATTTGAAATCAAAATTGCATGTTAAGCAACTGATATGTTAATTTAAAATTTAAACCGGACTACAACATTATATAGTTTATTAATTTCACTTCACACTTAATGCTCGGGTCGGACCGAATTAACTACGGGTAACCCACACATCTGGATTGGGGTGTTATAGTCCCACGAAGGGTATTAAGACCTCTGAAATGCTGATTACAGAGTTAGGGCATCACACGTTTGTAAAAACTAAAATTTTGGACATTTTTTTTCGTGTAAACACTTACCCCCAGCCCCAGTTTTTTTTAAATCGATGTTTTTTTAAGTCTCGGGGTTTTTAGCTATACTTTTGAAAAAAGAATTTTGATAATATTTTACAATTGACCTTTTTCAAAAAATAAGGTTTGATAAACATTGCTTGCTAAGTTTCTTGCATTTTTGGTAGTTCTGTCTTTTTTGGAAATATTTTTTTGTGAAAATACGGTCCTTTAATTTGACTGTCACGCATCCCCAGAACGTAGATCATTTTAGTGGAATCAAGAATGAAAGCCTTGGAAATTCCCTTAGTCTTTTTTAGGTATGTATACCTTTAATTGTTAATTCGAGCCAAGGATGGAAGCATTGCAACTCTTGTTGGGTCTCATAAATCCCAAGAGACATTTTTAGTCAATGATGGAAGAATTTCAACTCCATTAGTCATTGGTTATAGGTCTCTTGTCCCTCGATCGTCTGATTTAAGCCAAGGATTCAAACCTTGTAACTCATATCGAACACTTTATTAAAAAATCATATATATAAAAAAGAGTTATTTTCATTTCATTTAAGTAGCAACATACATCATTGGAAGTACTTTTTGAGATGCTCTATGTTCCATGGGTTTGAAAATTCAAACTGATCCATATTTTGAGGCCATAGAACCCCGACCTCGCTATTCTGACCACTACATAGGTCCCTTCCCACTAAGTACCTAGATTTTCTTCATTTGAATTTTTGGTTGTAAGGGTGACCTCTCTCAAGAACATGTCCCTTACCTTAGATTCTCTATGATAGACCATTTTGTTAAAGTAAGAGGTTGTCCTCTCCTTTTAACTGGACATCCCTACCAGTGCAACCTCTCTTCTTTCCAATAATTCAGCCAGAGAATTTTAGAGACCTTCATCATTAGCCCATGGTTTGAATCGAGATACCCTTTGTGTAAGTACTTCAACCTTTGTTGGGATCATTGCCTTAGTGGAAAAGGTCATGGAGAATGGTGTTTCTCCCATTGGACCTATAATCGTGGTTCCATAAGCCCACAAGATGCTTGGTAAATATTCATCCCACACTCCATTAGAATTTTTTAATACCTTCTTCAAGCTATGGAAGATTGTTTTGTTGTTCACTATAACTCACCATTGGCCAGAGGGTGGCCTAGGGAGTAGTGGTAGTCGCTTATACTGTAGTTTGACTAGAATTTTCTAAGGGCAGGGTTGTAGTCAAACTACATAGCCATTGTTAGAGATGATGGTTCGAGGTAAGAAGAACATGCAAATGATGTTCTTCCAAATGAAACTAGTAGTGTTCTTCTCTGTGCTGGTGGCTAAGGGCTTAGACTCTACCCATTTGGTGAAGCAATCAATATCCCCAATGAAAAACTTGTTTTGTCCTTTACTAAGGGTTAGAGGGTCTACCAAATTCACTCCCACTAACTGAAGGTGTAAGGAGTTAGCATTAAATCCATCTTCTATGTCGGTTTCTTTAGAATAAAGGTGAACCTATACCATTTATCAAAATGTCGGACCAGATCTTTGGTTTCTTTCCCCAAGGTTAGATAAAAATACCCTTTAGAATAAGGTCTTTGGGCCTATCTAAGCACCACACACACCTCTGTGGATGTCTTTAAGGAATTATCCAACTTCTGTTGGGCTAAGGCATATCTGAGGTACTGAGCAATATCCATTCTTGAATAATAATCGATTCTTCATATAGTATCTGGAAGCTAGAATATTTAGTTGTCTCGTATGGATCTTGCCCTTAGGTATGAATGCATCCCTGAGGTAGGCATTGATAGGAGTCATTTAGTATGAGATCTGATCAACCTCAACATTGTTGATCTAGAAATGGGTGATGATTGATTACTCCAGGCTAATATTAAGACTTCTGGATTCACCTCATTTGATGAGGTTACTACCACTAGGAGGTCGGACACGGTGTTTCTTTTTTGAGGGACACTTTTGATGCAAAACCTTGGGATTATCTTGATGAGTTGTATCATAATATCTAAGTACCCTGCCATTCTATCACCTTTAGCCTCCTAGATCTTAGAGGCCTAATTGACCTCCAACTGAAAGTCATTAATGGATTCTACCTATTCTTCTTTCAAGTGAATTCCTAGGCCTAAGACTTCCATGAAGGCTTCATACTATGCCTCATTATGTAAGGCTTTGAATTAAAAATGGAGAGTAAGAGAGATTTTAACTCATTCTGGAATTGCAAAGTGAAGTCTAGCTTAGATGCCTTAGCTATTGGAAGAACCATTAATATGAAAGACCCATGTTAGAGAGTTGGATTCTATCTCTTGGAACAATGGTTACTTAGGTTCCTTGGGTGCTACTACTATTGTCTGAGGGATCTTGGTTTATTCCTTCATCTCTTCTAGGTTGTTGAACTCTGCATTGAAGTTAAATAAGGTTTTACCTTTAATAGAATTTTGTTGTTGATACTTGATATCAAATTCACACAAATCCACAGATCACTTGGTAATCCTTCTTGAGGTATTAGGCTTGTGGAGGATATATGGAAGGGGTTGAATAGTCATGACCACGATGATGTGAAACTAAAAGTAGGGCCTCATACGTCTGGATGAATTGATGAGGTAGAGAGAGAGATTTTTCATCCTCGGATACTTTATTTTTTCCCTTTATTGATCTCGACTGACACAATACATAGGCTACTAGACCCTAAATTCCATTTGGATCAGAGTTAAGTTGATAGTCCTTAGAGAAGCATCAAGGTACAAGCATTGATTTTCCCCAGTGATGGTTTGAGACAATAGAGGTGGGGAACCCAAGTACTTTTTGAATCACTTGATGTCCTTTTCAACTTTAGGAGTCCGTTGGATTACCTTCTTTAATATTGTAAATATGGGTAGACATTTTTTCATATCCTAGGAGAAAAATCTATTGAGGGAAGCAAAACCCCCGATTAGGCTATAAAATTCATTGATTCTCCTTTGAGACTCCCTATCTAGCTGACCTTGAATATTTTTTAATTGACCTTTATTCCTCTCATGGTGACACAAAAACTAATAAACTTGCCTCCAACAACCCCGAGTCACATTTCTTTGGGTTGAGGCTCATCTAGATTCTTTTGAGGATGTCAAAGATCTCCCCGATGATCTACACATAGTCTTCAGCTTTGAGGATTTTTATTACCGTATTATCAACATGGACCTCCATGGTCTTGCTAATGAGGTCTTTGAAAGTGGAGTTCACCATCATTTGATAAGTTTCACATGTATTCTTTAGTTCGAAAGGCATGACTTTGTAATAATAAGTAACTTTTTCTGTGATGAACGGGGTGTTTTCTTCATCGATAGAGGTGGGCTGATATTGTTATTCCCAGAGTATATATATATATATATATAAATAGAGGAGCTCATGACCTCCCATTGAGTTCACCCAAGTATCAATTCGAGGAAGAGGGTAAGAGTCTTTGAGGAAATCCTTATTGAGGTCAGTGAAGTAGACATACATTGTCCACTTTTTGTTAACTTTGGGCATAAGTACCATGATTGAGAGTCATTATCAATATTTTATTTCTTTAATGAAGTAGGTTGACAAGGTCTTGTTAACCTGTTCTATTGTATCACCATTCCTTTCTAGACAGAAGAATGTTTTCTTTTGTCAGATATGCTCGTGATTTGGTTCCACACTGTGATGGCATACTATGACCTTAGGGTATACTTTGATAATATTTGAGTGGCTCTAAATGAACACATATTTGTTTTCTTTTAAGAACTAGGTAATATCCTATCTGAGGGGGAGTTTAGACCAACCATAATCTGGACTACCCTAGTAGGACCCTTTTTCTCAGTACACACAATGCTAATAGTCTCTACAGTCTCACCCCTTTGTTCTTTCTCCTTGTCTAGTGGGAGTAACGTATACACATTCATAAACTTTCTACATAGACTCTCGAGAGGGAACTCGAGTATTAGTGGCGGAGGACGAAAAACCTCTGATAAGTCTCTAGGGAACCTTTGTAAACTTTATAGGTACTCTGATAGGCTTCAATAAGACTTAGAAAACCTTCTCTTCCCTTTTATAGAGTTGTTCTAACAATCCATGAACTTCTTCTAGTGCACGTGCACTTCTACTACACCCATAAGCGTCTAAAACCTCATTAATAGCCTTCATGTAGATACAACATCATCCAAATCATTAAGCAACGATATGCCCAAGACCAATATGGGATGAGGGGAGAGAAAAACTAGTAAATTATTCTATATAGTATGAACAATGATCTTTCAATCCAATGGTAAGGAAAAGAGTGACACATCCCATGAAGTGGATTATTTCCTCGTTAAACCCAATGAGAGGAGTGGTGACTAGATGCATATTCTTCACGTTGAGGCCCGTGGCCTTGAAATCATCTACGAATATGAAATTAGCTGAGCTCCCTGTGTCGATCAAAACCCTATTCATATTGGCATTTATTATAGTCACCGTGATAATAAAAGGATCTTCATGAGATAGGATGATCCTCCTAAGGTCTATATCTGGAAAGACCATCATTGCAAGCCCATTTGGAACTTAGTTCTAGTCAAAGACACTATTGACCTTCACCTCTTCATACTGGATGGCTTTGAGGTGGTATTTACTAGCTAGGAAAGAAAGTCCACCACCGATGAAGACTCCGAAATGATATGTACACTAATAGGAAGGGCATCGTCCTTATTTTTATTGCATTAACCTTTGCCTGTTTCTTTGGATACTAACTCCTAGAGAAATACCCACTTGATTACCCCTTCGATAGATTCCTTAGGTCTGAAGCAATCATTGATACTGTGGAACCTATAGTATTTGGTTTTGAAACTCCTATCCTCTGTGAACTTCATGAACTTCGATTGAGGCATATGATCCTGAGCTTTTTATACTACAAAGACCTTTTCTATGGTGGTTGTGAGTGGATTAATGTTTAGGGCGCTCTGGAAGCCCGTTCTTCTTACCTCCATTATTCTTATTCTTGGTCTCAAATACCTCAGTAGATTTCCCAAGGTGAGAAAATGCATCATTCATCTTCCCATGTTGATCCCTCTAGAGCACTAAAATCCTCAGCATCCTCATCATTCATATACTTATGAACCATCTCGAGCATACTAGTTATTAATTTTTGAGGATTCTTACTAAAAGATATCAATAAGTTTTCCTAGATGAAGCTTGAGATGAAGGCCACATATGGTGTCATTCAGATTATCAACTTGGAGAGCCTCTTTGTTTAATATCTTGGCATACTCCTTAAGAGCTTCATCAATTTTTTTTATCTGAAATGGATAAGGGAAGTTATAGGCTTTCTTATCTTATGAGCTCCTATAAAATGGATAAAGAAGGATATTTACATCTCGATGAAGGTCCTAATTGTCCCTGGTTTGATCCTACAAAACTAGTGCATAGACATCCCCCTTAAGGTAATGGAGAAGGCTCTGCACAATACCTCATATGGGGTGTTCTAAAGGACCATGAGTGATCTGTAAGTCTCCATATAGTCTATGAGATCCTTAGACCCACTAAATGGGTTAAGTGTAGGCATATTCCACATTAGGAGAAGAGTATAATGCTGAAAGTTATTTGATAATGGGGATAATGTGTTTTGGAGATCTCACTCAATGGTGCTGGTAGTTTGCATCTTAAAGTAGTTGAGGAAGATCCCAAACTGATCTCGCATTACTTTGATCTCATTTTCCTAGGTCCTAGACGCCCTGGAACAACCTTGTGACTAATCATTAGGATTGATAATATATCCTTGATAGGGATGCAGGTTACTGATCATTGGGTGGGACCTATGCACACCCTTTATATTATTCTTCCCTTCCAACTAGGGCTTAGAATTCTCATCGGTTATTCTATGTTCTAATCTAGTTGGTTCCTCTATCACCTGCGATAAAGGAATCCTTCTGATAATGTCAGCAGGTTCATTTAAAAGATCCTTTTGCCAAGTATCCATATCTTTGAAAGAGTGGGACAAGAAAGTATTAGTCGGCATCTTGAAAATAGTAAGGTATATACATAAAAGAAATAGGTCTTAACATTCCCACAAACAATACCAAATTATGGGTAGTAAAATCATAAGTGACCTCAAACACAGAAATTACTCCCCTCTGGACCTCAGACAGGTAAAAAAGGAGAAGTGTCAAATTGTAAGACAAGTACTTAAAGTGGTTCGGACCTCAGCTCAGAGTCCTATGTCCACTGTCAAAGGGTGTTATATTGTTTATTACATCATAAAAGAGTTACAAAAATTTATAAGGCCTTTTGGGCTTTCTCTAAGAGAGTCCAAGGTCCTTGCGACCTTTGTCACTAATTTAAATGACCTTAGGAAGTAACTGTTGGACTTCTCTAAGCATTCATGAGTACTGATTTTGGTCTAAAAAAGATATACAATATGTAAGATAGATGGAAATGATTGAAACTATGATTTCATACTCATAATAGTGGGGTGCGAGTATATAGAACAATGACTGAACATTTTCATAAGATAAAACGCTTGGTTCTTTTTAAGTATGGTGATTTAAACATGTCTTCAACCATTCTCCATCTCCACATATATATGAAAACTCTTCAAGAGAGAATGAATGGACTTTCACAGCATGGATATGTTGTCTTTGAGGTTTGATGGTATCATCAAGAAGGTGGAGTGCGGGTTAAAGGTTTTATAGTTGGTGTAAGGTAGTTATTGGTTGAGTTTAATGTGGATGTGAGTCATCAGTGCAAGTTTATTTAAGTTGGTGTGGTAGGTAGAAAAATGTTGTTTTTTAACCTACCCACTAAACGAATTTCAAAGGTTATTCCAAATGCTTGGGAGGATTGGAACCCTGAACAATCATCCACAGGATGTCTTGGAAGTATGTTGTAATGATATACCTCTAGGTTGAGGGTTATTTAACCTCTAAAATCCATTTCTCCTAAGATGGGGGTCTATTATGTAATTCAGACATAACGGGACATGGGTGCCGAGGTTATTTGACCTTTAGAAGCAATTTCTTCTCGGACGGAGGTGTGTTACATATGTTAGACTAGCAAAATGCTAGTGCCTAGGTTTCTGACCTTAGTTATAAATATGTGTTGAAACGACTAACCATCCTAGGAGATGGAAGAGATGGTTAAGGACCTTGATAGCTCTGTGGTCCTTTCTTGAAGTCAATGGAAGTCTTGGGGACTTGATAAAGCTCTGGATGAAGTCGAGGGTTGACCTTGGGACCTTAGTCATTATATGAGGTAATTTTGTCCAATAACTCTTTGAATACCAAGGGTTAGGTAAGGTATCATTAGGATCCATTTTATCAAGTTGTGGCCTCAGAGTTAGAGGAGGAGGTTGAACCTGAAGTAGAGGTTGGTCATGACCCAAAAGCTGAGGCCGAAGTTTAAGAAGTCAAGATGAAGTGGAATTTGATACTAAGTTATCCACTTTAGTGATAGTTCTTCAGGAAAAATCCAAGGTAACATTATTCACAGAATGGCGAATCAACACACCCCAAGGAATGTCGTTGATTGCAATTATTAAAAAAATCTATTCCTAACTCATGGTATTGGTGCTTATAAAGAAATCACCAAGAGCTTGAGGTATGGTCAGCCTAATTCTAATAGTGGAGTCAAAAACCTCTAGACTATGAAGAACAAAACCCTTAGTATGAGGTCTCTAGATGGTGAATAACCAAAAAAAAGGGTTGACTAATACTACCATTAAATTACTCTCGAAGCATTAAAGGTTTATTTGGCTAAATTCTTACAAAACTCCCTAAAGAACACCTCAAAATGGTTGGAAATTCACAAACTTACATACACAATGTATATTATAGGATTATAGAACAAATTGAGTGGAAGTTGATGAACTTAAGAAAGAATAATGAAAAATAATTCCCAATAGAAACTCGTGATTTTAACGATAAGAAAAAAACTCTTATACACTACAAAATATTGTCAAAAAAAGATCCATGGGGGGTTAAACCTTATAAAAAAAGGAGAAATAATGATGAATTATATGAATAACTAAAGACTTTTGCAATAATACTAGAGGGGGAAATATTTGCTTCTTAGTAAGTTTTGAAATGGTTTGATACAAATGAAAGCTAGTCCATATATAGGGAAGGAATGGGATGGGTCGCACATGCCAAACCATAGAATTGGGAAGTGTAATTGACGTAAATAATTTAAAGACATAAAGGGTTGGATATTTCAAAAAAAAAATTATTAAAACAACTATCGATCATCAACATAATATTAAAGGGTGTGCGCAAATGTTTTATCGACCTTAATAGGATAATTTCCTACGTTTCAAGGACCCTCAACTCCCTTTACTTATATAGGGTCGACTCTTACATTTTAAGGCACTTCACTCCTCCGACCTATATGGGGTCAGCTCCTATGTTTAAAGGACCCCCGTCTCCCTTTACCTAGATAGGTTAGAACTTATATTTTGCGGACCTTCAGTTCCGTTGACTCCATCATATTAATGACCCTCAGCCCCTTCTCTAACATTTTTAGTACCCTCAACACCTTTGTCCTATAGAGGTTCGACTCTTACATTTTTAAGACCCTCGGTTCCTTCGTCCTACAAAAGGTCGTCTCCAAAAATTCAACGACCCTCATCTCCCTTGACCTACAGAGGGTCGACTCTTATGTGTCAAGCCTACAGAGGGTCGACTCTTATGTATCAAGGACCCTCAGCTCAAGCATTTAAAGGACCTTTAGCTCATTTTTCCTATAGGGGTTCGACTCCTACATTTCAAGCACCTTTAAATCCCTCATCCTATAGGGGGTCGACTCTTATATTTTGAGGACTACCAGTCCCTTCAACTTATAGGGGTCGTCTCCTACATTTTAAGGACCTTCAGCTCTGTCGGCTATAGAGGGTCGACATTTACCTTTTGGGGAACCTTAATTCTTCTGGATCAAGTAATTAAAGGACCATAAATTCCTTAATCCTATAAGGCATCAATTCCTAAATTTGATGGACCTATATCCCTCGGCCCATAGAGGGTCGACACTTCCTTTGTACTATGGGGGGTTGGCTCTTACATTATAAGTATCCTCAGCTCCCCCAGCCTACAAAGAGTTGACTCTTATATTTCAAGGTCCCTCAGCCCTTTCGCCTATAGGGGTCTGCTCCTTCATTTTAATGACCTTTAGTTCCGTCAGCTCCTAAAGGATAGGCTCATAAATTCCAACCTTCGATCATAGTTGGAACAATTCATAAGATTAAATAATTACAGGTAATTGGTTATCTATGAAACGATCTCCTTCAAATCATGAAAATTTAAATACCCTCAGCCTTTCTCCCTCGGCCAAATTACATCATAAAGCTTGAATCAAATACAATTCATCAGAAAAATGGGTATTTTGTGCCACCCTATAAAATTTAATATTAGGTTGATCAAGTCTAAAATATATACAAGAGGAGTATATACAATTGAATACCGTTATAAAAAACTGGTAATAAAAAATAAGTGTGTAAAGTAATTGACTAAATCATATACAAGTGGAAAACCCAATAACATCTTATACCATCACTGACAGAAATCAAGTCTGACATACGAAAGTAAACTCTCTCATCATAATCCCAATAACTGAATGTAAAACTACTACATAAATCCGACTCAACTAAATGTACAGGGTGATAAAAATTGGGCACCCCATCCTGACACCTACATCCTAAATGGGAAGCAACAAATAAAGTTGCAAATTGAGAGATCGGGGTTGACGCTATAATGATAGCCTATGTCTTGAAAGGTAAAGTTAGCAACAATGTTAACAATAACTTTATAAAGAATAAGATTATATTTGAATTTTGGCTACAATATCACATATTCATCTCATATTTTAGTTATTTTTATGATTATCCTAACCCAAACAACCCTAAATCTTATATGCATCTAAATCGAATTCCAAGTGATCCCCTGATTAGGTATTATTAATCTCTATTGAATATAAATAATTGATTCATACTAATAATAAACCACTTGTATCAAGTGTATAAACAAATAGAGTAACACAATCAATACTACATTTATACATAGAAGTACGGTTCTAGTCATGTACAAAATCAATGGGCTACACTCAAGCCTCCACATTACTAAGGCATATACTAAATTTCTTTGGGGATCACCCGTGTGAACTAGATAGAGTTATATTTTTCCCATACCTATGACCCCAAAGAATCAACAATGGATAATCATTATCCCTTCACACTAGTTATAAAACCCCATACCCAAGATATATGAAAGGATCCCCCAATTTTATAACTAGGGGATATGGGTAAAATGTACAAGGTAAATCACGTATCTATCACTGGTCTACCAGTTCAACTAACATAATACGCACCCCATAAAGGATATCCCCTCTATTACGTAACCCTCAAGTATACTCACTGATTATGTTGCACATAAAACACAAGAATAATAAACCTAATAACACAAAGTTTACTAAGTCTTAAATCATAATACTTAATATATTAAACCTCATAGAGTTTTCATTTAATTCCAATACCGAAATTAAAAACCTCTTAACAATATTATTCCCTTACTTAGTTATATATAGTTTACCAAGAAACAAACCTAACTGATTATTAAGTACCAAGATCCATCAAAACCAATAATTAACCCAACCTCAAACCAAACCAAAGGGGTCGGTCATTTGCAAGAGGTCGGTTGATAGACTGTACTAGAAATCATCTTCTTCTTTATTACAGGTTTTGAACCCCAAACCTCCTAAAACTACAATGAAAAACCAATCTACTTCATATTAAGTTGTAATAACGTCAATCAAAACATATATCTAATAGTTATATATGATGATAGCATCATAAAAGAGTTAATTTCATATTTAAATTAAGAACCCTGGTTTTATGTAATCCAATCAATTTGATTAAGTATTAAATATTTTTTTCTAATTAACATTGGGATTTTTTTTTATTAATACTATATAATCACACGTTACGGAAAATAGACTAAATCCACCATCCTCTAAAATGAAAATCTACGGAAAGGTAAATAATTAGATTATTTCTTAAAACTTAAAACGGAGGTCATTTATATGTTATGGAAAATAAACTAATTACCTCTTGTACTTTCTAAAAAAACTATGAGGTCACTTATATAATTTATTATATATATTATGCTTCATCTTTTTGTAATTCGCTAAACTTGTTGGCTTGGAGTTTGAATTATGTCCTAATTTTTATGGAAGGAGAATGGAATGTCATGCTTCATCACGTTATCTTCAATTTTATATATAACATGTTTGTTTTAAATTTTTAATATGCTTAAAAGAAGATTGACATTTATTTTCATATTTAAAGTCACATATATTTGAGTGAATTTCATAGAGTATTCTTTTCACCATCCCATAGGTACGAGAAAACCTGAGTATATATATAAATCAAAGCGCGAGGTACAACACCCTAATGCAATCAGTGACACTCGAAGGAACCCCCAAATTGTGTGGTCCCACAGAGTATCTAAATCCCACCATATATAATGCCTACATATACATATCATAGTTCACACATAGGATATAACATACATTAATTTAACAATTCCCGTCCAAAAGCCCAAAATCAAATAACGATAATAATAATAGGTTTATTACACTCAAACCTAAATAAAATCACATCTTTCATTATATAAGTTAATATATTGTAAACTATAAATATACATACATGTATGTATATATTAAACACCCAAGTCTTCATCCTAGATGAGCACAACAAAAAACCCATCCAAAAACTACCAACACCAAATTTTAGCCCTCCGAATTGTCGAAAAAAATATTCATAAGATACTCATGAAAGTTCCAAAAATTACAAAACCAGCACCCACACATTCCTATTTCAATTATCTACAACTTCAATGGATCGAATAGATTCGTACCTGGGCAAGATCAATCTGTGCATAGACAGGATTGATCCGAAGGGTCCAGTAGCCTATGCTTTCCCAACATCTCTTTTATGATAACCCCAAAAAATTTCAAATTCATCCTAGGGTTTCTACAACCACTAAAACCAAATATTTCACACATTTAAAAAACTAATTGATGTATATAACAATTTTCCTTCAAGATTAAACATGATTATAAGATAATTAACAGTTCAATCACAAATCTAGATATGGAAACCCTAGTTTAATTTTCTTCATGCGATTAGGCCAAAATCTCATATGATTAACATCAATACCTTTCATTCAACATGTGATTATGCACCAATTAATCATTCTTATAGTAAAAAAACTCAAATTTACAACATACGATGATTGAAAACATATAAATCAATGGTTTCTCATATTCTAAAGCATTAAACCTTAAGTTAGTTAGGCATTATAACTTAAACATGGGTGTAATCGATTAGTCAATTTCAATATAAATTAAACAAGTTTATAAATTAGATTTCATAGTTCAAAAATTAGATTTAAGACACAAATAACATGCTCATACGTAATTAGTTCCTACATAATGATGAAATCATAAACGAATTACACTAATATGATAAATAATATAGTGTTTGTTGCCTTGAGCGAAGGTTGATTCTTCATGAGTGTCCTCCTTCTTCTCTCAAAGCTTGCCTCTTAATGTTGGGGTTTTAACTATGATGTTGAATAGGGGTCAGTGACCTATTTATAACACTAAATCCACAGGTCTATTATGTGTCAACTTTTGAACCCCTAAATAAGCCCAAAATACTAACGGAATACTCTTAAAACTTGTCCCAAAGGTTTACCTATATCCAACCTAATTACAACATTAAAAATACCATTATAGGTATCTATACACCCCTAGAGTCCCATCCTAACATACCAACTGAAAATATCAAATTGATTAAAACTGTATTAATTAAATTTACAAGTTGTTCACAAATTATTTAAAATCCTTATTTCAAATTGCGGTTAACAATCGAAACCAATTAAAGCTGATAAATTACCTCTTAATTCATCTGATAAATATTAATTATCAATTAAATGATCATTTATTTAATTCTAAAAAAATACGGGGTATTATATTTTCCCCCTCATAACGGATTCCAATCCACAAAATTCGCCAAGTCCTATCACACAATTTGTAAATAATTAGGGAAATAGTAAGTTGTTGGGGGTAAATCTAAACATTAGCAGAAACTCATTCGTCGTTGAATAATTTAAACAAGTAAACCCCATATATGCTCATAACATACCCTTTGAGCGTTGGACCCAATAGTTTACAAAATCCCTCTAAAAAATGCCTAAACCTAGGCCAATATTCTTAGAAATTGAAAGCATTGTGGAAAACCAACCATGCCGTGGAAAACCTAACTTACAATACCAGTAAGCAACTCTACTATGATATGACAAATCAACTATTCGTTTCGTCCCAATAGCTCACTCACATTATGGCACCCTAAACCATAATATCCAACCTAATATCTAAGTCATGCTACGGTATACTAAGATGAAAATACCAACATATAACCCATGTTGTGGAAATGTATACATGCTAAAAATGCATACAGTTACACATAACATATCTTGTGTATTTATTAACCATACATACCATTCCCTTATACATATACAAATAAGGGAAAATAAAAAATACACATAAATATATAAAGCAAAAAGGACATACCCCACTCCATCCATTATGGTATCGATTCTCACAAGGAACCATGTTGACCATCCTCCCAATGTGGTAGTTTCTAACTCCCCAACTCCATAGGTGTCCGCATCATCAGGTACTGGCAACTGCGGTGCTGGATAAATCATCTTAAGTGGTAGGATCGTATTACCCTGCCCATAGAACTCTCCTAAGTTGACATCTAAACACCTTTTGTCCGAATGACTTAACTCCTCACAATCATTACAATTTCCTCAAAAGACGCCATTATGAACCCCTTATGATCGACACACTCCATACCTTCTTTGTTTCTTTCATGTCTGGTAGTCTCTTTGTCGATCCTCATGTTTTGACTACTTACCCTCTCGACGATGAAAATGCTATACTCCATTGTCCCCACCCATTTTCTCTTCAGTATAGTCAACCTCCATGTATATAGTCTTCCCTTTCTTGGAATTATTAAATTTTGAGTTCTCCTAATAGGGAAAAAGTGTGTCATTCAACACTTAAGTATACGTGGTGTATGCAGAATTCTCTAATAGTACTTGCTTAATCCTCCATGCCATAACCTAATGAAATATTCCATTTATTTCTCCTAATTTTACCTTTGTTGATGAAAACAAAGAGAGAGTGGTGAACTCTTTCTCGTACTCAGCCGTTGTCCGGTTCCCCGGAACCAAATCTAGAAAGTCTTGCTTCTTTACGACTTTAGCTACTCGAAGACAATTATTATTCTAAAATATCTTCTAGAACTCATTGTTGTATATTGTTCTCCTCTTCTCGATAATGGGGATATACTCTCACCAATGTAGTGCCTCACCCACCAGCTTAAAGTTGACAAGAATATATTTGTGAATATTTGTGAAATATAGCTTCCTCAAGTGCCTCTGAATGTCCTACCTCCACTGGTGTTCCACTGAAACATATATAGTCCCTTCGATGTGTTACCCTCCGCAAAAACACTATATGCCCTCTCCAAAGTAGATAACTACAACTGGTTTGGCACAACCACCTACGACTGTGGTTGTTAGCGCTTAGGAAAATGCTGCAAAATGGTGGTCATCATTATTGTGACTACCTGAGTAATGATGGTAGAAATATCAATTGGTAATGACTTTGGTGCCGACTGTGCTAGCTTTTCATCCAACTCTATCTCCTAGCTAGTAGCCTTAGTGGAAATTGTTTATCCTCTCCTTCCTCAAGTGTTTTCCATCTAAAAGAAAAAAAAATATTTGCATAAGAATTCAAGCACTAATCAAGAGTAAAATTTAACCTAATCATAGGGATCTAATAACAAAGAACACAATGCGAAAACCTAATGAGTGAAACACTTATCCTAATGACACTAGAACCTGGATGCTCTGATACCAACTATAACATTCCGTATTTTCCCCACGTAGTAGATCAAGGTGAAACACCGAACATACGGAGCAATATTCAATTTATATCATTCTTACCATCAGGTAAATAAAAATGATAGTAAATAAAAACCATGAATGACAAAATAATAATCAACAATATTGATGAAAATTTTGGGTAAAATTATGAATAAATAATCACTATTCACCTTTTTTGTTTTTTTATTCCTTGATAAACATTTAGACCATCATCAAAAAAATTATTCTTATGATCTTCAAATTTATGGATAATTTTCTAACTCAGGTTCATAAACTCATTGCTCTTGTTCATCACCTTCAATTATTAATTTTGGGGTTGATCTTCATATTATATTTGAAAATATGTTTTTTGATATGACTAAAAATCTACCATTATGACCTCCTAAAGGAAATATGAACCCTTTATCTGACATGGATGAGCTCTCGTGAGCTCTAAATAAAATGATAGTAAATCATAGAAGAATGCAGTCTCTTATGGCTCTTACAAAGATATTAATGGGAAGAGAATCATAAGGGATTGTTAATCCTCACATGATGTCCATGAAAATAAGTTGAAATCCCCTATAAGAGTTTTTGTATGCCCTTAAGAAGTATTGTTTATATGAGATGAGGGAATGGAACACGGTTGGATCATGTAACTAAATATGTATAATAAAGAAGAAAAATCTAGTGATGAGATATTAACGACAAATGAGGGACATGATGAGGCTCAATCTCAACCAAAAATAAAGATTATTCTTATATTCTCATATGAGCTCATCTATTCCACAAATAATACGGGTTACATGGACTAGACTCCCTTCATAAGAAAAGGTTTAGTGTTTCCACCAGACTCACAAAGACTTCATTATTAGTCCACGGCATTGCTCCCCTCATGCCGCTCAAAGTCATTATAACATGAAATATTATGATGGGGGACATGGTGTAACACTGACTCCAAAAGGCTTGGCTTATGTTAGACCTTAAGACTTATCTCAAACATTGACTATTAAGAATCTATGGGTGTCAAAAGAATCAGGTTTAAGGGAAACCACCGTATGATGGATAATCATTCGAAAAGATTAATTCAATATTGGGGAACAATCTTAGTGATTTAATAAAGACTAAAAACACCTTATAGATATTATTTATGGAGGGATCTACCTTTGCCCATGAAATCAATAATTTTCCAGACCTGTCTTAATTTAAACCGCTTGTGGTTACCCATAAGTTTGATAGAAGCTCTAACCCCATCCACCATATTGAGATATATTTGTCATTAGTTGACACATATTTAGTGGCGAATGAAATTATTTGTATAGCCTTCTTTAGTGTCCTAGTAGGGTAATTCATATATGGTATAACAAATTTATGAGGTGTCAGATCAAAAACTTTAAAGAGATCAAAAATAAATTCATCTTTAACTTTTGTCTCAAGCTAAAATTAACTAGTAGGGTGAAATCCCTCCTTAATGTCTGAAAAAAGTGGGGGACTACCTTAGATATTTCATATCCTGATTGAAGAACGAAAAGTTGGAAGTGATGGACTATACTGGAAAAATTTCCAAGGGCCACTGATCGAGTGAAAAAACCGAGCGTCCGTGTAATACGCTAGTCGTTGTTATCGGCTTCCAACCTCAATAAAAAAAAAAAAACTTTTAACTACACTTTTATGAAGTAATGTAGTAAGTCTGGGTATCGAATCCACAGGGAATGTTTTATAGAATTTAATTGATTTATTACTTCTAAAATAAAAATGAAAAAGATGATGATTGGGAAAATTTCTATTAAAAAATTACTTAAGAAAAACAAACTGAATAGTGCAAAAGAAATTAGATCTGACAAATGGGAGAAAATATGGTAGGGTACAATCCCTCAATCCTTAACAAATTATCCTTTAGAATACTAGAATTATAAATCAAAATTCTTGATTCAATCCAGTCCTTATCATCACTAAGCATTACATATATGGGGGTCAAGCCCGCATCATATGAAATCAAAGATCAATATAAAGCGGTGAACGACAAATTATACATACAAAGCATTCTTAAACATCCCAAGTACCTAGGGCAAGAGAGATTAAAAGATATGACAATGCATATATGATTTTCATTCAGGATTCAACCAATATTTTCATTTATTTTCTAATTTTCCATACAAATAATTTGTATTAGGATTGAGTTCATGTACCCCAACCCTTGAGACATTTAGCTACTCATGATTGGATTAAAAAAAACAAATTCATACACAACATTAAGGATCTACAAGACATTATAAATAAATTGCAAATAATAAAACAAGAGAATGGAAATGATATTACTTGAATTCAGCAACAAGAACGGAATTGGGATTCAGAAATTCTTACAAAATAGGATTCATGAAAACTCTTGAAGAAATTGGAAATTAACCCTAGAACTTGACCTAGAATTCAGCCTAGAATACAACCTCTAACCTACTCCTAACCTAGCCTTTTTGCAATCTCCCTTCAAATGATGTAGGGCATGGGCTTTTATAGCACAAAATCTCGAAATTGACAGCCAATAGTGCTTGTGGAACAAGTTTCATCAGTTGCACACGCCAAAAATCTGCATAATTAATGCCAGAAATCTGTACAGCCGGACCGGTCCGGCTTCCACCCGGATCCATCCTGTTATATCGGATCGGTTCTTTTTTCTGACCGGATCGGTCCTGTCCCCACCGGATCGGTTTGGTCCCATCCGGATCCATCCTGTTTTTCTGGTTCATTTCTCTTCATTATCGCGCAACTTCAAAACCTTGTAACTTCTTCACCGTAGCTCGGATTGAGGTTCCATTTTCTCCAGTGTTCTTGTAATTTAGAGATCTTCAACTTTCTAGTTGGACCCACCTCTGGACTAAGGATGGAAAATTACGAAAATGCCCTTCAACTCTCCATTTCTAGGTTTCTTTCACTGTTTTGAGTTCTCCTTAGCACTAACTTGAATGAAATACCTGTAAAACACATGATAAATACACAAAACAAGAAATACTTGCCAAAAGGGGTTAGTATAATACATTTGAGACAAATCCAAGATACTTACACTGCACGGGATCATAAAAATACTGAAATTAAGGGGATAAATGTGAAGAATATGTGCCTAAACACACCCCCTAACTTAGAACTTTGCGCGTCCCGAGCAATGTAAATGAATCTAACCAAAAATCCACTCTTGAAAATTCTTTTATTAAAATAAAATTCCACTTTCGCAGGCAAGCGATTGCATTTAGCGTATGCAACAAGTCTTTAAACCCCTAGGTTACCCTAGTAGGACGAGTTTTGTCTCGTGAGGGTTTGCAGTGAATACACCCACAAAATTCTTTATTGACTCAAATAAATATCAAAATACTTAAAAATTGTACAATTTAAACTTTTCGAAAAATAAACACCATCAACTCATATTCAACTGTCTCAAACCATAGTGTGTGTGTGCAAAGCCAAAAATTAAACCTCAAACTTCCACCGATTGAGCATTACGTTACTTTCCGAAAATTCGTTTTGATTCAAATTCTTACGGATTCACTCACAAACGAATCACTCAGATTGTGGTTATTTTCTCTCGGTATGCATGATATAAAGATTAAATATAATGGACACAAATTCATGCATACAAAATTGAAAAGAAGTAAATATATGGTGAAAAGATCTCATCATCGGAGTACAGTTATTTGGAAATGGGAAACATCATCTCTAGTTCACACAATTTAATCTCTCATATTATCTTTTTGTATCTTAGCTCTCCACACAGTAATTAATTTCGCCATTCGGACTCAGTTAGGACTTTTCGGGTTAAAAAGTGTAAAGGGTAAAAATGGGAATGGATGGAATGTTCGGAATTGGAAAATTTTCTTATGATGTATATTTGTGCTTTTTTCGGGCATTTGCTCATTTTTCTCTTTCTTTTTTCTCTTTACATTTTTTTTTTTGCTATTTTTCTTTTCTTGCCCCTTTTTTTTTTGCACAATTTGGACTTACTTGATGAATTTTCTGAATTTTCATAATTCCGGGCTAATTGGGTTTTTCGGGTTATCAAACGAAAGGATAAATTTTATTAGGCTCAAATTGAGTTGCAAAAGGATAATTTTGTTTTTCACAATTTTTTATGGCTAATATTTTTGGGTAACAAACGAGGGCCTACTTCATTGTCCAAATTTCTAATCACATTACCATATGCATCTCGAGATTAATTAAGTTTAGAGATATATTTAGCACGAATTTCGAGACAACATTTCACACATTTCCCATAACCGATCAAAACAAAGGATTGAGATCATCAACGACTTATTAAAACACTGAAAAGAACTTTGAGTTAATCATAAACTCGGATTGATTTAAAAACACATAAAAGATCGAAAGGCTCGAAATCTCACCGGGTTGGACTAATCTCCACACTTATTCGTAAAGTCGTCAATTTTCTTTCAATTTCCATCTTTGGTTAATTTTGGCTTAGTGCAATTGAGATTTAACAATTTGAGACTTTAAATTGAATAAAGGTGATATTTTTGAAAATTTTAAATTCCAATTTTTATTTATTTTGAACAAAAATATTTTTGGCTTTCTCTAAATTTTTCAATTTTTTATTTTTTTTTAAATACACACTTGGAAAGAACATGTGATCGAATCAATGAATCTAAACAATAAATGGGAAGAATATCCCACACCCCCTAACTTAAATGTTGCATTGTCCTCAATGAAAATCAAGAACACAACATAAAGAGAGGAAAATAAAGATATTACCCAAATGGAGTGATCCCCGATGAGTGCGAGTCCATTGAATCTACAAAACATGTTAGAACCAAGCATAACAAAAATAATAACAAAATCTTTAACTAATGACACTACACTATTAAAAAAGGAAAGAAAAAGAAAAAGAAAAAAACTAATTATGTACAACCTACAATTTGAACGGCTAAAAAATCATACACTAGAAGTCGAAAAATTTGAGGGTCCACCCAAAATACAATTTGACTTTGAGGGATTAATAGTGTACCCTCACTATAATGCATGCCTCCCAAAAAGCAAGGATTACGTTTGAATAACGGAAGGCATGTGTGGGATGGAAAAAATGAACCATCACCAATTAAAAAATTTAACGGGATGATGGGTGGTTTGGATGCTAGGTGGGACAAGTACAATTGAGATCTAAGAAAAATAGAATCACCTCCCAAATATTTTTCAAGAAGTATGGGGAGAGGGGCACACAAAAAGGAAGAGTCCATATTAGAAAATAATTCTAGCAAAGTGTATTTGTCGGTAAAAGGTGTAAACGTTTCTGAATTTTCAACCGACTCATAGGAATCTAGCGGTACTTCTAATGATTCAATAACCGTGAACGAAAATGGTGATGAAATAAACTCAATCTCAAGTGATTCATCATCACTTGGAGATTGAATTTCAAGGGAGAAAGACTCGCTTTCAATGAGATGTTCTTCAAAAATTTGAGGTGACACACAAGTCTCAACCTCCTCTTTGTTTTCCAAAATAGAACGCACATCATCGCAAAGTGCGACCATTTCCTTCACAAGACCATAATCGATATTCTTTTGGCTTTGGGTGGAAAGAAAATACAGTACTCTTTTGGTTAGAAAAAGCGTGTTTTCTTCCAAAGTAGGATCCCTTGGCTCTAGAACCTCGGATTCCTCTTTTTGTTGAAAACCTTTTATAGTTTCACAAATATCGGAAGAAAAATCTTCATTGGATTCCCCAAAATAATTTTTTTTTCGATATTCATTTTCAAGCTTTTCATACGCAAGATTTAGAAAGGCCTCACCCATGGTAATAGGTCGAGGCACAGATTCTTGAGAATATTTAATATAAATTTCTCTCCGATATTCATTTTGAAGCCTTTCACACTCCAGAGTTAGAACGGCCTCACCAATGGTAATAGGTCGAGCCGCGGAGTCTTGATAATAAAAAGTTTGAAAACGATTACCATATGAACCATTATAATTACCGAACTCACCATGAAAAGACATGATTACCGAATAGTATGTAAATGGAAATTTGAGTACAAAGGTGTGCGGTTGAGGATTCTACGTTTCTTGGCGTTCAATTGTGCAAGGCTACAAAAAAGGTTAAAAAAAATACAAAAGAAAGAAAAAAAATCTTTCAAAATAGTAAATCAATTATAATCTATAACAAAACATTCCCCGGCAACGGCGCCATTTTGATCGAGTGAAAAAACCGAGCGTCCGTGTAATACGCTAGTCGTTGTTATCGGCTTCCAACCTCAATAAAAAAAAAACCTAAACTTTTAACTACACTTTAATGGAGTATAGTAGTAAGTCTGGGTATCGAATCCAGAGGGAATGTTTTATAGAATTTAATTGATTTATTACTTCTAAAATAAAAATGAAAAAGATGATGTTTGGGAAAATTACTATTAAAAAATTACTTAAGAAAAACAAACTGAAAAGTGCAAAAGAAATTAGATCTGACAAATGGGAGAAAATAGGGTAGGGTACAATCCCTCAATCCTTAATAAATTATCCTTCAGAATACTAGAATTATAAATCAAAATTCTTGATTAAATCCAGTCCTTATCATCACTAAGCATTACATATATGTGGGTCAAGCCCGCATCATATGAAATCAAAGATCAATATAAAGCGGTGAACGACAAATTATACATAAAAAGCATTCTTAAACATCCCAAGTACCTAGGGCAAGAGAGATTAAAAGATATGACAATGAATACATGATTTTCATTCACGATTCAACCAATATTTTAATTTATTTTCTAATTTTCCATACAAATAATTTGTATTAGGATTGAGTTCATGTACCCCAACCCTTGAGAAATTTAGCTACTCATGATTGGATTAAAAAAAACGAATTCATACACAACATTAAGGATCTACAAGACATTATAAATAAATTGCAAATAATAAAACAAGAGAATGGAAATGATATTACTTGAATTCAGCAACAAGAACGGAATTGGGATTCAGAAATTCTTACAAAATAGGATTCATGGAAACTCTTGAAGAAATTGGAAATTAACCATAGAACTTGACCTAGAATTCAGCCTAGAATGCAACCTCTAACCTACTCCTAACCTAGCCTTTTTGCAATCTCCCTTCAAATGATGTAGGGCATGGGCTTTTATAGCACAAAATCTCGAAATTGACAGCCAATAGTGCTTGTGGAACAAGTTTCATCAGTTGCACACACCAAAAATCTGCATAATTAATGCCAGAAATCTGTACAGCCGGACCGGTCTGGTTTCCACCCGAATCCATCCTGTTATATTGGATCGGTTCTTTTTTCTGACCGGATCGGTCCTGTCCTCACCGGATCGGTTTGGTCCCATCCGGATCCATCCTGTTTTTCTGGTTCATTTCTCTTCATTATCGCGAAACTTCAAAACCTTGTAACTTCTTCACCGTAGCTCGGATTGAGGTGCCGTTTTTTCCAGTGTTCTTGTAATTTAGAGATATTCAACTTTCTAGTTGGACACACCTCCGGAATAAGGCTGTAAAATTACGAAAATGCCCTTCAACTCTCCATTTCTAGGTTTCTTTCACTGTTTTGAGTTCTCTTTAGCACTAACTTGCATGAAATACCTGTAAAACACATGATAAATACACAAAACAAGAAATACTTGCCAAAAGGGGTTAGTATAATACATTTGAGACAAATCCAATCTACTTACACTGCACGGGATCATAAAAATACTGAAATTAAGGGGATAAATGTGAAGAATATATGCCTAAACAGCCACCCGGTTCAAGGGCATCCAATTTAGTAATTCATTAGGACATTTTAAAATAACCTCCTGCCACCATGAATGAGATCCTAATTAAAGTTGGGAAAGTCATGGTGGTGAACGAGGAGATGGATTCAAAGATAGAGTAATATAAGGAAGAATGATCTAGAAAGTATACAAAATAAGGATAGGGGGAATAAGAATCCTCAAGACAATTCGACTTATATTTCTAACTCTCTCAACAACTTTCATTATATCCTTCATGACTGTTGATGTAAAAAACTAGATTTGATCTAGTTATTTTAATCACGGATAAAAATGAATAAAGAAATACTAGACAATAGATTTCTAAAGTGGTTCAACCTTTTGAGAATGGCCTACATCCACTGTGTTTGTATTGTTGACTATTTACTTGGAATTCTCGATAAAATGGTTTTTTTAAGAAATTCCGATCTCCTATAATGAGGAGGTTACAATGTATTTATAGCCTTAAGGATGCACAAATGAAAGGACAATGCGTTGTTGTCTAGCAGACCTGTACATATGTATGATAATAATGAGCATTTAATGTGCAGTCATCTCTTTGATTTTCTTGTTCTGCACGCTAAGTTGCTTGGGCCACCTGAGTTGATCGGACCGCTTAAGTTTCTCAGTACAATGAAGTTCCTCGGAGAACACGAGTTTCTCGGGACGCCTGAATTGGTTGGGGATTTTAAGTTCCTCGGAGTTAGTGTGTTGTTCATTGAAAGTGTTTGTAGGTTCCATGTAGGTTGACACGTGTCTCCACATAATTAATCCATATTAGCAGACTAAATTTGGTATCAACAGAAGCCCCAAATGTTTCATAGTTTGATGTCGAAGAAAAGTATGGGACATTACTCTTGAAAATTGAATAGATTATCGGTTTGTATGGTTTTTAGGGAAACGATCGTTGTATATAACTCCTTTTTGAATGCATAGTATCAGGCCTCATAAATATTTTAAATGTTCATGACTGCTTTGATTTTTGTGCCCCTTTTCTTCTTTGTATCCATCGGATACGCAAACGTCCGCCCTTGTAATCATTGCTTTTCTCGACTCCTGAGGTAAAGTATTTAAGTGTGGAAAAAATCCTATCGTCTTTCACCTTTCAAATCTGTATCTTTGAGCTCTTCATTTTCTTTCTATCTTGTTCCTTTGTTCTTTTCGTCGTTCGCTGTCACCTGATCTCTTTTTCTCTGTAAGATTTTATTCCCTTTCTTCCATTTACTTTGTTCATCATGGTTTATCTTGTTGAGTCATTGGATAAATTTCAGTCTGAATTTTCAATCCCTTCATGGGTTATTCTGGAAGAACTTTCTAAACCCTCTGATTATTTTTCTTTGGCTGAGAGACATTGGTTCCCTAGTCTCTTTATGGCCGAATGTGGCTTTTCTTTTCCTCCAAATCCCCTATGTTTGGAGTTCTGTCAATATTTTGACATGGTACCTGAAAAAATAGCTCCAAATACCTGGAGGATAGTTAATGGTGTTCATAGATTGAACCAACTCCATGGAACCCGCTTAGGAATTCCAGAGATTATGTACTGCTATAGATGGGTTGTCAATGATTCCACATTTTATTTGAAAACAAGGTTTTTGAATATGGTTTTAGTTGTCAATCTTCTAGACGCCAATAGGGATTACTTTGAGCATGGGGTTGTTATGAAAAATTGGCAACATGCTCCATTAAATGGAGATGATGTATATCAGGGTCCCAGGTGTACCCCTTATGGCAATGGAATAGGTTGTTTTTATTTTTTAAAATATTGTTTTCTCGGTGTTTGATGAAATGTATCACTGACATTTATTTTTATTTTATTACAGTTGACAGTAAAAGAAAACCTCCAAAAGAAGATGGCATTAATTTAAAGCATTTGAAACTTATCTGGAATTTGCACCAATCTATTGCTGAGTAATATATTAGGTCTGCCTCTTATTTATTACAGTACAAGAGTTATACCTCGTCTTTCACTGCTCGTCCTTGTCAAGTGGTAATTAATTTTGACCAAGTACCAGCTTATGAGACTAGTGTAGAAGGTTCTTCCTCTGAGTTAATTGCTCCCATGAGTAACCTAATGAAGATAATAAGAGCTCCTGCCTTCTTTGATAAATTTGCCTTTACCAATGTGGAAGCAAAGAAAAGTAAACAAAATGCTCCAGAAGAAGGGACGAGAATTATTGATGCACCTCCTCCTGCTGCTACTGAGAAAGATGTTGAGAAGCCCCCTGTGGCTCCGAGTAAGATTGTTGCTATTACTCCTCCGAGTGAGGTTATTGTCATATCACCAACCAAGACAGCGTCTTTAATTGAGAATGTTCCTGCTCCTCCAAGGAAGTTAAAGAAAAGTTCTTCTGAGAGACCTATTGAATTTGTCTCTCAACCTTCAATTGTTGAAGGTGGTGTTCTAACCTTTGTTTCTCCAAGCTCCTATGTGGGCTTGGTAAAATCCTGGACTATCCTAGAAGTCCAAGGTATTGAGGATTCCCTTTCTCATGAGAGAATCATTACACTGGATGCTCAACACATTGCCTCAGTAAGTATTGTTAGCATGATTCTTTCACTTTCTAATATTATGTTCATATATTGACTCATCGTTATTTCTTCCTCCAGCTGGTGACATGTTTAAATAGCCTTTTGAATAAGGATGAAGCAATCAAGTCTTCAAGTTCCTCGGGAGGGGTAGAGGAAGCCTTCATTGGTCTGACCCAGTCTTTAAAAGACTCTCATCAAAAGTACGAGGAAGATAAGGTTGCCTGGGAAAGATAACTAAAATTCCATCGAGTTAGACAACAATCAAGCTGAGAATGCCTCCAAGGAATTGGAGAAGAAATTTAAAGAGTTTGTTCTGAGCAACAAAAATCTTGAACAAAATAAGAAGGAGTTTGAGGATAAACTCAAGGCTACTGAAAATGAGGTTGTTGCTCTTAAAGTTGTTGAGCGGGAGAAGAAGGAGGTGGAGGAGAAATTGAAGGCTGTCGAGGAACTTCTTAGGGAAAGTACCTCCTCGGAGAAGGCAAAGAGGAAAAAAGCAGTTAAAAAGTCTTTTAGTGTTGGTTGGGATAAAGGCAGGAACAAAGTCCTGGCTGCCATGTCTTCTCAAATGGAGTATGCCAGCCTTAAATATTTTAGGGATGGATGGGTTGCAACCTTGCAAGAGCTGAAAGTTACTCAGGACTCTAAATTATTCCAGCGACACACTCATGGCCGTCCTCCCTCTCCTAGAGAAAAAGAAGAGGATGAAACCTGCCTCAGATGAGTCTTCCATGATGATTGGAGATCAGGTTCCTGTTGTTCCAGTTGTTCAGCCTACCGAGCAACTCCAACCAACCAATACTTCCACCGAGCAGCTATCATTATCTTTTGAGCAACCAGTCGATCCATCCAAACCTTCTGAGGAAGTCATAGGGAACAAAGAGAAGGTGTAAAGTTTCTCGAATTTTTATTTTTTGTTCTGTTGAATGTAATCTAAGACTTTGTATCTTTTCTTATGATTAAATAAAATTCGAATTTTTTATTGTTCATCTCGAATTTCTCCCCTACTTGCTCTGTTTATATCCTTATTGATTCTTTATATTTCTCTTTGTTAGCTTATGTCCAGGGTGGAGCTCTTATCAGCTCATGATACATAATTAATGAAGAAATGCGATGACTATTTTAACGCGGGTCAAGCAGATCTTGATGAGACTCAAATCATTGATATCCTGGGTTCAGATGCTTCTGAACGGGAAGTTGGAGCTTACCAATATCTGAAGTGCTTGCTCGATCACGCTGTTACCAATAATGTGGCTTACTATGAGATGATTGAGGAGCTCCAAGGAACGATCGAGGAACTCCAGTAGCAATACAAATAATCCTCCGCACTTCTAGATCAAGGGTACGATAAGAAATTTCAGCAATTGAGGGCTGAAAGAGGATATGATAAATTCATCTCTACTTATGAGAATAAAAAGAGCATTCTGAAGGTTAAGGTTGAAGAGCATAGGCATATTGCTAAGTTGTTGAAGAAGGAAAACATTGTTTTGTAAGAAGAGATTAAATAACTCAAGTCTTCCGCATCTTCCTCGGGGGCCCTGGTCCCTATTAATAATGAAGGTTTCTCTTTCTTGGAGGTAGAAAATGCCAACTTGCGAGATGAGTTAGAAACTTTGAAAAGAGCTGGACCCTCCACCTCTACTCGTGGACAATCAAGATCTTCTTCTCGGGGACGAGCAAGGGCTGGTCGGTTTTCTATTGAAGAAGTAAGAACTCAAGCAGCCTTGGAGAATCAGGCATTTCAGTTGGTGGCGACGAATCAAGCTCTAGTAGAGATGTCCAAGAAAATCCTAAACCTTAGTGAACAACTTACTACCCAGCATTCTGACTTGGAAAATAAGGAAATCCTGGTGAAGAATCTTTACGAGCAACTGGAGAGGTTAACTTACTAATTCCATAAACAGCCCAGAGAATTTTGGATGGCTAAGTATAACGAAGCCCTTTACCATTTTGATGATCGGATCCAGCAGTCGAATAATGGGGGGTATAAGCAAGGATGGTTGAATGCTATGTGTGTGCTGAAATTGGAGCAGGGGCACTACTTATGGGATTATTATGAGCCTGAAGTGCTCGACTTGCCCATGCCTCCTTTTAAGCTAGATTTTAGTTGGATACCTACTCGGGCCATTCCTCGATGCTTAATCTCCAAATATCTTGATGACTACAATCTTCATGCTAACGTTGATATATCTCGCCCAGAGCATTTCCTTGATCGGCCTTCTGTGATGAATGTCAGAATGCTGAGAGATGTAAATTTTATAAATTCTCCTTATGCCTTAGGAGACCCTCCTGCTGGAGTAGAACCTGTTTCAAAGGCAGAAGGGAAAAAACGGATAAAATAGGATTTTTATTGAAATGAAGTATATTTTTCTCATCATGTGTAATTCTATTCGTTTTCAATGATTTTTTTTTTTGCTATTTCATTGTCTTCTAAATAATTTGTAGAATGTTCTTGATTGATGGTTGATAAATATATGTGTATATATAATAGTCATTCCATTTATTGTTTAATTTGAGTTAATTGATTTCCGACCAACCGGAGTTGGTGGTAAATAAGTTTTCGACCAACCAGAGTTGGTGGTAAATGTTTTTCGACCAACCGAAGTTGGTGTTAAATAGGTTTACGACCAACCGGAGTTGGTGGTAAATGCTTTCCGACCAACCAGAGTTGGTGGTAAATAAGTTTTTGACCAACCTGAGATGGTGGTAAATAAGTTTCCGACGAATAGGAGTTGGTGGTAAATAAGTTTCTAACCAACCGAAGTTGGTGGTAAATAAGTTTTCGACCAACCGGAGTTGGTGGTAAATAAGTTTCTGACCAACCGGAGTTGGTGGTAAATTCTTTCCCGACCAACCGGAGTTGGTGATTGCTATGAATTTGATGTGTAGTGTGTAGCACTAATATTCCAAAAAACATTTCAACCAAAGAAAGAATCTGGATGAAGCATCACTTTATTTATATTGAAGAAACTGCATTACATATGACTAAAATCATTGATAATACTTATGTAGATGCTCTGAAATTCATGCATTTTTGAATTCTTCTCCTTCCAAGGTTTCAATCCTGTATGTCCATGGGCGAACAACTTCTACTACTCGGCAGGGTCTGTGCCAGTTGTCTTCCCGTTTTTTGTGCTTTTGGATCACTTTATTCGGCACATACTCCCATTCCTTCAAATCACACTTCTTCTCTCTTTTGTTATAGAACAAAGTTGTTCGTTATTGATATGCTGCATTCTTGATCGCTGCTTCTTCCCTAACTTCTTCGAGCATATCTAGACCTAATGTTCTCATCAAGTCACTTACAGGAGAGTTGAAATTTAGTACTCTATGCGTAGGTAGACCCAATTCAGATGGTATGATAGCCTCACTTCCAAATTCCAGCATGTATGGGGACTCCCCAGTTGCTGTTCGCAATGTCGTGCGATAAGCCCATAACACAGAGTGTAGTTCATTAATCCAATTTGCTTTTTCACTATCTAGTCATTTCTTCAATCCATTTAGTAGTTTTCTATTTGTCACCTCATTTTATCCATTGCTCTGGCGGTGACCTGGTGCAGAATGAGTTTTCAGTATATTAGATTGATGACAGTATGCAACAAACTCCTCGTTATCAAACTGGGTTCCATGGTCAGTGATAAATGCATATGGGAGACCATATCTGCAAATAATGTTTTTCCAAATAAATTGATAGACTTTGTCGTATGTCATATCAATAAGGGGTTCAGCTTCCACCCAATTTGTAAAATAATCCACAACAACCACAAGGTACTTGAATCTTCCCCTGGTCGTCGAGAGTGGCCCGACCAAGTCTATCCCCCACATGGAAAATGGCCAAGGGGATGTTATGGGTGTTAACAATGCTTGAGGAGTTCTTCGAATGGACGGAAAGCTTGGCATTTATCGCACTTCTTAGCATAAGCTGCGCAATCAGCTCTCATTGTCGGCCAGTAGTACCCCTGTGTGGTTATTCTTTGTAAGAGCATCCGACCAGCTACATGGGCTCCACAAGACCCTTCATGAACCTCTTCAATCAAATCTTTCACTTCATAGGGATGGACACATCTTTGTATCCCCGCTATAACTCCTCGTCAGTACAAAATGCCACCGGTCAATATATAATGAGCAGCTTTAAACTTTAGTTTTTTGGCTGCGAGTTTATCAGTTGGTAAAGTCCCATCTTCAATATAGGCCCTGATGGGATCCATCCAAGATGGTCCTAATTCGAGGGAAATGAAATTCATCATTAGATCTTCGTCTATGCTCTGACCAACTAGGATTTCTATCGGGATGGTTTTTCGTAGCTCGGTGCGAGTGGCTGATGCCAATCGAGCTAGTGAGTCTGCTCTTGCGTTCTCCAATCTTGGTATCCTAATCAATTGTACTGCAGTAAGACTTGATACAAACTCCATTACTTTGGCATGATACTTGATCATTAATTCTCCTTTTGCTGCATACACCCCCAAAACTTGATTTACAATTAACTGAGAGTCATTGTACACAACGACTTGTTCTGCCTTTATGATTTTGGCCAAGTTTAGTCCCACGATCATTGCTTCATATTCGAATCATTATTAGAAGCTTTAAATTGAAAGCGCGGAGCATACTCCACATCAATCTCATCCGGACTTTTCAGAATAATCCCTGCTCCACTGCCCGCGGTGCACGAAGAGCCATCCACATACAAATTCCATATGGGTAGCTTATCATCAAAATTTTGATCACGGAGAGTTCCTCGGTGGAATATCTGGTACTTCCTTTTGTCCTTCTTCAGTACTTCTCATTGCTCTTCAGTCATCTTTTCCTACTCGACTGGTCGTTCTTGCTGGTTGCTGTGACACCCCGACTAATTAAATACCGGGTAGCTACTCCTTTATTAAATTAATACAAAATGCTAAGTTGATTCAGTTAATAGCATCACTGTCGAAAACATTTTAATGATTACTAACCACCTAGTATTTAAAAAGTAAGTTGTCAAATTTTAAATTAAATCTGATTAACATGCGATAAATGAAATGTAAAAGAATGACGTCACCATACACCGTAAAGTCTCAATAAAGTAACCAAAAAATAATAATAAGTTCGGAAGAAAACTCCTCACAACAATCCCACCAACTGAAATAAATAAAATAGTGTGAATCCTGAATTAATTACAAACCAAAGTCTGAATAACTGAAATATAAAAGGTCTCTAATAGAAATGGGCGACATGCCCTACAAATGATAAAACTGAACATGGAGTCAAGACTAGAAAATAAGCGTCTACTAGCAAGGCCCTGTAACTTCCACAACAGCTACAACTCGTCACCTGAATAGAATTCCTATGCATGGTGTCCTTGTGGCTGGGCACCTAAAAAGGTTTTTACAAAAAAATAGATTTGAAAGCAAACGGGTCAGAGCCCGAAAGGTGAGAGTATTTTGAAAACAGCAAGTGCTTCAATAACATAAGAACAATGAATGCAAAGTACATGCTAGGACGTGCTCTCACATGAAATACTCACCTCTCGACTAATTGTGCACTCCTAACGTACCGTACCCATTCAAGTGATTCTCATATCTAACTAAACCGACATAAGTTCTAACCTTTCTACTCGATTCACAATATGAATTCCCAATGTTATCACTTAAACAGATACCTTTAATTAAACTCGGATTCTCAATTATTAACATTTCAATTCACAGCATGTTATCCCTTTTTAGCTTTATCAAGGCATTACTATAATTATTCTCGCAATGAAACATAACAATTCCATTTCATTTAACCGTATATTATTCACATCATAAATATACAATATAAGCATCCCGAGGCTAAGCTGTAGTGCACACATACTCTGCTATCCATCCCGGTACATCACGTACATAAGGATTACAAATTCAGAATCTCTCAGGAATTCTTAGAATAAGCGCAACACACAAAAATGGAGGCGAACATAATTCAACATATCCATGGGTCACGTACATACCTGCGCTCCACAGTCAGCTGAATTATTAACTCACAAATAAGTCATTCTAGCATTATGTTCTTAAGGTATCAATCTAAATCCGGGCACACAAGGATTAGATGGCCCTAACCGAACGTAAACCTCCCGTGATAGCAAGTATGGTAGGTATGTCATACACATAAAATCATATACATATACTAACCATGCACACATCTTAGTAATTTCCATAATTTATTAGTGGTATACTTCTCATTCTTATACCAATACACGTGTCCCCGGTTTATATATACACATCATCCATTATCATCACGTCGTAATTAGTTATTCGCGTCCTAACCCACAATTACCATTTGGTTCAAAACATTCTTATATATTTTACTCCCCAAAATATCCCGAATATCCCAACTATATCAATTAGTCATCAAGGTAAGGTTATCTCTACCATTAAACAAGGTTACGGGACACTAGAAATCAAACCAGGCCAAAAAGGCCAAACTGTCAACTCGTTAGAAGTCTCATTTGAACGACCTCGTTCGAACGAGAGTTCGTTCGAACGAAGTGGGCATCTAACGAGATCTCATTCGAACGAAAGGCATCAAACGAACATCCCACTCATTAGAAGGCAAACTGTCACCTCGTTAGAAGCTCGTTCGACCGACCTGGGCAGGTCTTCTAACGAGATGCCAGTTTCGAGCCTAGAATTTCCTAATTCGTTTTTCACCAATTTTCTCACCTCAAAACTCCTCCAAAAATTATTCCAAAAATATTTTAAGGTTCCTCAACATTTCTAAACATTCTTAGGTCGTAATCTAGCACATTCATGGGATCAAATCTTCCTATACAACACCTAATTCTTAAATCTCCCAAAGTTTTCACCAAACCTTATGAGTATGAACCCTAGAATTTAAAGTCATCAATTTCCATATATAAATCCGTTTTTGTAACATAAAAAGTAGTAATTCTTTTAGTCAAATCACCCAATAACAACTCTACATGCAAACCTACATCAAAATCTGAATTTATAACTCCGATTTCATGGGTTTTTATAAATCTCCCAATACAATGCAAATATATCAATTTTCTAAGCATGGAAGAAACATTCGCTTGAAATTAACGTAATTAAACCACTTGCCTCGTATTGTTCTCTGAATTTGATGTTGGATGTTGCTCTCTTTTCCTCTCCAATTTCTACCAAGGCTGAAGGTTGAAGATGATGGTTATGGTTTCTCTTTTGGGAACTTCTCCTAACCTCTCCTATAACTCCCGTAGCCCTATAATCACCTAAGTGATGGTAATGGGTTAGTGGGTCATTAATTTCCTAATATTTAACTCCCAAAATTCGTTGGTTAATTATTCTAAAATTTCAAATTTACTAAAATGCCCTTTTAAGTTGTCGGTATGGCCCAATAATGCCCCGGGACCCAAACTAAACCCCCGGCTAATGTTTTCTGACTATTTCGGCCCTTCCGAACACGTTGGCGCACTCAAAATGACCATACGGTTGATAAAAATAAAACTCACTTTTTAATTTAAATATTTATATTCCTGACGCGACTGTCACGCGCGTCCCAACAAAATTTCCCAAATTGCTGTATTTCAATCTCGCGACAATTTCAATATTTCCAATCTTTATATTGCCATATATACACATTATAATCGAGTACCAACTCACATCTCGTTAGTATTATATCCGGATTAATTCTCAATGAATACACATTTAATTCAATTAATCCCATAAATAAATATCACAAAAATACGGGGTATTACATACTTCCCCCCTAATAACAGAATTTCGTCCCGAAATTCGGAACTAGAAAGTACCTGGTAAAAACAACTTTGGATAACGTTCGCGCATCTCATCCTCACGCTCCCATGTAGACTCCACGACATTATGATGTCGCCATTGAACACGCACTAATGGAACTATCTTTGACCGCAATTTTCGCTCACTTCGGTCCAAAATAGCAATCGGCCCCTCCTCGTAGGAGCTATCGGGCTAGAGATCGATGTCCTCCACAACAATGTGACAATGAGCCCAATCATCTCTAAGATATTTCCTTAGCGAGGAAATATGAAACACATCATGAATCCTGTGTAAATGCTCCGGTAACCCAAGTCTATACGCAACAGACCCAATCTGCTCGATGATAGGAAATGGTCCCACGTATCTCGGTGCCAACTTTCCCTTCTTCCCAAATCGCATAATCCCCTTCATAGGGGATACTCTGAGTAAAAATTGGTCCCCCACTTGGAACTCCCTGAAGAACCTCTTCGCATCAGCATAGCTCTTCTGCCGATCTTGAGCTACCCGAATGCGAATCCGTATCAATTCTATCCTCGCCGAAGTATCCTGAATCACTTCCGGCCCAAGTAGTTTGTTGTCCCCCACCTCTAACCAACATGCTGGGGAACGACAAGGTCTACCGTACAATGCCTCAAATGGATCCATGCCAATGGTGAACTAGTAGGAGTTGTTGTAAGCAAACTCCACCAGTGGAAGATACTGCTCCCATCCGCCCCCAAAATCAATGATGCACATACGCAACATGTCCTCCAACATCTGGTTTGTACGCTCGGTTTGCCCATCGATCTGCGGGTGATACGCCGTACTCAACCGCAATTCCGTGCCCATGGCCTCCTGAAAACTTTCCCAAAACTGGGAAACAAATATCTTGTCTCTATCAGACACGATATTTAGGGGCACACCGTGAAGTCTCACTATTTCTGCAATAAAAAGCTGGGCATACTGTCCCATAGTGTAGTATGTCCTTACGGGTAGAAAATGAGCAACTTTGGTCAACCTGTCCACAATTACCCAAATGGAGTCGTGACCCCTCTGTGACGTAGGTAATCCCGTGATGAAGTCCATGGAGATGCTCTCCCACATCCACATCGGGACCTCTAATGGTTGTAGAAGTCCTGCCGATCTCTGATGGTCCACTTTTACCAGCTGACAAGTGGCGCATTTGGAAACAAACACGGCAATATCTCTCTTCATCCCGCTCCACCAATACTGACGTCTCATGTGTTGGTACATTTTGTTCCCACCGGGATGTATCGCAAACCGTGAGCCGTGCGACTCTGCCATCACTTCGTGTCGTAATTCCTCCCCTTCCGGAACTACTAGTCTCCCATTGAAGCGTAATCCCCCATCTGAGCTAACGGTATAGGACTCGGCTCCCTCTACTAGTAATCGAACTATCTACTCCTGACAGAATGAGTCATTTATTTGTGCCTTCACCACTCTCGTGACAATCTGCGGTGTAACATTCATCACAGAAATGAAGGATCGGGCCACTGCATCCTGGTGTCCCAACTCCTGCCACTTAGCCTTCCACACCCCTGCCACCTCATCTACTGGCCTACGGCTCAACGCGTCTGCTACCACGTTAGCCTTCCCCAGGTGATATTGGATATCAAACTCCTTTGCCGCATATTCAACTCCTTCTGCGTGAATATGTACTATAGGGACTTGTGGTCTGTGAACAATCAAAACTTCTCCCCCAAAAGGTAATGTCTCCAAATCCGAAGGGAAAATACCACTGCCGCTAACTCGAAGTCATGGGTGGGGTAATTCTTCTCGTGAGGCTTAAGCTTACGGGAATCATAAGCTATGGCCTTACTCTCCTACTGCAATACACCTCCAAGTCCTTGTAAGGACGCATCGGTGTAAACTAGATACTCAAATCCCGGTCTCGGTAATGATAACACAGGTGTTGAGGTCAACTTGTCCTTCAAATCATCGAATGCCAACTGACAGACAACACTCTAGATGAATGCACACCCTTACGAGTCAGATGTGTCATGGGACCCTCTATCTAGGAGAAACCCCGAATAAACCTCCTGTAGTATCCTGCTAGGCCCAAGAAACTACGAATCTCAGTCGGTGTCGTGGGCTATCCCCACTCCCTCACCGCGGATACCTTCCCCGGATCAACAGATTTCCCCCGGTCCGAAATAATATGCCCCAAAAACTGAACTTCCTTCAGCCAAAACCCACACTTCTCATACTTTACATACAGCTCATTCTGGCGTAGCGTCTGCAAAACATGCCTCAAATGCTCGGCGTGCTCCACCTCTGTCTGGGAGTAAACCAGAATGTCATCAATGAAAACAATGACGAACTGGTCCAGGAACTCTCTGAACACCCTATTCATCAAGTCCATAAACACGGCTGGAGCGTTGTTCAAGCCAAAAATCATAACCCGAAACTCGTAGGAACCATATCTCGTTAAGAAAGAAGTCTTCGAGATGTCCTCTTCCCTAATACACAACTGATGGTATCCTGATCGCAAATCAATCTTTGAAAAGAAAGAAGCTCCTCTCAGCTGGTCGAATAAGTCATTTATTCGGGGCAACGGATACTTATTCTGTATCGTGACCTTATTCAACTCCCGGTAATCTACACACAACCTCAACGATCCATCCCTCTTCTTAACGAACAACACAGGGGCACCCCACGGCGAAGTACTCCTCCATATAAACCCCTGACCCAACAACTGCTCAATCTGATCCTGTAACTCTCTCATCTCAGCTGGAGCCATACGATAAGGTGCGCGAGAAATAGGCCGAGTGCTCGGCGTCAAATCAATCACAAAATCTATCTCCCTACTCGGAGGTAGTCCAGGTATATCCTGAAATACATCGGCGAACTCTCTAACAACGGGTATCGAATCAAGTGGTATCACCACTTCCTTAGAGGTCTCCTCCTCTATGTAGTACAAATGAGTGGACGGTCCTCCCTCAGGGAGAGGCATCGCCACTAAAAACATCTCCTGCCCGGGAATGGCAAAAATAATACTCCTACTAAAACAGTCAATCATGGCTCGGTACGCAACTAGCCAATCCATACCAATAATGGCATCATACTCGATCATCTCTAATACTAACATATCAGCGGGTAAAGTAAACCTCCCGATCTCTATACCCACACCTCTACACATAAAGGAAATCACAGAACCCCTACTCAACGGTGAATCTACACAAGTAGCGGTGCTCTCTGCGGTGTCTAATAACCCAATAGTGCGTGTAAATCTCATAGCAATGAAACAATGTGTAGCCCCCGTGTCAAAATAAAATACGCCCCAGAGTCCCCTGAATAGAGAACATACCCTCAATGGATGGTGGATCCTGTGGGGCTGCGACCTGCTGGAGCTGATACACTCTCCCATACTGAAGCTGTCCCTGTTGAACTGGGACTGCTGGAATGGGCGGTAATGCTGCCATCTGTGGTGCTGGGAGGGCGGCGGGAAACATAGGCCTCTGTGGCTCGTTTGGAGCACCCTGCCGCTGCTGCTGTGGGGCCTTGCCCTTATCAGGAAAATCCTGACGTTTATGGCCAATCTTACCACAAATGAAACACTTCCCCTAGAAGTTTCCCCCTCGCTGTCCCTGCTGACCACGACCCTGGTGACCGTTACAATTTCTGCCCTGGCCTTGCTGGCCCTGGTGAAACTGCTGTTGTTGACTATTTTGACCCTATTGACCATTCCGAAATCCTCCCTGACCGTTCCTAAAACCCCCTGATCGGAATCTCTTAGAATCCCCCTGCTGGGAACCCTAATCACCCTACCTATACTGACCGTGAGCTAATTGTGCCCCGCTGGCACCATTTCCCCCTGTCCTGCCCTGATGGATGGACTCTCCTGATCGCTTCCCCTCTGTCAAGTGAAAATGGTGGTCCTGGAAATGGAGCAGTGCAGCGTTAACCACGTCAGAATAAGTGGCCAATGAGAGGTTCCCCAACAAATGATGATGGATCCTCCAAGTCAATCCATCTGTAAACTTCTGAATCTTTTTCTCTTCTGTCGGTATTTCATCCGGAACAATATTCAGCAAATTAGTGAATTCGGCCTCATACTCAGCCAAAGTCCTTCCCTCCTGTCTAAGGTTCATCAACTTCCTTCTCATCTCCGTGTGAACAGCTGACAGAAAATATTTGCGATCGAACCGCACCCAGAACTCCAGTATAGTGAGAGTATCTCTCTCCTCTGCGGTGGTAATGGACTCCCACCACTGCAATGCAGATCCCACTAGCTTGAAAGTAGCTAGTATCTTCCTCTAAACATCGGTGCACTCATACATCCTTAAGTGCCTCTAAATATCTTTCCTCCACTGACTTGAAACCACAACATCGGAGCTACCTGCGAACTCCGGTGGGTGTGCTTTCTGAAAAGCATCACGAACGCGTTCCCAAGCAGACGGGAATGCATATGCCTGAACTGGCGCGGCTAGTGGCACCTAGGGTGGTGCCTGCTCTACAACGGTTAGGGCGTCATTTAACACTTGGGCTACAATAGCTGCAACCTCGGCGGCATTCATGATGCCCTGTACTGGTGCTGGCGGTGGCTTTGGCTGTGCATCCCTAGGAACTTGCTGCGCATGTCGTGGAGGCATCTGAAATGAGAGTAAAGTCTATAAGTTCGCAGTTATAAACTTAAAATAGCTGAAGAGCGAAGCATACATAAAGGAATACAACAGTCGTAAAATATAGGTCTCTACATCAAAGAAAGCTCAGCGGAAACATAACAAGCCGTACAGATCCTAAAGGACACTAGAACCTGATGCTCTGATACCACCTGTGACACCCCGACTAATTAAATACCGGGTAGCTACTCCCTTATTAAATTAATACAAAATGCCAAGTTGATTCAGTTAATGGCATCACTTTCGAAAACATTTTAATGATTACTAACCACCTAGTATTTAAAAAGCAAGTTGTCAAATTTTAAATTAAATCTGATTAACATGCGATAAATGAAATGTAAAAGAATAACGTCACCATACACCATAAAGTCTCAACAAAGTAACCAACAAATAATAATAAGTCCGGAGGACAACTCCTCACAACAATCCTACCAACTGAAATAAATAAAACAGTGTGAATCCGGAATTAATTACAAACCAAAGTCTGAATAACTGAAATATAAAAGGTCTCTAATAGAAATGGGCGACATGCCCTACAAATGATAAAACTGAACATGGAGTCAAGACTAGAAAAGGAGCGTCTACTAGCAAGGCCCTGTAACTTCCACAACAACTACAGCTCATCACCTGAATAGAATTCCTATGCATGGTGTCCTTCTGGCTGGGCACCTAAAAAGGGTTTTACAAAAAAATAGATTTGAAAGCAAACGGGTCAGAGCCCGAAAGTGGAGAGTATTTTGAAAATAGCAAGTGCTTTGATAACATTAAAACAATGAATTCAAAGTACATGTTAGGACGTGCTCTCACATGAAATACTCACCTCTCGACTAATTGTGCACTCCTAACGTACCGTACCCATTCAAGTGATTCTCATATATAACTAAACCGACATAAGTTCTAACCTTTCTACTCGATTCACAATATGAATTCCTAATGTTATCACTTAAACAGATAGCTTTAATTAAACTCGGATTCTCAAGTATTAACATTTCAATTCACAGCATGTTATCCCTTTTTAGCTTTATCAAGGCGTTACTATAATTCTTCTCGCAATGAAACATAACAATTCCTTTTCATTTAACCGTATATTATTCACATCATAAATATACAATATTAGCACCCCGAGGCTAAGCTGTAGTGCACACATACTCTGATATCCATCCCGGTACATCACGTACATAAGGATTACAAATTTCGAATCTCTCAGGAATTGTTAGAATAAGCACAACACACAAAAATGGAGGCGAACATAATTCAACATATCCATGGGTCACGTACATACCTACGCTCCACAATCAGCTGACTTATTAACTCACAGATAAGTCATTCTAGCATTATGTTCTTAAGGTACCAATCTAAATCCGGCCACACAAGGATTAGATGGCCCTAAGCGAACGTAAACCTCCCATGATAGCAAGTATGGTAGGTATGTCATACACATAAAATCATATACATATACTAACCATGCACACATCTTAGTAATTTCCATAATTTATTAGTGGTATACTTCTCATTCTTATACCAATACACGTGTCCCCGGTTTATATATACACATCATCCATTATCCTCACGTCGTAATTAGTTATTCGCGTCCTAACCCACAATTACCATTTGGTTCAAAACATTCTTATATATTTTACTCCTCAAAATATCCAGAATATCCCAACTATATCAATTAGTCATCAAGGTAAGGTTATCTATCCCATTAAACAAGGTTACGGGACACTAGAAATCAAACCAGGCCAAAAAGGCCAAACTGTCAACTCGTTAGAAGTCTCGTTCGAACGACCTCGTTCGAATGAGAGTTCGTTCGAACGAAGTGGGCATTTAACGAGATCTCGTTTGAACGAAAGGCATCGAACGAATATCCCACTCGTTAGAAGGCAAACTGTCACCTCGTTAGAAGCTCGTTCGAACGACCTGGGCAAGTCTTCTAACGAGATGCCAGTTTCGAGCCCAAAATTTCCTAATTCGTTTTCCACCAATTTTCTCACCTCAAAACTCCTCCAAAAATTATTCCAACAGTATTTTAAGGCTCCTCAACATTTCTAAACATTCTTAGGTCATAATCTAGCACATTCATGGGATCAAATCTTCCTATACAACACCTAATTATTAAATCTCCCAAAGTTTTCCCCAAACCTTATGAGTATGAACCCTAGAATTTAAAGTCCTCAATTTCCATATATAAATCCAATTTTGTAACATAAAAAGTAGTAATTATTTTAGTCAAATCACCCAATAACTACTCTACATGCAAACCTACATCAAAATCTGAATTTATAACTCCGATTTCATGGGTTTTTATAAATTTCCCAATACAATGAAAATATATCAATTTTCTAAGCATGGAAGAAACATTCGCTTGAAATTAACGTAATTAAACCACTTGTCTCGGATTGTTCTCTGAATTTGATGTTGGATGTTGCGCTCTTTTCCTCTCCAATTTCTCCCAAGGTTGAAGGTTGAAGATGATGGTTATGGTTTCTCTTTTGGGAACTTCTCCTAACCTCTCCTATAACTCCCGTAGCCCTCTAATCACCTAAGTGCTGGTAATTGGTTAGTGGGTCTTTAATTTCCTAATATTTAACTCCCAAAATTCGTTGGTTAATTATTCTAAAATTTCAAAATTACTAAAATGCCCTTTTAAGTTGCCGGTATGGCCCAATAATTCCCCGGGACCCAAACTAAACCCCCGGCTAGTGTTTTCTGACTATTTCGACCCTTCCGGACACGTTGGCACACTCAAAACGACCATACGGTTGATAAAAATAAAATTCACTTTTAATTTAAATAAATATATTCCTGACGCGACTGTCACGCGCGTCCCAATAAAATTTCCCAAATTGCCGTATTTCAATCTCGCGACAATTTCAATATTTCCAATCTTTATATTGCCATAAATACACATTATAATCGAATACCAACTCACATCTCCTTAGTTTTATATCCGGATTAATTTTCAATTAATACACATTTAATTCAATTAATCCCATAAATAAATATCACAAAAATACGGGGTATTACAGTTGCCTACCGAAGTAAGTTAGTCGGGGTTTGCATTTGATGATCCTGTAACATCCACAGGTTGACCAGTATTCAAATTCTGTTCTTCGAAGGTATTTTCTTGAGTAAACTCTGTGATAAAGTCCGCTACTGCCTGCCCTTTGAGCGATGACCTAGGCTCATAAATTATATCATATTCACCGAGCTCTACTGCCAAATAAATCAATCTTCCTGATTTTTCCGGCTTATGCAGATCTTGCCTTAATGGCATGTCGGTGTACACCACTATAGTATGGGCTTGGAAGTATGGACTCATTCTTCTGCTTGCTTCAATCAACGCTAGTGCCAACTTTTCCAACCTTGGATATCTAATTTTTGCTCCTCGAAAAGCTTTGCTGGTGTAGTAAACTGGTTTTTGCACTCCATCCTCCAATCTTATTAATGTCGAACTAACAACACTCTCTGAGACTGCTAGATACAAGTACAATATTTCTCCCATCACTTTCCTGGACAACAATGGAGGTGTCCCTAGATATTTTCTCAACTCTTGAAAAGCTTTCTCGCATTCATCATTCCACTCAAAAGTTTTTCGGAGTGTTTTGAAGAATGGGAGGCATCTATCAATTGCTCGTGACACAAATCCATTTAGTGCTGCTACTCTCCATGTGAGGATTTGTACTTCCTTTTTCGTGGTTGGAGATCATAGCTCTAATAGAGCATTGATCTTTTCAGGGTTCGCCTCAATCCCTTGTTGATTAACAATGTATTCGAGAAATATACCTTCTCATACTCCGAATATGCATTTTGTGGGATTCAGCTTCATTTGATATTTATCTAGTTGATCAAAGTTCTGGCATAGATCAACTAGATGATCATCATCTTTCTTGCTCTTTGTCAGCATATCATCAATGTAAACCTCCATTTTATGACTGATTTGCTCTACAAACACATTATTCATCAGCTGCTGATATGTTGCACCTGTATTTTTCAATCCAAAAGGCATAACATTATAACAATAAGTTCCCCTTGGGGTAATAAAAGAGGTACTCTCCCTATCCTCAGGATTCATTTTAATCTGGTTGTACAAAGAATAAGCATCCATGAAACTCAACAATTCATGTCCCGAGGTAGCATCCACTAGCTAATCGATTCGGGGCAAAGGAAAATGATCCTTTGGGCAGGCTTTATTAAGATCAGTGAAGTCCACACACATACTCCATTTGTAATTTTTCTTCTTCACGATTACCACATTTGCTGGCCAATCAGGATATTTGACATCCTCAATAAAAGAGGCTTTTTGTAGTTTCTCTACTTCTTCGTGTATGGCTTGGTTCTTCTCGGGACTGAATACCCTTCTTCATTGCTTCACTGGTTGAATTTCCTCGTTCATGTTGAGCTCGTGACAGAGGAAATTTGCGTCTATCCTCGGCATATCTTCATGACTCCATGCAAAAGTCTTCTTTCTGCATCTTAAAAATGCTATCATCTCTTGTTTTATTGATACATCTAGTAATGCACCGATTTGAGTTGTTCGTTCTGGAGGCTCGTCGTCAAGAATGATATTTTTAGTAGCTTCCATGACCTGGGCTTTAACGAGTTGAGACTCATTTTTTGGGTTTAAAGTTTCAATCTCCCCATCCTCTATTTCATCTACCTGGTAATTAGTAGTCTTCTTCATGGACTCTTCATGCTCCTCCGGCTCGGCAGATGAATAGTAGCATTCTCGAGCTACTTTTTGGTTGCCTTTCACAGTTCCCACTCCAAAATTGGTTGGGAATTTTAAACATTGATGTACATTAGATGGTACTACTTCAAACTTCTTCAGGCCTACTCTTCCCATGATGATATTGTAAGATGATTGGACGTTCTTATCCATTACAAAAAAGTGTATTCTTTCTATTCGGTAAGCAGGACATGTACCGATAAGCATATCCAACTTGATCGTCCCAAGTGGAAAAACCTTCTCGCCAGTAAAACCAAGGAGGGGTCTATGATATGTCTCGAACTGGGATAGCTTTAGATTCAAACTATCAAAACATGGGTAGAACATGATATCTGTCGAGATACCATTATCCACTAATACTCGTAAAATCACTACTTCCTTCATTCTCATTTTGATCACCAATGGGTCCTCATGAGGATATAGCACACCTGCTAGGTCATTTTTAGAGAAACCAATGACCAACTTGCCTTTATTTACCTTCCTTGGGTGATCATCTTCAGCTAGATTTATTCGTTGAATGTACGAGCAAGCTCGAGCTTCATTGAGGTAAGCTTTCCTCTCCGCAGTAAGGTCTCCACCTCCTGGATATCCACCTGTAATAACATTACAATCAAATGATCCAAAACGAATAGAAAATACCTCACGTTCCAGTTATCTTGGTCTTTTGGGGAGATCGGGATCATCTTGATCCTCTTCTGGATCTTCTTCATGACTTCTTTTCTTCTCTTCTTTTGCTTGACGAGGAGATTTAGATCTTCTTCTTCCTCGGTCGCTGGTCTTTCCACCATTTTGGCGTTAAACATACTTAACTAATTTTCCTCGTCTGATGAGTGCTTAAATTTCATTCTGAAGATCTATGCACTTTTTGGTCGTATGACCATGGTCTTTGTGGAATTCGCAATATTTGGACTTCTCTCTTCTATCCATATCTGCTTTCATTTTCGCTAGACAGGCTAGCTCCTCGCTATTCTTAATTTCCTCCAGAATATGATTTATATCTACCTTTAAAGGAGTGTAATTTCCAAATTTCTTCATATGTTATAGTGTTTGCTTTGCCTTCGATTGCCTGTTACCACCATTGTTCTTCTGATCCTTTCTTTCGGTTTTACCATCTTCCACCTTGGTCTCCTTAGTGTCTACGTTCTTCTTCGCAGCCATGGCTTCCCCGGCATTCATAATTTTGGCTGCTTTCGCCATCAGTTCTGTCATGGTCCTGGGTGGATCTTTGGATAAAGTGTAGTACAATTTATTGGGAAATAGTCCACTCATGAGAGCAGTAATTGTTGTTTTTTCCTTACAATCAATTACTTCATGTTTCTCGTTATTGAAATGAGTAATATATTCCCTGGTGCTTTCACCTACCTTTTGTTTAACACTTAGCAAGTGTGTTACTCTTTTGACTGGCTTTGCTCCAAAACATAAGTTCCCGATAAAAAGCTCTGCTAATTAAAAGAAAGTCTCGATCTTCCCCCGAGGAATGTTGTTGTACCATATCTGAGATGATCCGGTAAGAGTTCCTAAAAATTCTCTACATCTCATCTCGTTCGGCACTGCATAGATATCAGCAATTGATTGGTATTATTCTATATGAAGGATAAGGTCAGTTTTTCCATCATATTTAGGTGTCACTACAGGAGCTTTGAATTTTGATGGCGTGGGGAAATCCACAATTGCCTGTACAAATGGTGTTCCTTGAACAAAAGTTATTTGTAGAGGATTTTTGGCCTTAGCCATTTTCCCTAATCTGTATTCCAGCCTCTGAATAGAGCCCTTCCATGCATCATTTCCCTCCTCGGGCCTATTGGTTCGAGCCACTGATTGCACTGAATTTGCTTCTTGGGACCTTTCATGATGAGCAGTTGGTCGTGATTAGGCAGAGCCTTCCTTTAAATCAAATGGTCATTGAGAGTTCCTCAACACAATCCTCGAGGGACTTCTATTCCTCCCAAGTCCCAAACAATCAAAAGGAGAGATTCTACTCAACCTTTCAAGGAAACTTGTCCTCTCTGGAGATAGAGTGATGTTTTGTTGAGTGTTTCTAGCTCATACTGAGGAAGTCCGTCCAGGCTCATAAGAAGCATCATTAGATTTCTCAATACGATAGGAATCGGTGTGTCTGGATCGAGATTCCTATGGAAATAATGCTCGCCTATTTCACGAAGAAGGTAAATGGGTATTTCTCTGAACGCTTCATTGTCCTGATTGGGCTGGCACTCCACCTTGAACAGTTTGTATGAGTTGACGCATGGTTTCTTGCATGGTCATCTGGCCTTGGGCCAGATTAGCCATTATACCTGCCAGATCTGAGAAATTTGAGGGAAAAGAAGGGTTTGGAGAAATTCTAGTGTTTCGATTACTAGATTCTAGATTATCAGCCATTGATGATGAATTGTTTTGATGAAAAACGCTAAGTACAGTCGTTTCCCACAGATGGCGCCAATCTGTTGATGTAAAAAACTAGATTTGATCTAGTTATTTTAATCACAGATAAAAATGAATAAATAAATACTAGACAATAGATTTTTAAAGTGGTTCAGCCTTATGAGAATGGCCTACATCGACTGTTTTTCTATTTCTAACTGTTTGCTTGGAATTCTCGATAAAATGGTTTTTTTCAAGAAATTCCGGTCCCCTATAATGAGGAGGTTACAATCTATTTATAGCCTTAAGGCTGCACAAATGAAAGGACAATGCGCTGTTATCTAGTTGACTTGTACATCTGTATGATAATAATGAGCATTTAATGTGTAGTCGTCTCTTTGATTTTCTTGTTCTGCACGCTAAGTTGCTTGAGCCACTTGAGTTGATCGGACCGCTTAAGTTGCTCGGTACAATGAAGTTCTCGAAGAACATGAGTTTCTCGGGATGCCTGAGTTGGTCGGGGATTTTTAGCTCCTCGAAGTCCATGTGTTGTTCATTGAAAGTGTTCGTAGGTACCATGTAGGTTGACACGTGTCTCCACATAATTGATCCACGTCAGCAGACTAAATTTGGTATCAACAATGAGATCAAGGACGCATAGAGATCAAATGATCATAAAAAACAAATCACCATCAAACAAGAAGAATAAGAACAGCTAATGTGATTTCCACAAACATGAGACCATGTGCATGACACCGACGACTATTATAACGTCAAGGATGAGATCAAAAAACTTATTAAGAGAGGTCGACTAAAATGGTTTATGGACCAGAATATATAAAACGAAGAAAAGGGAAAGAGGCAATGATCACCAAGCTAATATAACTCTCACACGAATGAGGACAAGAAACCAAAAAATAAAAATAACTATAAGGAAGATGTTGAAGATGATCTAGACCTTCCTAAAAAAACCTGCACATGATTTTATTCATCCTAAACATGATTTTAGGAGGAGTCACGTGGGTGGAATAAAACCTATAGATAGAAAATCATATATGGGAGAAGCCATGGTTGTCTCTTTTGTATGGATGTAAATGTATATCAAAAGTATGAAAAAGAGATCCCACCCAAAAAAATAAAAAAAAATATTTTATACTTTTCTTTTCTCGTATGGATTCAAGAACATCCTCTACACACATGATACTCCTCTAGTAGTGAGCCTCATAATCCATTAATAAAATGTCTCCCAAATCCCCGTGGATGTAGAAAGTTCAACGGTGAAAAGGTATAATGTATACATCGGAAAACGACCCAGGTAACTTACGAGAAATATATTAATTTCTTCATTATGGACCAAAATGTGATTTCTTCATAAAACATCGTCATAGGTCAGATCTCACTAAAGAAGATTGAAACCGTTCCATCCATGATCCATTGGATGATGAAATCTCCATACCATTTAGGGTGGGGGGGAAGTCCTAGGTGAACAAGTTAAAGACATGGAATGTTATTTAACATCATCTTAATAGAGAGAACATTATAAAAAGAAGACAAACTATTATAAAATTGATAACCTTGACCCTAGATATCAAAGGAAATTGAATAAGGGTTAATAAAGAAAGCATGTAGGGGCACTGATTCTTGATGAACAGGACCCTAACAAACTGTGAAAACTATTTCATCCTTGGAACCCAATATTAAGAAGAAGATAATAGACCTTATAAAAAAAGTGGAGGGACATCTTTGCTTAGTCACATCAAGATATGATGGGATTAGACATTGCGACTATTTTCCATAATGTAGATGTAGACCCTCTTGTTAAAGTAGCTAAGAAAAAGCAAAGGATAAATCAAACCATGGATGAAAATACTAGACATGAGATCATGAGATTCATGCATGCTTACAATGGCAACACCTAATAAATCTAGATGGACAAAGATGATGCAGAAAAAAGATCATGAATCATGAACAAGGTCTCTTACTATTACCAAGTCATGCCCTTCATCTTGGATAATGCCGGGGACATTTATTAAAAGGCTAATTAATAAAAAAAATTAGGGTCAAATTGTCCAGTCTATAAAGATGTACATATATGATATGCTCACTAAAAGCCTCAGATTAAAGATCACATTAAATATTTTGCCAAAAAATTTGACACATTGGACAAACACCAAATCAAAGTTAACTCAATTAAATGTATCTTTAGAGTCAGGTTTGAAAAATTCCTTTGTTTTATTTTTAAGCAAGGGAAAGTTAAGTCTAACCTAACCAAAATCAAAGCATTGATGGAAATGAAATCCCTAAGAAAATGATAATAATTGTAAAGGCTGGCAAGGTATGTATCAAACCTGAATAGATTTATCTTAAGATCCATTGACATACACTTGAAAATGTGTTAAGGGGGGACTTGAAGTGGAAAGAAACATGAGAAATCATTTTAGGAGATAAATGTGTATCTCTCCTCAGTACCATTTCTCTTGGGATCTTTCTTTGTTGAAAGCTTCTAATTATATCTAGCAGTCTCAAAGTTGGCAGTTAATGATGCGATGGTTAGGCTCGAGATGGAGTCACAAAAACATGTTTACTATAAAAGTAAAGATTTTTAGGGGGGTGAGTCTCGATATCCTTAGATGAAAAATCTCTCCTTATGATTTATACGTGTTGTAATAAAAATAAACCTGAGAAATCATCCATGGCTCATGGACTTTTAAGTTAATATATCAACCTTTGAAACAAGTTGTACACAAAATTGAGAAATTACGTCAACTCATGCATGGTTGGTGGAATCGGAGACTTGTGATATAGGGACAAGCATTGGAAGATGTATTCATGAAGTACACATAGGAATACCCAAATCACACTAAGCCTAAGACATCATATACTCAACATTTGAAGCTCTAGCCCAAATCTCGATCAAATGGCCTTTGGATCATAAACACTAAATTATCGTAGAAACATGAAAAGGGGAAAGTAATCATCTAAAATGATACAAAAGAATATTAAATGGTACCATTAGGACACTGAGAAGTAGTAAAACAACTTCCATTAAACCTAGAAATTCTAAATAAGAAATTGTGTGTGGCTTTGTTTTCATGTGAACCTAGAATGGGTTCAATCATTATCTTATCATCCTCGGATGAGAAATGTGTTGAATATGATTTATGATTTAACTTAGTTTCATCCAATAAATAATCCAAGTATGAATCTTTACTATCAATCCTTAGCTTGACACTCTCCATGGGGTGATGCAACTCCAAACCCATAATGATAAACAACTGGTTATAAGGAAAGTAATAAGGGAATATGAGATCAAAGATGAAAATATGGAGGACTATTTGGTTAATGTGAAAATAATGTTGAACCGATTCAAGATAACAAAAATTTTAGAATGATAAGAGCTAAGAATGTTCAAGAATGTGTGCTCACAAGGCTATCCTCTGCCTCCAACTTAGAGGTACGAAGAGTGGTCCCCGTTAAGATATTAGTCGAATCAGGCATAGATATGGATATACCATAAATATAAGTCTTTAACCTCAACCTCAGTCCCTATTAGATGGATTCTATCATTGAAAATCTATAGACCAATAATTTATTAGAATAAAAAAAGGAGGCAAGGAAGATTAGATACAGGGTTCCAAGTTTTCCATTTACAGTGATGGGTTATACGAAAGAGGATTCTAGTTTCCTTTTATGATTTCATCCAACATAGATTGAGTGTGTTCGTAAAGAAGTACATGGAGTACCATATCATAGTCACATAAATTAATGATTGTGGCAAAGAAAGTAGTGACACAAGGGTATAATTGGCCGATTCTAGCCAAAGATTCTTAAGATTATGACAATAAAGGGGATGTATGCCAACATTAAGCAATATCAATTAATAACACCACCACAAATTTATGCCCATATTATTTTTTAGTCCATTATCACAATGGGACATAGACATCATCGACCCTTATCCCGTATACTCCATAAAGTGGGTAGAGGCAGAGCCCCTAATAAACATTATTGAGAAGAAATATTTCCAATTTATTTGGAGAAATGTAATGTGAATATATCGAATGCCTTAAGTATTTATCACGAATCATGGATCCCAGTATAACAATGACTCACTTGAAGCTTATTATGAGATGTAAGGAATAAAGAATAACTATTCATCCCCAGATCGCCCACTAACTAATCATCACATAGTTGTGACGAACCGAAGTCTACTATCAAGAATAAAAATGAGATTATAGGAATACAAAGGAAAGTGGATGAAATAACAATACAACATCCTATGGGCTTATAATATGACTTTAAGAAACCCAACAGGTGAAATAGCTATTAGGTTAGCCTATGGGTCTAAGATTCTAGTTCCAATAATATAGGGCTACTAACTTATAGGGTCTATCACTTCAGTGAAGAGAACAAAAATATGGAATGTCATGTAAATCTAAATTTGATTGAGGAGAGGGTAGAGGATGTGTGTATATGACATGTAGCTGATAAACAAAGAGATACATGTTATTATAACAAGAAGTTCAAGAGTCGACCTTTGAAAGTAGGAGATTAAATCCTTAAAAGAGTAATTTAGGCTAATAAAAAAATCTATAAAAATTCTCACGGTCCTCATAGAATCATCAAGGAGGTCGTCTGAATGACTAACCAAATGGAAAGTTTGGAGAGGAAATCGTTTGACAACCCTCCGAAAGCTGAACACATGAAAAGTATTATCGATAGAGATGTTTTTAAACCATGTAAATAAGAGAAACATGTGACAAAATCCATTTAGTGGTATGATTAAAATTCAAAGTTCCACTCTTTTCCATTTTGTTGTCACATTATATGATTTATTGGAGAACGAACTTCATCCTTAATATAAAAGTATTCCCTAAGTATTTGAACTCATAAGAATTAATTAATCTATGTTAAAAACTAGTGATTAACTACTATAATCAAACTGAAAAAATTAAAATCCTCACAACCCTTAATACAAGAACTTAATTGATTAAGTGCATTAAAATTGAAATAATTTCATATAAAAAGACCTCAACTATATACTTTTACTAAAATCAACCCGATAAATTGAATAATTTTGATATTGATACCGAAAACTTGGCAGAATACATTTATCATAAGGTTCATATATAAAAAGTTGCAAATCATATAATCAAAAAACATGTAACAAGTGAAGAGTCGAAGCTAAAAAAAACATTCAGAGTATTTATGTAAACCTTATTTTAATTTTTTGTCTAATATTTTTATGAATAACTAAGCTTTGGCCACTGATAAATGATGAAGGAAATTTTGGTCGAAGTATACGAATGCCTGTTCATAAGAATATTCCACCGAACACCCTTTTCCCACTCTTATGGACGATCAAATGGTTAAAGGTAAGATCTAATCAATTAACTGTGATTTCAACAACTACTAACATTCATTATTATAATGGCTAATTATCAAAAGGAATAGGAAACATTAAGCGCACCATTTTTCAGGAAACGCCCACGTGTGCATAATGAAAAACCACTCCCTCGAGTAGTACGAATGAGATTATATGACCCTCAATGTAAGACTGATATATAAAGCTAGGGTAGAATAGACATAAGGCACTTAGATGGTTGCATGTAATCACTACTATCCCAAATTAATAAAACTACTCCCTGTAACACCTCGTATTTTTGAGTATTTATAATTTAATTAATTCGAACATTTTAAAGTTACACGTATCATGTAATTTATATGAAATTAATTATTATGTGGTTATCAAAGTATTAATCGGGATATAGAATGATTAATATTTATTTAATATAAGTACAAATTTAATAGTAAATGATTATTTTATGTCCTAATAAGTGATAGTGACGTGGCAGTATTATATCTCAATCAGGAGTCGCGTGTAGACTCTTTGGGGTTGAGATAGGGAATTTATGTAGATTAACTAGAATAGTGATTTTAAGTGCATGGTTGGTTCTCAATAGGTCGAGATAGTAATAATAGTATATCCGGGGGTAGTAATTAGATCCCGGGGTCTTTTTAGACATGATCGGGCCCACACAAGGTATTCGAGACATTTGGGCTTGGCCCATTAGCCTAATTTTATTAATTATGATTAAAAACTTAGGTCTAAGAGTTTGAGGCAGCCAATGTTCATATTCAAAACCCTAAAAATTGAAAGAAGAGCTAAAGAAGAAAAGAGTACAACTTTAGGAGCCAAAATCGAAGAGGATTTGGTAGTGTTATTACCAATTCATCTTTTACAATGTGTAATCAGACCCTACGAACATAGAAAGGAAAGTTATTAACATGATTTAAATTTAATTTACATAAATTCATGTTCATATCATGGTGGGTGTAGACAAATCCAAATTTAAACCCTCTATGATGGATATAAATTTGATAAATAAGTCTAAGATTGATTCATAGAAAATATGTGATCTTGAATGGTTCTTGTGAGGATTAAAGAAATCCTAAAATTAAAATAAAATTGATTAATTTCCCAGACATTTTTGTAGCATTTCAAATGCATGCCATTTTCTATGTAATTTGAAGTAGATATTTGGCTATAAATTAAAAGATAGGTATGTACCTTAGATTTCTAATGAGCATTGATTGAAGTCATTGGGACTTGTGTGTTGAGAAGTACAATTGTTTTAGTAAAGGGCGTTTAATCTGTCAAAATAGTTGAGTTATGTAAATTTTAGTATCATTTAAAATGCATGCCATTTTCTAGGTGAATTGAATTACACAATGTTCCATATAGGAAAAGAATTATATTGATATTATCTTTCTAATAATCTTTGAATAAGGGCATTTGGATTTATGTGGAGAGAATTATAATTGTTTTAGGAAAAGGTGTTTAATCTGTCAAAATCCTTAAGTTATGCAAATTCTAGAGTCACTTCAAAGGCATGCCATTTTATGTGCGAATTGATTTAGATATTGGTCCATATATGAAAATAAATATATTTATCTTTTATTTCTAATAAGCTTTGAATGAGGTCATTTGTACATATGTGGAGAGAGGTATAACTATTTTAATAAAGGGTGTTTAGCCTGTCAGAATACCTGAGTTACTCAAATTTTGGCATCACTTTCAAATGCATGCCATTTTTTGTCTAATTTGAATTATAAAATTGGGCATACATGAGAATAAAGGTATGGATCTTATATTTCAAAAGAGATTTCAACGAGATCATTTGGACATCTGTGGAGAGAGTTATAGTTGTTTTAGTGAAAGGTGTTTAATTGGTTAGAATATTAAAGTTGTGCGAATCTGTGATTTCTAAGAATTCCAATGGGAATTTCAGATGGAAATGAGATGATTGGGTGAGTCTGGGTATATTATAAAGATAATGGTACGTTAATTATTTAATTAGTGTAAATTTAAATAAAATCTGATTCGTGAGATAGACATGGGAATTATTGGCTTGTGCTACGGGTGTTAGGCACGGTGTCGTCAGATTTGTATTTATTTATATATATGGGTATAGAGACAGTATATATATTTATGTATGTATTTTATAAATATCGGTGTGAATGATATTTAAGTGAAATCATACCCCTCTAGTGCTATCATTGGAGGTTACACGATGTGGGTGAATCCCCTGGCTAGTGAATGCAGGGAGAGTATAGTCCCCAAGTCATATCATCCGGTATTTTATTGTTTGATTTATTTTTTAGGTAAGACATTTTTGGTATGATTCGGGCTCACTCTTGGGGAAATATGACCTCCTCCACTACATTTTCGATGCTTTAACCAATCTTCGGTATGGGATAATCTAACTTGTGGTAACCGGGTTAGAGTGAGCATATCTGGGATATAATAGTATATTATAGAGACAAGCATCCAGTGAGTTATTACTGGGAAGGATGGTTACTATATGCGGCATGTGTGTGAATGTTGTAGTATACTAGTACGTATATAATAGGAGTAAATAATCTTATACGAGATAAATACATAAAGTGTGAGTGTATGTTAAATATAACTACTGTGAACATTATATGATTAAGTGGTATTCCATATATAACAAGGGCGAACGTTATATTATTTATTAGAATTTCAAATATAACTAGTGTGAACGTTATATGACTAAGTGGTATTCCATATATAACAAGTGCGAAAATTATATGAGCAAAGAGTAATTACCTTTGAAATGATTAATTAAGTTAATGAGTAGAAAAACTTATAAATCAAAGTAAGGAATACTCAGGTTAGAGTAGCGTGACAGAAAGAAGTGTAACGGCGCTAGTTAGGTGGGGTAGCGTCATTAGTTAAGATAGAAGGTTAGCGTTAGGTTTACACAATAGTTGAGGAGTGAGTAATATCTCAAGAGAGTGCAACACTCGCTTAAATATGAAAAGTGTTAATGCATATTTAATTATTGCATCTTAATTACTTGCTAAACATTTTTCAAATGGTTTTTGGATCTGACCCATGTCAAAGTATCTTTTTCCATAAAATTTTAGGTGTCCAGTCATAGGAACGCCAACCATGATGACTCATTCTAGGGATGCATAGTTGTAGCATTATGGAGGATTGCAGTACTTTCAGTAGACGCCTCACTTATTTATTCCTAGACTAGGTTGCTGATTCAGTAGTTCCATTTGGGCACGTTACCCCTTTTAGTTGGTACATATTTCAGTTTCATTTATCAGACGATGTAGTTACATTCAGTTTTTTTCTTTAGACTTGTGGTTTGGATTTAGTTTTGGAACCGATGGTTATTCGGTAATCATTATTTATATATATATATATATATATATATATATATATATATATATATCATGTCATGATTCAGACTTTTATATTTGTTGTGGTTGAGTTATTCTGTTTTATTTTTCACATGTTGGTGTGTTAATGGAAGTTAAAAATTGACACCGACTTAATTTAACATATTTATTTAGATAAAGGACTGATCACCCGTGATTAAAGTAGGCGGGGTGTCACCATTGGTATCAGGGTATTCGGTTTTAGAGTCCATGGGATATATGGGGCTTACTACGTTTCCAACATAGAATCCTTGAATATAGAACCCTATTATAGGATTGTTGTATTTCTCTCCATACGCACGCTTACATACTTTTGATATTAAGAATAGTTGATACGAATCATATACGAGTTCGGTTGGGTTTTGTACATCGAACAATATAGGACGACCAGTGAGGGTCGTTAGCAGGGTTGTAGGTGGATAGGCTTAGTAGAAGACATAGAGAATTCTGGGAACTGTGATCGCGATAGAAGACACCATGAATATTGTTCAGACAGAAGATGGTAAGATAATCACTAGGGCAAGGTAGCGTCCCCATGCATCGTCGTAGATAATGGTGGTTCAAATATAGACTCACCCATCATAGTCAGAGGGACTCTTTCGGAGAGCCATCTATAAGAGTTTAGGGAATAGAGGAAGTATGATGGACTAATGGAAGAAGATAATACATGGTCAATTGTGTAGGGAGGACTGTAGTGACATCCATGATTAAATTTCAGGCAAAAAATTTTTCTCATAGGAGCAGCATTGTAGTGATAGGAGTTAGTCACCAGAACCACACAAACATACCATAAATAACGAGAAATTTGGTGTGATATTTGATCTCCAATCCTCTCATTAAATGTTTAAATAGAGAGTCAAAGGAGGTTTTAGTACTTATTTAAGAAGGAATGGACATGGATGGACATGAAGGAGATTTAACTTATTTAATGAAACTTCGTACCCGATGCGAAGTTAAAAATAGACTCGGGGGTAGAATACCCAAGTGTGGATGGGGAAATCTGGTTAGGATGACTTGTGTCGATGTCATCAAGGTCGTATATTTTCAAGTTTACATTAAGGCTTCCATGATAAGGGAGTCAAGAGAGTTGTAGAATCCATTCGAAGGGCAAGACGGGATTTAACAGTGCTAGTGAGGCACCACAGAGGGGATACCTAGTAAAGGACCCATTTAAATAGTTTAAATTAATGGAAATTCTTACCAAGTGATGGTGGATTCTCCCAGGACCTTCAGCCCCAGTAGTATATTTCATAGGGTTAGCAGAGCAGGCGGGATTAATGGGGGTAGCAATTGAAGCCTTAGCTACCAGGTCCGAGAGAATGACAACCCCAACATGGCCAGTGGGGGTCCAAAAAAGCGGAATAACGTAGAGAGGTGTCTCATGTGTTAACAGTAGGACCATAGGTGTGTATCTTGGACGTAGCGAGTTAAGGGGCACGAACGGGATGTCTTGTAGGGACAATAGTTATAAGAAGTTTTTGGTTCATCTGGGACGAGAGTGTTATGCCGAGGGACCATTTGAACTGCCAGTGCTATTGGCAATTGACAGTATGAGTTTTATCCCAGGGTGAATGGGGTATGTTTTGTGTGACACGAGTGAGTCACACTAGTTCGTTAGCACTAGATTGGAGTGTGAAATGAGTTTAGTAGGGGTATCATTAATAGTACTATAGATTGTATATAATATTCGTTGAGTAGCGGGGCTCTTTATAGTTCCATCCACAGGGGAGAGGGTGTGGACACTGAGTGGGTATATTTTAGTGGGAGAGCTCATCTTGAGAGATGATATTTAAGTATGAAGTTGTCGTGGGTATGGACTGGTTAGCGATGTTGAGCAATGGTGGGGGGTAACAGCAAGGCTATCGTGTTCTCTGGTCCAGGGAAGGATGTGTTATTTTTGCGACGTCTCGCGTGAAAGAGGGTCGAGCTTGGGTTTATATTATTTTATGAAGTAGATTTTAGAGAGTGAAATTATTTAGTTATATTGGATCCAAGTGCGTAGGACTTTTATTATGTGATTATGGTTATATCGTGTTTACCATCGAGCAAAGAAATTGAGCTCATTATTAATTTAGCGCGGAGAACTTAGTCATAGTGAGAGTGTCGTGGGTGTGAATGATTTGAGTTGTGTCTCGGGGAAAGGATTTGAGTTATCTTAGTTATGTGATTTGGACGTACGGATCTTGATGACTTATAATGCTAGGTAGTAGTGTATCTGGGGGGTTCCTTATTTAGATTTCGCTTACGAGACATCCCACGCATGAACCTTAGCGACGTCAGAATTTGGGAGATGTGTGGTCCTTAGAACATGGATCTAGTACACTAGTTATTGCATGGATGTGTGGTTATAGCTGAGAATTGATAATTACGTTATGACTTAAGGCCAGAGGAGCCGTGTATTAGTTTAATGTATGAAACAATGTAGAATGTTTGCACCACTCACAATCGGGGAAGATAACTTCAAGAATACTTAAGCTGGGAGTAGTAGGCCTGGTTTGAGTTAAATACGTTACTTTTTGTATAGTTATACATAAATGCATGGGGTATAGGGTGTATGGGCACCCTAGCTTGTTGAACTTTGAGTATCGTCTGCAATGACAAGACCTGAAAATGAATTTGTTGAACATAAGCGCATTGGAATGAAGGAGTAGGCACTTAAGGACGTTGGGGCGTTCCCTGGGTGGAGGGAATACTATAGCTGTTAGAATATAGGCTCATCATAGTGGAAGGAGTTGGGAAAAATTTTAATGAGGTGCAATAACCAAGATGAAAGGGTAAAAATTGATGGAGTATTTTGAAGTAATGTGGCTAGAATGGGTTGGTCACTAGTTTGAATGGTAATGTATAGACAGTCGAGTAGAAGAGGACCGTTAATAGAGGTGTAGAGAAAGAAAAGTAATAGTTCGACTTTGGAAAGAGATGGATGTTAGGCGAGGAGGTATTCGTAGCTATTAGTACCAGACTTATCCAATTTTTTAGGGAAAAATTCCTTATTAGGGGGGGAATTATGTAACATCTCGTATTTATGAGTATTTATGATGTAACTAATTCAGATATTTTTATATTACATGTGTACCATAATTTATTTGAATTAATTATTATATGGTTAGTAAAATATTAATTGGGAGGGAGAATGATTAACATTTATGTAATATAATAACTAAGTGAATAATAAAAGATCATTTTATGTCCTAATAAGTCATAGTGATGTGGCAGTGTTATATCTCAACCGGGAGTCGCGTGTAGACTATATGGGGTCAAGATAGGAAATTTATGCAGAATAACTCGGATGGTGATTTTGAGTAAATGATTTGTTCTGAATAGGTCTAGATAGTCAAAATAGTATACATGGGGGTAGAAATTGGGTCCCGGAGCCTTTTTATACATAACCAGGCCTAGGCGGGGGTATTCAAAACATTTGAGCTTGGTCCGTTAGCCTAATTTCGGAATTTATGATTAAAAACCTACATTTAAGAGTTTTAGGCAGCCAAGGTTCATATTCCAAACCCTATAAATTGAATCAAGAGAGATGGTAGAAAAGAGGAGAGCTTAAGGAGGCAAAATTCAAGGGGATTTAAGAGTGTTATCACCAATTCGTATTCTATAACATGTAATCCGACACTACGAACATCAGAAAGGCAAGTGATTAAGTTGATTTTAATTTACTTTAATTATTTTTAAATTCATTTTCATATCATGGTAAGTGTAGATAAATCAGTTTTTAGGGAGGGTAATCACATGTAATTGAGATTTGGGGGAATAAATTCACAGAAAACCGATGTGATAATTAAACCATATGAAATTTGATAATTTAACCGTATATTATGGATATAATATTGATAAAGAAATATAATATTGATTAATTTATAAGATGTGATCTTTAATGGTTCTTGTGAGGATTAAGGAAACCTTGACATTCAATTAAGAAAATTGCTAAATCTGCCAGAAATTTTGGCTGCATTAAAATGCATGCCATTTTTTGTGTAATTTGAATTAGATGATGGTCTATAGATGAAAAGAAATGTATTGATGTTAGATTTAAAATGAGATTTGAATGAGTTAATTTCGACTTATGTGCTGAGAGTTATAGTTGTTTTAGTAAAGGGTGTTTAATGTGTGAGAATACCTGAGTTACGCAAGTTTTAGTGTCATTTCAAATGCATTCCATTTTCTATGTGAATTAAATTAGATAATGGGACGTAGAGTAAAATAAACATATTGATATTATCTTTCTAATAAGTTTTGAATGAGGTCATTTGGGCTTCTTTGGAGAGCCTTATAATTGTTTTAGTATAGGGAATCTGTCAGAATACCTGAGTTATGCAATTTTTTGTGTCAATTCAAATGAATGTCATTTTCTGTGTGAACTGAATTAGATAATGGGCAATATATGAAAATACATATATATGGATATAAACTTTATAATAATATTTTAATGAGGTCATTTGGACGTCTATGGTGAGTGTTATTACTATTTTGGTAAAGGGTTTTTAGTGTGTTAGTATACCTCAGTTTCTGTGCAATCTGAATTATAAAATGGTCCATAGATTAAAAGAAATATAATGATCTTATCTTTCTAAAGAGATTTGAAAGAGTTCATTTGGACTTCAGTGGTGAGAATAGTTGTTTTTTTGAAAGGTTTTTAATCGGTTAGAATATTAAAGTTGTACAAATTTGTTATTTTTAAGAACTCAAATAGGAAGAGGAACCCCGGTATTCGAGTGGGAATTTCAAATGGAAATGAGATGATTAGGTGAGTCCAAGTATTTTATCAAGATAATGCTCTGTTAATTATTGAATTAATGTGAATTTAAATAAAATTTGAGTCGTGAGATAGAGAGGAGGCATATTGGCTTGTGCTACGGGTGTTTTACACAGTGTCACCGTATTTGTATTTGTTTATATATATGGGTATAGAGACAATATATATATATATATATATATATATATATATATATATATATATATATATATATATATATATATATATTCACATAGATCTGTCAGAGGGCCGACCCTCAGACCAGCTTCTTTAAGGAATCGAGGGGTCATCAAATCTTCGAATTTTGGGATCTCACCCTCTCTCCCTCGTCCCCTCAGATACTCAACAATATCACTTTCCTCCAGGATAAGTCCGGGGTCTGACCTAGCCTTCATGGAGCGATTAGACCATCTGTTAGGAACCCTCGGAGCATCGGCAGAAGGGGACGCCTCGGTGGAGCTATCCCATGCCCCAGATATGAAGAAGAACATTTTTTTCCAATCATGATTGGAAGTTTGAGCTACGTGGAGCAGCTTCTTCTCAGACTTTCTCGCCCCTAGATGATAGTATCCGGGCTGTTTAGATGAAGAGGTGATATTGTAGCAGGCCAAGAACACGTCGGACGAGGGTTCATCAATGAAAGAGTTTTTCCACAAAGAAATGTACCCCAGTATCGTCCTCCAAGAGTTGGGTGGAAGTTGCGAGGGGGAGACGCCAAGAGCCGACAGAATATCTACAATAGCAGGATGGAAGGGAAGTTTAACACCTACTTTGAACATTTGCTCGTAGACTGCAACCTCTCCCTCTTCTCCCTCAAAAACCCTCTCAGTTGCAGAGGGAGCCCTCATAGTTACCCCAGAGGGCACTCCGTAGATATGCCTCTACACCAGAAGATCCCTATCCCTAACGGAGGAGATGAAAGACGAGGCATGGGAGGTATCAACCTCGTCATCTGTATCGTCGTCCGCGTCCTCATCTCCTTCCCCCTCATCACCTGCAGGAAGACCCTGAGGAAAGGCCACTTGGAAGGCATTGGGGGATAGGGTTGTCACAGGAACGACATCGGAGGGGACTGTACCGTCGGCCTCACGGTCTGGGCTAAGGTCGGATGTGTCCCTTCTACCAGAGGTTCCAGCACCAGTTGGAGAGGAGGCTCTCTCGTCCATTTCACTGGGTTTGGGAGTATCGTCTGGACTTGGAGACGACCCACAAGACTCAGAGGGTTCAGATGGTCTTATGGTGGCAAGAGGAATGGGAAAGATGGGTCGTACCCAATTAGGGTCGGCCCCTCGTCTCCTCTCTTCCTCTTCCTCTATCCGTCTGATCTCGGCAAATAGTTTCTCTCTCAAGGATGGGAATTCAGACACTAAGCTGTAGAGCCTCCTAAGCATTAAGGGAAAGACCCTACACTTGGAGAAATTACGCTAGACTTGGCTAATTCAACTACAAACACTTGGGGGATTGACCAGGTTTGACTTTTGGATCAAACCAAGGAACCAAAACGTTTTTCGTCAAGAACACCCAAGAACTAAACCAGAAAAAGCTATGGGGGAACTCTAAGAACCAGACGACCTACGACCCTAAAAAACAAACAGAAATGAAGACAAAAGAAGGCGAGAGGAGAAAAAAAGGTTACCTGATGAAAAGAAGGGAAAGAACGCTGCCACGACCTGAAGGTTCAAAGGCTGGTAATGGCGGGTAGCGACTGGTTCTAGAGAGAGAGAGAACTTAGGCGCGAAGAAGAAGAAGTGGTGGAGAGAGTTTAAAAATTGCTTATATACATTGGCAATAAATGGGCACATTTGCCAAGAAGGGAATAGTCAGGGCACAAAGCCCCAGGCAAGTGTGCAGCCGCCCTGCCTTGGGAACTTAAATAGCAATGAGTACCTGCCCATGCGTCACTCACCTAACTCATCACACGTGTCTCGAATTCAGTAAATATCCCTCAGCCATCTCAATGACACCTATGACTAAGGGCTGGGGGGGTGATTGATATACCCGTTTATACCCTCAGCCTGGATGAGGATTATCTCCAAAACGGACGACCCTACGAGGGGCCGACCCTTCCCCAAGCTCCAGCTGGCCTCCATCAGGCCCAGATGACCCTACGAGGGGCCGACCCTCCACCAGGCTCCAGACGACATTACGAGGGTACGACCCTTCCACCAGGCCCAGACGACCCTACGAGGGGCCGACCCTCCACCAGGCTCCAGACGATACTACGAGGGTACGACCCTTCCACCAGGCTCCGGACGATACTACGAGGGTACGATAGTACGAGGCCAGAATCAAACCAGACTCACTACCGGAAGGAACTTTGCCCTCGGCCTCGTCTCATAGGCCGAGGGTGACATCATCGCAGTGCGTGGTTTGAGAGACGCGTGGAACAGTGCGCGTGAGGCTCACATGGCACGTGGCAGACCGTTATAACCAAATCACACCCTCACGTGAGGGAATATTATGTCATCATTGGGCATCTACAGGTGTCAACAGGGGGTTGGCTGGATCATCATTCACATGCACCATGCATACTTGGGGGGTACACTACACCCCCCAAGACCTATATATACTTGTCACCTGCAACCCTACAGGAGATCAATCCATGAACAGTAGCCCTAGCTAAAACTCTGCTTGTACACACACAGTAGAGAGAGAGAGTGAGAGGGTTATGTGCATTGTATTCAAGGCCATTAGTGCCCATACTTAGTGGCTCACACACTCACAGTGGATGTAGGCCAAATTGGCTGAACCACTATACATCATTGTCTTATTTCTTCTTATACTCATCCCCTTCTATACACTTATACATCTCTATGGCTGCCATGGCTGCTACTGCTTGAGCTCACTATCACTTATCTGTTGGTGCTAAATCTTAGCATCATCATATATATATATATATATATATATATATATATATATATATATATATATATATATATATATATATATATATATATATATTATGTGTGTATTTTATAAATATCGGTGTGAATGATATTAATTTGAAACAATGCCCCTCTATTGCTATCATCGGAGGTTGCACGATGTGGGTGAATCCCCTGGCTTGTGAATGCAGGGAGAGTATAGTCCCCAAGTCATATTTTTCGGTATTTTTTTGTGTCATTTATTTTCAAGGTGAAACGTTTTGGGTAAGATTCGATCTCACTCTCGAGAAAATATGATCGCCTCCACTATGTTTGCATTTTTTTTACCAAAGTTCGGTGTGAGCTAGTCTGACATGTTGTAACCACGTTTGAGTGAGCATACATGGGATATGATAACATTGTATAAACAAGCGTCTGGTAAGGTATTACTCGGGAGGATGGTTACTATATGAGATATGTGTGTGAATGTTGTAGTATACTAGTACGTATATAGTCATCATTGATGATGCCTGGAATTAGCACCACCAGATAAGGTGTTTTCAAGCTCAATCTAAGAGCAATAATGGCAATACAGTTATGTAAAGAGATAAGAGAATGAGATGAGGAGAAGGGGAGAGTACACCAGGATATAAGTGGTTCAGCCTAGATTGGCCTACGTCCACTGTGTGTGTGAATAATCTCACTACAATAAGGCACTAATGGCCATGGATACAATCTCTCAAGCTTTCTCTCTCTTTGGTCGAGTTGAAGTAACACTCTCGCGCCGTGGTCTGGTCCCCTTGCACTTCCCCTACTCCATAAGGAGTCGGGAATTTTAGCATCTGATGGACCGTTGATGGCACAACTTCAAACTCTTTAAGGGACACCTTTCCTATGATGAGGTTGTAGGCCGATAAAACGTTCTCGTCCATAACGAAAAAGTTTATCTTCTTGGTCAGCCTCTTAGGCCACTCATCACCCATCCGTACGTCCATTTCATACATGCCCAAGGGGTGGACCTTTTCGCCACTGAAGCCTATCAATGGGTGATGATAGGGCACCAGCCTTGCTCTGCTAAGACCTAGGCTCTTGAAGCAAGGCCAGAACATCACGTCTACTGAGCTCCCCCCGTCTATGAGGATCCTCGGTACCTCGCACCCATGCACCCTTGTTGTCACGACCAAAGGGTCATCATGGGGGGCTAAGATACTCTTGAAGTCGAGTCTGTAGAACCCCACTACGAGGATGTCCATGTCTACCTTATTCCTCTTCTGCACTGTATCGGAAGATGTTAGATTCATAACTTCAAGCTTGGCCACTGACCTGGCCTCTGCTACATGAGCCTTCCTATTAGCTACTTCAGAGCCACCTCCTGCAAATCCTCCGCATATTGTGCCAACACGGAAAGAGATCATACCGACCCTCTTCACCGGGGTGTTGTCATCCTTTGGTGGGAGATCCGGATCATCTTCATCATCACCTTCTGAATCATCGTCTCTTCGGGCCGGGACGTTGTCACGGTATCTGTCATTCCTCCTTTTCTTAGGGTCATCTCTTCCACCCTTTTAAGCCTTACCATCCACATACTTCCTCATCTTTCCAGATTTCAACATCTTCTCAATCTCATCTTTTAAAGCGAAGCATCTATCCGTGACATGACCATGATCTTGGTGGAATTCACACCATAGGTTTTTGTTCCTCTTATTTGGTGGGTCTTTCAACTTCTCTGGCCATCTCAGAGCCCTGTCATTCTTAATTTCATTGAGGATGTGCTCACAGCTCACAGTCAGAGGAGTATAGTGAGCGAACTTGTCATCTCCTGACCTCTTCTTCCCCTCTTTCTTGCTTTGGGACTTCCCGCTGCCACCGCGGTTCTCATCCTCATACTTGGCGGCCATTACCTCTTCCGCATTCATTACTTTCCCTGCGGTTGCCAGCAGCTCCGCCATAGACCTAGGGGGTCTTCCGCCAGTTTCCACAATAGCTTACCTTTCTGGAGGCCTCCTATAAGGGCGGTCATGGCTATGTTCTCTTCATAATATTCCACCTCCAATTTCTCCTTGTTGAATCTTGCTATGTAGTCTCTTAGGCTCTCACCCTTGGCCTTCTTGACATACAGCAGGTGGGTAGTCTTCTTTTGAGGTCTCACCCCAAAGCATAAGTTGTGGATGAATTGCTCAGCAAAGCCGTTGAAGTTCTCAATTGAGTTCTTCGGAAGGGAGGTGAACCAACTGTGCGCTGCCCCTGTCAAGGTCCCAGAGAAGGCCCTACACTTCATCTCATCGGGTATCGAGTATATGTATGCTGCCGACTGGTACATCTCGATGTGATGTACAGGGTCAGTGCTGCCATAATACTTGGGAGACACTGTAGGAGGCTTGAACTTAGCTGGGGTTGGGAATCCCACTATCCTAGCCACAAATGGGGAGCCCTCTGAGTAGCCCCTTTGTAATGGGTCCCTGCTTTTAATGAGGTCTCCTATCTTCTCCTCAAGGCGTTGGATAGAATCATTCCAGGGTCTTCTGTCATCAACTTGGCCGAGATTATCCCCTGACACCTCCCTGCGATGGACCGAGGGTCCCCTGCCACGACACGTTGGATGTTGACCTCTTCCTGTTCCGTGCCTCTTCTTTCACAGGGTCGGCCTTGGTCTGGCTGACCCTAACTGTTTCCTCTCTGAGAGCCTACTGCGCTCCTTGATCTGTACAACCTCTGTCTTAGGTCATTCATCGGGCCCAGTCTGTCGAAGGTCGACCCTCTGCTCAACCTATCAAAGGTCGACCTTCTTTGTTGGGCCTCTTCACCTCCTCGGCCGACACAACCTTGACTTTGCCTAAGAGGTCGTACAGTGTTATTTGACACCACATACGGCTCCTAGCAGTCTTCTGGGGCTTCTTCCGCCTCTAGATCATCATACCTGTCCTCTGGGAAAGGGTTTCCCTACCTCCCCAGGCACAAACGCCTATTGTCAGGAACATCCCTTCTCCGCTGGGGCGCAGGCTGGTCCTTCATCGGGTCCTGGGGTGGTCCCCTGGCATTAGGATGAGGCTGAACTACCACCGAAGTGATCATGTCTGGTGAGACTCCAGGTGGCCTCATCATAGTTTGACTGAGCTGAGCAAATTTCTCATTCATAGTTTGTTGTTTTGCAGCTAAGGATCTCAAAGCTGCTGCTACCTCTGCCATTTCGGACTGGGGGGGGCGCCTGACTGGAGCTAGGCCCTCCACCCCCGGGCGGCGGAAGAGGGGGTGGTAAGTCTGGTGCCATATGTTAACACTATAGAGCTTGAGTAGCAGATAAGCTTAGTACCTCACAGGACCTCTTTCAATGGTGAAACAGCTCCGCGCTAGGGGGAGGCCTGGTTCACCACCAGAGTCTCCGATGAGGTTAAGCAGAAAAAGAGGAAGAGATAGCTTCTCGTTCCCACAGACGGCGCCAAAATGATGATGCCAGAATTAGCACTACAGGGTAAGGTGTTTTCAAGCTCAATCTAAGAACAATAATGGCAGCACAGTTATGTAAATGGTAAGAGAATGAGATGAGGAGAATAGGAGAGTAATCCAGGATATAATGGTTCAGCATAGATTGGCCTACGTCCATTGTATGTGTGTGAATAATCTCACTGTAATAAGGCTCTAATGGCCATGGATACAATCTCTCAAGCTTTCTCTCTCTACTGTGTATCTAGATAGAGTTTTAGCTGGGGTTGAATATCTGGATACCTTTGCAAGGTAGAGGATGACCTCTATATATAGTACCTAGGGGGTGTAATGTACCCCCCATGCATGCGATGAGCATGTGTGTGGTTACCTCACCAATGTGGGAGTGCCATCTGTCACTGTGACATGTAGAGAATTATGATGCAATATTCTCCCCACGTGTGGGGAATAATCTTGTTATAACTGATTTGTGTCCACGTGTCCTTATCCAAATGTCAGCTGGTGCTCGGCTATCGCGTCTGGTGTATGACCTCAACCTTGGTGAGGCCGAGGTTGGTGAGTCTTGATACCTGTCCAGTCCGAGGATTCCATGGAGGTCTCGGCCTAATCCTGGCTGAGACAATGGGAAAGGTCGGCCTGATATGAGGTTGAACTGGTGGCTTGATGAGGTTACTGGTGACTTCCTGCAGGCTCGGCCTATGTATGCCGAGGTTGCCATTTCAAGGCATATGCGAGTGTTGTTGATCCTTATGATGTCCCTTGGAGAGGCTCATGGTAGTGTCGACCTGGGCCGACTTTGATATGGCTGAGGGATGATATCGCGTGCCCAAGACTCGTCCAACGTCTGCCATGATCTCGGCCGAGGTTGGTGTCCCTAGGCCGAGGTTGGTGTCTCTAGGCCGAGGTTACACTTGGGGCATATCAATCATTATCATAATCCATGACTTAATTCCATCATATGGGGTCGGCCATATGGATTCTCCTTTTCCATTATAATCTATTATATGCATTATTATCATTCCATTTTAATTATATACTAGTACATACATAATACAATTAAATAATTTTATACGGATAAATACATAAAGTGTGAATGCATTTCAAATATAACTGGTGTGAACGTCATATGATTAAGTGATATTCCATGTATAACTAGTGTTAAGGTTATATGATTTATTAGTATTTCAAATATAACTAGTGTGAACGTTGAGTGGTATTCCATATATAACTAGTGCGAACGTTATATGAATAATTAAAGTTGAAATGATTAAATAAGTTAATGAGTAGAACAACTTATAAATCAAAGTAAGGAATACTAGGGTTAGTGTAGCTTCATAGAATGAAGAGTAACGAGGCTAGTTAGGTGGGGTGGCATAATTCGTTAGGTTAGAAGGTCAGCGTTAGGTGTACATAATAGTTGAGGAGTGAATAATATCTAAAGAGAGTGTGACACCCGCTTAAATATGAAATGTCTTCTTGCATATTTAATTGTTGCATTTAATTACTTGCTAAATATTTTTCAAATGGTTTTCAAAATATCCTTTTCCAAAATATTTTAGGTGTCCAGCCACAGGTATGCGATGCTTGATAACTCATTATAGGAATGCATAGCTGAAACATTGTGTAGGCTTGCAGTACTTTGATTAGACACCTCAATTCTACATTCCTAGACTAGGTTGTCGATTCAGTAGTTTCATTTGGGCATATTTCCCCTTTTAGTTGGTACATTATTTTAGTTTTATTCATCGAAAAATGTAGTTACATTCAGTTTATTTTCTTTAGACTTATGGTTTGGCTTTAGTTTTGGAACTGATGATTTATTCAGTATTCATTATTTATATATTTATTGTGTGATGATTCAGTTATGGCTGAGTTATTACGTTTTATTTTTCGCATGTTGTTATATTAATGGAAGATAAAAATTAACACTGATTTAATTTAACATAGATGGTTAGTGATATACATACTTTTTGGTAGTGCTGCTAATGAGCCAAATGCGATTCGTGTTTATTTTTATAAAGGGTTGATCAATCGTGATTATAGTAGGTGGTATGTCACACTCCCTCTCTCCCCTTCATTCATGGATTAAGGCCATCAAGGCCTAACCACGTCTACTATGTTCATCAAACATTATCTATAATATCTTACACTTATATTATTATTGTTGTGTTGTGTGTTAAATTTTTCACTTCAACATAATTGGCATTATATGTGGGAATGAAAAATTCCAAAGCCATGGATTGGAATCAAGTTACCTAGGATATCCCCGACTTTGTGGAGGTAAAAAAAGCACTCCGGGCATAACTATCCCAAATACAAGATAGTCTGCAACCAACTCTCTCCTTAAGAAAATGTATGATATGTCAAAGAGGTACATACTTATCGAAATGAAAAATACCTAGTTCCCCCTCCTTCAACTCCTTCAACATCACTCTCCTTTATGATCAAGAGAGCATCAGTTTTAATAAAAATAAATCCACCTCTCGCTAATATAAATGATGGAGTCTCCCACCATGCATCCGCATTCTTCCACGAAATCGTGGATTATCTAATACTGTTAACAATGGAGGCATCTATGGCTTTTTTGGGCAATCAAGACCAAATTAGTTGTAGACCCTTAGCAACCACACTAAGAGCATCAGTATTGGCGGATAGTCACGAATGGCTTACTTACAAATTAAAAGGAAGTTTTACCTTTCATCGGCACTCAGTTGTCACAATGGTGGGATATGTTGAAATTGCAAATATAGTTCCAACGAACAATAATAGTTCATAGGAAATAAAAATCATACTTCCTATGAACAACATTTGTTTGTAGGAAATGTCACGAAGTAATGTTGTTTTTAACAACCCAGATATATAATAAAAAGGTTTATTTATATATGTTACAAACTTCATTTGATCGTAGGAATTACTACGGACAAATAAAGTTTGTAAGAACTTTTACAACATCAGTAGTCGTTCAGTAAGTTTAGAGAACCACTGCAAATTCATATACTGAATTTGTCAACTTTAACCCACCACTTCTGCCGTCCAAATTTTCAAAGTTACCATTTCTCTTGTATTTTTGCATCCCCACTGTGGATGCTCTAAAGGGTTTGAACAGGACCTGGTTCAATCTGGTGTCCCTGAACTCAGATACTTTATTTAGAGAGCTGACCGATTACTTCATCAGATATTTATTATTATCCAATTTAATAAGAAGATAACCTACTACTTTTTTAATGTCTTATAGACTAAAAATAAATCCTTAAAGGAATTCACCAAATGATTCAATGACAAGCTTCTCTGAACCTACCATCCAGATGCAAGAAGGGATCTTTTTTTATTCTTACGGGAACTCTACAACATGAGTACTATCTACTCCCTATCTAAGAACTATCCAGATAATATGATAGATTTTATGAAGAAGGTGTAGAAGCATATTCATGTTGAATACACTATCAACAAGCTTGTTTGAAAAGGTAATTTTGTAATTAATATTAGTTGCCTTATTTTCGCATCAAAACATTTGAATGATTGAGTCATTCAAGTCACATCGACTTGTTTCGATATGACTGAGGTATAGTTGCTTGAGTTTGAATGAACCTTTTAAGATTGAAGATTTTATAATCACCCATTTAAGAAATCCATTGCAATGCATTCACATTAAAGTGAAGACTACATCATTTTAATAGATTTTGAATTGATTATGGCTAAACACACATGTGCACGTTTTTCTCCAGGTAACACATTGTTTTAAAAATGTGTGAGGATTTCACAAAAAGGTACAAATTTATACTTATATGGGTTCAGTTGTTTTTAAACTAAATTGTACTTTTTGGGGAATTAATCAAGAGGTTGTTGAACTTTGAGAGATTGTTTAAGGTTATTGTGCTATGGCTGTACACATTATCTCACTTTAGGCCCGTGTGCATGTCACCCATTCACGAGGCTTCATTTCAATCATGTGCACAGGGCTTGCCCATGATATCCACAGTGAAAAAAATCATGTGCATGGTCAGATCTAAATGTGAGAATTGACGACCCAAAGTTTGAAATTTTCTTTTAAAAAGGACAATTTCCATTCATTTTAAATATATATAAACACCTTATAACCAAAACACATATATAAGAGTATTTTCAAGGTTGAGATTATTTTACTTTTTCTTTTCTTTCCAATTTCACTTGCTCCATCCTATATTGATAAAACTTAGATCTATTCTTGATCAATGTTTTTAAGAGATAATTGATAGTGTTTTAGTTCAGATTTCACATAGCCTATTCAGTTCAAATAAAGCTACCTTTGAATTGTAGTATTATCTAATCTTAGATATATAAGATGAGATATTATGATTTATTAGAGAAATCAAAGTGTGGCACGACTTCCAGGGAAGATAGTTGACGTCTTTATTCCCGACATGAGGGAGAGTTTTAATTGTATATGGGGGAGAGTTGTAGGGTTCATAGTAACAATACAAGAGTTCTTGTGTGAGTTTGTGTCAAATTAATTTTCAAGTTGAAATAAAAATTATAGTACATCGAGATTTTCCCACCCCTGGCTAGGGGGTTTTCCCCATAAATTTGTCTTGTGTGAGTTGGTGAATGTTTAATACTCATATTCATATATTTGATCATGTACATGACTTAGATATAATTTGAATTTAGTTAATTAGATTAAAACTGACTTAGGTGTGCTAGATCTAGTTTTATTCGTCTAGATTCACCTAATTACATTGTTGTGTTAATTAATTAAGTCTTTTAATAATAAATTTTATAAAATATCTGTTGAGTAACTTAATGTACAAGAAAAATAATTTGAAATAAAAAATTGGTCATCAGATGTCTTCAAACCTATTCCACCCCACCCCCCTCATCTAGGTCTATTATATGTGTCTGTGACACCCCGCCTAATTAAACCTTGGGTGATCAAGCTTTAATTCAATTAAAACAGGTTTCTTAAATGGTTCATTCTTAGCATCACTGCCGAACACTTTTTAATTTACTAACCACCTAAGTGAAATTAAGCGAGTGCTAAATTTTATCTTCTTTAAGAAGAACAAATAATCCATACCCACACATTACAATTCTAGTAATAATAAAACAGTTGCATAAATAGCTGAATGCAAGTAAAGTCTTGCTGAAAACCACGGCCAATAAAAGACAACTCAAAATCCAGAATCAGAATAACTGTAAAAGTAAATATAGGACAACATGTCCCAACTAAGGGTACTAAAACTTAGATCCTGTACTAGAACAAAAAAAAGCGTCTAAACAATCCCTGCAACATCCACACGTGCTGCAGTTCCCAAATCCCTGGAATGAAATCATGATGGGTGTCCCTGTGGCTGGGCACCTAAAAGGTTTTTAAAAATTTTACATAGCAAGAGTTAGTACTCAAAACATTTGAAAATATTTTGCAAGCAGTTATCACAATTGAGTTACAGATTACACATATTAAAATTTCTCACAACTCCCTTGAACTTTCTCACCTCTCTTCTATAGTACATGTCTAACGAGGAAACTTAGTTCACCTAGTTATACTACCCATAAGCGTAGGTAACTTATTTACTGTTCGTTATCCTTATTCTTGTAATAATTACATCACGCTATAAATTATTACTAAGATATTTACAATTTATTTCATTATCTACTATTCTCAATCTATAGATTATGCACATAGAATACATTTTATCACACAATCATGTATTTAATATCTGTTATCATTAACATATCCTTTTACCACACATAAAGGACTCTTGGTTCGGAATGATTCATCGACCCCAAGTAAGAGTTGGTTCGGAATGATCCATTGACCCCAACTATTTAAAAATATAAATATATACACATATTCTGGTTCGGGACTCTTTCATCGCGACACCAGTTTAAAGTTTGGTTCGGTATTCTTCATCGACCCCAAACATATAATAACTTTATGTTAGTTCGGAATGTCACATCGACCCTAACATAATTAATTTAGGTAAAATTCTCTTAATCCAAACTTTTATATAATTTAGTAGGTACACACTCGACCTGTCAAATCATGCCCGTACGTAATATATTTTACTTATATTCACCATACTCATTAATTACAATTTATTTTACTATTGTATTTACTCGAGTATTCACTCAACTCTAAGGGCCCTAGTTACCCCTCCCTTGATCCAGTAGTTAAGTTAACTTTAACCTACTGGTATTTTTCCGAAATTTAATCTCACTCTTTTTCGTAATTAAATTCTCACAATCCCAACCTACGGCTCAATCAATCGTCCTCCCGTTGGTCCATTTCTCCAAAATTCCCACTCAATCATTTATGAAGAAATCTAATGGTACACCTACTGGTATTTGTGAAGTCTCCTCATAGGTAAAATATCATCACTAAGGCTCCCATTAAGCGACGGTAATAAAAAGGAAAATTATTCACAAAATTCTCTAAAGTCCAGCCAGGGTCGATCGATCTACTGCTCGATCGATCGACATTCAAGGGCCCATCGATCGATCAAGCAGTGACAGACCCAGTTCATCTTCTTCATGCGAGTTTCTCCATTTTTATCTATCTATCTATCTTTCATGATACTCCACCATATTTACAACCAATAATTTCTAATCATTTCTACATGTTCTGGGATGACTACTAACGATTTAAAACAACAAAATCATTATAAATCTTGGCCAAATTAACTAAAATCTTACTAATATTCAAGAACCCTAAAAATACTTTATTTACATCTTTCATCATAATTCCAGATTTTTAGTTCGATTCAATCATCTAGTTTTCTATGATATCAGAATATTTAGAGATCCAAAAACGTCCTATATGAAAATCCCTACCAATCATGGATCATGATCAATTGTTTTTCTCCCAAAAATATAAAAAAAAAACATGTTCTTCATCAAGCTTAAATATGGGTATTATCACTCAATTTAATTTGTAAATAACTACTTGCCTTATGATTCGTAGGGTCTGATTTTGTGGTTGTTTATGATGGTCAATGATTTTGATCCTTCAATCCTTCTTCCCAACAAATATGTGGTGAAATCTGCTTAGAATTTCCTTTCTTTCTTTCTTTTACCTTAGGAAATTACCTCTCTCTTCTCTAATGGCTATGGTGTATTTTCTTTCTTTCTAACCCTAGCCTCAACTCTTATAATCTGATTTAGGGTTTCAAAATTCGTAGGTCTACTTACCCATAAATGTAAAGAGACGAAAATGCCCTCGAATGGTCCCGATTTAGCCCGAAAATGCCCTCGAATGGTCCCGATTTAGCCCGAAAATGACCCGGTACTCAACTAGTACCCCCGGGTGCACTATTTTGACTAATTCGACCCTTTCGGAATCATCTGTGGACTCTAAATTACCTTTCGAGTCTTTTAAAATATTTTTCTCATCTCATCTTGAATTTTTCTCTACGCGCGACACTCGGTTGGGATAACTCAGGTAAGTCCATAAAATCGCTAGACTGTACATATCAACATTCAAAATTTACTATTCATATTTAGTAAATTTTTAATCATCATATTAATCTTTATTAACATGATCTCACATTAAATTACTCTACGCACGTAATTTAACTTAAAACGTGTCACATTAAATTACTCTACTCCCGTAATTTAAATAAACGTATTTATCACATTAAATTACTCAACTCGCGTAATTTAATTAAAACGTATTTTTTTCATATTAAATTACTCTACTCACGTAATTTAAATAAAACGTATTTTCCTAATTATGTAGAATTACGGGGTATTACATACTTCCCCCCTTAAAAATTGAATTTCGTCCTCGAAATTAGAAAATACCTATTGTGAATAATTCGGGATATTGCTCTCGCATATCCTCCTCTCGTTCCCAAGTAGACTCATCCATATTGTGATGTCCCCACTGTACTCACACTAAGGGTACCACCTTGGACCGTAGTTTGCACTCATCATAATCCAGAATAGCCACAGGTCTCTCTTCATACGAGACATCTGGATGCAAATCGATCTCCTCCAGTGGAAGGCTCCAGAAGGCTCTCTCACTCCTCTTGTATTTCTTCAACGATGCCACATGGAATACATCATGTATTCGCTGAAGATGCTCCGGGATTCCCAATCTGTAAGGTACCGATCCCACCCTCTCAATGATAGCAAACGGCCCCACATATCTTGGCGTTAATTTCCCTTTCTTGCCAAACCTCATAATCCCTTTCATAGGAGAAACTCGAATTAATACTTGGTCGCCCACATCTAGTTCCACGTGTCTCCTACCGGCATCAGCATAACTCTTCTTCCTATCCTGAGCTATTCGAATACGTCCTCGAATCAACTCTATTTTGGAGGAATTGGAGTTTTGATGTATTTTACACGTTAGAAATTGTCCTAGTATATGTGAAAACATGTTAGGATCATTGGGTCGAAGTTTGGTGGACTATAATGGAGTTTGAAGATTTGTTAATGGAGGAAAAGCTTAATGAAGAAGCCGAACTGCATTTGTCCCTGTTCGATCGATCGATCGACTATGTCGATCGATCGATCAACGCAAGCTATTTTTCCTGAATATTTCGTTTTAAGTCTTCGTTGATTTTCGGGAATGAATGAGTATCCTAGGATTTACATTAGACTTATATGGGAGTGAGAATAAGACCAGTAGGTATATGGTTAAGGTCCGATAAGGCCATTGGGTGTAGGGCTTGGATTACGGACTGATGAGAATAAATCCAATTTAGTAGAGTATCGGGGAATTCGGAATTGAGTTACGAGGTGAAGTAAATTCAATTTAAGTAATAAACCAGTAGGGTAAGTAATAACTACTGAAATTATATGTGAGGGGTAACTAGGACCCTTAGAGTTGCGTGAATACTCGAATAAATGCAATAGTGAAATAAATTTTAAACTAATAAGTACGGTGGATATAAGTAAAATATATTTCGTACGTGCATGATTTGATGGGTCGGGTGTGTACCTACTAAATTATATAAAAGTTTGGGTTAAGAGGATTTTACATAAATTAATTATGTTAGGGTCGATGAGACATTTCTAACTAACATAAAGTTATTAGATGTTTGGGGTCGATGAGAAATGTCGAACCAAGCATTGAACTGGTGTCGCGATGAAAGAGTCCCGAACCAGAATATGTGTGTATATATATATATATATATATATATATATATATATATATATATACATATATATATTTGTTAAAAATAGATGGGGTCGCTGGATAATTCTGAACCAACTCTTACTTTGGGTCGATGAATCATTCCGAACCAAGAGTCCTTTACGTGTATAAAAGGGGCAAAATAGTAATGACTGATATTTAGTATATATTGTGTGTGAAATATATACTTGATGATATTCTACTTTTTTGTATTAGTAGATTGATATATTTCATGTAATTAAAGATACATACTGAACTGGAAAGTTAAGTAATGAAACTTAATTACGAAATGCACCTTTAGATAGAGAAAATCTATTTAGTAATTTAAGTAGCAAAACTTAATTACACAAGTGGAAAGACAACAATTGTGAGAATTGTAGTAATTTTAGTAGTGAGACTAAATGATAAGTCTTGAAAAATAACTTATATGAAATGTTACTTGAGAATTAATTAACATACGTGAGATGTTAGTGAAACAGTTTTACTGTATGGGCGGTACTGGAACTTAGGTACAGATAAGTTCAGTTGACTACTTTGGTTTTAGTTAGCTTGGGAGGTATGACTAGATAAACTAAGTGTAGAACGTTAGGTGTGCACAACAGATGAGGGGTGATTAAACTCAAGAGAGTGTACGAGAACCTAACATGTGTAATCAATAACCACATTTTATATTGTGATAAATGGTTGTTAAATATTTTCAAAATGTTTTGAGTACTAACTCTTGCTATAAAATATTTTCAAAACCTTTTAGGTGTCCAGCCACAGGGACGCCATGTATGATGATTCCATTCCAGGGACTCGAAGTTGTAGTATGGTGGATTCTTACAGGATTTTAATTAGACAATATCTCTCATTCAGTTCTAGTGCAGGATCTCTCACTATTCTTGGTATGGACTGGTGGTCCGGTATTAGTCTCAGATGTTTAGTTTCATATTAGTGTATTGTTCTTGTTCCATTGTTGTTTGGGAATTTTTAGCCGATGGTTTATTCGGTATTACTCTCATTCTTTTGTACTTACACTTTGTTGATTGGGTTATAGTACATGATTATTTTTACTTTGTGTCGCATGTTTGGTTTATGTGTTTTAAGAAAGATAAAATTTGGACTAGTGTAATTTTCACTTAGGTGATTAGTAATTAAAAAGTTTTCAACAATGATGCTAAGAATGAACCATTTGAGAAACTTGTTTTAATTTAATAAAGTCCTGATCACCTAATGTTTAATTAGGTGGGGTGTCACAGATAGTATCGGAGCATCAGGTTCTAGTGTCCATAGGATATGTATGGCTTACTACGTTTCTAGCGTATTGTTTGATAGATATAGAGCCCTATCTTAGGATTGTTGTACTTCTCAACGTACGTAGTTACAATCTCGTGCTATTTAGTAGATGTAGTGTTACATATACGAGTTCGATTGGGCATGGTGCATTGAACGTGGCGGTAGAACTAGCATTGGCGTTGGAAGGACTGCAGGACGAAGGAGCTCGGCATGAAGCCTGGAGTGTTCAAAGATGGTAATCATAGGAGAGATGACCGTTGTTGAGGTCACTCCTAGAGTGTAATAGAAGTAGATGCTGCAAGGTTTGTTGAGGCATAATAGGCATTTTCCAAGTGTCGCGATGACAAAGGGGGATGCAAATCTAGACCCGCCCAATGTAGTGATAGTGGGAGAAGGTCTGAAGAAATTTTGATGAGAACGAACCGTAAAAAAATGTGATAAAATGGTGACTGCGCATGTTAACCAATGGAAGTAGTATGTCCAGAGGTTTCGGCATTTAGGGATAGAGTAGAAATATCCAGAAGTGAAAATTTGAGTAAATTTTTGAGGCAATGTGGCGGGGATACCAATCACCGCATCAGGATCGAGGGTCTGTATACAAATAGAGAGAGCTTATGTATAGTTTAATCGCAAAGTTCTCCAATGTTGATTCAGAAGTGAAGTGAATGGAAATACCTTAACCTATCGCGTGAAATCCTAGTAGAGGCCAACCGTGAGAAAGAAATTTATCCGTTGAAGTGAACTTGTACCTATGAAATAGGTATAATGGAAAAAGATCCCTTGAAAGAATGGACTCTCGAGTTGTCGTTCGTAATTTTGGTAAAACTCTTCTTGGACGACTTATGTATATGAAGGTAGTATGGCACTTCTTATAAGGTTGAGGTAAATGCTCCTAGGTAGGCGGAGCTAGGAGATTTTAAGGATTTAGTCAAAGAGTAAGACTGAATGTAATGGGGCTAGTGCAAGCCATAAGTGGATACCCACTAGGGCATTTAATGATTAGATTCTAAGTCGGGATTGTTAAGTCCCATAGTGTGTTCCTCTTGGTCAGCAGAACTAAGGGAACCAAGATGATACTGTTAAGAATCGAGGCTACCAAGTCCGAGAGGAGGGATACCCCAACCGATCAGTGTGGCCTGGAGTAAAGGGATTTTTGAAAAGATGTCTAGTGCGGGTTGTATGGCCACGCGTTTTATTTTATCTTGAACTTATTCGAGGAAATAATAACTCCGATAAGTTTTGCATTCCGGATAGGACAAGCGTGTTATGTCCGAAAATCATCTGAACCACCAGAGCGATGGACAAGGAAGTATATGGGTTTTAGCCTCGAGTGAATGGGGTATATGACGATGCCTTACATGAAAGAGGGTCGAGTTGTCATTATTTATCAATATGTGAGAGACTTTGGAGATTATGAACATCTCATAGTAATTGATTCCGGTGTGTGGGAACCTAAATGATGTGAGTCAAGGTATGTAGTATGACTGCTGAGCGGAGAGATCGAGCTCGATGTTATAATTAGTGCTAAGGACTTAGTGATAGTATAAGCACGGTGCCACTTGACTCCTTTAAAAATATTGGAGTATGGTTGCACATATTGTCGAGAAATGGAATTTGGGCATCTCGACTATGTGTTGTTCCGACAACGCTCAGTAATAGTGCATGGGGGAGAGGTCCCTTGTTTAAGTTCGGTTGCCAAAGAGGATACGACTGAATTTTTATGCACGTTAGGAAAAGAGATGTTGTTAGATGCTAGGGCATCAGTGGAGCCGGTAGTGTTGTGGAGGAACAATGAAAATCTTACATCCCCACGAAGGGATAAGTGGGACTTTGTGGGCAAGGATTTGATTTTTGTCTATAGGGGATGGAGAATACCCGTAAGATTGTAGTCACGCCACGTAGACAAGGCTAGAGTTGAGGAAAATCATGTTACGGGTGCGACGCTTGCAATGTTTTTACAAATGTGCAAGGAGAAAAGGGTGTATGGGCGCCCTAATCAATTGGTCTTCTTAGGCATCCGAGATAAAGGGATGCAGAAAATTATTGTGTACGCTGGTGGGGAAATTATAAAGTAACCAACCCCAAAAGTGCGCCAATTATGAAGAGTGCACGAATTGTAAATTATAATATACCCGGAGAGAGAGGGGAATAGAGTACTACTTAAGGAAAGATGACGTGAGTGGGAAGTGGTGTTGTGGAAGGGACATAATGAGATTTTCTCGAGACAGACCACTAGTTGATAGAGAATGATAGACTCGAAATGAGCAACCGGAATGTGGTAGTGAAACTACGTTTCCAATTATAGAAAGAGGAGACAAACTTATAAATTATGGATGGGCTGTGAACATCATAATTAAGCCAACATTTCGCTGGGGTAGTGGAATGGCGTGACCGGGATGGATTAGTGTATAGTTGAAAAGGGAGAGTGCACAATTACACAGTGTCGCTCTACATGTTTGTGAATCAGGATGAAATCCTAAAATTCCACCCTGTGAGAGATGGTCAGGGAGGAATAGAGATAAATTTTTATTTTGAGTATGTTATGTTACCTACGACTCAATGTTAGTGAGAAAGAATAATGATACTCCCTTATGATAGTGGAATTTTGGAGAAACCCACTAATCAATTCGTAGGTTGAATGTATACCTATATGAGCATATTTATAGGTAGTGTGAGTGCCTATATGACTTTTACATAAAGTTTAGGTTCTTGGATACCTATTAAGAACTTATGTGTACTTTGAGGTGTGGTTCGAAGAGATATTTCAAACTTTTAGTCCTTAACGCGTGATATGAGGACATTCTATTAGAGTATGACATTTTGGTATATAAGAAGTGTGAAATATATGAATCACAAATTGTCTACTTATGTGCAATGATATATATATATATATATATATATATTGTGCTCGAAGTGTGATTCCGAGACAATATAACCAATCACTATTGGTAATCGAGGTGGGATTCCAAGCCAATAACTCCAAAAGTGTTATAAAAGGGGGGTGATTATAAAATAAATGTTGATAGTATATGCTATGTGTAACATATATATACCTTATGATTTCCTTCTTATGTGCGATAATAAGTATGCTTAAATTAGGTATTGGGGTTGATGATGTTTCGGACCAATACATGAGGGATCGATTTGGGGTCGATCATTTTCCGAACCAAATCGATGATAAATATAGGTATCGATGGAAGGTCAGAACCAAAATATGCATTACATTTACCTTGGGGTCGAGGGAATTCCGGACCAATGTAAATGATAGGATGATTGGGGTCGATGATCTTGTCGGACCAATTTTCCTTATAGTATATATTGTGTGTGAAATATATACATTATAATAATCAACTTATGAGTGATAGTAGACACATGGATGTTATATATAGAGAGATATACATCAAAAGGGTAAATGAAATGAGACTTAATTATAATATATGAGATATTGATAACATGCGATAAGAGTTCTAATGAAGAAAGGCATGTACTTGGGGCGACCGTTAGGATGATATTTTGATTTTTGGGTATTAGAGGATGCGGTGATGTTTAAGGTCCTTAGTCTTAATACCAGTCTTATCCTAATTTCGAGGACTAAATTCCTTTATAAGGGGGGAAGTATGTAATACCCCGTATTTTTGAATATTTCTATTTAATTAAATTGGAGAATTAAATGAGAAAATACGGTTTAATTTAAATTACGTAAGAGTAGTAATACCGAATAAACCATCGACTAAAAATTCCCAAACAACAATGGAATAAGAACAATCCACTAATCTGAAACTAAACATTTGAGACTAATATCGGACCACCAGTCCATACCAAGAATAGTGAGAGATCCTGCACTAGATCTGAATGAGAGATATCATCTAATTAAAATCTTGTAAGCATCCACCATACTACAGCTTCAAGTCCCTGGAATGGAATCATCATACATGGCGTCCCTGTCGCTGAACACCTAAAAGTTTTGAAAATATTTTATAGCAAGAGTTAGTACTCAAAACATTTTGAAAATATTTAACAAGCGTTTATCACAATATAAAATGTGGTTATTGATTACACATGTTAGGTTCTCGTACACTCTCTTGAGTTTACTCACCCCTCATCTTTTGTTCACACCTAACGTTCTACACTTAGTTTATCTAGCCATACCTCCAAAGCTAACTAAAACCAAAGTGGTCAACTGAACTTATCTGTACCTAAGTTTCAGTACCGCCCATACAGTACAACCGTTTCATTAACATCTCGTATATGTTAATTAATTCTCAAGTAACATTTCATCTATGTTATTTTTCAAGACTTCTCATTTAGTTTCACTACTAAAATTAATACAATTCTCACAATTGTTGTCTTCCCACTTGTGTAATTAAGTTTCGCTACGTAAATTACTATATAGATTTTCTCTATCTAAAGGTGCATTTCGTAATTAAGTTTCACTACTTAACTTACCAGTTCAGTATGTATCTTTAAATACATAATATATATCAATCTACTAATACACATAAGTAGAATATCATCAAGTATATATTACTCTTGGTTCGAAATGATTCATCGACCCGAAGTAAGAATTGGTTCAGAATGATACATCGACCCCAATTATTTATATACACAAATAAATATCTCTTGGTTCGAAATGATTCATCGACCCCAAGTAAGAATTGGTTCGGAATGATACATCGACCCCAAGTGAGAGTTGGTTCGGAATTATCCATCGTCCCCATCTATTTTTAAAAAATATATATATATATATATACACATATTCAGGTTCGGGACTCTTTCATCGCGACACCAGTTCAAGGTTTGGTTCGGCATTTCCCATCGACCCCAAACATATAATAACTTTATGTTAGTTCGAAATGTTTCATCGACCCTATAATAATTGGGTATATAAATAATTAAACCCCGCCTAATCAAAATAGTCAAATTAGTCAAAATTACTCCAATTTTTCACGAACATAACACACATCTTCAATTGGTATCAGTGCCAAATGACCACGTGAATATCATTAACGTTCTTGAGTTGGTCCTTGTCTTATTGTGTGTTTAATGATCTTGATCATTGATCTAGTTTGCTTGTGCTTGAATTGTGACTATGGGTGTTATGATACTAGATTTTGATTTTTCTTATAGTATTAATTCTGGTGATACTAGATATATGATTTTTAGTCAAGGAGATCACATAGATCAATTGGAAGTTCAATTTGACAAGAATATAGTGAAATCATCTCATTTTGGAAATGAATCAAAATTTATTGATGATGATATTGATGAACGTAGTGAAAGTGAAAATGTCAAATTTGTCATGTCAAAACAAATATGTGTAGAATTCTCAACTTCTTAAAATGAAAAGGACGAATGTTAAATTGGATAATCAAGTTAAACTCTAGGGAGGAGAAAAAAAATCTTTTGAAGAGTTTGAAATGGCTAGTTGACTTAAAGTGAAATGTTGAAAAAAAAGGACAAGTTGATTGAATTGACGTGTGATTTAAAATAACATAACCATGATTTAAGACTACATTTTTTTTATTTGACCAGACTAACTAGTTAATAAAGTGTTGAATTCGAAAAACTCAAATTTTCAGAACAATAGAAAAATGATGTCTCTTGAACTTTTAAAAGTGAGGAAAAATCTTTTTTTTAGGAAAGTTCTAAAAGTTCTTTGGAGAAGATTTGAGTCTTTGTAAAATAAACCTGACTTATTATAGAAATTGGAAAACAATTCATATTCATCTCAAGTTAACTCATTGAGTGAATGTTCATCATATGATTCAAAAGAAATCGATTATTTTATTTTGAAGAAAAATGGAAGAAATTTTGCATTCATGATGAAGAAAGATGATGGGGTGTCTTTAGGGAGTGAGGTGAAGAGGAATGGGATAAAAGATTTTTAGAAATAGGACACTTAGTGAATCTTCATCTTGAAGTAGAGAGTTAACATACCTCTATCCCAAGATCTCAATATGAGAGTGATTATGATGGGAATGACCTTCAAAACTATTTTAATGAGCTTTATCAAGAATCTCTGACGTTTAAAGAATCAAACCTCAAATTTTTGAAAAAAATGAACTTGATGATAAAAAGAAAGGTTTGAAAATTTTCAATCAAAATTTTTTGATCTTTTAAATGCTTTTGAAGTTTTGTCAAAATAATGTGGGTCTTTTAAATTATAAAATCCGATCATTTCTAAAGAAAAATAATAATTTGAGATTGATAATTGAATTTTAAAAGTTTCAATTTTAAAATTTGACATTGAAAAGTTTAAACTAGAACTTGAACATGATAAGGATTTGAACATTAAAGTATATGACAAAAAAACATTTTGTTGATAGCATTTTATTGAGTAATTCTCAACCAAAACAGAACATTCATGGGATTGATTTCAATGATTTAAAGCTTAAGAAAAATATTGGGAAAACAAAATTAAATATTGAAATTTAAAATTATTAAAAGTAGGATAAGGTACAAACTCCTATAATTAAAAAGAGGGAGGTTAGGCCTAAATCTAATATTGTTAAAAAGAGATTTCTTTGTACTATTTGTAGTAAGTCAATCGTGTTGCACATTTTTTCTTTTAAAGAAAAAGACATTCAAAAGGCAAAATTGTGAAGAAAGACTTGAGAGTGAATGAGAGAGTGTTTGAAAGATAGAACGTTGTGAGAAGAAATATACCTTTTTGTGAGGTATAAGGCTACACAAATGAAGCTTGAAGGTGCTTGAGAGAGAGAGAGAGAGAGAGAGAGAGAGAGAGAGAGAGAGGGGGGGAGATGCAATAGGTTCATGGTAAATATGCGGCAAGTTTTTCATTGGGATCATTTTAATTAACATTATGGTAAATTTGATAGGTTGATGGATTTATTATTTCATGAGAGAAAAAATGCTAGAGGAGAGTTTCCTAAACCTAAACCTAGACCATATCATGAAATTTGATGGACTGTGCATAGGAATTATAGGAGGAATAAGAGATGGATTCCACAGGTTGATGGTGATTTGCGTAGTAATGCACTAAGGACAAATGCAAAATTTGTTGAACCAAAAATTGAGTTTGTGATAAAAGAGATTACATTTAGAAAAAAGGTTACCTTTGTTCCTCACATTGATCTTAGAGATGGAACACCCATCGTTATCTAGGTAAATAGCTTGCTTAGGGTAACTAGGTTCTTGTAGGTTATCATTCCTAACTCATTCTTCATTTTTGGGGAAAATAAATCTTTGTGGGTGAGTGATTTCCAATTGGTATGTTATTTCATGTTTGGTTGAGGACTCTTTGCATATGTGCATTTTCGTTCTATGACTTGTTTCTATATTAAACATGATTTTGTAAATATATGCATCATTTTTATTCAAAAATCCTAAAAGATCTTGTGTTTATTCGTCATACGTATTGTGGTCAAGTCTTCGATTTATACTAATTTAATGATAAATTTAACTTTAATGATGATAAATTAATTCTAAACCATTTGGTGTATCAAGCTTAATCAATTCAATTGCTTGGTTGAAATTCTTGTAATAAATCATGATTGATAAATTTCTTGATATCTATGGTATTTATTTCACACTACTTATCACTTATTACATATGACATTTATCATGTTGATATTTATTTTAGTGCATAGCTTGTTCATGATCAAATCCTTCAGGTCTTATTGGTGTTTTGTTAGTCCATTTGCGATTCTTTCTATGAAGGATTTGAAAAATGAATGTTTTCAAAATAATTGATAATGTCTACTAAAGTGGTTGCACCCATTTTGGAAATTCAATTATTTTTGGGTTGGTGATATCTAGGATTGTGAAAAACCAATCAATGGTAAAAACCAAAATATGCTAAAAAGGAGCCATTAGCCAAGAGCTTTAACAAGCATGAAAAACCAGTTAGGGCTTAACATTTCTAAATGAATTTTTCTATTTAGCTATAATTGAGAATATTTTTATCAACAAATGCTTGAGTGAGTAAATGTCTTGAAACTATCATTTTGAGTTCAAAAGGATATTGATGTAATAATTTTCTTTTAAGCATCATTTGTAATTTATTACATGAATTGATTACATGTATTCATGTTGATTTTGCATTATTTTTTGTCATGTGAATCATACCTTGATTTATATTACAAATTTGCAAAATATTGATTTTATGAGAATATTATGCCTATGATGTTAAATTGATCGAATTTGAGTTAAATATGTTTTTCTCCATTTTTTAATCAAGATTTAGATGAAATATTTGTGACAAATTAATTAATCATGAGTTTTCTAATATTAAGCACCCTCTACATGCTTTGTTTTTTCATTTGTATATATGTGTGTGTGAGTTGTGGATTTTATCCTATTTTTTTATTTTATTCCAAATTTGATGTTTTTAAAGTCAAAATGAATGATTTTTCATACATTTGCATCAATGAATTATTGTCCTAATTTCCAAAGAAAAACATGAGGAAGGTGGGTACCATCATCATATATATAGTAATTTGGATAGAGGATGCAAGGATTACAATGATTTATAAAATAGTAAGACTAAGTTTTTCAGAATGGAAAGGAAGAGGAGTCGACATACAGAGCCATGAGTCTTTTACTGCCGTATGCAATTTTGTCCTCAAAGAAGATGAGGAGAGATAAAACCAGTGTTGGGGCTCTAACCTCGAGAAAGATAGAGGTTGAAGGTACACCGGGTAGGTAAGAAGAGTTTGTATGAGCCTCACAAAATGATATGTTTGAGGTTTAATTAGCTGACAAGGGATTCAAAGTACTGGGATTCAAGATGTTAAGTTAGAATGTTCTGGAGTTTTTAGTCTTAACTGGTATTTTCCTTTATTTTCATTCAAACAACTTAAAAAACTATCCATTCAAATGAATACATATGCACAATTGTGACTCTTTACCGTGCGGACATTGCTTTTTTTTATTGGTACATTGTATTGGTTATTAGTGGCTTCTGGTTTATTCGTACTTATGTTTCTAGTAACATTATAATTTATACACGGTACACTTTTGTATTAGAGCTTGTACCTTGATTATCTTCTTAGAGCTTTCATGATGTTGTCATTGATAATATTATTGTCTCTTAGAGCTTTATATGTTCTATAGGACTATTTTCGAGTACCATTTTTCATGCTTTGTATGACCTAGGTAGTTCGAGTGAGTGATGAAACATGGATTATTATTTGGATTGTTCCTATTTAGGTTTCGATTGAGTTTCTGAGTTGATATTGTGCTTATCACATTAGTATATTGCTATTTCAATCTTTGATACACCTTTTCCCTTGTCGATTTTACTTGTCTCTACTAATTTTTTTATGTGTTTGTCTTGACTAGTTCTTGATACTTTATCATTGGTATTGTCTCATATGTACGATCACATGTTCCATTCTCACATGTCTCTATGATAGGATCCTATGTTCACATGCTCACATGTTCTTATATGATATTCCTGATATCTTGTTTTTTTGTACTTACTATCATCATGTTTCGCATAATTTTAACATGGCATATGTGCCCTGGTTTGCCATGTTCATTCATGATTTGCTTCTTGAATGAATATCTTTATAGGGAGTATGATTAGAACTTGGATTATATATTCTTATTTTACATATTATTTGATTGTGGATATAGTGTTATTTCCTATTTTATAAGCTAAAAGTTTATTCAAATAGATGCGAAGGAAAAACAACTTTTCCCTCGGGGCTCATAAGCGACTGAGAAAAACAACAAACGACAAATATTTTCTAGGCTTAAAACTAGATGGAGGAGGCCTAAGATTATATTTATGAAAACATTTATCCTCCTTGATTAATGCCAAAAAATCCTATGTTCGCCCTTTTTCACTCGAGTTTTCAACTAAAGAACTACCCATTAATTTAGAGCCTTGAAACAATTTGGTCATAATTGGAGATGCGCCCTCATCAACACCGTCATGTACTAAGTGAGGATTTTTTTCTCCATGCCTAAAGTCATACAGTCATTTTCACAAACACTTCAAGGTGTTTCTTTTTCTTTTCTAGGTCTCACATCATGATTCTTATTCATTGTTAATAGCATGTCATTTCTACTACCAGTTGGTGTATGATATCGTATCATTCTCCTGCTTTATCATTGGTTGTTTTGCTCTTATCATTGATATCGTGTGATTTATTATTGTGAATGTCATATGTGTTTGATGGGAATTAGAGATTTTTTGCATATTTGTATATCCATTGGTAGTTACTTGTTGATACCTTGTTTTTCTATTCCGTTTGGTACTCAGGTGATTGGATATTCGTACCTTATTCTTTTGTATTTAATGCTTGGATATTTGGATGATTGTGTGGAATGATAATTTACATTTACTCTTTGCCTACCATTGAGTTATACTAGTTCTTATGGTAAACTATGTTACCTATATATTTCTATCCTCAATTGGTCCATTCTCAATTGGTCATTCTTGTACTTATATTTATATATCCATGCCTTGTATATGATCTCATTCTAGTTAGACTGTTTTATATCACATATCCTCCATCCATGATTATTGATTGATATCATTCATTTACTAGTTCTTTTTTTAGATTCATATGATAATACACTTGTATATGCTTCTTGTGTATTCCTTTATTATATTTATGGTATTTAACATGCTTTTCTAGATCTTCCTTCCCTAGTTATCTATGTCATTGTGATCTTTCTTACCATGTTATATTCATTGTCTATGCTATATTTTTTCTCTTTGTCTTTTCATGAAAAAACAGTGGAGAATAATTTTCTTGTGTCCTATGTGCCAAAAAGAGGGATCTATCAAAAAGGGGGAGAAATATCTATAATAGGGGGGTATAACTTGTAAGGAGATATATAATAATTATTTTTTGAATAGATATTAGATAAATTTTTTATACCTCACATGTTTACATGCTTTATTTCTTTTAGATCACTTTGATATTATCAGAGGATTCCCAAGTAGGGGGTTCTCTTTGTGCACGTGATTGCCTGCATGATGTCGTTTGCTATTTCATATGAGTTTTGCCTTATCATTGATGATTTCAACTCTAGCCCATGTTCAGACACGCATTTTTCATTGTTGTTTGATCTTATGTATTTTGTACATTATCTTCCTACAACTTTCACTATATGGCTAGTGAGGAGTGAGTCTTGTCGGGGTAATAAGATCATTTTTGGTTTTGGCGGTTTTTCCACGGAATAGCCAAAGGGGGTGATTGAAAATGTAATTTTTTAATTTAAATTAGTTGTCTTATTATCATGTGAGTGTGCGCCTCTCGATGGTAACTACCCAAATAAAAATTAATTCTCCTAATTCAGGAAAATATTTCTTAAATTATTATTATAAATGAGTTTCACGATCCAAAATTCTACGTGACAAAATATTTGACTAAGTTTTAGAATCTTCGAGTTTTATTTTCTTTAATCGAGACAAAAATTCTAAAAGATACGAATTGAGTAAAATAAGAACAAGATAGGATATACGAGGGAAAATCCCAGTAACGTGAGCCGATAAAAATGGTACTTAAACTATGGTAATGTCTTACAACTAGAAGAAATGAACTTACAACATCACAACTCTACAATCGATTTGACACAATTTCTCACCATATTCTGCATAGAGAGTGCCAACCGCTGGTGTGCATTTCACAACTGTGACACGTTTTATTTCGCAACCAATGCCTTCAAATCTATAACTAAACTTTTCTTCTTTAAAGTGGAAGAAACTTTTGTTCCTAGATGAAACCTTCAATCAACCAAAATGATACATCAATGATCTTTGAGGGAATCCTATAGATATGTGTGTTAGGGTGTTTGCAAAGGCGTGATGCTTTAAACCTCAAAACGAGTTTTTCCAAGATGAGGAAGAAAAAATATTTACTCTCTCATGAAGATTAGATTTTGAACACAAGGTGAGTATATATACCTCTATTAAAAATAATGGCTTGAAAGAACTCAAAGAAGAGGATTGAAAAAATGTGCAACTAAATATATGAAATGTTTCGATTAGCAAAAGTATTTTTTCAAAGCTCTCACTATTGGTTTAGAAGAGTAAATAACATACTAACTTATAATCTTTTGATTTGAAAAGGTTTAAAGGCACAAATGCTAGGTGTGACACTCTTAAAGTATCAAATAATCACATCAGGGGTCTAAGTTACCTAAGAAAATTATACTTGACACACTAACCAAAACAATCTTTAAGAAAAATCTTGCACAAAAGTGAATTTCAACATTGTTAGGTGCGTTTCGCTACAGTGTCACTAAAGCAAGAAATTACGACATTGTAGCAATCCTAAAGTGATCTAAGTCGTGACAAAGTCCAGTCATTTTTCATAGGGACACAAGAAATCAAGGAGACAATGTCGATGTAATGAGGAAGACCATCATTTTACAATGCACTTTGCGCCATTGTCCCTAATTTTTAATATGGACAAGGAAACATCAGCAACACGCTTTTTCTTTAGCAAGAAAATCCATCATTGTGGCGAGGCAGGTTGCTCGCGTGCCTAGAAAATTTTATCGAACTCAAAGTATATTGTTTCACCCATGAACATAGATATTTAAAATACACAAAAATATGATTTTTTTTAAAATAGATTTTTTTCCATGAAAACTAGATTTTCATGTGTATTTGACAAAATTACAAAAACAAGGTTAATTAAAAAAGATTTTTCAATTATTAAAGTAGATTAACCAAGGTGAATCTATGTCCGCTAAGTTTGATACCTTTTCCAATGTGGTGTACTTTAGGTTTGGCATTAATTGAATCTGGTTGGTTGATAAATATTTTCGATGACCTCTTGGACAAAGACTCAAATATGTTCTGGCCAAGGAATTTAAGAAATATATTCCATGGAGAACATTGAGTATACTATACTCTTACATCCTATTAATACATTTGATTCGTTGAGTAATTCAAGTCACATAGACTTGCTTTTATATATGTGTAAGGCACAGTCATTTGAGATAGAATGAATCTTTCAAGATTGAAAATTTTGCAAGCTTCTCATTTAAGGGATTCCATTGCCAGACATTCATATTGAAATGAAGAGTATATAGTTTTAATATATTCTGAATTCATTATAACTAAGCACACGTGTACATTTTTCTAAAAGTTTCACTTTGTTTGGAAAGTGTGTGAGGATTTTACAACAAAGGTAAACAAGTGTTTTATAAACAGGTTCAGTTGTTTTTAAACTGAATTTTACTATTTTGGGAATTAGTCATGCTTTGGTTGAACATTTAAATCTTTTTAAGGCTATTGTGTTGTGATCATTTGCAAGGCCTCACTTTAGGCCTGCGCACATGGCACCCATTCGCATGACTTTATTTTCATCCCGTGTGCATGACTTGCCCATGATTTCCACACCAGACAAAATCGTGCGCACGACTAGATCTAATCGTGCGCACGGATGACCCAAATTTTGAACTTTTCTTATAAATAGGAAATTTCCTCCATTTTAAATAGATCTGAATACTTCATAACTAAAACACATATTTGATTATTTGTCAAAATTTACGATTTCCTTCCTATAAAATAAAACCTAGATTTATACTTTTGAGAGAGAATTGAATGTGTTTTGCTTCAAAATCATATAGCCTATTCAAATCAAATCAATCTTCCTTTGAATTGTATGATCATTTCTTCCTAAATATAAAAGGAGGAGACACTGCGATTTTTTAGGGAAATCGAAGTGTGGTGCCACTTCCAAGGAAGAGAGTGGACTTCTTCATTCATGGCATGGAGGTCGTTGCGGATTTTCATTGTCTATGGGGAAGAGTTACAAGGTTCATGAGTAACTACATGAGAGTACTTATGTGAGAGGTATATTCATTCCTTGCCTAAAAATGTTTTCCAATTAGAAATGAAAATTGGAGTGCATCGAAGTTTTTTATACCCCTAGATGGGGGTTTTTCATCGTAAATAAGTATTGTTTGAGATGATGATTGTTTTATATTCATATGCACACATTTAATCACACACATCACTTGGATCTAATTTAAATATAGTGAATTTGATTAAAATGAACTTAGGCGTGTTAGATTTAGTTTTTTTCATCTAGATTTACCTAATTATATTGTTGTGCAAGTTAATCAAATCTTTGAATAATAAATATTATAATACTTGTGTTGAGTAACTTATATATACAAGAGAATTTATTTAATATCAAAAATTGCTCATAAGATGTCTTCAAACCTATTCACCCCCTTCAAGTTTGATGTGTGTTCTACTCACGCACGTAACACACAACTTTAAGTATGTATCACGAACCATGAATCCGAATATGACATTCAATAACTAGAAGCCTATTATCTGACGAAAGGAATAAAGCTTAACTATTCATCACCGCATCTCCCACTAACTAATCGTGTAAAAACTCATAAACTCTCATATCCCTTTTATATATCATATGCCTTAAAAGTTTTTCTATTAAAAGAATACTTGTGTCAAATAACGCACCTCGGGAATATATATATATATATATATATATATATATATATATATGTATATATATATATATATCTATATAATAATGTAAGAAACTTATGTATGTCATAAGTGTGACACCTCGACTAATTAAGTACCGGGTAGCTACTCCTTTATTAAATCAATACAAAATGCTAAGTTGGTTCAGTTAATAGCATCACTGTCGAAAATATTTTAATGATTACTAACCACCTAGTATTTAAAAAGTAAGTTGCCAAATTTTAAATTAAGTCTGATTAACATACAGTACAAGAATAATGAAGGAATAACAACCATTCACCATAACGAAGCAATAGATTAACCAACAAAATAATAAGTCTGGAGGAAAACTCCTCACAACAATCCCACAACTGAAGTAAGTAAAACAATATATCCTGAATTAATTACATGCCAAATGTCTGAAAATATGAAATAGGAAATGTTTCTAATAGAAATGGGCGACATGCCCTATAACTGATGAAAGCTGAAATATAGAGTCAAGAATAATGAAGCATCTACAAGCAAAGTCCTGTAACTTCCACAAACAGCTACAGCTCGTCACCTGAATGAGAATCCTAAGCATGGTGTCCTTGTGGCTGGGCACCTAAAATGGTTTTACAAAAAAAAAATAGATTTCAAAGCAAACGGGTCAGAGCCCGAAAGTGGAGAGTATTTTAAAATAGCAAGTGCTTTAATAACATTAAAACAATGAATGCAAAATACATGTTAGGACGTGCACTCACATGAAATACTCACCTCTCAACTAAATGTGCACTCTTACCGTAGCACCCATCTAAATGATATTAATGACTAACTAAACCGTAATAAGTTCTACCCCTTACTACTCGATTCTCATTATGCATTCTATCGTTAACAACTAAATAGAGGGCGTTACTTAAACTTGGATTCTCAATTATTAGCAATACAATTCTCTACCGGTTATTCCGTTATAATTTCTCCAAACATTACCATAATTATACTCATAATACTTAACATGAAAGTTCTCATTATTTAAGTGTATATTATTCACGTCATAAATATACAATACAAGCACCCCGACACTAAGCTGCGGTGCACACATACTCTGCTATCCATCCCGGTACATCACGTACATAAGGATCACGCATTCCGAATCTCTCAGGAATCGTTCTCAGATAACAACAATCACAAACAATGGAGGCGAACACAGTCACATCACATGGTTCACGCACATGCCTATGCTCCCACGATCAGCAGACTTATTAATATCCCAATAAGCCCTTCTCTGACCTATGTTCTAGAGGTACCTATCTAAATCCAGGCAACACAAAGATTAGAGGTTCCTAAGCGAACGTAAACCTCCCGTGATAGCAACTATGGTAGGTATGGCATACACATAAAATCATATACATATACTAAGTATGCTCACCTCTTAGTAATCACCATAATTTATTTGTGGTACACTTCTCATTCTCGTACCGACTCATAATGTTACACAATTTACATATTCTTGGTTAATATAATTATTCAAGCCGTCAATTGTTCTCATGTCGTAATAGACACTCACGTCCTAATCCATAATTTCCATTTGGTTCAAATCACACTTGTATGTATTACTCCTCATTATATCCCAAATATCCCAACTATATCAATTTATCATCAAGGGAATGTTATCTCTACAATTAAACAAGGTTACGGGACACACGAAATCAAAGCAGGCCAAAAAGCCTAAACTGTCTGCTCATTAGAAGTCTCGTTCTAACGAGGCTGTTCGAACGAGAGTTCGTTCGAACGAAGTGGGACTTCTAACGATATCTCGTTCGAATGAAAGTCATCGAATGAACATCCCCCTCGTTAGAAGTCAAACTGTCAACTCGTTAGAAGCTCGTTCGAACGAGCTCGTTCGAACGACCTAGGCAGGTCTTCTAACGAGAGGCCACTTTCGAGCCCAGATTTTCCTATTCTCATTTTTCCATCTTTTCTTCACCTCTAATCTCATCTAAACATCAATCCAACAATTGTTCAAGGTTTCCAATTATTCCTAAACACACTTAGGTCATATACTAACGTGTTTTGTGGGGTTAATTCATCCTAAACATTATCCAAATATCAAAACTCTACATTTTTCACCAATCTCAAGAACATGAACCCTAGAAATTTTAGATCATCAATGAGCCTAATAAAATCCGTTTTTGTAACACAAAAATTAGTAATTCTTTTAGTTCAATCATCCAATAACATTTCTACATGCAAACCTATATCCAAAAATTAAATTTATAACTCCAATTTTATGGGTTTTTATTAATCTCCCAAACAAATGAAATTTTAGAATTGTCTAAGCATGGAAGAAACATTCACTGCAAAATAATGTAAATTAAACCACTTGCCTTATGTATTTCTCTGATTTGATGTTGAAGATGAATTGTTCTCTCTCTAACTGCAGGATTTCTCCTCTCTTTTCTCTCTACAAGCTCTTCTTCTCCAAGGTGACAATGGTGGCTAGGGTTTGCCTTAGGAAATTCTTGGAACTAATTCTAATAACCCTCGTAGCCCATTAGGTCATTAGGTGTAGTTAGTGGGTTTAGTGGGTAATTACCAAATCAGATTTTTATTTTCTAATTTTCGTGGGTTTTAATTCCCAAAATTCCAAAATTACCAAGCTACCCTTATAATTTGCCGGTATGGCCTAAAAATGTCCCGGGACCCAAACTAAACCCACGGCTAGTGTTTTCTGACTATTTCGGCCCTTCCGGACGCGTTGGCGCACTCAAAACGACCATACGGTTAATAGAAATAAAATTCACTTTTTAGTTAAAATAATTATATTCCTGACGCGACTGTCACACGCGTCTCAACAAAGTTTCCCGAATTGTCGTAATCAATCTCACGACAATTTGATAATTCAATATTCATATATAGCCATATATACTCATTAAAATCAAATACCAACTCGCATCTCGCTAGTATTTTAATCCGGATTAATTTGCAATTAATACACATTTAATTCAATTAATCCCATAAATAAATATTACAAAAATACGGGGTATTACATACTTCCCCCCTAATAACAGAATTTCGTCCCGAAATTCGGAACTAGAACGTACCTGGTAAGAACAACTCCGAATAACGTTCGCATATCTCATCCTCGCGCTCCCATGTGGACTCCTCGACATTATGATGTCGCCACTGAACACGCACTAACGGGACTATCTTTTACCGCAGTTTCCGCTCACTTTGGTCCAAAATAGCAATCTGCCCCTCCTCGTAGGAGCTATCAGGCTGGAGATCGATGTCCTCCAAGGCAATGTGAGAATGAGCCAAATCGTCCCTAAGATATTTTCTTAGTGAGGAAATATGAAACACATCGTGAATCCGATGCAAATGCTCCGGTAACCCAAGCCTATACGTAACAGGTCCAATCCGCTCAATAATAGGAAATGGTCCCACATATCTTGGTGCCAACTTACCTTTCTTCCCGAAACGCATAATCCCCTTCACAGGAGATACTCTGAGCAAAACCTGGTCCCCCACTTCAAATTCCCTGAAGGACCTCTTCGCATCAGCATAGCTCTTCTGCCTGTCTTGAGCTACCCGAATGCGACTCCGAATTAATTCTATCCTCGCCGAAGTATCCTGAATCACTTTCGACCCAAGTAGTTTGTTGTCCCCCACCTCCAACTAGCATGCTGGGGAACGACAAGTTCTACCGTACAACGCCTCAAATGGAGCCATGCCAATGCTGAACTGGTAGGAGTTGTTGTAAGCAAACTCTACCAGTGGAAGGTACTGCTCCCATCCACCCCCGAAATCAATGATGCACATACGCAACATGTCCTCCAACATCTGGTTTGTATGCTCGGTCTGCCCATCGGTCTGCGGGTGATATGCCGTACTCAATCGCAATTCCGTGCCCATGGCCTCCTGAAAACTTTCCCAAAACCGTGAAACAAATATCTTGTCTCGGTCATACACGATATTTAGGGGCACACCGTGAAGTCTCACTATTTCTGCAATAAAGAGCTGGGCATACTGTCCCGTGGTGTAGTCTGTCCTTACGGGTAGAAAATGAGCGACTTTGGTCAACCTGTCCACAAATACCCAAATGGAGTCGTGACCTCTCTGTGACGTAGGCAACCCCGTGATAAAGTCCATGGATATGCTCTCCCACATCCACGTCGGGACCTCCAATGGATGTAGAAGTCCTGCCGGTCTCTGATGATCCACTTTTACTAGCTGACAAGTGGCGCATTTCAAAACAAACACGGTAATATCTCTCTTCATCTCGCTCCACCAATACTGGCGTCTCATGTCTTGGTATATTTTGTCCCCACTGGGATGTACCGCGAACCGTAAGCCGTGCGACTCTGCCAACACCTCATACCGCAATTCCTCCCCTTTCGAAACTACCAATCTCCCATTGAAGCGTAATCCCCTGTCGGAGCTAACGGTATAGGACTCGGATCCTTCTGCTAGTAATCGAACTATCTGCTCCTGACAGAACGAGTCATCTGCTTGTGCCTTTACCACTCTCGTGACAATCTGTGGTGTAACAGTCATCACCGACATGAATGATCGGGCCACTGCATCCTGATGTCCCAATTCCTTCCACTTGGCCTTCCACACCCCTGCCACCTCATCTACTGGCCTACGGCTCAACGCATCTGCTACCATGTTAGCCTTCCCCGGGTGATACTGGATATCAAACTGATAATCCTTCACAAACTCAAGCCACCTTCGCTGCCACATATTCAACTCCTTTTGCGTGAATAGGTACTGTAGGGACTTTTGGTCTGTGAACAATCTAAATTTCTCCCCCAAAAGATAATGTCTCCAAATTCGAAGGCCAAATACAACTGCAGCCAACTCCAAGCCATGGGTGGGGTAATTTTTCTCGTGAGGCTTAAGATTACGGGAAGCATAAGCTATGGCCTGACTCTCCTACTGCAATACACCTCCAAGTCCTTGCAAGGACGCATCGGTGTAGACTAGATACTCAACTCCCGGTCTCGGCAATGCTAACACAGGTGCTGAGGTCAGCTTGTCCTTCAACTCATCGAATACCAACTGACAGGCATCACTCCAGATGAACGACACACCCTTACGAGTCAGATGTGTCAAAGGACCCGCTATCTTTGAAAATCCCCGAATGAACCTCCTGTAGTATCCTGCTAGTCCCAAGAAACTACGGATCTCCGTCGGTGTCGTGGGCTGTCCCCACTCCCTCACAGCGGATACCTTCCCTGGATCAACAGATATCCCCCGATCGGAAATAATATGCACCAAAAACTGAACCTCTTTCAGCCAAAACCCGCACTTCTCATATTTTGCATACAACTCGTTCTGATGTAGCGTCTGCAAAACCTGCCTCAAATGCTCTGCGTGCTCCTCCTCTGTCTGGGAGTAAACCAGAATATCATCAATGAAGACAATGATGAACTGATTAAGGAACTCTCTGAACACCCTATTCATCAAGTCCATAAACACTGCTAGAGCGTTGGTTAAACCAAAAGGCATAACCCGAAACTCGTAAGAACCATATCTCGTTAAGAACGCAGTCTTCGAGACGTCCTCCTCCCTGATACGCAACTGATGGTATCCCGATCGCAAATCAATCTTTGAGAAGAAAGAAGCTCCCCTCAACTGGTCAAATAGGTCATCGATTCGAGGCAACGGATACTTATTCTGTATCGTGACCTTGTTCAACTCCCGGTAGTCCACACATAATCTCAATGAACCATCCCTCTTCTTAACGAACAACACAGGGTCAGCCCACGGTGAAGTACTCCTCCGTATAAACCCCTGACCCAACAACTGCTCAATCTGAACCCGTAACTCTCTCATCTGAGTTGGAGCCATACGGTACGGTGCGCGTGCCATAGGTCTCGTATCTGGAAATAAGTCTATGACAAAGTTTATCTCTCGACTGGGGGGTAAGCCTGGTATCTCCTGAAACACATCGGAATACTCCCTGACAAATGGGATCGAATCTAAAGGAATCACAACCTCCTTGGAGGTATCCTCCTCTATGTAATACAAATGAGCGGTCGAGCCTCCCTCTGGGCGAGGCATCGCCACTACAAACATCTCTTGCCCCGGAATGGCAAAAATAATGCTCCCACCGAAGCAATCAATCATGGGTCTATAAGCTGCGAGCCAATCCATACCGATAATCACATCGTGCTCATGCATATCTAATACCAACATGTCTGCAGGTAATACCAAACTACCAATCTCTACCCCCACTCCCCGACATATAAAGAAAATAAGTGACCCACTCCCCAATGGTGAGTCTACACACGTCACTGTTCTCTCTGCTGTGGCCAACAACCCTAAGGCTTTCGTAAAATGAGTAGCTATAAAGCAATGCATTGCTCCCGTATCAAACAAAACCCGACCCATAGTACCATGGATAGGAAACATACCCTCAATCGCGGGTGGTTCCTGTGGAGCTGCTGCCTGGTGGACGTTATAGACACGTCCATACTGTAACTGCCCCTGCTGCACTGGAGCTGCTGGAATGGCTGGTAGTGCTGGCACCTGGGCTGGAGCTAGGAGGGAAGGTGGAAAAAGTGGCCTATGTGGCTCATGTCGAGCACCCTGCTGCTGCTGCGGGGCCCTGCCCCTGTCAGGACAGTCCTAGCATTTATGGCCAGTCTTGCCACAAACGTAACACTTCCCCGGGAAGTTCCCCCCTCTCTGTCCCTGCTGTCCCCGGCCCTGGTGGCCGTTACCGTTCCTCCCCTGTCCCTGTTGGCCCTGTTGAAACTACTGCTGTTGACAATTTTGACCCTGCTGGCCCTGATGGCCGTTCGGACCCTGATGGCCCTGCCGAAAACCTCCCTGTCCGTGCCTGAAATTTCCCGATTTGAACCTCTTGTGATCCCATGCTGGGAACCCTGATCACCCTGCCTATAATGACCCTGAGCTGATTGTGCCCCGTTGGCACCATTTCCTCCAGCCCTGCCCTGATGGCTGGACTCTCCCGATCTCTTGCCCTCAGCCATGTGAAAGCGGTGATCCTGGCAGTGTAACAGTGCAGCGTTAACCACATCAGAGTAAGTGGTCAACGATAGGTTCCCCAATAAATGTTGATGGATTCTCCAAGTCAACCCGTCTGTAAACTTTTGGATCTTCTTCTCCTCTATCGGTATCTCATCCGGAAAAATATTCAACAGATTTGTAAATTCGGCCTCATACTCGGCCACAGTCTTACCTTCCTGCTTAAGATTCATCAACTTCCTCCTCATTTCCGTGTGAACAGCTGACAGAAAATACTTGCGGTCGAACCGCACTCAAAACTCCTGGATAGTGAGAGTATCTCTCTCCTCCACGGTGGTAATAGACTCCCACCACTGCAGTGCAGACCCCACTAGCTTAAAGGTAGCTAGTATCTGCTTCTGGACATCGGTGCACTCATACATCCTCAAGTGCCGCTGAATGTCTTTCCTCCACTAACTAGATACCACAACATCGGAGCTACCTGCGAACTCCGGAGGGTGTGCTTTCTGAAAAGCATCACGTACACGTTCCCAAGCAGACGGGAATGCATGTGCCTGAATTGGCGCGGCTACCGGTGCCTGAGGTTGTGCCTGCTGAACTACGGCTAGTGCGGCATTTACCGCCTGGGCCACAATGGCTGCAACCTCGGCGGCATTCATCGTGCCCTGAACTGGTGCGGGCTGTGGTTCTGGCGTTGCATCCCTGGGAACCCTTTGTGCACATCGTGGAGGAATTCTGAAACAAGAATAAAGTTTATAAGTTCGCAATTATAAACTCAAAATATATGAAGAACGTAGCATATACAAGAGAATACAACAGTCCTAAAATATAGGGCTCTACATCAAAGAAAGCTCAGCAGAAACATAATAAGCCGTGCAGATCCTAAGGACACTTGAACCTGATGCTCTGATACCACCTGTGACACCCCGACTAATTAAGTACCGGGTAGCTACTCCTTTATTAAATCAATACAAAATGTCAAGTTGGCTCAGTTAATAGCATCACTGTCGAAAACATTTTAATGATTACTAACCACCTAGTATTTAAAAAGTAAGTTGCCAAATTTTAAATTAAGTCTGATTAACATACAGTACAAGTATAATGAAGGAATAACAACCATTCACCATAACGAAGCAATAGATTAACCAACAAAATAATAAGTCCGTAGGAAAACTCCTCACAACAATCCCACAACTGAAGTAAGTAAAACAATATATCCTAAATTAATTACATGCCAAAAGTCTGAAAATCTGAAATAGGAAATGTTTCTAATAGAAATGGGCGACATGCCCTATAACTGATGAAAGCTGAAATATAGAGTCAAGAATAATGAAGCGTTTATAAACAAAGTCCTGTAACTTCCACAAACATCTACAGCTCGTCACCTGAATGAGAATCCTAAGCATGATGTCCTTGTGGCTGGGCACCTAAAATGGTTTTACAAAAAAAATAGATTTGAAAGCAAACGGGTCAGAGCCCGAAAGTGGAGAGTATTTTGAAATAGCAAGTGCTTTAATAACATTAAAACAATGAATGCAAAATACATGTTAGGACGTGCACTCACATGAAATACTCACCTCTCAACTAAATGTGCACTCCTACCGTAGCACCCATCTAAGTGATATTCATGACTAACTAAACCATAATAAGTTCTACCCTTTACTACTCGATTCTAATTATGCATTCTAGCGTTAACAACTAAATATAGGGCGTTACTTAAACTTGGATTCTCAATTATTAGCAATACAATTCTCTACCGGTTATCCCGTTATAACTTCTCAAAACATTAACATAATTATACTCATAATACTTAACATGAAAGTTCTCATTATTTAAGTGTATATTATTCACGTCATAAATATACAATACAAGCACCCCGACACTAAGCTGCGGTGTACACATACTCTGCTATCCATCCCGGTACATCACATATAAAAGGATCATGCATTCCGAATCTCTCAGGAATCATTCTCAGATAACAACAATCACAAACAATGGAGGCGAACACAGTCACATCACATGGGTCACGCACATACCTACGCTCCCACGATCAGCAGACTTATTAATATCCCAATAAGCCCTTCTCTGACCTATGTTCTAGAGGAACCAATCTAAATCCGGGCAAGACAAGGATTAGAGGGCCCTAAGCGAACGTAAACCTCCCATGATAGCAAGTATGGTAGGTATGTCATACACATAAAATCATATACATATACTAAGTATGCACACCTATTAGTAATCACCATAATTTATTTTTGGTACACTTCTCATTCTCGTACCGACTCATAATGTTACACAATTTACATATTCCTGGTTAATATAATTATTCAAGCCGTCAATTGTTCTCACGTCATAATAGATACTCACGTCCTAATCCATAATTTCCATTTGGTTCAAATCACAGTTCTATGTTTTACTCCTCATTATATCCCAACTATATCAATTTATCATCAAGGGAGTGTTATCTCTACAATTAAACAAGGTTACGGGACATGCGAAATCAAAGCAAGCCAAAAAGCCTAAACTGTCTGCTCGTTAGAAGTCTCGTTCGAATGAGGTTGTTCGAACGAGAGTTCGTTCGAACGAAGTGGGCCTTCTAACGAGATCTCATTCGAACGAAATTCATCGAACGAACATCCCTCTTGTTATAAGTCAAACTGTCAACTCGTTAGAAGCTCGTTCGAACAAGCTCGTTCGAACGACCTGGGCAGGTCTTCTAACGAGAGGCCACTTTCGAGCCCAGATTTTCCTATTCTCGTTTTTCCATCTTTTCTTCACATCTAATCTCATCTAAACATCAATACAAAAATTGTTCAAGGTTTCCAATTATTCCTAAACACACTTAGGTCATATACTAACGTGTTTTGTGGGGTTAATTCATCCTAAACATCATCCAAATATCAAAACTCTACATTTTCCCCCAATCTCAAGAACATGAACCCTAGAAATTTTAGATCATCAATGAGCCTAATAAAATCCGTTTTTGTAACACAAAAAGTAGTAATTCTTTTAGTTCAATCATCCAATAACATTTCTACATGCAAACCTATATCCAAAAATTAAATTTATAACTCCAATTTTAAGGGTTTTCATCAATCTCCCAAACAAATGAAATTTTAGAATTGTCTAAGCATGGAAGAAACATTCACTGCAAAATAATGTAAATTAAACCACTTGCCTTGTGTATTCTCTGATTTGATGTTGAAGATGAATTGTTCTCTCTCTAACTGCAGGATTTCTCCTCTCTTTTCTCTCTACAAGCTCTTCTTCTCCAAGGTGACAATGGTGGCTAGGGTTTGCCTTAGGAAATTCTTGGAACTAATTCTAATAACCCCCGTAGCCCATTAGGTCATAAGGTGTAGTTAGTGGGTTTAGTGGGTAATTACCAAATTAAATTTTTATTTCCTAATTTTCGTGGGTTTTAATTCCCAAAATTCCAAAATTACCAAACTACCCTTATACGTTGCCGATATGGCCTAAAAATGCCCCGGGACCCAAACTAAACCCCCGGCTAGTGTTTTCTGACTATTTCGACCCTTCCGGATGCGTTGGCGCAGTCAAAACGACCATAAGGTTAATAGAAATAAAATTCACTTTTTAGTTAAAATAATTATATTCCTGACGCGACTGTCACACGCGTCTCAACAAAGTTTTTCGAATTGCCGTATATAAATCTCACGACAATTTGATAATTCAATATTCATATATATCCATATATACTCATTAAAATTAAATACCAACTCGCATCTCGCTAGTATTTTAATCCGGATTAATTTCCAATTAATACACATTTAATTCAATTAATCCCATAAATAAATATCACAAAAATACGGGGTATTACAATAAGATGCAAAGATGACATCACTTAGATGAATTTATTTTGTCCTTCCTATTTTATCCTTCCAAATTTTGTTTTCCCCCTCTTTTTTCACTTATCAAATTGATACTACAATTCAAAATTAAGGGTAATTTGGTCAAAATTACTTCATGAATTTGTCCACTCTCTCGCATCTCACACAAACATCCCTTTCTCCCCTTTTAACCCATTCTGTAATCAGCAACCCCAAAAACCCTACCTCAAACCTCAACCCTTTTTCCCCCACTACTTTAGCCATCGTCGCACCTGCCTTCACGTTGCCTCTCCTCTTTATCTCTTCGGCTTCTCTTAGGTCTCCTTGCTTGTCAGGTGGCTTCTCTCAGATTATTTTTTTGCTCTTCTTTGTTTATATGGATTTGAAACTAAGTTTTTTTCTTCTTTATTATGATTTTAGGAATCAATATATGAATTTAAAGCTAATTTATGTTGTTCTACTACTATTGTTTTAGTTAACCTTCTTCATCTACATATCAATCGTTTTAGACGTAAATTTTTTCATTTAGTGTTGTTTCATATTGGGTTAAATCATTGGATTTCATATCCATCTAAGTTTAAGTGTTGTTTGTATTTGTTTTGTTGAGTTGATATAATCCCCTGCTTTAACTAACCTTCTTCATCTACATCTCAATGTTGATTTAGGTTCATGTGTTGATTTAATCCATTATTCTTGAAAATGTTGGGGTTGAAAATGTTCAGTTCATTGAATCATCTGAAAATGTTGTCAAAAATAGTTTAATCATTTAATCGCTTAATCAGTTGGCTAATTAGTTGAAAATCATTTAATCGGTTTAATCGTTTAACCAGTTGAAAATCATTTAATCAGTTTGAGAAATTTCATTTATGTTCCATGATTTGTTACTGTTGAGAATGTAGTTTCAAAAAGTTTACATTGATATACAATATGCATGGTATTTGATATACAGTATACAAAGTCTTTATCTATATGGAAAGGAAAAAAGTTAACTGCTGAGATGGACATGAATTGTTTTGGAGATAGATTTTTGTTTCACTATGTGTTTAGATCTTTGGGTTCGGTTGCAATGCTTTACCTTTATTTTATTTGTGGCGCATATTCTACAGGTAGGGTTATGTAGAAGGACTAATTTGTGTTGTGAACATGATTGTGGAAGACTCCCTTTAGTTTGCATTAAAAGTCATGATCTATTCATTTACTTTTAACATGATGTAATGCAATGATGTTTGTGCATATTTGGGTTATTCATTTACTTTTAACATAAGAATCATGATCTATTTATTGAAGGATTTTCTGTAATGCAATGATGTTTGAGCCTAAATCCCTAATATAGTTTTGGTGAAGTTTACGAACCGAGAAACTTATTAATTATGTTTATTATTTGTCAAATCTTACAGAAAACCAAGAGGGAGAGAGATAATGGTGATAAGTGGGAAGAAGGATGGGAAGAAAGTTGCAGTAGCACCTATTCCAGAAGCAGATGAGCAAAAAAAGCATAAAATAATTGAAATTTCTACAAACATGCTCTCCGATGCTCCCGCAAAGGCCTGCTTAGTTGCTCTCACCCTGTCCAAGACTGTGTCTAAAAGAGATAATTCAGAATGCTTCATAGTCAATTATTTCATTGTTTTTTATTTGCATAGAGGTGTGTATCTCAACTACCAATTTTCATTTATACTTGGATGGTTTTGAATTTTGTTTTTCTTGATTGGTATATTATGTCAGTGTTATTATGGTGGCTTGAGATTCTCCTACAATAAATATTCATCTTAAACAAAAATGGTTCATTCATATGGATCTAATAAATTTCGTTAAGTTGAAAGTTTTTGTTTCAACATTCAATCATAGATGATCTATGTGGGAGAGAGTGTTTTGGTGGTTGGGTGGTCCATGTCATTTAGATGCTTTGTATTTGTTGGGTAGGCATTGACCGGTGGTTTTAAGATTTCTTTTATCTCTTTTATTATTTATATATCTTCGTTTTCTTCAGTTCGTTTCAGTTGAGGTTCCACTGTCCTCCCATACTTGGTGTGTATTGAAATTTTTATAGTTTGAGTTTTAAATATTATCAATTTTTATTTGATTTTTTTTATCTTTTTTTATTGTATTTGAAGGATAACTCCAAATATTTTTCTTTGTAATACTTAAGGGGGGAAAGAAAACTGTGAAACCACCCATTTGAATTTCAAACATTGGGTTTTATTGATTTGATTTTTACTCTCATGAATTATTATCTACTTTCACTTCATAAATGGTTATTTATTGAGTTTGTATATGTTAATTTTCATGAGAATATTGCTACTTGATTTGTTTGTCTATTGCATTTTAAAATTTGAAAACCCATTATTTTACAAATTGTCCAAGTAAGATTTGAATGTAAACACCCCATCTTTCTCTCTCCCCCCCCCCCCCCCTTCTCTCGGCATCATCAACATGTCATCTGTTAAGTCACAGAGGTCTAAGGAGAGAGGCTAAGATGGACTACCATGTCAGGATTCATCTGATTAATCAAATTCCACTTTGTTGTTCGATTTACCGACAAGGATATTGTTGCGCAGGTTGTATCTGCTAGCATTGCTGGTGATATGGTTCTTGCAGCTACGAAAAATTGACATCTCAAGCTTTTTTAGCTGAAAGTGACCAAGTCGAGAGCATCAAATATCTTCAGGTCTAACAAATTAGAAAGAACTTGATGAGAGAGCAATAATAACTGGAGATTTTCAAATTTAACAATCTATACAGAGTGACATAGGGCATGGTCTTACCCGCTGCAAGAAATAACTAACAACACTAGGTAGCATTTCCAGTTAACTTCTCTGGCTCTATGTGGACCAGATAGCCTCGTCACTCCACAATTCTTCAACTAATGGTGCTTATACACGAGTAGCAGCCAATAATATTCCTTCCTAATTACTCGACACCATGATTTTGAGAAGCCAGTTGGAGAATGCTTTGAGTCTTGGTTTTAACTCCCAGATAGCTAAATCTAATTTCCAGTTTTGGTTTTAGTGTTGCCTTCATTGCAATATGTTTGTGATTTTGGGACAACTAATAAGCAATATAATAAGTCCTTCTTCATGTTTGATACTAGGATTATGCTGACGAGTGAAGTCCATGGGATGTATGTATGGGGGTTGAACCACACACGCATGTGAGGTTGCCACGAGAAAAGCCGCTAGGGAAGCTCTGGTATTGAATACAAGTTTGTTGCAGTTCAGTTCTGTCTAGATACAATTTCTATTTTTAGTTGAATGTGGCAAAATCACAACCCCCGAAAGACTTGCTATATTTAGGTGAGCAAATTTATTTTTAGTTATTGCATTACTACCTATTGTGAATTTTTAGTTTGAGTCAGCATTAATATTGAATGATTTTGAGTTTTTAGTCTTTCAACCTGTTGTGAATTTTTAGTTTTAGTTTTGGTTTGAGTTAGCATTAATGAAGAATGACTTTGAGTTTGTCTTTCTAGCTGTTGTTAATTTTTTATGACCTACAGTCTTCCATGGATATGTTTTCATGAGGTTTACTCACTTATTTCGATTTTTTGGTCGATGCGGGGTGCAATTGAAGGACTTACAAGTGTTTGATAATTTGAGACATGGAGAGGCATATGCCACACCATGATATGTGTAACTTTTTCCACGTGAAGTGTCAGACAAGCAGGAGACATAATAGCGATGAGGGGGACATAACATGGATATTCAAAGGAACACGGTAAGGACATGTACTGGATATGGGGATGAGGAAAGCTCAAATGCATACCAAGTGACTCCGATGATTATCACTGAACTTCCTTAGTGCACGAAATAATCCCCTTCAACATTTGCACTAAGGTTTAATCTGAGAAATTTGTTAGTATTCTAAGTAATCTATTTTCATGCTTTTCATGCTTTCCATGCTCATCACCGCAGAATGGGATTAGATCTATTGAAGGTAACTGTCTGTAACAACATAGCAGGAAGAGCTTAGTGATTTGATAATAGTGCAAATATTCTTTTAGACATGGAAAAAGAAATTCCAAATGTGAAATATTTTACTTACCAACGTTTAGATTGGTTAAAAAGAGATTTTTCACTACCCTCTTCTTCTTCAAAGGTGCTTCCGTAGAATTAGTAAAAAAAGCTTCTTCACTGCTGTAATTGAATTACTGTTTCCTTCTATTTTTGGAGTTGTAATATCATTGCATTCAGGTGGTTCTGATGATCCTGATGCGGTATCTTTCTTTTATCCGGATAAGGGGGCAACTATATACCTTCGATAGGTTTTTCAGTTCATCATGCATTCAGACACATAACGGAACACTTAGAACATGGATTCCATCCAGGATTATAATGTTGGCTGCCTTTCGGAAGAAGCATAGTCACATCGGTTGATGCAGGTATCCCTATATAACCATGTAATTTTAAATAGGAATATGTGAATTATATTTTGATTTCAAAATTTGTGTTTAGTAGGTAGTAAATTTTGTAATGTTCAATTATTTTCTTGGATTGGGGATGCACTGAAAAAAGTGATGCGTCACACATCTACATCAATGGATGTAACTTTTTTTGTGTTTTTTTTTTATTTATTTATTATTTTTGGAAGTTCAAGAATTTGTATTTTATGATAGGTTTCCAAATAATATGTATTCTGTCACATAGTTTGACAGGTTTTCGTAAATTTTTTCATATAGGTAATCAAGGTGAGCTCAGAACTCAAAGCATGTATTTTTGAAGAGACTGACCTCACATGTAGTGTCGGAGTAGCTCCGAATCGTTTACTTGCCACGGTGAGCTCGGATATAAATAAGCTAAACGGTCAGTTTGTTTTACCTAACGATTAGATATCTATCATAACATTTATATCCTCACTTTCTATACAAAAGATTGTGGGCATTGGTATGGTTACCATAAATGTTTTAAAGGGTGTATTTGGAATTACGACGTGTGTGGAGATACTACAAAAATAGGCCTCATTTTCGGTGGCTGAAAATGTTCTCTCATTACTAATACTTTTTCGATACAACTTGACTCTTCAAAGAAGCCCTCTTTAATACAAATGTTCTCTATTTCACTCTGTTCCAATCTGTAATATCTACAATCACATGAAATGAGCTGGTCTGATTCTTCTACAAGATATGCAACTCTACCTATTGATTAAAATGCAACTCTACCTACTAATTTCATGTTTCTGAAAGATGTTTGTTGTTACTTCAAGAAAATCACAGCATCACTATTGTGATTAGCTCTAATAACTGTATAATGCGTTTCAGGCTTTAATATGCATGAAATTTTTGTATTTTGGAAGAGGAACTTCGCGGAACCTCTCATGTCTAAGAGCGGCTTCAGTTGTTAACCGCTTTTCAGGGTCATAAGTAAGAAGTTTGATTAGCAAGTTGAATCCTGGATTAGAAAGAACTGTTGATCCGGTAAACAATGTAGCCAAAAATTTCCTATGTAAAACAATATACTGGTTCTTGAAGTTCACCTTCAGTCCAGGAAGTTTGGAAAATCCGGGCCAAATCAAATCATTTAGTGTACCAAGAATTTTAAATATCTTATCTAGCTAATCAAACTCTGTTTTCCCATTGAACAATTGCTTAGTTAATAGTTCAGCCATGATACAACCCAATGGCCACCTGCAATTGCTGTTGAATTGAATTTGGGATTATGTACTCTCTTGCTGGACACATCCTATACAATCACTAGCCGTCCTATACAATCACTGTACAAATTCGTTTAATAGTTATTGCAGTAACTGATCTACGTTATTTGATAAAAAAATTCATTTATTATAATATTAATTAAGACATGAACTGTTTATTCCAAGATGTTTGTGAAATGAAAATTTATTTCTATACGTCTTGATTTACATTTCATGTGTAAATTGTTTTCTCGATTATCTTTATTGTAGGTGGATCCTAAAATTTTATTGGTTCCCATGAGTAGTCAAATGGTTAGTGTTAATTTTCTATTTCGCACCTTACATTTAGTCCTCAACCTCAACATCGATAGCTGGTACTAGCATTAGTTCCACATCATGGGGGTGTGTGTTTGAAATGTCTGTAGTACATCATCTTAACATAGATTTTGTTAAAAGAAAGAATATCATCTCTATGTACACATTCATTGATTGGCTCATCAATATCACCTTATTTTTGGAGGATGCTTTTGATTTTGATTCACTCCCTTGTGCAACCTTCTTTTCCTTTCAAGTCTCATCAACCAATAGATCAAGTTTCATTCAGTGATTTAAGGAAAGAGTGATTTAAGGCATGAGTTGTTAAGGTTAGTACATGTTTCTAATTTATACATGACATGTGTTCATACCCTTTGTTTGTAGACTATTTTGATAATAAGTTGGCTATAGCCAGCTTAGGGAGACCCCGTTTGATTATTTAAGTTGGTTTCATTTTACAGGCAAAGAATGTTCATAGAAAAGGAGATCAAATTATAAATTAACTCGATGTCATCTAGATGACTGTGATTGAAATTGCAAACTCTGTAATTTTGGCTACGTTTGATATAAAGCCACGGTAGCTCTCTCTATTTATATATCTTCTTTTTTTCCTTTTTATTTCTAAAGGATGGTAATAATTCATTTTTTAATGATTGCCACCACTACTTATGGAACTAATATAGCAACCATTTACACGATGACAAATAGTTTGTCTACTTAGTCAACAGTCGTACTATGCTTCAGCATTGTAACACAAGATTACAAGTTTTATCCAATTATTTTGTCTGAGATTATATGATTTGTTAAGCCCATAATTTTGTTTTTAAATTGCTTAGTTCAGACTTCAATTTTATTATAGTCATAAATCGATGATTTAGTTATTATAATGTATGGAATGGACTATCTGTATAGCTGAATAGTTTTGGTTTCTTAAATAAGTGGATATCTTTTTGTCCATTTAACATGTACAAATGTATATAACATAGCATCTAATATATTAAGTTGATGGGCCAGGGGCTAGCCTTTATTATTGTTTTTATGTTAATTATATGCCACCCTTGCATGTCTTTTTGAAAATTTCATCACATTGTTTTTGTTTTTATGTGTCCTACTTTAATTTTATATGATCACTTATTTTAGTGATTGCTTATGCATTTTTTATAAAACGAATTTACATTGGTTAGTGGATATCTATTTGTTTTTTCCATATATGCTGAAACAATCGCATTTTGTTTATACGATGTAAGGTGGGTAGTTTTACAAACAATGGTTACTCTCCAGAATTTTAAATTGTGTAACACTATATGTATTATATATAAAACTTTAAAACTCAAATTACGTATGACTTAACACTTTTTTTGTTGGGAGAACAAAATTGTTTCCGTTTCACAATTACGTACTTTCAAAATTTTTGTCGTTTTGTGATTATGTACTTTTTGAAAAATTTCATCGTACCTTCAGGCACGGGCATATCCTAGTACATATATATATATATATATATATATATATATATATATATATATATATATATATATATATATATATATATATATATATATATATATATCATTACCTAGAATTACAAATCCTTCTTAAATTTCTTAAAACAACCCCAAGAAATACGATAATTATACTAGTAAACCTAAAAATTTCCAAAATGATCAAAATACCACCATAAATTTTAATATCCTTATATAAACCCATACAATACTTTTAAAAGCAACTTTTAGCACGAAATTTATCCATATCACTTATATTTAACAAACTTACAATAAACAATTCTCACGAGTTTGAGAAATTACATATTCACCATTTTAAACTTTCAAAAAAATATATAAACATCCTTAAAATGAACCCATAAATTACTTAAGGACGGAAATAAAAGAAATCAAACTTTACACTTACTCCCCCGACATATTTGGAAACCTGACACCCCAGTAAGCTTCTTGTACTCCATGCATTCACATAGTACATACACCCCATCACATGTTACCGAAACAAAACATCAAATAAACTTTGGTTGGCATCCACCACCACTTATACCAATCAACTCCTCTAACTCAACAGTATAAAAATCCCACTCCACAATAATTGAAACATACTTCACCATAATTAAAACCCAAAGCCATGTTTAGTTGAATTGGTATTTTTATAATTTTATGTATAATTTATGTTTCTTTTCATTTGGTTAAGTTTTTGCACACTCATAGGTTACATTTATTGTTTTATATTAAATTCCTAATGTAAGGAAAACACTGAAAGGATTGAATACCAGAAACTACCATTTTAGCTTGAGTTTTAATGGCGGAATCTGTAAGCCTAACTTTAAGTTAGTTTCAAAGTAGGATAACTCAAGTTATGGGTATAAGGAACCGACACGCATAAGTTAATTTTTTATTCAACATTCTTTAATGCCATAAATCAAATTTTTTATTTTACGAAACTGGAAATTTTAGAGAAGAAATTCAAGAATTATAGTAAACCATAATCCGTAAAACCAAAGTGGTTTGATTTGTTTTTTATCCTAGAACATAAATATAAACATGTCATGGTTCGAATGTTAGCAAAACTCCACAAATGTTCATGTCAAACTTTTAACATTTTTTAAAAAAACTAATAGCTTGATTCAGTGCACCTTAATGTATAAAAACAATATTATTGGATTCCTCTAAAAATAAGACAAATTTCATGCAAGAATCAGGTTAAATGGGATTTTATAACTACACGAATCAGTGGTCAAAGTTTTGAAAATCCTAAAGTCTAACAGTCGAGGGTTGAAGATGGTGTGCGGTACATGCGTGAAAGTGAGGTCAAAACTAGGCACGTGTAGGCTTTGAAACAGTGCGTGAGGGAACATCCCAAATCCGATAATTCTGATTCTTTTTCAATATTCTTATTTTATTTTTCTAGTCAAAATAGTATATTATTTTTTTCTGTTTAGTGACCCATAAAGTATTTGTAGAAGAAAATAGTTTTGAAAGTTAAAAATCAAAACTTTTATGCCATAAATAAAACTTTTGGGTTATCCTACTACAGAAAATCCTGGACCATTATCTTTAGGACTCCATAAACATTTATCTAGTTATAATCACCATAATATCCTTAAAAATATTAACATATTCCATCATGCCATTATTCATTACTGTTGATATTTCATATTGTTCATTACTTATTTAAATTGCATTCTACTACATGTGATTCATTCCATTTATGCTATCAAAACTCTAAAAAATGAATTATTATAAGTAGAAATTATCTACTTGGCCAAGTTTTGATTGATTGATTCCCTTCCTGATGGAAAGTGAACTCGAATAAGGATAGATACCCCCTGCTCCAATGGATTTTTATTTCGTATTACTGAGGAAAATATTTCTAGTTACGTACGGACGTATGGGAGGTAACTAGCAAAGATGACAACATACAATGGAATAAATTCACTAATACTTATCAGATTATGTAACCATAATAGTACACCTTTTACTTCTGTTATATGAGATCTAGAATAATCTAATATGATTCATTTTCATCATGTTTAAATAAAGTTTCGTTTTTCCGCTTGAAATATTATTTTTATTACAATTATTATTCTATTATTATTATCACCATATACAAAACATAAGGTGTGATAATTCATCATAGAGATGAGATGAACCTAACTCTTCTATCAAGAATAAAAACGAGATTGAAGGAAGGCAAAGGAAGGTGGATGAGAGAACGATACAATATCTTATGGACTTATAAGATGGCTCTAAGAACCCCAACGGGGGAAATACATGGTAGCATATAGGTATGAGGCTCTAGTTCAAGCTAATGTATGGCTAATAAGTCATAGGGTCTAGCACTTTAGTGAAGATAACAACAATAGGGAACATCATCTAAATCTATATTTGATTGAGGAGAGGCGAGAGATGTATAGGTACTATAGTTAGCTTGAAAAAAAAGAGTTAATCGTTACTATAACAAGAAGGTCAAGAGTCGAACATTGAAAGTAGGATATTAAGTCCTCAAAAAAGGAATAAATGAAAAGAACAAGATCTAAAAAAATGACATGATCCTTATATAATCACCAAGGAGGTCGTCTCAGGGATCAACCAGATGGAAAACTTTGAGGGGGAATCATTTGACAACCCTCATAGCACTGAACACGGGAAAAATTATTATCAATAGAGACATTTTCAAATTATGTAAATAAGAGAAACATGTGATGTAATTGATTTAGTGATATCATTGAAATTCAAAGTCTTGTTTCATTCCATTTTATTGTCTCATTATATCATTTATTTGAAAATGAACTTCATCCTTGACATAAATTAATGCCCGTTGATTAAACTCATAGGAGTTAATTAAATTATGTCAAAAACTAGGACATAACTCCTATCATTAGAGTGCACAAATGAAAATATATACATCGTTTAATGCAAGAACATTATTGGTTAAAGTCATAAAAAGTGAAATGACATCATATAAAAAACATCAACTATATTTTTTACTTAAAGCCACCAAATAAGTCGGATACTATTTGATAATGATATAAAAAACTTGGCAGAATACAATTAGCTTAAGGTTCATATATAAAAAAGTTGCAAATAATATAATCAAAAAGTTTTTAACCAATGGAGAGTCTAAGATAAAAAAAAGAACACTTTGAGTATTTTTTAAAACTTTATTTTGAAATTTGTTTCTAATCTACATATGCAAAACTAATCTTTGGATGCAGATAAGTGATGAAGGAAATTTTTGGTCAGAGTATACGAATGAATCTTCATATGTAGATTCCACCAAACACCCTTTTATAACACCCCGTAATTTTATGCAATTAATATTTAAATAATTCAAAAAAATTATAAATTACTTGTGTGTCGTAGTTTTGATTTAATTAATTTGTTACTATTCACTTAGTAATTTAAATTTCCTGACGGGGCATTTAGTTATCTCAATCGGGAGTCAGTATAGACTAATTTGGGTGTGAGATAAGGATTTTTATAAATTAATTTAGATGCCAGTTTTGAGTGTACAGTTGAGTCCGAATGGGCTGAGATAGTCGGACACGTGTACCCGGGGGTAGTAAACGGGTCATGGGATATTTTTAGACATAGTCGGGCCCACACGGGGGCAGTTGGGTCACTTGGGCTTGGCCCATTAGACAAAAAAGGGATTAAGCCTAATTAATAAATTATAAGGAAAAGCGGAATGACTGATTAATGTTCAGAAAACAATTAGTGGGAGAGGAAACCCTAAGAGGCAGTTAAAACAATTTGGGGGGGCAAAAGAAAGAGCCAAAATAGGGGATCTTCATCCTCAACCTTGGAATTCACAACTTCAAATCAGACCCTACGAAATCATAAGGCAAGTGATTAACTTGCTATAGCATTTAATTATGTTTTCAATTCATATTTATGTAATGTGAATACCTAAAATTCGTTTTGGGGATAAATGGGTACAAAAATGGGGGTTTTTGTAGTTAGACCACAAGATGAGAATTAGTGTAAGAAATTATGGTGTAACATGATTCTGAATGGATAATTACCTTACTTGTAATAAACCCAGATGAAATTGAAAAGGAAATCGAGTTGGTAATTTGATGTTGTGACTGTTATATGAATAACCCGACTTTTCCCCAATTTAGAACAAAATAGTAGAGAACGAAAATTAAACAAGGTTTGGGGACCTCATGGGGGTCCCTTATGGTGCTCTTGATGGGTTATATTGAGGAGAAGGCTTGGGTTGGACTGTAGAAGGAGTTACGAATTTAAGGTTTCCATACATGGCTGAAACAGAGCCTCGGAGAAGACGACGATCTGATTGATCGATCGATGGATGGTTGGGGATCGATCGATCGATGGTCGGGAAATTCTGGCAGTTCGGCCAATTTATGTATATAAAGGGAATTTAATTAAAAACTTCTTCCCAAACCTTCTTTAATAATAAATAAACATAGGAGGTATAATCATATTAATTATGAGCTAAAAAGCAATTGGGATTGGAGAGAATTTATGTGTGACACATTATGGTTGAATATTGGGAGGATTGTTTCGGAATAATTAAATACGGATCGAGTGAGCGAGTCCGGGTATAATGGTTGAGCAATACCACAGTATTGAATTAATTTACTGTGAAAGCTAAATAATTTGGAGTCGGGGATTTAGAATCTGGTATAGTTTTATTTCGGGACATGAGAGCGAGTCCGAATATATTAGTTGGAGCGACACCAAAAGTTATTTAATTAATTAATGTACAAATAATTAAAAATCAAAATTGGGCCATAAACTCATGATAAATTGTATAGGCTTGTGTTACAGACATAGTACACGGTATAGTCGGGGTGTTTTATTTTTATATATATATATATACGGTGTGCGATAGTATATATATATGGTGTGTACATTAATATCAGTGGCTAGATATTATTATTATTTACATTTTAGTGCTATAAGGGGATGTTGCGCATAGAGGATGAATCCCCTAGCTCGAGGAGTAGGGCGAGTGTATTCCTATGTCATAGCGTCCATTATATGGGTAAGGGGCATCTCACTTTTAGGGAAGGAATATGACATCCTCCCATAATTATGTATTAACCAAGTTAACAAGCGATTCTGACTTGGGTAACTAGGTTATGTAAATATACCTAGTGGGATAGCACTTTAGAGAATATACATCCGGTGAGTTATTACTCGGGAGGATGTTCTTTATTAAATTATTATTTCAACATATTTGTGAATGTTGTAATATGACTATACGTATATAATGAGGTAAATAATTATATATGGGTTAATTAGTACAAGCTGTGAGTTGTATCTTATATCGTGGATGTGAAAGTTATTTGAATATGAAAAGGGAAATGATTAATTAAGTTAATGATGACACTAACTTAGAAATCATAGTTTTTGGCATGCTCGGTTAGAGTAGGGTGGTTGCAAGGGGTATTTTGATTATCTAGTTATGGGATAAATAATTAAGGCGTTAGTAGTGCACATTAGAGGAGCGGTGAGGATATTCTCAAGGGAGTTCGACAGTACCTAAAATATGGAGAGCATGCATACATATTTATTACTGCAAGTTAATTAATTGCTAAATCTTTTCCAAATTTTTTGGGTAATAACCCTTGCTATAAAAACTTTTAAAAACCTTTTAGGTGTCCAGCCACAGGGACGCCAGACTTTACTCATTCTAGGGATCCGTTGCTGTAGCACATGGGGATGTTGCAGGAGTTTGTTAGGCGCTTCGTTCTTTTCATTCTAGTGTAGAAATTTCCTACCAGTTACTTGAGCATGTCGCTCACTATTTTATTCAGTACTTATGTCAGAATTGTTGATATTTATTACTTATCTTTACTTTTGTTGGATTTGATCCGATGGCTTATTCGCTCAGTTATTTAGATGTGAATGATGGATTTCAATTAATTATGATTGCTTAAATTAATTGGTTTCCGCATGAGTATTTCATTAAATTAGTGAAAGATAAAACTTGGGACTAGTCTAATTTTCTCACTTAGGTGATTAGTAATTAAAAAGGCGACAGTGATGCTTAGAATGAACCAACTGAGAAACCTGTTCTAATTTAATTTAGGACTGATCACTCGGGGTTAATTAGACGGGGTGTCACATATGGTATCAGAGCATCAGGTTCTAGTGTCCTTAGGATATGTGAGGCTTACTACGTTTTAGTGTAGCGTTCAGTTGTTATATATCCCTATTATTAGGACTGTGGATTCATTTTTCGCTTTGAGATATCGTATTTTCTGCTATTAGATTTTTGTATAATTGTGTACTTATACGATTCGATCTATTTTCAGATGCCACCGAATAGGTAAAGAGCGGAGAGGGTTGAGGCTAGGGATGAGTTAAGGGAGGCTCATCAGGAGCCACAGGTACCACCCCCACCACCACCACTCGAGTTGATCTCCACTAATCAGGTGGCCATGGTAGTGGCATAGGCAGTTAAGACAGTAATGAGGGCTATGGCATCCCATTTACCTCAGCCCCAGGCACCACCTCCAGTGGCACTAGCAGTTCAGGCTCTAGTGGAGCCACCGCCTTGGCAGCGAGTTAGGGAGACCTTTCAGAAGGTTCACCCACCCCAGTTTCAGGTTAGTACCGATGTAGTAGAGGCTTGTGACTGGAAAAAGAATATTCAGTTCCATCTGCGCATGATGGAGGGCACCTATGTACAAAAATAGATACTTGCTACCTTCTGCCTGTTGGGGGCAGCCTTACAGTGGTGGGAGTCAGTTACCACCACTGAGGAAAGGGATTTGATGACGATATCCTAGTTATGGGTGTGGTTCGACCGTAAATACTTCCCACCAGCGGTAGAGGCTGAAATGAGGAAGAAGGTCAGCGAGCTAGTACAGGGTGAATGTTCAGTGGCAGACTATGAGGAAGAGTTCACCCGTTTGGCAAACTTTGTGCCAAATGAGGTGAGCGACAAGGAGCGAAAGAAGTGGAAGTTAATAGATGGCCTGGCCTGGAGGATCAGACAACACTTGATTGGTAATTAGGCGTTAGTGGCATATAAAAATGTCATTAATGCTGCCCTTGTAAATTGTCAGGATCATCGCTTCCATGCGAAAGGGAGCAAGAAGGTAGGGGAGCCGAGCCAGCAAGGTAAGGTAGTCGTTGGTAGTGACATAAGCGGTACTCAGTAGCAGACTAGCAGTCATCCAGGGAACCAGGCTAAGAAATTTTGGCCTAGTGGGTTCCGACCAGGAAGACAGGGATTCAAGCAGGGCCAACCGGGCCTAAATCAGCAGTAGCAGGTTCCTCAGGGCCGTCAGGGCCATTAGGGACAAGGGAATAATGGGGGAGGCCAGTAGGGTAAGACAAGTCAGGGCCAATGATAGGGGAACGGTCAGAGATGCTGCTTTGTTTTTGTCCACATTGTACACTTCAAGAGGGAGTGCCCACAAAGGGGCAGAGTCTAACAACAGGGTGCCCAATAGGGGCAGCAGAGTCAGATGCCGCCAGTAGCACCGGCTCCACCAGCCCCATAATAATAGGGGAAGATTCACTATGGGCGTGTATATAACGTCCAGGATATTCCCAAGCCTCCAGTAGAGTAGGCGTCGCTAGTAGTTGAGGGTATGTTTCTCATCCATAGTCATGAGGGTAATATACTTTTTGATACTGGAGAATCTCATTCATTTATTAAATCTACATTTGCTAAATGGACCGAGTTACTCGAGACCGCGGGTAGTCTTCATACATGTGTAGAGTCACTAGTAGGCAGCGGGGCGTTGATTCACTCGATTAGTTGAGGGGTAGACATTTTGATTGGGAGGCCTAGCTTAGCGGAGGACCTCTTAGTGTTAGATATTGCGGTGTATGACATCATCCTAGGTGTGGACTGGTTGTCAGGTTATCGAATGACTATGGACTATTACGACAGCACAATCGTATTCTCCATTCCGGGACAGGAGATATTCCTAATATTGATGCCTCTACCTGAGGGAGGGTCATGCACACACTTGTATTATACCGAGGAGAAAACCACACAAGAGGTGGTAGTTCCATTGGATTCAATTCTGATAGTGAAGCATGTCGAGGATGTGTTCTAGGAAATACTAGGGTTGCCACCCAGTAGGGAAATCGAGTTTCTAATCGATTTAGCACCGGGTATGAGGCCGATTGCTCGAGTACCTTGCTGAATGGCCCCTTCAGAGATGCGTGAGTTGAGAGAGAAGATTTAGTAGCTCCTGGGTTAGGATTTCATTCGAAGGAGTACATCGCCGTGGGGTGCACCGGTGTTGTTTGTAAAGAAGCGGGATGGTTCACTTCGATTGTGTGTGGACTATAGGGAGCTGAACAAGGTGACAATACGAAATAAGCATCTGCTGGATAGGATTGATGATTTATTTGACCAATTGAGAGTGATGTCTTACTTCTCCAAAATTGATTTGAGGTCAGGGTATCATCAGCTGTGTATCCGAGAGGAGGATGTTCCTAAGACTGCTTTCATATCGCGGTACAAATCTTAAGAGTTCAGGGTGATGCCATTCGGGCTCACCAATGCTCCCGTAGTGTTCATGGATCTCATGAACAGGGTTTTCAGAGAGTACCTCGACCATTTTGTCATCATGTTCATTGATGACATCTTAATCTACTCACGAATCGAGGAGGAGCACACAGAGCATCTGTGTATGGTTCTACAGACGCTACGGGATCACGAACTTTACGCTAAATTTGGGAAGAGTGGATTTTGTCTACGGGAGGCATATTTTATTGGTCACGTGGTGTCAGATCGGGGTATTGCGGTGGATCCGAGTAAGGTGTCGGCAGTGAGAGAGTGGGGACAGCCCACGACACCGACCGAGGTGCGCAACTTTCTGGGATTGGCCGGTTATCGCTGGCAGCTCATTATAGGATTCTCAAAGATTACGGCCCCTTTGACGAATCTGACTCGTAAAGGGGTGCCTTTCACTTGGAGTGATCTGTGACAACCCGGTATCCGAAATAAGGGGTGGCCAGCCCGATACTTCGATAATACAGGAATCATGGATAAATATCATCCTCAGCATCGTGACAACATAAAGAGTATACGGGATAACCACACAATATTTCAGAAAATGGGTCATCAAAAATTTTAGTTTAGCAATTTAAATAAAACATCATTGACAACCCATAATAGAAAAGAAAGGTGGAAACTCCCACAAACGTGTATATATATATATACCAACCATAATAAGGGAAGGACCAAATGAAATGTCGGTTAATAGAATTCATACAATATACAATAATTTCCATGTGTTACATAATACATCCATTATACAATTACAACCATTTGGCCCACACGCCCGAATAAGGACTGATCATAACTAGAAAACAACAAGGGAGGCGTCTACACAAAATGTTCCGTGATACCCGCAAAATGTCACGGCTCCTCAAAGGACACTGGAATAGGAAGGTCATTACGGGAGACCTTGCGGTGGATCACCTGAGCGGATATAATATATATATGCACAAGAAGAAAGAAGAATCGGTCAGAGCCCGGTTTTATGTGATCACCAGATAAATGACAAGTAGGACAATGATGAACAGTTAAACATGGATAATAGAGATGAAAAGCTGGCATGGTAACATTATGAAATAAACTAAGGCAATTTAAATGATCATAAGGTAAAAGTGAATTATGTATGCAAATGATAACAGTCATTAACCTTTTTTTTTCTTCTTTCATCCTTTTCATTTCATCTTATTTTCATTCCTTATCAGGAATACAAATTTATCTTGTGCTCTTTATGGCACGTATTTTAATTGTATGCACTTTGTGGCATATACTTTTCTCTTTATGGCATTCAAGTTCCATCGAGTCCAACTCGATAATTTGAATAGTTATAAGTATATATATATAACGATTATAAGACTGCCCGTCCGGGTTTCCCCACTGTGCGCGCCCCTAAATAACCATCAACTTCCAGGGCCTATCATAAGACAACCTGGGATCCTATCGAAACGTCGGGAAGCGACCATATGCCTGTGGGGTAGTCAAGACCACACCCGGAATCTCCTACCCATCGCATAAAAATATAAAACAAGCGCTCATATGCCCTAGGACTATATCCACCCTGCATTCATTAGCCAGGGGCTTCACCTCACGCACGGACTTCCCTTAAGATGGTATTTAGAGAGCTGTGTATCATCCATTTTATTAATTTCCATTACATGATTTAGTAAATTATCATTTACTTTATCCATTTTACATTTTATCAAATGCATTAAGATTATCCAGAACTATATGTATTTCGTAACATCATAACAACCTCAATAAATAGTTAGACTACCAAGTTATTTTCCAAAGCCTCCTTTTTGGCTTCATAATAGACCATCAAATCAAACCTAGCTCACATTAGCTCCTAAAGTCTCCAAATTTGACTTTAAGATCTCCTAGATTCTTATAAAAATATACAAGAGAAGTAATGCCTCAACATTACTTTAACCCCCCCCCCCCCCCTGAAATGAACCGTAGATGAACCCCTTCGAGTCTAGGGTGTCGACCATACTCAACTAATACTCTAAGACCCTATATTTACTTCATTTAAGAAGGTCCTTAAGTCCCTATGAAGAGAAAAGATTTGAAAAAAATGAAAATAAAATTTTAGGGAAGAGAACAGGGGACCGGTCGACCGCGTCTCAAGATTTTACCTAGGAAGAAAAGCATAAAGTTCACTTCGGCAGGTTCGGTCGACCGGTCAGGGGACCGCGGTCGACCGCGCCATAAATTTTATGCCTTTGAAAGAAAGCAGTTTGCCCTCTCCCGAAGGCCCAGTCGACCGGTCTGAGAACCGTGATCAACCGGTCTTTGCAGACCTTGACCAAACCAAATCTGCATATTTCAAGCTAATCCCAAAGCCAACTCATTTATTGCCACCAACATAACATAAATGCTATTAACTACTACCACAACCATCAATAATCATCCAAATTATTTTTTTCAATGCTTCAAAACCAACAAATACACAAAGAAACCCTAAACTAGTGAAACCATGATCAATATACCGTTATTACTACAAATCATTTTTCTTAAACCACAAATAACAAGTAGAAAACTTGCCTGAATTGAGAAAATGCAGATTTTCCTTGTGTAGAAGCAAGAATCCTCCCTCAATCTTCAACTCTTCTCTTTCTCTACTCTTTCACTTCCTCTCTCAAGCTCTCTCTAGGTTTAGGAAATGAAATTTGGGAAAAATAGAAGACTTAGTAAGACTAAGTCGTGGCATTAGTCCAAATCCCAACTTAATTAACCAATATTGCGATAAAATAACACGCAACTACATTTTTAAGGTATAACCTGTCAAAAGTGCCAAAAACCTCAAAATACAATATGGCACAATATTTGACTACCTTGCACATTCCGGAATCAACTACGGTCTCCAAATTATCATTTGGACAATTTATAATTCATTTTAAGCTCCAATCTCATTATTAAGCCAAATATCATTTTAATTCTTATGATATTATAAAACATAACATGGCAATATTCACCTATAGTTACGGTAAATATGGAACCTCATAGTAAATTTTAACTTTTCTACATTCATTTAATACTCAATCCATATCTCAACATTTTATATCTAATTACCATACCTAGTAAATAAATATAAAATACGTTCTCATAAGCGAGGGTTATTACATGATCATTGTCAATTAGCTTTCGACGAGCTAAAGGACAAGTTGAGATCTGTGTAACACCCCGTAATTTTGAGGATTTAGTATTTAATTATTTTTTGGGAGAAATAAAAATATTTAAATTGGAGAAATATAAATTTATGATTTGGAGAATTTTATTGAGTGGGAAGAATTATTTTCAATTGGCGACTCTAAATTAAATTGTTCAAATTAATGTGTATCGCATTTTTTAGGTTAAAATTGGAGATTGTTATAAAGTATTTCTGATGACGGTTCTGAGTGTGTGCTTGAGTCCGAATGGATTGAGATAGTCAGAAAAGAGTACTCGTGGGTAGTAATCGGGTCTCGGGGCATCTTTGGGCATAGCCGGACCCACACAGGGTGATTCGGGTCATTTTAATTAGGCCCATGTGGCCAAAAACGGGATTTGGAGTTTTAATCCTAATTTGGGAAGTGTGAACGACAGTTAATACAACTCAAAACCTAGGGTTTGAGAGAGAGACAGAGGAAACAATTCAAGAAACAAATTGGGAATCTTTTTGGAGTCAAATGGAGGGACAAAGTGAGTGTTCGTCATCAACACCTTCACTAAACCAATGGATCAAACTCTACGAATCATTCCAGGCAAGTGGTTAACTGTTGTGATTCTTAAAATAGTTGATAACCAATTCATATTATTGTATGTGTATGTGAAAATTCGTTTTGGGTGCGTAACCATAATTAAAATTGGGTTTTCGAAATTTAGATTAATGGAAAGATTTAATTACTCAATTGAGGTTAAGTTATAATTTGGGCCTATTAAGATTCAATTGTAGAGTGGATTACAATATGTATTAGTGATTAAATGGACTGAAAATGGTTAGGTCAAATTCGATAGAAAGAGACCCGGGTGAAAAACCCAAATCAGATATACTTAGGGTTATGCATGAATTTGATGATGAATTAAGGTCTTTAGGATGTTTAGACCCTTTTATTATGTGGGGGTAATATTGATTGTGATTGGGTAAGGGCTTGGAATGAAAATAAAATCTTGAGGGTTCATCTATGGCTGAAGAAGAGGCTGGAGAAGACGATGACCGTGTCGATCGATCAAGAGGGATCAATCGATCGATGATACAGGGTTTTTGGCAGTCACGCTAGTTTTTAATTGTATGGGAGATTTTAATTGGGAAACATTCTTGGGTAGATTTAAATGATGAAATTTAATTAGGGGAATGACTCTTGGTAATTATAGGTAAATATAATTGGGAAATAGGGAGACATGAACGCGTGACATATTATGGGAGAATATTGGGAATTAAATGTTGAGATTTAAGATATGGGCTAAGTTAACGAGTTCAGGTGTATTGGTTGAGTGACACCAGGGTGTTAAATTAATTACTGTGAGGAGTAGATTAATTTGGAGTGGGAATGTTGACTCGGTAAATATTAGGTTACGAACCAAGTAAGCGGGTATACGGGTTGAGTCACACCCGAGTAATAAATTAATTAAGGGATAAATTAATAAATTTAAAGTGAGACCATAAACTCGGATTGCTAATTAATTAATATGTAAATTAATTAATTTAGAGTCCGACCATAGACTCATATTGGTAATTAATTAAGATGTAAATTAATTAATTTAGAGTCAGACCATAGACTCATATTAGTAATTAATTATTGTGTAAATTAATTATATAAGAGTCGAACCATAGACTCAGGATGATGATAGATTCTTAAGTGAGAAAATTAATTACGTTGAGTCACGGTAGAGACACGAGAAATTACAGGCTAGTGTTACGAGTTGTGACTACACGGTAAAGCCGGGGTTTATTTTATACATATAAGGTGTAGTGATAGTATATATTTGTGTGTATATTGTGTGCGCTATTAAATATCAGTGACTAGATATTAATTTAAAATTTATACTCTAGTGACATCAAGGGAGGTTGCACGATGGGGGTGGATCCCCTAGCTTGAGGAGTAGGGTGGGTATATCCCCAAGTCATAGAATCCGATATATGGGTGAGGGGCTTATCTCACTTTTAGGGAAGGAATATGACCGATTCCACTTCATTTATGTTTTAGGCCAGGTTGGTGAGCGATTCCAACTTGGGTAGCTTGGTTATGTGAGCACACCTAGGGGGATAGCACTTTAGAGGGAATCATCCAGTGAGGGTATGCTTGGAGGGATGGATATACATATGATATATGTGTGGATGTTGTGGTAAAGGTACGTATATAATGGTAGTAAATATTATATGCGGGTAATAATACAGTGTGTGATGTAATTATTTTATATAATGTGTGTCACAGTTATATGATGTTATTTAAAGGAAATTGATTAAGTTAATTAGTGAGATAACTTACAACCCATGGATAATAATACTCGGTTTAAAGTGGAAAGGCAAGGGAGGATTATAAGGACTAGTTGGACGGGGTAGTACAACTAGGTGGGGTTGAGGTAATCGTTAGGTGTGCACATTAGTTTTGTGATGAGAATGTCCTCAAGAGAGTGTGACACAAACTTAAATATGGAGCGCATTCATATATTTTAAATTACTGCAGTTAATTCACTTGCTAAGTATTTTCAAAATGTTTTGGGTTCTAAACCTTGCTATAAAACTATTTTCAAAACCTTTTAGGTGTCCAGCCACAGGGACGCCAGGATTGACATTCCATTCCAGGGACACAGAGCTACGGCATATGTGGATGCTAGCAGGATCTTGGATTAGACGCATCGTTCTTTCATTCCTAGAGTAGGAATCATTTATCAGTTTCAATTTTGTTCTGGGCATGTCACCCATATTTTCAGTTCAGTTTTCAGATTTATTTTATTGAGGTTCTTGAATATTTGAATTGGACAATGTTTACTTGGGTGGCCGATGGTTTATTTGGCATGTCGCTTTATTATTTGTTCAGTTAATTTAATTCATTTGTGTGAATGGTTTATACTTATTTGCGCATGTACTGTTTGGTTTAATTAATAAGATAAAATTTGGCACTAACTTTTGGGAATATTAGGTAGTTAGTAAGTTTAAAAAGGTTTTCGACAGTGATGCTAAGGATAAACCAACCGGGATTCCTGTTTTAATTTGGTATAGGACTAATCACCCGTTATTTTATAGGCGGGGTGTCACAGATGGTATCAAAGCATCAGGTTCTAGTGTCCTTAGGATCTGTGAGGCTTTTCACATTTTAGCTTAGCTTTCTTTGATGTGAAACCCTATCATAGGATTGTTGTATTCTCATATGTATGCCCATTTATGTTCTTTTGCCAATTATTTTATATTTGAGGGTGAACGCATACATTTTGATTCTCATTTCAGATGTCGCCCAGGGGAGAGAAAGCAGCTAGGGAAGAAGGGGGAGATGAGACTAAGGAGGCTCATCAAGAGCTAGAGTTACCGCAGCAATTGCCAGAAATGATTTCAGCTGCACAGGTAACTGAATTAGTATCACAGGCAGTTCAAGTGATGATGATCACATTGGAAAGGTACTTTCCACGAGATTAGACAGAGGAGTTAGTGGTACCAGATGTTCAGGTCCACCAGGGGCAGTCGGACTGGCAGCAAGTACGAGAGGTCTTTCAAAAGGGACACCTGCCAGAGTTTCGAGGTGGTTCGAATGTGGTGCTAGCGTGTCAGTGGAAGAGGGATATCCAGCAGGACCTATGCATGGTAGACTGCAATGAGGTGCAAAAGCAAATGCTAGCCACTTTTAGGTTAGTGGGAGCAGCGCTACAGTGGTGGGAGTCGATCACTGCAGTTGAGGAAAGGGATATATTAGCAATTGTAGAGTTTTGGGTTCGGTTCGACCACAAGTATTTTCCGCCAGCAGTTCAGACCAAAATGAGGAGAAAATTCATAAAGGTGACTAGGGGGACCGTTCAGTGGCCGACTACAAGAAAAAAATCACTTTTTTGGCAAATTTTGTACCGAATGAGTTACGTGATAAAGAAAGAAAGAAGTCAAAATTCATGGATGGGTTAGTAGGGAGGATCAAGAAACATTTGATTAGTAATCCAACATTAGTAGCTTATACGGACGTCGTAAATTTAACACTCCTGCACTATCAAGAATATCGTTTCCACATGAGAGGTATCAAGAAGGGAGGGGAAACCATCCACTTGGATAAAGCGGGAGGGAAAAGTACCAGTGGAGTGTCCTAACAGCAAACAAGGGGACATCAGGGGCAAGATTCCTGGTAGGGGAATCAGACCAAGCGATTTCGGTCTGAAGGCTATCGACAGGATGGCTAGGACTTTCGACAAGGACAGCAAGGAAGGAATCCGTGGCAAGGTGAATTTATAAAGAGGAGTTTCATTTGTGGGGAAACGGGACACGTAAAAAACATTTTCCTAAGCGAGGCAGGGGTAAACTACAAGACAAGGTCCTGGATGTACAACCGCTACAACAAGTCATGGGTGTGTTCAGGCAGGGGGAAGCTTCTCAGGAACTCGAGTATCAGCCATTGCATCTAGAGTATGGAGGTAATTGTCTTTTTATCCTATGGGCATGGGGTATGTTTTGAGTGACAGTAAGGGTGTCACAATATAAGAATTATTTTCACTAGAGTTCGCGAGTAAGTCAAATTTAGTGGGTGTGTTGGCTATAGCAGCCATATTACATATATATTTCTGTGGGGTAGTGGATTTCTTTAGTGTTAACCACGAGAGACTAGGGGTATGCACAAAGATGGGATTGTTATTATGCGATGGGTTACTACTTTTGAGAATTATGGAAGTAGGGTTGATAATTTTTATATCGACTAGATAGCGATGGATTTGAACTATTGCAAATAGTGGGGGTAAGTTTTGGTGTTCGCGACACTAGGGTATGAATAGGTATCACCTGAGAGGGTGTCTAGCCTATATATATATGTGTATATATGTTGTATTACGTGGTTCGATAGACACATAATGAGGTCTCGTGTTCTCATATTTTATCCCGATAAGTAAGGGTGTTTGTTGAAGTGAATCAGGGTGGTTAGATTTAGTTTGGAGCATAGAGAGATAGCTCAGGGTTTATTTTGCCCAAGAACTAGTCATAGTAAGGGTGCGGTATTTTATGTTGTCTTTTGTAGAATAAGAGTAGGCGTGTATGCTTTTGTGTTAGTAGACAAGCTTTTGGAGGTACGTATTATGGACTGAGGGTCTAATAGATCTCAATGACTAACAATGTTAGGTAGTAGTGTATCGGGGGGTTTCTTATTTGGATTTCGCTTGCAAGACATCCCACGCATGACACTTAGCGCAACGTTAGAAGTGGGGAGATGTTTGATCATTAGTACATGGGTTGGGTACCCCGGTTATTATCCATATATGTGATATGACTACGGGTGGGAAGCTATATTATGGGTCAAGACTAGCATAGTCGGGTAAATTTCATGCAGTAAAGCACGGGGATAGGGTGTATGGGCACCCGAGTTAATTAAGGAAACTTTTGTGCAGTCAAGCATGGGTAAGGGTGTATGGGAACCCTGGTTAATTAAAATGCATATTTGTATAATTTATATTTAAAAGCGGGAGAGATAAATATAGCTATCTTAGAGGCACATGTCTAGAAAGTGATATTCAAAGCTTGGAGGACTAGGCTCATCTTAATTTCTAGGACGAAATTCCTTTGTAAGGAGGGAAGTGTGTAACACCCCGTAATTTTGAGGATTTAGTATTTAATTATTTTTTGGGAGAAATAAAAATATTTAAATTGGAGAAACTTAAATTTATGATTTGGAGAATTTATTTGTGTGGGAAGGATTATTTTTAATTGGCGACTCTAAATTAAATTGTTTAAATTAATGTGTGTCACATTTTTGAGGTCGAAATGGAGAATGTTATAAAGTATTTCGGATGACAATTCTGATTGCGCGGTTGAGTCCGAATGGGTTGAGATAGTCAGAAAAGAGTACAAGGGGGTAGTAATTGGGTCTCGGGGCATCTTTGGGCATAGCCGGGCCACACGGGGTGATTTGGACCATTTTAATTAGGCCCATGTAGTCAAAAATGGTATTTGGAGTTTTAATCCTAATTGGGAAAGTGTCAACGAGAGTTAATACAACTTTAAACCTAGGGTTTAGAGAGAAAGAGGAAACAATTCAAGAAACAAATTGGGGATCTTTTTGGAGTCAAATTGAGGGACAAAGTGAGTGTTCATCATCAACAACTTCACTACACCAACGGATTAGACTCTACGAATCATTCAAGGCAAGCGGTTAACTGTTGTGATTCTTAAAGTAGGTGATAAATAATTTATATTATAGTATGCGTATATGAAAATTCGTTTTGGGTGCGTAACAAAATTAAAATTGGGTTATTTGAATTTGGAGTAATGGACAGATTTAATTACTGAATGGAGGTTAAGTTATGATTTGGGACTGTTAAGATTGAATTGTAGAGTGATTACAATATGTATTAGTGATTAAATGGACTGAAAATGGTTAGGTCATGTTCAGTAGAACGAGACCCTGGTGAAAAACCCAAATCGAATATACTTAGGGTTATGCATGAATTTGATGATGAATTAAGGTCTTTAGGATGGTTAGACCCTTTTATTATGGGGTAATATTGATTGTGATTGGGTAAGGGCTTGGAATGAAAATAAAATCTTGAGGGTTCATCCATGGCCGAACAGGAGGCTGGAGAAGACGATAACCGTGTTGATCGATCGATCGACCAAGAGGGATCGATCGATCGATGATACAAGGTTTTTGGCAGTGACGCCAGTTTTTAATTTTATGCGAGATTTTCATTGGGAAACATTCTTGGGTTGATTTAAATGATGAATATTAATTAGGGGCATGACTCTTGATAATTATAGGTAAATATAATTGGGAAATTGGGAGAGATGAATGCGTAACATATTATGGGAGAATATTGGGAATTAAATGTTGAGATTTAAGATACGGGCTAAGTGAACGATTTCAGGTATATTGGTTGAGTGTCACAAAGGTGTTAAATTAATTACTGTGAGGAGTAGATTAATTTGGAGTGGGAATGTTGACTCGGGAAATATTTGGTTACGAACCAAGTAAGAAGGTATACGGGTTGAGTGACACCCGAGTAATAAATCAATTAAGGGATAAATTAATAAATTTAGAGTCAGGCCATAGACTGGGATTGGTAATTAATTAATATGTAAATTAATTAATTTAGAGTCGGACTATAGACTCGGATTGGTAATTAATTAAGATGTAAATTAATTAATTTAGAGTCAAGCCATAGACTCGGATTAGTAATTAATTATTGTGTAAATTAATTATATTAAAGTCGAACCATAGACTCGTGAAGATGATGGATTATTAAGTGGGAAAATTAATTAAGTTGAGTCAGGCCAGAGCCTCTGGAAATTACAGGCTAGTGTTACGGGTCGTGAGTACACAGTAAAGACGGGGTTTATTTTATATATATACGGTGTAGTGATAATATATATATGTGTGTATATTGTGTGCGCTATTAAATATCAGTGACTAGATATTTATTTAATTTATATACTCTAGTGCTATCAAGGGAGGTTGTGTGATGTGGGCGAATCCCCTAACTTGAGGAGTAGGGTGAGTATATCCCCAAGTCCTAGCATCCGGTATATGGGTAAGGGGTTTATCTCATTTTCAGGAAAGGAATATGACCACCTCCACTTCGTTTATGTTTTAGGCGAGGTTGGCGAGCGATTCCAACTTAGGTAACTAGGTTATGATAGCACACCTAGAGGGATAGCACTTTAGAGGGAATCATCCAGTAAGGGTATACTCGGAGGGATGGATATACATATGATATATGTATGGATATTGTGGTAAAGGTACGTATATAATGGTAGTAAATATTATATGCGGGTAATAATACAGTGTGTGATGTAATTGTTTTATATAACGTGTGTCACAGTTATATGATGTTATTTAAAGGAAATTAATTAAGTTAATTAGTGAAATAACTTACAACCCGTGGATAAAAATACTCGGTTTAGAGTGGAAAGGGAAGGGAGGATTACAAGGACAAGTTGGACGGGGTAGTACAATTAGGTGGGGTTGAGGTAATCGTTAGGTGTGCACATTAGTTTTGTGGTGAGAATGTCCTCAAGAGAGCGTGGCAGTAACTTAAATATGGAGCGCATTCATATATTTTAAATTACTGCAGTTAATTCACTTGCTAAATATTTTCAAAATGTTTTGGGTTCTAACCCTTGCTATAAAACTATTTTCAAAACTTTTTAGGTTCCCAGCCACAGGGACGCTAGGATTGACATTCTATTCCAGGGACATGGAGTTGTGGCATATGTGGATGCTAGCAGGAGCTTGGATTAGACGCATCGTTCTTTCATTCCTAGAGTAGGAATCATTTTTCAGTTTTAGTTTTATTTAGGGCATGTCATCAAGAATTTTAGCTCAGCTTTCTGATTTATTTTATTCAAGTGTTGAATATTTGTATTGGACTATGTTTTCTTGGGGGGCGATGGTTTATTCGGCATGTCGCTTTATTATTTATTCAGTTGATTCAATTCAGTTCTGCGAATGGTTTATACTTATTTCTGCATGTACTGTTTGGTTTAATTAATAAGATAAAATTTGGCACCAGCTTTTTGGAATACTAGGTGGTTAGTAAGTTTTAAAAAGGTTTTCGACAGTCATGCTAAGGATGAACCAACTGGGATTCCTGTTTTAATTTGGTATAGGACTGATCACCCAGTATTTTATTATGCGGGGTGAAACAATCTGCACCTGTACTTGCTTTGCCGAAGGGAGGACTAGAATATCGGGTTTACACTAACTCATCCTTATAGGGACTTGGGGGTGTACTTCAGCAGGAGGAAAGGGCTATAGCTTATGTGTCCAGAAAGTTAAAGCCCCAAGAGAGGAATTACCCCACTCACGACCTAGAGCTAGCAATGATCATTTTTTCTTTGAGGATATGGAGACGTTATCTTCTAGGAGAGCAGTTCACTTTATTTACGGATCACAAGTCACTTCAGTATCTCTTCATACAGAAGGATCTGAACATGAGGCAGAGGTGGTGGCTAGAATGCGTGAAAGACTACCAGTTTGATATTTAGTATCATCCTGGTAAGGCTAATGTGGTGGGAGACGCATTAAACCAGAGAACAACTGGGGATAGATCAGAAGTCTGGAAAGCGAAGTGGAAAGAGCATTGATATGAGGACGATGTAGCTAGGGCCTGCATGTCATCTTTATCCATCATACAGAAGATCATTATGCGAGTGGTGAGGGCTCAGTCGGAGGACTAGATCTTCCAGGATAGGGTACGCCAGCTGTTAGCTTAGGGAGAAGAGGGATACTCAAGCAGCTCGGAAGGAGGCCTACACCTAAATGGTAGGTTAATTGTGCCAAAGGATGAGGAATTTAGGCATGTTGTTATGACAGAGTCCCATGGTTTGAGATTTACGGTCAATTCTGGCGGGGATAAAATGTACCAAGATATGAGGAGGCAGTATTGGTGGGTATGAATGAAACGGGACATAGCAGAGTTTGTCTCGAAATGTGCCACGTGTCAACTCGTGAAAAATTGACCATCAGAGACCATCAGGGATGTTACAGTCACTAGATATTCCCGTGTGGAAGTTGTAGAGCATCTCCATGGACTTCATTACAGGGTTACCTACATCGCTGAGAGGTCACGATTCCATATGGTTCATTATAGATCGATTGATAGAGGTAACCCACTTCCTGCCAGTTCGCACAGACTTTGAGACGATGCGTTATGCGCAGCTGTTCATAGCGGAGATTTTTAAGCTTCACGGGGTGCTGATAAATATTTTGTCTAACAGAGACAAAATTTTGGTGGCCCCTTTTTTGCAGAGATTTCAGGAGGCCATGGGCACAGAGTTACTTTTGAGTACAACCTATCACCGACAGATCGAGGGGAAGACTGAGAGAGTCAATCACATGCTGGAAGACATCCTTAGGATGTGCATTTTAGACTTTGGGGGAGAATGGGAGGAATCTCGTCCTTTGGTAGATCTCACATATAATAACTCTTACCAATTCACGATTTTCATGGAACCGTTCGAGGCACTGTACGGGAGACCTTGTCGTTCACCTACTTGTTGGTTATAGGTGGGGAACAACAAACTATTGGGGCCGGAGATTGTCCAGGAGACGTCTGCCAAGATAGAATTCATCCGAGGGAAAATTTGGATAGCTCGGGATAGGCAGAAGAGTTATGCTTATGCTTCACGGAGGTATGTGGAGTTAGAGGTTGGGGATCAAGTATTATTTTGGGTATCCCCTATGAAAGGGGTGATGAGGTTTGACAAGAAGGGTAAATTAGCACCGGAGTACGTGGGACCTTTCCCTATTATTGAGAGGGTGGGACCGATAACATATAGACTGGGATTGCCAAAGCATCTTCAGCGGATATACGACGTGTTCCATGTGGCATCGCTGAAGAAATATCGAAGGAGCGAGAGGGCCTTCTGGCACATTTCACTCGAGGAAATTGAGTTACAACTAGACATCTCATATGAGGAGAGACTGGTGGCTATTCTGGACCATAGTGAGAGTAAGTTATGATCCAAGGTTGTTTCACTAGTTAGAGTATAGTGGGGTCATCATAATGTTGACGAGTCTAATTGGGAGAGGGAGGAGGATATGGGGGAACAATATCCAGAGCTATTCACCACAGGTACGACCTAATTTCAGGAACGAAATTTCTTTGTAATAGGGGGAATATGTAACACCCCATAATTTTATGACATTAATATTTAATTAATTCAAAAAAATTCTAAATTACTTGTGTGTCATAATTTTGATTGAATTAATTATGGTAATATTTATTTAAATATTAATCGGAGAGTAAATGGTTAATATTTAGGGAAATTTAAATTACAAAATGATTAGTAACAAATTAATTTCTTCATTACGAGTATTAGTGATGGGGCATTTAGTTATCTCAATCGGGAGTCGGTATAGACTAATTTGGGTTTGAGATAAGGATTTTTATAAATTAATTTGGATACAAGTTTTGAGTGTACGGTTGAGTCCGGATGGGTCGAGATAGTCAGAAAAGTGTACCCGGGGTAGTAAACGGGTCACGGGACGTTTTTAGTCATAGTCGGGCCCACATGGGGGCAGTTAGGTCACTTAGGTTTGGCCCATTCAACAAAAAACGGGATTAAGCCTAATTAATAAATTATAGGGAAAAGGGGAACGGTTGATTAATGTTTAGAAAACACATAGTGGAAGAGGAAACCCTAAGAGGCAGTTAAAGGCAATTTGGGGGATAAAAGAAAGAGCAAAAAGAGGGGATCTTCATCTTCAACCTTGGAATTCACAACTTCAAATCAGACCCTACAAAATCATAAGGCAAGTGGTTAACTTTATATACCATTTAATTATGTTTCAAATTCATATTTATGTGATGTGAATACCTAAAATTCATTTTGCGGATAAATGGGTACAAAAATGGTTTTTTTTTTGTAATTGGACCACAAGATGAGAATTGGTGTAAGAAATTATGGTGTAACAAGATTCTGAATAGATAACTTCCTTAGTTGTAATAAACCCAAGCGAAATTGAAAAGGAAATCGAGTTGGTAATTTGATGTTGTGACTGTTATACAAATAACCCAACTTTTCCCCAATTTAGAACAAAACAGTAGAGAATGAAAATTAAATGAGGTTTGGGGACTTCATGGGGGTCCCTTATGGTGCTCTTGATGGGTTGTATTGATAGTAAGGCTTCAGTTAGATTGTAGAAGGAGTTAGGAATTTCAGGTTTCCGTCCATGGATGAAACTGATCCTCGGAGAAGACGACTACCTAATCGATCGATCGATCAATGTTTGGGGATCGATCGATCGATGGTCTAGAAATTCTGGCAGTTCGGCCAGTATATATATATATATATAAAGGGAATTTAATTAAAAAATTCTTCCCAAATCTTCTTTAATGTGAAATAAACATAGGAGGTATAATCAGATAAATTGTGAGGAAAAAAATAATTGGAATTGGAGAGAATTTATGTGTGACACACTATGGTTGAATATTGGGAGGAATGTTTCAGAATAATTAAATACGGATCAAGTGAGCGAGTCCGGGTATAATGGTTGAGCGACACCATGGTATTGAATTAATTTAGGGTGAAAGATAAATAATTTGGATTCGGGGATTTAGACTCGGGTATAGTTTTATTTCGGGCCACGAGAGTGAGTCTGAATATATTGGTTGGAGCGACACCAAAAGTAATTTAATTAATTAATGTACAAATAATTAAAAATCAGAGTTGGGCCATAAACTTATGATAAATTGTATAGGCTTGTGTTACGGACTTAGTGCACAGTATATATATATATATATATATATATATATATATATATATATATATATATGGTGTGTACATTAATATTAGTGGCTAGATATTATTATTATATACATTCTAGTTCTATAGGGGGAGGTTGCACGTAAAGGATTAATCCCCTATCTCGAGAAGTAGGGCGAGTATATTCCCAGGTCATAGCATCCATTATATGGGTGAGGGTCATCTCACTTCCAGGGAAGGAATATGACCGCCTCTAATAATTATGTATTGACCAAGTTAAAGAGCGATTCTGACTTGGGTAACTAGGTTATGTGAATATACCTAGTGGGATAGCACTTTAGAGAATATACATTCGGTGAGTTATTACTCGGGAGGATGTTCTTTATTAAATTATTATTTCAGCATATTTTTGAATGTTTTAATATGACTACGCGTATATAATGAGGTAAATAATTATATACGGGTTAATTAGTACAGGCTCTAAGTTGTATCATATATCGTGGATGTGAAAGTTATATGAATATAAAAGGGAAATGATTAATTAAGTTAATGATGATAGTAACTTAGAAATCGTAGTTTTTAAGGCGTTAGTACTGCACATTAGAGGAGGGGTGAGGATATTCTCAAGTGAGTGCGACAGTAACTAAAATATGGAGAGCATGCATACATATTTATTACTGCAAGTTAATCAATTGCTAAGTTTTTTCCAAATGTTTGGGGTATTGATCCTTGATATAAAAACTTTTAAAAACCTTTTAGGTGTCCAGCCATATTAACGCCAGACTTAACTCATTCTAGAGATCCGTTGCTGCAGCACATGTGGATGTTGCGGAAGTTTGATAGGCGCTTGATTTTTTTCATTCTAAAGTAGAAATTTCCTATCAGTTACTCGAGCATGTCACTCACTATTTTATTCAGTACTTATGTGAGACTTGTTGAGATTCATTACTTGTCTTTACTTTTGTTGGATTTGAGCCGATGGTTTATTCGGTCAGTTATTTAGATGTGAACGGTGTATTTCAGTTAATTGTGATTGCTTAAATTAATTAGTTTTGATAAGCACCCAAAACTGTACGATTTATACCCCGAATAGATGTATTTTAGTTGCTAATTCTCGACAATATGGGTCTTATGTGTTTAAATGTTTATCATGCAGGCTTAACTGCAGTTGCGATGTCAAAAGCTACATTTCGAGGTCAATTACAGTTAGAATGGAGCTAATTCCCTCTCTCGTACCCTAACCCGAGCCTAAACCTAGCCCAAACTTACCTCAAGTGTGTGTATGTTTTATTTGTGTCATTTATTATTTTTTTAGATTTTTAGTTTGAGTCATTTTATTTTTAGGCTTTATTTTAAATTTAGTTAGTATTTTCTAGAATTCGTTTTCTATTTTTCTATTTCATCTTTATTATTATTATTATTATTATTATTATTATTATTATTATTATTATTATTATTATTATTATTATTATTATTATTATTATTATTTTATTTTATTTTATTTTTATTTTTATTATTATTAGTTTTTAGCTTTATAAGGATTAGTTTTTAGAAGTTTATTTTTAATTTATTAGATTTTATATTTTAGGACTTTTGTTTTCACATTTTATTAGATTGTTGATTTTATTTTTTTTTATTTTGTTTTATTGTTTTGGTTTTTAGTAGCTTAGGATTTTATTTTTTCTTGTTTTAATATTTTTTTTTTATTATTTTTAGTTTGTTTTATTTTTAGTTAGGTTTTATTTTTTTTATTTTTGTTGAGTCTTTTTATTATTTTAATTGAGTCTTTTTATTATTTTAATTGGTGTCCTAATTAAACACACACACAACCCCCTTATCCTACACCCCAAACACTCATTTCACCCTTACCCAACTTACCATACACCCTCAAACACCTTAACACCCCAATGTCATCTTCTTCCCCCAACATCCTCTCTCTCCTCTATCATCCAATACCACCAAACCACCACCATTACTCTCTCTCTCTCTCTCTCATCTTCCAACAACTAACCCACCTTCTAAACCCCTCTGAACCAACCCTATACCCCCCTTAACCTCTGTCGGCGACCCACCTGAAATCGACCCTAACCCGACACTGACCCGTCGGAGATAACCCCCCCCCCCCTCTCTCCCTCTCTTTCTCTCCTCGCCGGTGACCCAAAAATCCGGCGTCGCCCCTGCCCCTTAACGACTCCAGGCGGTCCGAGCTCCTCCATTCCGCCACCACACTCCTGCCTCCGGCGACCCTACCGCCGGCAGAACCACCAAAACCGACCTCCTAGGCCGACCTCCACACCAAACTGCAACCTCCTGCCACACTTCCGGCCAGAAATCAATAACCAATCCGGATCCATATACCGACGCCAGGACCCGAACCCGCTCCCATAATCGTCAAGAGCCCCATACCCATTTCCCCCTTGAGCCAAAATCGTTTTTACCATCTGTCAAAACCAAAGAAATGCCAAGACCCATTTGACCCACTAGTCATTTAATAAACTAACCCATGTGCTTAAAACCAACATAAACCTCTTATACCCATTTACCTAAAATACCCCCAACACATCTCCCACATGCACACTTGTGTGCATTACCCACATTACCCTCAATAACAAATCAGATTTTATCACCTCACACCCCATGCTCCCCACACCCAAACCACATGCACACTTAAATTAATTATCCAAATTAATCCCCATGCTCCAAGCCTTGTATAAATTGAAGAGGAAGCCCCATTTGCAAAGAAGATCTCAAAATTAGTTTTAATCTTGGTGTGATAAAATTATCCCCACCCCTCTATGTTGAGTATTTGCATTTTTAGCAAATACCTCAATATAGAGGTGTGTGGTGAAAATTTTCCCTAGGATAAATTTCACCCCACTCATCTATTATGAATTTTTGCATTTTTAGCAATTATTCATAATAAATTGATGTAGTGAAATTTATCCCTTATGGGAGATAAATTCTAACCCATTCATTTATGTTGAGATTTTGCATTTTTAGCAATTATCTCAATATAAATCAATGATCTAGAATTTATTTCTTTCGGTGAATTCTAATGTACAATTTTATAATTATAGGATTTGCATTTTTAGCAAATCTCTTTTATTATTTAATTGTCCATTATGAATTCATCCACTATCCTTTTTATTTTTATTTTGTAATTTTTAGTTTAGATCATCAAATAAAGAAAAAGAGCTTAGAGATAGGAATTTTAGAGAGAGTATTGTAGAGAGATAAACACCCATTTGTATATAGTTTTGTTTTATTCTTTTTATTTTTATTCGTGAGATTAAATATTATAAGAGAGTTAATTGAGTGTTCATTTATTTTCAACTTAATTGGATTCTCAATTGGAGGGTTGTATATTTATCATTCAAGGAGTGAAGTTTATTGAATTCAAGAGATTGGTTTGATTATTCTTTTCTCTACTCTTTTATATTAAATGCCTATTGAATATTTGTTTAGTATGTTTGATACCATGTTAGGCTAAATCCCCTTTCAAGGGGTGGGGTAAAACCTTTATTTGATGTTGTTTCATTTTAATTAGTTTAATTACTTTGAAAGTCCCTTTGAATGTTAATTTTGATCCCTCACCCTTAGATTTACGCCTCGAGAGAGGGTAAATGATTTTCGAGAGAAAATCGAAATTCTAGTGATCATACCCATTTTAGATTCGAACTAGAGATAGGAGTTTCTTAAGTGGGGTATTATTACTTGAATTTCAACTCTAAATTTATTTTATAAGATTGACATAAATTCTCATTGATCGATGCTAGCGGGTGATTAATTAAAAGGAATGTAGATCTACTTTCTAGAGTTGTGGGGTGTTAAACTTAATATTCTAAAAGGTTACTATTAAAATTACATTTGTAACGAGAGTTGATTTGTAATTTTGATATTAATTTGGGAGTATTCAAATAATTAAATTAATTAATTAGAATAACTAAAATTTGTGGTGTAATCCCATTCCTTGATTGTTCTCACAATTATTTACCTCACTTTATCTTTTATTTTAGTGTTAGACTTTATTTTTCATTTTAGTCATTTTCTAGTTAATTATTATCATATTACATTTAGTTTAGTTTAGTTTAAACCTCACCTCACCCATTTGTTTTAATATTGAAAAAGCTAAAAAAAATTAGAAAAGTGAAAAAGCACAAAAAGAAAATAAAAAGTGAATTACATGTGAATTTGTTCCATTTGCTTTACTCCCTAGAAAGTGGATTGACATCCTTACTTACCACTCTACACTTGAGTTTATTAATTTTGTAGGTACATAAGGATTTTTGACTAACTTGGCTTTCAACAACAACGATACATACTAAAACCAAGTTATCAAATGGCGTCGTTGCCATTCTTGGGATTGTGAAGCTCGGAGCGGATTTTATATTGTAGTTCATTTTTTTATATATTTGTTTTGCACTTTATTAGTTTTTGTACCATTTTTATATTTTTAGAAGGCTTGTATTTAGGATTATTTTATTCTTGGCTTGTATTGCGGTGCATAGGACACCATTTATTTTCTATTTAAAATTATTATAATTAAAGACAATCGTGATAGGGAAACCGAACAAGGTAGAGAGAGGGCGTCCAAAGGCGAGGATTTAGAAGCCTCTCTATCTTGGGTCGGTAGGACTCCCGGGGACGACTGAGATAGGCGTGATCTCCCCCCGGTCGACTCAAAATTTTCGGCACCCCACGGCGTAAAAATCATGGGAGGTATATTTCTTACACCCTCGCGCCTCTCCTATTAGCGAGTCCATTATTGTGTGTGTTTGTGTGCTCTTATGTGATTTTATTCTCTCATTTATTTTCGAATGGTGTGATGAATTAATTGACTAAGACCTACACCCGGTCACTCACGAGAAGGGATTTCATCACCCGACTCACTCGCATACCATTGTGTGCCACCCTAGCCATCATTAAATTTAAAATCAATCAATTAGGTAACCCATTAGGAGAAAATTTTGCAAAGGCGATCACTTAGATTTCCGTGATTTTTATCGCCCGCGGACTTCATTAAAATTTGACTACCCTCTCACTAAATTTAAAGACAAAAATTGGCTATGTGCTAGTTAGGAATTTTTCTTGACTTGTGTGTGTGTCCAATTCCATTTTTCGGTAGTCGGTTTTAGTTAGTTCGTCCCAAATTCAAGAGTCCACATATTTTCCCCACCTTTTCTTCCAAAAAAAAATCAAAAATTATTTTTCTTCCTTTATTTTTACAAAAAAATCCAAAAATATTTTCTTTCCTTTTGAAAAATATTTTAAAAACTCCAAAAAAAATGTATCCTCCTCATGGCTAAAGAATGTCCTTTACGGGACTACTTTGGCCATTTTCCATTTACACGTGACACGTGTGAGAGTGATCCCGAGCGATCTCTTTATGATATTCTTCATGATTTCACCGCTCTCACGAGTACCGTTGGTACTCTTGACCCATCCATGCATGCACCTCCTATTCCATCACCCTCGGTGTCAAGTGTCTCCTCCATTGTTGTGCACCCACTGTTATTATGCCGATCACATGTCCCATGAGTTCCCATACTCTTCATATCCATACAAACCCACCACGGACCATGTGTATCCATATGACACTGTTCCGGAACCCACCTCGGCCTACTACCCCGCTATACCTAATCTCGAGTTGTGTGAGTCCCAGAGCTATTCGTGGAGGCCTGGTCACCCTTCCATGCAATACGAATCCCAACCCGATGTTGTGGCTCCTCACACGTTCCAACAGTCGTTATGGTAACCTTGTGCACCCACTCACGATCAGTCCCCTCACTACGCACCCCATGAGTATCAACCATTCGTCCATCATGAAAGCGATCCTTTCGTGTATGATGAACTTGGCCCCACCCCACACACTTTATATGAGTATTCTCCATACACTCACGATTATAGCAAGTTGTGTCCACCTCCACCACCACCATCATCCACCTCCACTCTCGAAAGACTCTTGCAAAAGTTCATACTCGAGCAAGAGCGAGCCACTCAAATTCAAACTCAAGCTCTCCAAAAGCTTGAACAACGTTTAAATGAATTAGAGTATGAGCGAGAGTCGGATATTCCCATGGCCCCACCCATTGTTGCAACCGAGTGTAATGATGATGTGTCCTCTCGTGACACGGATTTTGAGTGTGACCAACCCTATCAACCCGAGAATCTCGAAGTAGAGACCATTCCATGGTTCGGGTCCCAAGTCGACAATTGTGTTGACTTACCTTTCATTAGTGAGCCTGATTCAACCCCATCATATCCATATGAACCCCACTTCGCGGTTCCCATTCACCTTTCCACTCCCATAAAATCCAAAAAAATGTCGGAGTCTACACCTATCGAGCTTCACCCTTGTGTTCCCGAGAAACCAATTTATCCTAGGTTAGCTCTGGCTACGAATGCTCACCAATTTCTCGAGATAGAATCCGTGATAGTTCCTAACTATCCGGATATGGATGATATCCCACCATGCATGGATCCCTTTGAGCCCGATATTTTTCATGATTCCTCTATCTTAGATCTTGGTGCCTCGTCTTACCCACCCAACACACCACCCGATACACCATTTATCCCACCCGATACACCATTTATCCTTTCCACCCCACCACCTGGTTTGGATCTTGATTTTGCACATTTAAAGTTTCCATCTACATTTTTAGATCCTCACCTGAAGCCATCCACCATCTACGAGAGTATTTTGGTGCTACTCTCCACCGTGACACCGAGCTTGTTCCTCCATGCATAACACTTCCTTGTGGTGTTGACTTTTCCCATTGACAGCTCCCTGGCGTGTATCGGCGCGACCATTACCATCTCCCATTCATAGAACGGTCGTGTAATTTTTATGAGCCCCACCCCATCACTATTGCCAAACCATTTTGCCTCCCTCACCAATTGGAGCACTGTGCTTATAGGGCCCTTGTTGCCCTCACCTTTAAGCTCAACAAGGCCCGTGACCGATACCTCTTCACCCTTACCCTAATCCCCACCCACACATGGTCCACCGATGCTTTTCATTGTGTGATGCACTTCTCCATACAAGTGCATTGACCCCTTTTAGCCTCTATCCAACAAAACTGATGCTTCAGTCTTGTTTGGGGGTGATTTTCATCACTTAATTTTTCTGCCACCCCGAGCTTTCATAGATCTTATCCTTTGGTTGAGATTTCATCGGTCTGGCTGAAGACATTAAACTTAGTGCTACCGGGAGGCAGCCCGCATTTCTTGTACTAGTCTCATCCTGTTTGGGGGTGGTATTTCACATCACCCTACGCTTTTTCATGCTTATAGACTTGTACACATTTTTTTTCTCATTTCTTACTCAGGTTTATTCTTGGCTTCACATGTCTACTTCATTAGCGGTTCATTCTGGTAATCTCTTTCCTACCTTTCGCTCTCATTTTAAAAATCATTTTACTTAACATCGAGGACGATGTTCCTTTTTGTTAGGGGTGGGGAATTTTATCAAAATCGTATCTCTTTTGAAAAATTACGATTTTTGAACCTGATGTTTAAAATTTTGCGCAGTTTCTTTCAACTCACTCATTGATGTGAATTTTCAATCTTCCATCTTTCAAAAGTCTAGGAATCAAGCTATAGAATATTTTTCCAAATAGCTTATGTAATACATAACAAGGCATGTTTCACCATGAATTTCTAGACTCAACAAAATTTGCGCACGTATCACGTCACTACGGTTTAGAGTTGAAGAGTAATACAATTCTAAAGAGAACCTTAAGGATCACTAGTGGAGAATTTAGCTTGTGAGCTTTGTGCCTTTCACCCTTTTAGAGTGTTTTATGCAATCTTCGAGTCACAAGTTGATTCAACTTCCTTTGGGTCCGCACTTAAATTGTTGTATGATCTCATTATCCTTCATTAAAATTTGTTTTGATCACTGAGAATGATATTTTTTTCGAGTTGTAAGAAACACATGTCTTGAAATTTCTCCCGAATACTAGATTTTCATCCATACACCTACCACTTTTCCCCCATATCACATTTTCATTCACTTCACCCATTATATTCCCATATTCTTCCATATTCCCACATATTCCCCTAACCATCATTCCCCACTCATTTCATATATCATCCTTCATTATTTTCAAATAAAAGAGTGTGATTTCAAATGTAAATGTCTTCATTGTTAGTTTGAAAAGTGAGAGAAAAATAAAAAAGAAAAAAATAAGAAAAAGAGAAAAAATAGCAAAAAAAAAAAAAGAGAAAAGAAAAGAAAGAGAGTTTGTAGTTGGTTTTGAAATAAAAACATTTGTGCCTAAAGTATAGAACACTCTTCTATCATATACATTCATCCATCATCCTTTATCATTTATATCACCATTATATCCTCCATCACTCATTATTCATTTCACACATCAATCCCATTCTACATCACCATCCTTACCTCATCTCATCCCATCCTACCTCATTCCAATTTCCCCTCACCCATATACATACATGTTCCCCTAGGTGTTCGGGCAAATGAAAGTCAACGTGGTGAATAACTCGACGTTCTCACTATAGTGGTTATCATTCTGTCATGAGATCATTTTCTTTCTTATTGTTCGTTCTTTCATATATGTGTGTGAGACGTTTGAACTTGCTTACATTTACTCACCTCCTCACACACAAGAGCGATACACTAGACCTTATCTCGAGAGTTCGTTTTAGAGAGTTATATCCAGTGAGATTTGAAGTTGAAGCGTTGATTCCGACAAGGCAATCTAGGAATTACTCTAGTGATACTCTACTCGTTTTGACTGATTCACACTACACACGTTGAGTTCTAGGAAGGATGTGCCTTGAGTATTTTCTTAGCTTAAACTTTTTACACGTCTAGCTTGCATTTCTCAAATTATTTCTCATATGATGGATTGTGGGATCATTCTACGTCTAATAAGAGATTAACTTCCCTTCAATAAATTTTTACAAATAAGAATTTTGTGGGTATATTCCTTGCAAACCCTCACGAGACACAACTCGTCCTGTAGGGCAACCTATAGGTTTAAAGGCTTATTGCACATGCTAAGTGCAATCGCAAGTGCCCGCGAAAGTGGTACACTTTTGGTTACTTATCTTTCTCTTTCTCTCTATCTTATTGCTCGAGGACTAGCAACGCTTTGTTTGGGGGTGGTGTGATAAGCACCCAAAACTGCACAATTTATACCCCGAATAGATGTATTTTAGTTTCTAATTCTCGACAATATGGGTCTTATGTGCTTAAATGTTTATCATGCAGGCTTAACTGCAGTTGCGGTGTCAAAAGCTACATTTCGAGGTCAATTGCAGTTAGAATGGAGCTAATTCCATCTCCTGTACCCTAACCCGAGCCAAAACCTAGCCCAAACTTACCCCAAGCCTGTGTATGTTTTATTTGTGTCATTTTATTATTTTTTTAGATTTTTAGTTTGAGTCATTTTATTTTTAGGATTTATTTTAGATTTAGTTAGTATTTTCTAGGTTTCGTTTTCTATTTTTCTATTTCATTATTATTATTATTATTATTATTATTATTATTATTATTATTATTATTATTATTATTATATTTTTATTTTTATTTTTATTATTATTAGTTTTTAGCTTTATTAGGATTAGTTTTTAGAAGTTTATTTTTAATTTATTAGATTTTATATTTTAGGACTTTTGTTTTCACATTTTATTAGATTGTTCATTTTTTATTTCTTTTGTTTTATTGTTTTAGATTTTAGTAGCTTAGGATTTTATTTTTTCTTGTTTTAATATTTTTTTTTTTTTTAGTTTGTTTCATTTTTAGTTAGGTTTTTTTTTTTTTTTTTTTTTTGTTGAATCTTTTTATTATTTTAATTGAGTCGTTTTAATATTTTAATTGGTGTCCTAATTAAACACACACACATCCCCCTTATCCTACACCCCCAAACACTCATCTCACCCTTACCCAACTTACAATACACCCTCAAACACCTTAACACCCCAATGTCATCTTCTTCCCCCAACATCCTCTCTCTCCTCTATCATCCAATACCACCAAACCACCACCATCACTCTCTCTCTGTCTCATCTTCCAACAACTAACCCACCTTCTAAACCCCTCTGAACCAACCCTACACCCCCCTTAACCTCTGTCAGCGACCCACCTGAAATCGACCCTAACCCGTCACTGACCCACCGCAGATAAACCCAGTCGCACTCCCCTCTCTCCCTCTCTTTCTCTCCTCGTCGGTGACCCAAAAATCCGGTGTCACCCCTGCCCCTTATCGACTCCAGGCGGTCTGAGCTCCTCCATTCCGCCGCCACACTCCTGCCTCCGGCGATCCTACCGCCGACAGAACCACCAAAACCAACCTCCTAGGCCGACATCCACACCAAACCGCAACCTCTAGCCACACTTCCGACCAGAAATCAATAACCAACCCGGATCCATATACCTACGCCAGGACCCGAACCCCCTCCCACAACCATCAACAACCCCATACCCATTTCCCCCTTGAGCCAAAATCGTTTTTACCATCTGTCAAAACCAAAGAAATGCCAAGACCCATTTGACCCACTAGTCATTTAATAAACTGACCGATGTGCTTAAAACCAACATAAACCTCTTATACCCATTTACCAAAAATACCCCCAACACATCTCCCACGTGCACACTTGTGTGCATTACCCACATTACCCTTAATAACAAATCAGATTTTATCACCTCACACCCCATGCTCCCCACACCCAAACCACATGCACACTTAAATTAATTATCCAAATTAACCCCCATGCTCCATGCCTTGTATAAATTGAAGAGGAAGACCCATTTGCAAAGGAGATCTCAAAATTAGTTTTAAGCTTGGTGTGATAAAATTCTTCCCACCCCTCTATGTTGAGTATTTGCATTTTTAGCAAATACCTCAATATAGAGGTGTGTGGTGAAAATTATCTCCAGGATAAATTTCACCCCACCCATCTATTATGAATTTTTGCATTGTTAGCAATTATTCATAATAAATTGATGTAGTGAAATTTATCCCTTATGGGAGATAAATTCTAACCCATTCATTTATGTTGAGATTTTGCATTTTTAGCAATTATCTCGATATAAATCAATGATCTAGAATTTATTTCTTTCGGTGAATTCTAATGTACAATTTTAGGATTTTACGATTTGCATTTTTAGCAAATTTCTTTTACTATTTAATTGTCCATTATGAATTCATCCACTATCCTTTTTATTTTTATTTTATAATTTTTAGTTTAGATCATCAAATAAAGAAAAAGAGCTTAGAGATAGGAATTTTAGAGAGAGTATTGTAGAGAGATAAACACCCATTTGTATATAGTTTTGTTTTATTCTTTTTATTTTTATTTGTGAGATTAAATATTGTAAGAGAGTTAATTGAGTGTTCATTTATTTTCAAATTAATTGGATTCTCAATCGGAGAGTTGTATGCTTCTCATTCAAGGAGTGAAGTTTATTGAATTCAAGAGTTTGGTTTGATTATTCTACTCTCTACTCTTTTATATTAAATGCCTATTGAATATTTGTTTATTATGTTTGATACCATGTTAGGCTAAATCCCCTTTCAAGGGGTGGGGTAAAACCCTTTTTTGATGTTGTTTTATTTAAATTAGTTTAATTACTTGGAAATTGCCTTTGAATGTTAATTTTGATCCCTCACCCTTAGATTTACGCCTCGAGAGAGGGTAAATGATTTTCGAGAGAAAATCGAAATTCTAGTGATAATACCCATTTTAGATTCGAACTAGAGATAGGGGTTTCTTAAGTGGGGTATTATTACTTGAATTTAAACTCTAAATTTATTTTATAAGATTGACATAAATTCTAATTGATCGATCCTAGCGGGTGATTAATTAAAAGGAGTGTAGATCTACTTTCTAGAGTTGTGGGGTGTTAAACTTAATATTCTAAAAGCTTACTATTAAAATTACATTTGCAACGAGAGTTGATTTGTAATTTTGATATTAATTTGGGAGTATTCAAATAATTAAATTAATTAATTAGAATAACTAAAATTTGTGGTGTAACCCCATTCCTTGATTGTTCTCACAATTATTTACCTCACTTTATCTTTTATTTTGGTGTTAGACTTTATTTTTCATTTTAGTCATTTTCTAGTTAGTTATTATCATATTACATTTAGTTTAGTTTAGTTTAAACCTCACCTCACCCATTTGTTTTAATATTGAAAAAACTAAAAAAAATTAGAAAAGTGTAAAAAGTGAATTACATGTGAATTTGTTCCATTTGCTTTACTCCTTAGAAAGTGGATTGACATCCTTACTTACCACTCTACACTTGAGTTTATTATATTTTGTAGGTATTTGAGGATTTTGACTAACTTGGCTTTCATCAACAACGACATACATGCAAAAAGCAAAGTTATCAAGTTTCCGCATGTGTATTTCATTAAATTAATGAAAGATAAAACTTGGCACCATTCTAATTTTCTCACTTAGGTGGTTAGTAATTAAAAAGGTGGCAGTGATGCTAAGAAAGAACCAACTGAGAAACTTGTTCTAATTTAATTTGGGACTGATCACCCGGGGTTAATTAGGCAGGGTGTCACATCTTTTACCCCTCCACTGGACAATTGACTAATTAGAGGTACAACCCAATCAAAAATTTGTTAGTTTAAGAAGAATGTACATTATAAATATAATGGATTGCTATCCAAATGAATAGGAGACGCGTGACACATCAACCCTATAGGAGAAGACCACACGTGCCATATAAATAACCACTCCCTCGAGTAGTAGGAATAAAATTGTACATTTCTTAATGTAAGGATGCTATATAAAGCTAGGGTATAATAGAAGGAAATAACTTAGTTGGTTGCATGCAATCATTACTACTACCAGTTCAATAAAATTACTCCATTTTCCTCTTGGACATAGGCCATTAAGTCCTAACAACGTACATACTATGTTCATCATACATTATTTATAATTTCTTGTACTTATATGTATTATTGTTGTGTTGTCTGTAAATTTTTTCATCTCAACACAATTGGCACTTTTCGTGGGAACTAAAAGTTCCAAAGCCATGGATAGGAATCAAGTCATCTAGGATATACACAAACTTATGGAAGAAAAAGAAGAGGTCTAGGCACAACTAGCCCAAATCCTTGATAGGTTGCAACCAAATCACCTCCTTAAGATAATGAACAACATGTCGACCAAAATGTCCGTATCAGTTTAAATGCAAGAAACCTGGTTCCCCATTCTCCGAATCCTCCATCACCTTTCTCTTTTACGGTCCAAAAAACATCGGTATTTATGAGGATATACACACACCTCTCACACCTATCAATGATGGAGTCGTAGACCATGCATCCCCATTCTACTACGAAAGCTTGGATTCCTAGTGACTTCAACATTCGAGGCAAATATGGATGTCTTGGGGAATCCAAACAAGATCAGAGCCTTCGTAACCACACTAAAGGGTTCAACCAGGACTTGGTTCAATCGGCTACCCCTAAACTCAGATATGTTCTTTAGAGAGTTGACTGATTACTTTGTTTAACTTTTAATTTCCAACAAAGCTAACAAGAAGATAACTACAACCTTTTCAATGTCCCATATGATAAAAATGAATCCTTCTGAAATTTGTTAAGATATTTAATGACGAGTTTCTCCGAATCTACAAACCAAATGAAAGAGTGGATATGATTGCATTATTGGTAGGCCTCTATCGCAGTAGTACCATTTACTCCCTATCCAAGAACCCTCCAACTAAATTGACCACCAGGAGAATCACATTTATGAAGAATACACTATCGACAACAGTCTTTCAAAGTATAATTTTGTAACTAATAGTAGTTGTCTTATGCTAGTGTTAAAACATTTGAATCTTTGAGTCATTTAAGTCACATAGGCTTGTTTCAATATGAGTGATCATAGTCATTTAAGTTATAATGAACCTTTGAAGATTGAAGATTTTGCAAGCCTCTCATTGAAGACTTTTGTTGATATGCATTCAAATTGAAGCAAAGATCATATCCTTTAATAGATCGTGAATTTATTATGGCTAAACACATACTTCCACATTTGTCTAAAATGTTTACTTATTTTGAAAGTGTGGGGGGAATTTACAAAAAGGGAAAAAGTTATTTTTAAATAAGTTCGGTTGTTTTTTAACTTAATTTTACTATTTTGGGAGTTGGTCAATCTTTGGTTATACCTTAAAAGGTTTTTTAGGCTATTATTGTAACGCCCCCTGTTTTTATTAACAAATTTTTATTAATTAATTGGAATTTTCGAGAAAAATAAAATTTTGAATTTAATAATTTTTATTGGCTAAATATGTTGGGTATGATTTTTGAAGAATAAAACTTCAAGAGGAATTAAAATCGGAGTTAAAACGAATTTTATATTGATTTTATAATATTTTTCCTTATAGGTATTTTTTAGGTAAACTGTCAGTTTTTCGGGGTGATCGATCGATCGACCCCTGGGGGTAGATCGATCGACCCTCCTAGAAAACGTGTGTTGTTAGCTGTTTTTAGAGTTTGTGTAGGATTATGACTCCTAATCAATATATAACCTTGTTAATCCGTAGGGGGGCTTCTCATAATCACTTTTTCTCCAGTTTTTCACGAGAGAACACTTCCAAATATTTTTCCTCTCACTCATAATCATCAACCTTCAACAAAATCATGTTTTTGTCATAAGTTTTGGCACAAGTTTTTGAAGGCTTAATTGGGGTTTAATCAAGATCGTTCAAGAACACTCTTTTGCTAATTTTTCGAGAGGAATCCAAATTTCTAATCAGATTTTCAACACGATCTTTATAGGCATGAATACTCTATTATTTTCCTTTAGTATTATGCATTTTAAGTGTCGCCTAAAGACTTAATTACATGTTTTTCTTAAAAATAACTAGTAACTTAATTAGAAAAAGTGGACCTAATTATGGGGCTGTTTTTATAAAATCTTTTAATCCGAATAATATTCATAACCCTTTGGGTACGTAGGATTTACGAGTGATTTTGGGTTTTATTGGTGTAGGTTGCATGTAGAAAAACCCTAGTTTTAAAATAAATAATTTTTGAGTACGTATAACTCATGTAATACATGCAGAGATAATGAAATTTGGTTTTTGAAGTATATATGATGAAAAGTTGGTATATTTAATTTAAAAATAATTAAATGAGATTATTTGGGTATTGTTGACGTTGTGGTAATTAAATTAAAGATTTAATTGAATTGGACTATCATGCGTAGTTTTATACGTTGATTAATTATTCTTATGGGTATGACTTGTTGGTATTATTAAACATCATTGTGACAACGGGTTGTTGGGTATTTTTGCTCTCCCTATATTTTAGGATGCCTTCTAGGTATGAGACTAGTGGGTAGGCCTTTTGATGATTTACGCCTTCTAGGTATGGGACTAGTGAGGGTAGATTATCGCATTTTTATCATCTTGGGGGTGGTCTGATTTTTATTACTTTATCGTCGTTACGCTGATCTAGGTACGAGACTAGGTTGTAATTTATGTTAGAAAATCTTCCTATACATAGGTTAGAACGTATTGATAACTTAGGGACCCTTAGTTATGGGACTAAGGGCTATTTTGAGGATCTCACATCGATTAAAACGGTGGGGTGATTATAAATTGAGAAATTGAGAATTAATGCCTAAGATAAAAACGGGTATTAAAATTTGTGGCGACATAATGTGTCGGGGCCGACAGTTTAAATGGGCCAGATGGCGATTTACGTCGTGTCATGTGTGGAACCTTGTCATGTGTCGGGGCCGACAGTTAAACTGTTCAGAGGGCGATTGACAAGGGTAACCTTGTCATGTGTCGGGGCCGACAGTTTAAACGGGTCAGAGGGCGATTGACAAGGGGAAATGTGACACTTTAATAAAAAGTGAGAACAATAATAAAAGTTGGTTAATTTAATTAAATTAACATCGTGGGACTTGGGAATTTAAAATCATATTGGTGTGCCTTTTTTAATGGGGATATCTACGGGTAGTTAGTAATTTATATTTATCCTATTTAATTATCCCGTTTAATTTTGAAATATTCTATTATGATATTTATTGCGTATAATGCTACTGTCTAGATTCAAGGTTCCTATTTGAGGGGAGTAGTGTGTATTCTTGCTCAGGGCTTTGGCTCTGACCCATGCGTTGACTGAGCTTTTTCAAGATTTAATTTGGAGAAGCTGCATAAGTTTATCGGAGTTATCATTGGAGGTGCAGCTGGAGTTGTTTACTTTATGGCATAGTTTAGTTAGACTTTCTTTTCCAGTCGTATTATGAGACTTCATTAGAGTTTTATTGGGCCATTCGGTTCCAAAATTGTTTAGAGGATTTCTGTTGGGATTATTCAAATTTTGTTTAATCATTATTGGAGATTGGATTTTTGAAGTTAGCATGTGATGGATCTTTTATCTCTTAGTTATTTGTGATCATTTGAGATTGACTCAATTGTTTATCTTATGGACTGATTTATTTGTCTCATATCTGTCTCATGCTAAGAATGGTATTTATTTAGTTCACGCCCGGCTTAGTTTTGGTGGCGGCCGACGCCAGAATTAGGCGGGGTGTGACAATTATGATGTGACTGTTCAAACAAACTCACTTTAAGCCCGTTCACATGCCTTCATGTTAAGCCCGTGCGCGCGTCTTGACCACGATGTCTACACTAGACAAAATCGTGCTCGTGGACAGATCTAAGCTAGCACACGGACGACCTAAATTTTGAACTTTTCTAATAAATCAGACAATTTCCCTCCATTTTAAATAAATTTGAATACTTCATAACTAAAACAGTAACTAAGAGTATTTTCGAGGTTGAGAGCATTTTAAATTTGCATCTCTTTCAAATTTTACTTATTCCCTCCTATATTAATAAAACTTAGATATATGCTTGATCTATGATTTTGAGAGAGAATGTAAAGGATTTTTTCTTCATATTTCGCATAGCCTATTCAGTTTAAATCAATCTACCTTTGAATTTTATGATCATCTACTCATAGGTATGAAAGAAGAGACACTACAGTTTATTTTAGAAATCATAGTGTGTTGTGATTTCCAAAGAAGTGAGTGGACTTATTCATTCGCTATGTGTAGCTCATTGAGGATTTTATTGTATATGGGGGAAAGTTGCAAGGTTCGTGGCTTATGTGAGAGGTATCTTCTTGCCTTGTTTAAAATTGATTTTCAAAGTAAAGATGAAAATGGGAGTGCGTCGAGAGTTTTTCACCCCTTGATAGTGTTTTTCCTCATAAATTTGTCTTCTATGAGTTGGTGAATGCTTTATACTTATATGAACACATTTATCACACACATCACTTAGATCTAATTGGAATCTAGTGAATTCTATTAAAATTAACTTAGGTGTATTAGATCTAGTTTTTTTCATCCATATTACCTAATTACATTTTGTGTGATTTAATCAAGTCTTTGAGTAATAAATTTGATATAATTTGTGTTGAATAACTTGAATCTACAAGAGAAATTATTTGAAATAAAAAAATTGGTCATAAGATGTATTCTAACTTAATTTTCCCTAGATTTGTTGAAAAACTAATGGAGGTCCAGATGCTTAAACCCCTTAAAGATTGAAAGAGTTTAATTTTTACCTTGAAGGATTATCATGATTTGATCACGCTAAACGATGACACATTTTGAATGAGTCCATCATATTCGACTAGACTATCGCGAGAATTATGACAGATAGAGTCATCTCACTAACAATCGTATACTATGACTGATTTGAAAAGATGTAGTTAGAAGGAACCCATTTAAGTCTAGTGAAAGAACCACTTTTGGGCTTTGGTGGGGACATATATACCCCGAAGGAGTGATTATACTACCCCTCACCATAGAGAAGAGATAAAATCCCACCACAATTCAAGTGGAGTTTGTAATAGTAAGATTTCCATCAGCATACAACATCATAATAGGACGAATGATGATGAGCCGATTGGATATAATACTCTCAATTAAATCCTCAACCCTTCGAATTTAATGCCAAAAGGAATGTGAATAGTACACGAAAGAGAGTCCCGTTCTAGGAGTTGTTACTTAACATAATTAAGGAAGAAGGAATCAATTTATGTTGATCAGTTGGATCAAAGAGAACATCAAACGAGAGGATCGTTGGGTGAAGATCCGATCCCAATTTTGATGTTTGATAGAAGACTAAAATGGGTGGTATATGTAGAATTTTCCTTGACCGAATGTGTGAGACAAGACTTAACCTTTCTACTAAATCACCACACCATATTTGCATGGTTTCATGAAGATATGATAGGCATAGATGCCTTGGTAATGACTCACCATTTTAAAGTTGATCCGATAAGGTAAAAGAATAGGTGTTTATCCCCAAAGAGGAACCAAACAGTGTATATCGAGGTGGAAAAGTTACTTGACACCTAGTATCTCAAGGAGGCCGAGTACCCTAACTAGTGATCCAATGTTTTGATAGTAAAGAGATAAATGAAAAGTGGAGGCTATATATGGATTGTTCGGACCTAAAGGATGAATGTCCTAAGGACTAATACCTAATTCTTAGGATTGACGCATTAGTTGACGCAACAACAAGCCATGATATGTTATCTATTATGGATGCATACTTTGGCAATAATCAAATCAGAACTCACCCATTCAAAGACAAGTAAACATCATTTATAACCAATTGGGGAACTTATTGCTACAAGGTGATACCCTTTTGGTTAAAAATATTGGATCCACATGCCAAAGACTCGTCAATACCATGTTTGAAGAACAAATATGGAAATCTATAAATCTAATGCCCCGAATTGAATTTATGCGTTACCCATAGTCAATCCGATCTGACTCGAGCATTAGGTGTGTAGTGCAATGAAACTACCTATATAATGTTGCTAACTAAGTTTTATTTTAATTAATATTTCACTTATTAACATGTGATTCTAATGTCAAATTAAACTAGGTGACGGACCATGGAAAGCATCCCCGAAGTCCAAGCATACATAGCTACTAACATAAAATACAATAAAAAGTATTTACCGGCACAACTCTCATAAGATACGAACCCGCACCTAACCTTTCGTAACAAAGACGAGAGTGTGAGCTGATGCTCACTGGGAAATATACAAATGCAGTATAAAAATGAACGGCAGAAAGAAGACTCTAACATGTCATACCTACGTGTATATATATATATACTTTATGAATGAAACCGTTTTTATTTCCAAAAATGTTATTTATCCTGATTAGTTAACCTCAATCTTATAAAAGAACTTCCTCTTCCTTAACTTTCCATTTACCCTTTACCTAACACACGTGGTTAAATACTTGAAACAAGTACACTTTATGCAACTAAAAATCGCTTTCCTTGTCAAAATCACCCTTTTACTTAAACAAAACCACACTAATATTTTCATTGAAAAGCATCCATTTCAACACAAACGAACATCGTGTTAGAAAATGCTTATTTGGATATTGAAAACCTTTCACAACACACCCTTGTGTTAATTGTGGGTTACACCTTCATAGGTTTCTTAAATCACCCACTTAACCATTATACCTTTCCTTTATTTTATGGACATTAATCAATTTACACAATCTTGTCCATTTTAACCTTTACTAGAACACCTATTAATTCATTCAAGTTAGGTTGTCTTGACATATTTTCAACACCCAACACATTTCTTGACATGATCTTTATTTCTTTTATCATTTCTCATAATCTTCCAATAAACCGCATACTTTAAAGGGCTCCACACTACCGACGATGACACTATATGCTCTGGCCAGTGATTTGGGGTCTTTCACCCCAGGCATCCGGTCCCTCCTTAATTATCCTGATAACATCTGAGTTCCTTTTTAATGTGTTTTAATATTTTGCAAATGTCCACATTACTTCACCTTTTTTTTATCTCGATCGAAGCCAAAACCCGGTGTTTCACCCCAATTTGTGTTACATTTTGAAAATCAACATTTCATGCCCTTTACACCTTAGCTTTGATTTTGCTCCAAAATCATGTTCATTTAGGTCAAATTTTTGTAACAACTTTTTTAACATTTTTACTTTATAAAAATGTACCACTTTACGTAAACTTACCATTTTACCCTTTTTGTTTCCAAACTTGCCTTTCTTCCATTTTCACACGTGTTATTTTCCAAAACACCACAAAGCTATCCACACTAGCTTCTTAAGTGTTTTTAACACACTAACACCTTCCTAACATTTGGAATGACATTCTTCTTATGTTGGAAACTTATTTACCTAAGAACCCAATTACACTTAAAGACTAATTTTATAAGAAAATACAATTTCCTTCAATTAAGATTCGTAATCTTACAACCTCACACTTTCAACCCTTTTTCACACACTTTGAAGACTAGAATTTCTATTCTTCTTACTTCATGCTCAAAACCAATATAACCTTCTTTAAACTTGTTTATATGTTCACTATCAAAATACTACAAGTTTATATGCATGAGAAGATGTATTTTAATCCTAATACCCTACTAAATGGGTTCAACGTACATTTCATTCTAAATATTCATTATACTTTGCAAACAAATTCACTTCCAAGACACAAAAGACATTTTCTTTCTTCAAACTCAACAAATGTCCCACTTTCATAAAATCTTTGTTTTCCATAAACTTTGGAACATTATCTTACCAAACATTTTTTAGCAATATCAACATCATTTTTCACAACATTTTATTCCGTGAAATGTTTAGCATCAACTTTCTAAAGTGAAACCAATTTCATAAAAATCCCAATATTTATTTTAAGTAACTTAGAATTATATATTCTTCATTTATTTTCAACAAAATAACATTTTTATTTCATAAAAATGTGCATTATTGATTTTACTAGAAACTCATCATCTTGTTCATATGCATTCTACTGTTAATATTCTAACAACAAGACTACTAATAGACATAATACAGTCTTAAACTATGAGTAGATTTTTTACACCTCAAATGAAGCTCCAACAATGGAAGGTGTGGAAGATATAAGAAGATGGAGATCTCCCACCTACTAAGGTGTCCTTTAGAGAGGTGACCTGGCTTCACCAAACTTGTTTCCATAAAAGCCCTATAAAATCCGTCTTCAAACTCGATGAATATCCCATCTTCATCTTCTCGAAAACCCCCCAACAACACATGTACAAATTCATAGCTATGCTGAACAATGGTGAAAATGGGTATCTAAAGCTTGGATATGGTGAAGACTAGAACAATATGATGGATATTTTGTTGTGGAATGGTGCTTTGAGGTTGAGAGGTGGAAGGATGCTCAATGACCCACCCTTCTCTCTCTCCCTTGTTCCAACTCCAAATGACACAAATGAACTTAAAACCCCTTATGAAAACATATAAAAGCCTTAAAATACAATTTTTACCCGATATGTGTTCACCAGAACCTGACGGCTCATCAATCGAATGATCTAGAATGAGACAGTGCACAAGGACAACCTGACTTAAAAATCCGAATGACCTCGTTCGAACGAAGTTCTCCTAGTTTTCGAGCGAGAAAGGCATCTCATTCGAACCTCGTTCGATCCCCATTCCAAATGACCTTCGAATGACCTTGACATGTTATGTAGTGGGATCTTGTTTGAACGTCATTCGATCCTCTACTCTAAATGAGTCTTGATTCTTATTCGAATGACCTGAACTTCGTTCGAACGACCTTTTCTCTATTTTCTCCAAATTTTCAATTTTAACCACAAATTTCGAACAACTATCATCAAGCCTCTAAAGTAGCCAAATAAGAATATAAACCCAGTCATAATCATCCAAATCTCCATGTATTTATGTTATTACAACTTATGTCGAGAAAATGAATAAAATATTAGGGCGAGGTATTACATTCTTCCCTCCTTAGAAAATTTTATCCCCGAAATTATCGCCATGTCAATGATTACCCTTACAGGTTTTACCCATTTCTACTTTAAGTCATAGCAATACTAAATCATCTAAGTCCTGGAATGCCAAGATAACAATATACGATCATTCCCTGGTTTGTCACTCAACATGACCTAATGCTCACCTTCATACTAGTTATCAAATTCACCTATTATCATCGAGTCTCCACTTCTGAGTAATTACTCTTAGTCGATTCCTAGGACTAATTTGGCTAATAACAAAATAATATTGGTGCCCCTATAGGACAAAACCCTCTCATGATCGATACTTACCCAAGAGTAAATCGCACCATAATCATTACTCGATTCATCATCAAGAATTTTTCTCAACCCGTAGAACTACATAATCTTCTTTGTCATAAACTTTTGGATCGTCCCACCCACATAGTTTCGTTCAAAATTGACATTAAGCCTGTATCACTAGTCGCTTGCATTAAAGATTGACACACCACTAAGTCTCAAATCATTTATATAACTAATACCCTTTCTACAGGACCCTCATATGAATCTAAGATCACTCTAGGTGTTTAACCAAGGGATACACCTGAGCATTGCAAGATCCACTCAGCATGACAAACCACAATTAGTGCTAAGTTTCCTCAAGTTCAAGCATTTTAAGATGTCCTCAAGTTATCAACCATATCTTGAAGACCAAAGCCCTTAATTTCCATATTGTCCAAATCCTAGGTCACCACGCCTAAAGGAAGAAGACACTATGAGAAACCATGGAATTGAAAGCACAACCACCTTCACACGGTGATTGATGCAATACCAAAAATAATTTGGGTAACGACGCACCCAGTTACCAAGTTGTATTGACCATGCCAGATCCAACTGTGCTTTACTAGTCCAAATCACGTCACCCCACGACGTGGTACAATTCCAGATTATCACCACCGTGAGGGATAAAATTTCCTATCACCAAAATCAAATGAAAACACGATAACGGAAAGAGATAAATAAGAGAACTGTTGGAACCTTACTCATAAATAAATGTGATGATTTATGAAGATGAACCTACTTCAGAGTCCAAGTCTTACCCCAGGAAAACTTGATGGATCTTAACCTAGCCATGCACCCTGGCTTGAGTCACTAATCGTGACGAATCTAACCACGAATCACTCATTTCCTTAATAAAGAAGTAAGATAAGAACCTAATGTTCCTTGGTAAGTTAAATTATAGACTTCCCTCCTTAAGGATAAGGCCTCCTCCTTACATCCTTCGCAAACACGAACCACCTGCTCGACAAATGCTAACGTCCTTATCGACACCGACCTTATCCATCTCATTAGTGATAACGCTGCCAATCTAATCCACCTAGATTTATACCTTACTTTATCGTGCAATAGTTATACCCAACGTCTCCTTAGGCACTACCTAATTCGGTGAGACACTTACCCTATCACGGATATCATCATCATAAGCTTAATGTCGCATATCCCAATGTTCAGTTCAATTGACTCCTCGTCACGGCCAACCACTTATCATTAACACTTTAAGGGTAATAAGTACCACTCAAACATACACCCTTGAGTCCACACGTGTCTAACAAGACAACCAAGGTCTACAAATTTCCCTACTAGTGTTATCCTAACACATACTGATAATGCTTTAACACACCCATCAAAATTGCTATACGCACGACCTTACCCAAAACACTATTAACCAAAATCTCTATTACATTCCTGGTACTCATAAAACCTAGCATAACCCTTTCTACATTGTTAACCTCAAGACAACGAGTAATATACCCAATCATGATATGGATATTTAATTTCACCTCGAAAGATTGCACCACTTATTTACGTTAAACTTTGGGAATCTCACCCAAGGCTATATGAAGAGATTCCTTTGAACTTAGCCGATAACCTAAGGTCATCACAAATTTTCCACATCCTATCACTGGTCACAATACATTCCAGAAAATCTAGCCTGATTGATCCCCTAAGGATACCATATATAACCAAGCAATTGTCACAAGGACGTAAGACTTTATCGACCATAAGTTCCACAAAAGCGGTTATGACCTAATGCTTCTCGATATTTATTTCACCAATTTCTAAACAATCACCCAAATATTAATCTATGATTCTTTAACATAGTAGGTCATAGCAGTCCAACACTTCAAGGCATCATAACAAGTTAACCTTTCATCCCAAGCATAATTCAAAGACCTTTTTACTTCAACTAATGTTATGCTCCACACATTCAGCCACAAGCAAACACTGCTAAGTATTTTGGTAGGATATGGGAACTGTGTATAACCATTACATCTCTAGTTCAACCCTACTGATGTCGCTAAACATCCTAATCATAGAAGATTGCATCATTCTTTCCAACACTACCCAAAAAGGGCTACCTAAGGTTCACTCCCCTATCACTACAATTCATCATTGCTACCCATGTGACACCATTACCATAAATGACTCGTAACTCAAATCATAACTTATGAGATACGTTAATTAGCCAACAATCACTATAACACTCATCCACAAGGATATCATCCTATTAACTAAGACTGAGTGCACATATCCTCAAGCATTGACCCTTGTAACTTTACATGTTCATCGAACTTGCCTAATTACATTATCATAGTTAACTACCCATAAGGGCATCTAGGGGCTATACGCATTTTAATCACCAATCATACTTACTTAGTCATGACACCCTAACTATCAACCTCCACAGTTGACTATACCTAATTTATGCTGCCAGCCTAATGGTCATCATCTCAATCTATTAACATCTCGAAAGACTTAACATCATCAAAGGTTGGAACACAAGCACGTCACACTAAAAACTATGGTGTTACCTTTATTGTCTTGCAAAGACAATCGTAAATCATTAACATATCTAACTCGAATCACGAAAGAGATTAACAACAATTAACTTAACACTAATTCATCTGTTGTTCTAACCTCTCTGACTTTACCGTCAAGGACACGAACTAAACAATCACCAAAACTAACGTGACCATCCTAAATCAACACCGATGTTGAAATATCCACTACCGACCTTGCCACATCACTCCCAAATGGAACCTTGAACCTAAAGCCCTGATACCATTTGTCACACCCTGACACGGATTTATGGGTCACTCGTAGTTAACCTGGTCCAACCTGAGCATTAGGTGTGAAGTCCAATGAAAAAACCTATATAATGTTGCTAACCCAATTTTATTTCAATTAATGTTTCACTTATTAGCATGTGATTCTAATTTCAAATTAAACTATGTGAGGTACCGTGGGAAGCATCCCCAAAGTCCAAGCATAAAAAACTACTAATGTAAAATAAAAGAAGGTACTTACCCGTGTAACACTCTCAAGATATGATACCCAACCATTCGTAATAAGTAAGAGGGTGTGAGCGGATGCTCAGTGGGAAATATACTAATACAGTATAAAAACGAACGATAGAAAGAAGGCTATAACACGTTATACCTACATGCTTATGCAACTACCTTATATATATATATATATATATATATATATATATATATATATATATATATATATATATATATATATATATAAATATAAATATACCTATTTATATATGATTCGTATCGAATATTGCATATTTTTGCCCTATATCTCTATGCATTCTAGCACTTTTACGATCCTAAATGTGTATATTTATGCTCATTAACCATAAAACCACGTATTTGGATATATACATTCTTTGCAAGGGTCAATTCTGATTTTGTACGTATTGGAACGCTAAAAGTGAGGATCGATTGCATTTTGGAGAAATTTCGTTGTTGGACGCTAATTCAAGGGCATTTTAGTCAATTCAAAATTCATCTCCAACTCATGGGAATTTGAAGGATGTGTAGTTCATTAAGTTAGCTTTGCATGGCGGCAAATGGTGTGTCGTTTGGAGTCCGGATGGTGGAGTTATGGCCATTTTCGTTTGCACATCTTTCCCCCCTCTTCATGGAGCAAGAAGGCTAAGAAACAGAGTGTCGGTCGACCGCCCTTGGGATGCCGATCAATCATGGTTTGACATTTTTCCTTACGAAGGAATTAGATGGTTTGGCCCTGCTCGCTTGCTCACTCAACGGTTTGGGTCGATCGATCGATCATGCCAGATATTTGGCAATTCGTTCCTTTACTTTTTTTTCTTTTCCACTTACTATTTGTAATACCCCGTTATTTTGAGGGTTATTTATGAATATTGTATAAGATTTTGTTAATATTATATTTATTTTATTAATCAGGATATTGATATTATATTTATTTTTATTTGAAATGAATCGAATATTTAAATTCAAATTTAATTGGCTTTTGGATATTTTTTTAATGGTTTAAATATATAAAGTTCATAATTTTGAATTAAAGGGAAAAATAGTAATATGCGGTAGCTTAGTCTCCAAGTTAGGGCTTGAGCGAGAAACTATATAAGGAATATTATGGGCGATTACAAGGAAAAGGAGATGAAAAAGAGAGGCTAAAAATGAAATCCAAACAGGCAAAAACGAGTGGAATGAGAAGAGTCAATTTGGAATGTTTAGATCTTCTTTTTGAGTGCATTCGAATGAGATGTGAGAAAAACTCAAATACATGACTCAATTTTTAATGTAGAATCCAAATCTAAAGTCGGATTGGCGAATAAAAAAATTTTTGGATATGATTTTTCTATGTTTTTATAATAGGACTATTTGGGTTATCTCGTGTTGGGTCTAGAACGTGATTTAATTATTTTCGCAAGAGGAACGTGATGGTGCGATCATATTTTGTGGCTGAATTTATGTGATGATTTTAAGGTATGGGGTTTTACACAATATTCTCCATTAAAACTCGCGAGAGTTTATTCCGTTGATTTCTTATTAATTAAACTCATATTTGAATTGATAAATTCATTGAAATCTGGAAAAATAATTGTTGAATTATTTTGATTCATGGGGTATCATTACATTGTTGTTGAACACTTTGTCATGAGATTTTAATATGGCACGGAGGTTGGGCACCCGCCAAAATTCCTACTTCTCGGGACTATGACTTGATAAAGCATATGCAGATGGGATGTGACCTGGAGACCCAATGATGTGTTGTTGAGAAATTTATTGGTACATGCTATTGAGATTCGCATTTTATTTTAATATTTCGTACTCGTGTTGTTACGCTTTATTCATCGCTAACGTATATCTGTTGAGTATATTTCTTGTCGTATTGTGTACTTTCCCATATTTTCTTTAGTTGGCAGGTTAGTGTGGATTGGAACGCTATGGACCAATTGTGATGATTTTAACGTAGATTATTTTGGGAAGAATATTCGAGAATACAATTGAGTAGATTTATATTTATTTTTTATGTATAGAGCATTGGAGATTTACTTTAGTCGTATTTATTCAAAAGAATTTTGTTGTATTAATTTGAAGATTGAGATTAGTGGTTTCTCATATTTTGTGGGATTTGTTTTAGATGCTCTATACCTTGTGAATTATGGATTTAGTTAATTTTTATCGGTAGTAGCCCTCCGTTCACTCTCCTCGAGCGGGCGGGGTGTTACAGAATGGTATTAGAGCTTAGGTATAAGACGACCCTCGGGTCTTGGGTATTGGGTTTAGCATGCGAGTTAGATGTGATTTCTTTGGAGATAGAAAATTTTGAGGATGTTTAGAATTAATATGAGGACTTTAGTGTGTGATTTTGGGAAATAGAACCGAGTAGCATTTTATTTCGAGTGTTATGTTTCGTCGAATTTCGAGGATGAAATTCCTTTTCAAGGTGGTAGTATGTAATACCCTGTTATTTTGAGGGTTATTTATGAATATTGTAGAAGATTTTGTTAATATTATTATTATTTTATTAATTGGGATATTGATATTATATTTATTTTTATTTGAAATGAATCGAATATATAAATTCAAATTTAATTTGGCTTTTGGATATTTTTTAATGGTTTAAATATGTAAAGTTGATAATTTTGAATTAAAGGGCAAAATAGTAATATGCGTTAGCTTAATGTCCAACTTAGGGTTTGAAAGAGATACTATATAAGGAATATTATGGGCGATTATAAGGAAAGGGAGATAAAAAAGAGAGGCTAAAAACAAAATCCAAAGAGGCAAAAACGAGTGGAATGAGAAGAGCCAATTTGGAATGTTTTGATTTTCTTTTTGAGTGCATTCGGATGAGATTTGAGAAAAACTCAAAACACATACTTGACTCAATTTTTCGTGTAGAATCCAAATCTGAATTTGGATTTACGATTCGAATAACTTTTGGATCTCATTTTTCTATGTTTTTAAATTTGGACTATTTGGGGTTATCTCGAGTTGGGGCTAGAACGTGATTTGATTATTTTTGTGAGAGGAACGTGATGGTGCGATCATATTTTGAGGCTGAATTTATGTGATGATTTTAAAGTATGGGATTTTATACAATATGCTCCTTAAAATCTCGCGAGAGTTTATTCCGTTGATTTCTTCTTAATTGAAGTCATATTTGAATTGATAAATTCATTGAAATCTGGAAAAATAATGGTTGAATTATTTTGATCCATGTGGTATCATTATATTGTTGTTAAGCACATTGTCATGAGATTTTAATATGGCACGGAGGTTGGGCACCCACCAAAATTCCTGCTTCCCGGGACTATGACTTGATAAAGCATATGCAGATGGGGTGTGACCTGGAGACCCAATGATGTGTTGTTGAGAAATTTATTGGTACATGCTATTGAGATTCGCATTTTATTTGAATATTTCGTACTCGTGTTGTTACGCTTTATTCATCGCCAACGTATATCTGTTGAGTATCTTTCTTGTCGTATTGTGTACTTTCCCATATTTTCTTTAGTTGGAAGGTTAGCGTGGATTGGGACGCTATGGACCAATTGAGATGATTTTAACGTGGATTATTTTGGAAAGAATATTCGAGAATACAATTGAGAAGATTTGTATTTATTTTTTATGTATAGAGCATTCGAGATTTACTTTAGTTGCATTTATTCGAGAGAATTTTGTTGTATTAATTTGAAGATTGAGATTAGTGGTTTCTCTTATTTAATAGGATTTGGTTTATATTCTTTATACCTTCTGAATTATGAATTTACTTAAGTTTTATCGATAGTAGCTCTCTGTTCGCTCTTCTCGAGCGGGTGAGGTGTTACACTATTTAAGCCAAATTTTGGTTTGTAAATGAGATAATTACTTTTAGATAGTTTAGGTTACGGTTTTGGGGGGTGGAGAGATCATTCCTCTTCTTCTTTGGGTGTTCCCCATTTTTGGGTTGTAAGTGCACTATTCATCTTCCGTACCAATTAATATAGTTTGTATTTCTTTAATTCTTGCAGTGATTAATTAGATTTACATGATTTCTTTAGTTGCTTTCTAGTGTAGTTTTATCACATTTATTTACTGCTTTCCTTTACTGCATTTTTATAATGCTTTCTAGCTAATTTAATCTAGGTTATGTCGGATTGAACTCACATTGGGTTGACATGTTGCTTTGCTTTGGTGATGGAGTTTACAGGTTTATTTCGTGTGGGTTGTCCTAGTTATTATGACTAGGATATTTGACGGGGTATATAATGTATGCTCCGTACTTACGACCTTACGTGAAAATTTTTGGGGTATTTGTTGACCCCAAAATCTTATTAGACTTTTATGCTAATTTAGGGGTATGACAACTCTTGATTTAATTAACTGTCGAAACGAGACTCAATCTTAATAACTCATCGACCCATGTAACCATTTTATATAAATTAACTCGGGGTGAGGGATATTCAACGCTACCTATAGTTTTTATTCGCGTTATTAATCTAGTTTAATTTTCACTCTCCTAGATTAATGTTTCCCTTTTTGCGTCTTTTCCTTTCTGTTATAATTATATTTTACACTTTTATTTTAGGAGTATTAAACCAATTAAATTCTAGCAACTCGTCTTTGTGGATTCGATACTCGGACTTGGCCGCTATACTCACCTATTGTGTGTAATAATAAGTTTAGGTTTTTTGTATTAAGGCGGTGAACAGAAAACGATCGGCATTTGACACGTGCTGCTTTTCGCCCTTCATCAAAATGCTGTTGTTACCGGGGACTTGATATTTTAGATTTTATTTGATTTAGTATTTCATAGTATTTTTTTTTCAATTTGTACTTTTTGCCTAACATTTTTGTAGGACTTCTACATTTGAGCGCGAAGAACCTCTTGAATTTTTCGTGCGCGCATCTACTTTGTGGAATTCGCCTCTTTGAGCCATTTTGGGGGTAAGCATGTCTTATTCCAATCCTTTCGGTAATCATTATGATAATTCTCAAAATCCTTGCAAACCTTGGACTTTTGGTCAATACTTAGAGTCCTAAAAAATTTGAAATTCAAAATGTCTTTGGGCAAGTATTACAAAAGTCAAGCTTTAGAGTGCGTGTATTTTGAGGAGGAGGATAACGATTTTGGTCCTCTAATTCCTTATAATAGGAATTTTGAAAAAAATTGCAATAGCTTTCAAAATTCTTATAATAATGAATTTAAGTATAGTTCCAATAATAATTTCCAAACTTCTCATTCGCAAGTATCTGCGCCTTGACCTATGACATTCGGTGAGGGCTTGCGCATGCTTGAAAATGAGAAACTTGAAAACCATTATCGGGAAGAAAATCGTTTGTGGGAGGATGAATTGGATTTATTATTTGAATCTGATGACAATTTTTCTTCTGAGAATTTTGAAGTCGAGGAATATTTTGAACCAAACGAGGACTTTGTGCCTACTTTGGAACAAACCATTGTTGACTTTTCCCATAGCATAATAGATATTGAAAGTCATGATGAAATGAAAGTAATATCCATTTGTAATGAAATGATTTCTTCTTTGTCCCCCAAAGAAGAACATTTAATTGAAAATGATCTTATTTCCTTCGAAACTCAATCTTCAAGTGATGATGACTCATCTCTTGAGTTTCAATTTCTTTCCTCCCCCTTTTTATTCTCCGTTATCACACCGTCACAAGTACCCTATGAATTGGTTTCAAAATTTAATGTGTTAGACCTTTTCACTAATGAGGAGTACTCACTCGAGTCGCCCTCCATAAAGGCATCTTTGCCCTCATGTGCGCCACCTCCCATTCCAATTTCAAAATCCTTGGGAGAATATTCGACTTTTCTCGGTCCCCACATATTTTTGTCACCCGTTCAATCTAAATCCCCCATCGTCCCACCAAAACTTTTAATTGAAGTTGGTTCCTTTCTTATGCCTTACACATGCCTTCCGTTGTTCAAACGGAATTCATATTTTTTGAACGGCGTGCTTGAGAGTGAGGGTACACCCGTCACCCTCCAAACTCAAATCATTTTCGCGGTGGACCCTCAACTATTTTGACTTCTAGTGTATAGTTAGTGTGAAGCCTAAATAGTAGGTTGTATATACTTAGATTTTTATCATTTCTTTCTTTTGTTTTTCTTTCCTTTTTAATTTAGTCTTTTATAATTAGTTAACTTTTTGTTATTTATTTTTGCTATGCTCGGTACTAACTTGTTTTGTAGATTCTTTGGATTTGTTCTTATGGGGATCGCTCCAAATTTTGGTAATATCATTATGTTCCTATCTTTTTGTTGTGTTCTTAATGCGCATTGAGGACAATGCAACGTTTAAGTTATGGGGTGTAGGATATTCTATCCATTTCTTTATTTAGTCCATGTTTTTTCTCACATGTTAGTTAGTATGCTTTTCTTAGAAAAATTAAAATTTTCAAAAAGATTTTGTTTCTTTTTTCTCCTTTTTAGGAATTTTGCCTTCATTTCTGATGATAAATTTTAATAATTGTCCGATCTAATAAAACTCAATGATGCATGTTCTCGATTTTAGAAGCTATTAGACATTAGTCTTAATTATTGAAATTATGAATAACTTCATGAATTAAACTTTAATCCCATGAGCACATGCATTTTTTTGTATTATTGATTTGGTTTAAGATTTTTATAACTCGGTAATCTTTTGTTGCATTGTATATACTTACACCGAGTAAGATTTGTACCTTTCATCGTTTGTGAGTGTTATACACTATTCTTTCCTCTTTGAAAATGTTACAATCATTAGTAATATCTCTATTCTTTCATTTTATCATTCATTAATTGAGTTCATTCTTGAAATGTGTTACTTGAGCATGATTTTCAAAGTTTGTTTTGACTCGAGAATTGCATAAACTTTAGGAAATGATCATAGGCAATCTTTATTATATCACCCATATTAGCCTTAACCTCACCTTATATGTTTACCCTCGCCAACCCCTTTGAGCCTTAATATAGCCTTTATTTTCATTACCCGAAAAATCCCATAACCAACTCCATATTGGAGTTAAAAACCATACGTATTACCTTCCATGCCTTTGTTTCGAATGTTGCTTGGGATTGAATGATGTTGTGTAGTGTGGTTGCAATTTAGGCATGTGAGATTATGAAAAGTAAAGAAAAGAATGAAGTGAAAAAGAGAAGAAAAAGAGAGTAGAAAACAAAAGAAAACATGAGAAAGAAACGAAAAGGAAAAGAAAGAGGAAATTTGTATATGTTGTGTATAGTGTTCAATAAGTTTTGATTACTCTCCCCATTTGTTTATCTAATTCCTTTTATGGAAGTTATTTTCCAATTTTTGATATTTCCTGCATTCTTTCCATTATTCTAAGTTTTCATTTCAAACACTTTGAATCCGTATGTACTTATACTTCATTTCATACCCTAGCCAAACCTACATTACAACCCTATAAAGTCCTATGTGATCTTAGGGTGAAGTTAATTTAGAAGTCAAAATATTTTTGATAATCTGTGAAAATTCATTTCGCCTCCTTTAATGAGCGGTATCTTTCATTGAGATTACATTTTTCGTTTTATATATAGCGTTCTTCATTTGTGACATGTGTGCGACCTAGTTTTCATTTACATTTACTCTTTATGCCCACATGTCCCGTGTGTTATCTCCCTATTTCGAGTGAATTCATTCGATGAGTTTAATGCCCGTGTGGATTGAATATATGCATGCTTTTATTTTTATGCTATTTATTTAACTTTTTGCCAAATCACACTTTGCATGTGCTCGCCCCCCTCCCACATTTCAAGGTTTCAATTCTAGGAGGTGCATTCTATAATGTTAATAATACGGACTTTTGTTTGATTTGTTCATTATGCTAATAATTCATATGAAATCCTTTTCGATATTGTTGAGCTTGTCCCATGTCTGTTTGGGAATATTTTGAGGAAGCCATATGATGTTTGTGGGTTTCATCCCTGAAAACCCTCACGAGACGACACTCGTCTACTAGGGTAACCTAGGGGTTTAACGTCTTATTGCATATGCTAAATGAAATCGTGCTCCCTATGAAAGTTACATTTATATTTCGATGCATATATACATCTTGTACTGCCTTTTGTACTCTGGTTTTGTTTCTTTCATTACTAGGTACTAGCAATGTCTAAGTTAGGGGGTGTGATTCGTATAGAATATTTCATATTTCCTCCCTATATCTTCATGCATTCTATAACTTTTACGGTCCTAAATTCCTATATTTATGCTCATTAACCAGACAACCTCGTATTTGGATAGATACATGCTTTGTAGGGGTTAATTGTGCTTTTGTAGGTATTGGAACGTTAAATGTGAGGATCGGTTACATTTCGGAGAAGTTCCGTCGCTGGACGATACTTTAAGGTCATTTTAGTCAATTCAAATTTCATCTCCATCTCATGGGAATTCCATGGATGCGTAGTCCGTTGAGTTAGCGTCGTGTGGCCGCAAACGGCGCGTAGTTTGGAGTCCGGATGGTGGAGTTATGTCCATTTCCGTTTGCACACCTTTCCCCCTCTTCATGGACCAAGAAGGCCAATAAACAGAGTGCCCGTCTACCATCCTTAGGACCCCAATCGACCATGGTTTGCTATTTTGCCTTACGAAGTAAGCAAAAGGTTTGTCCCTACTCGATCGATCGATCGACGGTTTGGGTCGATCGATCGACCCTACTAGATATTTGGCAATTCGTTCCTTTTCTTTTCTTTTTCTTTTATTTTCTTTTCCACTTACTATTTAAGCCAAATTTTGGTTTGTAAATGAGATAATTAGTTTTAGATAGTTTAGGTTAGGGTTTTGGGGCTACAGAGCTCATTTCCTCTTCTTCTTTGTGTGATCCCCATTTTTGGGTTGTAAGTGCAGTATTCATGTTCCCTACCAATTAATATTGTTTGTATTTCTTTAATTCTTGCTTTGATTGATTATATTAAAATGATTTATTTAGTTGCTTTCTAGTGTAGTTTTATCACGTTTACTTACTGCTTTCCTTTATTGCATTTTTATCATGCTTTGTAGCTAATTTAATCTAGGTTGTGTCGTATTGAACTCACTTTGGGTTGACATGTTTCTTTGCTTTGGTAATGGAGTTTACGGGTTTATTTTGAGTGGGTTTTCCTAGTTATTATGCCTAGGAGATTTTACGGGGTATATCATGTATGCTCCGTGCTTACGACCTTGCGTGCATAATTTTCGGGGAATTTGTTGATGCCAAAATCTTATTAGACTTTTGTGCAAATTTTGGGGTGTAACAAATCTTGATTTAATTAACTGTCGAAACGAGACTCAATCTTAATAAATCGTCGACCCATGTAATCATTTTATACTAATTAACTCGGGGTGAGGGATATTCGACGCTACCTATAGTTTTTATTCGCTTTATTAATCTAGTTTAATTTTTACTCGCTTAGATTAATCTTTCCATTTTTTGCATCTTTTCCTTTTTGTTATAATTATCTTTTACAATTTTATTTTAAGAGTATTAAACCAATTAAATTCTAGCAACTCGCCTCTGTGGAATCGATACCCATACTTGGCCGCTATACTCACCTATTGAGTGTAGTTATAAGTTTAGGTTTTTTGTATTAAGGCAGTGAACAGAAAATAAGGGTCGGTGTTTGACACGCACTGCTTTTCGCCCTTAATCAATATACTTGATGCATGAAACCATTTTTATTTCAAAAAATGTTATTTATCTCGATTAATTAACCTCACTCTTGTAAATGAACTTCCTCTTCCTTGACTTGCCATTTACCCCTTTACATAACACATGTGGTTAAATACTCAAAGCAATTACACTTTATATAACCAAAACCCGTTTTACTTAACAGAATCACCTTTTTACTTAAACCAATCGACGTTTATATTTTCATTGAAAACTACCCATTTCAACACACTCAAACACCATGTTAGAAAATACTACAAGTTTATACACATGAGAAGATGGATTGTAATCCTAAAATACTATAAAATGTGTAAAATGTACATTTGATTCTAGAGATTCATAATACTTTTACAAAAAATTTGCACTTCCAAGACACAAAAGACATTTTATTTCTTAAAACTCAACAAATGCTCCACTTTCATAAAATCTTCATTTTTATAGAAACTTTGGAACATTATCTTACCAAACATTTTCTAGCACGATCAACAAGATTTTTCAAACATTTTATTCCATGAAATTTTAACATCAAATTTCTAGAATGAAACCTATTTCATAAAAATCCCAATCTTTATTTTAAGAAACTTTGAATTATATATTCTTCATTTATTTTTAACAAAGTAACATTTTTCCAACATTTTTATTTCATAAAAATGTGTATTATTAATTTTACAACAAATCCATCACCTTGTTCATATGCATTCTACTTTTAATATTCTAATAAAAACACTATTAATAGGCGTAATAAAGTCTTAAACTAAGAGTAGATTTTCCCAATCTCAATGGAAGTCATGGAAGATATAAGAAGATGGCAACCTAACACCTCCTAAGGTCCACTTTAGAGAGGTTGCCTATCTCCACCAAACTTGTCACCATAAAAGCCCCATAAAATCCCTCTTCAAAGTCCATGAATATCCCATCATCATCTTCTCCAAACAACGCTAACAACACATCTACAAATTCATGGCTATGCCTAATAATGGTGGAAATGGGTATCTAAATCTTGGATATAGTGAAGACTAGAAGAATATGATGGTTTAAGGTTGGTATTTGGTGGTGGAATGGTGATTTGACGTTGAGAGGTGAATGGATGCTCAATAATGGTGGAAGACACATACTTCTCTCTCTCTCTCTCTCTCTCTCTCTCTCTATATATATATATATATATATATATATATATATATATATATATATATATATATATTATTCCAACTCTAACTGACCCAAATGAACTTAAAACCCATTATAAAAACACCCAAAAGCCTTAAAATCCCCTTTTACCCAATCTGGGTTCAACAGAGCTCGCTATCTCATCAATCCAACGGCCCAGAACGATATAGCACACAAAGACAACCTGACTTAAAAATCCGAATGACCTCATTCGAATGAGATTCGCCCCTCGTTCAAATGATAAAGGCATCTCATTGGAACCTCGTTCGATCCCCACTTCAAACAACATGAACCTATTATACCGTGGGATCTCGTTTGGACCTCATTCGATCCCATACTACGAACGAGTCTTGATTATCCTTCGAACGACTTGAACATCATTTGAATAACCCTTTTATCTATTTTCTCCAAATTTCTAATTTTAATACATAAGTTTCCAACAATTATTATTAAGCCTCTAAAGCAGTCAAATAAGAATATAAACCCACTCATAATCATCCAAATCTCCATGTCTTCATGTTATTGCAAATTATATAGGGAAAATAAAAAAAAAAAATTAGGCGGGGTATTACACAGGAGGTGTACATAAATGACATTTGGTCAAAAGTTTGAATCAAGAAGGGTGCATTAGACATATAGACAGTGCATTGACTATCCTTAACAAGAACCATATGAAGTTGGACAAAAAAATGTGCATTTAGTGTATTATTAAGGAAGTTTTTAGGCCTCATGGTCACCTTCGGGGGGATAGACCAAAACCATGGGAATATTTAAGTTATTACAAACATGAGACCCCTTAATACAATTAAGGAGGTACAACCATTAATTGGGAAAGTTGATACTTTGTGCAAATTCATCAGTATAGGGATGAATAAGTGCTTTCCATTATTCTAAACACTAAAGAAAGATTTCATTTGAATGGATAATTGTAAAAATCCTTCTAAGAGCTGAAGACATATTAAGCCAAAGCCTCACTCTTCTCCAAGACAATTATAGGCGAAGAATTCTACCTTTACTTGGAATACCCTAAGATAAAAAAGCTAGTATTCTCACTCAAAGTTTTTTTTTAGAAATTGAGGCCATATTTGCAGCCCACACTATAGTCGTTCCTACCTACCACCTTCTCGAATAACTTCCTCATCATCCAAAGGTCTCGGGTCAGATGATGATGTAGTCGGTGGATCTAGGGGATTTTAACCTCCAATACAATCCATGGGTAACTCTTAAGGGGAAAGGCATCATAGATTTTATGGTAGAATTTACCAATTTAGAAGATAAAAAATCCATTTAGAGGTTCAATGATTAATAACTAGCTTGGGTTGTTCGTGTAGACAATTTATCCAACAAAGATAGGAGTAAGGCAAGGCTCATTATTGATACACTAGATGGTTCTAACATATTATATGCCATAAGATTCAATTTCCATGCATCTAATAATGAAGCTGACTATGAGTCATTGATCACCAGAGTAGGACTGGCTCTATCCCTTAAGGTTGACTAGGTTGAATTTTTCATTGATTTGAAGGTGATCGTTGGATAGTTAATTAGAGAATACGAGGCTAAGGTGAAGATGATATTGGGTTACCTTGCAATTCTAGGAGTTAACAAGCCATCTATATGCCTTCACAATCTACCACTTACCAAGGGAGGAGAATATAAAGGCCGATTATTTGGCCAGACTAACATCATTAAAAGAAGGCAATCCCCTATTAGAATTTCTTAAATAACCCAGCGTTCATCTATAAAAGGTCAAAGATATCCATATGGAGGACTAGGGGTATAAATTGATGTATAATTTCATACAGTACAAAAGATATGGGACTCTTTTGGATTGTTATTTAAAATAAAATGCAAGTAAGAGTTGCTAAGTATATACTCTTTAACGATATCTTTTCTAAGAGATGATATATATGGTCGATCCTCCATTGTGTGCACTCGATAGAGGTAACCACAACCCTAAAGAGTGTTCATGGAGGGATATTTAGGGGTACCCTTGAAAGAGAAGCCTCATATAAAGGGCTTTGACTAAAGGATATTATTAAGGAAAGAAATATAATTTTCACTTACAACACAATAATAGAATAATAAAATCACGTTAACAGTAATGTAAAAGATGAAAGAACATTTGAAGAGATAAAACATGAGAAATATGTGGTTCGCCCAGGCTCGACTTACGTCGATAGGGAAAAGGGAAGATGAAATTTCTTCTTATTAATACAGATGGTTACATAGAGTAATGATACATGGAGCTCTTCTGAAAGGAGAGATTGGATCCCTTTTACAATGGTTGTGTGCCTTTTTATAGTCCAAATACAACATTATGGTTCCCAGCTAAATAAGACATGTGCTTATACAATTTGAATGAGTCCACAAACATATGTAACATTTAACATGTCATTCTGCCTTCGGTCTTGTCTTTAGTATGTTCAATTGAGTATTCTTCCATTCCAACATGTTTGTTCATTCGGCCAAGTGTGCATCTTATTCTCCCATTCGACTACGTGATCATCACCATCCAGCTTCGTTAGGGATTAAGGGATATTCTTATATCATTAGTAAGATCCCCCTTCCCGAGAAATCATTCAAAATGGTAAAGGCAATGTTCCTTGACACCCAACCCTTTTCTCATTCATATATAGTTTATAAAAGTGATATACAAATAGTACTCGCCGTTAAAATGGTAGTCGAAGGTTGATCACATATAAATGCTTAAATGTCAATTCTCTTCAGTGTTTGGATCTAACAAATGGATAATCATTATTAGGTGATGACTTGTAGTTGTTGAAAAATCCCCAAAGTATTATTTGAATTTCGATTGTCCCTAAGCTTTATACCTCCACGTGTTAAGTCAGAGTGATGTGTGGAGTTTGTTATGGACTGAAAGTAGCATTGTAGTCATAGTGAGGGTTTTGATGAGATGATACCAATTGAAATGTGCATTCGACTATTGATGTATGCAATTAGAATCCAACATCCTTCATTTCTGAATAATGGCAAAAGGGATTATAAGAAACCATCCTGGGGTTTTCGGTTTATGTTATAGCTGCGATGCTTCGAAAAGTAGGCCCATGATATGTTGTGAGTCTTGATTCATCGAGTTTTCATTGGAGTAGCTAGAGGGTGCAAGTAGATAAATTTCAATGAGACTTTGAATTTTTTTCTTTCTTTCTTAAAAACTGGTCCTCGACTATTTAGATTATTAAAGCAGTTGAATGATTGAATGGAGTGATAGTGGCTTCAGCCTCTAAGACCATGCTTTGGAAGAATTGCATCGTTAGCTTTAGATGATCGAGGTTTGATTAATTGGTGGAAATTGACCATCTTTATATGATTAAGGTGAATATATCATCTGTTAATAACCATTGAGTAAGTGATCGGCGAAAAACAATCGTCTTCATATAATGACGATATTGACGTAAATACCAGTTTTTAATAGTTTTAGTTTATAAAATAATCGAAAGATTTAAGAATATGAGAGGTTAATAGACCAGGGCTTCATCCCCCAAGACCCTAAGGGGGAATAACTTATTATTTCACAATTATCTAAGTCATCAATTTTGAACAACTGAGGGTAAAATGACCGATTGACCAACCTTAAATAAATTAAATAATTTGATTAAGGCGTTTAGTGAAAATCAAACGTGATTTTGATATAAGAGAATATATATTCGATTAAGGATGGACAAGGTGGTAAAGTTCGACCATGTAGGTAAATAGATCTTCTAATAATAATGATGGGTGCCAATTTTATTACTTATACCTTATTGCTGATGAGGTGATTAATGAAAAATGAAATGAGTCTTTTTCTTTATGTGAAATGTTGAATTTCTTTTTTTATACTCGGTTGATGAACTGCGTTGTTTATACTCTGAATATTAATTGGCAAAGGGTGATGCAAATGATTGTTTATGTTTTGATCTCTAGCTTTGCTTAAAATAAAACTTTTCTCCAAACATCGACACCTATGCCTTATTACCTCCGTATATCCTTTATTTTATTTGAAAATAGCCGAGTGATTGGAGACATCCCTTCTTTACTCGAAGCTAACACAATTTATACTCTCACTGACCACACTACGCAGATTAGATCAGAACTTAGGGGTCTAGGAGTTAACTTGGTGATTAGCTATATTGTTTTTCTGGGATCTTTGAGTCTAGTAAAGGAATACCAAGATTTTTCGTAGTGAGAGCCTTCTTTCGACCTACTGGTTGGTTCAGAATCTAGAAAGACCTGAATGCTTAGGTGGGAAATCAATTGTTGTACTACTACATAACTAGTATTCTCCAAGTAGGGTGGACGTAGGAAAAGACCAAATTCAGCCGTAGGATTCGGGTGTCACTGTCTAATATTAGATACACCCATAGTAGTCGTGCATCACCGTATGATACCGGGCATAGTCATATAAGTCGTGCGATACCGTCTTATACCGATTATAGCCATAGAATTAGGGTGTCACCTTTTAATACTTGGTATATCCATGGAATTATGTTATCATAAATTCAACACTATATTTTCTAAAGGTGTTATTGGCATTTATGGTCACCTGTTATGTCTTTGACGAGTGGATATTCATCACTTTGTGGAATTCTCTAAAAATATTTCAGGAGTTAACACGTGAAAAATGCACATACTATGATTCTGATAAAGCCGATATATGTGTAACCCCACAAAATTGAAATGTGAGTGAGCATGTAGTAATTATGCTGCTGAAAACTCCATTGGTGCTCGCATGATTGATAATAATATTTATAAAGATATTTATGATGTCTCGATTAAGGTAATATTTTTTCCAAAATATTAGATTAGGTTCAATTTTCAATCATGTTGAAAAAGGGAGACTACGAGAAGATATTTTATTGATGTAAATAGTCCACTTCCAGGTTGAAGAAATTTGCAGCCTCGTATGTTCATACAAAAATGAAGAATGAAAATAAGGCAAATGTGTGTTTGAGTTAGCGAAGGAGACAAGTATTCACGAATTGCATAAAGGGTAAATATTTTTCATATATCAAAAGTTTCATTCTCTTATTCAATAATTTAAACAATTTCATAAAATTATAATCTTAAAAGAATCCAAAAGTATGGGAAGTCAAATTCCTCATAGTCCGCATGGAGATAAAAGGTAAAAAGAATATATATATATATATATATATATCTGTGTGTGTGTGTGTGTGTGTGTGTGTGGTGACAATTAAATTCAACACAAAATAACAAGCAAAGGCAATCACCATAATAAGTAAATACCTAAAAATAATAGCAATCACAACACACAACACAAGATATACGTGGTTCGGCAATAAGGCCTACTCCCACGATGGTGCTCTCAGTATTTTATTGTTCTTTTCTCCGGGGAGTAATTACAAATTGCATGCCCTTTACCCCGGCTGAGGGGTTTGATATATGTTATTTCGGAGAGTGGAGGAGTGGGACTCCTCCACGTTAGCCCACAATCCCTAAAGTATCTCTGAAGAGAGATTTTAGGAATTGACTGAGCCCAAACTGAATAGGATGAGGCACGAGGCCTTTAGACTTTGGGTCGTGTTTAATTGGGCTAATCATCTAGTCCAAAGTGATAAATCGAGGTACCCATAATATATTACACTAAACTCCATGATATGTCATTATGAGACCTCGTCTCGGCTCAAAACAAGCTCGGCCCAAGCCGACCCTACCAGGCATGTTTTAGAAATTTTTGTGTGCATCTGGTTCAACCTGTATCGGCCATTGTGTCTCGTCTCATCTAAGACCTAAGTTGAACAAAAGGTATCTTTCTTGGGCCCCACGTCTCATCTCGGCTGCGTTGATAGATCGAAAATTTCCTAAACCAGCCTGATTTCTCGTCTCGACCTGACCTTGGTCAGCCGAGACTACACTTCGCAATTATATACATGTATTGTAATTGTATATCAATAGTCTCTTACTCGGTCAGGCCGACACTTCAACCTTATCAGGATAGTTTGGGCATCTTATGGGGTGCGTGGAACGGAGCATGCATTAGATAATGTGCATGGGTTGTCAACCCCAGGTGAACTAAACCATTACAACAGCATCACTCACACATGTGAGGAATATCTTATAATCATTACTTCCATGGACCAGGGACAAATGCCATCATCTTATTGGATAATTGAAGTTATGCATGCCTCATGCATGACTAGGGTACGTATGACACCACCCTAGACATATAAATAGTTATCTTTTACCTCATTGTAGAGGATGGATTATTCTCGGCCCTAGTAAAACTCTATCAAAATACACAGTAGAGAGAGTAAATCTTGTGTGTTATATTTACATTCCATTAATGCCCTTATTCTAATGGAAACCACCATTCACACTGCACAATGGACGTAGGCTCTAGTCGAACCACTTATATCTAGTGTTATCTTCTCCTTTGCCTCCTCTCTTTCTGTATTTACATACTTGTTCTTACACAATTATTGTGCTACTTTGAGCTCTCTTATCACATTAACTTGGTGGTACCAATTCTGGTATCATCAATCTGGAGCCGTCTGTGGGAAAGAGATAGCCATATTTTTCCATACTTTTGTAGCTGCTCCACCGAATTCTCTAGTGGTGGTCCAATCTCATCCTAGGTTGAGCTTGAACCACCATTCAAGGAGCTCTGGTTTGAGTTTCAGCTCATCTTCTTCTTTTTTACCTGACTTCCAAATTATCGCTTGGTTATTCTGGTCACGGAAAGTCTTTAATGGCATCAGATCCTCCTACTATAGGTGGAGACAGTACCATCCAAGCCCCACCTCAATCAGAAATGGATGAGGTGGCGACAACTCTATGCTCCTTATTAGATAAACACCAACAGTTATAGGCAAGTCTAACTACTTTCATCCAAAACATGGTGGCTAAACCTGTTGGTTCCGGAGAGGAGATGATAAACCTATCCACCAGAGAATGTGACCTAGATCCAACATCCAAGGGACCACCCTAGGCCCCACACAAGGATCTTCCTCATCAATAAAGGCGCAAGAACGTGGCCGACCCTAGGCAGTTATGCCTAGGGAGGCAGGGTCGTGAATGGCCTAATAATGAGGATGAGCAGTATGATGAAGAGGAAGACATCAGCTGATGGGAGCCTTATTAAATTACTAGAGGCACTGTGTGACCCATTCAGCCCAACCGACGATGCAGTGGTAGGTCGAGTCAAGAGTGTACGCCAAGGGCATCAGCTCTAGACAGATTAAGTACGGGGTCAACCTTTGATAGTCGTGGCCTAGCAGCAGACGACAAGAGAAATTTCCAATCAAAATCCAGAAGTTTTGTTGGTTCCAGAAGGAATGACAAATGTGATGATCGTCAGCCTCCTTGTAGACAAGATGAGGACACGCAAGAGGTAAATAGCCGATAGAGAACAGTTACTAAATAGCCCTCGGTCCACCCAGATGGAAAATAAAGGGCCAGAGATAATGTGACTTGATTTAAGATTATAGCAGGAGTCGAGAGACCCTAGAATGATTCTATCTAAAGGTTGCAGGATAAGATTAGAGATATTCTGAAAATCTTAGACCCCTTGCAGACGGGATACAATGAAGGCTCCCCCTTTTTGGAAAAGATTGTGAGTTATCCTACCCAAGCTAAATTCAGGTCCCCAGTGGTCATTCCAAAGTATGATGGGAGAACTAATCTAGTCCACCATGTGGATATGTATCAATCAGCTACTAATATTTACACAGTCTCAAACGAGATGAGATGTCGTGCCTTCTCAAGCACCCTGACCGGTGCAACTCATGTATGGTTTACCTCCCCCCCTAAAAACTCGATTGAGAATTTTAAACATCTTGCAAAAAGGTTTATACATAATTTATGCTTTAAGTTGAGGCCCCAGAAGAAGACGACCCACCTGTTGTATGTGAAGCAGGGGAAGAATGAAAGTCTCTGATAGTACATAGTGAGGTTCAATAAGGATAAATTAAAGGTTAAGGATAATGAAGAGAGTATTTCCATGACCGCACTGATGGGAGGTTTACAGAAAGGAAATCTACTTTAGAAGGTTGTAGAGGATCCTCCAAAGTCTATGGCCGAATTCCTGGCTACGGTCGAGAAGGTCATAAATGCGGAGGAAGCAATGGCTTCCAAAGGTGAACATGATAAGTGGACAAGAAGTTGGGGTGAGTTCCATAAGAAGGACAAGGATGGTAAGAAGAGGTCGGCGAATGACAAGTTTGCAGACTACACCCCTTTTACTGTCAGTTGTGAGAATATTTTGAATGATATCAAGAATGATCGATCTCTAAAGTGTCCTGGAAAGCTAGAGGCTCCTCCTCATAAGAGAAATAAAAACATGTGGTGTGAATTTAACTAAGGCCATGGTCATACAACCAACAACTGTTTTTCTCTCAAGAACAAGATTGAGAGAATGTTGAAAGCTGGAAAGCTAAGAAAAAATGTTGATAAGGTAAGTTCTAAGGGTGGCCGAGATGACAACCCAAAAAAGGAGTAACGACAAGTGCAAGCCTGATGCTCCAGAAAGATGAGAAGACAATGATGGTAAACGTTACCTAGACTTGTCTCCCCCAATTATCGATCCTTAAGGTCAGATTCATACGATATCTCTTAGGGTTAAGGTGATCTGTGGAGGACTAGATGGAGGGGGAAAAGAGGTTACCTATAAAAAGGCTCGTGTAGCAGAGGCTAAGCCTCTCCATCTAAAACCCAAGGAAGTACATTCAGCAGTAATAGAACCGAAGAAGGTAGAAAGAACTAAATTTGATATGAATACTTTAATTGTGAATTTTTTTAGACTTGATTTCAAAGGTATTCTTGCCCAACATGATGACCCTTTGGTATTCACCACTATGATGCATGGTTATGAGATTTCAAGGATTTTGGTGGACGATGGCAGTTCGATCGACGTTATGCTTTAGGATTATTACAAAAGCTTAGGTCTGAGTAAGAAGACGCTAGTATCGTATATGCCTGATATCGATCTGAATATCTTCTTCCAAATGATCAATATGGCTGAGGATGTAAAGACGATCAGATAGAGAAGGAGAGTCTACTCCCGGGAGAAATATGATGTCATCTGAGAAGAGGTGAAGAAGTTAGAAAAGTTCAACTTCATTAGGGAGGTCATCTACCCTGAGTGGTTAGCCAATGTTGTCACGAAACCCTAAGGCCAACAACAAATGAAGGATTGTGTTGATTTTACAAAACTCTACAAAGCATGTCCAAAGGATAGCTTCCCTTTGCCGAGGATAGACTAGATGGTGGATGCAACCGGTCTATCCCCTTGTCACATCGTGGATGTTGTCCATGAACTGATGAGTTTCATGGATGCCTACTCAGGGTATAATCAGATATTTATGGACCTAACCGATGCCGAGAAGATGTCTTTCATAACTGATAAGGGTACTTATTACTATAAGGTTTGCCCTTCGATTTGTAGAATACCGGGGCAACATACCAAAGGTTGGTCAACAAGATGTTTGAGGATCAGATAGGGAAAATGATGGAAGTTTATTTTGATGATATGTTCATAAATAGTCTCAAGGCATACACTCATATGGTTGACCTTGAGAAGACCTTTGATACTATGGATTAGTTCAGAATGAAACTTAACCCCGCTAAGTGTGTCTTTGAAGTGGGAGCAAACAAGTTTCTGGGCTTTATCATGAACTAGAGGGGTATTGAAGTAAACCCCAAGAAGATCAAAGATTTAATAAAGATGAAGAATTATACTACAATCAAAGATGTGTAGAGGTTAACTAGACGAGTGGCAGTGTTAAACAGGTTTGTATCTTGAGCTACTGATAAATGCCTTTCTTTTTTCAAAGTATGTAGAAAGGCTTTTGAGTGTAATAATGAGTGAGATAGGGCCTTGCAATAATGAAAGGCCTACCTTGTCTCCCCACTTTTACTGTTAAGACAAATCTAAGGAGAGAAGTTGTACTTATATCTAGTTGTGTTGGAGTCAACCATAAGTGCTTCTATAGTCAGAGATGAAGATGTAGTACAAAAGTTAGTGTATTTTAATAGCAATGCCCTCTATAGGGTTGAGTAAAGATATCCCAAAATGGAGAAGTTGGACTATGCTCTAATCTATGCCTCAATAAAGATCAAGCCATACTTCCACGCACATACCATGGTTGTCCTGACTGACTCTCCCCTCAAACAAGTCATTCATAAACCTAAGAAATTGGGTAGGCTAGTTTCCTCGGCAATTCAGGTGGTGGAATTCGATATCATCTACTAGTCGATAACGACCATTAAGGGGCAGGCTTTAGCAAACTTTGTTGTCAAGTTCACATGGGACGAGGTCGAGACAAAAGAAATTTAGGTTTTATCTTGTGAACCACTATGTATTCCCCCGATTGAGGTCGAGCCGAGTTCATCCATAAGTAAGGTTTTGAAGAACGATGAAGAGAGATACCTCTTCAATAATAAGTCCCTAGAAGAGGGTAATTTTTCAAATGATGGTACAATATGGTACTTGTATGTCGATGGCTCCTCGTGTGAGGCAGGGAGTGGAGAAGTGTTAATTATGACGACCCTATACATAAATGATATTGAATATGCACTGAGATTCATTTTCAAAGATTCTAATAATGAGTCAGAGTGTGAAGCCCTCCTAGCAAGTCTCTCTCTTGCCCAGACAATGATTTTGGGCCCTCTTTTGGTCCATAGTGATTCCATGTTAGTTGTCAATAAAATTTTGGGGGTATCTGAGGCCAAAGACAACAGAATGGCCAACTAACAAAAAGGAGTGAAAGCAACACCGAAGGCTTTCAAAGAAGTGAAGTTGAAGAGGATACCTCATTTGGAAAATAGCCGAGCCGATGCTTTGGCAAGGTTAGCCTACTCTATAAGAACATAAATCCAAATCTTGGTGCCGTAGAGCTCTTATATCATCCAACCATTAAAGACGAAGACGGTATAACATATTTTTTTAACTTGAATTTGGGAGATTATTGGATGGATCCAATCATCTGATACATCAGGGATGGGGAGCTTCTAGAGTCTAGAGCCGAGAGGACAAAGCAGAGGTACAAAACAATTAAGTTCTCCATTATAGGAGACATTTTTTATAATAGAGGAATCCTACTCCCCTACTCAGATGTGTTCACCCGTTTGAGGTAGAGTACATTATGAAATATGTGAACGAATGATCTTGTTCCAGCTATATCGGAGGGCAGTCATTAGAAACGAGGATCATTACTCAAGGATATTAGTGGCCGACGTTGGCCAAAGATGCAACTGCATATTTAAAGAAATGTTACAAATGCCAAAGTTTTGCCACTATTCCCCTTCAACCTCATCAACTACTTACCTCTATCACATCCCCATGTTCATTTGCGGTCATGGGGAGTCGATCTAGTAGGACCCTTGCAAAGGGTTGTGAATAATTATTGCTACCCGATCGTAGCTATTGACTATTTCTCAAAGTGGGTAAAGTCTGAGGCGATGATCACAATTAAGGAGAAGAAGGCCTTTCAGTTTATCTAGAAAAATATTATCTGCAGATACCGACTACCTAACACTCTAATTTCTGATAACAGGAAGCAGTTCAAAAATATCTCCCTCGAGAAGTACTATGAAAGGGTCAGAATAAAATAATTTTTTTCAACTCGAGGCCGACCACAGTCTAATGGGAAGACATAGGTTACCAACATAACAATTCTAGATGGACTCAAAAAGAGTTGGAAGGTTCCAAAGGGAGATGGATTAATGAGGTGCATACCATCCTATGGGCATATATGACAACGGAAAAGACCCCTATAAGGGAAACTCCGTCCATGCTAGCCTATGGCTCAGAGGTTGTAGTGCTAACAAAGATAGGTATCCCAACCCGTAGAGTCCAAGCATACGACCCAGAGTAGAATGTGGTTGAAAGGATACTGTATTTGGACCTTATAGAGGAACAAAGAGAGGATATAAATGTTAGGCAAGCTATCTATCAGCAAAGAACAATAAAGTTTTACAATAAGAGGATAAAGGCCCAGCCACTAGTAGTAGGAGACCTCGTCCTAAAGAAGACTTGACAAAACCACAACAAGCTTCATCCTAATTGGCATGGTCCTTATAGGGTGGTTGAAGAAGTGGTTTCAAGAACGCGTCGGCTAGAAAATTTACATGGAGAGCCATTATCCAGTCCATGGAACGCTGACTATCTCAAGAAGTATTGTCAATAAGAAGTTTTGGGTTAAAGTTTCATTTTAATTTTAATTTTGATTGTCTCTCATCCATACACTCTAAAAATGACGAGAGGGGACTTATGATATAACACCATAATTTGGTGGATTCAAATTAAAAATCAATTAAATGGGGTTCATTCTAAACATAATTAACATGGTGGATAAACGCTCTCGGACGAGACGATAGTGCATGGATAAGACTACTCTCACCCATACACTCTCAAAACTACGAGAGGGGACTTGTGATATAACACCATAATCTGGTGGATTCAAATTAAAAATAATTAAAATGTGGTTCATTCTAAACATCAATAACTTGGTGGATAAACTCTCTTGGTCAAGACGGCAATGCATGGACGAGATGAATCTCATCCATAAACTCTCAAAACAACGAGAGGAGACTTTTGATATAACACCATAATTTGGTGGATTCAAATTAAAAATCATTTAAATGTGATTCATTTTAAACATCATTAACTTGGTGGATAAACTCTCTCAATTGAGATGACAGTGCATGGACGAGACGACTCTCATCCATACAATATCAAAATGACGAGAGGGGACTTATGATATAACACCATAATTTAGTGGATTCAAATTAAAAATAACTTAAATGTTGTTCACTCTAAACATCATTAACTTGCTGGATAAACTCTCTCATCCAAGACGATAGTGCATGGACAAAAAGATTCTCATCCATACACTCTCAAAATGACGAGAGGGGACTTGTGATATAACACCATAATTTGGTGGATTCAAATTAAAAATCACTTTAATGTGGTTCAGTTTAAACATCATTAACTTGGTGGATAAAACCTCTCAGCTGAGATGACAGTGAATGGACAAAATGACTCTCATCTATACACTCTTAAACTATGAAACATCTCGGTTAAGAAAGAGACGATATTCAAAATACGAAACATGTTGCATGTATCAAGCTCGTCTAAAAATAGGATGAGGTTGGCATTATTTAGTTAGTGGATGATATTAAGGTTGTAAACTATCTAATGGTTATTTGATTTAACTTCGAAAGGAGGCATGCATGAAAAGTAAATGTAAGCAAATAATAACTGCTAGTCATCCATTAAGAGTACTATAGTAAATGACCAGAGGCATTTCCAATTAAAAAACATAAGATGATTAGTGTTCAAGAATAGATACAATGTTACTGGTAAGCTGCAAATAATTTTCAAGAAGTCATTATCTTTTACAATCAAAAGAGGGCATCAAGCCAGAGGTGGTTGCCTAAAAAGAGAAAATCTGAGAAGAACTAGGATTAGGGCTTCGTCTCTTAAAAAATTGGTTCCTCATCTTCTCTAAGAGGCGACACATCCCCAACCACAGTAGTGTTAGCTTAGTGATCAAAGATAAGCTCAGACAAATGAGAATCGTCTAGGCTGAAAGTCTTAAGTTGGTCAGACAAATGAGAAATCTATGGGAATTTCATAGTTGCCCACAGTAAACTAGTGTGAGCACCTCTTTCAAAGTACTGCACACTGTAGCCCATGAATTCTACAGAGTATTTGAAAGTCTCAATTTCCTGTATCTAAGCCTTAAAGATTTTAATTTCAACAACCTCCTTCATTTTCCTATAAATATCCATTGAGTGGGTTTTCTTCAGAGACTTGTTAGCCTCCTCATGACTCTTGTTTAGAGATAAAATTGCCTCAAAATGATGCTTCTTCAAGTTCTCCAATTTGGGTCTCAAGCTCTTAAATATGATTCTTCTGAGCCTCGTCATCCTTGATGGCTTGATGTGCTACATGGATCTCAGGAACTTTCTTCTTGATCCATTTGTGGACCTTTTGAAGTCAGATAATAGTCTACATTAGGCAAGGAAGATCACTACGAGTTTGTCTGAAGAGACGACCTTACAGTTCAGATAAAAATGGCGATAATAGTTTAGAAAAAAGAAGTCACTTACTTGAACAACCTTACAAAGGACAAAGTCATTCATCAACAAGATATTTTTTGCCTCCAGAAATTTGAAATCACACTCAGAAGTATTGGAGTCAATGAAATCAACAGCCTGATCCTTACTCCCCAAGGCAGAGTCAGAGAAAATTTTTAAGTTCTCTAGCTGTTCAGTCAGAGCGTCCTCATAAGAGATTGGAATAGGCCTACTCGCCTAGATTTGGGATGGGACGACCTTGTTCATCTTGCTCCTATGAGTAGTGGGGAGGTTCTCCTCGACCTTTTTTTTTCTTGTAAGCGTAGGCTTGACGTGGGTTGACAATGGTAGATTTATTGGTTTAAGGAGCAGGGGTAAATTTATTTCCTATCTACTTAAGTAAATTGGCTATGCTGGGGGCTTCCATCATCCACACAGCTTTTGAGGTATTTGATGGTCGGCCTACAAGCAAGAAAGTAAGATCATCAGTTCAGACATGAGAAAATATGACACAATAGTTGGAAGAAATAATGGTTGACAAATACTTATATAGCTCAGAAGTCCACACCCATGCCCATCTTCTCAAAGTAACATGGGTTCATTAAATGTTTAAATTAGATGAGACCCCATCCCTCATTGTTCCCTAACTTCCTCAAGTTTTTTCAAGGCTTCAGCACTCAAACTCGGATCATCTTTAACTGATATCATGGATTTGGCCCATTGGTGGGGGACTCGAGGCTCTGAGGCAGTGCAAGGGACATCAAGTCAAAATTCCCAAGCTCCCAAGATGAAAAAATAACGGGGCTTCCTATTGTGATTACAAGTCTGAGTGACCAACAAAGCTTTCTTCTCAGATTTACCATCTACTAGATGATAATAGCAAGGTTGGGTCTTGGGAGAAGAGACCGTATAACACCCTCTGAAAATGCTAACTGCAAGGTCCATATGACGAACCACATTCCATAGGACCAAAAACCCAAGATTACTCTCCATGTGTTCAGTGATAACTGGGCAGGGCAAAGACCGAGACTTCTTAAAATGGCTTGTACTATCGGGTGTATGGGAAGCCTAAAGGAGACCTTAATCATATGATCATTATAGACACCACATTCTTGGATCCCCTAACTCTCTCCTTAGACCCCTAGAACTCCCTATTTCCACCGCAAACCTAGGTCGCACTCCGAGTACCGATCTGGAGGCCATCGGGCGCCCCCGGGATCCATTTGACTCCTGTCAACTCTTTCATCAGATAGAAAGATCTTGAATCATTGAAGGTATCCGAATACCCTTTCCAATGGTCCGCTCCATGCACGAAACAACATAATCGTTTGGATGAACGATCCATTTTCCCTCGAAAATCAGCCTAGAGGCCACCGGGTGCTCCCGAACTCCATTTGAATGAAGTTAACTCCTAATCTTGAATGAGAGTGAATGAATCCCCAAAGGTAACTAAAAACCCTTTCTAACGATCCACCATGTGCACGATTCTGACCTACGGTACGGACGAACGATTCGTTTTACTCCGAGAGGTCACCGGGTGCTTCCGAGCCCCGGTTGACCAAGGTCAACTTTCTGAACCAAGAAAAACTCTATGGAATGTCAAATTAAATTTCCTAACCTTTCCAATGTTCCACCCCGATCGCGATTTTGACTTATAATACTGAAAAACGATCTGTTTGTGTCTCGCGATATCCCGTCCATAGGACCTCCGTGCACTTTCGAGCCACATTTGACCAAAAGTCAACTCTCGGACCTGGGAGCGGTCTAAAGGAATCTCGAAGGTCTCCGAAATACCTTTCTAATGGTATTCCCCATGCGCAATTTTGAACCCTACCTATCGGCAATTTTTCTAGAAAAGTCCGCATGGGACTACCAATCAGCTGGTCCTGAACTATGCGTATCGTCACAGTGTCAAGGGTGACCTGCCTATAGGCACCCCCTGGGGCAGGACGATCGGCACCCACCTTTTGACCTATAAATAATAGCCATGACCTCATTACCAAGGCACAAAAAACCCGTCAGCATCAGTGATGTCAACAAAAAACTCTCTAAGTCATAGAAGTTCCATATGAGAAATCCCATTCAAGACTAAATACCCATCCTTTTCACCCCAATTCGGAAAATAACCTTCTCTCTCATCAATATCCATCAACATTCAAGGGAGTTATTCCAAGATCTAAGTTTAAAGCACCGAGGATGGTCCAATTCCTTTTCCCTCTCTTTTAAATCTCTTGTTTTTGCATAAACTACATTAGATTCCTAATCTAGTTTCACTTTACTTCACACACATTAACAACTACGCTTTTATTATTATAATGCACATACTTTATTTTTAATAAAGAACCTAAAAAAAAATAAAATAGGGTTACACACGTAAATTCCGAACGGAATAATCCATCACGCTTTTTCAAAATCAAAAATACATTTTCTACACGCACACACCTAATAAACTTTTGTTTGAATTTATGGGATAAACCCCACCCCTATTCTACATTTGAACTACGTGGACTTTGATGCCTTTATAAGCTACGTAGGCGTCTCGAATTAAAGCCGAGGATCGAGTCCAACTTTTCAATTTTCCAATTTCTCTTATTTTTAAAAATCCTCAAAATCCCTCATTTTCATAATTATCATACATATACATATATTATGCTTGCTCGCGTTTCATCCCACACATATTATCATTTCCCAATAACGATCAATATCGTGGTGAACGCTCATATTCTATCTTCTACATTTATTATTGTTTTGGGAATATTCATGTGGATGACCTCACTCTATATTTTCCATGGTATGGGCCGAACGATTCCAATCTCCATTATAAAAACACATACACACACTTCACGGGGATAAGGAAAAATATTAACATTCGTCCATGAGAGACCGAAATGGTGGGAGGGGTGCCTAACACCTTTCCATTCAGTAACTTAGCTCCCAAACCTTCGATCTATTGGTTTGTATGCATCAGTTTGTCCTTGATGCCACTCTCTCGAAGTGGCAACATGTTCTTTTGCATGTTTTGAGAAAAATAGTCTAGCAAATCTATCTCTTTACATTCACCCGACACCGACGACAACCAAAGCCCCTTTCGAAGAGAAGGGTGCGAGATCGCGACGCAGTTCTTCCCCGGGGGATCCTCCTCCTCCCCCTCCCCATAACGAATGTCTTACTAACCGAGATGGCCACACTCGTACACACAAATTTCACCCTCTCAACCTTGAAATGATCTATACTTGGCCGAGGGAGCTCTTATGTTAATAGTGGGACCAATAGTATGCAAATGTCTCCAGTATAGGAGGTCGACCTCAGTGACTGTGCTGACATAGGACTCAACACATGAAGTATCAAGTGATCCCTCATCATCGTCATCATCTTGATTTGCAACTGGGACGACACGAGGGGGATGAGAAGCCTTAGGATGAGAAGTCCTGGAAAAGTGTTCCCCTGAAATGAAAGTAAGAGGGATGGAATCCATTTGGGGTGGTACAATGACATCCACTCTTGGCCTATCATGGGACGAGAGGATTTATATTGAAGAACCTGACCCCTTGAGAGGACTTACAGTTCAGTTTGTTGGTGACTCGTCCAGGTCTGATAACTCGGACCTATTGGATGACTCGTCTTGAAAAGAAGAGGAGGATATTGAAGAACCCTTAGCCACCTCATACCTATCATGTGGTACTTCCATTGACACATGGAAAGAGTTGACACTCCCAACAGCCTACTCAGACATGGAGTCACTGATTTCTACAAATGGAGGATGAATCATTGTAAGAGGTATATGATAGATTGGATAAAGAGGGAAGGATTTTCGTGCACTTGGTAGCTTCCTCGGCCTTATATTATCTAATGTCTCAGTGAAGCACCTCTCTCTGAGAGAAGGGAAATATTCAGGTAGCTCGTACAGATTCCTCAACATCTAGGGGATGACCCTCAACATGGTGGAAAATATTGGAAAATGGTAAATAATTAAAGGTTTAAATTTATTTGTCCAAATGATCTAAATTAAGGAAGATAAATAATTGGGATTAGGAGCATTCAAGAACATTTCAAAACAGAATAAGTGGCTCACCGGAGAAGAAGACCAGTGACCCACCAGAGCATCTTAATAGGGGTAAAACAGGATGGGAAAAAAAATCCTAAAACCACTAATAAAACCTCAAACTCATTCTCTCAACTCCCCACTCAACCTCTTTAGAATAAAAACCACCTAACTAAAGCCCAATGCGGTCATCGAAAAATTGATAAACTAGCCCAAAAAGTAAAACAAATACAGAAATGCCTAAAATGATGAAAAGAGAATGAAGGAGGCAAAAGGAGAGTACCTGGACTGTTTCCCTAAGATGGAAATAGTTGGAGAGCTAAGGAAGCATCTGTAAAACACTTGGAAAATAGAGGAGGGGGAGAAGAAAATCTAGAACCAAAAAGCCTAGAGGGAGAAAGTGGCGCGCACAAATGAAGAAAATGAAGAAATTTTTTAGATAAATGATTTTAAACTCCCCTAATGATAGGGTTCAATTATCAATACGCCCATCCTTCCGAGGGGGGACTGTTGGTGTTCATATTAACGATTATAGTTTTGATAAAATTTCATTAGTGGTCAGATCGTCGAAAGTAATTGTGTACAACATTTGTTAGACTCCGATCATAATATTTTGTCAAAAATTAATAATTTGGTGCCCAACCATTTAGACAAGCTATTTTGATCAAATGGTAGTTATTTCATACAATAACTAGCATGTAGGCCACGCGATGCGTGGCCCAATATCAAACTCAATTAATTAGAACCCAATCATTTGGCTTCATAGGTTAACATTTGTTTATTACTAAAGTCAAAATTTGAAATTAGAAAAAAAAAACGCAAACACTTATGCAATAACAACTCATTACTACAAAATAGATAAACATATTACAAATCCTTAAAAACAATATCTCCAATCCATTAAAAAAAGATAAACATATTGCAAATACATCAATATCATAAAAAAAAATGTCGACTGTCGAAATCTTCCACCACAAATTGCAAATCCCTAAAATTAAATAAATCATAACAGATAAACATTCATAGCAATAAAATCAAAAAATATCAAAAGGGCCTTAATTTATCAAATATGAACTCCTGAGTTACAATTATGAACACAAAATTATATGACAAATATAAACTTCTTAGAAACTAAAAGAAATCACAACGTTTTTTTACCAACCCAAATAAAAAAATATTCAAAAGGTTTTCTGTACTTACCCTAATTTGTCAAACATGAACTTATGGGTTATAATTTTTCCTTTTATGATGGTTTAAAGCATATTTAATTTGTTTCACAAATAACCAGATCAAAACTAAGATTTAAAAAAAAAAGCCACAAAAATACTTTGTTGACCATGAACAACAACAAAAACAAAAATAAAAAGGGTGTTTTTCACTTACCCAGATCAACAAAAATCAAAAGGGTTTTCTTTACTTACCTAACTTTGGCAAAAATTAAATTATGGGTTATAATTTTATATTTTATGACTGTTTAAAGTAAATTTTATTTCTTTCACAAAAACCAAAATCAAAATTAAGATTAAAAAAACACTCGCCAAAATGCTTTGGTGAACAACAATTTCAGATTCAGCTCCCACCTTTTACTTTGGCCAAGCAGATCCACTATTGACAAACCCATTGCTCCCATTTCAGAACTGCAAAAGAATACATGTAAAGAAGAAAAAGGAACCCAAATCACAAATCAGCAACAAAACTAACCTCTCCATATGTACGCAAAAGGAGAAAATATCAACCAACCAATTGAGAAAGCAGACGTACATGGCGTAACCTATTTTATGAAGAGTTATTTCTTGCTCTTCCAAACCCCCCAAAAAATAATTCAATCTTTGTATAAAACCAATGGAACCATATCTATTTCCATCTCCAAAAATTTTCTCTCTCCTTTTTTCATACCTCTACATAGAATTAGACATATACATCCCTTATATAAACATATCTGTAAGCTATATGGACATATATTTCTCACCAAAACATCAAAATGAGTTCAACTTTGACAAAACTCAACGTCAAAAGTTTTCAGCTCATCATCGGCTCAAGGAAGATGATCTTCAGATTTGGAAACCTCGACCTAATTTTTGCAGTTTCAATCATCATGGAAAATATCTTGGTGGTAACATTGGGTACATGACTCCACACCTTATAGAGAAAATGGGTGAGTTGAAAAGGTATATGGTTTTGGCTGAGATGTTTATAGAGAAAATGAAAGGAAAGTAAAAAGAAAGAGGGATGAGAAAAGACGGAATGGGAAAGAGTGAGAAATGAATGGAGGAGAGAAGGAGCCAACGTTTTGGTGGAGTGTTTTTTCATTTCAGATAGATTAAAGTCATGAACACGGAAGGTCAAGAGTTATTTTCATTTGAGAATACAATTTTCAAGAAGCCTTGATTTTGGAGTCTCTTGAGGGCCAAACACATTTATGAAAGAACATGGGAATATGAAGAGGAATGGAAATGGGTTTTAGCGTGTGGAAAGAGAGAGGATAAAGACTCTTCCTCCCCCCTTTCATCCTTCTCTCCTTTCATTAAAGAAAAGGACCACGTGTCCTATACATAGATAGTCAAGTGTGTCTTTAGAGGAGGGAGAATATTAATCATTTATTAAGTTGTCACGTGTTAGTTTCTCTTGATTTTGGTCTACAGTTTTTATATGGTTATATAGATCAAGGTTCTAAAAAACGCGGGGCGTGATTGAGGCGTGGAGGCCAAGCCTTAAGCCTTAGAAGCTTAGGCGGGACTAGGCGTAAAAAGACGTGAAAAGGCGTTTAGGCCTTCTTAATATAATTTAATATTTTTTAACCATAACAAGGCTATTTAAATACAAAAATTGCACATATTATAAAAATATGTCTGAATATATGCAAATTAAAATACTATTTGATTATTTTGGATGAGATAATGGTCCGGTTTGTAAACAAATTCTTTAAAAGGCGAGATCGTTTCACTAAAGCATTGTTATTTTTAGAAAAAAGTGCGCCTTAAGGGTTTTACCAAGAATAAGGCGTGAAAAGCGTAAGGCGAGGCGTTTCTCCCAAGCCTTAAGCCTAGGCGTGCCTAGGCGGAGCCTAGGCGGGTTTTTTAGAACAGTGATATAGATGGGTCATTTACATTTTTAAAGCTTAAGTGAATTTGGGCGGAGTAACGTATGAAAGATATACAAATGTATTTTATGAAGCGTGTTGGTCTTAAGCATGTGAATAGTGTTAGTTTTACCAATTATAAAACGTAACGAGCCGAACATATTTTTAGCTAGATGTGAAGCCTATATTAAATGATGACAAGTCTTGTAGTAGGTATCACAATTCCATATATCAATTCAGTATAAAACATACGGGCGGATGTACGAATATACTGAGAATAACAAAAAAGGCACATAGTAATCAATTTATTGAAAAATACTTTCCATATATATGCAGTGTCAAAGATAAAAACTCATTGCCATAGTATAGCTGTTGATTAGTTTAGAAAATACATGCCATGGTCATCTCCATTAAGTTTGTCGAACCAATATGAAAAGTTAGCAAATGAAATAAAATGTGTTATTAAGAAAAGGCCTTATTGGTTTGAAAACATAATATATATAATACACGAGACTTCATATATATAGAAAAATTATGGCAACGTGTGAGTTAAAATTTCACACAGTGAGCATCTTCCACTCACTCTGGAGGTGAACCATCATTTTATGGTTGAAGTTACTTAGGTCTTGAACGATCTAAAGTGGGGATCGTTGCATACATACATACATACATACATATACTTGTATTATGAATATATACACATACACACACACAGAGATATCAACATACCTATTTAGGGGAACTAAGTGGGGATTCTTGGAAACGGATGAATGAGTGAGTTAGCAAGTGCAAAGAGAGAGAAGAGAGGGTCGATCAATCCCTTATTCTCTCTTTCTGAACTTCATAAACTAAATTATTCCCTTTCCTCCCTCAATCTTATTCCTTTATATAAAAAAAATATAATTATCTACTCCACGGACTAATTAGTAATGCATGTTGTGTGAGGTAACAAGTCATTTGATTTTTTTATCTAGTTGGTGGATCAATCGGACCAAAATCGATTTGATCAACTATTCAACTCGTTATCAACCCACCCGCCCAAATTCAACCAAATTCATTTCTGACCCGACCCAAATCGTCTCATATCCGTCCATTTGTCGGGTCTTATTTTCTATTTGCGAAAGGGGGTAGTCCTTACTATTTTTTTCTTTCCAGATGCTCATATGATGGTAATGTATGATTTAACCTTTTAGTTATCAGTAGGTTCAGATATTTGGACTGCAATGTATTGACGGATTGGAAGTCGCAACCGGCTTTTGTTGTGTTGAACCATCCCCGACATAAAAAATGGTAATAAAATAAGAAAAAAGTATATAAAAAAGGAAAAACTGATGAACGAAAACACCCTCTCGAGGGAAACCATACAAAACCTTAAAAGAACCTCTACCCTACCTCCTCCCAAACCACCAAATCTGTGGCCTTCAATGGAAATTACTTCTCTTCCCTTGGATATCAACCACGTTACCCCACCTGAGCTGCAGACACCAACTCCATCTCCAACCAGGGTTTCGTATAAGGAAAAAGTTTTGGGGCAGGATACCGGGAGCGGAATAAGCAACATGGAAGATACTCAACTTTCATATCATCATCAGGGACCTGCTACCAACCACACGATTTTCACATAAAATGATATGGATATTACCATAGAGGATTATGATTTGGACGATGAATAAGAAGATAAACCAAGCTCAGAGATTGCTATTTCGCAAGTGAAAATTGAAAAAATAGGAACTTGACACAGTTCGGAAACGTTGGCGGAAATCATTGATAATCAAATTACTAGGAAAATGTCTAACTTTCTAAAGGCTTGCATTACGATTAACACAACTCTGGAAATTAAAGGCTGGGTTTTTTTATCACTGAACTAGGCTGGAACTATTATTTAGTAGATCTAAGATCCATGGATGACTACCTTTCGATTTTAGCCAAAGGTCCTTGGTTCGTGGAAGACCATTATCTGTCGGTGGAAAGGTGGTGAAAAAATTTTCAGCGCTCTATTGCCACGATTAAACATATGAGTCTTCGGGTGCAAATACATGAATTACCTATAGAATACTATGAATGGGATTTTTTACATCGCATTGCGGCATCGCTTGGAAAACCGTTAAAAATTGATCTCTACACTAAGTCTTGGGGCGTGCATGCTATGCGTGTCTTTGTATTGAATTCAACATAGAACAACCCCTACAGACAAAAATTAAAATTGGTCATATTCTTCGCAGTGTTGTGTACGAACTCAAAATTGACATTTGTTTTACATGTGGTCTAGTTGAAAATATAAAATATAGTTGTAAACTCAAAGGCTCTGCATCAATGCTAAAACCGAACAACAATCAGGACTCCATGGAATAGTGGAAAGTGGTAACCCATCGTTTGCCTTGCCGGAACAAACCATTACTAACTCAGCGTCAGGACTACAATGGCATTGGAGCAGTTAATAAGGACAGACATCCTCACGCTATGGAGAACCTGGTCAGCCAGCAGACGACGCAAAGTGAGGTGGGGAAGCATGATCATTCCATGCATGACTATTCGCAGCTTACTAGGGTTCTGGGAAAATGACTTCCTCAGGTTAAGGTGAGGTCCAGTGCTACTAGGACACCTGGATCAGAAGTAAACACACAAGCGGATGAGGTTCACACACCTCGTTCATCTATAAAGTTTACTCAAGTACTAGGGGCCCAGGGGAACCAAGCTGGTGATAATAATCCACAGAGTCAATCGGTGCCTCATAATGAAAAGGATAAAGTTTTACCTGAACCAAATAGTAATCCAGTCACCGCCTCTAAGCATGAATTGAACAACATAGTTGGGCCCACTCTTGCTGTACGTGGCATCACAGTAAAATGCCCGAATGCACCGCTTAACTAATCCATCCAATAAAGTGATGACGAGTAGAAGCCCGTGTCCAGACTTCTCAACCTATTCTAATAGCTCCCAAATTCCCTGACCTCGATCATGTTCCGGCGACCTCCGCCATGGCCAGAAATGAGGACACCTCACATGATGAACCCAACGTACCCCCTGGGTACGAATTTTTAGCCTCACAATCTCCCATCTCGTCTTCGCCACCTTCAACCAGGAATCTCCAGCATGCCAAACCCCCAAATCGAACCTCCAGAACCTCTAGGCACTCAAAGAATAGTTGAAAGAGGACCTCACGATCTACTCATCCAAGCCAATTGATCCCTACCTCATGTCTTCCATTACCATATTCTTCAACATTGCGTCCGCGTAGAGGACGATCAGCACAGAGACAGACTCCACCTAGAACCGACATCAGTCTTCACCTTCCATGAACATCCAGTTCCAAACGATGCACAACTATTAATGAACTCAATGCATCCAAACGAATTTGCGTACATCCTTTATGCGTCGATACTGATGAGGTCACATCCTCGATTGCACCTAATGAAAATAATACTACGAAATGCTAGAGGGGATGCTCGTTCAACCTTTTTACGGGAATTTCTGAATATTATTCATCTTTAACAACCTCATATGGTTATTATTCTGGATACGCTCCTAGATGCACATCGCTTCTTGGACGAAATTGCCCGTTTAACTTTTCGCAACCACATCATTTCCCCATCACTTAGCCAAACTGGAGGTATCTGGATCCTATGGCTGGAAGGAGCTATTACGACTCATGAAATTACCGTATCTCCGTGATTCATTCATAACCTCATTAAACATGATCCCGCAGCCGAACCTGCAGAGTTAACGGCGGTCTATATGCCTCCAATCCCTGCAGCTCAAAACCAGGTATGGCAACAATTGCATTTACTTTCAACCTCTGTTCTCCACCCCTGGATTTTACTTGGAGATTTCAATACAATTTTAGGCCCTCATAAAAAGCTAGGAGGTCGGGAGTTTAAACCATATAGAGCTAAATCTTTAAATAATTTTATGATGACACATGATATCCATGATTTAGGGTTTCAGGGTCCATCTTTTACTTAGAAAGCGAACACCCCTTTTGGTCATCATGTGTGTGAGCGGCTGGATAGGGGTCTAGCTAATACTGATTGAATGGACCTTTACCCTTACACTCGAATCACCCATCTCCCAAATGCCGATTCTGACCATTTTCCTATAATGTTATATAGTATGCCTCAAGCGATGCGTAATCCTAAACGTTTTATTTACTGTAAAAAATGGGCTTCTTATTCGTTACTTAGTGAGTTGATTCGGACCCACTGGGACCTTTCTTTGGAAGGTCCGCCCACCTTTGTTTTCCAAAAAAATATATATCCCTTAAGAGAGCGGCGAAAGCCTGGAAAACTAATGTGTATGGGAACATGGCCACTAAAATAGCTTATCTGCATCAGAATCTTAATTACACCCGGACCCTTATTGAGACTGCCCTGAATACTGCCCTCTTACTACGGGAAAAAGAAATACAAGAGTCTTTAGCCTATCACCTTAAATAGGAAAATTTGTATTGGAAAAATAAATACAAACTCAAATGGACCCTTGATGGAGATTCAAATACTAAATTTTTTCAAGCTTGTGTCATGCAACACCGACGTTCTAATACCATACAAGAAGTTTAAAACCCGAAGACTGGGTATCATAAGGCTCAACTAGCAATGGAAACTAAATTAAAAAACTATTATGATACATTCCAAACAATGGCCCCCCAACATGTTACCAGATTATCTCCACCTTTCACTCAGATTCATGACTTGGATAAAATTACTTTACTTCGACCTGTGTCAGAACGTGAAATCTGGTCAACAATTACTCGAATGGGACGTAATAAAAGTCTTGGACCAGATGGGCTTACGACAAAATTTTACCAGACCCACTGGATTGAAGTGGGCCCTCTTGTTTCCAACCTGGTGCGAGAATTTTTCTCTATAGGACAAATGTCACAGCATATAAATCAGACAATTCTTATATTCATCCCTAAGCGCCAAAACCCTACCCAGGTTTCCCATCATCGCCCTATTAGTCTATGCAATGTTATTTATAAACTTATATCCACTATTTTGGTGATGCGATTATGTCCAATCATCAAATATATTGTCTCGCCCTACCAATCAGCCTTTGTGAAAGGGCGCCACATTCAGGATAATATTTGGATAGACCATGAAATGCTTCATACTATGCGTAAATCCAAATCTAAAATAGGAACTTGTGCAATAAAAAATGACTTGTCAAAATCTTATGATCAAATGGAATGGCCTTTCCTTCAATGGGTTATGCGTCAACACGGAATGCCGAAACAGTGGATCTCTTTTCTAACCTCCTGGATGACCATCACTTCCTTCCAAACGTTGATTAATGGACATCTGGGGCCTATTTTCAGGCCCTCGAGAGGGCTACGTCAAGGCGATCCATTGTCCCCTTTACTTTTCATCCTTGTCCTAGATGTCCTTTTATTCCAAATTGACAAGGAAAGTCAATTTAAAACCATAACCGCGCTTCGCCCCGCTAGGAATGGTCCAAAAATCCCTTGTTTAGCGTTTGCAGATGATTATATTTTCTTTTTACAACCTACAACCCAAACTATAACACGTTTTCAGACAATTTTGGAAAGTTTTTCACTAGTGTCAGGTGAAACAATTAATCATGAAAAATTTCTTATAACTTTTGGTCGTTCCACCCCTCGCTCCATTATATGTGCAACTATATCTATGCTAGATTTCCAGTGAAATTTGGGACATGAAAAGTATTTAGGACTCCCTCTTATTACTCATAGGGTAACCCGAAGTCTGTTTACGAACCTCATAGTAGACCTTGACAATCATCTCCACACATGGTATTTCGCATTTTCTTTCCTACATGGGGTGGCCTACTCTTATTAATGTAGTATGTACCTCACTGCCCGTTTACATTTTGTCAGCCTACCCATTTCCAAAATCCATTTTTTTCTGCCCTTACTGTTAAAGTAAAGAACTTATTCTGGAATGCTAACGCACACACTCATAAAACTCCAACCATCCAGTGGAATGTTATTACTTTACCCAAAAAGTATGGAGGCCTCGGCATCAAAAACCTACACACTCTTAACGATGCATTCATGCTTAAGATTTTATGGAAACTCTTCTAGGACCAAAATAACCTCTAATCACAAGTCATCCAATAAAAGTACTACCCACATGCATCTGTACTTGAAGCAAGAACTCCCTCTCAGGCCTCCTAGTTTTGGAAATAGGTCTCCAAATTAATTCCCGTTTTCACACAAGGGATTAAATGGAAAATTTGAACAAGTACAATAACATTTGGAAAATATATTTGGGTCCTGCAAGAAACACTGGCTCAACGATTCCACCAAATACCGCCCAACGTTCTGTTTGAACCCCTGTCTTGTTTCATTCTGAATTATCAGTGGAATCTGCAAATACTGGTTGCTTATCTGCCTCTTGATTTCCTCCTCTTTACTCAATCCATCTACATTTCACCGACTACAAAAGAAGACTCCCCTTTCTGGTGGCCGAGTCAAGGGACAACATACACCATTAAAGACACTTGTATTTGGTTGAACTCAACAAGGATCAAACGTCATCTTCCATCTTTACCATGGACGTGTGTGTGGAAAAGCACCCTACCACCGAAAGTTAAACTCTTCATGTATTTTCTTATTCACCAAGCGCTTCCTATAGCGGACCGCCTTTACTACTATCATAAAATTACGTCTCCAGCCTGTCCGCTATGTGACCTCCCAGATTCTAATGCTCACATCTTTACTACCTGTCTAGCCACTTATCATATTCGTATGCCAGACACTACACCAAAACACGCAATTAGTAACACAATTTTACCGTTACTAAAAATATTAGTAACACAATTTTTCCGTTAGAAAAAAGTCGTGGGGCACGAAGCTAGTAACGGAAAAATTCTGTTACTAATAGTAACGGTAAAATTCAGAATTAGTAACGGTAAATTCTGTTACTAATGGCAACGGTTAAATTCAGAATTCGTGATGGTAAAATTATGTTACTAATAGTAATGGTAAAACTCAGAATTAGTAACGCTAAAGTTGTGTTACTAATGGTAATGGAAAATTCAGAATTAGTAACGAAAAATTTATGTTACTAATAGTCACAGAAAATTGGGAATTAGCAACAGTGAAATTATGTTACTAATAGTAACGGTAAAATTATGTTACTAATCTTAATACATATTTAAAAAAAATAAAGATCTAATATCATGAATTTAAAATCAGGAACACTAATTAAATCCTAAAAACACATACAAAAATAGTTACCTAATCATATTTCAAACTAATCGATTCGAAAATAAACACAAACAATTTAATTTTTTTGAGAGTTTCCTTTGTTTATAAAACTACCCACCTCATTTAAGAAAGATAAAAAATACTCCAACAATAATACAAATAATCCATCATAAACATCATATAAACAAATGACAACTCAATTTGTGAAAATAACACTAATACTTAATTCAAAAATATTTATTACATAACACAAATATTAGTAAACTGTATAAAAAAATTGAACAGAGCTTCCTTTATTTATAGGACTATCCGCCCTGTTTAAGAAATAAAAAAATAACACAACAATATTCAACATATGACGCTTATGAGATTAGACTCCAGATATCCTGCATTATTCATTGCCTCGTATGCATGTTCCGCGGTCCCAGCACTGTCACCTTTTTTATCAAAAAATATTTTCTCCCAATTTTCGAATCGCCGAAACCTAAAATAAGTGAGCAAAGACAAATCAAAACATACATTAGGACTTCAATAGTAATTTAAACACATACTCAATAAAGAAATCATTTACATGCACTTACTTTTCTCCATAAAGAAATTAGTACCTTGAATTCGTAATCATAACTATTGGTAAACATTACTATTGGTAAATATAGATAAGTGAATCCAACAGTACCAAAATTCAAAAACCAAAAACACTCTTTAACAAAAGAAGAAAAGATTTACACGCACTTACTAGTTATGAACCATCTCTATAAATTAAAATTCATCAAAAAACAATACATGATTCTCAATTGAAAGAAAACAAATAATAATATGACAAATATTGATGAACAACCTAAAAAGGAAACATACATATGTAAACATATATTGATGAACATCTGCTCAGAAGGAAACATACATATGTAAAGATATATTGGGATTGGTTTATTTTTCATGAGAAATAATTATTTTAGTTCATTTCTCACTTTTATAGTGTTTGATTTTCATAAAGATTAAGGTTTTCATGGCTAGTATGATCTAGTTTTTAGGGTGGTTGACAATGGATTATCACCTAATCCAGCTCATTTGGCCTTTTTCCATGATATGGATAATCGTGCAAAGAAACGTGATGGAAAAAGAATTGGCTAGAGTAAGAAATTTGCATGCAAAGGTAATGGGTTTAAACTCTACAAAATTAGTGACATGCGTCAGCAATGGTGTCAGGCCCAACTGTTGGCTGGTGATGAAATTGAGTTTGACAGGAAATATCGCCCAAATGGAAGATAACTGTTCATAAACCCAAGAACCACTTCTAAATAAGGAATTTTTGCCTTTTAGTAGGTTAAGTAAAAAGAAGTCCCAAAAACAGCTTCAATTAGAAGATCAGGGGAAAAAATGCAATTAATCAAAAGCTTGCGTCTGCTAAAATCGTGATAATTGAAGAGAGATTTAGTAAGACCAAAGAAGATGCATTTGCATGAATTAAAACGTACTATCCTAATAGATACATATAAATAAAATAAAATAAAGGACTAGCCTTATCTATGTGGCCAATGCCACGATGTTATTTTCATGACTCGAGCATCAGCGCGCAACATGGTAAGGATGAGGATATTTTAAAGATTCAACATGTTATTGGGACTAATATTTGTAGTGAAATATCCATAAACATAGAAATTTCACCATAGGACCATAATATGTTTTACCTGGAGAGAAGTTAGTGCTAGATCAGTAATATGTAAGCCTCCTAAGTCCAGCATTGATAAGTTTGTAAGCGAAGAGAGAAGTGTAACCCCATTTGTAGTCACACTTGTTTTTGAAATGGAAAATTTCTCCAAAGTTGCAATGGACATTTGATATCTAATGCCAGGATCAGTAACCTTGGAGCATCTCAAAAGGTCGACTTTCTTTAAACATGGCATAACTGAAATAAGAAACAAAACATGCATGTGTGTTATTTCAACATTCAAGCCGTTGGTCGAAAACATAGCTAACTGTCCAAATCATTTTTTGTTGCAATGATACATGTAATGAGCCAAATGATAGAGCTATGGATGTACAAGTTAGAATCAGGAACAATACAGATATATTCTAACATGAAAAGAAATATTTTCTTTATAGAAATAAAGATTCCTTCTTGACAATTTGTTTAGTATGAATACAAACTTGAGGTCAAATGCCTATCAGTAGACCAAATGTCATAAGATATTCATAGTGCTATGGTATGTTTTCCTTGTCAGTAATAAAGAAAAAGTACCTACCATAACAAATAAGGTGATTTCTTCATTGTTGGCTGTACAGGAATTGGAGGCCAGTTTTGGCTCTATTTTCGGAGACTCTACCTGTGTCTGCCATGAGGGCTGGTTGCGAAAGACTGTTGGTTGGGGAAAAATATGCAATTGCCAGCTCCTCCTGAGATCCTAAATGGGTAATTATTAACTTCATCCCAAAAAGACTATATAAAACAATATAAACAATTTTAAAAGACAGTCAATTGTCATTTCATTCATGGCCTAAAACCCTACTACCTCAAGACTCAAGATAAAATTGGTCAATTCGGATTTATATGTCTAATTTATGTTCTAATATTAGTTTTTGTCATGATAGTACTATCGCGATGGGTGCAGTGAGCCACCGTGATGATGATGAATGTGTCATGGTCCATAATCTTGAGGATGAGCTTGTATTGTTCACCTGACCCCGGATACTCTGCCATGAAGGTTAATTTTTTGTTCCACACTAGGGTGTTGCCCTGCCCTGCTTCATTTGAATATATGTACAACTCGTGAGGCTACAACAAGAGTAGTATGAATGTACATGGAGAAGGAATATACAAGCATGAGAATGCACTTAATATATTGAGTAGTAATATATGTATAAATATTATATTTTAATCAATCTATGAGATTAACAACAAAGAATGCGTGTGTATATTCTATGAGACTAACAACAAACGTATTGTTGACTATATCATTAACCGTTACCTGTTAGCCTCTTATAACCGTTACCTGTTAGCCTCTTAATCACCAACTCAATATATTAAGTGCATTCTCATGCACAACGCACACATATTGTTCCAAACTTACTTGTTTACGTCTATCTATCTAGTCACTGAGAGAAAGAGACAGGTATATCCAGTTCCTCTATCTTGGTTTCTTGTTTTTTTTGTGTGTAAATGGGAAAATCATTTCCATCTACAACTAGGTTCTAAGAATTGGCGAGGATAGTGACCTCCAATAAACCCCCACGTCCCAAACACATAAAACCTATACCCAAAAATAGACTTTTCCCACCCCCCGAACCCACCAAACCGAGATGGCTCCAAGTTGAATCGAAGATGGAAGAGAAGTGGTTGGACAAACAGATCATGGTTCCTCTTACTGACGTGGTCAAAGATTGAGTGAAGAGGTGGTTTCAAGATACTTTCAAGGAGGCCAAAGCCAGTGACACCTCCATGCAAGTCTTTGTGGGTTAGATGTACTTCACTGGCTATGGTGTTCCCAAAGATGCCCACAAGGTCTTTCATTTTTTTACCCTCTGCTTAAATACTTCAATTATATCAGCTGCTCAATTTTAAATTAAGGGGTTCTCCACCAATATTCAACATTTAACATTCATTTATTTTTTATTTTTTTATTCCCTGCTGAGTTACAGTTAAGTAAATAATTACTAATTGTAAAATGGTCAAATTACCTATATTCAACATTCTTACCCAAGTGATAAGGTTATGATGTACTTTTCATATTTATGACTATTATTTTCATTTAATGGATTGGAAATGAAGCACTACAAAAGTGAAAAATGAACTAAAAATAATTATTTTCCACCGAAAGAAATTAACTCCAATGAAAAAAGGACCTTTCATTTTCTTCCTATAGAAATGATTGCATAAAGTAAGAAATGTTAGAAGTAACAAAAGAAGACAACCAGCCAAGAAGAAAAATCTAACACTCAAAGCATGCTTAGACTTACTTGCATTCAACTGTTTCTTAAAAGTTTTGTGATTATCAACTTTAGTCCAACTCTCCCAAGCCGTAGTGAAATCAATTTCTTGTAGTTTGAGCCCCTTTACGAATATCATTAGAGCCCTCCGAAGCCATCCAAGCCTACTTGATAATTCCATCACAGTTCGATTTTAGCGGCTAAGTCTGTTAGTAATGGAATCGACCACTCCTTCACACATTTTGATTGAACTCTTCAACACCATTATCCATAAGCCCATGCAATTGTTGCTACATCAAAAATAAGCAGTTAACTTGATTAGAAATGAAAGGCAAGCAAACTTTATGGCACTAGAAAATCAAGTGACATCTATTACATATCAAACCCAAAACTTCAGTTTACATATGTATTTTCACAGACTAACATGATGTTGATGATACAGAATTTAAGTATAGGGTGGGCGCTAAAGTAATTATCACGATAAGAAAGCAAAAATTAAAAGGAAAATGATTCAGTGGCACCTAACAGTTCAGAATTTTATTTTCACATTTGACTAATAGATCTAACAGTTCTTGTGTATGCACTGTTGCTTCAGAAAAATGTGTCATCAGACTTACCAGAACAAAAAGAAAATGTTTAGCATAAAGTATACCACTAGATGCAAGGTAGCATAAGTAAAACCATTTGATAACCTTCATTTGTATCTGGTAATATCTTTATCGATGCTGTCAGCATTTGAGTTCTTTGATTGCTGCTGATTGCACTGCAGCTCAAGTTACTATGATGAAGTATACGACTTTGTGTATTTCTTTTAAATGTGTGTTGATTCAATTTTCTGGAAAATGTTGTTGTGTCCATGTTTTGATTAGAATGCTATAAAAAACATGAAATTTTGTGTTTGTGTCAATTTAAACACGATGTTTCAATATTTTCAATGTTACTTTAAGTACTTTAAGTGAATCAGTCACCAACCTTCGTCTAACTTTATTTCAAATCATTAGCGGACTGCTGACTGGGCATTTCTATGTTTTGAATAGATAGAAGATGAAGAATAGCACAAAAAAGATTAAGAAAAGCACGAAATCAAAGATGAATGGGAGGTCTTGTTATGAGCCTGGAAATTAAGACAAATTAAATATTTAGTTTGAAAACGAAATTAAAACAAATTAAATATTTATGAGAGAAATAAAATCCAAGAGATAGTTTAAGAACTATATAGGTAATTAAATATAAACAGGTTCTGATATTTAGTGAATTTATTTTCCATCGAAACAAATTCACGTAGTAAAACTGGAAACCAACAAGACTCAAACTGCACACAGGATCTGCTATTACAACCCTTTATATGGCGTGGAGTTCATGCTCAACGTATAGGTAGAACTCAAGAATTTAATCAAGGTGAGATGTTATGCATTCAAAAGGGACATATTTTGGAAGTCGATAAAAATCCAAGGAAAAGAGGCAGCTACCTTGAATGACTTTAAAAGACCCATTTATATTTGCACTCTTCTTCTCTGACCATCAGATACGTTGTGCATTATCCATGATAGATCAACATCTAAAACCTGCAATACAATGAGAACACACTGAAAGTTAATAGCTCAAATATGCAAATATTTTACGGGTGCCAAAAAATACAAACACTATTTGGTCATTTATTTAGCTTTAGGGACAAAAGCAAACACAATGTTTTCCTAACACCAATTCACATTGTCAAAATAGATGACATATATTTGGTCACATTTCTCTCATTTCATGAATATACAAAACTATTCAAAGGAAATAATTCAGAAAAACCTAGAAATGACTTTCAACTCCCCTTCGCTCTAATGCTCCGACAATATTTTTTCGATCCAGACTTGAAACTATATTGCAAGGAATGCGAGCTGTAGAAAGTGCATCTAACCATTCTTTCACCCCTTCCATGGGTTTGGAAATCTAAAGAAGATATAAGAATAAAATGAAATTTTAATATCGAGGCTACGAAACAACATAATCCCACAGAATCATATAGGGGAAAATCTCACCTTGAGACGATTGTCATTATATAACAGTGAAAACCTCAGCTTCAGTCTATATAATTCACTTTCTGCATTCTCCCAGAGAAAAATTTGAAAGTATTTGAAGTCCTATAAGCTGACGTCTAGATAAATCACCACATTCTCCAAGGACGCACATTCCCATCTCTAATCCATAAAATGATACATATGAAACAAAAGTCTAATAACAAGGCTGAAAATATCACCCACAAACGAGGTATTATTTGGTCAAAATAAAACTACAGCCTCAAATGGAAAAATAGTCAATCCTAGGTAGCTGTTGATTGTTTTATGGATCATGTTAGAGTAATGTAATCTAGGTAATTTCAATTGAGAAACAAAATGTTGTCCTAGTTGATAGTTTATGTCCAAATTCGTGGTTGATAGTTTGGGGTGGAAAAAGTTCGCACATCTCAAATAAAATTCAAGGCAAATGCCCAAATCGTTCATCACCAACTTATAATGTATAGGTTATAAATCATTTCCATGGCCAACATAATATCAAAGAGACTAAGTTTCTATAAGAATTATAACAAAGACCAACCTCACATCACATGACTAAATCAGAACATTTTTTTTGCCAAAAATAATATTTGTCATATATTGGCACATAGGCACTGCTAATGAAAACAACAAAGTAACAAATGCCTAATTGAAAGTTAAAAGAGTATCTTGTCCTAATCTTAATCACCAACACAACCATAAAACATAATCACCAGAAAAATACCACGATATATATATATATATATATATATATATATATATATATATATATATATATATATATATATATATATATATATAGAGAGAGAGAGAGAGAGAGAGAGAGAGAGAAACGTACCTAGTTCTCCCAAATCACAAGGATGCCAGCGATTTGGTGAGCTTCGAAGAACCCTAGGTCACGATTTGGGTCACAATATGAAGGTATGAAGCTTTCAAGGTATGAAGATTTGAGTCGAGATTTGAAGAATGAAAGATTTGAACGTGTGAAGTTTTAGAACCCTAGGTCGCGATTTTGCTTCGCGGTTTGAAGACCTTTGGGTTTGGGGAAGTTTTGGAGAGAGTCGTCCTTAGAGAAAAATTTTAACCTGCTTTTTCAGAAAAAAAATTACTTTTAAAATATTCAACTAATATTAGTAACACTTATTTAAGATTACTAACGGTATTATACTGTAAGAAATAGTAATGGTAAAGTATTGTTAGTAATACTAAAAATAGTCTGTTACTAAATGAGCATTTTGGTGTAGTGAGAACTGATGCTTGATCTGAATCCTTTATCCATTCTCCATCTTCTGAGAGACACGAGGCAGGCAGGGAACCTCACTACCAATGGCATCAAACCTTTTTTTTCTCTTTGTGACTTCTGGTTTGCTCAGAACGAGGCTTTATTCAACCATAAACCAATTGTGAAATCCATTTTAATTCATTCTATCTTGGACCAAGTAAGCCAATTCCTCCACTCCCATAACAAATAGATTATTGGGCAGAATCAAACCTCGTGAATTCCATTACACATTACGTGGATGCCTCCCTCACGTGAGTTTGTCAAATGTAACCTTGATGAAGCAAAATCCCATATCATAGTTTTGGCTTCCATTGGCGGATTACTTCGAAAAGAGCGGGGAGAGTTTATCCTGGGTTTTTCTAAAAATGTGGGACATGTGTCATCATTACTAGCTGAACTATGGGCATTAAAAATCGGACTTCATTTACCTTTTCAAATAGGTGTAAATTGTATTGAAATAGAAACATATTGTCAAGTTGTGTTCCAAATGATTGCCAGGAACCATGCTCACCATCGGGCTCACTTGGACATTCTGCAACCAAACTTTGAAGGCCTCAAGCGTTTTCACCATGTAGTCATGTCTTCTTGTTTTCGTGAAGCTAATATGTGTGCGGATGCTTTTGCTACTTTTTCGGTTATGTGTCCTTTTTTTCTATACTTTTTCGGTCAGTTCTTAGTTATGCTTTCCCTTTTTTTGTCATGATATGTGTCATAGGTCAGTCCGTAGGTATGCTGCAGCAAACATCTCTTTGTTGATTTGAATAAAGCTTCACTGTTTTGGGAAAAAAAGTAAGAAAAAGGTAATCTTGCCCCACCGTGGAGGACGTTTGATCAGATCCCCAGTGATGGTCCGATATAGACTCATTAAATTTAGTATGTTTAGATTTTTTGACAACAAATAGAATGAGTATGTATTTGTTTTGCACGTTGCCAAGATTCCATTACCAAAATAGAAATGATATATGCAATATTAAGGGCTCTATGGTCTAGTTCTTAGACTAACAATTTTGGACAAAAAAAATTGGGCCTAACAAATTTTAAGCGATTAGGTCCAACATAGATATACCCCCAAATTAAAGCAAACACACACTTCAAAGAAATTCAAGCGCCAAAATCAGGTAATGCCTCTTCGATCAAAACCCTATACATATTGTCTCTTTTATCCAACCCCAACACGATTCTCATTCTCAATCAAATTTTGGTCCAACAACAACCTATAAATACTCTTGAATTCCAAGACAAACACACTTCACATAAATTCAAGCAATCAAAAAGCCTGATCGTGGAAGTTCTTCCAAACATTTCACATTCTCAATCAAATTCTTCCAAACAATACTAACAAGTATGGAACCATGCTCATATATATGCTCTTAAGTTTTGTACTTAATATTATGCCATACACTTTGTATATGTTGTGTTCTTAGAATTTTATTTGTGATATCACATGTTTGTCCTTACGTATTTTATGTTCTCATATGTATAAATTTGTAGAGATTAATCATGAACTGATGAAATCACATTCTTCCTCTTCATGATATGAAAAAATACGTTTATTTCCCAGATTTTAAATGCAAAACACACTTTTTGCATGTTACATTTTTGTATTTCATCATTGTACATTTCCTCATGCATTCATCATTTACTGAGGAGTGGGAATATATACTTGATTGTAATATGTACATACTTTTTGTATTTGTATAACTCCTATATTAATTGTGGTTTGCGGCAGCAGAACTTATTTAGGACTGCATGAAGTATATGAATTTAGGTCCCCGTACTTTGTGAATTTGAAATTTTATAACACTTTGTATTTATAAAATTCCTTTATTATTGCGTGCACTTTATGAAATTTATAATTTTATAACTCTTTGTATTTGTACAAGCCCTTTATTATTGCGGGTACTTTGTTAATTTTACCTGTAAATTCATAAAGTATAGGCAAAATTCACAAAGTACACACATTGAGTTTATGAACTTAGGTGATGTATTTATACAACTTTGTGAATTTTGCCTACACGCAAAATTCACAAAGTACACGCACATTGAAGTCGAATTTATTCAATTCAAAAAGTGTGTACTTTCAAAACAATACATTTACTTTGGACTGTATGTACTTTATGAATTTAGGGGCTGAATTTTGCATTTACTTTGTAAATTTCACGTTTACTTTTAGAAAATACACGCAAAATTCATAAAGTACACGCACATTGTGATTGAATTTCTTCAATTCAATATGCGTGTAGTTTTATGTTCTATGCATGTACTCTATACAATATATATGTTATATCCATAACTAATCAATCCTATGTTATTTTTGTCCACGCGAGTGACATTTGAATGATATTCCATGAGTTTGTAAGAAGTATTATTGTTGTGTTACTGTTTAGGAGCCATACCATCAAGCATGTTCAACTGCGAAACTGTTACTTGCACCTTTGAAGATCTTAAGAATACAAAACCTTTCACATTGACAGTCAATACTACTAATGATGACGAAATTCATTTTCTCCATCGCATTAATGATAGAGCGAAAAGTTACTTTGTTTTATTACTACAATGAAGACATTAAGCGAACTTTTGATGTGGAAAAGCTTCAAGTAATTGGATCGAAAGAGAAGTATTTAGAAAAAAAATGAATTGAGTAGTATTGCTTAAGTGGTTTTGAAAACGTTGGCGCTTTGAGCATGCAACTATTTTATTACTTCTTTTATGAATATGTTAAGAAAAGAGAATCTCAGTTTTTTCCTTATCAAACATCATGTATTAGGTATTACCATGTAATAAACGATATATATATATTACCCCCTCTAGCAAGTATTTTGTTGATACTTATATGAAGTGTTTATAAGAGTATTCCATGTCCTTTTGTTAAAGATGCATGTATTTTATCGTTTGAGTCTGTATTTTACTCTAATTCGGGTGTATTTTATTTTTTATACATGTAATTTATCATTATAGGTTAGTAATTTAAATTTTGTTTTTAGATTAATAGAATAGGGATGAAGATAAGGCTAAGAAAAGGAAAGAACAATAATAAGAGCAGTTCAGAAGAAAGTTCTTCAAGCAGTTCTAGTTCTAGTGTGGATGTGGAATCTAAACATGGTGTGAATAAACACGACCAGTATAGGTCGAATGTTGTTATTTTTTGCAAGATGTTTCTGATATTAAAAAGAAAATAAACGATATGCATATTGAACTGCTTAAGAAGACTCCATTTTGGGAGCTTCTCAATGCCTACTACAAAGGGCAAGTATTAGAAGCGCAACACAAAAAAATTGATAAAAATATTCTATCCATTATCAAGATATACAAAAAGGAAACCAACAAATTTTGAGATGAAAAGTAGAGTTAAAATAAGCCCAGTAGATATAAGTGAAAACTTTGGGATCCCAATCTTTGAGGGGCAAGAATCAATAAATCCTAAAAACAAACTGGATACTTCATAGAAACCTGAATTCATTGCCCGATACATCAAAGCTAAAACAATTGTATACTCAGAAATATATAAAGGTTTGAAGAAATCGTTAGAATTGGACACATATGTGGGAATCACTAATTTTGTAAAACTTTTTTGTCTCCATTTTTTAACTATGTTGTTTTTCACCAATTCAAACTTCACATTAGGAGAATTTTTGTCACCATTCATCAACGGTATTGTACAATACCCCAAAATTATATGAATTATTACTTTATTATGAACTCATGGAAATTGGGATTAATTAATTTAAAGAAAAAAATTTAATTTATAATTAATCCAATTTTAAGGGTAATAATTACTAGTGTGATGAGAGTTGGTAGTTATCGAAAATAATTATGTAAAATTATAATTATGTTGAACATAACGTAGTGAGTAATGTAATATTGTTTCGAAAATAATAATATGGTCGGGGACGAGATACACGAAAGTTAAGATATAATTATTTGGGACATGCGTATGAGTCGCGTCACTATTTTATATTTGGTGGTTAAAAAGGTAAATTATTTTTATATAACTCTAATGACTATCATGAGTGCGCCAGTGTGTTTGGAAGGGTCGAAATAGTTAGAAAACACTACACAGGTGTTATATTTGTTGTCTTGGGCGTTTTAGCCCAAATGAGACCGCGAAGGGGTATTTTGGTCTTTTGGGATTTTTGGGTAATTAAATTGATGAAAGTGGGATTAAAATAGGAACATCGAGGGTTAGTGGTCTTTCAGTTGCAACCCACGTGAGAAAGAGAGATAGAGAAAGAGGGAGAACCAAGGAGGAAGGAGACCCATTGGAGAACAAAGCCAAAAGTTGGAGATTTCTCACAAATAGTTACACCAAAGTGTAGATCATGACGAAAGGATCAACCACATACAAAATCCAATCAGACAATAAAAAATCCATCCCAAGGAAAGTGTTTATCTTGCTACCTATTATATGTTGTTCCTGTTAATCACTAGTTGATGAAATAGTCTTATTACAATGAAAACTTGGGTTTAATTAGGTTTAATTGTAAAGAAACTTTAGAATTTGGAGATGGGTAAGCATGTAGAGGATTTACGCCATTTGTAAAGTGTTAAATTTGGAAATTTTAGGTGCAAATCACGAATTAAATTAATGGTTTTGAATAATTAAAATGTTGGATTCATTATAAAGAGGATTTTTAGAAATTGTTTGGATTCCCTTTGAGTATGTGAGGATTTGACCTTTAAGTTGTATTATAAAGTGCCTTATTGTGATTAGGAATAGTTTAGAAACCCTAAATTCGAAGTTGGTTGAGTTTTGAGTTGATATTGAAAGTTGGAAAGTTGGGAAAAACGATTTTGGGGAAGAACAGGGCTAGTTCAGAATTCTCGTTCGAAGACCTACCCAGGTCGTTCAAACGAGAATTCCAACGAGTCATCTAATGAGATTTTAAGTTCATTCGAAGTAAGGATTTCATTGGAATGGTATTCCCTTGACTTCTAACAAGATTTTAGAATGCCCTCTTTGGGTCCGGTCGAGTTAAAAATCATCCTAGGTTTATCCAAGTGAGAGTAATAATCTATGTGAGTATCAAGGAACGTAATTTTTGTGTTATTATTAGTTGGGAGTGTGATTGTTCTCGTGATATAGGAAGTTTGTAGAATGTAGGAAGGAAGGAAGGTTCAAGAGAGGTAATATATGAAAGAATTACGGTGAGTGGTAGAAATGAAAATATTACCTACGTACTTAGGAATTGGGTTATCTGAACGCCTATTAAGTATATAAGTTGTGTGAATGATTATTACATGGAATATTATGTGTATGACATACCTAGCTATTGGCTATCGAACAGAGGTTAGCGCATTGTGGACGACCGTACCTTTTGTGCCTTCGGGGGATTTTGAGTCGTACCACTAAAGCATGGAACTTAGGTATGAGCTATGTGTGAGAATGATAGTGATGATGGTCGTATGGGTGCATAGGTATGTTCGTATCCCATCGGATTGGAACTATGTTCTATGTTTTATTGGTTTCTGAGAGATTGAACATAGTGTCCGTCATGTGTGAGCATTGCAATGGGACTAGATAGCCGAGTATGCCTAGCACCAGGGGTTTCTTAACCATGGGTGCGGTATATATATATATATATATATATATATATATATATATATATATATATATATATATATATATATATTTATATATATGTATATGTAAACATAATGAGATTTCATATATGTATAATGAGTTCCTATTCTGTGTGTCATATTGGCCACTTTATTAAAGTATATACTTATTGGGTCACCAATTGCGAATTTCGAATCTTATGAGAATGAGTTAAAACATCTTTAAACCTGTTCCCAAATAAGAGAAATATATTGTCTGTGGGTTATTTAGATATTGTATTCGGTATAGTGGTTATACTACTTATAGTCAGACCGAGTAACCTGACTAGTATGGGCAGTTAGGTTTGCTAAGTGCGCATATTAGATGAGGGGTGAGCATCTCAAGTGAGTACGCTAAGTTAACGTGAATAATATTTGCATTACTTTACCAATTTAAGAACTTGCTATATTTAAACTATTTTCTACTCGTCTCTGACCCATTTTCTTTGCATATTTCTTCTCTTGTTACTTTATTTTAGGTGCTCGGACACAGGGACACCAAGATTAGGAAATTCCATTCAGTTACCGAACAGTAGCTGTTGTGGAAGCTACAAGACATTGCTAGTAGATGCTTCATAATCTATCCTTCTTTATCTATCAGTTATTTACTTCAGTTGGACATGTCGTCCCTTCCTATTTTACATTCATAGATTTAGATGTTTTATTTTGATAGTAGACTTTTATTCCATGTCTTGGATTATTGTATTGGATTTTAACTGGATGTGTTTACTCCAGTTCTTCATATTATTTCAATTAGTTATTTTCACGCATTTGAGTTAAATGGTGATGTTTAATTATTTCCCTTTTATGGCGATTACTGTTAATAAGATAAAATTTTGACATCAACCTTTTTAAATATTAGGTGGTTAGTTTTTAATAATAAAGTTTTCGACAGTGATGCATAATCTGAACCAATCGGATATTCTGATTTAATTTTATAAAGGACTAATCACGCGGTATTTAATTAGGCGGGGTGTCATAGGCAGTATCAAATCTTCAGGTTCTAGTGTCCTTAGGATTTGCACGGCTTATTTTGTTTCCGTGTAGCGTTCTTTGATATAGAGCCCTATATTTTAGGATCGTTGTACTCTTTATGCATTTTACAGTCCTCAGCCATTTTCAGATAATAACTGTAGACTTATGAAACTTTCCTCTCCTTTTAGATGCCTCCTCGACGTGCACAGAGAGTTCCCAGGGATGTTCAGCTCCAACCTCAACCTGCACCTGCTCAAGGTATAATGAATGCCACTGAAGTTGCTGCCCTTATAGCTCAGGTGATAAATGCGGCATTAGTAGTTGTGCAGCAGGCACCACCTCAGGCACGGGTGGTGGCTCCAGTATAGGCCCAAGCCTTCCTATTTTCTTGGGAACGTGTTAGGGACGACTTTCAAAAGACGCTTCCTTCAGAGTTTACATGGAGCCCCGATGTGATAGTAGTGAGCCAATGGAAAAAGGACATCCAGAGGCATTTTAGGATGCATGAGTGCACGGAGGTGCAGAGTCAGATACTGGCCACGTTCAAGTTAGTGGGAGTAGCACTACAGTGGTGGGTGTCTATTACCACCGCTGAGGAGAGACACTCACTCACTATTTGAGATTTTTGGGTGCTGTTCGACTGCAAATATTTCCCTTCGACCATCCGGACAGAAATGAGATGGAAGTTGGTGAACTTGAAGGAGGAAGGAAAGACCGATGTGGAATATGAGGAAGATTTTATCAACCTTTTGAACATTGTATCGGATGAGATCCTAACTGAGGAGAAGAAGATTCAAATTTTTATGGATGGGTTGACATGGAGGATCCTCCATCATTTGATAGGAAATATCTCTTTGAGGACCTATTTGGACATGGTTATTGCATCACTACTTCACTTCTAGAACCATCGTTTTCATCTAATAGAGATTAAGCGAGTAGGAGAGTCCATCCAGCAGGGCAAGATAGGAGGAAATGGTGCTAGTGGGCACAGAGTGTTTAGGGTCAGCATAGACACAACCATCAGGGTTCCCAGTAGGGGGATCCTAAGAGGTTCAGGTTAGGAGGTTTTAGACATGGGCAGGGAGGCTTTAGACCTGGCCAGTAGGGTCAACACGGCCATCAGGGCCATCACGTCCAATAGCAGGTTCAGCAAAGCCTGTATAGCCAAGGGAAGGGTGGTAATGACCATCAGGGTCGGGGACAAAGGGGATGACCCTTCCCAGAGAGATGTTTCACTTATGGCAAAACTAGCCACAAGCGTCAGGGATGCCATCATAAGGGTAGAGGACAGAAACAGTAGGAGGGTGCTCGTTAGGAGCCCTAGAGACCATTAGTTCTCGCAGGTCTCCCAGCATCCCGACAAATGCCAGCACTACCACCCATTCAAGCAGTCCTAGCTCAGCAGGGGAAGCTTCAGTATGAACGAGTTTACAATCTTCACTAGGATGCAATCCCGCAAGACCCACTCGCAATTGAGGGTATGTTTTCTATCCAGGTGACTTTGGGGCACATTTTATTTGACACAGGGGCCACACCACGCATGTTTTATTACCACGGGGTTTGCATGTACTACGATAATATTTGATACAGGAGAGAGTACGATTAGTTGTGTGGATTCATCTTTGAGTAGAGGGTCTGTGATTTCTTTTATTTATCCGGGAGTGGATATAGAGATTGGGAGGTTTATCTTTCCCGCTGACATGCTCGTATTGGATATGTCCGAGTATGACGCGATTATAGGTATGGATTGGTTTGTCCGGTATAGGGCCACGATCGATTGTTTTAGTTGGTGTATAGTTTTTTCTATACCCGATCAGGAGATGTTTCTGGTGGAGATGCCTCACCCTGAGGGAGGATCGTCCACAGATTCATATTATATAGAGGAGGAGACCTCTAGGGAGGCATTGTTACCACTTAACTCGATTCCTGTTGTTTGAGAGTTCATCGATGTGTTTCAGGAGATTCTAGGGTTACCACCGAGTAGAGAGATAGACTTCGTCATTGATTTAATGTCTAACACTCGGTCGATAGCTTGCACACCTTACCGTATGGCTCCACTAGAGATGAGGGAGTTACATGACCAGATTGAGTAGTTATTGGGGCAGGGGTTTATCCATAGGAATACTATACTGTGGGGTGATTCTGTATTGTTTATTAATAAGAGGTATGAATCATTGATGTTATGTGTCGATTAACGAGAGTTGAATAAAGTCATGATACGAAACAAAGATCCGTTTCCTCGAATCAATGACTTATTCAACCAGTTGAGAGGAACTTACTTCTTTTTAAAGATTGACTTAAGATCGAAATGCCATCAGTTGCGTATCAGAGAGCAAGATGTGTCAAAGATTGCCTTCTTGATGAGATATGGTTCCTATGAGTTCAGAGTTATGACTTTCGGCCTAACCAATTCCCCAGCCGTGTTTATGGAATTGATGAATAGGGTGTTCAGAGAGTTCTTGGACCAGTTTGTCATCGTCGTCATAGATGACATTCTGGTTTACTCACAGATCGAGGAGGAGCATGCCAAGCACTTGAGGTAGGTTTTGTAGACATTGCATCAGCATGAGTTATATGAAAAATATGAGAAATACACAAAATACGAGAAGGAGGTTCAATTTTTGGGGCATATCATCTCTGAAAAACGGATATCCATGGATCCGGGGAAGGTGTCAGCGGTGAGGGAGCGGGGACAACCCATGACACCGACAGAGATACAAAGTTTTTTCGGCCTAGTCGGATACTATAGGAGGATCATTCAAAGGTTTTCGAAGATAGACTCACAAAGATGTGCCGTTTATCTAGAGTGAGGCCTATCAGTTGGCCTTTGATAATTTGAAAGATAACTTGACCTCAGCACCAGTGTTAGCATTGCCTAGGCCGAGAATGGATTATCTACTCTATACTAATGCGTCCTTATTAGGGCTTGGGGGTGTACCTCAGCAGGAGAATCAGGCTATGGCTTATGCCTCCCCTAATCTTAAGTCTCACGAGAGGAATTACCCCACCCATGACTTGGAGTTGGCAGTGGTTGTATTTTCACTTAAGATTTGGAGACATTACCTCCTGGGGGAGAAATTTTACTTATTCACGGACCACAAGTCACTACAGTACCTCTTCACGCAGAAGGAGTTAAATATGCATCAGCATTGGTGGCATGAGTTTGTGAAGTATTATCAATTTGATATCCAATACCACCCGAGGAAGGCTAATGTGGTAGCAGAAGCGTTGAGCCATAGGCCAGTAAGTGAGGTGGCCAATGTGTGGAAGCAAAATAGAAGGAGTTAGGACACCAGGATGTGGTGGCTCGATCACTCATGTCTGCAATGACAGTTACACCCCAGATTATTACGAGAGTCATACAGGCTTAGGCATCTGATCCTTTCTATAAGAGTCAGATAGTGCAGCTTCAAGCAGAGGGGGTCGAGTCTTATACCGTGGGTTCAGATGGGGGTCTACGTTTTAATGGAAGGTTGGTTGTTCTTGAGGGAGAAGACTTGCGACACGAGGTGATGACAAAGTCACACGATTCACGATTTATGGTACATCCCGATGGAGATAAGATGTACCAGGATATGCGAAGACAGTACTGGTGCAGCGGGATGAAGAAGGTTATTATCAAGTTCATCTCGAAATATGCCACTTGTCAGTTGGTAAAGGTGGACTAGTAGAGACCGACGAAACTTCTACAGCCATTAGAGGTTCCTATTTGTAAATGGGAGATCATTTCCATGGACTTCATCACGGGATTACCTATATCGCAGAGGGGTCATGATTCTATATGGGTGATTATGGATCGGCTGACCAAGGTATCCCACTTTCTGCCAGCCTGGACGGATTACACCACGGGATAATATGCTCGGATATTCATATAGTATAGATAGTGAGACTTCATGGGGTGCCTCTCAATATCGTGTCTGACAGAGATAAGGTGTTAGTGTCTCAATTTTGGGAGTGTTTCCACGAGGCTATGGGTATAGAGTTGCGACTAAGTACAACCTATCACTCGCAGATGGATGGACAAAATGAGCGGACATATCTAATGTTAGAGGAGATGTTGCGTATGTGCATCATTAATTTTGGTGGAGGGTGGGAGAAGTATCTTCCACTTGTGGAGTTTACCTATAACAACTCCTACCAGTTTACTATTGGTATGGCTCCATTCGAGGCACTATACAGTAGACCTTGTCGTTCCCCAATATGTTGGTTAGAGTTTGGGGACAATAAGTTACTTGGTTCGGAGGTGATTTAGGATACTTCGACGAGGGTATAGTAGATACGGATCCGTATTCGGGTTGCTCAGGATCGGTAGAAGAGCTATGCCGATGCAAAGTGGTATTTTAGAGAGTTCAATATTGGGGACCAAGTGTTACTTCGAGTGTATCCTATGAAGGGAGTTATGCATTTTGGGAAGAAGGGGAAGTTGGTGCCTAGGTATGTAGGGCCATTCCCTATTATCGAGATGATTGGTTTCTTATAGACTTGGGTTATCGAAGCACTTGTATAGAGTCCATTATGTATTCCATATCTCTTCACTGAGGAGATATCTTCGGGATGATTTGGCCCATCTCACATCGCGTTGTAGGAAATAGACTTACAACTTGATAGCTCCTACGAGGAGGGGCCGATTGCTATCCTAAACCGTATAGAGAGAAAGTTGGGTTCGAAGATAGTACCACTAGTCCAGGTTCAGTGGAGGCACCATAATGTTGAGGAATCTACCCGGGAGCGTGAGGATGACATGCGTGAACATTATCCAGAGTTATTCTTGCCAGCCATATTTTCATTTCCCAATTTCGGGACGAAATTTTGTTATTAAATGGAAAGTATGTAATACCCCGAAATTTTGTGCATCTTTATTTTTTTATGAAATTATGGAAATTGGGATTAATTAATTTATAGGGAGCAAATTTAATTTATAATTAATCCGATTTTAAGGGTAATAATTACTCGCGTGATGAGAGTTGGTAGTTATCGAAAATAATTATGTCAAATTATAATTATGTTGAACATTACTTAGTGAGTAACGTAATATTGTTTTGGAAATAATAATATGGACGGGGACGAGATACATGATAGTTAAGATAAAATTATTTAGGACACGCGTATGAGTTGCGTCACTATTATATATTTGGGGGTTAAAAGGTAAATTATTTTTATATAACTCGAATGACTATTTTGAGTGAGCCAGTGTGTCCGGAAGGGTCGAAATAGTCAGAAAACACTACTCGGGTGTAATATTTGGAGTCCGGGGTGTTTTAGCCGAAAATGATAACCCGAAGGGGTATTTTAGTATTTTGGGATTTTTGGGTAATTAAATGGACGAACATGGGATTAAAATAGGAGCATCGAGGGTTAATTGTCTGTCAATTGAAAACTATGTGAGAAAGAGAGAGAAAGAGAAGGAGAACCAAGAAGGAAGGAAACCCATTGGAGAACAAAGCCAAAAGTTGGAGATTTCTCACAAATAGTTACACCAAAGTGTAGATCGCGACGAGAGGATCAACCATATACAAAATTCAACCAGACAATCAAAAATACATCCCAAGGCAAGTGTTTATCTTGCTACCTATTATATATTGTTCTTGTAAATCTCTAGTTGATGAAACAGACCTATTACAATGAAAACATGGGTTTAATTAGTTTTAATTGAAAAAAAAAACTTTAGAATTTGGAGATGGGTATGCATGTAGAGGATTTACCCCATTTATAGACTCTTAAATATGGAGATTTTAGGTGCAAATCACGAATTAAATTAATGGTTTTGAATAATTAAAATGATGGGTTCATTATAAAGAGGATTTTTAGAAATTGAGGAAATTGTTTAGATTCCCTTTGAGGATGTGAGGATTTGAACTTTAAATTGTATTAAAAAGTACCTTATTTTGATTAGTAATTGTTTAGAAGCCTTAAATTCGAAGTTGGTTGAGTTTTGAGTTCATATTAAAAGTTAGAAAGTTGGGAAAAATGATTTTGGGTAAGAACAAGGCTAGTTCAAAATTCTCGTTCGAAGACCTGCCCAGGTCGTTCGAACGAGAATTCCAATGAGTCATCTAATGAGATTTTGAGTTCGTTCGAAGTAAGGAGTTCATTCGAACGAGATTCCCTTAACTTCTAACGAGATTTCAAAATGCCCTTTTTGGGCTCGATCGAGTTAAAAATCATCCTAGGTTTATCCAAGTGAGAGTAATAACCTATGTCTGTATCGGGCAAATTAAATATTGAGTTATTATTTAGTTGGCAGTGAGATTGTTCTCGGGATATAGGAAGTTTATAGAATCTAGGAAGGAAGGTAGGTTCAAGAGAGGTAATATATGAAAGAATTACAGTGAGTGGTAGAAATCATAATATTACCTACGTACTAGGGAATTGGGTTATATGAACGCCTATTAAGTATATGAGTTATGTGCATGCTTATTACATGGAATATTATGTGTATGACATACCTAGCTACAGGTTATCAAAAAAAGGTTAGCGCATTGTGGATGACCATATCTTTTGTGCCTTCGGGGGATTTTAAGTTCTACCACTAGAGCATGGAACCTAGGTATGGGCTAGCTGTGAGAACGATAGTGATGACGGTCGTATTATGTGCGTAGCCCATCGTATTGGAACTCTGTTCGCCTCCAATATGTATATATGTTTTATTGGTTCCTGCGAGATTGAACCTATTGTCCTTCATGCGTGAGCGTTGCAATGGGACTAGATAGCCATGTATGCCTAGTACCAGGGGTTTCTTAACCATGGTTGCGGTATTGATATATAAATGTATATGTATACATAGTGAGATTTCATATATGTATACTGAGTTCCTATTCTCTGTTTCATATTGGCCACTTTATTAAAGTATATACTTATTGGGTCACCAGTTGCGAATTAAGAATGTTATGAGAATGAGTTAAAACATTCTTAAACCTGTTCCTAAATAATAGAAATATATTTTCTTAGGGTTATTTAGATATTGTATCCGGCCTAGTGGTTATACTACGTAGAGTCAGAGAGAGTATCGTAACTAGTATGGGTATCTAGGTTCTCTAGGTGTGCATATTAGATGACAGGTCAGATCTTAAGTGAGTACGCTAAGTTAACATGAATAATATTTGTGCTACTTTACCAATTTAAGCACTTGCTATATTTAAACTGTTTTCTACTCGGGTTTAGACCCGCTTCTTTTGCAAATTTCTTCTCTTGTTACTTTATTTTAGGTGCTCAGCCATAGGGACACCAAGCTTAGTAAATTCCATTCAGTTGTCGTAATGTGGCTGCTGTGGAAGCTACATGACATTGATAGTAAATGATTCATAGTTTATCCTTCTTTATCTATCAGTTATTTACTTCAGTTGGACATGTCGTCCCTTCCTATTTTACATTCAAAGATTTAGATGTTTTATTCTGATAGTAGACTTTTATTTCATGGCTTGGATTAATGTATTGGATTTTAACAGTATGTGTTGTAAGGATATATTCTATAGGTCCGTTATTAATTTGTTATGTCATATACTGCTACATCGTCGAAGAGCATTCAAGAGCCATCTATATTAAAGACGTATCCGGATTAATCATGTTCTACATCATTCAAGACTCCGCGAAGTTTTCTTTAGTAAGGTTATGTTTTTAATACATTAACTTTTCAATTAGAGCTTTTTGGATATTTTTATAAAATACTTTCTAAGTGTTGGAGCGGACTTTTTCGTCAAAATTTAAGAATGAGTATTTTTTCTAAGTGTTGAAGTGGATATTAAAAGATTATTTTTTTTTCGAAATTGTTGTTCAAATGACATTTGTACGTCGTTCAAATGACAAGCAGTGTCGCGTGATGTTGTTCAAATGAAATCGCTGTCGCGTTCGCACGACATGTAATCTCATTCGAACGAGCTCAAATTTTGAGGCGGTGTAGTTTTTCTATAAATACTCATTAAATGGTTCCGTTTTTCTTAAGAAGTCACAGTGTTTTGACGAACAAAAAAATGCCAAAGCATAATTGTTTTAGGCTTCTTCTTTGAGGGTTTTAATCCCTTTTTTGGTTTTTAATTCACAAAACTCTCATATGCTTTAGTGAATTGTTTTGGTTTTCAAGAACACTTTGCTTTTGTTCATCTTTCATGGAGTGCATCTCTACACCATATGGTTGCGTGTCATTGAGGATCTTGTTGCGTGAAGACTCTTTACTGAAGATTGGGCTGCGAGTCCTTGGAGGGTGCGGCGTGTATTCTCTTGCCGAGTTCAAGACTATAAGTCTTTGTGGGTTGGCTGCGTGTTGATCCATTGCATATTTCTCTATGTAATTGTAAGTTGCGATTTATGAATTCATACTGAAATAAAGGTTTTACCCGAAAGTGTTTTTTTCCTGAAATCTGTGTCTCAACATATTTATTGTGTAGCATGCTTTATATTTATTTGTGGATTGACACACGCACTTTAGATGCTTGTTTAGGGGCTTAATTAAATAAGGTTTGATTGGAAACTTGCGAGTTAGTTTTAATCAGTATCACACGTAACGTATTTTACAAATTGGTATCAGAGCGGGTTGCGCTAATTTATCGCGTGATCCTGATTTTTCAAGGATTTTCTTTTTATACAATTTGACTTCTCAAGTTGTCAAATTGGTATCAGAGCAGGATATGCTAATTTATCACATATTCCTATTTTTCGTAAAATTGTGTGATATTTTTTTTTTTGAAAAATCAGTTTTGTGAAAAATCACAATTTTTCCAATGGAACGGCCATTTAATGAGGAGCCTATTTTTGAAAAAATTCACGATTGTGTTGAAAAATTAAAAAGTTTGAATTTGAAAATTTGCAAAAGAATTAAATCTTTGGAAAAAGAAAATTCTCTCTATAAAAGTAAGATTGAATATTTGCAAGCGTTTCAAAGTCAAAGTGATATTTTTGTGAGCACTTTTGTAATTTGTGTATTGATTTTGATTCTTTGAAAATTGCCAAAAAGAAGAGTGATGAGAGAGTCTTTGGTTTAGAGAAGGAATTAGAGAATTTAAAAAATTCTAGGGTTCCCCATTTGTGCCATCGAGGATAAAAAATTAATCGATGATTTTACGGCATGTGAAAAGACTCTTATGGATAAGTTTATTTTAATTGAGGGGGAGCGTGATAAACTGTTAAGTTTAATTGAAAATTTGAAAAAGAAATCCATGTCTTTGGAAGAGTCTAATTCTTTGCTTGAATCAAATATTTTTAAGTTGAAAAATGATTTAAATGATTCAAGTCGGTTTGATAGTGATGGTAATGGCTCATCGTGTTCTCATGCTTCTAATGCTAAAGCCAAAACCATTATTTGTTTTAGAGGGTCAACTAATTCCAAGGACTTAGAAAATATCACACTTTAGGTGTCTTTCCACCCATTTACACATGCTCATATTGTGGTAGGAAAGGTCACCTTACGAGATTTTTTTTTTATCTTAGAAGAGTCCTAGGAATTCGAAGTCTAGTGTTTTGTTGGTTCCCAAAATCCCGTGTTGACGTGTTACATCCGCTTGGGTTAGAAAATCACTTTTGGGTACGCTAGATTTTAGAATAGTTGATTCTCATTTACTTGCACATGATTCTTCTCTTGCCATATCATATAGATGATTGTGTTTGCATGTTTGTCATACGCTAATTATGATTTTTGATGTATTTTTGCTAGCATTGTGACATGTACTTTTTGTATAGATTTTTGTTTTTGAAATTTTTTGAAAAATACAAAAAGATTTTAGTTTGATAAAATTTTTGAAAAATCCAAAATGATTTTTGTATTTGGTTTGCACCGTTTATGGATGGACACTTAGGATGATCGAGTCACAACATCATTCCATTTTTTTATGCGACTATTTGATAGTGTTTTGAGACAATAGGTCAATTCATCCATGTGCTTTATAATGTTTGGAGTCATTAAGATGTAATTAAGTGTTACTTCCTACATGTTTGACAAATGTTTTCCTTTATTGCACACATGCACGGATTTGTTTGATTATTGTGCTTGTCTTATCACATTTTGGTTGGATGTTTTCACTTTAATCATGTCCTTAAAACGAACCAAGCGTGATAAAACTTGATAAGATATGTGTGCATGTAAGAGCCATTTTTTTGTGAGTTTGTATGCTTTGTTTGAAAATGGTGAAGGGCTACGAAAGGTTTTCATTTATCATTTGCGATTAAGCCTTCATTTAATTGGACCTAAAAAATTGTGGAATTTTATTAACCGGGGTCCAAAGAGGTTTAAAAGAGGCCGAAAAAATTTAAAGGCAGTAAAAAGAAATTCATGCCAAAAATGGGTCATTTAGGTTTGTTCACAAATTCTCCAATGTTTGAGAATTTAGATCACCTCTAAAATAAAATATATATGAGGGAGTTTGGATGGAGAATTAAAACATTTTTGCACGTCCTTAAAATTCTTGAAAAGCATTAAATAGTTTTGGACGTTATTGGTGTTGAAATCACTTTGACTTTGATTTATTGATTTGCATAAGACGATGTCAATTAAATTCAAGAGTTTTTACGGCTAAGGATACTTTTGATGTTCATTCGTTAGGAGTACACATGCATCGTGCACATATGATTGATTGAGTTTATTTACCTATCGAATGTGTTCACACCCATACATTCCATTTCCGTGACTTGGTTGTTTGAGTCTAAATCCATTATGTGATTTTTGGCATCTTATTTTTGTATAAATATTTTTTTTGAAAAATCAAAAATAGTTTGTGAAACTTTTTGAGACATACCTTTGCATGCGTGTAGTTTGATCCGTATTGGTATGCATTTTATCGTGACACTCCATGTTTTGATTTTTTTCTTCTTATGTCTCTATTTGGGGACATCATAAAAAGGGGAAGAAGGAATTATCATGTTATGGGCGAGTTTTTGCATTATGGGGGAGATTTGATCTATTAATGATTTATTCTTATATCATTTCAAACTCGATGTGTCACGAAGGTTTTTACTTTATCCCATGTGTGTAGGTACAAATATTGAAGATCATTATTTTGCACACCCTGATGAGAGAAGCTTTGAGAGATGACGAAGATTTTTGAAATGATATAGGAATAAATCATTAATAAATCAAATCTCCCCCATAATGCAAAAACTCCCCCATAACATGATAATGATTTATTCTTATATCATTTCAAACTCGATGAGTCATGAAGGTTTTTGCTTTATCTCATGTGTGTAGGTACAAATATTGAAGATCATTATTTTGCACACCTTGATGAGAGAAGCTTTGAGAGATGACGGAGATTTTTGAAGAGAAGTTTGAGGTCTTGCAAATTTATTTATGGGAGGGTAGATTTGTATAGGCATTTTGGTTTTTGACAATTCAGATTTTTTATGTATGTACCGGCATAGATATAGGGGGAGATTTGTAAGGACATATTTTATAGGTATGTTATCTATTTATTATGTCATATACCGCTAGACCGTCGAAGACCATTCAAGAGACATCTATATCCAAGACGGATTCGAATTAATCATGTTCTTCATCATTCAAGACTCCGCGAAGTTTTCTTTGGTAAGGTTATGTTTTTAATACCTTAACTTTTCACTTAGAGATTTTGGAATATTTTTATAAATTATTTTCTATGTGTTGGAGCGGACTTTTTCGTCAAAATTTATGAATGAGTATTTTTTCTAAGTGTTGAAGCGGATATTAAAATATTATTTTTTTCGAAACTATCGTTCAAACGTCATTTGCACGTCGTTCAAATGACAACCAATGTCGTACGATGTCATTCAAATGACATCGCTGTCTCGTTTATGCGACATGTAATATCGTTCGAACGAGCTCAAATTTCGAGGCGGTGTAGTTTTTGTATAAATACTCATTAAATGGTTCCATTTTTCTTGAGAAGTCACAGTGTTTTAATGAACATAAAAACTACGAAAGCAGAATTGTTTTAGGCTTCTACTTTTAGGGTTTTAATTTCTTTTTTTGGTTTTCAATTCACAAAACTCCCATATGCTTTAGTGAATTGTTTTGGTTTTCAAGAACACTTTGCTTTTTTTCATCTTTCGTGGAGTGCGTCTCTACAACGTATGGCTGCGCGTCATTGAGGATCATGCTGCGTGAAGATTCTTTGCTGAAGATTGGGTTGCGAGTCCTTGGAGGGTGCTGAGTGTATTCTCTTGCTGAGTTCAAGACTGCGAGTCTTTGTGGGTTAGCTGCGCGTTGATCCATTGCAGATTTCTCTATGCAATTGTAAGTTGCGATTTATGAATTCATACTGAAATAAAGGTTTTATCCGAAAGGTTTTTTTTCCTAAAATCATGTCTCAACATATTTATTGTGTCGCATGCTTTATATTTATTTGTGGATTAACACACGCACTTTAGATGCTTGTTTAGGGGCTGAATTAAATAAGGGTTGATTGGAAACTTGCGAGTTAGTTTTAATAGGTATCACACGTCACATAATTTACATGTGTTTATTTCAGTTCTTCATATTATTTCAATTAGTTCTTTTCTTATGCATTTGAGTTAAATGGTGATGTTTAATTATTTCCCTTATATGGCGATTACTGTTAATAAGAGGAAATTTTGACATCAACCTTTTTAAATATTAGGTGGTTAGTTTTAAATACTAATGTTTTCGACAGTGATGCATAATCTGAACCAACCGGATATTATGATTTAATTTTATAAAGGACTGATCACCCGATATTTAATTAGGCGGGCTGTCACATATTGATGACATGAATAAAGGTGATTCGGCATCTATCGTGCATAAGTTTCTAATCAATTCACTTAACAAAATATCAATTTCAAAGCTTAGCAAAGAAACTAGATGTGTCATTTCCCTATTGGTGAGCAAAACATACTAATTCAGTCCAAAAACCAATTGGATTTTTTTTTGAAAAATTGACTTCACGTGTACTTTGCAAATATCATGTGTACTTTCAGAGTACAAGTGATATTTTAAATGTACACGTATAATTTATTTCACCACGTTCATATAAATATCAGATGTACTTATAATGTAGAGGTGATATTTTTTAATATCACGTGTGTACTTTGTAAATATCACGTGTACTTTTATAGTACACGTTATATATATAAAATACATATGAACCTCAGTAGTATTGCATTTACCATGGTTGTAATATCACTTGTACTTTCAAAGTACCACTAATATTTAAATCAATTCACATATGTACTTTATAAAAATCACGTGTACTTTGAAAGTAGACGTGATTTTTATAAAGTATATCTGATATTTCATAAAGTAAACGTGTACTTTGTAAATATCAAAACTGTATTCTGAAAGTACACATGATTTTTATAAAAATTACACGTGTACTTTGTACATATCACAAGTGTACTTTGAATGTACATGTGATATTTACAAAATACACGTGTACTTTGTAAATATAAGTTCATGTGTACTTTGTAAATATCACATGTACTTTAAATTACAGTTGTAATATTTACAAAGTACACCTGTAATATCATGTGTACTTTCAATTATGAATAACTAGATAATACAATTATTAATATCATTTTGTTTTTTGCATGATCACGGTATTGGGTATGTGAGAAGTTTGATATCATTCCTCTTTTTAAAGAGAAGAAAGATAAGACACCAAAATTTCTTAGGTGGAACTTGTCATCTTTGAAATATTGGTTTGCTATGAATGTTATCGCTTCAGCAAATTTGAAGGAGACTACAAATAAACCATCTAGTAAGGATAGTTTTGTGGAAAGTGAAGCTCAGTTTGAAGGGCTAAGTTACTCTTTGAACATTTCTAAAGGAAGTCCTATACATACTTATTCATCGTCAGAAAAAGCTGCTGAAGAATTTTATAAGAATGAGCTTCCATCAGGTTGGAATATTCCCCTTAAAAACACTGTGAGTTCTTTGAAAAAGAAGGAGAATGATCAACCAAGGGATACTAGGAATTTTGAAATAGTTGAGAATATTGGGAATTATGAAGCAACAGATGCTGAAAATGCTGAGAAGTTGAATTTGGAGTAACAAATTGCTACTTTGAAAAGGGAATTGTTGAAAAAAAAGAACTAACTATCTAAAGCAGCTAAAGACCTTGATTGTGCACTAAAGAAGTTGAATTCTTTGGAGGTGGAGAATGCTAACCTTACTGTTATGATTGTAGAGCTGCAAGTAGATAATCGTAAACTTTTGGAAACACAAGATGAAAATGAAGAAGTTGAAGGTGGAAAATTCCCAACTTTTGATATAAAAAGAGTTACTAAATAAGTTGGAGGTGGAAAATGCCCAACTTATTTAGTTAAACAATTTTTTAAATGAAAAACTTGTTCAAGCAAGACTGAGTGACTCAGAAAGAATTAAAAAGTTAGAAAAATCATTGAAAAAACAAGTTGAATCATAAAGAATGTTGGAACAAACAAATGCATATCGGTCTCACAGTAACGAAAATCTCAAAAAACAAGTATGAAGATATATTGCAAAATTTGAGAGATGGTGACATAGAAATGGGGACATTGAGGCAAAATCTTCAGGAGTCAGAATTGAAAAGAACTCAATAGGTACTTTTGATGAATTTTCAATTGGAAAACATCATTATTATATAGAGTAAAAGAAGTTATTATATAAAGTACACTTGTATTTTATAGAGTACACTCTTATCACCCAAAAGTACACGTGAAATTATTTTTACATTTACGTGTATTTTGAAAATTTTCACGTGTGCTTAGGTATTCTTTGGAAATAATGCAGAGTACACGCATTTGACATAGTTTGATAAAGTTTACGCATAGTTTAATAAAGTATAGGCATAGTTTAATCATGATTATCCATAGTTTGATAAAGTAAATGCATAATTTAATAAAGTACACACATTCTCTTATTGTTTGACATTTTTTTATTATCATTGAGGTTTATTTCATGTTTAATAGTTAAACAATATGTTTTCTTTTATCCAGGAAACTGAAAATAATATTCACAATAAAAATATAGAGGATTTGTCGTCCTCCATTTCTGAAAAGGATGAAGAAATAATTTCAATTTAGAACTCAATGATTGCGGGAATCCAAGAAAGATTTTACAAGAAGTAAAATATTGACGATGGTTTTGTATATTCACATCTTATTAATGATTTGTCAAAAGGAGATGGGAATAAAAATCCTTCAAATGATGCTCCTGCTAAATTTCAACCGAAAGGAAGAAAGATACAAATTATTAAGGCTTCTACTGTTGCATAAAAACATGAAAAGGGAAGAACAATAAAGAAAAGTCTTCTTCAATATTAACAAATAAATTAGACCTTCAAATCTACAAGTGTGCAAAACTCCTTACAAAAGAAGCCCAAAATAAATTGAAAAGAGGAGAAGGATACATGGTAAATCTTCTTATTATTTATTTTGATACTAACTTATTTTTATTTTGAAATGCACTTATTTTTATTCTGTAATGCCCTTATTTGATAGAGTACATGCATTTTCTTATTGAACTTTATGCGTGTACTTTATTAAGTACACGTGATACTTACAAAGTACACGCATCTTTTTATAAAGTACACGCATTATTGTATTAAACTTTATGAAGTACACGCATGTTATTTAATGATCATAGATTATATAAATGTTTTAATTATTTCTCTAAAATTATTTTCTGTCTTGAAATTCAGCAATTGTCTATTTATAACAAAAGACTCATCATTCATTTGCACCGAAGATATAAAAGGATTGCTGAAAAGTGAAGAAATATCAAACCATATACGTGATCGAAACATATTACCATGATTATAATTTCATCTTTATATCCCTACCTTTTTAAATCTGTGAAACAGATAATTCAATGATTCTCCCGTTTAATGGAGACAAAAATGAAGAAAATTGGGATTCGACCTACGCACGCTTTTAACTTATATGCTTGGGTAAGGAAAAGAAAACCTAAAGTATTGTCCATCACCTTGAAATATATATTATCACACTGTATCTTACAAACAAATATATTACTTTTGACAGGAATCCATTCGAATGAATAATGATGATAAGCAAAAAGAACAAATAGAAAGACACATTTTGGAATTTTTTGGAAAATTTGATATTCTATTCATTCCGATGAGGCATTAATTCGGAGATGATAAAGAACATTTTACATTGTTAGTTATCTACAAATAAGAAAATAAAGTTGTCCATATGGACTCTCTTCGCCCGTTGGAAATCAATTAACCCTCATTTTACTTCAACGAGTTCAAAATGGTTACGCTTCAAACTTATTTACATTGCATGCAATTTTTTTATTTTACATATACTAATGGTTTTTTCTCTAAACAACTTTCTTCTTTCAAAGAAAAGTTGTAAAAATTGAAGGACCAATCAACACAAATAAGTCAAAGAGGTACAATAAAAGGATACTTTGAAGGGATGGAGATTAAAGATGCACGAGGAAAAAATAACAATTGACTGGCTCTTGAGTCATGATGTAATTTTTGAACTACTAAAATATAATGAATGTGTGAGACAAAATAATAGGTAAGATCAAACAATTTCGAATAAATACACGCATAATTCATCACGTTACATTTCAACAAATTTCATTTACATTATGCTAAGTGCTATATTTGTTTAATTTTATTTCAGTGTTGATCGTGGGGTGTAAGTATATACTTCATGGAACAAATTGCCAAAATATATGCTCTAAAAACATCATTTGAAGATGACAAAATGCTCCAACAAAGAGAATACATAGCTAATAGATTTTTATTCCCAGATTATTAATAGGCGGAAAAATAATTGTATAGTTTTTTTGAATTTTTTTGTTAACACATGGTTGTAATTTTGTCTTTTGTATATATATATATATATATTTTTTTATTCAATGTAGTTCCATATAATTTCTAGTAAAAAAACTGGTGCCGCTAGCATGGACCATTCAACACGTAGGAATAAATATATTTGAACATATATAGTACAAGAATATCACACGTTTACTTTATAGTATGCTGCTTGTACTTTGCTTTGTTGATCCATAACAAAAAAGAATCTCAGAGTACATGCATGGATTCTTCAAATTTAAGGTAATTATACAAAGTACAAACATTTTAATAAGAAGTACAAGCAAAATAAACAAAGTATACGCAATATAAATAAAGTACACGCACTGAATAATATTTTTATTTTTATTTTTTATTCATTGTAGTTCCATGTAATTTCTAGTAACAAAATGGTGCCGCTGGCGCGGACCATTCAACACATAGGAATAAATATATTTGAACATGTAAAGTACAAGAATATCATAATGTTTATAATATGCTTGTACTTTTCTTTGTTTGTCCATAACAAAAAAGAATCCAATAGTATTTTTCAAATTTAAGGTAATTAAACAAATTACACGCATAGTTTAATAAATAAAGTACACACAATATATACAAAGTACACGCATTGATTAATGTAATAAATTTTAATTTTACAATTAAAAAATGTATATATTTATTCAGCAAGATATGATAACTAAAAATTATTTATTCTGCTCAACTACTCACTATCCCAACTACTTTTGATCAAAGTAATATATAGCTTTAATTTGGCCTACAAAACAGTAATATTTATTCATATCTTAACCATTACATCTCAAGTAAAAATTAAATAATGAGTATCTCAGTAGAAAAAATGCGAACACGTCTTAAGAATGATGAAAGAATAAAAAAGGGAAATGGAGGAAAATCTTTCCTTATATGAAACTGCCTTTGAGCAGTTTCAAGCATATGTGAGGGATGGTTACTCTAGACTTCCTCTCAATCCCATATATTTATTTGATGTGGATGAGGACCCTCCTCAAACACATGAAAACCTCATGTTTTTTTGTACATATGAGGTTCCATTGAAAACTGGTCAGTTGTTGGAGAAGAAGGTTTACTATGAAGGCCTTGTAGAAATCATGGAAGAAGAAATTCGAGCCTGCTCGAATTTAATTGACCCTCTTTCTGACGCCATAGATGCCTTTAGCAGCTTTCCCAACTAGAAGTATTCTTTATTTTTTTCAACTTTTGTTATGTAAAAAATTGAACTTTATTTTTTTGTTTTAATAAACATTTTATTTCTTTCATGCATGTCTTATGTCTTATATCATACACTAAAACCTACATAATATAGTGATATCTTGAACCATGACTTATACACAGTGTAAAAATATAAAATACATGCAACTTTTGTAAAGTATACGTGAACATTAAGACAAATGATCACGTGTGTTTTAGTAAAAATGAGTGTACTCTATTGTTCTCTTACACAAAACAAAAGAACTAACCGGTAAACAATAATATTACATTCATTTATGCTAAAAAATGGGTTATTTCATAATTTATTCAATCAAAATTTAAAATGAATTATTCAACAATCATACTATAGAGTGTAAAGTGTAAAGTGCACGCAAAGTTAATATAGTACACGTGAAATCATGTGTACTCCTAAATAATATCTATACTTTGTTGAACCGCTGTAGAAAGAAAAATTAAAACATGAGACTAAAAACTAAACACTAAAATTACATTCATTTTATTCAAAACAATTGAATGAGTTCTTTACATGTAGACCTACAATGACCAATTTTAAACATAATAAAATGAAATCTTTACATGCAGACCATAATACACGTAGGAATGTGAAAATATGAGTGACTTGTTCATTAAATATTGAAAAATAATATAATAAAAGCAAAATATTTTAAAAAATTAATAATAGAAATTACAATGTCAAAATTGAATAAAATAAATTTAAAGTAAATCACAATAATTTATTTAAACATGAATGTTCATTGATTTTATTTAAAACTATTGTTACAATGAATGAATTGATTTTTATGTCATGTTTAATGTCGCTGGCGCAAACCATAATAAACGTAGGAATGTGAAAATATTAGTGACTTGTACATTAAAAATTGAAAAATAATATAATAGAAGCTAAACCCTTACAAGATTGAATAATAGAAATTATAATGTCAAAAATAAAGAAAATAAATATAAACTAAATGTAATAATACATAAATAAAAGTGACAAATAGAAGTTATAAGTTATACAATATATAAAGTACACATATGTTTTCATATAGTACATGCACATTGTACTAACCAAAACCATTTTCTAAATGCGTGTACTTTATATATTATATGTATACTTAATAAAGTACACGCATATTTCATCAAGTATATGCATTGATAAAATAGTTTTCGTCATTACAATGTCCGTGTACTGTACAAAAACATGCGTGTAAAAATGTAAAGTACATGTGAACATTAGGAAAAATGATCACGTATATTTTGTGAAAAATACATGTACTGCTACACCAAAAACAAAAAAAATGAGACTAAAAACTAAACACTAAAATTACATTCATTTATTCAAAACAAATTGGCTATTAAATGATTTATTCAATCAAATGGTTAAAATGAATGAATTCAACAATTTTAAACGTAATCAAATGGGTTCTTTACATGTAGACCTATAATGACCCGTTTTACTATACCTAGAGCAAGTAACTTCCCTTATTGTTATCTCACCAAAAGACTTTATTTTCTTATTTCTTATCTTGCCCGTCAGTCTCTTTGTCATTAGTGAAAGGACAAATGGATTTTTAGGTATATGCATATTTAAGAAAATCAAATCAGGAAAAGGAACTATAGGTATCGAGTATGATTTTCTGTGGAAAGATACCTTATAGTACTCCTTAATATACTCATAAATACTAGTCCCTATATTTTGTACAATAGAAACAACATGAGAACATGGAAAACATCTTATATGCTAACTCTTAGAAGAACAAGTTCTTTCTTCTAAGTCAACCGTTGCTTGCACTTCTCAATCAACTTCAAATACATTTTGACTTGAGTGACTAATAGTCCAATGCCATCTTTTATTCCAATTTTCATTCAATAACTTTTGAAAAAATGGACATAGCTCATTTGTCCAAGTGTCAGAGTTAACAAGTTTGTTTGCTTTAAAATTCATAATCTTCACTCTCAATTTATTGAGCATATTCATTACAGGTAAATGCCTATCCACTAAAGTCTATGAATTGAATGACTCTGCAACACTAGATTCCATGTCACCATACCATTTATCGGGGAAATATGTATAGGACAAATTCTCGGGATGCAAACTATCAATGAAATCAACGACACCATCTCCTCCTTCCTTTTTCAATGATTCATTATTCTTGTGAAATTCATCTAGTGAGATAGCATATGCAGAAGACAAAAAAAATCTTTAATAATTTTCTTTCAAAATCCACCAAAATTACCACAAAATTTCTTCTTTATATTCCCTTGTAAATGATGTATACAGTAAGAATGTGCGAAGATCTAGAAGACCCTCAAAAAAGTTTCAATTAATCCATTGTTTCGATCAGATATAAATGTTATGTTTCGATATTGATCAACTACTGCATTATGTAAACTGACAAGAAACCACATCGAGTTATCTTCCATTTCAGAATCAACAACAACATATGCCACAGGAAAAAGGCTAGAAATATTAAAATATATCAAAATTAAAATAAATAACCTATCCATGTAGAACACATTGTAAATTGATGTTGCTAGCGCTGACCATAAAACACATAGGAAATATATTATGTGCTTACCTTGCATTGTTTGCAAATAACAAGACATAACATAAAAATGTAATGTACAGGTGATCAAGATACAAAGACATGCACGTTTACTTTACAATTTTTTTATTGTACTTTGAATTTCTTTTAAATAACAACAGTAGAATCAAAGTATACACATAAAAATGTAAATTACACGTCAACTAGACAAAGACATTCAAAGGTACTTTACATTTTTTTGCTTGTACTTGGCTTTATTTCTAACTAACAACAAATATCATCAAAGTACACGGATAAAATGAAAAGTACATGTGAAATTAACGAAACACTCACGTGTACTTTACATTTTATGCGTTGACTTTAGTTTGTATTGAACATAACAACACATATCATCGAAATACAAGCATAAAAATATAAAGTAGTCATGAACAAAAAAAAAAGACATTCAAAGTTACTTTACATTTTTATGCTTGAATTTTGATTATCTGCAATGGAACAAACAAAATGTGAATGTAATACACAAAATAAAACATTTTGAATTAATTTACCATTTCTCTCATTCCTTGCAGTTTCTGACATTATTGTTCCATGGTAACGACTCTTCAAAAAGGCACCGTCAAGAAATAAAACAGGTCTGCAACATTGAAATCCATAAATACATCCTCTAAACATTACAAATATTTTCTTGAATTTTTTACTGTCATATTCCAAGTCAAAGATGCAATGTGACCCAGGATTATATTACAATAGAAGTTCACAAAAATTATTCATTATTGCGTAAGAAACCTTTTCATCAACATGTATATCAACAACAACCATCTCTTTCGCACGCCATGCATGTTGATAGGCGATAACGAGACCATAATTCTTCTTCATATATCTAACTACATCATTTTGTCTCAACAGTGGGTTATCTCTAAGATCATCGGCTACCAATTTTGAAACTAACTTGGAGGATATCATTTTTGTCGACGGACTACGAAAGACACCTCTACATATATTCTCATTATTCAAACTTCATATGTAAAAGTATCCATTTATTATAGATAATAAAGCAGGAATTCTCCACATGAAATTCTCAATAGTCTTTTTACAACATTCAACCATCACTCGAGTTTTAACATTCTTCAAATACACATACTTGAACCCAACCTCAACGGCATACTTTTGTAATTTATCCGAAATTCCACTATACCTCCTTCAAAACACTGCTGCTCATGACTTATATATGTCTTCCAATCATTAGAAAGATAGACTTTCGACTTACTTGGCTCCACACCTCCAAGATAAAAGTCATTTTCAATGCCACTATTAAAATAACATGCAGTGCCTCATGATAAAGACTATAACCTCTGTGTATTTGTATCACCACTATCAACCCTCTCAGAACTTGTATTACTGTAGTCAACCCCTTCACAAATCGATAAGAGAATTCAACCCGTTCACGACATGTCTTACTTGCCAATGCTAATGAATCAATGACATATATCCAAATGAAATCAACTTTCACAATCAATTGGGAATGCAACATAGAATGAACATCGTTGTCACAAACCAACATGAACCGACATTCATCACCAAATGAAAACCACAATGAAAGACTCCCAATTCTCAAATCGGTAAACCTAAAACATAACTCATTGCATATGAAATCTAATTTTCTATCTTCAAATATTTTAATACAAATCATATTATCCAAATAACAACAACTTTCTATTATAATACTTGCCATAATATCATGCAGTAAAATAGAGATGAAAACCATTTACTTCAAAGTCAACAATAATAAAAATGTGTATAATAGTTGAACAATCATAGTAATTTAATGCATGAAATATCAAAATGTTTATATATAATTAAGATTACATTACAGGGACTGTTTATAAATTAAACGTGAAGCTATAAAGTACATGTACCTTTTTTGAAAAAAACACTCACGTCTACTTTATAAATAGTGCGTGTACTTTGCAAACTGATGTCGAATTGGTTAGTTCCGCTAGCACGGACCTATATCAATAAGTGATTCAATGCTAACATAAAATCAAGTACTCTTAAAATTAGTATGAAACATAAGTAATTCTACATGTAACCGCATTTTAATACCCAATTGAAAACAAATGTTTACACGACATGTAAAATTGTTTAATTCTGTTTGCGCGGACCCATATCCATAAGTGATTCAATGTCAACTCAAAATCAAGTACACTTGGAATTAGTCTTAAACATCAATAATTCTACACGTAATCGCATTTTCATAAAACATTGAAATAACATGCTTACATGGTATTTCAAGATTGTGTAATTCTAGTGGCGCGACCAACGTCTATAAAGCAACTAAATAATTTCAACAACCACATAGGCTTGTGGTTTCAATGTCGTCTAAAAATATGTCACACATAAAATTAGTCTTAAAACATGTCCAACATATTAGCATTTTGTTTTCATTTGATCTATTTATGAATCAAAACACAATATTTTACATAAATATATAAAAAAACAAAATCAAATCATTCAGAGAATATTGAAATTCATTAAACACATTCAACTAACAATACAATGATGTCATTCACTCGAAATGAAATTCATACATTAAAATATTGTAAATGATCAAGATATAAAACAATTATTGACAAATATAAACTTATATATGATAGAATCAAAATATAAATACATAAAAACACAAAATCAAATCATATTCATATAAACATATAAAAAGATGTTCAATAACATGAATTAGGAAATTGTAATGAGTTCATTGAATCAAAACAAAGTACATTGACCTATTGCAATCGATCGAAAATAGAAAAATAATTTTTGATAAAGATAAACTTACAAATGATAGAGCCGAGTGATACAGATAGAATCGATTAAGAACAGTGTAATTGATTATTGGACATACGAAGAAACAACAATATTGATGTTATTTTTTTATTTCGGAGAATAGTAGTTAGTTGCAGAGAAGCCTCCAATAGCCGATTAGGTCTATGAATTTTTTAGATTGGGGGTGTTTAAATGTGGACCTAATCGTTTAAAATTTGTTTGAACAGTTTTTTTTTATCAAAAATTGTTAGTCAAAGGACTAGACCGTAAAAAACTATTTAAAAAATGGTATTTTCGAGTCATGAGCTCCTTCGTCGGAAGTTCGATTAGCGGGTGAAAAGCTTAGGGGTCGCTTGGTTCAGGGTGAAATACTTTGAATCGCGATGAAAAGTAAAATGATAAAATATGTTTTCACAAATTCAAAATTATTTTTTTTATATGTGTTGACAATGTGAATAAGTGCACACCCTATATGTTTGAAACTATAAACAATAATAGAGAAGAAAATTTAACTCTAAATAGGTGAAAACATATTTCACCATATTATTTTTCACCGCATTGAAACAGATTTTACCGCGAACCAGACGGACCTTAAGATGATACTATCCTTGACTTTTTGCCTTGATTTTTACATGCGAAGTCCGTATTTTGAATACAGGATAATTTCTCTTTTTATCTGAAAAGAAGAATGTTTCATAGTCATCTTTTACTGATGTGTACCTATGTCTAAGTTAAAAACCATAGTGGTTGGGTAATGTCAATTGTACATAGTAGTTAACATATTGTGGAATATTACAAGACATTGTTGATCTTATGCATAAACTATCAATACGGGAAATCTTTCAATTAAATTGAAAGAACATAAAATTTGTTGGTCAAAATAGGTTTAAAGAACTTATATTTAAGATTTGATCCCATAATATATTGATGGTTCATTTTGTTGCTTAAAGGGTCTTACAATCTTGATAAGATGGGTTGCCATTACATTAGATCAAGTGTAAAATATTCATAATGTTTTTGGCTTTAATTTTTGTAATGCGGCTACTTATAAAGCCTAGTATTTAATGCCTTATTTTAATGTAATGGTAGTATTTATGAACTCCCATATTTTTATCTTTCCAAATCTAACTTATTTCCTCAATAGTTAACTTTAAAGTCTAAGAGTTTGTCTTCAGAGCTTGTAAATGCCACTAGAGAGCATTTTTCTCTATGATTTTTTATTAATATTTGGGGGGATATTGTCTCTCTTTTCTAAACAATAACTCTTGGATGAGAAATCTAGTATGCATACCACTAATGAATTATATTAGGAACAAGTATGAGCATGGTTATGCCATTCCCGCATATGGTGCCAATTATTTTGAGTTAAAAATATGATTTTCACTTATAACAATAATGTCAAATATGAAAGAAAATTTGAGGAGACAAAACACGAGAAGTACGTGGTTCGATCGGGCTCGACCACGTCCACGGGGAAAAGGTATTTCTTTTTATTAATTTAGAGGGTTATGATAGTTATGGTACATGTAGCTCTTATAAGAGGAGTGATTGTTTCCCTTTTATAATAGTTATGTGCCTTTTTATAGGCCAAGTACAACATCAGGGTTCCCACCAAAATAGGACATGTGCCTATACAATTTGAATGAGGTCACACACATATGTACCATGTGATTAAAATAATCTGCAGCGGCATTTGGCCTTCGGGCCCTCGTCTTTGGTATGTTCAATTGAGCATGCGTCCTATCCAACCCATTCATTTATTCGACCAAGTGTTCATCATGCTATCCCGTTCGATCGAGTGATCAAAACCACTTTGTTTGATTCAGAATTGAGGGATATTTTTCCCTCATCAGATATTATTAGTTAACCATAACCAAGGATGTTGAAATCTACATTCGCAAATATGATAGGTTCCAGTGCACAACAAGTTTCATTAATATACATGTTAAAAAACTCTCAGCTAATGTATATCCATGGCCATTTGGCTCGTGGGGAATGGACATTATGGGACCATTCCCAATGACAAAGGGACAATGAAAGTTCTTTTTAATAACCATAGATTACTTGACAAAGTGGGAAGAAGTTGAACTACTAGCATAGATCACCGATCAAAAGGTCCACTCCTTCATATGGGAGTTTATCATAATACGACATGGTGTCCCTTATGCCATCATCACTAATGATCGAAGGCATTTCCACAGTGTTCATATAAAAACTTTGTGGGGTTAGTTCAAAATAAAAAAACTCAGCACCCTAGGTATAACGAGCAACTAGATGCCACTAACCACATAACACTATATGGATTGAAGACATAGTTGAAGAATTCTAAGGGGTTGTGGGTCGAACGTTTACTCTCAATTCTATGGGAATATCGAAAAACCACTCGAGTGCCCCCTAGGTCAACACTGTTCGCCCTCACTTATAGAATATAAGTAGTTATACATTTTGAACTTGATCAACCTAGTCTTATAGTTTAGATCTTTGAGCGTGAAGAACAATAATTTTATTCAGGACAATCTGGACACCATAGAAGTGAATAGGAAGGAATAGGCCATAAGGATTTATCTACACGATAAAAGGCATATTGATACTACAATCAGTGAGTAAGGAATTGAATGATCAAAGTGGGTGATCTTGTTCTAAGAAAAGCAAGGCGGTCAATAAAGAATCTTAAGCGTAGAAAATGGGCATATAATCAATAAGGTCTATACGTCGTCACTCGTGTCATTTGGCCAATAACATAAGAGCTAAGAGACTACAAAGGATGAACACTCCCTAGCCCATGGAATGCAGGGAATATGAATATCTATTACTAATGAAATCACAATCCCTATGAGCATTATTTATCACTTACTTTATTTTTTATTTAACAATGTAATCTTACATTGTCTTTTCTTAGTTGCGTTCATCAACTGGAACCTCACATTGAAACTATCATTTTAATAAAAATGCATGTTTCCCTTCAAGACTGTGTTCATTATTAACCCACCTAATTTGTTCATTAATGCTTAATTAAATTGTAACACCAGCAAAAATATACATATAAAAGTTAAACACTGGATAACATCTAGTATGCTTTCATCTACCCTACCAAGTCCTAGAAAGATAAACACTGGATAACATCCAGAGAATTTCTTCTGGACTCCCAAGTCTCGAAAAACATTTGGTTGATCACTTAGCTATCTATTCATGCCCCTCAGATATGATCCATTTGATCAGTACGACTCAATATACAAAGAATTAAGATATGTCCTACACTCATAAGGCAAGAGAAGAATGTGTGACCACTCGGTTAATCATCTTTAAGGGGAATAATACAACCGTATTCCTTAAGAATTTTTAATTACAAAGCCAATCAACTGTTGGTTGTTCATTTAAAAATATTGAAAGGTTACTTGACTCACTAGTAGTTGGTCAATCGAATGCCTCATTTTAGTCATTGTTCAAAGATCATTTTTAATTATTTAGTTACTTAAGTTACTGTTGGTTGGTGAACTTAATGCCTCAACCTAGTCATAATTTAAAGATTACTTTACTTACTAAATATATGTCAACTAAATGCCTCAACATATTCATCCTTAAAAGATTATTATAATTACTGAAGATCGATCATACAAATGTCACAACCTAGTCAACCTTCAAAAGTTACTTGACTTATTTATGGTTGGTCAATCGAATGCCTCATCATAGTCTAAATTTAAAGGTAACTTGATTTATTGATGGCTGGACAAATTTAATTTCTTAGTCTAATCGAACAAAAATTCATTCATTCATACATATGTCAAAGGAAAATCATTTCATTAATTCATTCATACACGTGTCAAAAGAAACAAGATGGAAGTAAGAATTTCAATGGGAAACCATTCATCATAATAATTCAAAATAAGTTGTACTGGTTTAAAAGTACTACATACATATTGTAAAAATGAATCAAACAATAAATTTTTTTAGGTATCACGGGAAGAAGGAGACGATAGAAGACTAGACAGTTCTTCATACATGACGAGCGCAAGGTATTTAGATTTTGATAATCTAGCAGGTGGCCAAGGCTCAGGGATCATCCCCATGTATACTTCAAAGTCAATAAAATCTGAGAACGATATAAAAGGCATAGGGTCCTCATTGTCCCCCTCATAATCGATCGTGTCATAATGGCATAAGTCCACATCAGGACGATCAACTTTAGCCCTATTTTGATACTCATTATACCCGTTCAGAAATAATTGGAACTTTAACATCCGTAGTTATGAGGAGTTAAAAAATAATGAGGTAACCAAATAGAATGAGAGGTGCCAGAAACCTTTCAGCTAGAACTTCCTATTTTATTTCATTATCCTTGTCCTCTATCTACTTCTTCAGTTCGGTGTTCTCAATCAGAAGAAGATTAATGTCCTACTCAGTTGTGTCTTAACAGTGATGATACCCTATTTTTATTACTCCTTTTTCTCAAAATATTTATGTGCGGTCTAAAGACCTTGATCAATAAATTTCTGAAGATCTTTCTCCAGTCTACACTTCTTTTCCCTTGTCACTTAATTTCGAAGCCATATAAGCAAACAAGTGCTCAATCTCCAAAAGAAAGTTAAATCAGGGTTCACTACATATAAAATATGAAGCCAAGCATAAGTTGATGCGCATATGGATGGCCTCAATGGAAAACTTAGTTGGGTCAACTTCTAGTCCTTCAACCTCTTTTCCCCTCGAGATCTTCATACAGGCCTGATATGACTCGTCCGCATCCAAATAACATAGACGGGTGGGATCAAAACCCCCCTTAAATGATAGTCAGGTATTTACTGATGACTTATTTTCAATGAGTTAAGGTCGAAGTGGTATGTTCAAGTGGAACCCTCTTTCTCCTTTCTAGAGACTAGTATGCAATAACTTCAAGGGAAAAGTTACCCTGAGTGTCTCCCCTTTGGGGATTACTTCAACTATCTTGTCAATACTGGAGTCGTGACTCCGATGGTGTACTCAAACACAATACTAGGAGATGATGGCTAACTAGGAGTAATAATAGGAGTGGACGCTTGGGGGTACTCGATCCAACATGATCCTTATAAAGGTCTTAGGTAAAGCTGATTATACCGAAAGATTATAGAATGTATGCATATTTAAAGGTATTAAGCATTTTTAAAATATTTTCAGAGAAGAGAGTATTGAGGGCGAAGATGATATGCTAGAAACAATTGATAAGAAAGTCTCTAACATTTAGTCTCAATTTCTTGATGAGTTCCCTCTACATGATGAAATTGGGAAAGCAGTCCAAGAGCTTAATGTTAAAACTAGTGTTGGCCCTGATGGATTTCATGGTGTTTTCTTCTAAACATTATGGGATATCATTAAATTTGGCACTTTAAATGCCATTTGGTGCTTGTTTTATAATGGAGAACTTCCCAAATATTGGACTAGTACTAATATCATTTTGATTCCTAAAACTAAGAATTATGCAAAATGCTTAGACTTCGTACATTTTAGCTTATGTAATTTTTGTTTTAAAATTATCGCCACAATCCTTATTTCTAGGCTTGCATTAATTTTTGTATCATTTAGATAAATCCCAAGATATATCTTTGATGTTGTTTCAATATAGATAGATCCCCATCAAAGGTAAACTGATCACTGATAACATCCTTCTTGAATAAGAAATAATGAGATTGATTGGAAGGAAAAATCACGGATCTTATATATTTATCAAGTTAGACATGTCAAAGGCTTATGTCAAAATGTCATGGCTATGTCTCATAAAAACTCTAAGAAAGTTTGGTTTCTCGAAAGTTTGGATTGATAGGATATGGAGGTGTATCTTAAATAATTGGTCTTCCACCATTGTTATTTGTCATAAAGAAGGATATTTCAAATCTCTTACAAGTTTAAAATGAGGTGATCCATTCTTTTTCAAACTATTTGTCATTGTGACTGAAGCATTAAACATAGGGTGTCTTAGTTTTGTTGATGACACAATCACCTTCTTCAATAAAGGGTCTAATAGTCTGAGATACCTACTTGGGTTCTTGAAGGAGCTTGAAAAAGCCTATGGGAAGGTTATTAACTATGATAAGATTAGCTTTACTATCCATGAATTAGTTGGAAGAAGAAGGATCAAAGATATATGAAGAAACTACCCTTAGATATAAAAAAATACCTTTGAAATACTTATGATGCCCATTTTCTATGGTAAAAGAAAACATATATAATTTGAACAACTCATTCGACAAATCAAGAATAAAGTATAAAGATAGAAATGAAAGTTCCTATCCTTCTCAAGTAAAAGAACCCTTATCCAAGATCTATTATCCTCTATCCCTCTCTATGCTATTACTGCTTTGAAACCTCCTTGCAAAACTCTCAATAAGATTCAAAGACATATCAGTAATTTCCTATATGAAGCTTCTAAAGATTTTGGTATGAAACATCACTGGATTAAGTGGGAATCTCTTTTCCAGTTGAAGGGTCGGTAAGGTTTAAGTCTCTATCAGACATTTGTAATACTTTTAGTGTGAATATTTTATGCAATCTAAAAGGCAACTATAGTCTATGATTTGATTTCTTCTAGAACAAATACAAAGACTTCTCTAATGTTATTGGTTTCGGTACTCTCCAAAGAATTTTGAAGGTTAAATCCGCCACATACCTGTTTATCACTGATATTGATTGTTGTAAGTATTAGACTCTTTCATACGGGGTAAGTTTACCTCTAAAACTTCTTGGAATGCTATAATAAAAACCAATCCCTCATCCATGTTATGCAAAGTCACATGGAACTAAATTCCCCCCCCCCCCCCCCCCCCCCCACACACACACACACATATTTTTTTTATGTTTCTTTGGAAATGTTATCATAACTGTTGATGTCTAAAAATGGAATGGGTTAAAATTTATAATCACATAAAAATAAAGATAATCATGCACACGAAAAAGAGGTTTTTAAAGTATTTTGGCTATGAGAAAAGCCCGTGTCCACTATTTTTAGTATTTCTGGTGGTAACAATATGTCAGGGTTGAATATGTTTGTGCCTCATTAAATTGACCCTTTGAGCTAAGGGAGATCATGTCTTTTATTGGTTGGGAACCAAGAGATGGAATACCTTTATATATTCTGACATTTACATCTTTATACAAGAAATTAGATTGTTGATATCCATAGGTACGTGTACGAACATTGTTAGTTATTCCACTCGGGTGACTTTTTCTATTCTTAATGGTTCGTATTCTTGAGATTAGTTGGCATGTTGGCCGATCGAGTGTCTCTAGAGACAACTAAGAAAATAAGTATTGTGGGGATAGCCATGTAGTAGGACAAGTGTCCATTTCTCATTGGTCCACGAAGATGAATAATTTTTACATACAATAAAAGCCCCCAATGATTGATAAAAAGTATGGAGTATTTCTTCCAGAATCTTACTCGGCATGTGTTGGTTAGTAGCCGAACTCCTAGAGTTGTAAAAATTTTCATTAGTATACCTGATAATTGTATTTTTGTAGATATTCTAAATTTTAGGGTATGCTAGTCTTTCTGCATTTTAGGAATCGTGCGGTTGCTAGCAGTTCAATTGTTTGTTCAGTTTAATAATTTTATTTCTAATTTCAAGATAACCTATAAAAGGATGGTAGTTTTGCCTCCATTTTTCTATACCTCAAAACTTCTGATCTTAAACTCTATCTTTCTTCTCAAGTTTTCTCTTATTTCTGCTCAATTTCTTTATCGTTCGTCCCAATACTATAATCTTTCTTTCCTTTCTTCTCTTTCAATTTGTTTTCTTCCAACCATGATGGTGTATGTTGTAGACGAATATTCTTTAGATGAATTAAGTGCAACAGGAAAATTCTGAATTGGGTGAGTATAGAAGTTGTAAATGATCCTATTGATGTCCTATCTTTAGAAGAGGAACATTAGATCCTTACTCTTTTTATAGCTGAGTGTGGCATAATATTTCCTCCAAACTAGCTTTTTCTTCATTTATGTCAATACTTTGATGTTATTCTGGCTAGGATAGCCCCCAATACTTGATTAGTAGTCAATGGGGTAAATAGGCTCAACCATATTTATGCGACTCAAATTGGGATTCCTGAGTTGATGTTTTGCCATTAGTGGGGTACCACTGGTGACAACACTTACTATTTAAAAACTAGGCAAGCCAATAGAGCATTAGTAGTTAATATTCCCGATTCGAATAATGACTAGTGGGACCATTAGGTAGTTCTAAGGAACTGGTAGTGTGCTCCCCTTCATGAGAAGGGGAGATACATTGGACCTAGATACCCCCAAGCAGGGCATGTCATAAGTTGTAAAGCATTTTTATTTCATTTCTATTTATGTATACTAATTATTTTATGAAATGTTGACTTACTATATTGTATTGTTCTTGTACATACTAAGTTAAGAAAAAGTATTTTAAAGAGTGATACATCAAACTCAATGACCTTAAATACCTATGGGCTACCCCAGAGCTACTTGTGTCCTATTGAATTACAAAACCTCGATCACCTTTTTTATTGCTCGCCCCACTAAGACATTGCCTCAGATTCCCATTCTTTTGGATGGGCAACCTATCTTCACCTCCTCTTTTGTTGAATCCATTATAATATAGAATGAGTTTACACTATGATGAACTTTATACTCCTTTGAATCTTTGTACCTTACAACTATCCCGACCTCTTCTTCTGTTAACATACTGAGGAGGAGAATTCCAAATTTGTTGAATGCTTACCTAACTGCTACCAAGAAGAGCATTGATGCTGACAAGAGGCCTTAGGTTACCAATAAGAGGCCTCAAGTACTTAATGTTTAAGAAATTAGGGCCAACGGACCTTAGTTCAATAGGTTAAAGAGAGGCTTACCTAATCCCAAGGAGTAAGCCCAAAAAAAACATGTCGACCAAGGTAGTATTGGAGATGACTTAGTGGCAATCAACCATGGATTTTCCAGTGGTTTGATAAAGGCTGGAACTCTTCTATTTGATAGGTCAGCGATTGCCCTAATGCCTATGGCCCGACTAGTTGAAAGAGCTAACCAAAATTGGGCCTTAATAACTACTTAGATTCTTTGTTTGTTTATTTTTTACAATATCTTCTAAATTTATTCTATACTAATGTGAGTTAATTCTCTTTTGTTGTTCTTGGATAACTACAACCAACTCCTGGAGAAGGACAATCAACTGAAATCCCCCTCGACTGATATGGAGAAAACATTCGGAGGCTTACAGAAGTCTTTGAAGGATTCTTAAAAATCTCTTAAGAAGGAGAGAAAATCCTTGGTATATAAAATCCAGGCAACCAAAGAGATAGCTATTTCTGCTTAGGGGAAGTTTAACAAAGCTAAGAACAAGGAAAAACTTCCTGAAGATATGGTCACCACCTTAATTGTTGATGTGGCATCAAAGGAGAAAAAATTCTTGGAGTTAAAGGCTAAGAACAAATATGATAAGGAGTAAGCTACCAACAAGGGATGGGATAAGGCATTTGTTACTACAACCATCCAAATTGAGTATGCCAAGAAATTATTATACAAGGATGGCTTGTTGAATTCCTTGAAGGAGGTCAGTACAACGGTTGATTCATAACTATTCGAAAGGCACAACCCAGGAACACCTCCAAACTTGGATGAGGGGTTTGATTATGAAGAGGGATCTAGGGAATCCTCCATGGTGCCACCTTTTGTGACTGACCTGCCACCTCCGTTTGAATCAAGTTATAAGGATAAGGATATGGTATAACTCCTTTAGCTAGTTTTTTCTGCTTTTTATGTATTTTTTTTATTTTTCTTTCCTCCTTCTTCATTTGTAATGGAACCAACCTTATAATCCTTAATTTATCAGTGAAATAAAAAAGTTTTGTTCAATCTCTTTTGTGTTCTTTTAATATTTTTCACTTATTTATTTATTATTATTTTTCTTCCTTGGTCGGACTTATGTTCTTATACTGATAATTTCAAATTTGATGTGAGGAAGAATGTGATAATTTCTACAGAATTTGACCCGTTGAAACATTGTAATAGTTTTTTTTTAATATTGTTATATTCCTTTGAGTGAAATAGAGTTGGTAGGGTGGCTCAGAGCAGATGCCTATGTTCATCTTTATTGTCTTTTTTATACGGTTGTGGCAAACAATGTTGTCTACTATAAAATGATTGAACAACTGTAAAAATCACAATATTTCTCGGGCATTGCTACACTCTGATATGAAGCCAAGTATGAGGCCCTGAGTGTAGGTTGGCGCTTTGATAAGAAGCTGTAAAAAATTACATATGCCTTAAAAATAAAGAAATTGTGCTAAGTAGATAAGTAGAAACTACTCGGGATATTGTTGTACTCCTAGAAAAGGAGAATAATTCCTTGAGGAATGAGTTGGATAGTCTGAAGAAGACAACTGGATGACCACATAGAGAAAGACCCTCTTCCAAAAATAAGTATGGACCGTCCTCTAGGTGAGTTGGCGAGCAACCATTACCTACCTAGAGGACAACCTAGACTTATTTTGGAAGAGGGGATTTCATCTGGATGACAGCATAAAGTTTCTCGTTGATTTAGTTACCCTTAGCATCATCCAAAATTTTCTTCAATCCTTCAAATAAAGTTTTATTGGTGACCTTTGCCTGATGATTTCATTGTGGATGTCCAGGTGCTTAATGAAGTTTATGAATCTTAGATCGGATGAAATATTCCTAAAATTCCTCATTATTAAACTAAGTACCATGATTACTGATGAATTCACAGTGAATCCTAAGGACATATGATCTGCTTCCATATGAACTAAAAAACTATCCAATAAGGCATATCAACCAAGGGCTTAACCACCACCCATTTGGTAAAGTAATCCACTACAAAAACCAAGTACTTGAACCTTCCTTTGGTGGTTAGCAATGGGCCAACCAAGTCAAACCCGTAAATAGTAAACAATCAAGGGGATGTGATGGGAGTTAGGGTAGGCCACGATTTATTATGAATAGTAGAAAAATTCTAGCATTTATCACACTTTTTAGTGAAAGAAATACAATCTTCCTTCATTATTAGCTAATAATATCCTCACGTATCTATTGTTTGCACCAATGATTGTCCGACTGAATGAGATTCATATGAGCCTTCATGTACCTCCGTCATTAAGTCATATACCTTAACGAGATGTTCACAATGAAGTAGCGAGACAGTGTATCCTATTCTATACAAAATGCCTTTCTTCAAAACATAATTGGTGTTTTATATCTCAAATTCCTTGCTTCTTTCTTGTCTGATGCCAGCAACCCTTTGTCAATGTAGTCTTTGATCAAATCCATCAAAGAATGTCCCAATTCCACAGAGAATGTTAACAACTTCCATATCGATGCTTCTACGTGTTAGGATCTCTACTGGAATGGTTTTCTTGAGTTCTATCTTAGTTACTGACGCCAGCCAAGTAAGCGCATCTTCTTCAGCATTCTCCACTCTAAGGATATGTACCATCTTGACTGCAAACAAAAGAGAGATAACTTCCATGGATTTATCCAAATACGTTACCAAAACTTTTCCTTTGACTCCATATATATGAAAATTTTTACTGACAATGATTTAAGAATCACTATGTGCTATCACTTTCTCGACACCTAGTGCTAAAGCTAGTTCCAAGCATGTAATCAACGCTTCATACTCAACCTCATTATTTGAAGCTTGGAACTGAAAACATAAAGCGTATTCCACATCTTGGTAATCAAGAGTGTTGATGATAATTTTTTCTCCACTACAAGTGGCGCATAAATATCCATCCATAAAGAATTTCTAAACTCGAATATTGTTGTTTAAGTCTTCGTATAATAATACTCCGTGTTTCAATATCTTTTTTCTTTATTCAGCTAATCGTTGATCCTTTTCTTGGGCGGCTATTGTTTTTGGTTGTTTGATGGCAATATCAGTTTTCTTTAAAGTTGTTCCCTCCTCCAAAAAGTATGATCGATAGGTAAGCTTGGATTATTGGTCACCTTTGGGTACGTGAATTCTTCAATGAAATATGCTACTGCTTGGCCCTTCAATGCAGTCCTTAACTCATAAAGAATCTCATATCCCCCTAGCTCAACTTCCCAAGACATAACCCTTCTTTACTTTTATGGTTTTGCAAGGCTTGTCGTAGGGGAAAATCAGTGTACATCATAATAGTGTGAGCCTTAAAGTATGGTCTCATCCACCTCGAAGCTTTAATAAGTGAAAGTGCCATATTTTCCAAGCATGGATACCTGATTTTGGCTCCTCAAAATGCCTTGATGGTGTAATAAATACGCTTCTCAACTCCACCATCTAGTCATATCAATGAAGAACTAACATTTGACTCTAAATAACCAAGTAAATATACAACGTTTCTCCCAAAATTGGTAGGGAGAGTAGTGGTGGAGACTCCAAATATTTCTTTAACTCTAGAAAAGATTTCTCACATTTGTCATTCCATTCAAAGGCCTTTTTGAGCACTATGAAAAATGGAAGACACTTTCCTGTTGCTTGGGACACAAAACGATTGAGGGTTACTACTCTTTCAGTAAGTTTTTGTGCGTCTTTCTTTTATGGAGGAGATTTGCATCTTAATAAAAGCTTTTATCTTGCGAGGATTTTCTTTAGTTCCCCTCTAGTTCACAATATAACCTAATAACATTCTTTCTTGTACCCTGAATATGCATTTGGTCAGATTGAGTTTCATCTTGTGTTTCTCTAACTCGTAAAACATTTGAGCCAAGTCTTTAATGTGGTCAACAACAACTTTGCTATTGTACCTCCATGTTCTTACCAATATGCTCTTCAAACACTTTGTTCACTGCCTCTGGCATATCTCTCTAGTGTTTTTTAGCCCAAGCGGCATAATATTTTAACAGTACGTACCTTGACTAGTGATAAAAGATGCAATATCCTTATCTCCTGGCTTCATTTTAATCTACCTGTAACCAGAATAAGCATCTATAAAGTGAAGTAACTCATGAACAATAGTTGTATCTACTAATTGATCAATCCTTGGTAAAGGAAAATGATCCTTTAGGCAAGGTTTTTTAACATCAGTAAAGTCTACGCACATACGCCATTTTTTATTCTTCTTTTCTCTCTCTCTACATTGGCTAGCCAAATGGGATAGTTGACATATTTTATAAATTGAGCTTTTTGTAATTTCTCTACTTCCTCTTGGATGGCCATGTTCTTCTCGAGACTGAACACTCTGCATTTCTGCTTGATCGGCTTAGCATGTATGTAGATGTTGAGCTCATGGATGATGAAATTAGGGTCAATTCCTAGCATATCCTCATAACTTCAAGAAAAGACGTTATCTTGCTCTCTAAGGAATGCAACCAATTCCTATTTTAGGGAAGGTGTTAAGTTTGAGTGAATTTGGGTGGTTCTTTTCGGCTTCTCGTCATCAAGCACAATGGTCTCTTTTGCCTCCATAACCTATCCTTTAACTAGATCTTTTTCCTCCCGGGGGTCCAGAGTGTCAATATAATAGGCGATAGTTCTCTTTTAGACTTCTTAATGGTTGACGAAAGTGTAATATTACTCTTTAGCATCCATCCGATTACCATTCACTATGCTGACTCCATAATTGCTAGGAAACTTCATACATCGATGTACTCTAGATGATACTTATTCAAACTACTTCATCCTAACTCTGTCGAGAATCATGTTGTAGGCTGAAAGGACATTTTTATCTAGTATAAATAAGTGAATCCTCTCCTTTCTACTTTTTGGCCAAGTGACGACCAAGACTTCCATCATGATTGCCCTAAGAAATAAAAAAATTCCCCTGAGAATCCAATAAGGGGCATGTGATAAGGTTTTAATTTGATGTCTTGTAGACCTAGGTTGTGGAAACATGACTACTTTTAAACTCCCATTGTTTAATAGAATTCTTACCACTTTTCCATAATCAAATCGACAAGTGACAACTTGTGGGCCTTAATGAAGGTAAAGTAATCCTCTCAGATCATTCTTGGAGAAGTCGGTCACTAATCTTTCCTTGTGCACTTTTCTGGGCTGACCATTTGTATACTTAAAAATGTCAATTTGTCTGTTGGAAGGATAGACTTTGGCTTCATTTAGATAAGCCTTTCTCTTATTTATCTCATCTCCACCATCGATGTCTCCTCCTGTAATGAAATTATAGCCAAAAGAAATCAGTCCCACTTCAACTTCAGGCTCCTTGGGTTTTTATGGTAATTTGGTATCATCCGCATAATCATCATCACGAGCCCTTTTCTTATCATCTTTTCCTCTACAAGTTGACTCGGACCACTTCTTGGTGTCTCGACCACGAACTCAATCAAAAAATTTAGTCAACTTCTCCCTTCGGATGAGAGTTTCCACTTCATTCTTTAGAATATACAATTGTTAGTGGTGTGCCCATGATCTCTATGAAAATCACAATATTTGGAATTGTCTCTCCTATTAGGAGACGACTTTAGTTTTCTAGGCCAGTTTAGCTCTTTATTTCCCCTAATCTATTTCAGTATGTGATGCACACCTTTGGTGAGGGGGTATATTCATCATACTTCTTGATTTTATCAACCTTATTGTCTTTTTAATCCTTATTATTTGAATTCTTCTGGTTTTCAGTCTTCACCTCTGGAGCTTCTTTAGCAACCATTACCTTTTCGACATTCATAATATTTCTAGCCTTGGCCATCAATTTTATCAAAGTCTTGGGAGGATTTTTTTCAGTGTATAGTAAACATCTTTGGCGATAAATCCACTCATCACCGCTATAATGTCATTCTTCTCTTCATAATCAATCATTTATAGTTTCTCATTATTTAAGTAAGGGATGTATTCCCGAGTCATTTCTCGAGGTCTTTAACGAACGCTTAAGATATGAGTAACACTCTTGACCAACTTTGCCCAAAATAAAAGTTTTCGATAGATAGCTCAACCAATTGAAGGAAGCTAGAAATTTTCCCTCTGGGTAGGTTATTGTACCATACATCGGTTGAGCCCGTGGTAGAACTTAAGAATGCCTATCAGCACATCTCATCGGGGAGAAAGTTATATGAGTAGCAGCCTGATATTCCTTAATATGATGGAGTGGGACAGTCTTCTCATCATACTTTCGAGTAACAACTAATGGCATGAATTTAGAAGGTGTGGGATAATTCAAAATAGCCTAGATGAAAGGGTATCCCTTCATAAAACTCATCTACAAAGGGTTCTTAGTCTTAGCCATTTTTCATAATAGATCATTTAGTCGTTTTATGGATCCTTTCCACGAATGCTCCTCTTGGTTAGACTCAGTTGAAGCATATTTTATGGCTCTACTTTGCACATGTACTAAGCTCTTTTCTTGAAAAGTCTGATCGACATTTGTAGATCCTCTTAAGCTAGCCCTAGACCCCATAGATCAGTTTTTGTGCTCATAGGATCGTTCTGGCTTCTTGTGATAACCTCTGGCTGCTCAGACCCCAAACGATCAAAGGTCGATGCCTAACTTAAGCATTTCAACACGCTAGGCCTTTCAGGGGAGAAAGACTGACCATCGTGACAATCCGTTGATCGAATTGATGACATTGCCATCGGGATGTAAGATCTGTCATGAGAAGATTTAGAGTGACTACTTATCTCATTTCTGAGATTGTTCAGTAATGGACATGTATAGAAAAGTGTGATCCAAATTTTGAAGTGACATTTGCATGAGCTCCCTCCTTTTAGTAAGGTTGAGTAACATTACCTGAAAATATGCCACACTAGGAGGAAGAAATGGATCTGGATTATTACTCACAGTCGCCAGACTTCTCTCCGTAATAGTTATCATTCCTCAAAGAACTTCAAAGGTGAACAAATGAATAAAATAGGTATGGAATGACGACCAACAGTTTTTCCCAAAAACAACGCCAATCTGTTGGTGTTTAAAAATGGAGTGGGTCCAAATTTATAATCACAGATAAAATAAATATAATCATGAACACAACAAAGATGTTTTTAAAGTGATTCAACTATGAGAAAAGCCTACATCCACTATGTTTAGTGTTTCTGGTTGTTACCATATGTTAGGGTTCAATATGTTTATGCCTGATTGAATCATCCCTTTGAACTAAGGGATATCATGTATTTATATTGGTTGGGAACCCAAGAGATGGAATGCCTTTCTATATTCACGCATTTCATCTGTATATAATAAATATAACTGATGATATTCATAGGTGTGTGTACAAAGGTTGTTACCTATTCCACTTGAGGGACTCTTATTATTCTTGATGGTTTGTATTCTTGAGGTTAGTTAGCCTCTTGGGTGATCAAGTATATCTGGAGCCGACCAATAAATTAAGTATTGTGGGTATATCCACGTCGAAGGACTGGTGTCCATTTCTAATTATTCGATGTAAATGAATTTTTTACATACAATCATAACATTGCTCCAATTAAAGCGAATATTAAAATGATAGGGATTTTGTTGTATTCCAAATGCAAATATTGTGATCACCATCCATAAACCTTCAATTACTAACCTTTTTTTATTTAAAGTCTCCATATCCTCTCTCACTTTTATGCTTATGTCTTGGTGAATTAAAAATCCAAGACAAGACTTTTTACAATACCTCTTCATATCACCCTGGAGTTATTTTTTGGGAAATTTGTCTCATTAGAAACTAATTCTCTTATAAAGGCTCTAATATGGATAGTGTATTAATCATTAACGAAGTAGTCAAGTTCATTAAAGACTATTCCTCCTTTTAGGCATGCTTCAAATCGAATAGTCTCCACCGTGAATAATTTACCTATATGTTCAAATTGAATCTTGCTAAAGGTGATCATTACACCTTTCATCTAGTCAGTTGGATGAAACCTATGAGAGGCTATGTTAAAGTTGACACTAATGGTGATACTAAGGGTAATCCAGGGAAGTCATGATTAGGAGGTATTATTAGAGACCATGGTTGCGAATTCATTCATGCTTTCTCCGCCTTTGAAAGTGTGGATTTAAATAACAAGGTTGAGTGCATGAAAATTTTAATTATATTAAGACTTTGTGCCTCTTTTCAACTTAGTAATGTTGTAGTTGAATTATATTCTCAAATGTTAATTAATATTCTCAAAGGTAAAGTCAAGAAACCCCTTAGAAACTTATTGAATTTATTAACCTTATCAGAGATATTGGAGTCCAAATTTTAACTTCCTATGTCCATTGTTGGAGAGATTAAAAATTTGTAGTTGACAGTTTATCTAATAATGATATTCCTAGTCTATCTTTCACTTATTTTGAACAAGTCATGGATCTCCCTACTTCCTCTAGATGCCATTTTAGAATGGATTTTCAATTTCTTCAGTCTATTAGATTTGTTTAAGTTGCATAGGTCTTTTTTATATTTTGGTGATTATTATATACTCTCCTTCCTTTATTTGTTCTCTTTTTGTCTTATTCTTGTAAAGATGGCTATTTATAAAGACATTTCCCATCACTTATTAAAGACATCATGGTAGGGATCTTATACCTTTTATCTAATAAACTTAAGGGTTTTATCCCTCCCTCCCCTGAAGAAAGAAAACAGTAAGTAAAATGTGACCTTATTTGTTATGGGAATAAAGACTAATGGTTCCGAGTTCCCAAATCTCCTCTCCTCTATCGATAAATCGAAGTTCATTTATCTTTCCAAGATCACACAACTCTTTGAACGGACGAGACTCATCCAAATATTTCTCAATCATTATCTTACATGCCTTGGGATGTATGGAAACTCATTGAAGATCTCTGCAAAAAAATTAGGATTGCCAATACACATAATCCAACATGAGATGAAAACAAGAACATATAAAATGAATAATCACACAGTTTAGTCTTGTTCTTGACTAAAGGTATCATAAATAGGTGAACCATTAGATCATTGTGATCATTATGTTCCCTACCATCACCTCTGATGAACCACAAATGATGCCTTTAGTCATGGTTAGAGGACAGAAGAGAGGTGATAAACCCCACATCCATCTTTGGAAAGGAAAGGGTATACCATCCCCTTGAAAACATACTGGATAGTAAAGAGTCAGGATTTTGACAATGGTGATGAGGTTGTCAACTCTAAATAAATTATGGAGATGAACTATAGAGTCAGCCAAGATTCTCCATTCATTTGGAATAAGTTAATATGGGATTATATTGAGGAAGGACATAACATACCAAATGGGATTCGTCAAGGGATAATCGAGAACATCTTGGAAATAATGTCATAAAAACACATTTCCCTTCATGGGGTTTGCAGATCGATCAATTTTGTTAGTTGAAAGAATTAAAAGTGAGTTATGGAGAGAAATTTGTTCCCCCCATTTCTAGTTATCTCTTCGGACATCAGATTCACAGTCTCCCAAGTACTGGGAGGGTTGTTCCTTGAATAGTCATCCTAGTATGAGGAGTATTTGAAGGAACAACATCTTGAATAGTCGATTGACACCTATTCAATCGTGCAAGCCTAATAGTTGTATAAGAAGAGGCCCCCGGGTAAAGCCTCTATATTTATTATGTTTCAAGGAAAATGTGTCCTGTACTTAGGGACAAATGATGTTGATGTTGATTTCTCTCATCAAGGACCCTATCTAACTCCAAGTAATCCCGCCTAAGCCTATGACTGAATGGTTGAAGTCAAGCTATATATTATTTTAATGGAGAATCCTAAGATATAAAATTTTATAAATAAGGGTTTAAGTTTGGGAAACTTTCAAGAAAAGAACTAATCCTAGTGAAACAGAAGATAAATTTGAAGATTTAAGACACCAGAGTTGGGAAAAATGAAGAAAAGAATGGAAAAAAGGAGGCGTACCAAAAATATTTTTGATGAATCAATGGACGATGTGGAATTGGATTTTGCACACTGGAGGACGAGGAGTAGATAAAAATTAAGAGGGTTTGAAAATTTTGACGACAAGTTCTCTTAAAGTTACTATGAATGTCTAAATGAGGGAAAGTAATGAAAATAGGGACTTTTGTGTATTAATACTAGGGAAAAATACCCACTCAAATTCATTGGCCAAATCCTTTTTTATCCAATGGGTATTGGCTTTTAATGGAATACATGAACGACTAAGGAATGTTGAAGGACATAATATGACGATGTGAATATTGGGAACACATGCACCGCCAAACGTGCAATCGTTTTGGTGCATAACCCAAGCTCCACCATAAGGCGGAGATGAGGTGGTTAATTGGACTCCCTTCTATGATGACCAAGCATCTTCGGTCCATCATTATGGATGTAAAGAGTTTGGGAAGGCATTTGATTAGGGAAATTTTATTCGTAGCATATGATCGCATGTTCATATGTATATTCCACATAGCACCCATATCCCCCTACACCAGATGATCAAGTGATTGGAGTTAAGACTCGATTAATTAATCATTAGTTAAAGAACAATTCACATTCCCTATTATGAAGGGCCACTAACTAAATAAATGTAAACGTGTAACACATTAGTAAGGACACAAATAACCACTCCCTCAAGTAGTTGGAATGGCATTAGATGATCCTTAATGTAAGGCTTCTATATAAAGCTAGGGTATAAAAAAGGAAAGAACTAAGATGGTCACATGCAATCACTACTACTCTCAAATCAATAAAACTACTCCCTCTCTCCCTTTTCCCCATGGAAGTGGGTCATCAAGGATGAACCACATACATATTGTGTTCAACTTACATTCTTTATACCTCTTATAATTACATCTATTATTATTGTGTTGTGTGTTTTATTTTTCACCTCAACAATAAGGATAAGGGAAAATTGATAATTAAAGTTAAAATTATATAAACTCCGATGTAAACTTGTTAATATTATCATATTAAGCACATTCATTTGGCTAAGTTGAATAATTAGTTCAAAGGTGAATCTCATGGTTCAACTAAATATAGGGGGTTATACACATTATATGCCTTCATCAAAATCTACTTAACCAAACATTCATACAAAATAAAACATGGATAAGCGACGGATAAAAAGCATGCAATTAATTCTAAATATACATTCATCATTCATTATAAAAATTAATAGAAGTTTAAACCCTTTAGTTGGGAGGAAATATTCAGAATATAAGATAATTGTATAAATCAACAAAACCACGTAGGGGCAATAAAAGAGTTTGAAAAAAAAGAGCGGGATTATGAATATTCTTCTTAAGAATTGGCTTCATTGGATTAAGAAGGAGTATTTGCAGGCGTAGCATTTAACTCGATAACTTTGAGATCATAAGGGACTTCAACCTCATTCGCTTCAATATCAGTCTCAAAATCAACATTTTTTGCTATTTCATGTAATACCTCTTATTATTATGGTTATTATTACTAATTATTTAGTATAAAATTTTTACTGCTTGTACATGGTAGTTTTTTATGCATAATACTTATGTGAATAAGTGTGACATTAAAATCATGTGATAAAAGTTATTTAATACAGTGTAATTGAATTATATGCATATGACTCATTGGTATATAATGATATTGTGATTTAGTTTTTTGTTACGAGTTAGTATCTTTGGACTAGGCTATATGGGCATATAGAGGTCCGGAGAGATGGTTTTATATACTTGTTTGGTTCCAAAGGGGAGGTACCTTCTGGGATATGTTTTGGGAGAACTTGGGTAGTGTTTTGGGCTCATTTATAGGTCCAAAATTAGGCCCATATGAGACCAACATGATTAAGGATTTATAATGAGGTTTAAACCACATTAATCGTTTACATTAAACATAAACATAAACACTAAGAAACAAAGAGTTTTTAAGGAAAACCTTGGCAGGGACTTTTGGGGATAACTAGAGGATTTCTTAGAAGAAACATTCAAGATAATTCATGGTCTTAAATCAAGGAAGAGATATCTTGCTACATTGTGACATTGTTATATAATTTATATTGATTATCGGATCATCTATTTGGGAATTTCGAGTATGTTATGTTTGATTCTGATACTTTATCATGTTATACCTACATTATATAGATGAATTTCATGATTAAAACTTATTAAATTTGTGTTAAATATTATTTTAATCATTAGAAAAATTTACATATGCTATGAATCTAATTATAAAAGATTAGGATTAATTTATTAGAATCAAGCATTTGGTTAAAATAAATCTTAATGACACAACTTTATTTTATAAGGTTAAAATCGAAACTAAGTTATTATTTTATGAATCACTTTATGTAAAGGAATATTTAATAATTTTTATAAATCTATTGTAGATTTTGATCCTCTTTTGTTAGGTTTTATTAATAGGAACCTTGAAAGATGAATTATCACTAATTTGGGTTGTGTTGGTTGGTTCTACAACAAATAATGGAGAACTTTTGTGTTATATTATTAGATTTTAGGTTGGTTATGATCGTTTGGGTTTTTTTGATTAAAATATTCAGGACAGGGAAAAAGCCTCCATCGTAGGGGTAATGTTATGATCGCACCTATCAAGATCGTGGTCGCGGGGGCACTAGACAAGTGGCGGTTGACTTTCTTTATTTGGTCTTTATCTTGAACTTTAGTTTTCGACTTAAGAAATTGGCTAATCCTTAGTTTTGGAATATTTAGGTGAGATGCCATTAGATCATGTTGAGGAATATTAGTCCTGAGGATTGCACCTATATTTGGAGTGTGTTTGACACGTTTGGTACAGTTAGTGGTTATAATGTAACTATGTACTCATATTAGTGTTATATACGTATTTATGTGACATGTGTGAACATACCATACTTGTGCATTCATGGGGAATATCTCTTTGGGTATTTGATAGGATTATTATGTGGAACCATGGACTACCACCAAGGCTGGTGACACTGGTTATATATAGGTCGAAATCTTGATCCTACTTTTAGTTAATCAACAATCTCGTGAGAAGGATACTATGGATACTTGATCCATCATGGGAACATTGGTATGTGATTACACAATGGTGTGATTGCATAGTGATTTCCCCAATTTATTTTATTTCGATGCTCTATACTCTGTTATGGTGGTGCTTCCTACATATTGACCCAATAAAGACCAGTAAGGGGTCCCTAGAGGTTAAAGATTTCGATTGATGTTGTATAATGTGAAATTAGTCCAAGTTATCGACATATTCTTTTATGGATTTGGTGTGTGCTACTATTATGACATGACATGTTAAGTCTTGTCATAAGGTAGTATATGGGTACTACGTATGATTACTACTCTAGGAGCATAGTTAGATTACACTATGTTGTTTTAGCCTTAGGTTGATGTTCAGTAACATACTTTATAGTTTTTGAACTTGGTTATATACATAATAACTATGTCTACTGTATTTAAACTTTAGCTAGTGTTCAACTTAGGATAGGTGGGGACAAGTATATTTTATATTAGCGCTAATAGGATATCATGATATGTAAACAAGTCATATTTAATATTATTCACCTCAAGTAAGCTAATTCTTGATTATTTGTGGTGTCAAAGCCATGTTATCTCCTCGACACTATTTTACATGTGTTGATAAATAGGACCACTATTTAGCTCGTATGGGAGATTCCAAAGATCTCGTTTGTGTGGAGGTTCTTGGTTATTAAAAAAACAAATAGGAGTAGCAAGTCTGAGAGTTCAAAAGTGCAATCCAAATTATTACACAACTATTTATCTTTAGCATAGGTTTTTATTTAAGTTCAAGCTTTATTTATATCACACTTTTCAGTTATTATTTATTTCAAATATGTTCTTGTGGATTGCAAAGACTTTGGAGTTAGTTATTGATATCGAGTATTGGATAAACTTGATTATTTATTGATTCAGTTGGACACTCTTATTATTATCTTTGTTTTTTAATCGCATTGTCTATATATTTATGTTATGGATGTTTTAATTTATTATATGCATTTTTTTCTTTGATGTTATGATTGATATAAGTTGATTAACACTCTCCTATCATTGCATGGGGCTAGCTGCTGACACGTGGAAAATATGGGTGTTACAGTTGGTATTAGAATATCATAGGTTCTAGTGTCTTAGGTTCCTTGGGATTCTCATAATTCTTTAATGTTGTAGCCTTATTTTTAGGCTTCATTGTATTCCTTATTTTTAATCATTACCTCAATAAAATTTATTTATTTTCTTTATATGGAATACACCCAAGTTAGGAGATGTCAAAAAAATACAACAAGGGCTTCCAACTTGGAAACTGAGCTAAACTAGCAGCTACAACACCAGGCAACACCGATAATACTAGTTGACATATATGTGATCATTGCCCATGAATTCACAACTTGTGTAGTCGCCACACCTTAGCACCTTCAATGGACCTAGTAGCCCAACAAAAAAGTGGTTGTATCCACCACATAGTTATGCATGGGACAAATCATGTGGGGACTTTGCTAAAGGCAACACGCCTCAGTTTTCAGGAGCCACTGATATTTCATGGTGCATTAGTGGAGGAAGGAAATCTAGAGGAACTTAAGGATGCTTGAGTTCACTAAGAGTAAAATATATATGATAACTAACTCTAAACTGGTAGGGGATGAATGTAAATGGTGGTAATCTACTACCAATGTTGAGAAAAGGAGTACTATGCCTATTTTAGAGTTCACGACTAGGTCGGAGGAAAAGTACTTCCTTGTAGTAGTACGGGGGAATAAGAAAATAGATTTTATGAAGATAAGAAGGGAGATCGTGTAGTTATTAAGTATGGAAGGGAGTTCATTGGCCTCTATTTATTTTCACCTAAGAAGGTGGACACTAAGGCTAAGAGGATGGATTATTTTATTAAGGGATTGAATTAGCGATCACACAAATTTTACTGGGAACCTAATTTAAATTTCTTACAATTAGTTAGTTAATGACACCCTGAATCATTTACAAAATCAACACGAGTTTAGGAGAGTAAAGGGGGAGAAGAGGTCCAATAGGGGCACGTCTGTCAAGACTGGTAAGACAAGACACAGTATGAGGGATTCTTCCTATACATAGGAAAATCCTTATCCTAATGGACTAAAACATAAGGATTATCTACATAAGGGACAGATGGGTATGTTTATAGGACTAAGGATGGTAGGATCACTAGGATCGATAGGGTTAGAGTTAGTAGGGTAGAGGATAGCAAGGTGAACAACATGGCATACCCTACCACGAGATATTTCTCGATATTTATTTTTCTTATGTTGAAGTAGGGAACAAAGCTAAGAGGTACCCTAATGGAAATCAGAGTACCCAAGAACATATAAGATAATAAGGTTATCAAACACCACATGGCAAGCACTAACACTTATCAGTCCCATCAGTTGGGGTCATTCCAATTGTACTAGCGCCACCATCACCTAGCAATAGAGCCAACCATAGCTACAGTATGGACGTGTGTATCACGTTACTTCGAGAGATATGCAGGAATCCGTGAAGGTAGTTGGGAGTACATTTTTAATGGGAGCTTGAGGCTTGTTTTATTTGATTCGGGTGATTTGGGTTCTTTTATTAATTGAGATTTCATTAATCAACGAGTATGGTAGACATAGCATCGGATAACTTATTTCATATAAATTCACTATTGGAATGGGGTACGCATATTCTTCATGGTTGTCATGATATAGGGGTCGATATTAGAAGGCTACGATTTGTGGCCAACCATTTGATTTTGTATATATTTTTTTATAACTTCATCTTCAGGATGGATTAGTTGTACCAATATCATACTGTAATAACCCCTATTTTTTAGGAATTAAAAATGAATTAATTTGGTTAAATTTAAATTACACGTGTGACGTACTTTAATGGAAATTAATTATTATGAATTGACTAAATTATGAAATCGAAGAGAAATGATTAATGTTATTGAATAAAATTACTAAGTGAATAGTAATTACATATTTGACATTATAACGTGTGATAATGACATGACAGTATGTTATCTCAATTGAAGATCGTGTGTGGACTAAATGAGGTCGAGATAGGAAATAAATAATGAGTAATTTGGATGATAATTATGAGGTCACGTATGAGTCCGGAATGGCCGAAATAGTCAAAATATTATACTCGGGTGTGTAGTTCAGGTACTGGGATAGTTTTAGACCAAACCGGCAGCCCGAGAAGGCATTTTAGTCATTTTATAACCTAGGGTTAAGGGGATTTAGAAATTTCAAGGATTATATATAGTTGTGGTGATTGGAATCTAGGGTAAAGAGAGTAAAAAAAGGGGGAGGCCAGTAGAGAGGAGAGGAAGAGTTTTCTTGGAGCCTAGGAGAGGGTTTTGGAGGATTCAATCTCATTTTGGCATCACAATCATTTGTGGAGAAAGGATCAAATGAGAAACATCATCAAAAGGATCAAATCAAACATCTTTCATAAGAGGCCAGTATTTATCTTGAAAATTTTATTGGTTATCATACCCATGTATAATAGGAACTTTGTATTAAGGACAATTGATGTTATACTTATAACTTGATGAGTAAAATTTTAATTGGGAATAGAATTTGATGTAGAATAAATCCAATTACATTAAGAAAAAAAAATCAAGAGTTTTAGGAATTGAATTGTGAATTAAATCTGGGTTTTTGGTGATTTTATATGAGGAACATAAAAATATATTGTTAATGATTATTGGAGTTTTAATCAGATTGTTGGGAATGAAATTAATGGGATTTCAATTAGATTTTAGGATGAAATTGAATGAAATTTCACATAATCTAAGTTGGGAATTCTCACTACATGTATCCTTGATTATTAGTTAGATTGAATTGACATTTTGGGATGATTATATGAAAGTTTTAGAAATGTAAAGCGTAGAATCGATTCGTCCATTGGGCGAATTGATTCGATTTTCCCAGAATTGAAAATTAATTATTTTAAGCCCAGAAATTAAGGAAAATTAGTTATGAGGATTTTTGGGGTATTTTAAATTAAAGAGAGAAACACAAAAATGATAGTAGGCCTAAAGTGTCAATTGGTTTACATAAATTGAGATGAATTAAGTAGTGTGATAATTGAGAAAGTATCCGAAGTGACAAAGTTTATGACCCGTAGGATACGATGGGATTAACTACGGATTTCAGAATGGGTAATTAGGAATATTAGAGTAGTGAACAATACTCAAAATTTTAAAAATTGGAAGTTTAATTAAAATTCAAGGTACGTCGAATATACGAGTGATATATATTACGTACAAATTGACGAAATTGGGTAATGTGTATACCTGTTGAATTTTGTGTGAATACTTATAGATATGATATGATTATGTGTGTGAACATACCTACGCTACCTTCTTCAGGAGGTTTACGCGTAGATGGCGATCCCAACTTGATGATTCAAGTGAGGCCTAGATTAGTGCCCTAGAATATGGAACTTAGGGCAGTCCGCTATGCGTCGTGTATTATTAGGATTGGCATGTCATTTGGATATGTTAAGTATGTGAGAATCCCAAAAACAAATAAACATGTCCACTATGATATTAATTTATTTTGCGTTCGAGGAGACATGCCGAACCAATAGTCCTTATTTGAGTACAAGAGGTACAAAGACTTGATAGCAGAGTATGCCAGCATCAAGAGGGGACATTCTGGAAATACTATATTTATGCATATATTATATGTGTGATGAATATATACCAGAGTAATATATCTACTTATGTGAAATAGTAGAATTGATAGAGGATGTATATATAAAAGAATTTAAGTGGTGAAACTTAAATGATTAATGTGATACCCCGACAAATTAAATACCGGGTAGCTACTCCTTTATTAAACTAATATAGGATATCAAGTTGGTTCAGTCTTAGCATCACTGTCGAAAACATTTAGTTCCTTACTAGCCACCTAATATTTTAAATAGAGAGATGCCAAATTTTATTAATTAAATTAATAACAACCAAGTAATTGAATCATAAACCATCAATCGCAAAAACAATCTCTTATGAATAACCAACGAAATGAAATAAACTGAGTCTAGAGTAAACACTATAATGATAATAATACCAGAGTAAATAAAATCCTGATACAAGAGTCTGAATAAACCAACATAAGAAATAATGAAAGTCTGTATCTACAATCTCTAGATAAGAATGGGCACCATGTCCTAACTAATATGAATGACTCTCAAGGAACCAAGGATAAATGTGGAGGCGTCTAATACCAAGATCCTCTAACTTCCACAGCAGCTACAATACGTCATCAGAATAGAACTCTTATGCTTGGCGTCCCTGTCGTTGGGCATCTAAAATGATTTTATAAAACAAAATAGATTTAGAGGAAAACGGGTCAGGGCCCGAGGTAAAAACAGTTTAAAAAATATAGCAAGTGTTTAAATTACAATTATACAAAACATATTATAAACATGTTAGTTGCGTACTCTCACATGAGTTTCTCACCTCTCACATAATGTGCATGCCTAACGTATAACCTTAACCCATCCTAGTTATGTCGCTAAGTAACTAGTCTTTAACAATCCTGCTTTCTCATTCTAACATAGTTTATCTACTCGTAACACCCAAACAAGTCATATTCATAACCCATATTCACATTCATTAAATTACTTATCTCAAGTGTTAATTAAATTCTCACATTCTTAGCCCATTCAAATATCTTAGTTATTCACATCTACTAAGAAAATGTGAACAGTCACAAGTACATATATAAATCACTCTCAGTACATATATACATATAAGGCACCCCTAGGCTAAGCTGCGGTGCACGCATACTCTGCAATAAAATCGGTGTATATCACATACGTAAGAATCACGTGTTCCAAATCACTCATGAACCGTCTCAATACAAATCACACATATTGGAGGCATCCATAGTTCACATACCCATGGGTCACGTGCATACCTATGCTCCCATGGTCAGATGACTTATCAACTTGCAAATAAGTCAATCACAGTCCTATGTACTTAAGGTACCAATCTAAATCCCCCCGAAGTAACACAAAGATAAGATGTCCCTTTTCTCGAAAACTAACCTCCAGTGCTAGCAAGTATGGTAGGTATGTCATACACATAAGAAATCCATACACTAGGCATTAACACAATTTAAGTAATCATATTTTAATATAGGTATTCACACATTCCAAGTAGTAAATCTCGAATGTAGTAAGTTTATCTCAAACATCCTACGTAATATGTAATTAGTTTCATAACTCTCTTGACGTATCAATTTGAGTACTTAAACCTATCCCAAAAGGTTACTCGGTCTCCTATTAGTTTCTAATATTATCTCAGTAACTTAAAGTCCCTCTGTTACTGTTCTTATCCTTACATCATCATTCATTCCCATTATAGTTTCAATTCGAATGATTTCTAACCGTACCTCACTCGGTAGAGCCTCGTAAGCAATAGCATTCAAATCCATAAGGTAAACCATTTTTACGGACATCATATAAGACCCTACTGACCTTAACTAAGTTCCATAATATTAAATTAATCACCCTAAGAATCATTATCAGCTTTGGGATTTTCATTAAACCTTAGGGGAAAACAATTACCAAAAGTCAGAAGAGGTCGATCGATCGAAGAAAGGGGTCGATAGATCGATCGACATTCTTAAGTCGATCGATCGATCGACCAGGTATTTTCCCATAATTCTCTTAAATAGTTACAGGTTTCTTCTTTTTACACATCTAATTATTCATTACAATGTTCCAAACTCCCAACCAAGTATAACAATCGTCGTACCAACATGTTTACATAATTTCTAACGTCATTAGAATCATTAAATCATCCTCAATTAAAAATTTCTTGGACCAAAAGTCATAATTATTCCTCTAGACCTAGTTCTTCCAAATTTCTTCAATAATATCATATATCATGAGTAAATTTAGTACTTCCCTACACATGAATCATGATTTCATATCTAATATACGACCATAAGTTTTAACTACATGCAACCCGACCCAGATTAAATGTTTAATCCTCCTATTTGACAATTTATTTCATTATTCATTATGAATCCTCAAATCTGCACTATCATGTAAAATATATTCTTTGAATATTTTCAAGATAAATCACTTGCCTCTGTTTAGAAGTTCTGATCCATTGATGAGGGTATTGGTCAGTTCTCATCTCTTTTCGATCACAAATCCGGTGATGTTGGTGGTGTGTGGTGGTTATGGCCTTGGAAACCCTTGGAACTTCTCTTCTCTACTCATGTTACCCACTCTTTGGTTTAGACAGATAATGGCCCTATTGGACCTAAGGTTGGATGATAAATATCTCCTAATTTTCATGGGTCACTATTCATAAAAAATAAAATGACTAAAATACCCTCTCGGGTTGCCGGTTAGGCCTAAAAATACCCCGAGACCCAAACTAGACCCTCGGCTAGTGTTTTCTGACTATTTCGACCATTTCGGACACGTTGGTACACTCAAAATGATCATATCGATGATATAAAAATAAAATAATTTAAAATCCATTAAATTGGGTCCTGATATGACTGACATGCGCTTCCCAACTTAATTACCGAAACTGTCGTATTTTCAACTCACGATAATTTTAAAAGTTCAATAATCACTATATGAGGGTAGTGACACTGGGGTCTATGACTATCCGGAAAGGGTGAGGCATGACCCACACCAATGGACACTGCCTGCAAGGTCTTCAAGGTCTTCTGGTGCAACTTATCAAGAAACCTTCTCCTTCTGGTAACAATGGAACTCAAGCTTCAACTCACTCCCTGTAAAAAGATGACCTTTCACAGCAAAAATAGTAATTTTCTCAAGGGAAACACCTGAGAATGATGGTTGTCAGTGGGGAGTGAAAGAACAAGGCGCTCAACGGTAAGAGAATGAGTAGGGAAAGAATACTAGGTAGCTCTATTGTGGTTTTCGCAGAGTAACAATGCGATTTCAATTGTGTCTTTATTGACCTTGACCATAGGTCGATTTATACTTGGGCATCAGGGCTGAGTTGGCATTTTTAGGTGCCAAAATTGAGATGGTTAGTGGGGAACAATGTCTGAAGTGTACTATTTATCCCTACCTACAGGCAGCCCTGCCTGTCCCCTCCTGCAGGCACCACCTGGCACCAACCAAAGTCAAAAGGCACATATGTCTCCTAATAAAGACAAGATATCTGATTTGGTAATCATCTTTTGAAACGGTAACTTATGGTGCAATTTTGCAAATCTTCAGAGAGGGGGCTTTAAGAACCCCTCTCTTCTAAAATCATTATTTTTCTTGAGGAGAACCTCGAGGACCCCCTCTTCTGGAAAAGTCATTTTTATAAAAAGTTTATTCTTTATGACCAAGTGTGAAGTATGTGTAGTCTTGAGTGACTTCTGGGTCTTCTTACTAGTATTCTCTCAATACCATAGTGCTAAGTGGTTGGGATTTCCAACATACCTTGTCCTTCATCCACCAAGCCAAAACTCTCAGGGGGTCCCAACTGACCTATTTGAGCCCTGCCTACTAAACTAGGCTACCTGTACAACAAAGAAAAGTTTTAATACTATTGGTCTTTTAAAGAATGACGTTTCATGATGAGGAGTTTCTCATGGTAACCACTCCCTCATCCTGGCCTATTTTCCTAGAAGGTGAGGGGGAGGACCTTGACTACTCCTCGCCCTGACATTTTCTGTTGTTAAGAGACCTTGGGGGTTCCTTCTCAATATGAGTTTCTATAGGGACCTTGGGTGTGGTTCTTTCTCAATATGAATTTATGTTGGGTCCCTGGGGGTTCCTTCTCAATATGAGTTTCTGTCGGGACCCTGGGGGTTCTTTCTTAATATGGGTTTCTACCGGGACCCTGGGTGGGGTTCCTTCTCAATATGAGTTTCTGCTGGGACCCTGGGTGGGGTTCTTTCTCAAAATGATTTTCTTTCGGGACCCGGGGGTTCCTTCCCAATATGAGTTTTTTTTGGGACCCTGGGGTTCCTTCTCAATATGGGTTTCTACCTGGACCATGGGTGGAGTTCCTTATCAATATGAGTTTCTGTCGGGACCCTGGGGAGGTTCCTTCTCAATATGAGTTTCTGACGGGACCCTGGGGGGTTCCTACTAAATATGAATTTCTGACAAGACCTGGGGGTTCCTTCTCAATATGAGTTTCTATCGGGACCCTGGGAGTTCCTTCTCAATATGGGCTTCTACCGGGTAAATGGATGGGATTCCTTCTCAATATGAGTTTCTACCGGGACCCTGGGGTGGTTCCTTCTCAATATGAGTTTCAACAGGGACCCTGGGGGGTTCCTGCTCAATATGAGTTTCTGCCGAGACCCTATGTTGGTTTCTTCTCAATGTTTTCAATAAAAAATATTTTTTTTTGTAGGTAAACACCCTTCTACATTAGCCCCTCGTGCAAAGTTTTTTAGGTTTGGTAGATCAAAAAAAGCTTTGTACGCCATAAAGTCGATTTTAACAAAAAAAATTATTTTATTATTTTTTTGGAGGGACCCTAAGATCATTAAGTGCATTGTCCCTTCATCCGAGGTTTTTTATTTTCGAGAACCCACGCGTCATTGTGGGAACTATCATCTCATCATTTGGGAAAAAATGTCATAACCTTTCTGCCTTCCTGCACGTTTTCCCACTTTAGTGTAAAAAACACAAGGCCTTTTTCTTAAACTCTTTCATCTTCTTCAAAACCCTCATAGAGAGTCTTTGAGTTTGTAGTGAGAGAAAGTGAGAGACAAAATAAAATTTAAACACCATAGCCTCCAATCTATTTGCTCTAGCTTTTCAAACACTCCATTAATGGCTTCTAATCCATCAAATACCTCTTCAAATGTAAACACCTCATAGTTCCCATTATTTTTTTATTGGCTTCATACATTTCCCAACCATTATTTCCATTGAGAAAGAAAAAAAAAAGAAAATGACGGTTTGAATATTTCAAATCCGGCTAGGTTTACTCTTGCCTCGTCTGTGACCGCTATCGCCGAGGGTCCCTATCTTCTTGAAGGTTCTTTGTGCATCGTTTCTCAACCTCGATATTTTGACTGCTGAAGATTTTTCATTAGTGGGTTTCTCTGGGAGCCCCTCATTATTTTTTGGCCATTGGTCTCATCGTCACTCTCATCAGTGGCTGGTGATTCTCAAGTTACTTTGGTCAAGGGTTCCTCGTCTATCTGAAGGAGTTTTGGGGAGAGGGGGTCTCGATAGCTTGAAATTTGTTTAGAGATAGAGAGGTTTCGTCGGCTAAAATTTTGTTTGGTTAAACGGGGTCTCGACTGATTAAAATTTTATTTGGAGAGAGGGGGTCTCGACTGATTCCCATGAGACCTTGGGTGTCTCGACCAGTGGGTGTGGGGAGATGGGGGTCTCGACATATTCCCACGTGACCTTGGGTGTCTTGACCAGTGGGTGTGTGGAGATGGGGGTCTCGACTGATCCTCATGCGACCTTGGGTGTCTCGACGAGTGGTCATATGGAAATGGGAGTCTCGTCTGCTTCCCATACAACTTTGGGTGTCTCGACCAGTGGTAATGTGGGAATGGGTGTCTTGACTAGTGACTGTGTGGAAACTGGTGTCTCGACCAGTGAATGTGTAGAATTAGGGATCTCGACCAATTTCCACTCGTCCATGGGTTTTGCATTTGGGGTGTCTTCTGCCAAAGGTTTATCATGGGTGGACCCCCTATCCATGGGTTTCTCACTGACTACCCATTTAACTAAAGGTTCCTCATGGGCTGTCCCCATATCTGAGGGTCCCTCATCAAAAGCGACGTTGGCGAATGGTGATTCCTTGCGTGTCAATGCTAATGTTGGCGAAGTCCATCCCTCATTTCATGGAATAGGTGATACATCCATGTCGAATGTGTTGTTTGCTAAAATTTTTTTGCGAAACCCCTTTTGTTATATGGGTTCCTCGTCGACGTCACAACTTGGAGTCGCGAGACCCTCTTTAGTTTTAGACTCTTCGCGGTCAGACTTCATACAAGGAGGTTCCTCGAAATCTGGTGTTTCTGCAGACATTGTCATTTTCACTCCCTTCTTGGCGGTGGGGGATACCTAGGGTTCCTCACTTGGAGTCTCCACTAGATTGAGTTCTTTTCTTGATCCCCCGGATCTTGGTAATTCGTCAACTACGTCATCCTCTTCTCAGGCGTAGAAGGACTATATGCACATTCTCCAAGGGCGAGATTTTGGTATTTATCAATGTGCTCCTTTTTTTGGTCTAGCTGACAACTTCATGATTTCTCTTTCCAAATTTGGTGAAAAAATTTCTAACACTGTTCTCGAGCGCCCTCACGTGGGGCTAGGTGAGTTTTCCGATCCCCCTACTGTTTTTCCAGACTCTATTCTTCGAGTCCGAGTTGACCACGGTGACTTTCCTTATTCTAATGTTGAATTTAGAGCTGCGGGGGGTCCCACAAAGGAGTGGGTTAGTTGGGTCGACTATGTTCTGAGCATTCCTGATTACGTGGCTATTCTTAGGGAGGTGGGTCTTTTTACTACCGTCAGCAGTCTGAAGTTGTGCACCATATCTAAGCATATTTCCTCGCTCAATCTTTTATTATCTCATTGGAATATGGAGTCCAACACATTTTTCACGGGCTGGGGAGAATTTACTTTCACTCTAGAGGATGTATGTGAATTGTACACTCTTCCTTTCTTTGGGCAACATGCCTTTTCTAATGACTGCGAGGATTCTTTAGAGTAGGATACGGTGGGGGAGCTATAATCAGCTCTCGATGAGTGCTCAAAGTATGTAGCTATAAATATAACTAGTCATTCCAAGCATTCCTTTGCCAAATGGCAAAGGTAGTTGTTCAGAGGTTTCGAGCAGTTACAGAAGGGGGAGACTTCTCGCGTAGCCCCCAGAACCCAGGATGGTCCAAATATCCACTCTCCTTCGCATTTGGACTCTTTCTTGGTTACATTTCTGACTCGGTTCCTTCTGCCAGGTAAGCCTGAAGATTCCCCTCGCCAACTTATTTTTTTATTGGCTATACAATTATCTCGCGGTAGGTCAATACTTATGGCCGCCTTGACTTTGGGTTCCTTTTACACCTGGATGGACCGAGCACATATAGATATAGAGAGGTCTTGCAGTTGGTATGATGTTGCTAATTATGCAAATGCCGCTCTCTTAATGGAATTTTTATTTGATCATTTCCCCCACTTTACTTCAGGGGCTCACGCTTGTCATAGCGATGCCACACGACTTTTTCGATGGCACAAGAAAATTCTGAAGAAATCTTCGGGAATATTGATTGATGATATTGAGGAGTTTCAGTTTTGACCTTATACCAAGTGCCCCGGGGGCACTTTCAGCTAGCTTTATTTCCCTGGCAATGGCGGGACATTCTATTGCCCTTCGACAGTGGGGTCTTTTTCCACCTGTCCTCATATTAATGTGGTGATGATGCTTTTACCATGCCATTTCCCTTCTTGGCCCGAATTGGGCCCGTGCACAGAGTTCTATCATTCTGAGAGGGAAAGACGACAATTTGGCTATGATCATGGCGTTCACATCCCTCCTCTTCCTACCTATAGCGATCCTTCTAAGTCATTTTTAGAGGCGTGCACCAATTTCACTCTCCAGGGACTGTTCAGTAGAGTCAACGGTTTAGGTGGCCTCTACGTGCCTCCCTGCGATTATCATCCTTTGTTTACTTCATCCTGGTTCCTACATTGGCAGTGATAGGTCCATCTTATCCAAAAATGTGTAGTTGGTCCCCCTCATGAGACTAACACAGTTAAATTCATCACAACCCAATTTTTGGTCTAGCGGACGCTGAAAGATCCTTGGTTTCTCAGCACCACTTCCAGGCTACCCTTTTAGTGAAGCCTCATCATTTTAGTGAAGCCTCTTCTCGATGATTCGCCTCAGCATTTTCCGACTGAGCTTCCCCCTGTGAAGTTTAAAAGCCAATTGAAAAGCAGAGGGAAAGTGAGAACCTCTACCGTAAGCAAGAGGAAACATCCTTACACTGATGTATCTAATTTCATTACTGCTACTACCGCTTCTCCTCCTCCTTCTCCTGTGAGGACTCGGGCAGCAAAGCAGAAGAAAGGAAATAGTTCTAGCATGGTCGCTTCCTCCACGATGGAGCACGTGTCCGATACTAATGATCTTGAGGTGGAGGAGACCTACCAAGTTATTAAAGAGAAAGGTTATGGAGCATTGGGCCTTTTTTCCCAGGAGGCGCGGGTCGCATCTATTCCTATTGTAGAAGGTACTATATCCAAACATTCTTTTCTTAGTGGAACTAGTTCTCTCGTAGTTTCACTTCCTGGATCTACCTCGCCTTCATTGGAAGAGTAACTAGTTGATTATGAAAGCACCCTTTCCTATGACGACCATAGTTCTTCTTCGGGTGATATGGGTAGCCTGGGTTTCAATAGCGAGGGAACTACTGACACTTATGCTTTTTTATCAGCTTCGAGGGAGTCTTCTAGTGATGATGAGGCATCCCATTCTCATGGGGGAGTTAGCTCCACCACTCGGCCTCTTCCATACGGCCAGACCACGCTCCCTGCTGCTGTGAGCATTCCCCTCTGTTGGAAATTTTATGCATATGATTTTCTTTCTTCCTCCTCATTTTTCATTAGCAAATAAAATTTTATGCATATGATTTTCTTTCTTCCTCCTCATTATTTTATTTGCTAATGAAAGTATTCTGTCATATTTTTCAGGTCATTTCCATAGAGGCAAGTAGTTCCCCTCTTCCTCCAATACGACTGATGCCTTTTCAGCGGGAGAGGAACTCTATGCTTATTTCTTCCCGGGGACTTTTTAGAGAGGTTTGATATCTCCTAATTTCTTTTACCATCTAATGTAATTTGTTAATCTTCCAATTACATTTTGTTTGTGTATACTGGCATTTCCCTGCAACTTTCATTTGTGCACCTTACCGGCACTAGGACCATTTTCGTGACTTCTCATTCTGCTCAGGTATGCCTCGCCATTTTCAAAACATTCATTGTTCCCTTTTCTTCTTTACTTCTTCATTTTATTTACCCATTTACATTGTGTATGGGGTTGTTCCTTCTGACATTGTCACTTCATCTTCTCTTATTTCAACGGTGAGCACTTCTACAACTGAGCCCCTGGGCATCTCCTCATCTAAGGTATGTATATTTTTTTTGAATGTTTGTTTCCTTTCAGTAGCATGTCCTAACAACTTTTGAATTTTCTTCTCAGGGAGGGACTCTTCCCTTAACTGACGTTATTATCCCCGATTTGTCCTCTTCGGGGAGGATTTCTATCCCTCGGGTCCGCTTATCTATGGACGATAGACCCTTGGTTCAGGCAATAACTCGTGGCCCGATATATACTATAGCTTCAACTAGTGAGCCCACACTTCCGGTTAGGCTTTTTCCATTCGAGCATGGAATCATTTTTTCCTCGAACATGTGATGAATAACATGTTTTCATTCTTTGTAGGCTATCAACACAACCCTTGTTGCGCCGACCGTCCTTTTACGCTCTTCCCCTATGGATGGGGCCCAGGTACTTTCATATTTTCTTAGTTATAGATTTCTTCTCTATCCAGCCTGTACTTATCATAACCCTCTTTCACTTTTGTTCCAGTTATCCCTTGGTGCTATTATTTCTTCAGCAACCACTATGTACGAGCCAGCTTGCCCTGTTATCGCGCCCCTTCGGGTAGCTATTTGTACTGTGCCATTGAGGAATTTCCTTCTCCCATTTTTAATTGAGGTATATTTTTTTTATTCATGAGGTAGGTGATTTATTAACTCGCCCCCCTTCTTCTCATCTGCAGCCTCGCCTATCCATTGCGACTGTCATTACTGAGATAGCCCCTTTAGGAGCACCCCCTGTGACTACCTTCTTTGAAGTATCTCTTTTAGGAGCACCCGAGACTGAGGCCACCTCTTTAGAATCACTTGTGGCTGAGACAATCCCTAAAGGAGCATCGACCAGTGTGGCGGCCCCTTTGGGAGTCCCTACACCTCCTCCTTTGATTGTTATGGAGAGTGTTATTCAGGTATAGTGTATAAGGGTATCCACTTCCCTTATGTCATTTTTATGCCTTTATTATTTTGTTTAAATTGTGCAAGCATTCCCATCTTTGCCCTTGTTGCATTGTTTCTAAGGTGAGTGAGGTTTCTCCGATGACTATGGAGTCTGAGAGTGGGATGGCTGCAAGAGAGGTATCAAACTAGCATAGTCCTTTTTTTTAGTATTCCCCTCTTTTCTTCTTGAGTATACTATGAAATCATTCTAATTTCACATTTGTCTCATTTTTTCTAGGTTCATGAGAGTACTCCAATGACCGTGGAGTCTGGCGGTGGGGTAACTGCGAGAGAGGTATTAAACTAGCATACCCCCTCTTTTTACTATTCCCCTCTTTTGTTCTTGCGTATACTGTGAAAACGTTCTCATTTCACCTTTGTCTCATTGTTTCTAGGTGCATGAGAGTACTCCGATGACTGTGGAGTCTAGCAGTGGGGCAACTGCGAGAGAGGTATTAAACTAGCATACCCCCTCTTTTTACTATTCCCCTATTTTCTTCTTACGTATACTATGCAAGCATTCTCATTTCACCTTTGTCTCATTATTTCCAGGCGCATGAGAGTACTCCGATGACTATGCAGTCTGGCGGTGGGGTAACTATGAGAGAGGTATTAAACTAGCATACCCCCTCTTTTTACTATTCCCCTCTTTTCTTCTTGCGTATGTTGTGTAAGTGTTCTCATTTCACCTTTGTCCCATTATTTCCAGGTGCATGAGATTACTCCGATGACTGTGGAGTCTGGTCGGGGGATGGCTGCCGAGAGAGATCATAGTTCTGAGGCCACTCCCCTGGTCGATGACCCTGATTCTGGTGGAGAGTCTTCTTTCCTCCCTTCTGAGGTACGGTCTCGCCATTCTGACGATAATGGTGAAGTAGAGATGCTGTGACCATTGCGGGTAGACAATGGCGTCAGGAGTTACCAGGACGATTAAGGACACATGAGCGTCAGCTCTTGGATCTCATCTTAGAGAACCAACCCGAGACATTCACTCCTCATAGCATACTTCAGATTGACAGTCTCGTGGCCTTCAACCTGAAGGCTCTTTCCATCCATGTTCATGAGTTCTTAGCTACCTCCCCTGTTAAACTAACCAGCTCTTCTATTTCACTATTCTTGGATGCTCTTCGTGACTTGCAGAAGTTCTATCATCTTTATTTGGATTATCTTGATAATGGAGTTCTCCACTTTCTGAGTGTTCTTTTCTGAAAGATAGTGAGATTTCACACTTCCCGACAGTCTAGGGTCGAACAGGGGCAGACTGAGTCTATGAGAATTCGGAGTCAGATCGCAATACTGCAGGTGAAGCTCACCAGACTTGAGTGGGGTGATGAGGAGGACGAGGCCAAATTCTCCAGGTTGGAGGAAGAGTTTACGCGGGAGACTGGTCCGTTGTATGTCTGCTCAATCGCTCGTGATGATTTATTTTTTTGTAATTTCTAGTGGATAGTCCACTTCTTGCTTTGTAGTGCTCAAAATTACATGTGTACATCACTGATCGTTCATGAATGAGAGTAATGACACTTTGTTTCTTTTGCACTTTTCTTTTCCATTGTTCTCCATTTATATTGTGGATGTTTGTTTTATATGACTTGCTCTAATTTCTGCGAGCATTTGGCCTACTGATGGTTGCCCCGTATACTGCGGGGTACTTGCATTAATATGAGAAAGTTATGTATATACATACATTGTACTTTTTTTATTTTTTTATTTGAAAATGCACCTCTTGTAGCTGTGAGGTATTTTCATGTTACTGTCTTTGATCACCCCTTATGTCTGTGGGGGTATTCCTGCACATTATTACTTATGCTCATAAAGGCTAGGTTGGAGGGGGGGTGACCCCTATCTCCTTCCTTCAAGTTTGGTTTCATTAAAAAAATATTTGAATTAGCTAGCCCCTAGTCTTTGTCTTTAAGAGCATCACTGTTCTTTGAAACATTAAAGAGGAGGAATTTAACCCTCCTCTACATTTTCTATTAATTTATGTCTCGGGGACTTTGCTCAGTATACTTTCTCTTATGATGGACTTACCTCTCGAGTGTAGTGAGCAAAGTTCTTAATTTTTTTTTGTGTGTACTCTCTTCAAACATAGTAGTAAGGTATATATATTTATGTATATATGTATATATAGATGAGTAAAAAAAGCTAGCATACACAATGATCAGAAATATTGGTATTTCATTCCTTTACTTTTGTGCGTTGTTTACAATGTGGTATTGCTGTAAAAATATTTACAAAAAAACTTTTCTGGTATAGGAGCAATCCTCAAAATCCATTATAGACATGACAAACATAAAAAAAATTGTTAGCTGTTACAAAGCATAGTACCTCTTCATCCACTTGCAGTTAATGGACTGGAGGCAATCACTCTCTGGTTCTGAAATTTGATAGTAGCCCGACTTCCTACTCCTCTGACGATAAAGGGGCCTTCCCAGTTGGGTTTGAACTTTGACGCTGACATGCTGCGGAGATGGTGAGTGGATGCTTGCAGGACTAAATCTCCCACTTGGAACTCTCTAGGCTTGACTAAGTTCTTGTAGGCCCTGGATAGTTGTTGGGTGTAGACTTTGAAATTCTCCTTCGCCTTGTCTCTATGCTCGTCCCGTGCCTCTAGCTGCACATGCCTTGGGTCAAGGATGAGCCCATTGCTGAGGGAAATTTTGGCTGAAGGTACCGCTAGCTCCACTAATAGGATAGCTTCGGTCCCATATACTAGAGAGAATGGAGTGAACCTTGTCGGCTTTCTCTTCGAAGTACGATAAGCCCATAACACCATATGAAACTTCTCATCCCATGCCCCCGGCATATCCTCTAGCATTTTTTTCAAAATGTTTATCAGGGTTTTATTGGTAGCCTATGCTTGGCCATTGCCCTTGGGGTAGGAGATGGTTGAGCTATTATGCATAATTTTATATCTGTGTGTGAGGAGAGCCATTTCCTTGCATACGAATTGCTTCCCATTATCTGTTAAGATCACCTTGGGTATACCAAACCTGCATATGATATACACCTTTATAAATAGGGTTACCACTTGGGCGGTAACTCTCTTTAGAGGGATGGCTTCCGTCCATTTGGTGTACAATTAGATAGACACAATGATAAAAGCCTTATCCTGAGAGGCCGGGGTAATCTTTCCCACCAGGTCGAACGCCCATATATGGAAGGGATAACGAACTGCCAAGATTTGTAGGCTGACAAAAGGAGCGTGCACCATGTTTCCATGAACTTAACATGCTTTACAGTTCTTCACATACCCAATGGAGTCCGCCTCTATGGTCAGCCAATAGTATCCCAGCGTCATCAGTTGGTCATACAGCTTGGCACCTCCCATATGGGAGGGCTCATGAGCTTCTTTCAGCACCCTCTCCACATCCTCTTTGGCTACACACCTTAGCGCCTTCTCATTGTACCCCTTCCTGTATAACTCTCCTTTGACCAAGTAGAAACGCGATATACTTTTTTTAAGATAAATTTCATCCGCTCTCTCGGCGGGCAGCTCCCCATCTTTCAGGTATGCAATATATGGCTATCTCTAATCTTCAAAGGCTTCTGAGAAGTTAGCCTCTGTCGGTTGGTTAAAATTAGCTTGGCACTTTAAACAGCTTTGTTGCAAACGGGTCGCTTATCCACTCATGGTAGGCTAATAGTACCTACCTCGCTGTAGTCGTCTATAGAGGGGAATGTCAGTATTTCCACAATGATTTTGGTGAATTTATATTAACCTTTCCTTGGCTTCTTGCTCACCGACACACCTTGCTAGAAACCCTCCGGGACTCTTGAAGTAGAGAGTTCCCTACATCACATGATAATTGGACAACTCTAACATCTTCATTGTCCCTTCTCTGGTTTCAAGCTGCTTCTCCACTAGATGCCTCCAATCTTCTGGCTCGTTACATGGAAATAAAGATTTTATAGTAGTGGGTATCTTTCTCCATCGCACTGTGATGGTTGCTTCTAACTCCTCCATGTCTAGCTTTTGTGCTATGGTGGCGAGCGCGTCAGGGTGCCTGTCCATCGTTTGCGCCTTCCTCTCCACAGTTACTTCCAAGAATTATCCCAGCAGCCTTTAGATGATGTGTCTGTAGGGTGACAAATTGGCATGCTTAAGGGAGAACTCCCCATTGACCTGCCTCACCACCAAATTCGAGTCCCCTCATATACACAACACCCTGACCGCTCTTCTGAGTGCTTCCAACATCCCTAGAATGAGGGCCTCGTAGTCAGCTTCATTATTTGAGAACTTGAAATCTAACTTTAAAGAGAGAGTGATCTTATCTTTCCCATCTAATAGTATGATGCCTTCTCCACTTGTTCCTTGAACACTGAAACCAAAAAATTCCAAAGTCCACTTCTTCACCTCCTCCGCCATGCATGCTTGAAAGCTCTCCCCGGGTAGCTTCTCACTAGGTGGTTCAAAAACTCCACTTTAGAAGTGGTCAAGTAGATCTTCCACTTCTTGTATTTTAATGGCCTTGGGCACTATACATTTTAGATAATACTCTGATAAGATCAAGAACCACCTTGTTGCTCATTCTACGAGCACAATCCGCACGAGGAGGTACTTGATGGGGTCGCACATAGTGACTATGTGAACTATGAAGGCTAGAAGATAGTGTCTCAACTTCTGGGCTACAAAAACCAATACCAGACAATGTCTCTCGACGCTGGTGTACCTAGATTTTGTCCCAGAGATCACTCTTGATAGGTAGTAGACCGACTTTTCCACTCCTTCCTTCTCTTGCTCTAAGAGGTCCCCTATCGATCTCTCTGTAGAAGTGAGGTATAGCAGCAGCGGTGCTCCGACTTCAGGGGGAATCATCGTGGACAAAGAGGCTAGGATTTCTTTAATCTTCTCAAATTGTTTCTCCTGTCTTTCTTCCAAAACCCACTTGGCCTTGTATTTTAGTAGAGGCGCGAACGGATGAGTTACTTCTGCCAGCACAGGTATAAACCTCCCCAGGTAGGATACCTTTCCCAGGAAGCTCTTAAGTTGCCTCTGACTCTTGGGCGATGGCATCATCACAATGACTTTGATCTTCTTCGCGTCCACTTGTACCCCTTGTCTATTCATAACAAAACCTAATAACTTCCCTGCGGTAACCCCGAAGGCACACTTTGAGGGGTTCATCCTTATCTTATACCGGCGGGACCTCTCGAATACTCTCCTGAGATCCTGTATATGCTTGCTTTCTTTCTTAGACTTCACCACAAGGTCATACACATAGAATTCTAGTATATCATGAAATAGGTCATGAAAAATTTCCTTCATGGTTCGCTGGTATGTGGCTCCGGTGTTCTTCAATTCGAAAGGCATGATTGTGTACTGAAAGTTCACTAATGGTGTGCGGAAGGCAGTCTTCTCCGCATCGACATGATCCATTTTAATCTGGTTGTAGCCAACGTACCCGTCCATGAAGCTATACATCTCATGTCCCGCGGTGATGTTAACTAAGTTATCTATACTTGGTAATGGGAATTCATCCTTAGGACATGCCTGTTCAAGTCACAAAAATCTACATAGATTTTGATTTGGCTCTTGTCTTTTTTCTCCACTGGCACTATGCTGGAAAGCCATATGGGGTGCCGAATATGCTTGATAAACCCTACCGATAACAATTTCTCCAACTCAGTTTTTATCTTCAAGTCAAGATTCTCTTTATATGTACATGTGGCTTACCTTATCGGAATGGAATTGAGAAGGATGTTCAATCTATGGGAGTTCACTTCTGCATCTATTCCTAGCATCTCCGTGTACTTCTAGGCAAACACGTCAGTGAACTCCCTAAGTAGCCCAATGAGCTCTTTCTTCTGCTTCGGTTCTAGACACTTGGAGATTATAATGGGTCTACTCTCGCCCCCTTCTGGTCCCAACTTGATTTCCTCTAATTCTTACAGCTGTACTCTGGGTCCATCTTGCATGTATTTCGGAGCTTCTTCTGGTTCCTTAATATGCTCAATGATATGGGATTCATCAATAATAAAACACTCAGGCACCGAGTTGATGCTCTCATCCCAGAACACCGCCCACGTAGACCGCTATAAGCGGTAGATGATCTTTCCATCAGGAAAGACCACCTTCTTTCACGTTCGAGGAGGCCTAGCCACCTCCTCTACTTCCTCTTGCCTTTTTCCATGTGGGGGACCACCCTTCATTAGACGATCATGAACGAACTTCTTTTATGGGGTACTTCCCTCTCTTGCCTTGATCCCTTCTAGATTTCTTGTAGAGACCTTTATTTCCTCATCCAACTCAGTGTAGAAGTCATCATCCACTAGGTGATCCTCCTCAACGGCGAAGGGTCTCTGCGCCTCCTTGATCACTATCTTTGTACCTCTAATGTTTGCATTTTCACATTAATGGTTGGTGGAGGGCACTATGCCATGAGTGTGAATCCATGCCCTTCCAATGAGTAATTGGTAGCTAGTGTTAGCATTAATAACATGGAACTTGATGTAGGAGGTGAAATTTCCCAACTTGATTCCCACATTCACATATCCAATAGACTGCATTTCGGCATTGTCGAATCCAGAAATTACTAGTGGTACCGGAACCACCTTCCCTTCGTCAATTCCTGTTTCATACAATGTACACATGGGCATGATGTTAATAGATGCTCCCCTATGCATTAATACCCTGGGAAATGAGACTCCATTTACCGTGGCTATAACATACAGCGGGCGGTTGTGGAAGTAGGGCACCAACTTATTCTTCTGAAAACACAACTTCATAAGTATACTTCTTAATCAACCTTCCAATTAGCCCCTGCCAATTTAGCGAAGGATCTCCACGCTGCTACACTACCTCCAAGACTTTCCTTGTGATGTCCACCCTTGTGTCATACTTCATCCTTATGTTGTTGAAAAACCATTTGAACTTTGGGCACCTTGCTATGGACTCACATTCAGAATCTAAGTCTACGTCATACGTGTGGGCACTGTAGACATACTCCGCCTCGGAGGTCCCTCCCTCATCTAGGGCGAGAATGACATCTACCTCACCCTCTGAGAGGGTCACTTCCTTAACCTCCCCACTTCTATCTTCTTATTCCGGAGTGAAGAACCACTCCTCTTTCTTTGTTTCTAGCTCAAGTCTTCTCGGTGATATATTTTCCATCTCCTCACATAACTGATCACCGCTCTCCTACTCCATCGGAACTTTGGTAGCTTCTTCGTAGTAAGCAACTACCATGTTGGAGGTACCAAATTGAGGTGCAAAAAGTGGGTTTTCGTTAACATCCACAGGGGGTATATGTAAGGTACCATTGGCCACCTGCTCGCCAATGATCCTGCACAAGTAATAACAATCTTTTGTAGAGTGTTGCACCCGTTGGTCCAACTCACAGTACTTCGGATTGGGCTTGTCAGCTGCAGTGAGGGTTTCTCCTTTCAAGTGAGGAGGTCCTCCTACCCCTTCTCGTACTAAGGTATGGTAACAATCCATTGCCTCAGCAATGCTACATGGTAGTGGCTGCGAGGCATCTTGCCCAAACTTTCTCTTGTTGTTGGGACTGCCAGTCTTGGCTCCAGAGCCCCCTTCTTCCCTCTGGGACTCCCATCTACATAGTTAACTTCTTGCCTCCTCGAAACTTGAAACCTCCCGGAAGTCAGTGTAACTTGTGTCCTCCAACCTGGGGCCCTTGGTTTGATTATCATAGCTATGTTGCTAGCGGCCCTGGTGAATTCTCTAAAAGTTTCGTCTCTTATTTTGTTGATCAAGTATAACTTGTACTCTTCTAAGAGGCCTTCCATACATATCTGCAGTAATCTGGCCTCTGCCACATCCTTATGGAAATCTAAGGCCCTCTCACGAAAAACCTAGATGTAGTGCATCAACTATTCTCCTGGCTTTTGGACCTCTTATGCTCGGTGACTCAATGTAAATTCATCATCCGCTACAAAGAAATTCTGGAGGAACTGTCTGTGCATCTCTTCCCAAGTAGGGACGCTATTAGGTGCTAAGTGGGAATACCATGTATAAGCCTTCCCAGTGAGGGTCTTAGAGAACTCCCTCAACCTCAGGTTCTTGTTACCAGAATGCACTCCCAAGTACTCGACAAACCTCTTCACGTGCTCTCTAGGGTTATCTCCCCTGCCACTGAACGTGATAAATTTCGGTGGGATATACCCCTCAGGGAATTTCTTCTCATTTACTTCCTGCGTATAGGGGTCTTGTAACTCCTCATATAGGTGGGAACCCTCGCTCTGAGAGGAGGAGAGTAGCTTCCTCACTTCCTCCATGTAACAGCCTTAGAGGGTGACTCCTCCAAACACATGTTTTTAGCAGCTGGCGAACCTATTTGCACCAGAGCCTGCTCCGACGCCACCTTCCGGGATAGAATCGTCTTCGCCGAAATCGTAATAGGGGTGGCTACCCCTCCAGAAGAGGAAACAATAGGTGTCACACAACCTTGACCCAAGCTTTATAGGTCCATGTTATTTTTCTTCAAGAAGTTAAAAAACATTTTCATAAGATTCATACCTTCCATTGGAGCCACTGACAGAGAACTGGTATTCCCTCCCTGAGGCGCAGGGGCCTTGGCTCCGATCACCAAAACTTCTTCCTAGGTGCTCTGGTCACTGTGAGCTCCATTACCATATGGAGTATCCTTAAAAACCAACTGCTTAGAGACATTTAAACCTTCTTTTTCCATTAAAGTAAGAATACCTCCACAGTGGAGTCGCTAAATGTAGGAGGGTAGTGAGACTGAGGTCTATGAATATCTGGAAAGCACGAGGCGTGACCCACTCCAATGGACACTGCTGCAAGGTCTTCAAGGTCTTCTGGTGCAACTTCTCAAAAAACCTTCTCCTTATGGTAACAATGGAACTCAAGCTTCAACTCACTCCCTCCAAGAAGATGAACTTTCACGGCAAAAATAGTAATTTTCTCAACGGAAACACCTGAGAATGATGGCTGTTAGTGGGGAGTGAAAGAACAAGACACTCAACACTAAGAGAATGAGCAGGGAGAGAATACTAGGTAGGTCTGGTGTGGTTTTGGCAGAGTAACAATGAAATTTCAATTGTGTCTCTATTGACATTGACCATAGGTCTATTTATACTTGGGCATCAGGGTTGAGTTGGCCTTTTTGGGCACCAAAATTAAGAGGGTTGGTGGGGAACAATGTCTGAAATGTACCATTTGTCCCTACCTGCAGGCAGCCCTGCATGTCCCCTCCTGCAGGCACCATGGTCTAGCGGAAAAAGTGTGCACGTGTAAGTGCACAATTGTTGTTTTCGTTTCGCCTACTCAAAACAAAAGAACCTAAGCTACTACTAGACTTGACAAGCAAGCACAGTGGTAAGTCGGGTGTCGTAAGAAATCCACAGGGAGTGATTAAATTTTAGATTTTAATTGTTTAATTACTTCAGGAATAAAAGTGTAAAATAAACAAATGAAAAGGTGATAGGGTGGTTATGGTGACAAAAGAAAAGAATAAGTTAATGCTAAATTAAAGGAAAGCGAGGATCGAGATCGCATTCCACCACACGGGCTAAACAATTACTAATTAGAATTACGGTTCGAAAGCAATTAATCGAGCATATTCAATTAAGCATAAACATCACACAAGAAGGAATTTAACCCAAAGTTGCGAGATTAAACATTTAACTGAAAATGGTCACACGCGGATTAAATTCGTATTTTCGCTATAAACACTAAAGTTCCATGACAAATAAAGTTAAACGCATAACAATCCCATTTTAATACACGCGGTTTCAATTAAACGCAATTTTACACAAAACCTAATTTTCGAGGTCCAAACCCGAAAATGGCGGAAATGAAATCCCGACCCTATTTATCTAAGGGTACATAATGAATTAAACTAATTAACAAAGCAATAAACTAATTAAGCAAGAAATAAATTAATCTAGGCAAGAGATATAAATGACATCAATGGAAATAAATCAAGAAATCAACTATATTAATGGTAGGTGTAATGAAAATCCAACTTACAACACCCAAAAGTTGTCACACCAAATGAGGAAGAAGAAGAGCTCCCAAAACCCACCAAACCCTAACTAAAACTAACCTAAAAACGTTCCCCCAACTTAATACAATGTTTACACACTTATACCCAACCAAAAACCAACTTAAAAATACAGATTTTCGGACTTTTACTATAGCCGAATCGAATCGGAAATGGTCCGAATCGATTCGGAAACAGGGGAATTTCAAACTGCAATTCTGCAGCAGGGGCGAATCGATTCGGTTTTGGGGCGAATCGATTCGCCCCTACAGGTCTGCAATTCTGCAGCTTTGTCCTGTTTTACGGAAAATGCCACCATTTCTTCGTTATAGCTCGGAATGAGGCACGGTCAGAGGCTACGCGAAGATAACTCAAAGGACTACAACATCCATGAAGACATTAGGCTAAAAAACCAAAATATGAAATGACTAAAATGCCCTTGAATGTGACCTTGAGTGTGAATTTGAAGTAAAAACCATCCTAAAAATGCCATAACTCTTTCGATACAACTCGGAATCATGCACCGTCGGTGGCCACGCGAAGAGAAATCAAAGGGCTTAAACTTCCGTGAAGAGCTCAGGATTCAAACCCGAAAGATGGAATTACTAAAATGCCCCCGAAGATGCAAAAGTCGACGAAACAATTCCGGAAAGCGTCCGAACTTCATACTAAGCATCCAAATACCTACAAAAGCTCAATTAACCCCTGCAAAACATGTTAACATAGAAATCCGAGGTTGTCTGGTTAACGAGCATAAATATAGGGATTAAGATACCCGAGGGGGCTAATAAGGCGTAGGTTAACGGGTGAAATACGCAATATTTGCGTCGCATCACACCCCCTAACTTACACATTGCTAGTCCCTAGCAATGAAATAAGAAACTACAAGAACAACAAACAGACCAAAAGTAGGAGATAGTACAAAAGTATGGTATAAAAGCATAAGGCCACTTTCGCGGGCGATTCGATTGCATTTAGCGTATGCAATAAGCCGTTAAACCCCTAGGTTACCCTAGTGGACGAGTGTTATCTCGTGAGGGTTTTCAGGGATGAAACCCACAAACATCATCTGATTTCCTCAAAATATGCCCAACCAAACATGCGACAAACTCAACAACAGCGAAAAAGATTTCAAACATGTTATTCGCATATTGAACGAATTCAAGCTAAAGTCCGTTTTTATTAACAAGTTGAATGCACCTCATAGAATTGAAACTTTAAAAGTGGGAGGGGGGAGAGCACATGCATAGTGTGATTTGGCGAAAAAATTATATAAATCGGATACTAATCAAAGCAAGCATATATTCAATCCTCACGGGCATTACGCTCAACAAATGAAATCACTCGGAATGGGAGGTAATACATGTGACATGCGGGCATAAAGAGTAAATGTAAATGGAAACTAGGCCGCACACATGTCACAAATGAGGAACTCTATATAGGAAATGAAAAACTTGCAATCTCAATGAAAGATACCACTCAATAAAAGAGGCGAAATGCATTTTCACAGATTATCAAAACTATTTAAACTTTTGAATTACATCACCTAAGATCACATAGGACTTGTAATAGAGTTGTAATGTAGGATAGGCTAGGGTACGAAATGAAGGAATGTATGTACGGATTCAAAGTGTTCGGGATGAAAACTCGGGATAATGAGAGAATGCGTGCAATAACAAAATTGGAAAAACAAGTTCCAAAACAAGCATTAAATGTATCATTTTGAGAGTAATCAAAGCTTATTGAACTATACGCAACAAATACAACTTTCTCTTTCTTTTCTTTTCTTCTTTTTCTCATTTTTCTCTTTTGTTTTCTATTGCTTTTTGCTTTCTCTTTTTCTTCACTTTTTTCACTACTTTCTTTTCTTTGCTTATCATACTCTCATATGCCTAAAATTGCAATCGCAATACAACAACAACATTCAATCCCAAGTAACATTCCAAGCAAAGGTATGTAAGGTGTATGTATGGCTTAAAACTCCAATTTGGAGTTGGTTATGGGATTTTGGGTAATGCAACGAAAGGCTAGTATTTAGGCTCAAAGGGGTTGACTAGGGAAACATATATGGTGAGGTCAAGGCTAATATGGGTGATATAACAAAGATTGCCTATGATCATTTCACAAAGTATACGCAATTCTCGAGTCAAAACAATATATGAAAATCATGCTCAAGTAACACATTTCAAGTATGAACTCAATTAATGAACGATCAAATGAAAGAATAGAGAGATTACCAACGAATTCAACGTTTTCAATGAAAAAAGAATAGTGTATAACACTCACAAATGACGAAAGGTACAAAGCTTACTCGGTGTAAGTATATACAATGCAATAAAAGATTACCGAGTTATAAAAATCTTAAACCAAATCCATATAACCAGGAAAGTGCATATGCTCATGGGATAAAGTTTAATTCATGAAGTTATTCACAATATCAATGATTTGAGGACTAAAGTCCAATAACTTCTAAAATCGAGAACATGCATCATTGAGTTGTCTATTGGATCGGGCAATTATTGAAATTTATCACTGGAAACAAGGCAAAATGCCCAACAAAGGAGAAAAAAGAAAGAAAATATTTTTGAAAATTTTCAAATTTTTCACAAAAAAGCATACTCAGTAACTAAATGTGAGCAAATCCATGGACTACACATGAAATGGATAGAATATCCTACACCCCCTAACTTAAATGTTGCATTGTCCTCAATGCGCATTAAGAACACAACACAAAGAGAGGAAAAGAACGATATTACCCAAAATTGGAGCGATCTCCATAAGCATGAGTCCAAAGGAATCTACAAAACAAGTTAGTACCGAGCATAGCAAAAACAAATAACAAAAAGTTAACTAATTACACTAGACTAAATTAAAAGGAAAGAAAAATAGGAAAGAAATAAAATTAAAAAGCTAACTATTTACAACCTACTATTTAGGCTACACACTAACTATACACTAGAAGTCTAAATAGTTGAGGGTCCACCCAAAAAGGGATTTGACTTTGAAAGATCAACGGTGGACCCTCCAAAGTGAACATGCCTCCCGGAAGATATGAATTCCGTTTGAACAACGGAAGGCATGTGGGTGGTGAAAAAAATGAACCATCGCCAATTTGAAATTTTGGGCGGACGATGGGGGATTTGGATAACAAGGGGGATAAGAACACTAGAGATCCAAGAAAAGTCGACTCATCTCCCAAAGATTTTTCAAGTGGAATGGGAGATAGTGCACACACGGGGATAGGATCCATCGAAAACAAGTCTGGTAAAGAGTCCTCGTCGGCAAAAAGTGTAGAAGTTGTAAAAGTTTCTACCGACTCATAGGAATCAACCGGTAATTCTAATGGTTCAATGATGAAAAACGTAAATGGTGATGAAACAAATTCAATCTCAATCGACTCATCGTCGGAAGGAGATTGAATTTCAGAGGAGAAAGATTCACATTCGATGAGAAATTCTCTGAAAAAGTGAGGTGAAACACAAGTTTCCACCTCCTCGTTGTTTTGTGCAAAAGAATTCATCTCATCGCAAAGTGAACCAAGTCTCATTCCAGCATCATTTAAGATTTCCAAACCTTGGGAGTAAAGAAGAAAAGTTTCTTCCAAAGTAGGCTTCCTCGGCTCAAGAGCCTCGAACTCCTCATTTGGTTGAAACTCGTCTTCGAAAGTAATGAAATAAGAATCGTCATTGGATTCGAATAATGAATCCAACTCAAGCTCCCAATAACGATTTTCATTCCGATAAAATTTTTCAAGTCTTTCATTTTCAAGAAAATCTTGAAAATGGAAAACTTGAAAACTATCCCCAAAGTAAGAATCATTAGAATGACCGCTATAACTATAATAGTAGGACATGATTACCTCGTTGTTTGCAGATGGAGAATCCGACCAAGAAAGTGAGCAACCACGAATCAAAGTTTCTTAGCGCTCAAGTATGCAAATCCTTCAAAAAAGGTCAAAACAAAGAATACAAATACAAAAGGAAAAATACTACGAAATAATAAAACAATTACAATCTAAAACACACTCCCCGGCAACGGCGCCATTTTGGTCGAGCGGAAAAAGTGTGCGCGTGTAAGTGCGCAATCGTTGTTTTCGTTTCGCCTACTCAAAACAAAAGAACCTAAGCTACTACTAGACTTGACAAGCAAGCACAGCGGTAAGTCGGGTGTCGTAAGAAATCCACAGGGAGTGATTAAATTTTAGATTTTAATTGTTTAATTACTTCAGGAATAAAAGTGTAAAATAAACAAATGAAAAGGTGATAGGGTGGTTATGGTGACAAAAGAAAAGAATAAGTTAATGCTAAATTAAAGGAAAGCGAGGATCGGGATCGCATTCCACCACACGGGCTAAACAACTACTAATTAGAATTACGGTTCGAAAGCAATTAATCGAGCATATTCAATTAAGCATAAACATCACACAAGAAGGAATTTAACCCAAAGTTGCGAGATTAAACATTTAACTGAAAATGGTCACACGCGGATTAAATTCGGATTGTCGCTATAAACACTAAAGTTCCATGACAAATAAAGTTAAACGCATAACAATCCCACTTTAATACACGCGGTTTCAATTAAACGCAATTTTACACAAAACCTAATTTTCGAGGTCCAAACCCGAAAATGGCGGAAATGAAATCCCGACCCTATTTATCTAAGGGTACATAATGAATTAAACTAATTAACAAAGCAATAAACTAATTAAGCAAGAAATAAATTAATCTAGGCAAGAGATATAAATGACATCAATGGAAATAAATCAAGAAATCAACTATATTAATGGTAGGTGTAATGAAAATCCAACTTACAACACCCAAAAGTTGTCACACCAAATGAGGAAGAAGAAGAGCTCCCAAAACCCACCAAACCCTAACTAAAACTAACCTAAAAACGTTCCCCCAACTTAATACAATGTTTACACACTTATACCCAACCAAAAACCAACTTAAAAATACAGATTTTCGGACTTTTACTGTAGCCGAATCGATTCGGAAATGGTCCGAATCGATTCGAAAACAGGGGAATTTCAAACTGCAATTCTGCAGCAGGGGCGAATCGATTCGGTTTTGAGGCGAATCGATTCGCCCCTACAGGTCTGCAATTCTGCAGCTTTGTCCTGTTTTACATAAAATGCCACCATTTCTTCGTTATAGCTCGGAATGAGGCACGGTCAGAGGCTACGCGAAGATAACTCAAAGGAATACAACATCCATGAAGACATTAGGCTAAAAAACCAAAATATGAAATGACTAAAATGCCCTTGAATGTGACCTTGAGTGTGAATTTGAAGTAAAAACCATCCTAAAAATGCCATAACTCTTTCGATACAACTCGGAATCATGCACCGTCGGTGGCCACGCGAAGAGAAATCAAAGGGCTTCAACTTCCGTGAAGAGCTCGGGATTCAAACCCGAAAGATGGAATTACTAAAATGCCCCCGAAGATGCAAAAGTCGACGAAACAATTCCGGAAAGCGTCCGAACTTCATACTAAGCATCCAAATACCTACAAAAGCTCAATTAACCCCTGCAAAACATGTTAACATATAAATCCGAGGTTGTCTGGTTAACGAGCATAAATATAGGGATTAAGATACCCGAGGGGGCTAATAAGGCGTAGGTTAACGGGTGAAATACGCAATATTTGCGTCGCATCACACCACCTGGCACCATCCAAAGTCAAAAGGCACATATATATCCTAATGAAGACAAGATATCTGATTTGGTAATCATCTTTTGAACCGGTAACTTGTGGTGCAATTTTGCAAATCTTGAGAGAGGGGACCTTAAGAACCCCTCTCTTCTAAAAGCATTGTTTTTCTTAAGGGCGACCTCGAAGACCCCCTCTTTTGGAAAAGTCATTTTTATAAAGGGTTTATTCTTTATGACCAAGTGTGAAGTGTGTGTAGTCTTGAGTGACTTCTGGTTCTTCCTACTAGTATTCTCTTAATCCTATAGTGCTAAGTGGTTGGGCTTGCCCAACATACCTTATCCTTCAGCCGCCAATCCAAAACTCGTAGGGGGTCCCAACTGGCCTATTTGAGATCTTCCTGCTCAACTAGGCTACCTGTACAAGAAAGCAAAGTGTTAATAATGTTGTTCTTTTAAAGAATGACGTTTCATGATGAGTAGTTGCTCATGGTAGCCACTCCCTCATCGTGGCCTATTTTTCTGGAAGCTGAGGGGGAGAACCTTGACTACTCCTCGCCCTGACATTTTCTGTTGTTAGGAGACCTTGAGGGGTCATTCTCAATATGATTTTCTGTAGGGACCTTGGGTGCGGTTCTTTCTCAATATGGCTTTCTACTAGGACCCTGGGGGGTTCCTTCTCAATATGACTTTCTGTTGGGACCTTGGGGGTTCCTTCTCAATATGGGTTTCTACCGGGACCCTGGGTGGGGTTCCTTCTCAATATGAGTTTCTTTCAGGAAGCTAGGTGGGGTTCTTTCTCAATATGAGTTTCTTCCAGGACCTGGGTTTCCTTCTCAATATGAGTTTCTATCGGGACCCTGGGGGTTCCTTCTCAATATGGGTTTCAACCGGGACCATGGGCGGGGTTCCTTCTCAATATGAGTTTTTGTCGGGACCCTGGGGTCGATCCTTCTCAGTATGAGTTTCTTCCGGGACCCTGGGGGTTCCTTCTCAATATGGGTTTCTACCGGGACCATGGGTGGGGTTCCTTCCCAATATGAGTTTCTGTCAGGGCCCTGGGGTGGTTCTTTCTCACTATGAGTTTCTGCCGGGACCCTAGGGGTTCCTGCTCAATATGAGTTTCTATCGGGACCCTCGGTGTCTTTCTTCTCAATATTTCCAATAAGAAAATATTTTTATTTTTTTTGTAGGTAGACACCCTTCTACAATCACATATTACCATAATCACTCACTAATATTAAACATTATCATCTTATTTAAATACTAACTCTCGTCTCGCTAGTTTTTTAAATCCGAATTAATTTCTAATTAATTATCCTAAATTAATTTAATTAATCCCACAATTAAAAGAAATTTTATTTAAATTAATCTCATAATTAAAAGCCATAAAATTACGGGGTATTACAATTAACTCAATAATAAAATGAAAATAAATAAACTTATTTTTGAGACTAGAATATTGAGTCGTATGGGGAAATTTGAGGGAATGAGACTTAGTGAAAATAGTCAAATACATTAAATAGGCGTGAGAGTGATACAATTTAGGTAGGATACGCTAAGCGTGCAAATTAGTTGAGAGGTGAGGATCTCAAGTGAGTATACGAGGAAAATACATGTGTAATAAATAACTGATTTAAATACTTGCAAAATATTTTCAAAATATTTTACATGGGCTCTGACCCGTGTCAAAATATGTTTAAAACCTTTTAGGTGTCTAGCCACAGGGACACCCAGTTTAGAGATCCTATCCAGTGATACGTAGCTGCAGCTGTGCGGATGCTTGCAGGATGTTTTCTTAGACGCTTCAGCTCGTTCTCTCTAGACAGGAGATTTCATTAGCAGTTAATCTGGGCATGTTGCCTTCAAACTATTTGTTTTATTCAGTTATGCTAGGGGTGCACAACAGAACTGGGAAAATCGATAAATCAAACTGAACCGGTTGTATTGAGTTGGGTTGGTTCAGTTTTTTAGACTATTGGTTCGGTTCCGGTTCCAAAAACAATAAAATCAATATTTTCAGTTCGGATCTCGGTACCACTGTAAATCCAAACCGAACCGATCCACTACATAAATCGATCCGAACCGATACGGTATATTTTATAAAATAAATAAATATATATGTCTATAACACTTCTAATTTATATTTTTGGGATTACTTGAGTTTCTAACTTATGTTATTGAGGATCAAAATTCATTTTGAACTTACAAAAATTATTTTTGAAATACATTAATCTTAAGATTTCACTAAGTTTGAAATATGAATTTGGAATCGAAAACCGATCCGAACCAATTCGGGAACCGTTGGTTCGGTTTGGTTCGGTTCTACACAACTGTCGATTCGTATTCGGTTCCAAAAATTTGGAACCAACCCATCCCGGTTCGGTTCTTGAATTTGTATCAAAACCAAACCAAACAAAACCATGTGCAACTCTAAGTTATGCATCATATTTTATTCAAATTTTAATTACTTACTTCAGATTGTGATTAGATTTTATGGTTATAGAACTAATGGTTTATTTGGTCCTCTTTATTTTTTTATATGTGTTGTGTGGTTTTTCAGATTATATTCATGTTTGAATAGTTTAGTTCATTTAATTTATTGTCGTATGTGTCCATAATAAAGATAAAATTTGGCACCATCTTAATTTAACATAGGTGAAGTAATTAAAAAGTTTTCGACGATGATGCTAAGAATAAAACCGTTAAAGAGACCTGTTTAGTTTAATAATGGATTGATAACCTAGGATTAAAATAGGTTGGGTGTCATACATACTAGTGTGGACCATTATGGTAAGGCCATTGTTTTGGCCATTCCGGGGCAGGAGATATACTTAATTACAATGCCACGGCCTAAGACAGTGTCTAGTATATATAGTAGGATGATTTAGGGAATTCACTATGTCTCTAGATTCTATTATAATTTTTTAGGAGTTTCCTAATGTCTTTTAAGGGATCCATAGGTTACCACTAAGTAAGCAGATTAAATTCGTTATCAATTTAGCTCCCAAAACTACACCGATAACCCGAGAACCATACCATATGGATCGATTAAAGATGAGAGAGATTTGAGATAAAATTAAGAAATTTCATAGACAAGATATTATTTTGAAGAGTACTTCATCGTGGGGAGCTCTGGTCCTCTTCGTGAAGAATAATGATGGGTCGATAACACTGTGTGTGGATTACAAAGAGTTGAACAAGGTCATCATACATAACAAGAATACATTACCCATATTGATGAATTGTTCAACCAATTGATAGGCCCCGCATACTTCTATAATATTAATATGTGCTAAAGGTAGTGTTTTTTATGCAATATGGGTCGTATGAGTTCATGGTTGTTCCTTTCAACCTCGTTAATGCTCTAGAAGTATTTATGGACTTAATGAATAAGGTATTCAATGAGTTATTGGGTTATTTACTTATCTTTTTTATTCACGATATTCTATTTTATTCTCGGATGGAAGATGATCATGCACATTATTTGAGGATTATTTTACAGACCCGTCGAGACCACCAACTCTATGTTCAGCTCGAAAATGTTGAGTTTGGCTAAATGAGTTTCATTTTTTTGGTCAAATTTTGATAACAAGGGGTATTTCATTGGATACAATTACTGTATCAATAGTCTTAGAGTGGGGACAAACTATGACATCTACTGAGCTGTGCAATTTTTTTTGTCTTAGCTAAGTACTATCGTCACTTCATTTTGGGGTTCTTGAAGATTTAGGGGGATTTGATAAAATTTACTAACAATGGAGTATTATTTGTATGGGGTTAGTTTTTCCATCAAATTTTTTATGAGTTGGGGGCTTAGTTGAATTTGTCTTGGGTCTTGCTTTACCGTGGAGTGAGGTTGACTACGTGGAGTATATTGATGCCTTGATATATGGACTTGGGTTGCTACTGATGCTAGAAGAGAGGCCTATATCTTATTCTTCTTGAAAACTTAAGCTTCGTAAAAGTAATCACCCCACCCATGATTTGGATTTGGTAAGAGCGTACTTTCTCTTCGAGTGTGGAGGAATTACATATTAGGGGAGATATTTGACCTATTCACTAACCAAATTCACAAAGGGGAGTGAAAATAGACAACAATTATGGTTGGACTTCGTGAAGGATTATAAGTTCTATATCTAGAATCATTTGGTCAAGGATAATGTGGTGGCATACACCATGAATTATAGATTAAAAGTGACATTATTTGCGATCTGGAAGTAAAAGTGGGGTTCTGTTGGTATAGAAGACGAGTTGGTCGATGATTTTAAGTTCATACTATAATGCCCAAAATTTCAATGGAATAACTAAATGATTTATTAATTAAAAATTATTATTGAGATATATATATATATATATATATATATATATATATATATATATATATATATATATATATATGCGAATATAACTTGAACAAAAAAAAATTTCTTGAGCGGAATTAAGTTAAGGATGAATACAAACCAATTTTTTATTTTTTAAAAAATCTTTTTAATTTTTAAACCACACCAAAATGTGACACAAATTAACTTAACCAAATTTTATATTTTTTAACCCTAAGCATGCAAATAGTGATTAAAACAAGTAAAATAAAGTAAGGAAAAACTCACAAAGACGATGTACAAGGAACACCACAAATGGTAAAAATCTCGGATGGCCCAGGCCAGACAATAACTATGACAATGGTTTTACAAATTCAGACGGTAGTCTTACACAATGACTCGATCCACCCATGAGACTTGACGCTCCTTTGATCTTCTACCAATATTCACACTGCCAGCATAGAAAGTAACCTTCTTCTACGATGCTCGTCCACATCAGCCGCCTCCACTAATGGCTTGGTATCCACCAATATAGTCTGTAACGTCTACGATGTTGAAACTAGACTCCGCTGGATCTTCACCGCAAAAACATCAATGTTCAAGTGTTGAACAAACTCAACTTGGTTCAACAAATATCAAATAAACATATGGTAATGATAACTCAGATCTTTGTAAACTCTGAGGATGTTTTATAGTGAACAACCTTAGAAAACTTTGTGCAAAAAACTATTTGGATTGTAAATTGTATTTCGTACTGCACACACTTTTAGAAAATAGACGGGTACACTCCTTAAATATATTTTTTAAGGCCGCATGTCTATCGTTCGAGCGAGATACTACGTCATTCGAACGACATCGTATGTCATATGAACGAAGCCCAGATTAGATTTTAAACTAAAACCAACTCTAAAACGTCCTTATCTGATTAAAATGAAGTGTAAACAAATTCAACCACTTATAAACCCTTTTAAAAACATTTTCTTTACAAAAATAACATCCTTATTTTTATAAAATTAAATTCCGAGTTTCACTAACATTATGCATTCATACCAGAGTGATCTCGGAATGCAAATTGACTTTGAAGCGAGAAATTTGCACCAATTAAACTTCGGCATAATTAATTCCTTGAAGTTTTGCCGCAATGTCGTCAATTAATCTGCGACACGTCATAGTCTGTGTGGGATCGGACAATAAAAATCTGCCTATGACTCAAACATGTTTTGTTCCGAGAATAAGTCAAAACTATATATGTGTGTGTGTGTGTGTGTGTGTGTGTGTGTGTGTGTATTGGGTAAATTACAATTAAATAAAATTGAGTAAATGAATAAACTTCAATTTTTAGGATTTTCAATAATTTTGTGTGAATTAATTGGTTTAAGATAGAACCATGGGGGAAGTGAGTCTTTTGGCAAGTCTTATTGGCCAAGTTTAGGTTTCAGGAAGGTTGAATTTCGTGTAGAGTGTTGTGTAACATGTTTGTGTGTGAGAGGAATTTAGTTAAGAGAGCACGAAAGAGAACCCGCGACGAAAGATATCTCAGCCACGACTGCAGCCTGAGACACCACGACCATGACCCAGTAAAGTCATGACCGAGTCGCAGCCCATCAGCGAGGAGGTCTGGTTGGGACTTTATACATTTCATGTTTTACACAAAAATTCATTCACTTACACTTCTACCTCTCCAAACAAACCTACAAATAATTATATTCTCGTAAAACTTTTCATTATAAACCGTAAACCTCAATTAAAATATTTTTTCCAAGCTTGTATTGGTGGTATTTGCAAGAAGAATTTAAAGAAGATACAAAAGAGGAAATTATAGATTTAAAAGAGAGGAATTAAGATTCTAAATCATATTTTTATAATTTAAACCAATGGCAAGAATACTATACTTTTTCTCCTTTAGTGTTTAAATAATTTAAATTAGGGAAAGATGAATCTAATAAGCCCCATATTATTAATTGCTAATATTGAATATGTGGAACCTTCAGAAGATAATAATGCCTAGAAAATTAATTTGAGGATCAAGTTATATAATTGTCTGTAAAGATGAAAATGTTAATATAATAATAGGCCAAGTATTGAAATATGTGCCTATTGAATTTTGAGAAATGAAATGTGAACCATGCATATGATTAGTTTCGTAAAATTGTTATATGAATTGTTGGGTTTTTATTAGGACACATTTAGTCATTGGGCAATTTATAAAAGTACAATATTAAATTCGTTTAAAATAATGTAGTATGCTATTATAATCGAAACCTTGGAATTTTGGTTAATACGAATGTGATTTGGAAATCATAAACATTATGAATAAAATAGGATGTTCTTTGAGATTATACATTGTTATATAGAGGTTATGGTTCTAAACCTGTGTTGTTGGAGTTGGAAGTTATATGTTGATTAATTGGCATTAATGGAACATTTTGTTGAGAACTTAGCATATGTTATTGGAGTTCGAAATTTTATGTTGATTAATTGTTACTATTGGGCATATTATTTTGTACAATATTGGTACTGTTCATTGATAGTTATAATTTTTAGGTAATTGGTCTCATTGAATATTAAGGAACATAAATTGTGTTAGGTCTAGGAATTGTAGTTGAGTAAATGACTACATATTTCATTTATCGATTTGTCGTTGATGTTTATTATTAATGAGCCTTAATTTGGTTAATAATAATATTGAGAGTAGAACTTTGTGTGATAGAAAAAAGATGTTGTGGTGATAGATGCATGATGTTGATAGAGATATTTATTCACTTGATAATGATGAATGTATGATAGCTTATATTGTTAACTATACTTTTTTAAAAAGAGTAAATGAAAGACATTGACTTAAAGTAATTAATCTGGGGATGTAAAACACTTGAGATTGTATTGGTTCATTTGGAGTTATGATATATATGATATATAGATGTAAGGTTAGAATGAAATAGATGGTACATCTTGGATACTTGTGTTAACACAAGGATTTGAGTTGAGATTTTAATGTAACTATCGCTCTCTATACATATTGTTAGAACAATTAATGTTAAAGGAAACATAAGGTTGTAGTAAATGAGAATTTAAGGGTGAATGGGAACACTTGTGAGAATGACAAAATCGTTAATATATATTATAGTATGATGTGTTGGGTTAATTACATAATGAACTTTGGATTCGATGAGGGTGATGTGTGTTGGGCTAAGTAGTTTTAAAGGGTATAATATATAAGAGTATTAGTTTACCATTTATCCGTTCTCATCAACTACCTAATCTAGACATAAGTGTATTTGGAGGTCCTTTTTTGAATTTCATTTATGAGACAACCACACATGGAATCTAGAGAAAGTTCAGAGTTTAGGAGATATAAGTTGACAAATGGTTCTTAAGTAGGTATTTCAGTTAATAAATGGTTATTGTAGAGTCTTGACAATTATCTAATCTAAATAGAAATGTATCTGGGGGCTTTCTTGTTTGGATTTCATTTATGAGATGCCCCAAGCATGAGTCTAAGGAAGGTTGTCAATTGAGGGTTTAGTATATTTAATTTCCTTTTATAAATTATCTTGGGCATATCAGATAGGGAGGGGTGTAATGTCAATTGGCTATGCAGTAATAGTAAGTGAAGGGCCTTTACTAGATGGCTAGTTTAACGGTTATGGACAATTTGGTGTGGATATTGGTGCGGGTATGTGAAGGACCTAAACTATCTATCGATAATGGTAGTTGATTTTACCTTGATTTACAATGTGGTTTGAGGTTGGGTAATAGTTTACTGGATTGTATTATTATGAACAGAAATATAAAGCATAATATATCCTAGTTTGGGCCAGGATATAATCCTCTAGATTATATTTTACAGAAATAAATGTGATGGGTATTATATCCTAGTTTAGGGCGGGGGACTCGGCTAAGGAACTATATTGTTATATAAATGTGGGGCATACCGTGGGATATTTGGGGTCGTACAAAAAGTCGATTAATAAGACTAGTGATACCAAAATAAATGTGATGTAAATGGAATAAGAAAACAATTATTAATTAACATATGGTTAACATGATAGTTAAGAAAGTTACGATTGGTTGGATTGAAAATGAAATACGAATTGATACTAATAAATGAAAGCTAATTGATACAATTAACTGAATATAAATGGAAATTGGATAAACAGTTTGTATCGATATTTTATGATTTGATATTTTCAAGATTATGGTTTATTGATGGATTAATCGATGGTTTATAATGCTCATGTGGTAAATAGATAGGCATGAGACTCAATAATGATTATATCATTAAAAGACAATTGATATTATGTATTTGTTGTTAGACTATGTTAGCAACTGGATATTCCTTTATACTCTCGATACAATTTTAAACAACGATATAACTTGTTATTATTTAAATAGTTAATTTTATAACTTCAGAAACATTGATGGATCTTATTGTTTGTCAAATAGTCGTTTCTGTATATGATCTAGTAAACATTGATAAAGACTCTAAGTTTAAATGTTATTTTCATATAAAAGAGGTATTGCGATATTTATTTCATTTATTACTTTTAATGGTGTTATGATACCTTATTTGAGAAACATAGCTAGTATTCTTCTAGTGGGATCAAACCCATTACGTTGACTAACCTCTTTGGCTAGGTTCAAGTTTTATGAGATATTGGATCTTGGAATAACGGGGTGATCCTTTGGATATTTACTTGTATGTTTTGATGTAGTTTCTTTTTTGTTGTATTTTATACGAGAAAACTATTTGAATTCTAATTCTCTTTTTACTCCATCATTGTATTCGGGATTTTTTTAGCGAGGATTTTATATTATGTTGAACGATTGGAGTATGTTGTGGTCATAAATTATTATTAAAAAAAATTCACATTATTATGTCACGTATCTTCGAATGTTTGGAAAAAGTTTTAAATTATCTTAAGTTTTTATCATATGATAAGAATGATATTTTTAAATTATAAAACTTTTCACTTTTTATTATTCTGGATTGATCAACTCTAATATTAAAATATATGGGGTGTTATAGATGGTATCAGAGCATGGTCATAAGTCTCTAGGGTTACATCTCTTTGCTAGATTGTATGTATGTCATTCTGTGATATTTTTTGTTAATTTGTACTATCTTTGGGCTTTAAGTTTGATGCACATTTTGTTCTTATCTTTTTAGATGGTGAACACTATAATGAGATAATATATGAGAGCCCCGAGGGATAATACAATGGTGGGATCCGTAGGTCAGAGAGGACAGGGCCAGTTTTTTATAAGAGACGAAGAGTTAGCAATCATCATTTTGGAGGCCATGACAGATGGGGTTGAGATAGGGATTTGGGGTGCTTGATTTTAGATGGTTCATTAGTAAGGAGTTACCATATCATCTTGGGACAGGGTGATGGAAAATTTTCAAGGGGTAATCTGCCTACTTTCTTAGGGGGAGTTGACCCAACAGTGGCTCATCAATAAAGGAAATACTTAGAGAGACACCTTAAGATGGTGGAGTGGATATAAGTGAAGAAGTAAATTTTGTCTACTTTTGAGGTAACTAGTGATACTTTGTAATGCTATGAGTGTGTGACCACACTCGAAGAGAGGGAATATTTGACTTAAGGATAGTTTATGGAAATGTTTAATGACAAGTGTCTATTATTATGTTTAAAAGTTGAGAGAAATTCTCTCTTTAGAGAAAGGTTCATGTAGCGTGGAAAAGTATGAAAAAGAATTCATGAATTCATCTACACTTGTCCCAAAAGAGGTGGACACCGAGGAAAAGAATAAGAATTTATTTATTAATGGTTTGAGTTGTTCCATTAAGAAAGTTTCATTATGAAACCCAACTTTCACAACTTATTCTCATGTAGTAAATGGCGCTTTGATGCTTCAGAAGGATTCTGTGAACTATTAGAAGAGTTTGGGAAAGAGGGAAGAAACGAGTGGTTTATCTATGACCAAGATGGGGACAAGTGATGCTAGTGTTGAGTTAGAAGGACAAAAGGACTCGCACGGGAAGCATTGTGATAAGATGCCTGAGTAGAGCATGATTCAAGGCAAAGCAATAGAGACCCAAATTTTTCTCATGTTAGAGGTCAAGGACCCCATCAGGGAGAGCGAGTGTCAGTTAGGAAGCTAGGCAGAGGTTATTGTACCACATGCAATTGAGATGGGACCACTTCTTTTAGAGTTGAGGCGTGATTAGCTGAGTTCAAGTTGTATGTTATGGGTCAATCATATGTTTTGTATGTCTATGTGAGTTATTACTTATGAAATACGTTTATGTATTCATTAGATTTCTTTTTCGTGTATGGGCACTCATGTTATTGCAAACTATTATGGCCAAATATGAACAATAAAATTATGGTTATGTGATTTGTGAGTGTACGTTGATCAAGATTATGACTTTGTTGACACAACATAAATGAGACATGATAAAAATTTGATCCATTTTATTATAATTATATTTTTGTGAATTCCGAGGATGAAATTCTTATTGCAGATCCAAATTTTAATAAATTAATTAATTATAAATTATTCTATAGAATATATATATATATATATATATATATATATATATATATATATATATATATATATAGAGAGAGAGAGAGAGAGAGAGAGAGAGAGAGAGAGTAAATTTTAATGAAAGAAACTTGATTAAATGAATAAAGTTTAATTTGCAGGATTTTTGTTAATTTTGTATGAATTAATTTGCTAAAATACATTTTCTAATGATTAAAATACATGATGGGAATAAATTTAGAACCATTTGGGAAAGGGAGTCTTTTGGTAAGTCTTATTTGCCAAACTAGGGTTTTAAGAAGGCTGAATTTTATTTATAATGTTATATATCACGTTTGGGTGTGAGTGTAATGCATTTAAGAGAAAGAAGGAGGACCCATGATCGTGGGTATCTCAAACGCGACCAAAACATAAGACCTCACGACCGCAACCTGGTTGCAGCCTATCTATTGGGAGATCTGGTTGTGACTTATATATTTCATCTTTTACAAAGATACTCATTGGTTTGCACTTCTTCGTCTCAAAACAAACTTACCAGCACGTGTTTTATACCCAAACCTTTCATTATAAACCCTAAAACTCCATTACAACTTTATCTCAACCATAGATTAGTTGCTTTTGCAAGAAGAATTTGAAGAGCATCTAGAAAAGTAACTTGTAGATTTCAAAGAGAGGAATAAAAATTTCAAAATTTAAATTAAAGGCAACAATACTCTTATTTTTGCCTTCAGTTCTTAAATGATTTAAATGTAACCCTAACATAATCATTAGTTCATTTAAAAGAAAGTAAACAATTAAATTAGGGTAAGATGAATCTAATAAGGCCCTTATTGCAAATTGTTGGCATTTAATAGGTGAAACATTTAGAAAATAAGATTTCATGGAAATGAATTTCAGAATGAAGTTATATAGTTGTTTGTAAAGATAAAAAGGTTAATATGAGAATTGGATACGTAATGAAATATGTACCGATTGAGTTTTAAGAAATGAAATGTGAACAATGTATATGACTAGTTTAGTAAAAAATTGTAATACTAATTATTTGGTTCTCTTGGGACACTTTCAGTTATTGGAAAATTCATCTAAGTCCCACTTTAAATGTGTATAAAATGACGTAGTATGCTATTGTAATTGAAACCTTGCAAATTGGGTTATTACACATGCTAATTGGAAATCATAAACATTATGAATAAAAGATGATGTTATTTGTGATTATATATTGTCATGTAGAGGTTATGATTATAAACCTATGTTGTTGGAGTTTAAAGCTATATGTTGATTAGTTGGTATTATTGGGAAGATTGTGTTGAGAACTTAATTCTAAACCTACGCTATTGGAGTAGGAAATTATACGCTATTTAATTGTTATTGTTGGGTATTGTGTTGTACGATATTGATATTTATCATATATAGTTATAATTTTTAGGTAATTGGTGTCGTTGAATATTAAAGGAACTTCAATTATGTTATGTGCGTGAATTGTAGTTGGGTAAGTTGCTACATATTCAACTTATGGATTTGTCCCCTATGTTTACTATCGATGAGACTTAATTTTTTGAATGATAATATTGGGAGTAGGGCCAGTTGTGTTAGATAAATGATGGTTTGATGATAAATGTATGAAGTTGATGGTGATATTTTATTAACTAGATAATAATGAGAGTATGTTAGTTTATATTGTTGACTGTATGTTTTTTAAAAGAGTAAATGAGAGATGTTGTCTTATCGTAATTATTCTTAGGAGTTATGATACTTGGCATTATATTGGTTCATTTGGATCTATGATATATGGGATATGTACATGTAAGGTTGGAATGAAATTAATGATATGATGAGGATACTTGTGTTAACACGAGGAGTTTAGTTGAGATTTTAAAAGTAATAGTAGCTATCTAGAAAGTTTATTAGAATAATAGATGTTAAAGGGAAAATAAACTTGTATGAGAATTTTAATAATGAATGGGAATACTTACAAGAATGAAGAAATGATTAAGATATATTATAGTATGATGTGTTGAATTAATCATAAAATAAGCTATGGATTCCATGATAGTGTCATGTGTTGAGAAAAGAAGTTTTAAGTCCTATAAGATATAGGAGGATTAGTTTAACTTTTGTCCATTCTCGAAAACTATCTAATATCGAAAGAAGTGTATCAGTGGTTCCTTGTTTGGATTTCATTTATTATACATCCCACGCATTATGTCCAGAGAATGTGAGGATTTGAGAGTTTAGGAGGTATAAGTTGAGTAGTGGTTATTAAGTAGGTATTTTAGTTAATACATGCTTTTTGTAGAGTCTCGATGAAAGACAAAAATGTATTGGGGGTTCTTTATTTGGATTTCATTTCTGAGAATTCCAATGCATGGAGTCTATGGAAGGTTGGAAGTTGAGAATATAGGATGTTTAATTTCTTATCATAAGTGATCTTGGGCATCTATGATAGTGAGGGGTATAGTGTTGACTAGCCATAAAATAATTATATGTGTTGGGCCTATATTAGCTGACTACTTGGGCAGTTATGGATAGTTTGGTGTGGATATTTGTACGGGTCTAGTGTCTACTGGTTGTGGATATATCGTATTTCCAGGACCTAGACTTTCTATTGATAGTGATGGATGATTTTAACTTGGTTTACAAGGTGGTTTGGGACCAGGTGATAGGATGGTGAATTGTATTGCTATGGACATAAATATGAAGCATATTGTGTGCTAGTTTTGTTCGGATATAGGAATGAAGAATATATTATTACGAATATAAATATTATGTATACTATATGACGGTTTGGGGTCGAGGAACTATACAATAATATAGATGTGGGACATACCATGGGATATTTAGGGTTGTACAATAGGCTGATTAATGATATTGTAGTTATCAGAACAAAGGTGACGTAACTGGAATAATAAAACATAATTAATTAATATATGTTTAATGAGATAATTAATAAAGGATCGATTGGATGTATTAGAAATGAAATACGAATTGATATAAGTAACTGAAAGTGAATTTATGCAATTCCCCAAATATAAATCAAAAGTGGATAAAAGACTTGTATCAATATTCGAGATTTAATATTTTGGGATTATGGTTTATCAATGGATTAATTGATAGTTGATAAAGTTCATCTAGTAAATTGATGGGGTTGATACTGAATAATGAGTATAATATAGAAAATTAACTTATATTATGAACCCCCAACAAAATCTCCATAAATTCTTAGTTTTTCTCATCCATGGTGGAAATGGGTATGTATGGTTCACATAAGGTGGAATGCATAGAAATTATGGTGTTATAAGGTGGATGGATGGTGGTGGCATGGTGTTTTAAGGTGGAAATACGGTGAAAATGGTGGTGAGGACCACCCTCCCACTTTCTCTCTCTTCATCCAACTTTCCTTCACCCAAATGTGCCTTTAAAAACCCTTATAAAACCTTCTAAGACCTCAAAAATCTCGTTTTTCCCAATTTGAGCTCGTCAGAGTTTAACCGATTATCCATCTAATGGCCCAGAATTTGACAACGCACAAGGGAAGTCTGATTTAAAATTTTCGAAGGTTGTCATTCGAACGAGATCCAACCCTCGTTCAAGAGAGAAATCCGCCTCGTTTGATCTCTATCTTCGAAAAACCTTCGCGCGACACCGATCAGTTAGGCAGTGGAATCTTGCTCGAAGCTCATTTGATCCCCTATTTCAAGTGAACATGTCTCTCGTTAAAAATGACATCGATTTCATTCGAATGTCCATTCTTTCCAATTTCTTTTATTCAATTTAACTCTTACCCACACATTCTAATAATTAAAACAAGTCTCAAAAACAAATAAAATAGAATGCAATCCCACTCATAATTGTCCAAGTCTTAAGGTTCTCACTACATTTTAACTTATGAGGGAAAATAAATAAGACATTAGGGCGTGGTGTTACAAGTTATTATGGGTGTTAAACAATTTAATTATCATTTTTGGAAAGTGTATAGTCACGTGATATATATGTTGGTTGCATTAGATTCTAATTGAGCATGTGATTGTCGATAACATGGTTAGATTATATGATTATTTATGTGGTCAAAATTATTATAAATTATGTCTTATATTCATTGTTTTTTTATAAAATTAAACCGGGGTGTTGGTACAAATTTAGTAAGGTTCGGATGCCAAATGTTTAAGTTTTGAAATTTTAGGTAGATTATTACATTCTTATTTGAGCCCAGTTTAAGCATAGTAAAGTTATGATTGTGGGAAAATATTAATTATAAAATTTGTACATATTTCAGATATCTACCGGCGGTGTACACGGGAGTTCAATCGGGGGTCGTATTAATAAGTTACCGTGGATTTACAAAGAGGGGACGATTGTATTATAAGTTTAAATGTTTTCGTTGTACCTTTCTTTCATCCAATCATACACAACCACACTAAATAGGACCACAAGACGACATTTTGTCTAGTTACAGAGAAGATCTTTACATTTTTCCTCATTACATAGCATAAGGTTTTGAAGAAATAAGCTCAAGGAGAGAGAAGAGATGAGTTAAAGAAGAATTTCTTGGAAAATTTATAATCAATCAAGGAGTTCTTATAAGGTAATTATATTTTTGTTAAAGTTAGTCACATGAATGAGTTGTACAATTTGTATATTTTTATTTCTAATTTGGAGAAAGATTTAAATGTGAGCCATCATGAGAGAGAGAGAGAGAGATAGAGAGAGAGAGGGAGAAGAAAGGTTTAACACCGTGATTGATAAATTGTGCTAGGAGGGTAAAAGTGAAACTTAATAATCCTAGAATTGAATCATCATTTTGTGAGAGTTTTATTTTATGAGATTTATGTATGTGATTTGTATATATGTTTACACGTATTAGGTAGTTTTTTCCACTAATAAAAATCCAAAGTAGATATTATGTATGCTTAATCGGGTAATGTTATGTTCTAATGTTCTATTTTGGACCAATTTGTGTTCAAAGTGGAATAAATCATTTGATACTTACTCAAGTCAATTAATTATAATTGGAGATGTTAGATAACGTATATGAGTATAATAGATTTGAAGATGAGAAGAAAATACCTTTCACTACACCAAATCTACCAAATTGTTATGGTCATTGACCTTAACAAGTTCAACTTGTCAAGGTCAATGACTGCGAAAATTCTGGGCGAGGCAACTTTTTTCTCACGGTTATGCCACGGCCAATGACCATGACAGGCTCGTTAGAATTGTCACGGTCTTATCACGGTCCTTGACCTTGACAAATTTGTCATGGTTAATGACCGTGACAAGCCTGTGACAATGGTTAAAAAATTATCACGGTCATTGACCGTGACAATTCTGGGCAGAATTAAAAAAAAATATGTTGAACAGTATGGCCACTGCCACTGTCCAGTTGTATATTTGTACCAGTTATAGCAACGTTGTACCTGTTCAAACATCATAAATCCAAAAAAAGTAGAGATAATGCAAATATACATTCCAAATAGAAACAATATGCATCACGATAAAATCCAAATATAATTCAAATGTATGAACTTAAAAACAATTCAAATGTACCAACTTAAAAACAATACAATTCAATTCAAATAATGTCACTAGATGTCTTGGGTAAGGTTAAATATGAGGAGGTGAGTAGGCCACACGATATACGAATTGACACACCCACTAATATACATCGTGCCGCATTGTTCGTGCAACCACAACGGGGAGTTCTCTTTCCCGGGTATCACATGAGTGACGAGCACCTTGGAGTCGATGTCTTGAAGCTCACATCCATGAACTAGTCCACCCTGGATGATCTTCGGGTCCCTCAACCCCCGCTTTATCCCCTGGCCATCAAATATGTCTAGTATAAACACGCTTGGCCAATTAAGTGTCGACATCGGTCGATCGAAGGGAGCCAAATAGGGAAGTGGATCGTCAAAGTCCGCACGTGTCGACGATAAAACAACGAGGTCCACATCCTCGTCATCCTGCACCTCGTACTCCCGCACCTCCTCCCCCCACCTTCTCCTTCCATTTGCCCTTGCGTTTTCCGCTGCCCAACGAACACTTCATGAATGAGAACATATCTTGGACTGTCGCCTCCAAACGGGACAACTTCGCATCATGCGATTCCACCATTTGATCCAACCCGGTGTCGCTCATCTCCAATTTGATGATCCTAGATTTGGCCACCCGCGAGATCACCCCCTTGTCCTCCCCTTGCGATCAGAGCCAAGCACTTGGCTGAGTGTGTCTGTGGACAAAGATGCCTTGTCAGCATCAGACTTCAACTCATGCAGTTCCTTAAGCTTTGCCTAAAATGACAAAAAAGCACATGATTAGTAAAATAAGTAAATTAAAAATTTATAACGTAATTAACAAAAAGTAAACTGTCTAATTACTTACAATCGTGGCCGCGATAAGCGGGAAAACCTCCTTGTCCTTCCCTTTCTTCGTTCGAAGATCCACATAAGTATCGAGCCTATGTGGCCTACCCCCAGGGCCACTCCCTGTCCCCTGAAATAAAATAAAGTAAAATTAGTATAGGCCCCACAAAGTAAAATAATGCAGAATAATATATTTCTGTAATTATAGAAAAATTCAATCTCACCATCATCCTATGCTCCACCTCGGCATAAGACGTCCGGCCGGAGTAGTGTACATCCGTCTTTTTTGCCCGATTTTCCCTCCCTAATTGGCGAGATGCCAATTGTCGTTCCCCGATCTCATTGTTAATGAACTTTTGTCATTGTGCCAATGAGATCGTCTCCTTCGGCGGGACGGATTCACGCCTTTGGATAATGGACTCTCATGCCTTCCCAAAGTACCGGGTCCGCATATTTTTTTTCCACGTCTCCCTCAACTACTCCAAGATGGAATCGCGTAGCTTTGGATCCAGGCTGAATTGTTCATGTCCAAAAAATACAATGTTAGTTGCAAATAAATATAAATATTAATTTAAAATAAAATTGAAATCGAAATTGAAATTGAAATATTCATATGAATATAAATATAAAAATAAATATAAATACATTACCTGTGGTGCCACCCAAACATCTACATTGAGGTCATATGGCACCTCCTTCCAACTAATGTACCCCGGGCTGATGATCGTCTTTACCAGCTCGAGGGATCTCGCTAATAGTCCCGACTTGTTCTCGATGGCCGTCCCCAATTTTCCATATTTGGGGAGCCTAGGGGCCGAGGATCCCTCGTCGCCTCCGCTACCACCGAGCCCAGACAACATCATCATAACAAGCATCATCATCCTCGCCTTAATAACTGAAGGAGACATTTTCTATAAACAAATGTTATTAGTACATATCAAAATGAATTAAAAGAATACATGCAAATATGTACAATTACTACAAATAAAAATGAATTGTTACTGTCAAACACCACACACACACGCACACATTCACACACACACACACGCAGCCCCCCACCCCTACCCCACCACCCACCCACCCATCCCTGCCCCCTCCCCCCAAGCCCTGCCCCACCCCCTCCCAAACCCTGCCCCACCTCCTCCCCACCACACACATGCACACACACACACACATATGGACAATAATCCAGTGGTCATGCCACTTTTAAAACTAACCAATCCAACATCGATCCACTATAATCCAACACCAATGTCAACAACAAATGTGTATCCCGTACTCCTTCTAATTCATCTACTCAATTAATTATTTTCATCAATTAAACTAACAATTAAAGTATATAATTATTAATTTACTAATTTACAATATGAGGGGCAATCCTACTTTCATAATTAATCATATATTAATTTACTAATTTTCAATGAGGGGCAATCATATATTAATTTACTAAAAAATTAGTAACCAATCAATTCGTTTACAAGGGACATTACGCACATGCATGCACACTACACACACATATACATACATGCGCACATACACACACACACACACACACACACACACACGTGCACATTCCCACACACACACACCCACGCAGCCCCCCTACCCCACCACCACCACCCATCCTTACCCCCCCCCCCCCACCACCCTGCCCTACCCCCTTCCCCCACCACACACACACATGCGCACACCACTACACACACATGCACACACACCACACACACACAAACAACCCCCCACCCTGCCCCACCCCCTTCCCCCACCCTGCCTCACCCCCACCCAACACACACACGCACACACACACATACACACACGCGCGCGCACATATGTGATTTCAAGTATGTTTCATTTAATTATCATACTATATATATATTGTTCGATATAAAAAATTAATTTTCAAAAAAGTAGAAAAATCCCACCCCCATATGGACAATAATCCAGTGGTCATGGCACTTTTAAAACTAACCAACCCAACATCAATCCACTATAATCCAACATCAATGTCAACAAATATTGTGTATCCCATACTCCCTCTAATTCATCTACTCAATTAATTATTTTCATCAATTAAACTAACAATTAAAGTATATAATTAATAATTTACTAATTTACAATGAGGGGCAATCCTACTTTCATAATTAATCATATATTAATTTACTAATTTACAATGAGCGGCAATCATATATTAATTTACTAAAAAAATTAATAACCAATCAATTCGTTTACAAAGGACATTATGCACAAACATGCCCATGCACGCACACTACACACACATATACACACCCGCGCACATACACACACGTGCACCCGCGCACATTCATACACACACACGCAGCCCCCACCCCTACCCCAGCACCCACCCACCCATCCCTACCCTCTCCCCCCAACCCTTCCCCACCCCCTTCCCCCACCCTGCCCCACCACACACCCTCACACACAGGCACATATATATATACACACACACACATATATATATATATATATAAATGGGAGAGAGAGAGAGAGAGAGAGAGAGAGAGAGAGAGAGAGAGCAGCGTAGAGAGGGAGAGAGAAAAAAGGAGGGAAGAATCAGCAAGGAGGAAAAAATAAGGGGAAAGGGTTTTTTACGGAGACATTTGTCACAGACGTGTCACGGTCTTTGACCGTGACAATATTATAAGGATTGTCACGGTCATTGGCCGTGACAAGTACAGTTGTCACGGCCTTGTCACGGTCAATGAACGTGACAAAAAATGCATGTTTTTTTGTCACGGTCAATGACCATGACAAGGTTAGCCGCTGGAAGGGTTCCAATTTACCCATTTTGGTGTAGTGTTTTGGTTTTGTCTGGGTAATGTTTTGAAGTTAAAACTTCATTGTTGTTTTTCTACAAAAACAACTTGAAAAATGTTGTAATAGAATGGGCATGACTTTCTCTAAAAAATTCTAAATTTCATTCCAAAAATTGTGTTAGAACTTTAATACATTTAGTTTTATAAAAATGTAAACTATAACATATAGTTTTTTTTTCAATTTATTTCATATTGACCAACTAATATGATGCGTGACTAAATTTAATGTTATTTTGTGTACTAAAATAGTAATGATGTTGAATTGATAGGCGGAGAATCAGTTAATCCTACCATACCAATAAAGTGTATTTCATACTAATCTAATTATCTACTTCGAGGTGAGTGGTGTGCCCCATGAATTGTAGATGCTTACACTTTTACATGGAAATGTATAATTTAAGTACTTAAGTTGGAATGCCCGTGTAATAATGTGGTGTTTATGATACATATGCATATGGTTAAAAATGTTAAGTGAAGTAATCTAATTATTTAAAGTTTGGCGGGTACTAAGCGATGTGCTAGTCTCGTTTTAATTAGATAATCCCCATTAAGGTTTTCTGTACTCGAGCCAAAATAAAGGGATGGGGTGGTCCCTCTAATCCGCGGTGGGTTAAATGGACTATGGCGGGTCCACGCTTGTGAAAGTCCATAATACCTACTTGTGTTATATGATTTATAATGTTTATTTAAACTTGTTATATGTGTATTGTGTGTATATAAGATCATTCATTGTGTTTTTGTAGCTTACACGTCTATAATGTTTTGTTTCAAGTATGCCTATCATTTGGAGTTTATTGCCAAGGTAGGACTTTAAAACAAGAGAGTGAAGGATATGCAATATGGTTTTAATATCAAAAAACTTTTCATAAATATTAAACTAAGAAACTTGTTTATGTAAAGTTGTTTTATACTTTGTAAGAAGCATGTAAAGGTAATGATGTTATTGTTTTGTTCTTAGTAAGTTATATGTAAAGGTAGTTATGTTTTCCTATAAACATACCTTTGAAGAAAAAAAATTCATGTGTTATTTTCTAAGAGATTACAATTAAATTATTGTAAAAGGGAAATTATATGCATTACGAAGATGATTTTAACTTAGTTAAGGTAGGGCGTAACAAATAGTATGGAGAAATATTTTTTTTTCTTTCATAATGCTTTTGAGGTATAGGATGATGAAAAATTACAAGAAGTACGTTGGTAAAAAGAGGTATATTGAAGGGATCATTGTTGAGAAATACATTGTAGAAGAATCAACTCTGCATTACATGGAGAACATGCCAAACCCTAGCGAAGGAAATCACAAGTATATACATGAATATTTTCTTTATGAATATGACGAATGTGATGATGAGGTAACTTTAGTTAAAGGGAATAAAGTGAAACCAACCACAGTGCAAATTGAAGAAGCACGAAATGGGTATTGCAACAGTATGATGAAGTGCATGAATGAAAAAAAGTGAGTATATCAATTTTGCTTATTTTTTTTTTAAAGTTAAGAAGTATGATATGTTTAAATATTTTTATTGGATGTAGGTATTCTGATTTTTACTAGGAATCTACCTTTGGGTGTAATCGAAAGGGGGGTGTACAATAAAGGAAAAAAATGAGAGGTTTTTTCCGTGGTTAATTAAGGAAGTTTGTACTGAAGATGACTGTATGAAAACATTTGATTTTTTCATTTTAACTTTAAATATACTTATTTGTCATATGTTATATCTACTAAAAAGGGATCAACCGATACAATATTGTGGATGTTAGCAAATGGTCCAAAAGATGATGCACAATCATATAAAAAGTGTCCTTTCAATGGGTTCTAATTTTCTACATGGTAATATTACAAGCGTCGGGTAACACAAAATGACTGGGTGTTTATGAAGGCCATCACTATGTTCAGATCAAGCGGGAAAGATACCAATTATAAAGAAGTGGAGACAACGTATTATGAAATTATCCATGACATATTTGAGTAGGACCATACATCTTTCAAGATAATTGTCTTTTATTATGATTGGTTGAAAGTTGAGGACAAGATTAATAACTGCAAAGTTGATCCTCACTCAGAGTTAGTGATGGTGATCTTGAGTAAGCTTAAGAGTAAATAGATAATTGATGATGAGATGTTCACTCGTTCCTCTGAAGAAGCGCAAGTTTTGTTTTTGTTCTAAGGACTTTTAAAATGATGGATGGTCCATTGTTTTATATACTCCAAAGAGATTGACAACAACGGTGGACAACATTGAGTTTCTAGTAGCGTATCAATCCATTCTTGAGCATAATTTCAATCTAAAGGATTTGCTCAATGTTGACTAAACATATATGACCATTTGGACTTGTTTACTATTTTTGTTTTACCTTGTTATGTTTTGATGTTATAGTCTATTTCAGTTCCAAACATTTTTTGCTTGAGTAATTACAATTATTTAGGGTTTTCCTTTCTTGAGTGTTTTATTTGCTTAAATTTATGTCATGCTTTGTACTGCTAGTTTGATTTGGTATATTGAAATAAGGGTACTGCAACATTTTTTATAGCACTATATAACAGAGTGTACTTTCTTAATTCATAGTGTATTAAAAATATAATTTTTGTTAGTTTTGGTCAAAGTTTAATTGTATTTATCATAACATTGTCTACGCAGAATCTATTTATGTTTCGCTTAATTCAACCAAATTATTTTTTTAAATTCTTATTTTAGTTTTGTTGTCGTACTTGGGCAATTACAAGATGTCATTATGCTAAATTTAGTGCATTTTCCATTTGAGAATTTGGGTTAATGCATTAATTTGTATGGTTTCGTAGTTTAAAAGAAATATTCAATGTCTAGGGAAGTTGGTGGCGTAAGAGATGAAATTACAATCGATGAGGACAATCAAGTGGTGTGTGAGAAAAAAAGGTACACATGTTAGGACTTGGGAAGATTGTTCATGCTAATATTCCAATTACATGTGACACCCCGACTAATTAAATACCGGGTATCTACTCCTTTATTCAAATTAATACAAAATGTTAAGTTGGTTCAGTTCATAGCATCACTGTCGAAAAACGTTTTAACAATTACTAGCCACATAATATTTAAAAAGTGAGTTGTCAATTTTTAATTATATCCGATTAACATGCAATAAGTATTTCATTATGAAATAATGATATCACAACCACATTATAGTCACATTACAATGATAGAGAAATATATGAATCTGGAGGAACACTCCTCGGAAATAATCCGAAATACTTAATAAAACTGAATACAGAGTCTGAATCACTAAATAATTACAACCCAAAATCTAAAATAAAACTGAGTAAGTAGGATGTCTCTAAAAGAAAAGGGGCAACATGCCCTACAGATGAGTAAATCTGAAATAGAGTCAAGATAGAAAGTGGAGGCGTCTACTATCGAGGTCCTGTAACTTCCACAGCAGCTACAGCACATCACCGGAATGTAACTCCTACGCTTGGTGTCCTTGTGGCTGGGCACCTAAAAAGGTTTTTACAAGAAAATAGATTGGAAAGCAAACGGGTCAGAGCCCGATTGTGAAAATAGTTTAAAATACAGCAAGTGTTTAATATCATTAAACAGTGAATATAAAATACATGATAGTGCGTGCACTCACATGAGTTCCTCACCTCTCAACTAAGTGTGCACTCCAACATACCCGTACCCATTCTAGTTATTCCACTAACTAACTAGTCTAATACAATATCTGAGTTTACTATACTATTCATAGTTTAAATTACCGGCATTTTAATATAAACATAGAGTTTACCTTCATTCCTCAGGATTAGTTGCAATAATTACTAAGAGTTTTCCCATTTTTTAAATCTACAAAAGATATTACATTAATTCACATTTGTACTTATATAAACAGTTCATTTCAGTATTCCAGTATATCATTCTCATCATAAATATACACTAATGTCTCCCCTAGAGTAAGCTGCGGTGCACACATACTCTGCTATCAAATCCCGGTACATCACGTACTTAAGGATCACGTATTTCGAATCTCTCACGAACCATTTTGATAAGTAACAATCAGACACAATAGAGGCGAACATAGTTCACATCACATGGGTCACACACATACCTATGCTCCCATGATCAGCAGACTTATTAACTCCATAATAAGTCATTCTCTGACCTATGTCCTCGGGGTACCAATCTAAATCCCTTCGTAGGCACAAAAAGATTAGATGGCCCTGATGGTACGCCAACCTCCCGTGATAGCAAGTATGGTAGGTATGTTATACACAGATAACCACATATACTAATCATTCACACATCTTAGATATCTTATAATATCAATAGAGGTATATTTTACATTCCCATATCGTCATTAAATGTTACACGTTTACAATTCCCGAATAATATACATTAAAAGTCGTCAACCCTTATCACGTCGTAATTTTAGGTACTTATTTCCTAACCCATAAATGTTATCCGATTTACTACAAAATTCTAATTTTTAATACCCAACGTACTCCAATCTCACATCGATACCCACTAGTCAACGAGGGAGGTTAACACTCAATTAAATAAGTCTACTGGAAGTTCGAAATAAAATCAGGCCTAAAAACGCCATTCTGTCAACTCGTTAGAAATCTCGTTCGAACGAGGTTGTTCGAACGAGTGTCATTCGAATGAAGTCTTCAAACGAACTCATTAAAAGGGATACAGTCATCTCGTTAGAAGCTCATTCGAATGAGGTCGTTCGAACAACCTGGGCAGGTTTTCTAACGAGATGGCAAAATACGCCCAGAAAATTTCCAACTCGTTTTTCTTCATTTTTCTCTTCTCTAATTCCATTCTAAGATCTTTCCGATAACGTTTTAATGTTTTTGAACTACTCTGAGTACTCCTATGTCGCTTCTTTGAAAATATTTTACTAAATCCGTTTATTAAAAATAAACTATTTAAGTAACTTCGAACAGTTTTTTGAAGAAACGCTTTTCTTAAAAACCAAAACTATTTGAACACAAATGTGTTTAATAAAACAGTATGTACGAGATCTATTAAAGATTTGACTAACACGTTTATAAAACAGTTTAAACAAACTTTAAACTCAGCACAACCAAGAATGAGATGAGAAGATGTAGGAAGATTAAGTTCACAATTTTTTACGTGGTAAAATCTCACCAATTGAGGAAACATCCACGACTCCCTCTACGGAGTAAAATTAAAAATCCACTAAAAAAAATTTACCAGTTACAAACTATATAACTAAAATGCATACAACTCAGACCTATATAAGTTTAGGAATGTACCCTCTGGTGTCCTTATAACTTCTCTGCAGTTCTGATTGTTGATGTTGTTCTCCCAGTTTGTTAACTTCTGATTTGTTCCAGCACTTTACGTCGACTCTTGTTCACAAGATCTTATTACCAACACTTTTCATGTGGTAGGGTGAAAGTGTTTGTGGAGGTGATCTCTAACACATGCATGCACACACACACTTATTTAGTACAAACAGTCCTAACAAATTACATATAAGGCTATATGCAGTGATTTTTCTTTTTCTCTCTTCTCACAAAACTTTAACCCTTTTTTACCTTTAAATCAATCCCAGAATCCACGGATATCTTGCTCAGAAGACGTATCAAGATCTTAATCAATCTCAGAGTTTTAAAAAGATTTTTGAGATTGAAAACCTCCAAGTGTGATTCCAAACTAGGTCAAAGGTTTAGTTTTAAGAGAACTAGAAACATAAAACATTTATTGTTGATTTCAAAGTTAAAAAATGATTTTCAGAAAAGAATCAACAATATATTTCCCAAGATGTGAAATAAACCGTGCAAATCTAAGTGTAATGTAACATGCAGAACATAGATCTGAAATTTCTATGAAGAAGAAAATAGATCTAAGTAAACAGTTTAAGTTGGGAACAAGATCTAACGAACAAGAGGTTACAGCAACAAAACCAACAACACAAATATCTCTCAAAAACTCAAGAACACTTAGGGTAGTGTTTTGGATATGTAGTAGTTTTAGAGGAGTGTTTGGTTTGAAAGAGGCTTGACGAACAAGGATTAGGGTTAGGGTTTCTAACTCTCTCTCTCTATCTGGTTTCTCTCTTCTCTCTCCTTTCTCTCTCCTCTCTAGTTTCTCTCTTCTCTCTCTTTTTTACTCTAAAAAATGAACTGGCCAAAAGTCTTAGACGATTGAGAGGAGGGTTCCTTTTATAGGACGAAGAGAAGGATCGAGAAGATGGTTCAAAAACAAGGGTCAGGATTGAGTCAAGATGGATTGACTTTGATCTAAGGGCTCACAGTACACGGTGATTAAAATTCACCTGATTGGTTCAAGAGGGATACACAGGGATTACCAAAGAAAGCATGCAGATCACTGATAAAGATTGATCCAACGGTTGTAAGCATACGCGATTATATACTCAGTAAAGAAACACAAAATGCACCAATCAGTAAGCAACAGGTGTTGATCAATTAGGCGATATAAAACGCGCGCCATAAAATAATTACAACCATACCCTGAATTCTCTGTCGCTTTTGGTTTCTACCCAAAGGAACTTTAAGCCAATAAACCCATTAAACCATAATTGTAGATTGAACCCACAAACTTTTAAAACTATGTTTTAATTAATAAAACCTTTATTAAAAAATGTTTATAAATCCCAAAAAATATTTAAAAATCAAATTTAGGGATTTAAACATACTCAACATATGTACACACATTAATATGCAATATGACATGTATAAGATGCATTCTACTGTGTGTGAGTGTTGGTAATTTGGTCTAGATCACTACAAGATAGATGAATGAAATAGCAAACCAATCTCTGAGGTTCTTTGGTTTCCAGGATAGACATAATTTTGTCACAATTTCCAAACTAGATGAACACTTATACAATATAGACTCAAGTGGGTCAAGAGTATAAGGGCTTCAATCTCCCCCTTTGGAAATATGAGACAAAATCTCTTTTGAGTCGTCTAAAACTCGTAAGGTAACAAAAATAAGAAAAACCTAATCCTATAAAGATTCTATGTACCCAAATCCTAGAAAACAAAAGTACATAACTCAACTATTTACAATTGAATACCCTATTACATCAGTTGAGAATAAATGTACAAAAACCTGCAATGAATCACTAAGATCAAGCTGTTTAGCATATATACAAATATTCATAGAGACTCAAATTTCTCACCCATTTTGTCTCAAATGGACAAAGGGAAAAAACTTGGATAAACAACAAAGATATTACTCAGCACAAACCATACCAATAGATTTACGCAAGGAAATGAATCTATTATAATCTAGAGGCTTGGTAAACATATCTGCGAGTTGCAAATCAGTAGGAAGATAATTGATTTCTAATTCCTTAGTTTTAACCAATTCGCGTATAAAGTGATGTCTTATTTTTATGTTCTTTTTTCGCGAGTGTTGAATAGGGTTTTTAGAAATATTAATCGCACTTTGATTATCACAATAGAGATGCAATTGGTTTTCTTGAATACCATAATCACTTAGCATTTGTTTAAGCCACAGTAATTGAGCACAACAGCTGCCAGCGGCTATGTATTCAGATTCAGCTGTTGAGAGTGATGTGCAATTTTATTTCTTACTACTCCATCCTACCAAGTTATTACCTATATAATAACATGCTCCTGACGTGCTTTTACTATCATCAGCACACCCAACCCAGTCAGCATCAGTGTACCCAATTATAGATCTTGGTGTGTCATTAGTGTACCAAAGTCTTAGATTCAGAGTGCCTTTTACATATTTAATGATACGTTTAACAGAATTCAGATGGCTCTCTTTAGGATTATTTTGATAACGAGCACATACACACACAGCATACATAATATCAGGACGCGAGGCAGTAAGATATAGTAAGGTTCCTATCATACTACGATATAGAGTAGGATCTACGGATTTTCCAGTTTCGTCTTTAGAAAGTTTTATCGTAGTACTCATGGGTGTTCTAGCATCTTTATCACTCTCAAGGACAAATTTCTTTACTATCTCTAAAGCGTACATAGATTGCGAGACAAATAATCCTTCTGAATTTTGTTTGACTTGAAGACCTAAGAAGAAATGCAACTCCCCCATAAGAGACATTTGAAATTCCTTATGCATAATTTCAGAGAAGGATTTTACTTCTAAAGGAGAAGTTGATCCAAAGATAATATCATTAACATAAACTTGAGCAATAATGATGTGTTTGTCAAAATGTTTGACAAAAAGGGTTACATCATTTCCACCTCTTTTGAAACCTTTATCTAAGAGGAAACTGGAAAGATGCTCATACCAAGCTCTAGGAGCTTGTTTAAGGCCATACAAAGCCTTTTTAAGACGAAATACACGATTTGGATATTGAGGGTCAATGAACCCTTTAGGTTGTTCTACAAAGGTCTCTTCAGTCAATATTCCATTAAGGAATGCAGATTTGACATCCATTTAGTAAAGTGTAAAATGCATGTGGCAAGCTATAGCAAAGAGCAGACGAACAGATCCTGAACGAGTAACAGGAGCAAAAGTCTCGTTAAAATCTATTCCTTCAATTTGAGAGTATCCTTGAGCAACTAATCTAACTTTATTTCTAATTATTATCCCACTTTCATCAGATTAATTTTTAAGAATCCAACGTGTGCCAATAACCTTTTTGTGATCAGGCCTAGGTACAAGATACCAGACATCGTGAATGACAAATTGAAAAAGTTCTTCCAGCATAGAAGAAATCCAGTGAGAGTAATTCAATGCCTCATTTACATTCTTTGGTTCAACTAGGGAAACAAAACATGCATAATGTGCATAATTTCTTAATTGGGATCTTGTACGCACTGGCTCACTAGAGTTACCAACTACGTTATTTATGGGATGATCTTTAGAAACCCAGTTATGGAACTTCAGGTATCTCAATTGGTAATGAATGATCTATTTTAGAAGCGTCATTTTCTAAAATGTTTGTAGGCTCTTCCTCAATAGTTGATTCACCAGTCTTGTTCTCTACAGTAGTGTCACTCATAATTACATTTATGGATTCCATTAAGGTTTTAGTGCGAAGATTATACACTCGATAGGCTCTACTGTTAGGCGAGTATCCTAGAAAAATAGCTTTATATCCCCGACTCTCAAATTTAGACAAGTGTTCCCTATCTTTGCAAACATAACAAGTGCTACCAAAGGTTCTAAGGTACTTAAGATTAGGCTTTTTATTATACCAAAGTTCGTAAGGAGTCTGTTTGGAATTCTTTCTAAGATAGACCCTATTTATGATGTGACACGCAGTACGAATAGATTCTACCCAAAAGTATTTAGGCAAATTTTTGGCATGTAGCATAACACGTGCCATCTCTTGAAGGGTACGATTCTTTCTCTCAAAAATTCCATTTTGTTGAGGAACCTTAGGAGAACTAAACTCATGTTTGTAACCATTATAGTCATAATACTCTATTTTACGAGTATCTTTGAATTCTCCTCCTATGTCACTACGAATTCTATTTACTTGAGTGTCCTTTTCATTTTCAATCTGAAGAAGTATTTTTAGGAAAGTTTGAAAAGTGTCAGACTTTTGTTTTAAAAAGGCTACCCAAGTAAATCTGGTGAAGTCATCAACCATAACTAAAATATATCTGTGTCCACAGAGACTAACAGTTTGGGAGGGACCCATTAGGTCCATATGGATGAGCTCCAAGGGACTAGAGGTAAGAATAGCATTAACTTTCTTATGAGGTGCCTTAGCAATTTTACCTTCCTGGTAGGAACCACAGATAATGTTAGGAATGGGTTTGATTTTAGGAACTCCTCTAACTATTTCCTGAGAGGTTAGTCTACTAAGATTATCGTAATTTATATGACCCATTGTGTTATGCCATATCTCGTTGTCATCCATTCTGATAACATTACAGGTTTCAGAATTGTTCAGGACAGTATAGCAATTGTCAGGAGTCCTGAATCCTGTAATTATGCATTCACCTTTTTCATTTAAAATTTTGCAATTGTTCTTTGAAAAGGTAACAGTATGATCTGAGTCACAAAATTGCGAGATACTAAGTAGATTGGCCTTAAGACCTTTAACTAGAAGGACATTTTCAAGAACAGGAAGTCCATCTTCTTGGAGAGATCCTTTGCCTATGATTTGAGATGATACTCCATCACCAAAAATGACTTTTCCACCAACGAAGCTGGTTTTGTTCAAAAGTTTAGTATCATCCCCAGTCATGTGCTTAGAACATCCAGAGTCTAAATACCAACCAGATGATGTGTGCTCAGCTTTTAAAGCAGTAACAACAATGTTACACTTCATCTGGGGTAATAGATCATCTTTTCTAACCCAAATTGCTCTAGTTTTCATTTTGTGCCTATTAGCTCTCAATTGATAAAATTTGCGAGCATTCGATTTTTGTTGAAAAATGTTTTGCGCATTATTTTGAATTTTATGAAAGACTTGAGCATTTGGTTTATGAAGATTTTTAGGCATCCTTCTAGGGAATGTTCTTTTAGGTTTGATCTTTCTCTTCCTATAATTAGAGTTTTTGTCACGTTATCTAGGAAGTATGTAATTGTTGCGGCTACTCCTAGAATAGTTAAAATTCTAATAGATAGGAGGATTACAGACAGGTTTAACAAGTCTCCTAGCATAGCAACCATCAAAAGAGTGACCATATATATCGCAGTAGGAGCAATAAAGATTGCTCAAAATTGGGGTCTCCTTAGGAAAGTCTCTAAACAAAGGTTTTGAGGAATTTTGAGGTTGAACTCTATTCCTAGGTAGTACAGGTTTGAATGTGGATTCACTCTTCCTAATAGAGGGGCAGACGAATTTAGCCTTAGGTGAACTTACACGTTTAGAGCAACTTGATTCCCCAATGTTAAAATTTTGATGTTTTGAATCAAACTCAGTTTTTAGGGAATGAAAATCTGGGCATGTTTCAATAGGTCTTTTACCTCCTGACACAAACTTGATAGGTTCAAACAATTTTGTTTGTGACTTCAAATTGGGGCAAAATCCTATTACAGTTCGATCATCAGAATTGGTTTTAGAATTAGCAACAAGTTCATCAAAACAGTTTGAATTATTTTCAAATTTTGTAATTTTTTTGAAAACAGTTGTTGTCTTTTCTTTGGTTTGTTCCAATTCTAACAATGTCCCTTTATATTTTTTCTCCAGAGTTTCATTTGTTTCAGAAAAATCTTTGAGTTTTTTATCAAACATTTTAATTTTACTTTCATGAGTTAAGCATTGGGTAGTATACTTTTCAGCATTCAGTTTGATCATCAGACTTAGATCATCCAACTTTTTGGTAAGATCTTTCACAATTTTTTCTAGTCTAGTGCTTTTCTTGAGAGTTTTAGCATAAAGCGTGTGAATATCTAGGAGGTCTTCATTGTCCTAGTCACTAAGTGTAGTGTGTGAAGTGACCCCTAAAGCTTCATTCCTTGAACTCACACACCCATTGACATCGTCATTATTGCTTTCCCTTTGACTCACACACCCCGAAGAAGAGATAGCAATATTCTCAGTAATCAAAGCATCTAAACCAGTAACAGCAATATTCGAAACATCAGACATAGAATTACTAGATTCATCCTCACTAACAAGCATATGCATATCATCATGATAGATAATCTTGGCAAAGAAAGACATGCAAGGGTCAAAAACATCAGATGACTCAGGTTCCTCATTTTTAGAGTCACTTGAATCATCCCATGTTTTGCAAATTTTGGATCTAGTGTGTTTGTTTTGAGTGTTCGAGTTAACTCTACAGTCTTGTGCAATGTGTCCTAGTTTACCACATCTATAGCATTCAGTCTTCTTAAGGTCTCTGTTAGGTCTAATGTGAGAGTCCTTATAATTTTTGTCATGGCTTTTCTCATGAGTTCTGTGATTAAAGGAAGTTGGATAATTTGACTTGCCTTGTTTATTTACCATGTTGTTTCTAAACTTAATGATTTTCTTAAACTGTTTTGACATTAAGGCAATCTAATTGTCCAAGCTCTCTATATTTCATTCCTCATCAGAGTCATCATTGGAAGTATTAAACTCAAGCTTAATCAATTTAGAAGAGAAGCTTAGATTGGAACTAATCTGTTTCCTATGGGACTGGGTCAATTGTTTCTTAAATTCCAGTTCCATTTCCACAATTCTTAACTTACTACTGAGTAGTTCAGGAGTGAGATTAATATCACACATTTCCTCGATAGCATATATTTTGTTATCAAATTTCTGTGGTAATGATCTCAGAATTTTAGATACAATTTCTTATCTGTCATAAGTTATCCCATTAGCATGTAGTTTTGTCACAATATCAGTTAGGTTCATATAGAAGTCATCAAATGACTCAGTCTCAGACATAATTAAGGAATTATACAGTTGAATGAGCATTTGAGTTTTAGCATCCTTAACTCTAGTGTCACCTTCATGAGCAGTAACCAAAGTGTCCCAAGCTTCCTTAGAAGTGGTACAAGATGAGATTCTTTTGAACTCATGTTCATTTATGGACATAAATATGGCATTCTTTCCTTTGTTATTATTTCGAGAAACTTGTTTCTCTTCTTGAGTGAACTCATGTAATACTTTCTTAACCCTCTCATTACTTCCTTCAGTACCTGGTTTTGTAGGAAACGTGTAACCATTTTCAACAATGTCCCAGACATCATCTCCTAGAGTTCCTTGAATGAAAGCAATCATTCTTACTTTCCAGTAAGCAAAATTGGTTCCATCAAAGATACGAGGTCTAGTCAAGTTACCAAATCTTTCATTTTTCTCGTCCATATTTGATTTTCAGAAAACAATTTCAGAAACACATCATCTCTTTAAAAGAATTTTACCAAGCTCTGATACCAATTGAAAATCTGTTACTAAAGCCGTTTATTAAAAATAAACTATTTAAGTAACTCCGAACAGTTTTTTGAAGAAACTCTTTTCTTAAAAACCAAAACTATTTGAACACAAGATGTGTTTAATAAAACAGTATGTACGAGATCTATTCAAGATTTGACTAATAAGTTTATTAAACATTTTAAACAACTTTAAACTCAGCACAACCAAGAATGAGATGAAAAAATGTAGGAAGATTAAGTTCATGATTTTTTACGTGGTAAAACCTCACCAACTGAGGAAACATCCACGACTCCCTCTATGGAGTAAAATAAAAAATCCACTAAAACAAATTTACCAGTTACAAACTATATAACTAACATGCATACTACTCAGACCTATATAAGTTTAGGAATGTATCCTCTGGTGTCCTTATAACTTTTTTGCAGTTCTGATTGTTGATGTTGTTCTCCCAGTTTGTTAACTTCTAATTTGTTCTAGCACTTTACGTCGACTCTTGTTCACAAGATCTTATCACCAACACTTTTCGTGTGTTAGGGTGAAAGTTTTTGTGGAGGTTCTCTCTAACACATGCATGCACACACACACACACTTAGTTAGTACAAACAGTCCTAACAAATTACATAGAAGGCTATATGCAGTGATTTTTCTTTTTCTCTCTTTTCACAAAACTTTAACCCTTTTTTACCTTTAAATCAATCCCAGAATCCACGGATATCTTGCTCAGAAGACGTATCAAGATCTTTATCAATCTCAGAGTTTTGAAAAGATTTTTGAGATTGAAAACCTCCAAGTGTGATTCCAAACTAGGTCAAACATTTAGTTTTGAGATAACTAAAAACATAAAACATTTATTGTTGATTTCAAAGTTAAAAAACGATTTTCAGAAAAGAATCAACAATATATTTCCCAAGATGTGAAATAAATCGTGCAAATCTAAGTGTAATGTAACATGCAGAACATAGATATGAAATTTCTATGAAGAAGAAAATAGATCTAAGTAAACAGTTTAAGTTAGGAACAAGATCTAACGAACAAGAGGTTACAGCAACAAAACCAACAAACTCTCTCTCTCTCTCTGGTTTCTCTCTTCTCTCTCCTTTCTCTCTCCTCTCTAGTTTCTCTCTTCTCTCTCTTTTTTACTCTAAGAAATGAACTGGCCAAAAGTCTTAGACGATTGAGAGGAGGGTTCCTTTTATAGGATGAAGAGAAGGATCGAGAAGATGGTTCAAAAACAAGGGTCAGGATTGAGTCAAGCTGGATTGACTTTGATCCAAGGGCTCACAGTACGCGGTGATTAAAATTCACCTGATTGGTTCAAGAGGGGTACACATGGATTACCAAAGAAAGCATGCAGATCGCTGATAAGGATTGATCCAACGGTTGTAAGCATACGTGATTATATACTCAGTAAAGAAACACAAAATGCACCAATCAGCAAGCAACAGGTGTTGATCAATTAGGCGATATAAAATGCGCGTCATAAAATAATTACAACCATACCCTGAATTCTCTGCTGCTTTTTGTTTCTACCCAAAGCAACATTAAGCCAATAAACCCATTAAACCATAATTGTAGATTGAACCCACAAACTTTTAAAACTAAGTTTTAATTAATAAAACGTTTATTAAAAAATGTTTATAAAATCCCCAAAAATATTTAAAAATCACATTCAGGGATTTAAACATACTCAACATATGTACACACATTAATATGCAATATGGCATATATATGATGCATTCTACTGTGTATGAGTGGTGGTAATTTTGTCTAGATCACTACAAGATAGATGAATGAAATAGCAAACCAATCTCTGAGGTTCTTTGGTTTCTAGGATAGACATAATTTTGTCACAATTTCCAAACTAGATGAACACTTATACAATATAGACTCAAGTGAGTCAAGAGTATAAGGGATTCATTCTTAACATATTTTTGGTGTCAAATCCTCCTAATCAACATGCAATTATCATAAATCCCCAAATTTTACCCCAAACCCTATGAACGTGAACACATAATTTTATTTTACCTGAATACTCGTCATAAATCCATTTTTAAATCATCCATGTTAAGTTTTAAGGTACCAATTTCATCCAAAATCATTCTACATTCAATTCCTAACTAAAATTAAGAGTTTCTACAACAATCCCATTGGGTTTTCACCAAAACTTTCAAAGCATAAGGTTTCTACACTAAACATGGAGGAAATATTCATTGCAATTAATGAAATCAAATCACTTGCCTTAAATCCGATGTTCTGATTCGTTGTTAATGATCAAGGTTGCCTCTCTCTCTTCTTTCCGGTCACAATTTCCTTTCAAAATGCTTGTGATGGAAGATGGTTTGGTTTGGAAACTCCTTTACCCTCTTTCTAACTTCTCTCAAAAACTCTGTAGCCCAGTCTCTTGCCTTTTGCTAGTAATGGAATTAGTGGCCTCTTTAAAAATATAAAAATAAACTCTAAAATTCGTGAGTTTTAATTCCTCAATTTTTAAAATTACCAAAATATCCTTCTAGGTTGTCGGTTTGGCCTAAAAATGCCCCGGGACCCAAACTAAACCCCCGGCTAGTATTTTCTGACTATTTCGACCCTTCCAGACGCGTTGGCCCACTCAAAATGATCATTCGATTGATCAAAATATAATTTCCTTTTTAATTTAAATAAATTCATTTCTAACGCGACTGACATGCGCATTCCAACTAAATTTTCCAAATTGTCGTATTTCTGTCTCTTGAAAATTTTAATATTTTCAATACTCATATATTACCATATATACTCCGAAATATTCAATTTTAACATCATAATCAAATACCAACTCACATCTCGCTAGTATTTATATCCGGATTAATTCCCAATTAATTCTCATTTAATTCAATTAATCCCTTAAATACAAAACAGATTAATTCCCAATTAATTATCATTTAATTCAATTAATCCCTTAAATACAAATCAATAAAATTAAGGGCTATTACATACTTCCCCCTAATAACAGAATTTCATCCCGAAATTCGGAACTAATGAATACCTGGTAAAAATAGCTCTGGATAACATTCGCGCATCTCATCCTCACGCTCCCATGTGGACTCCTCGGCATTATGATGCCGCCATTGCACGCGTGCTAATGGTACTATCTTCGACCTCAGTTTCCTTTCGCTGTGGTCCAGAATAGCAATCGACCCCTCCTCGTAGGAACTATCAAGCTGAAGATCGATGTCCTCTAAAGCAATGTGAGTATGGGCCAAGTCGTCCCTAAGATATTTCCTTAGCGAGGAAATATGGAACACATCATGAATCCTATGCAAGTGCTCAGGTAACCCAAGCCTATACGCAACTGGCCCAATCCTCTCGATGATAGGAAATGACCCCAGATATCTTTGTGCCAGTTTCCCCTTCTTCCCAAAATGCATAATCCCCTTCATAGGAGAACCTCTGAGTAATACCTGGTCCCCCACCTTGAATTCTCTGAAGAACCTCTTGGCATCATCATAGCTCTTCTGCCGGTCCTGAGCTACCAAAATACGGCTCTGTATCATTTCTATCCTTGCCGACGTGTCCTGAATCACTTCCAGCCCAAAGAGATTGTTAGCCCCCACCTCTAACCAACATGCTGGGGAACGACAAGGTCTACTATACAACGCCTTGAATGGAGCCATGTCAATGGTGAAATGGTAGGAGTTATTAGAAGAAAACTCCACCAGTGGAAGGTAATGCTCCCAAAAACCTCCAAAGTCTAGGATGCACATACGCAACATGTCCTCCAACATCTGATTTGTCCGCTCTGTTTGCCCATCAGTCTGCGGGTGATATGTCGTACTCAGCCGCAACTCCGTACCCATTGCCTCCTGGAAACTCTCCTAAAATTGTGAAACAATTATCTTGTCTCGGTCAGACACGATATTTAAAGGCACCCCATGAAGTCTCACTATCTCTTCAATGAAAATCTGGGCATACTGTCTCGTAGTGTAGTCTGTCCTCACGGATAGAAAATGAGCAACCTTGTTTAACCTATCCGCAATTACCCATATGGAGTCGTGACCCCTCTGTGATGTAGGTAACCTCGTGATAAAGTCCATGGATATGCTCTCCCATATCCACATCAGAACCTCTAACGGTTGTAGAAGTCCTGTCGGTTTCTGATGGTCCACCTTTACTAGCTGACAAGTGGCTCATTTAGAAATGAACATGGCAATATCTCTCTTCATCCCGCTCCACCAATACTGTCGTATCATGTCTTGGTACATCTTATTCCCACCAGGGTGTACCGTGAACCGTTCGACTCAGACATTACCTTGTGTCGTAAGTCTTCCCCTTTCGAAACGACTAGTCTCCCATTAAAGCGTAATCCCCCATATGAACTACGGATCTCAGTCGGTGTCGTGGGCTGTCCCCACTCCCTCACCGCGTATAAATTCCCCAAATCAACAGATATCCCCCGATCTAAAATGATATGCCCTAAAAACTGAACCTCCTTCAGCCAAAACCCACATTTCTCGTACTTTGAATAAAGCTCGTTCTGACGCAGCGTCTGCAAAACCTGCCTCAAATGTTCAGCATGTTCCTCCTCTATCTGGGAGCAAACTAGAATGTCATCAATGAAGACAATGACGAACTAGTCTAGGAACTCTTTGAATACCCTATTCATCAAATCCATAAACATGGCTGGGGCATTAGTCAAGCCAAAAGGCATAACCTGAAACTCATAGGAACCATATCTCATCAAGAAAGCACTCTTCGAGACGTCTTGTTCCCTGATATGCAAATGATGTTATCCCGATCGCAAGTCAATCTTTGAGAATAAGGAAGATCCTCTCAACTGGTCGAATAAGTCATCGATTCGGGGCAACAGATACTTATTCCATATGGTGACTTTATTAAACTCCCGGTAATCTACACACAACCTCAACTATCCATCCCTCTTCTTTACGAACAACACAGGGGAACCCCACGACGAAGTACTCCTTCGGATAAATCCCTGGCCCAACAACTACTTTATTTGATCCCTTAACTCTCTCATCTCTATTGGAGCCATACGGTAAGGTGCGCGGGCAATTGGCCAAGTTCCTGGCGTCAAATCGACAACAAAATCTATCTCTCTACTAGGAGGTAATCTAGGTATATCCTAGAATACATCAACAAACTCCCTAAAAACTGGAATCGAATCGAGTGGTAATACCATTTCCTTAGAGTTCTCCTCCTCTATATAGTACAAGTGAGTGGAAGATCCTCCCTCAGGGTGAGGCATCGCTACTAAAAACATCTCCTGCCCAGGTATGGAAAAAATGATACTCCTACTGAAACAATCAATCATGGCTCGATATGCAATTAGCCAATCCATACCAACAATCGCATCGTACTCAGTCATCTCTAATACTAACATATCAGCATGTAAGGTTAATCTCCCGATCACTACACACACACCTCTACAAATAAAAGAAATCACAGAACCCCTACTCAACGGTGAATCTACGCAAGTAATCGTTCTCTCTACAGTGCCTAACAACCCCAAAGTGCATGCAAATATCGTGGCAATGAAACAGTGTGTGGTCCCCGTATCAAATAAAATATGCCCCATAGTCCACTAAATAGAGAACATACCCTTAATAGCAGGTGGATCCTGTGGGACTGCGGCCTACTGGAGTTGATAAACTCGCCCGAACTGAAGTTGTCCCTACTGGACTGGGACGGCTGGAATGGGTGGCAAAGCTGGCATCTGTGGTGGTGCTGGGAGGGCGGCGGGAAATATAGGTCTCTTGGGCTCGTGTCGAGCACCCTTCTGCTGCTGTTGTGGGGCTCTGCCCCTATCAGGACACTCCTGGAATTTGTGGGCAATTTTTCCATAAGTGAAACATTTCCCCAAAAAATTTCACCCTCTCGGACCCTGCTGCTCACGGCCCTGGTGACCTTTGCCATTCCTCCCCTGGTCGTGCTGGCCCTGATGAAATTATTAATGTTGACCATGCTGGCCCTGCTGACCCTGATGGCTGTGCTGACCCTGCTGGCCCTGACGAAAACCTCCCTGACCATTTCTGAAACCCCCAGATCTAAACCTCTTAAAATCCCCCTACTGGGAACCCTAATCACCCTGCCTGTGGTGACCCTGAGCAGATTGTGCCCCGCTGGCACCATCCCCACTGTCTAGCCCTGATGGATGGACTCTCTTGATCGCTTACCCTCTGACAAGTGAAAGAGGTGGTCCTGGCAGTGAAGCAGTGTTGTGTTAACCATCAGAATAAGTGGCCAATGAGAGATTACCCAATAAGTGATGACGGATCCTCCAGTTCAACCCATCCATAAACTTTTGAATCTTTTTCTCCTTGGTCGGAATCTCATCGGGAACGATGTTCAAGAGATTAGTGAATTCGGCCTCATACTCGTCCACGGTCTTCCCCTCCTTCTTGAGGTTCATTAGCTTCCTCCTCATTTCGGTGTGAATGGCTGATGGAAAAGACTTGCGGTTGAACTGCACCGAGAACTCCTGAATAGAAAGGACATCGCTCTCCTCTGTGGTGGTAATGGACTCCCACCACTGCAACGCTAATCCCTACAGCTTAAAAGTAGCCAGTATCTGTTTCTGTACATCCGTGCACTCAGACATCCTGAAGTGCCATTGGATGTCCTTCTTCCACTGACTGGACACAATGACATCGGAGCTACCTACAAACTTCAGAGGGTGTGCTTTCTAAAAAGCATCACGAACACGTTCCCAAGTAGACGGGAATGCATGAGCCTATACAGGCACTACTATCGGCTCCTGGGGTGGTGCCTGCTGCACAACTGCGAGGGCGGCATTTACCGCTTAAGCTACAATAGCGGCAACCTCTACGGCATTCAAGGAGACCTAGACTGGTGCAGGCTGTGGCTCGGGTTGAGCATCCCTAGGAACTCGCTATGCACATTGTGGAGGCATCTTAAATGAGAGTAAAGTCTTATAAGTTCGCAGTTATTATCTCAAAATAGCTGAAGAGCGAAATATACACAAAAGAATACAACAATCCTAAAATATAGGGCTCTATATCAAAGAAAGCTACGCGGAAACATAACAAGCCGTACAGATCCTAAGGACACTAGAACCTGATGCTCTGATACCACCTGTGACACCCCGACTAATTAAATACCGGGTAGCTACTCCTTTATTCAAATTAATACAAAATGTCAAGTTGGTTCAGTTCATAACATCACTGTCAAAAAACGTTTTAACAATTACTAGCCACCTAATATTTAAAAAGTGATTTGTCAATTTTTAATTATATACGATTAACATGCAATAAGTATTTCATTATGAAATAATGATATCACAACCACATTATAGTCACATTACAATGATAGAGAAATATATGAATCTGGAGGAACACTCCTTTGAAATAATCTGAAATACTGAATAAAACTGAATACAGAGTCTGAATCACTAAATAATTACAACCCAAAATGTGAAATAAAACTGAGTAAGTATGATGTCTCTAAAAGAAAAGGGGCAACATGACCTACAGATGAGTAAATCTGAAATAGATTCAAGATAGAAAGTGGAGGCGTCTACTATCGAGGTCCTGTAACTTCCACAGCAGCTACAGCACGTCACCGGAATGTAACTCCTACGCTAGGTGTCCTTGTGGGTGGGCACCTAAAAAGGTTTTTAGAAGAAAATATATTTGAAAGAAAACGGGTCAGAGCCCGATTGTGAAAACAGTTTAAAATATAACAAGTGTTTAATATCATTAAACAGTGAATATAAAATACATGATAGTACGTGCACTCACATGAGTTCCTCACCTCTCAACTAAGTGTGCACTCCTACGTACCCGTACCCATTCTAGTTATTCCATTAACTAACTAATCTAATACAATATCTGAGTTTACTATACTATCCGTAGTTTAAATTATCGGCATTTTAATATAAACATAGAGTTTTACCATCATTCCTCAGGATTAGTAGCAATAATTACTAAGAGTTTTCCCAATTTTCACTCTACAAAAGATGTTACATTAATTCACATTTGTACTTATATAAACAGTTCATTTCAGTATTCGAGTATATCATTCTCATCATAAATATACACTAATGGCACCCCTAGACTAAGCTGCGGTGCACACATACTCTACTAAACAAATCCCGGTACATCACGTACATAAGGATCACGTATTCCAAATCTCTCAGGAACTGTTTTGATAAGTAACAATCACACACAATAAAGGCGAACATAGTTCACATCACATGGGTCACGCACATACCTACGCTCCCATGATCACCAGACTTATTAACTCCGCAATAAGTCATTCTCTAGCCTATGTCCTCGAGGTACCAATCTAAATCCCCCCTTGGCACACAAAGATTAGATGGCCCTGATCGTACGCCAACATCCCGTGATAGAAAGTATGGTAGGTATGTTATACACAGATAACCACATATACTAAGCCTTCACACATTTTAGATATCTTATAATATCAATAAAGGTATACTTTACATTCACATACCGTCATTAAATGTTACATGTTTACAATTCCCAAATAATATACATTAAAAGTTGTCAACCGTTCTCACGTCGTAATTTTAGGTACTTATTTCCCAACCCATAAATGTGATCCGGTTTACAACAAAATTCTGATTTTTAATCCCCAACGTACTCCAATCTCACAACTATACCCACTAGCCAACAAGGGAGGTTAACACTCAAATAAATAAGTCTACTGGAAGTTCGAAATAAATCAGGTCAAAAAAGGCCATTCTGTCAACTCATTAGAAATCTCGTTCAAACGAGGTTGTTCGAACGAGTGTCATTCGAACGAGTGTTGTTTGAACGAACTCGTTAGAAGGGATACTGTCATCTTGTTAGAAGCTCGTTCGAACGAGTTCGTTCGAACGACCTGGGCTGGTCTTCTAACGAGATGGCAGAATACGCCCATAAATTTTCCAACTCGTTTTTCTTCATTTTTCTCTTCTCTAATTCCATTCTAAGATCCTCCCAATAACGTTTTAATGTTTTTAAACTACTCTGAGTACTCCTAGGTCACTTCTTAACATATTTTTGGGGTCAAATCCTCCTAATCAACATGCAATTATCATAAATCCCCAAATTTTACGCCAAACCCTATGAACATGAACACATAATTTTATTGTACCTAAATACTCGTCATAAATCCATTTTTAAATCATCCAAGTTAAGTTTTAGGGTACCAATTTCGTCCAAAATCATTCTACATGCAATTTCTAACCAAAATTAAGAGTTTCTACAACAATCCCATTGGGTTTTCTCCAAAACTTTCAAAGCATAAGGTTTCTACACTAAACATGGAGGAAATATTCATTGCAATTAATGACATCAAATCACTTGCCTTAAATCCGATGCTCTGATTCGTTGTTGATGATCAAGGTTGGCTCTCTCTCTTCTTTCCAGTCACAATTTCCTTTCAAAATGTTGGTTATGGAAGATGGTTTTGTTTGGAAACTCCTTTACCCTCTTTCTAACTTCTCTCAAAACCTCCATAGCCCACTCTCTTGCCTTTTGCCGGTAATGGCCTTAGTGGCCTCTTTAAAAATATAAAAATAAACTCTAAAATTCGTGGGGTTTTAATTCCTCAATTTTTAAAATTACCAAAATACCCTTCTAGGTTGTCGGCTTGGCCTAAAAATGCACTAGGACCCAAACTAAACCCCCGGCTAGTGTTTTCTCACTATTTTGACCCTTCCGGACGCGTTGGCGCTCTCAAAATGATCATTCGGTTGATAAAAATCTAATTTACCTTTTAATTTAAATAAATTCATTCCTGACACGACTGACATGCGCGTTCCAACTAAATTTCCCAAATTGTCGTATTTCTGTCTCTTAACAATTTAAATATTTTCAATACTCATATATTACCATATATACTCAGAAATATTCAATTTTAACATCATAATCAAATACCAACTCACATCTCGCTAGTATTTATATCCGTATTAATTCCCAATTAATTCTCATTTAATTCAATTAATCCCTTAAATGCAAATCAGATTAATTCCCCATTAATTCTCATTTAATTCAATTAATCCCTTAAATACAAATCTATAAAATTACGGGGTATTACATTACATAAGGTGATTGGTGTAAAGTTCTTGTCAACTATAAAAATGATGTTGGACTGAGATACGAGTATAACATCACTAATATACCTATTTATTTGTTCTTTATCTTTATGAATTATCTCATATTCTAAAAGATAACTAATGGTTCTTTATACCAGACAATATTTGATCTTCCATCGTCTCATAAGCAACAATGATTCAAAAATATGGGCTCAAAGTACAAGTCATGGAAGTCCATTTTAAGGAGTTTATATTACATGAAGTATACAACGAATGAAGAAAAGTTTAAAAATGTACCTCCATATGTTAAGTCAAAGCAGTGAATGGAGTTCGTGGAGAATGAGGGTATGGAAGTTTCCATAAAGAAAAAGGAATTAGGAAAATATAATATATCCAAAATTGAATCTTCTCACACTAATGGGTACCAATCAGGCCCAATTTTGGTACAGACTTATAAGTACACCTTTTTTTTCAAACTTGGTATTTTTTCTCGATGAATTATATATTTTCTAATTGGTGAATTGTATATTTATAGAAAAATAAAAAGTTCAAAAGGCCAAATTCCAACTCTAATTCCACCAATGAAACTCCAACTCTAACCCTAATGCCAATATTACACGATTTGATGTGTGGATTGCCTCCCACTCGAGGAAAAATGGGAAAATCCTTGACATCATTACTTTATGCATGGTAAGTGTTTGCAAACAATAATGATATGATAATATACAATATATGATTACCTATGTTTAATAATTTGCTAATATTTTTGTTACATAATGTATTACAGGAGAAGGTGAAAGAAAAGAATTCCTTGATATACATAAGTATGACCTCGTCTAGACGAGACTCAACCTAGGAGCATGCTTCCTCACAGCTTATCTCAGACTCATCCTCATATGGGACCATATCATAATGGTCTAGTTCAAACTGTCTCAGCCTCAGATAGACACTATCGAGAACATCCATGATTGCTTATAAAGCTACTACTAGACTTGGGCCATGGCACCGTCATGTCAATGACTTATTATGTGTCATCCCCATGCATCATCAATAAGACGAGATCAGCCATACCATTTGGGAATCAAGTATCACCCTCGGTATCGTCTACGTGGAAGGCTACCTCATCAGTCTGGGCCAACTGAGACCTCATAATGTTGAGGTTAACAACACGTGTGGTATATGTAATCTAGGCACCAATGGAACATATGGACAACACTATTATAACAAATCATCCCCATGTCAGGGGAATATTCTGTCATTATGTAATGCACATGTACTATATAGTTGTTTCTCTCTCATTGGGTCACTGATCTCATGCACACTGGTTGCATGCTAGAGGGTGACACTGCACACCCCCAACACTATAAAAGGATAGTCCATCATCTTCTCAAAGGATCGAGAATTATAAACCCTATTATTATTATGTCAGATTACCATTGTAGACAGACAAAGATCCTATAAATACTTTAATGGATTTTAGCCTCATATTATAGTGCAAACACTAATCATTTCAATAGTGGATGTAGGCCATGGTCGAACCACTTATATATGTGTCTTCTCTTTGTCTCTTATCCCTTCTTCTCATCATATATCTCTTATATTGTTTCTTTATTCCTCCATGGTTACACAATGCTAGAAGCTTAAGTTGATCACTAAATTGAGGTGCTGATATTACATCTCATCATTTTTGGCACCGTCTATGGGAAGAGATTATTTTTTTCTTCTTCTTCTTTCTTGAACATTACTCCTTACCTTTGGTGGTGATCCAATTCCACCGCCACTGGAGATGAATCATCACTGAAAGAGCTCGAGTTGTGGTTGTCAAGCTTTATCTAAATCAAGTCATTTATATTTTCCGTGTTATTCCATCTCTTTTATCTTTACTTTGGATTCATATCACCTAAAATGGCCACTGACCCGCCGTATAATACCGGGGCTGGCTCCTGCCAATCACTTCAATAGTAAAAAATGGATGATGTGGCGATATAGCTGAGATCCCTGGTGGCTAGATAGTAACAAATGCAATAGCAGTTTGTGGCCTTCAGTCAAAGCGTGATAGGTAGGATTCCTAATGATCCAACGACGGATATCATAACTCTGATGGCCAGAGAGGTGGCGGACACAGCGATAGGAGGACAACCCCCAACGCTAATCAAGTAAGAACAACACCATCACAAGCGGAGGGATATTGTCGATCCATGCCATCTCCGCCTAAGAAAAAAGACTTAATGTTGCCCATATGACCAAGACTTTGGTGATAAAGACTACTATGAGAGGTATGAAATTCAAGGAGACACCTACCTCCTTAGAGGAACCCTAACATAAACCTACCAATTTAAGAGCATCCAGCACACTCCCAGTACCTGACAGAGAGCCTCGACATTTGACAGGCTGAGCAAAGGGTCAGTTTTTGATTATTTCGGCCCAAAAGATGAACCAGGACGAGACCATCACTCCCGCTCTCATAGTGTTGGTGACATGAGGAGAAATGGTCATCACGAAGATGAAAGATTGAGACAGGATTAATAAAGGGAGGATCACAGGGAAGTCAACACTTGATAGAGAAATGTCGATTGAGAGTCATCCCCTAAGGCAGTTGTGATAGAACGGGCTAGGGATAATGTAGTGTTAGAAGAGAAACATTGGAACAGTTCCATATAGAGAGTAAAATATAAGATTGGTAATTTAATAAAAAGTTGAGACCCAAAATACCAAAGGTACATGAAGGGGTCACCATATGTGCCAAAGATTGTCAATTACCCAACCCTTGCCAAGTTCAAACCATAACACTAAGGTATGATGAGAGCATAAGTGATATGCATCACATTAAAATGTACCATTCGATTGTCAACATTTATTCAACACCTGATGAGATGAGGTGTTCTAATACCCTCACAAGTACAATGTATGTATGGTAAAATGACCTGTCAAGAGGCATTATAAAAAAATTTAAACAATTAGCAAAGATATTTATCCATAAATTTTTCTTCGGCATGAAGCCACCAAAATGTGCGACACACCTAGAGGATGAATGATGATAAATTTTATACTTACACACTATTGACTATAAGCTCAAATTTGATATTAAATTAGATTAAAGATGATGGGGAACTCAAGTGGCCTGAAAATCTTGAATATCCTCCCCATAAGAGAGATAAAAGCAAGTGATGTGACTTAAATCAATACCACGGTAATACGATAGACAAATGATTTTCCCTTAAATATGAGATTAAAAATCCGCTGAAATAGGGAAATCTTAGATTAAACCTAGATAAGAATAGTGGTAAAGGAGAAGGAATGAAAAGATACAACGGACGAAGAGATAACAAGATGAGAAAGGAAGTGAATGCAACTAAAGATGAAGATGAGTCTACTAATGGTGGAGATTATGATCCTGACCTTCCAATAAAAAAATTAAAAGATAAAGGAGCTTTGTATATGGTTTCCTTGGATGTCAAAAATGATATGTGGTATCCTAGAAGATAGAGGCACTAAGTCGACAGATAGAAGAGCTCGTGTGGTTAAAGTAAAGCTAGCACTAAAAAGGATAAAAGTAAACTCTGTAGAAAGTGAGGCAAAGCTGAGCAAGTTGAAAAAGATAAACATGCACAGCCTTCTGGTAGGATTCTTAGGGTTGAATTTTTAGGGCATATTAGCTCCGCACAATGACCCTCTAGTCATTAGTATGAGAGTTCACAACTACGACGTGCCTTATTTCTTGGTTGATGGGGGGATCTTGACTAATGTTCTGTTTTGGGAGTGCTTCAAAGGCCTAAAACTGAACAAGAAAAAATAGTTTCGTACCACCAACCACTGATCTCCTTCAGCGAAAAGAAAATTCATCTACTAGAAGTATATGAGATGGATATCTATATAGGTATCTAGACGGGGTGCTTAACCAAAAAAGTTATCTTTTTGTGATGGATGAGCATTTTCTCTTAGCCTATAATTATTTTGGGGAGAGTAGCATTGAAAGAATTTGAGTTCGTACCTTCCACAGTGCACCATATGATGAATTTTTATACTCCTTATGGAGGAGGGGAAGTGCAACTTGACAAAATGGAAACTGAAGAATGTTATTTTTCCTCGATCGAGGAGAAAGATGTTCATAAGACGAAGAAAACTTATTTCAATATTAACACTCTGGACCCAAGAGATGAGAGAAAGATTAAAAGGGGAGAACCTATCGAGGAGGTAAAATCCATCATCCTTAATAACGACGAGCAGAAAAAAAAACTATCCAAATCAATTCGTCCCTAAAAGCATAAGTAAAGAAGGAATTGGTGAAGCTCCTGAGAGAAAGATAGAGCATTTTTTTTTGGGAGCCATGGGGCTATGCCGGGGATTAACCCTAAACTTATCTGACATCAACTCAATATCGACAAGGTACAAAGACTATAAAGAAGAGGCGCAAAACTTTTATCGGAGATGGGTATGAGATGATCCGTGGTGAGGTTAAAATTTTGTAAATAGAAGACTTAATTAGAGAGGTCTAGTACCCAAATTGGATCTCTAATGTCATTATTATGCCAAAAAAAGGGGAAATTTAGGATGTGAGTTGATTTCATAGACATGAACAAAGCCTACCCAAAAGACATCTTTCTTTTACCTCGGATCAACCAGATGGTTAAGGACACAGAAGGACATGAGATTATGAGCTTTATGGATGCATATTCAGGGTATAATAATATTTTCATGCACGAAAAAGATGCTGTGAAGACTTCCTTTATCATTTATAAAGGAACCTATAGCTATAAATTAAAGTTTTTTGGCCTAAGGAATGTAGGGGAAACTCGAGGTTAGTAAATAATATATTCAAAGATCAGATTAGGAAGACCATGGAAGTGTATGTCGAGGATATGTTGACAAAGAGCCTGAATGGCGATCTGCATGTGGCCAATTTGGAGTGAACTTTTGACATAATGGATAAGTAAAAGATGAAACTGAATCCAACAAATTGCATCTTCGGTGTCGGTGTGGGGAAATTTCTTTATTTTATTATGAATCAAAGAGGAATTAAGGAAAACCCTACAAATATAAAAAACACTGATAGATATGTAAAAGTTATAGACCATTAAAGACATGTAGACGTTAACAGGATGAGTTACAACCCTTAATCATTTTGTTGCTTGGGTGATCGACAAGTTTTTTCCATTCCTTAATATCTTAAGAAAAGACTTCATATGGGACCAGGAATGTGAAAAGGATTTCCAAGAATTAAAGGTTTATCTCGACTCCCTAATTTTGCTCTATCAATCAGTACAAAGGGAGAAATTATTTTGATATTTGGTTGTCTCGGAGTCAGCCATCAGTACAACCATCGTCCGAGATGATGATGGAGTTCAGAAGCCAATGTATTTTAATAGGAAATATTTGTATGGGGAAGAGATGAATTATTCAAAAATGGAGAAGATAGGATATGCATTGATACATTCCTTAAGGAAAATAAAGCCCTATTTTCAGGCACATATGATGGTGGTGCTCACGGACACTCCCCTGAGGACGGTCATTCACAAACTCGAGAAATCGGGTAGAATAATGACTTAGTTAGTGGAGATAGGTGAGTTTGACATCATTCATGAGTCGAGGATTGTAATTAAGGGGTAGGCATCAGACTACACGAAAAATGTTAATCTAGTATGCTCATGCAAGGAGATTCTGGCACGGTTTAAAATGGTGCTAGAATCTGGGGCAGTTTAATCATGATCTTGCATAGTTTAAATCATTGCCCAAATCTGACACATTTTTAAACCATGCCAGATATGGGTACGTTTTATTAAAATATAACACCCCAAAATTTCAAGCGGGGACCAAAATTTAAAGAGGGGAACAAATCACTCTTACCTAAGTATCTCTCTCTTTATCTATCTATCTGTATCCACGCTACCTAGAACCTCCATGATCCACACTACCTGACACATCATCATCAATGCCTCCCAGTGCCTCCATCATCCACACTATCTGATGCCTCTATCATCCACAAACTACCATCGTCGAACCGCCAGCATGCTCGAGCTCCGAAATCATACCAAAAAGGTATTTCAATATCTTGTATTTAAATTACTTGTTCATTGATTTTATATTTGAGCTTAATAATAAAATGACCATAGGATTAACATTAGGTTGGTTTTTTGATGTATTTGCTCTTCTCCTATAACCGAGAAAGGACACATTTATTTATCCATTTATTGTCATTTTTAATTTTGCATTAAAATAATGATGGCGCAATTTTTTTTCTTTCATGTCTCCCCTGAATTTTTCCCATTTTTTCCACAATAATACGATGTTATAGTTATCTCACACTATTGGGTTGTTAGCTAAAATCCTTAATGGTTTTTAGAATGTTCAATTTGCGTTTGACATTTATGATACAATGCTTTTAATATAATATACTCTATCTATGAAATTGACTTACGTAGAAGATGTTTTGAAATATGTATGGTTTGTTCTGATCATATGGGACTTTTCATTTGTAAATTGTATGGTTGTACTTATTTTTTTGGATATGCAATTGAGTTATTTTTACACTTGCTGAAAGAAATACCTGTGACATCTTTTCATGCATATTATATATGATGTTTTGTAATTAAATTGTGAGTAATGGTTTCTAATTTGGAGACCAATATTTTCTCATCTAAAATTTCATAGTTTTAGATGTTTGATAAGTACCAGGATGCAATGCGTAAATACAAATGTTTTAATTTAGATGATCAGGAGATTAAGTGGTTGAAGACCCAAACTCATTTTTATTTATCCTGTTTGGTCCTCATTATTTCTCAACTTTTCTTTATGTCATCTTGGTAGATTTAAAAATTATTGATTTTTGTCATATTCTCCTATTTATGTTCATAAAGATGACAATTTTAATGACAAATAATTGTAGCTGGTAAATATTACAGTTCTGGGGCTAATATTATCCATTACATCGCCTTACGAGCTACCAAAAAGGAATAAAACAGGAATTTGAAAATCACGTTGGATTTTATGGGTCATCCGTATTTCTGAGGAAATAAGTCTATTGGGTTAGAGACGATAGGCTTGGGTCATATATTAATTAATTGATTTTGGGGCATGTTTGCATTGCATATGCATAATGGAACTTAAAGTAATGTGTAAAAAAAGTTAGGACAAGGAGAAAGATTTGGTTTTGGAAAATTTGAAATTTGTGGCCACCTCATGAGCTCATTCATCCAAAGTTTTTATAAACTTTCCTTCCTCTATGTTGATTTGAAGTTGAGCTAATAGCATTTTGTAATTGGAGAACCATGTTGTATATCTTTTGTTATTATCTTTTTTTATATAGTCCCTAGAGAAACTTGAAGAGTGCCCAAAATATGTGTGTTTTCTTTCAAATTATTTTTTCTTTGGAAAACATCCAACTTTTAAATGTGCACCAAACTAAGATGTGAAAACCCAATTCTTACTTTAAACCAGTTTTATCTTGATTAATCCTAAACATGCATCTAGTGATTAAAGCAAGCAAAGTAAAGTAAAGAATACTCACAACATCGGATGTACGAGGAAAAAACCCAAAACGGGAAAATAACCTCGGACGGCCCAGCCAAACAATCACTATGAACAATGGTTTTACAAATCCAGATTAGCCTTACACTAAGTCTCTATCCCCACGTATCTTGAAGCTACTTTTGATCATTAATCGTTCTTTAATAGTGCCCACGCAGAAATTACGTCTTCCACGATACCTGTCCACAACACACGCATCCACGTATGTCTCGGTGTCCACCGAATGGCTTTGATTCATCTACGATGTTGAACAACAAGTCCTTCTCTTTTCTTCACCGCAAAACCCTTTGATGTCCAATGTGTAGAATAAACAACTTTGGTGAAGCAAGATGACTTAAACATATAAGAATGATAACTCGGATCTTTGCAAACTCTAAGGATGTGTTTATTCTTTATAAACCTTAGAAAACATGTGCAAACAAGGTTCTGGTTCGTAAAACTATTTTCCAGAATGCACACTTTCGAAATTATGATGAAAACACTGTTTAAATAGGATTTAAACATTGCCTCGAAAAACCTGTCGTTCGAACGACTTAAGCATGTCGTTCGCGCGACATTGTATCTCATTCGAATGAGATCCAATGTCGTTCGAGCAACAGCGCAAAAGTTTGACTTTCTTTGACTTTCTGATAAAATGTTGTCTTAACAAAGAGATTCAAATTAGTCAAACTCTATTTCGAGCTTATCATCATAAAACGTAGTGTAAACCTTTTAAAACACTTAAAACCATTTTAAAACATTTTTCTTTATAAAAATTACATCCTTATCTTTTATAAAAATAATTCTGAGCACCAGTAATTATATGCATTCATACTTGAGTGATCCTGGAATGAAATTAACTTTGAAGACGATTAAACTTGTACCAATTAAACATCGGCATGATTTAATTCTTTGAATCTTTGCCGCAACGTCTTCAATTTCTTCAATACGTCATAGACCAAGTGGGAACGTGACAAAATAAAATTCTCCCTATGACATATTGCAAACACAGTTTTGTTCACGAAACTAAGTCAAAACAATACAGGAACTCAATTGGAAATTTATGCCCTTACAAATCTCCCCCTTTGACTATTTCGGGACAAAACTAAACCAGTGAAATGCCTAACCGGGCTGTCAAGCCGTATGACGCCTAAATCCCATCCCATGAACCCAAAATAAAAAATACAAGACATGGACTAGAATATGTAGCACCAACAAGCATGAAGTGTCTGAATGTGATGTAGACTAGAAATCTTAAATCACTGAAAGCATACCTACACACATGAAACAGACAAACAGGTGCCGAGTGAAGTATGGAGGAACAAATGATACCAATTTATATTTCTAATAAAAAAAATCATTTGAAACATGTGCGCAATTATTTGATACCAATTTGAAACAAATATAATCAAACAATATGTAAATCCAGATATTAAATAGAAGCGCTCAACAAATCTCCCCTTACATCACATACATCTCTCCCGTTTTTTGTCTCGAATAGACAATCCGGTGAAAAGATATACCAATATGAAATATCTAGCATGAGAATATGAAACCAATTTGAATCAAGTTGATACCAATTTGAGAATTGAAAACCGCTAGATAATCATGAAACAACCAGCTAAATATGATCAAGCAATGATAAATTAGTAGCTAGTAAACCAAGGAATCACACAAAGAGTATACCAATCAAATCAGGTGTGATAAACGGACTCATATGCAAAATACTAATTTGGAACATAAAAGAACCTGCATATAACCAAACAGTACATAAATGTTTCCCGCAGTACCAAAAATATACCAAATAAAACCAGAGGACTGCAAACCAATCAAAAGCCATTTTTTATTATGTCGTTCGAACGAGCCAGGGACATTGCTCAAACGAGATGAGGATGTCACTCGAACGAAGTACAGAAGTCGTTCACGCGAGATGAGTTGTCGTTTGAACGACTTCGCGCGACCGACCAAAATTTCCCAGATTCCCATAAATAATATAATGTATTGTCCAGTGAAAAAATTTCCACAAAAATATTCCAGGAAGGGCTTGACAGAATCAAAACACTGCAAAAACAGAAGGTTTTTAACACAAAAGGCAAAAACTCATAAAAACTTAAAATGTGAGTTACATGCAAACATAGTACCGATGTGCTCAAACATGGACATGGAATGAATGGGCGTGAAACTACAACAAATGAGTCACAATTCCAACACATCGAAATGATCACAAAGCTCTAATTGATAGCGATAAATCATCAAATTTTATCATAGCCATTTGACAATCAAAGAGTGAACTTAATGAACTAAACATACTACATGCACCCAAATCTAGAATTATGATGATTCTACAAACAATAGCGTCAAATTGCAATGTATCAACATTAGGATTAGTTGTGCAAACCCGTTTAAATTTTCTCCAACCAAACTCCCTCATATATATATACTTTTTCAAGTCCTTTTGAGGTTTCTAGCATTCTCAACTTAGAGAAAATCTTATTGGACCTTTTCTTAGCATATTACATTTTCTTTTGGGCTCTTTTAGACGGTGGCTTTCACAACGAGTTAATTTTGAACTCTTGCAGCCCTTTCCCATGAATCACTCATCATTTTTTACCAATTTTAAATCCTCACGGTAAATGGTTATTACATGCACACTTCTCCTTAAGTCTACTTACGCATAGATGACAAGATTGAGATAAGAACGCCTCACCAAATTCAAATATGCAAGAGAAGTCAAACATTCATATAAACTCGTGCATGTGTGCGATGTTGGCATATATACAAAGTCAAATCAAAATGCATATTAACTTCGAAACAACCCCATATAAACAATGGTTAAGATCATTCTAGGCATCGATAATAATGACCAAATGTCCTAGCCACATGGATAATGAAACGATGGGGGGGTCCAAGCACACCAATATGCCACATCAAACATGTAAACTCAAAAACAAAAACTGGAAATCTTTTTGGCTTTTGAAACATATTTCACTCAAAGAAAAGCAAAATCTTTTTGGATTTTCAAAAGTTTTCTCAAAAATAAAATATTTTTGTATTTTTTCAAATAAGACTCAAACAAGTGAAAAATAAAATACAAAGAGATAAACATTTAATAACACTAGCAAACTATAAACATGATGCAAGGGCTAGCGTATGACCAAACATGCAAGCTACTATCCATAAGAAATTTCAAGAGATGAATCATGTGCATGCATGTGAGAATCGACCAACGAAGCATTTAGCATCTCCAAAACGGATTTCCTAACCCAAACAGGTGTATACCTAACAAAACAAGTTTTGGGAACCAATGGGACACTACGTTTAATCTTCCTTGGGTTTTTTCTCAGATCAAAATAGAAACTCCTAAGGTGACCTTTCTTACCACAATGTGAACATGTGAAAACACGACGAGGAACGGAACCTTTAGATTGACCATTTCTAATACCCTCGGATGTGGTTGACGCTCTAAAACAAACTATGGTTTTGGCCTTCACATTTGAACCACTAGAATAAGATAAGCCTCTACCATCACTACTTGAGTAATTTAAATCATTTTTTAACTTCAAAACTTTTAACTCAAGCAAACGATTAGACTCCTCAAATATTCGAGAATCCTTATTTAAATTTTCAATTACCCCTAGAAGGTTATCTCCCTCCCCCTCAATGTGAGAAAACCTATCCCTAAGAGCCTTTTCTCGTGCCACAAAATAATTAATCGAAATATTTTTCTCAACGGCACAAACACTAGAATTTCTCAAATCGTCTAACTCGTTTTCTAAAATGAGGACTCTATCATCACTCTCCTTTTTGCTCAATTTTATCATATTAAAATCTTTAAAAAAGGAACAAAAATGCTCACGACAAATATCTCTTTCAATTTGAAACGTTTTCAAATATTCAATCTTATTTTTAAATTTTGAATTTTCTTTTTCCAAAAATTCAATACGTTTTGCAAACTTTAAATTCAAACGATGTAGATCTTCAACGCTTAGAGAATCCATCTAGAGAAAACAAACACACGGGATCACAAAACAAATAAAAATGTTCTCTAGCTCTGATACCAATTTCAAGAGTGCCCAAAATATGTGTGTTTTCTTTCAAACCAATTTTTCTCCGAAAAAGATCCAACTTTTAAATGTGCACCAAACTAAGTTGTGAAAACTCAATTCTTACTTTAAACCAGTTTTATCTTGATGAATCCTAAACATGCATCTAGTGATTAAAGAAATCAAAGAAAATTAAAGAATACTCACAACGTCGGATGTACGAGGAAAAAACCCAAAATGGGAAAATAACCTCGGACGGCCTAAGCCAGACAATCACTATGAACAATGGTTTTACAAAGACGGATTAGCCTTACACTAAGACTCGATCCCAATGGGTCTTGACGCTCCTTCTGATATTCAACTGTTCTTCAATAATGCCCATGCATAAATTCTGTCTTCCACGATACCTGTCCACAACACACGCGTCCACGTATGTCTCAGTGTCCACTGAATGGCTTTGATTCGTCTACGATGTCGAACAAGAAGTCCTTCTCTTTTCTTCACCGCAAAACCCTTTGATGTTCAATGTATAAAACAAACAACTTTGGTGCAGCAAGATGACTTAAACATATAATAATGATAACTCGAATCTTTGCAAACTCTAAGGATATGTTTATGCTTTATAAACCTTAGAAAACATGTGCAAACAAGGTTCTGGTTCGTAAAACTATTTTCCAGAATGCACACTTCCGAAATTATGATGAAAACATTGTTTAAATAGGATTTAAACACCGCCTCAAAAAATGTGTCATTCCAACGACTTAAGCATGTCGTTCACATGACATTGTATCTCGTTCGAACGAGATCCAATGTCGTTCGAGTGACAGCGCAAAAGTTTGACTTTCTGATAAAAATGTCTCTTAACAAAGAGATTCAAATTAATCAAACTCTATTTCGAGCTTATCATCATAAAACGTAGTGTAAACCTTTTAAAACACTTAAAACCATTTTATAACATTTTTCTTTATAAAAATCACGTCCTTATCTTTAATAAAAATAATTCCGAGCACCATTAATTATACGCATTCATACCTGAGTGATCATGGAATGAAATTAACTTTGAAGACGATTAAACTTGCACCAATTAAATATTGGCATGATTTAATTCTATGAAGCTTTTCCGTAACGGCTTCAATTTCTTCAATACGTCATAGACCAAGTGGGATCGTGACAAAATAAAATTCTCCCTATGACATATTATAAACACAGTTTTGTTCACGGAATTAAGTCAAAACAATACAGGGACTCAATTGGAAATTTATGTCCTCACAAAAATCTCGTCCTCTTTCTTCGTAATCATTTCCTTAATTTTGATGAAATAGAAAGAGGGTTATTATTATATACAATTGTCAAAAAAACGAATGTACTTTCTGTAATTTATCCAAAAAATTCCTTAATTATTTTTGTCATTTTTACTGCTTTGTCGATTGATTACTTTCTTATTTGTTCCAATGGAATCATAGTATCCTATTTATTGATTATTTATGATCCATCATTAAAATTGCAGATGACGTCTAATTCCGTGTTAATGAGAATGGCCATAGAGAGCATGAAAAATGTGAGGCTTGAACACTTCAAAAATGCAGCAGAACAGTTGAAGCATATGCATCTAGATGAGATGGCTGAGATTGATGAAAACGACTAATGCGAGTTTCGAAGAGAGAGTTGATATGTGAACCCGAGTAGATGTGATTCTTTGTAAAATCTTTTTTTCTTTATTATATAAGTTGGAAAATTAATCGTGAACTATCTATTTCATTCACATTTTTTCTCACAAATTATTTTCTTAGTGGAATTTAATATCTTGTTTTCACAAGTTTTGCTGTAGATAAACAAATCAATGAGGTAATTGTGAACTATCTATCTGTAGATATAAGGTAGTTGATGGAACAAACCTATATGAGCGCTGAGTTTCTACATATGTGTTTGTGTTGTATCAGTACACTTATGTGTCTATTTACTACCCCTCTTGTTACCCTTTTCTCTTTCTCATTATCCCTTAATTTTTATATTGAAGCGTGTATATTTTAAAATTTTATTATATTAAGATGTCCGTGTTTCAAATTGAAGTTGAAAATTGTATAAGAAAATATGATGTTCCTCCATATTGTTACTGTTTCCACTCTAAACACTTTTATTTCCTTATTCCCCTTTCCTTTATTTTCTTTCCTTTTTTAGTTATTATATTGATTAAAATTAACTGATACTTCATAACTACCCAAAGTTTTGCATGGTGACTAGTGTTATTGACAAAACCTTCAGTAAGTGTCATGTCCTTGTCACAGTTCCCATCTGGTGGAACACGCTCAGCTTATAACCCAATGAGATTTATCTTTATATTTATATGACAATAAAAGAGAAGGGGATAGACCCTTACATCTAAGACAACTAGAGTAGAAAAAATAAACATCTTCAATAATATTATGGGCAACATATGTGTTCCCTTCCAAATAACTGAGTTGAACTTGTGGACTTGGTCCTTTTAGTGTTTCCTTAGTCAAAGATGATGGATATTTATTTGGTTTTTCACGACTTAGTGGGAATTGATTCTTTTTCATCCTGAATATTATCTAGGAAACATCAGCATTTCAAAGTTTGTTTACTTAATGATCTGACCAGTTTCATCTTTAATATGTTTATTTATGGTCGAGACTTTCATATAGATGGATGTAAATAACTTGGATGGAGTAGTGAACCTCATGTGATTGGATTTTAGACTTGTTGAGTTTATACGCCAATAATGCATTTGAGTTATATCTGCATTGATGTCATTCTTTACCTTATTTTAGTTTTTCCTTTTTTTTTTGTTTTTAGTCATTAGTGGTGGTTATGCTTGGTGATAAATAAATGGCATAGAGAATAGACAATCGTGTGGGTGTAGAAAACATGAAAAGATTTTATCGTCAGGTGTGAACTTGTGTTATCATTCTACTTAAAACATCATTTTGTAACTTATTATTTTCACAACCATGTATAATATAGAACTACATTTATTACAGCTCTGATTAATACTTTCAACAATGGTAATTATTATTATAATTATAATAGCAGACATGAAAAGGGCAGCTGCAAAAGCAGGAGGTAAAGGCCAAGATCTCATTTTGCCAAGTCCCTTGCTTCGATCTTAGAGACATGCAAAAGTTGTTCATTCCGCTTGTGAGATTCTTGTTAGGCTGAGATAATCAGAGGAAGCTACTATATTTGCTGAGGTAATTATATACATATATCAACACGTAACTATTTTATTCGTGTTCTACTTTCTCTTGTCATTTTTTTTTTGTAAAAATGAACATAAATTTATTTCCCTCAACGATCATCCAATTCAAAATGACCCTTAATTATATTGCACATAATTATATAAGAAGACTTAGATTAATCATCACATAAAATGGGTTTTTAAGAGTTAGGATTCAAAATACATTGTTACATGGTGAAAATCCAAACCAACCCCCAAATGGCCACGTAAGAGGCACAAACACCTTGCCCATGACCAATGTAATTTGTAAGAACTAACCGCATAGTCATGGGACTCCTTGTTTGACAATATGACTAGAATTTGCACAAATGTAGACGTATACTCAAAAACACGTCGTTAGAGGGTGAAAACCCAAACCAACTCCCAAACAGTCCCATAAAAGGCACAAACACTTCACACGGGACTAATGTAACTCGTAGGAACTAACCATGTAGTCACTGATATCCCTATTTGAGAATATGAAGAGAATTTTTAAATATGTAGACTTAAGCTTAAAAATGTCGTTAGAGAGTGAAAATCCAAAACAATCCCCAAACGGTCCCATAAGAGGCACGCAAACCTTACACATGATCAATTTAACATGTAGGAACTAACAGTGTAGTCACGAGATTCCTCATTTGATAATATGACAATAATTTAAAAATATCAAGATTAAGCTTAAAAACAAGTCGTTAAAGGGTGAAAACCCAAATCAGTGTCCAAACGGCCCCGTAAGAGGTATGAACACCTCGCATGGGACCAATGTAACTTGTATGAACTGACCTTGTAGTCACGTGTCTCTCGATTTTAGAGTATGAAAAGAATTTGCAAATATTTAGACTTAGGCATAAAAATATATCGGTAGAGGACGAAACCCCAAATAGTCCCCAAACGGCCCCGTAAGAGGCACTAACACCTCGCATGGGACCAATATAACTCATAGTCATGGGACTCCCAATTTGAGAATATGAATAGAATTTTTAAATATCTATATTAGGCTTGAAAACAAGACGATAAAGGGTGAAAATCTATACCATCCCTAAAACGATCCTAATAAGAGGCATGAACACCTCACACGGGACCAATGTAAATTGTAAGAACTGCCCGCATAGTCACGGGTCTCACGATTTGAGAATATGACGATAATTTAAAAATATTTAGATTGTGCTTAAAAACATGCCCTTAGAGGATGAAAACCCAAACCAGCCCTCAAACGGTCCCGTAAGAGGCACTAACACCTCACACGGGACCAATGTAACTCGTAGGAACTGACCTCATAGTCATAAGTCTCTCAGTTTGAGAATATGATGATAATTTGAAAATATCTAGATTAGGCTTAAAAACATCCCGTTAAAGGGTGAAAAGTCAAACCAGCCCCCAAATGGTCCCATAAGAGGCATGAACACCGCGCACAGGACCAATGTAACTTGTAGGAACTGAACGTGTAATCACAGGTCTCTCGATTTGAGAATATGATGATAGTTTGGAAATATATAGACTACTCTAAAAAATATTCCCATTAAAGGTTGAAAACCCAAAATAGCTAGGGCTGGCAGTTTTTGGCACGATAACCCGTACGGTAATAACCCAAAATGACCCGAACATGACACAATTAACTTGTATAGATAAAAAGTGTATCCAAAACTTATACTCAAATAAAAATTAACACGACTAGAAAATGACATGACTAATCTGAATTTCCACACCTAAAAACATCCCACAAACGGCTCGGTAAGAGGCACGAGCACCTTAGACGAGACCAATGTAACTCATATGAACTGACTACGTAGCCACAGAACTCCCGATTTGATAACATGGTGACAACTTGAATGTATTTGAAGTAAGCTTAAAAACATGTCATTCGAGGGTAAAAACCCTAAATAACCCTCAAACAGTCTTGTAAGAGACACGAACACCTCCCATGGGATAATGTAACCCGTAGAAACTGACTGCATCGTCACGTGACTTTCGATTTGAGAATATGATGATAATTTGAAAATATCAAGCATTTGGCTATAAAACATGCTGTCAAAGGGTGAAAATCCAAAATAGCCCCCAAACGGCCCCGTAGGAAGCACTAACACCTCACACAAGACTAATGTAACTTGTAGGAACTGATCTCGTAGTCATGGGTCTAATAATTTGAGAATATAACGATAATTTAAAAACATATAGATTACGCTTAAAAATAATCCGTTAAAAGGGTGATAACCCAAACCATCCTCCAACCCCCCCCCCCCCCCCCCGTAAGAGGCATGAACACCTTACACATGACCAGTATAACTTGTAGGACTTGACCGCGTAGTCATGGGTCTCTCAATTTGTGAATATGATGATAATTTGACAATATCTATCTTGAGATTAAAAACATGTTGTTAAAGGATGAAAACCTAAACTAGCCCTCAAACGATCCCTTAAGAGGCACTAACACCTCGCATGGGACTAATGTAACTCGTACAAACTAGCCACGTAGTCACGGGTCTCTCGGTTTAAGAATATGATGGTAATTTGAAGATATTTAGATTATGCTCAAAAATATGTCGTTTGAGGGTGAAAACTAATATAAATCATCAAACATCCCTGTAAGAGCCACTAACATCTCGCATGTGACTAATGTAACTCATAGGAGCTGACCACGTCGGCACAAGACTTCCGATTTGAGAATATAATAATAATTATAACTCATATATGCAATTTCTCAACTTGAATTAGTTTTTTTTAAATTAATCGGTTACTAATATCATCTCTTTTTTGTATACTATTTTTTTGCAAGATAACATTTTATCATTAGATTTTATCCATATGGAACACATGAAGAAGTCAACGGTTTACAATAAGGGGATTATTTATTTATTGTCGTTAATATTTAGGATTTTATTTTTTTGTGTTATGTCCATGCGGGCTGTTGTAGTCTTATCATTATATTTTATGGTTGTGCGGGCTTTACATTATACAGGTTTTATATTAGCAGGTTTTAGAATGTCCAGAAAAGTGGAAATTTTGTCCCTTTTTTTGGTCTGTGAATTATTAAGACTTGTAATATTTTGAAGTTTTTATATGTACATTAGTTTATCAACAATGTGCGAGATTTATGAATTTTCTTATTTTCAAATAATTAATTTTTCTTTTCTGATCCAAAATTTTGGCACAGTTCAAAACCATGCCAAAATTGTATCAAATTTTGGAACGATTTTGAACTGTATCAAAAAGGTACCAAAATGTACTCAATCAGGCACAGTTATAAACTGTGCCAAAAGTGTGCCAAAAATATCAAATTCTAACATGGATTAAAAGTGTGCCATAAGTGTTCATGTTTGGCGAAATCTGTCACACTTTTAAACCATGCCAGAAAAAATGGCCATTTTGGAATACCTGATTCTGGCACAATTCAAAATCGTGTCAGATTTGATCTGGCATAATTTTCAACCATTCCAGATTGATATTTTTTGTTTAGTGTTAGCAGACTTCATGGTTGAGTTCACCTGGACTGCGAATGATGATGACGATGATGATGAAATTGAAGAAGAGGCCGAAGTGACAATATGTGTCCAAAAATAGATAGTGGTCGAGAAAGATAAGGCTGATGTTGAAGAGAAGGATTTATTTTATAAGAATGTCATTTTAGACGAGGGTCCCACCACAAAAGAGGGACCTATTTAGAGCCTATTTGTGGATCGCTCCTCTTCTGAAAGCGGTAGCGGAGTAAGGTGATACTATAATCCTCTGATGGGATGAACATCGAGTACACTTTAAGATTCTGCTTCAAGGCATCAAATAATGAGTCGGAGTATGAGGCCCTGTTGGTAGGTCTCTCCCTAGCTAAATCTCGTAATATCATCCAGATAATAGCCCATGGTGATTCTCAACGAATCTCTAATCAAATATTGGGGGTATACGAAGTTAAATATGAGAAAATGTTCAAATACTTTGATAGAATGATAAATTTTTTGGTATATTTTAAAGAAGTCAAAATGAAGAGGATTCCGAGGTTAGAGAACAGCAGAGCCGATGCCCTGGAAATACATACATCGTCAACTAGAACCAATATTGGGTGCATTGTGTTTATTGAAATATTGATGAAGCCCAACATTGATGGGGATAAGAATAGCATGAATTTATGTCCAAACTTGAATCTTGGGGAATCCTGGATGGACCCTATAATTGAGTATATTAGAGACCGAAAACTGCCAGATTCGAAGATCGATAGGAAGAAGATAAGATATTAGGTAGAAAATTTCACCATCATAGGTGACATCCTTTATAAAAGAGGTTTCCTGCACTCACTACTTCGATATGTGCATCCCTCAAAGACAGAGTGTATTCTCTTAGATGTGCATGAAGGGTCTTGTGCAAGTCATTTGGATGGTCGATCTCTCGCCAAAAGAATGTCACTTAAGGGTTATTTTGGCCGACAATTGCCAAAGATTTAGCAAAATACGTAAAGAAATATGATAAGTTCCAATAATTTACAAGTATTCCTTACCAACCCCGTCAACCACTTTCGTCCATAACAGCCCCATCGTTATTTGCATTTTGGGTGATAGAGCTAGTTGGCCCTCCTCCTCGAGTGCTGAGAAATTATAGATATTTGATTAAAGACACGGAATTGACCAATCCCATCTATTGGGAAAAAAGGGATGTACTTGAGGTATAGGGTCTTCGGTGTCACTATCATCCATCAAATCTTCCATGCCAGCCTTATCTCTAATTAGAATAGAGAAAACAAAAAATAAAAGTATGAAAGGTCGATTAAACATAATGGAAGCATCTATGAAAGGCATGTAGAACACACTTGCTGACTTCATTACATTTGTAAAATCTAATATGGGGGTGTATGAATCCATCCCCACAAGTGGAGAAAGTGTCATATATGTAACCTTTGCTTTATCTAATACTAGACATTTCATACGAGATGATGGTGCATCATTTAAGATTAAAGATTTGAATGGTAAGGTGACAGATAAGGGAATGATAGACACAACTGCTCGGGAAAAAGTGGACTCGTATACCGTTAATTATGAGCAAGAGGTGGTAGTGGTACTATAGACAATATTTGACCTCGATGTTGGTCTTTACTTAGGTTAACAAGGTGGAACTAGGGATCTGAGAGACATTGGTATTAGGGGATGGGTTGTACAGACAAAAGCACTTTGTCAAGCATGTTTAATGATTCCCAATTTTTATTTTTTTGATATGGACTTTGTAATTACGGATGTTAATTGTTTATAATAGGTGTTGTTTCTTTAGATTATTATTTGGGGATTTCCATAATGGATTATATGTCTTTTGTGTTATTATGTGTTATGGATATTTTGATCTCTAACTAATTTTCTTCTTTATTAGGTAGAACCCTTTTAACTCGACCAATGCAAATATATATTTTTTGCATTGCCAGTCCCAATCCTGGATAAAGGAGGAGGAAAGATATTTGAAGAGTCAGCAAATATAAAGAAGATCTATTAGCATTAATTGATTCTTATGGAAGGGACCTAAATCATATCTTCACCTTTTTACCATGCTGAAATACCTAGTTGATGTCCTTAGGTCTCTTATTATCTCTTTATATGTATCTACTATTATATAAATCCAACATTTACTCTTTTCCTGCGACTAATAGAAAAGTAATTGAATATTTAGTCCAATTCATAAGGATCATGTTGATTGGTTTTGAAATTATACACAATAATCTTGGATACATATTATTTTTCTCATTTTTCATTTTTCATGTTCAGGTGCTTAAGGAAGGCCGTATCATTCATGCTGGGAAGTATGACGATCATGTGCAAGCATGAACTGATTTTAATACTTTGGCTTCATCTCGCCATGAATCAATTGAAGCCATGGATCTAATCAGTAGTTGCGATTCAACAAGTTAAACCATGATGAATAAAGGAAATAAAAGAGAAGGAAGAAGATCTTACAGGAAAAGGATGGATCTGTTGACAACGAACGATGAAAGGGATGAACGCACAAGAGAGAGAGAAAATGGAAAACTCAAAGATACAGATTTGAAAAGGTAAAAGACGATATGATTTTCTGCAACGCTTAAATACCTTACCTTGGGAAAAGGTGAAAATAATGATTATAAAGGGAGACGTTTACGCTACCGGCGGATAAAAGGACAAAAAGAGCGAGTATATCGAAGCAGTTAGAAAAATTCAAAAAGTCTGATTCTGTGAATTCAAAAAGAAAAATAAATGAGAAGAAAACACTCCTAAGATTCAGGATGACCATTTAATCCCGCCATATTTCGAGAAGAATGTTCCACACTCCTATATTCTCGAATTGTGAAACATTAGGGGCTTCTGTTGATACCAAATTTAGTCTGCTGACATGGCCCAATTAAGTGGAGACACGTGGCAATCTTCATAGAAATAACAAACACATCGGAACAACCCCTTGACTTCGAGGAACTCATTTTCCCCGACCAACTCAAATACTCCGAGAAGTAGGTACTCTCCGAGGAACTTTAGTGCACCGATCAACTCGTGGATGCCGAGATACTTAGGCGGTCCGAGCAGCTTTGGCGGTCCGAGCTGCATCTCGATCAGAGCATTTATTATCAGACAATTAAGAGGATTAAATGTGCATTAAATGCTGATTATCATCATACGGATGTATACGCTTATTGAACAACTATGTATTACCCATTCACATGTACAGCCTCATGGCTATAAATACATTGTATCATGCTCATTATGGGGAGATCGAAATTTCTGGAGATAAACCCTACTTCGAGAATTCCCAAACAATCAATAATAGCACCAATAGTGGACGTAGGCCATTTGTTCAAGGCTGAACCACTTAAAAATCTATTGTCTTATTTATTTTTATCTGTGATTAAACAATTAGAGATAATCTAATTTTTTACATCAACAATATGTATGGATATATGCAAGTTTAAACAAAGTTGAATGTGTAAACCCTTAAATTGCTTCGTTTAGTAACCTAGTTTGTTCAAACTTCCATACCTTTTTGTATGACTACTAAAATTCATTAATTCTAGTTGGAGATTAACATAGACCCATATATTCATAACATATTCAAAAATAATATAAAAATAGCAAGAAATAAATCTTGGGTGAGGGTTTGAAGTTCGGGTATGAAATCTGCCCCGAAAGAGTAAATATGCATACCATATGTTTGATGCTTTGCTTGACATAGCAAATGAACTCTGAAAATTATGAAATTTTAATATTGTATTATTCAATATGTTTACTGAAATTGGGTGAAATATCATAGGAAGTTATTGATAACGTGGCTTTTGCGTATGTGTCGTTGTTGAAAGACAAGTTAGTCAAAACCTTGAATTACCTACAAAATATAACAATCTAAAGTGTAGAGGTAAGTAAGGTTATCAATCCACTTCCAAGGGGGTAAGCTAGAGACAAATTCAATTGTAATTCAACTTTTATTTTCTTGTTGGGCTTTTTACTTTTTCTACTTTTTTTAGGTTTTTCAGTATTAAAACAATAGGGTGAGGTGATGTATTAAACTAAACTAAACTAATATGAAAATAACTAACTAGAAAGTGACTAAAATGAATAATAAATTCTAAACTAAAAATTAGAGATAAATGAGGTAAATAATTGTGAGAACAATCAAGGAATGGTGAAATACCACAAATTTTAGTTATTCTAATTAATTAATTGAATTTTCCCAAATTAATTTCAAAATTACAAATCAACTCTCGTTGCAAATGTAATTTTAATAATAACATTTTAGAAAATTAAGTTTAATACCTCACAACTCTAGAAAAATAAATCTACACTCCTTTTAATTAATCACCCGCTAGGATCGATTAATTAAAATTTATGTAAATTTTAGAAAATAAATTTAGAGTTGAAATTCAAGTTATAATACCCCACTTAAGAAACCCCTATCTCTAGTTCAAATCTAAAATGGGTATTATCTCTATAATTTTGATTTTCTCTCGAAAACCATTTACCCTCTCTCGAGGCGTAAATTTAAGGGTGAGGGATCAAAATTAACATTCAAATGGACTTTTCAAGTAATTAAACTAATTAAAATAAAATAACATCAACTAAGGGTTTTACCCCACCCCTTGAAAGGGGATTTAGCCTAATATGATATGATAAATTAATAATCAAAGGCATAAAATAAATGAGAAGAGAAAAGAACAATCAAACCCCAATCTCTTGATGCTTAATTGATCTTCAATCCATGAGTTGAAATTCACATCCATTAATTTGAATGATTCAAACACGATTACATCAAGAATCTCACTCAATTTAATCCTCACAACAATTTATTTTCTCCTCAGTATCTAAAAAAATAATAAAATAAAAATTCTAATCTAAAACTACACTAAAATGGTATTTTCTCTCTCTACAAATTCCTATCTAAAAGCTTAATTCTCCTCCTTTGAATGAGCATGGTCTTCTTATATAGTAGGCACATGGAGCAAAGGGATATATTGGGTATATGGCTAGGGGGTGCCTATGGATATGGTGTGAGGTCATGTGAAGGAGGGGTGAGGGAATAACAAATCTGATATGGTTAATGGGGGTGTTTTGGGTAAAAGGTGTGAAAGGTGTTAGTTAGCGGTAATTTTGGAAAAGGGGTAAATGTGTTAGTCGCCGGAGGTGGGTTCTCTGGGCGATGGGGGTAAGGGATGGCTCAGGTGGGTCTCAGACTCGGTTTGGAAGACGGGAAAAGGTTCGTGGGCGAGGGGTATGAGGGTTGGGAAGAGAGGGGCAACAATGGAAGAAGGTGGTCGGGGTAGAGATTCCGGTGGTTTGGTTGTAATCGCATGCATGTGGTTTCGTCGAGGTAAGGCAATGGGAGTTTCGGGTCGCCAGAGAATTTGGGTTGATGCCACAGGAGGTCAGAGAATGGTTGAAGGGGGTTAAGGCAGGAGTTGTGGTTGATGTTACATCTGTTAGTGGTGGTTAGCTATGGTGGAGTAGGAGAGAGAGGGTAAGTGGGTTAATGGTGGTTTAGAGGAGAGAGAAAGAGATGGGGGAGTGAGGTTGAAGATGGGGGTGAGGATGATTGGATGCGGTGAGGTGTAGGATTGTTAGGGTGTAGGTGTGAGGGGTTATTTGGGTATGTATGTGTGTAGTAATTGTGTGTGTGTGTGTGTGTGTGTGTGTTTTATTTGGACACCTAAAAATAACACTAAAAAAAACAAAAAAATCATAAGACTAAAAATCGAAAAATTAAATTTCTATTCTAAAAATAAAATAAAGACTCAATTAAAAAATTGAAACTAAAAAGGAAATAAAAATAAAATCTAATAAAACTAAAACTAAAATCCTACATAAATGTAAAATCAAATAAAAAAAAATAAGTGAATTCCTAAAAAAAACTAATCCCGATAAAAGAAGACTAAAAACTAATAAAAATAAAGATGAAAAAAAAATATACTAATATAATATAAAAACAGTAAATAAAACCTAAAAATCCTGAATAAATAAAAAATAAATCCTAGAAATTCTAAATAAATAAAAAATAAATCCAAAAAATAAAAATGACTCAAACTAAAAATCTAAAAAATAATAAAAAGACACAAACAAAACACACACGGGGTTTATGGTAGGTTTAAGCTAGGCTTAGGCTCGGGTAAGGTTACGGGGTTGGTAATTAGCTCCATTTTAACTGCAAATTACTCTGAAATATAGCTTTTGACAATGCAACTGCAATTAAGCCTGCATATTGAACAATTAAGCACGTAAGACCCAAATTGCAGAGAATTAGCAACTAAAGTACGTCTATTCGGGATATAAAAAGTACAGTTTTGGGTGCTTATCACACCACCCCCAAATAGAGCGTTGCTAGTCCTCGAGCAATAAGATAGTGAGAAAGAGAAATATAAGAAACCAAAAGCGTACCACTTTCACGGGCACTTTCGATTGCACTTAACATGTTCAACAAGCCTTTAAACTTATAGGTTGCCCTACAGGACGAGTTGTGTCTCGTGAGGGTTTGTAGGGAATATACCCACAAAATTCTTATTATGCAAATATTTATTGAAAGGCAGTCAATCTCTTATTAGACGTAGAATAATAGCACACTCCATTCCAAGAAAAATATTTTCAGAAATACAAGCTAGAAGCGTAAAACGATTTAGTTAATTAAATACTCAAGGCACATTCTTCATACAACTCAACGTGTGTAGTGTGAATCAGTCAAAACGAGTCGAGTATCACAAGAGTAATTCCTAGATTGCCTCTTCAGAATTAACGCTTCAACTTCAAATCTCAGGGATATCTCTCTCTCAAACGAACTCTCAAGATTTGGGTTAGTGTATCGCTCTTGTGTGTGAGGAGGTAAGTAAATGTAACACACACATAAGAAAGAACGAACAATTAGAAAGAAAAATGATCTCATGAAAGAATGTTAATCACTATAGTGAGAATGCCGAGTTATTCACCACGTTGACTATAATTTTCCTGAACACCAAGGGGAACATGTATGATAATAGCTGAGGGGGAAATGAAATGAGGATGAATATGATATGAGGTCGGATGGTGATGTATGGATGAATGATGAGTGATGGATATGAGATGGGTAAAAGATGGATGCGAAAGAAGAATGTATACCCTTTAGGCACAAATGTCTTTATTACAAAAAAATTAACTACAACTCTCTTTTTATTTTCTTTTTTCTCCTTTTGCTATTTTTACGTTTCTCTCTTTTTTCTTTTTTTATTTTTCTCTCACTTTTCAAATCAACAATGAAGATATTTAACATTTTGAATCAACACACTTTTTTTTTTGGAATGATGGAAGATATATGAATTGAGTGGGGAAATGATGGTGAGGGGAATATGGAAGAACATGGAAATATAATGGGTGAGTGAATGGAAATGTGATATGGAAAAGTGGTAAGTGTATGGATGAAACTCTAGTATTCGGGACAAATTTCAAGACACGCATTTCTTACAAGCTAAAGTCTCTACTAGTGATCCTTAAGGTTTTCTTTAGAATTGTAGTACTCTTCAACTCTAAACCGTAGTGACGTGATAAGTGCGCAAATTTTGTTGATTCTAGAAATTCATGGTGCAACATGCCTTGGGACGTATTACATAAGCTATTTATAAAAGGAATATCCTCTAGCTTGATTCTTAGACTTTGAAAGATGGATGATTGAAAATTCACATCAATGAGTGATATGAAAGAAACTGTACGAAATTTTAAAAATCAGGTTAAAAAATCATAATTTTTCAAAAGAGGTACGATTTTGATAAAATTCCCCACCCCCAAATAAAAACGAACATCGTCCTCGATGTTAGGTAAAATGATTTTTAAAATTGAGATCATAAGGGAGGAAAGAGCTTACCAGAATGAACCGCTAATGAAGTGGACAGATATATCCAAGAATAAACCAGAATAAGAAGTGAGAAAAAAATGTGTACAAGTCTATAAGCATGATAAAGCATAGGGTGATGAAGCACCACCCCCAAACATGATGAGACTAGTACAAGAAACGCGGGTTGCCTCCTGATAGAGCGAAGTTTAATGTCTTCAACCAGACCGAACTATTCTCACCCTAAAGATAAGATCGATGAAAGTGCGGCGTGGCAGAAAAATTGGGTGATGAAGATCACCCCCAAACAAGACTGAAGCATCAGTCTTGTTGGATCAGGGCTAAGAATAGTCAATGCACTTGTATCGCAAAGTGCATCACATGATTCAAAGCATCGGTGGACCATGGGTGGGTGGGAATTAAGGTAATGGTGGAAAAGTGTCGGTCACAGGACTTGTTGAGCTTAAAGGTGAGGGCAACTAGGTCCCTATAAGAATGGTGCTCATGTTGGTGAGGGAGGAAATATGGTTTGGTAAGTGGAATGGTATGGGCCTCGTAAAAATCACACGACCGTTCTATGAATGGGCGATGATAATGATCACGTCGTGACATGCCAGGGAGCTGTTGATGGGAAAAATCAACACCACAAGAGAGTGGAAGACATGGAATAACAAGCTCGGTGTCACGTAAGTGGAGAGTATCACCACATATACTCTCGTAGATGGTGGATGGCGTCAGTTGAGGATCTAAAACTATCAATGGAAACTTGAAATGTACAAAATCAAGATCCAAACTAGGTGGTGGGGTGGAAAGGATAATGGGTGGGTCGGGTGGGATAAATGGTGTATCGGGTGGGATAAATGGTGGTGGAAGAAGATCCAACTCAAGCGTGGGAGACATGCACTCATTGGGAGGAGTAAATGAATACTCACAAGGGAGTGTGGTTTCTAAAGATGGAGTGGTCAACTTCTCCATAAGAGTAGCATCAGTGAATGTGGGGGGTGAGTCAAATGAGGCACCAAGATCGGAGATAGAGGAATCAGTAGAAATATCGGGCTCAAAGGGATCCATACATGATGGTATATCATCCATATCCGGATAGGTAGGAACTATCAAAGATTCTATCTCGGGAAAATAGTGAGCACTCGTAGCCGGAGCGAACCTAAAAGATATGGGCATGTCAGAGACATACGCAATTGGGCAATAAGGTAAAAGCTCGGGCATAGTGTTGGATATGACGGGAGTGTGAACTGCAATGATGGGTTCATTTGGACATGGTGGGATTGGATCAGGCTCACTATCGAAGGATAAGTCAACATAATTGTCGACTTGGGGCCCGGACCATAAATGGTCTCAACTTCGAGATTCTCGGTGTGGTAGGGTTGGTCACACTTAAAATCCGTGTCATAAGAGGACACATCATCGTCACACTCGGGTGCAACGATGGGTGGAGCCATGGGAATGTCCAACTCTCTCGCACACTATAATTCATTTAACATATGTTCAAGCCGTTGGAGGGTTTGAGTTTGGATTTGAGTGGCTTTCTCTTACTGGATTATGAACTTTTGCAAGAGGCTTTCGAGAGCGGATGTGGATGGTGGTGGTGGAGTGACGGGTGGTGGCAGTGGTGTAGGTGGATGAGGTGGACACAACTCGCTATAATCGGGACTATATGGAGAATACTCATATGAAGTGGGTGGAGTTGGGCCAAGTTCATCATACACGAAAGGATCACTTCCGTGATGGAAAATTGGTTGATATTCAGTGGGTGCATAGTGAGGTAACTGATCGTGAATTGGTGCACAAGGTTGCCATGACGACTGTTGGAACATGTGAGGATCCACAACATTGGGTTGGGATTTGTTTTACGTGGAAGGTTGATCAAGCCTCCACGAATATCCCAGGTGCTCACACAACTCGGGATTAGGTATAGAGGGGTAGTTGGCTGAGGTGGGTTTCGAAACAGTGTCAAATGGATACACATGTTCCCGGGTGGGTTCAGATGGATATGTAATGGAAGGTCACTCATGGGACAGGTTATCGGCATAATAACAGTGGGTGCACAACAAAGGAGGAGACACATCGACACTTGACAGCGAGGGTGATAGAGAATGAGGTGCGTGCATGGATGGGTCAAGAGTACCAACGGTACTCGTGAGAGAGGTGAAATCATGAAAAATATCATAAAGAGACGGCTCGGGATCACTCTCACACGTGTCACGTGTCATTGGAAAATGACCAAAGTAGTCCCGTAAGGCATGTTCTTCAGGCATGGGGAGAGAGATATTTTTTTTGGATTTTGTAAATTTTTTCAAAAGAAAAAAAATATATTTTTGGATTTTTCTAAAAAAAATGGAAGAAAATATTTTTGGAGTTTTGTGAAAAATGAAGGATGAAAATACTTTTGGATTTTTCTAAAATGAAAGAAGGAAAATATTTTTGTGATTTTTGTATAAAAATAATAGAAGAAAATATTTTTGGATTTTTCTGGAAGAAAAAGGGTGGGGAAAAAATATGGACTCTTTGATTTGGACGAACCAAATAAAATCGACTACCGAAAAAATGGAATTGGACACACACAAGTCAAGAAAATTTCCTACCTAGCACATAACCTATTTTTATCTTCAAAATTAGTGAGAGGGTAGTCAAATTTTAATTAAGTCCGCGGGCGATAAAAAATCACGTAAATATCTTTGTGATCGCCTTTACAAAATTTTCTCCTAGTGGGCTAGCTAGTTGATTGATTTTAAATTTAATGATGGCTAGGGTAGCACACAATTGGTAAGCGAGTGAGTCGGGTATTGAACTCCCTTCTCGTAAGTGACCGGGTATAGGTGTTAGTCAATTAATTCATCATACCATTCGAAAATAAATGCGATAATAAAATCAAATAAGAGCACACTAGAGCACACAAAATTGACTCACAAACAGGAGAGGTGCGAGGGTCTGAGAAATGTACCTCCCACAATTTTTATGCCGCGGGGTGCCGAAAAATTTGAGTCGACTGGGGGGAGATCACGCCTATTTCAGTCGTCCCTGGGAGTCCTACCGACCCAAGATAGAGAGGCTTCAAAATCTTCTCTAATGGACGCCCTCTCTCTACCTTGTCCGGTTTCCCTATCACGCTTGTCTTCAATTATTACAAATTTAAATGGAAAATGGTGTCTCTAAGCACCGCAATACAAGCAATGATAAAAATCATAATACAAGACTTCTAATAAAATGCTAAAAATGGTACTAAAATGCAACAAAAAATAAGAAATAAATGAACTACAAAATTGAATCCGCTCCGAGTGCTTCACGCTCCCAAGAATGGCAATGACGTCATTTGATAACGTGGCTTTTGCGTATGTGTCGTTGTTGAAAGCCAAGTTAGTCAAAACCTTGAATTACCTACAAAATATAACAATCTAAAGTGTAAAGGTAAGTAAGGGTATTAATCCACTTCCAAGGGGGTAAGCTAGAGACAAATTCAAATGTAATTCATTTTTTATTTTCTTTTTGGACTTTATACTTTTTCTACTTTTTTTAGCTTTTTCAATATTAAAATAATAGGGTGAGGTGAGGTTTTAAACTAAACTAAACTAAGATGAAAATAACTAACTAGAAAGTGACTAAAATGAATAATAAAGTCTAAAATAAAAATAAGAGATAAACGAGGTACTTAATTGTGAGAACAATCAAGGAATGGTGAAATACCACAAATTTTAGTTTTTTTAATTAATTAATTGAATTAATTAAATTTTCCCAAATTAATATCAAAATTACAAATCAACTCTCGTTGCAAATGTAATTTTAATAGTAACATTTTAGAAAATTAAGTTTAATACCTCACAACTCTAGAAAAATAAATCTACACTCCTTTTAAGTAATCACCCGTTAGGATCGATTAATTAAAATTTATGTAAATTTTAGAAAATAAATTTAGAGTTGAAATTCAAGTTATAATACCCCACTTAAGAAATCCCTATCTCTAGTTCGAATCTAAAATGGGTATTATCACTAAAATTTTAATTTTCTCTCGAAAATCATTTACCCTCTCTCGAGGCGTAAATTTAAGGGTGAGGGATCAAAATTAACATTCAATGGGAGTTTTCAAGTAATTAAACTAATTAAAATAAAATAACATCAAATAAGGGTTTTACCCCATCCCTTGAAATGAGATTTAGCCTAACATGATATGAACTATGACAAATTAATAATCAAAGGCGTAAAATAAATGAGAAGACAAAAGAACAATCAAACCCCAATCTCTTGATGCTTAATTGATCTTCAATCTATGAGTTGAAATTCACATCCGTTAATTTGAATGATTCAAACACAATTACATCAAGAATATCACTCAATTTAATCCTCACAACAATTTATTTTCTCCTCACTATCTAAAAAAATAATAAAATAAAAATTCTAATCTAAAACTACACTAAAATGGTATTTTCTCTCTCTACAAATTCCTATCTAAAAGCTTAATTCTCCTCCTTTGAATGAGCATGGTCTTCTTATATAGTAGTCACATGGAGCAAAGGGATATATTGGGTATATGTCTGGGGGTGCCTGTGGATATGGTGTGAGGTCATGTGAAGGAGGGATGAGGGAATAAAAAATCTGATATGGTTAATGGGGGTGTTTTGGGTAAAAGGTGTGAAAGGTGTTAGTTAGCGGTAATTTTGGAAAATGGGTAAATGGGTTGGTTAAAATACATGTGGGTTGGTTGACTTTTGGACAAGTGGGTCTTTGGTTTTATTTTGGAATTTGACTTTAAGCAGGTCACGCTTTTGGCTTGGGAGGTTTGGAATTATTGAAATGGAATCAGGTTGGTTTCGTGTGGGTCAAGGAGATGTCGTGGGCTGGATCGATCCCAGCTGGGCGGCGGCGGGTCCGCAATGAGATGATGGAAGGTTTCTCTACCCGGGTCTCGGGTTGACAGGTTCGGTTGGTTGAATGGGGGTCCGATCAGGTAGCGAAGCGGGGTCGGTGTCAGACCGACGATGGTCGTCGACGGATGGGAAAGTCGCCGGAGGTGGGTTCTCTGGGCGATGGGGGTAAGGGTTGGCTCAGGTGTTATCAACAGAAAAAAGAAAACAAAATAAAAAATACTCTCTTATTAATGACACCCGAGGGGTACCCGCGAGGGTCACCAAGAAGCCCAAAAGCCATTGCGAAGTATCAGCGCCACTCCAAGCGTCATCCCCGCTTCAAGCATCGGTGCTGCTTCGAGCATTGGCGCCGCGATAAGGGTCGGCGCCGCCTCAAGCGTCAGCGCCGCTTCAAACGTCGGCGTCACTTCAAGTGTCGACACCGCGACAAAGGTCGGCGCCGCCTCAGGTATCAGCGACCGCTTCAAGTGTCAGCTCCACTTCAAGTGTCAGCGCCACTTCAAGTGTCAGCGCTACCTCAAGCGTCAGCGCTACTTCAAGCGTCAGTGCCACTTCGAGCGTCGGTGCCGCTTCGAGCGTCGACGCCGCGACAAGGGTCGATGCCGCCTCAAGAGTCAGCGCCGCTTCAAGTGTCGGCGCCGCGACAAGGGTCGGCGTCGCCTCAGGTATCAGTGACCGCTTCAAGTGTCAGCGCTACCTCAAGTGTCAGCGCTACCTCAAGTATCAGTGCCACTTCAAGCGTCAGCGCTGCTTCGAGCGTCGGCGCCGCTTAGAGAGTCGGTGCCGCTTCGAGCGTCGACGACGCGACAAGGGTCGGCGCCGCCTCAAGCGTCAGCGCTGCTTCAAGCGTCAGCACCACTTCAAGTGTTGGCGCCGCAACAAGGGTTGGCTCCGCCTCAGGTATCAGCGACCGCTTCAAGTGTCAGTGCCACTTCAAGCATCAGCGCTACCTCAAGTATCAGTTCCACTACAAGCATCAGCGCTAACTTAAGTATCAGCGCCACTTCAACTGCCAGCGCTGCTTCGAGCGTCGGTGCCGCTTTGAGCGTCGACGCCGTGACAAGGGTCGGCGCCGCCTCAAGCGTCAGCGCTGCTTCAAGCGTTAGTGCCTCTTCAAGTGTCAGCGCCACAACAAGGGTTGGCGCCCCCTCAGGCATCAACAACCACTTCGAGCTTCGGCGCTGCTTCGACTGTCGACACCGCGACAAGGGTCGGCGCCGCCTCAAGCGTCAACGTCGTTGCAAACGTTAGCGCCACTTCAAGGGTTAGCGTCACTGCAAGGCTCACTGCCACCGCAAGGGTCACTGTAGAAATGTTATTCGAGAAGTGCTGTTACAGGGGTTTTCATCATGAAACAGTAGTCTCTAAATGAATAACAACACTAACACTGTACTTTCTTGTACAGGTTGCCTAGTCGAGCAAGCAGGGCTCGAACAGGCGCGTTAGGACCGCCTGGGAGTTTTGGCTTGGCGGATGAGGGACAAGGTATGTTGAGCAAGCTCAACCACTTAGCACTACAGGATTGAGAGAATACTGGTAGGAAGACCCAGAACTCACTCGAGACTACGCACAGTGCACACTTGGTCATAAGTGAAGTGAGCAGCCAAAGAGCTGGCTACTCACAAGAAATAAACTCTTTACAAGAAAATGACTTTTCCAGAAGAGGGGGTCCTCGAGGTCCCTCTCAAGAAAAATAACACTTTTAGAGGAGATGAGGCCTTAAGGTCTCCTCTCTCAATATTTGCAAAATTGCACCACAAGTTACCGTTTCAAAAGATAACTACCAAAATCTGCTATTTTGTCTCCATTAGGGGACATATGTGCTTTTTGAGTTTTGGTCGGCGCCAGGTGGTGCCTGCAGAGGGGACAGGCAGGCTGCCTATAGGTAGGGACAAATGGTACACTTCAGACATTGTTCCCCACCAACTCTCTTAATTTTGGTGCCCAAAATTGCCACTGACCCCTAACGCCCCAGTATAAATAGACCTCTGGGCAAGGTCAAAAAAGGAGATAGACAATAAAAATTGCACTGTTACTCTGCTAAAATATCACCAGACCTACCTAATATTCTCTCCCTTCTCATTCTCTTAGTGCTGAGTGCCTTGTTCCTTCACTCCCCACTGACAACCATCACTCTCAGGTGTTTCCCTTGAGAAAATTACTATTTTTGCTGTGAAAGTTCATCTTCTTGCAGGGAGTGAGTTAAAGCTTGAGTTCCATTGTTACCAGAAGGAGAAGTTTTCTTTAGAAGTTGCACCATGAGACCTTGAAGACCTTGCAGGCAGCGTCCATTGGAGTGGGTACGCCTCACCCTTTCCAGTTATTCATAGACCCCAGTCTCACTACCCTCCTATAGAGGGGTGAGGGAATAAAAAATCTGATATGGTTAATGGGGGTGTTTTGGGTAAAAGGTGTGAAAGGTGTTAGTTAGCGGTAATTTTGGAAAATGCGTTGGTTAAAATACATGTGGGTTGGTTGACTTTTGGACAAGTGGGTCTTTGGTTTTATTTTGGAATTTGGCTTTAAGTAGGTCACGCTTTTGGCTTGGGAGGTTTGGCATTGTTGAAATGGAATCGGGTTGGTATCGTGTGGGTTAAGGAGATGTCGTGGGCTGGATCGATCCTAGCTGGGCGGCGGCGGGTCCACAATGAGATGATGGAAGGTTTCTCTACCCGGGTCTCGGGTTGACAAGTTCGGTTGGTTGAATGGGGGTTCGAGCAGGTGGCGAAGCGGGGTCGGTGTCAGGCCGACGATGGTCGTCGACGAATGGGAAAGTCGCCGGAGGTGGGTTCTCTGGGTGATGGGGGTAAGGGCTGGCTCAGGTGGGTCTCGGACTCGGTTTGGAAGACGGGAAAAGGTCCATGGGCGAGGGGTATGTGGGTTGGGAAGAGAGGGGCAACAAAGGAAAAAGGTGGTCGGGTTAGAGATTCTGGCGGTTTGGTTGTAATCGCAGGCAGATGGTTTCGCTGGGGTAAGGCGGCGGGAGTTTCGGGTCACCGACGAATTTTGGTTGATGCCGCTAGAGGTCAGGGAATGGTTGAAGGGGGTTAAGGCAGGAGTTGTGGTTGATGTTACATCTGTTAGTGGTGGTTGGCTATGATGGAGTAGGAGAGAGAGGGTAAGTGGGTTAATGGTGGTTTAGAGGAGAGAGAAAGTGATGGGGGAGTGAGGTTAAAGATGGGGGTGAGGATGATAGGATGTGGTGTAGGATTGTTAGGGTGTAGGTGTGAGGGGTTGTTTGGGTATGTATGTGTGTAGTAATTATGTGTGTGTGTGTGTGTGTGTGTGTGTGTTTTATTTGGACATCTAAAAATAACACTAAAAAAACCTAAAAATCATAAAACTAAATATCTAAAAATTGAATTCATATTCTAAAAATAAAATAAAGACTCAATTAAAAAAATGAAACTAAAAAGGAAATAAAAATAAAATCTAATAAAACTAAAACTAAAATCCTACATAAATGTAAAATCAAATAAAACTAAAAAATAAGTGAATTCCTAAAAAAAACTAATCCTGATAAAAGAACACTAAAAACTAATAAAAATAAAGATGAAATAAAAATATACTAATAAAATATAAAAACAGTAAATAAAACCTAAAAATCTTAAATAAATAAAAAATAAATCCTAGAAATTCTAAATAAATCTAATATGAATCCTAAAACTAAAAATGACTCAAACTAAAAATCGAAAAAATAATAAAAAGACACAAAAAAAACACACACAGGGTTTAGGGTAGGTTTAGGCTAGGCATAGGCTCGGGTAAGGTTACGGGGTTGGTAATTAGCTCCATTTTAACTGCAAATTCCTTCGAAATATAGCTTTTGACACCGCAACTGCAATTAAACCTGTATAATGGACAATTAAGCGTATAAGACCCAAATTGTCGAGAATTAGCAACTAAAGTACGTCTATTCGGGGTATAAAAAGTACAATTTTGGGTGATTATCACACCACCCCCAAACAGAGCGTTGCTAGTCCTCGAGCAATAAGATAGAGAGAAAGAGAAATATAAGAAACCAAAAGTGTAACACTTTCACGGGCACTTGCGATTGAATTTAGCATGTTCAACAAGCCTTTAAACCTATAGCTTGCCCTACAAGACGAGTTGTATCTTGTGAGGGTTTGCAGGGAATATACCCACGAAATTCTTATTCTGCAAAAATTTATTGAAAGGCACTCAATCTCTTATTAGACGTAGAATAATTGCACAATCCATCACAAGAAAAATATTTTCAAAAATTCAAGCTAGAAGCGTAAAACGATTTATCTAAGTAAATACTCAAGGTACATCCTTCCTAGAACTCAACGTGTGTAGTGTGAATCAGTCAAAACGAGTAGAGTATCACAAGAGTAATTCTTAGATTGCCTCTTCAGAATCAACGCTTCAACTTCAAATCTCACGGATATATCTCTCTCAAATGAACTCTCGAGATTTGGGTTAGTGTATCGCTCTTGTGTGTGAGGAGGTGAGTAAATGTAAGAAAGTTCAAACGTCTCACACACACATAAGAAAGAAAGAACAATTAGAAAGAAAAATGATCTCATGAAAGAAGGCTAATCACTATAGTGAGAATGTCGAGTTATTCACCACGTTAACTATCATTTGCCCGAACACCTAGGGGAACATGTATGATAATGGGTGAGGGGGAAATGAAATGAGGATGAATATGATATGAGGTTGGATGGTGATGGATGGATGAATGATGAGTGATGGATATGCGATGGGTAAAAGATGGATGCAAAAGAAGAGTGTATACCCTTTAGGCACAAATGTCTTTATTACATAAAAATTAACTACAACTCTCTTTTTATTTTATTTTTTCTCTTTTTTCTATTTTTATGTTTCTCTCTTTTTTCTTTTTTTCTTTTTCTCTCACTTTTCAAATTAACAATGAAGACATTTAACATTTTGAATCAACATTCTTTTTTTTTGGAATGATGGAAGATATATGAATTGAGTGGGGAAATGATGGTGAGGGGAATATATGGGAATATGGAAGAACATGGAAATATAATGGGTGAGTGAATGGAAATGTGATATGGAAAAGTGGTAAGTGTATGGATGAAACTCTAGTATTCGGGACAAATTTCAAGACACGTGTTTCTTACAACTTGAAAAAGATGTCATTCTCAGTGATTAAGTGAAAATTTTATGAAAGATAATGAGATCATACAACAATTAAGCGGGGACCCAAAGGAAGTTGAATCAACTTGTGACTCGGAGATTTCATAAAACACTCTTAAAGGGTGAAAAGCATGAATCTCACAAGCTAAAGTCTCTACTAGTGATCCTTAAGGTTTTCTTTAGAATTGTAGTACTCTTCAACTCTAAACCGTAGTGACGTGATAAGTGCGCAAATTTTTTTGATTCTAGAAATTCATGGTGCAACATGCCTTGGGACGTATTACATAAGCTATTTATTAAAGGAATATCATCTAGCTTGATTCTTAGACTTTGAAAGATGGATGATTGAAAATTCACATCAATGAGTGAGATGAAAGAAACTGCACGAAATTTTAAAAATCAGGTTAAAAAATCATAATTTTTCAAAAGAGGTACGATTCTGATAAAATTCCCCACCCCCAAACAAAAAGGAACATCGTCCTCGATGTTAGGTAAAATGATATTTAAAATTGAGAGCATAAGGGAGGAAAGAGATTACAAGAATAAACCGCTAATGAAGTGGACATATATAGACAAGAATAAACCTGAATAAGAGGTGAGAAAAAAAATGTGTACAAGTATATAAGCATGATAAAGCATAGGGTGATCAAGCACCACCCCCACACAGGATGTGACTAGTACAAGAAACGCGAGCTGCCTCCTGATAGCGCTAAGTTTAATGTCTTCAGCCAGACCGAACTATTCTCACCCTAAAGATAAGATCGATGAAAGTGCGGGGTGGCAGAAAAATTGGGTGATGAAGATCACCCCCAAACAAGACTGAAGCGTCCGTCTTGTTGGATGAGGGCTATGAATAGTCAATGCACTTGTATCGCAAAGTGCATCACATGATGCAAAGCATCGGTGCTCCATGGGTGGGTGGGAATTAAGGCAATGGTGGAAAAGTATCAGTCACGTGCCTTGTTGAGCTTAAAGGTGAGGGCAACTAGGTCCCTATAAGAATGATGCTCAAGTTGGTGAGGGAGGCAATATGGTTTTGTAAGTGGAATGGAATGGGCCTCATAAAAATCACACGACCGTTCTATGAATGGGCGATGATAATGATCGCACCGTGACACACCAGGGAGATGATTATGGGAAAAATCAACACCATAAGAGAGTGGCCGACATGGAATAACAAGCTCGGTGTCACGTAAGTGGAGAGTATCACCACATATACTCTCGTAGATGGTGGATGGCGTCAGGTGAGGATCTAAAACTATCGATGGAATCTTGAAATGTAGAAAATCAAGATCCAAACCAGGTGGTGGGGTAAAAGGATAATGGGTGGGTCGGGTGGGATAAATTGTATATCGGGTGGGATAAGATGATCCAACTCAAGCGTGGGAGATACACACTCATTGGGAGGAGTAAATGAATACTCACAAGGGAGTGTGGTTTCTAAAGATGGAGTGGTCAACTTCTCCATAAGAGTAGCATCGGTGAATGTGGTGGGTGAGTCAAATGAGGCACCAAGATCGGAGATAGAGGAATCACTAGAAATATCGAGCTCAAAGGGAGCCATGCATGGTGGGATACCATCCATATCCGGAGTGGTAGGAACTATCACAGATTCTATCTCGGGAAAATGGTGAGCACTCGTAGCCGGAGCGAACTTAAAAGATATGGGCATGTCAGAGACATATGCAAATGGGGAATAAGGTAAAAGCTCAGGCATAGTGTTGGATATGACGGGAGTGTGAACCGTAATGATGGGTTCATTTGGACGTGGTGGGATTGGATCAGGCTCACTATCGAAGGATAAGTCAATGCAATTGTCAACTTGGGTCCCGGACCATGGAATGGTCTCAACTTCGATATTCTCGGTGTGGTAGGGTTGGTTACACTCAAAATCCATGTCACAAGAGGGCACATCATCGTCACACTCGGGTGCAACGATGGGTGGAGCCATGGGAATGTCTGACTCTCTCACACACTCTAATTCATTTAACATTTGTTCAAGCCGTTGGAGGGCTTGAGCTTGGATTTGGGTGGCTTTCTCTTGCTCGAGTATGAACTTTTGCAAGAGGCTTTCAAGAGCGAATGTGGATGGTGGTGGTGGAGTGACGGGTGGTGGCAGTGGTGGAGGTGGATGAGGTGGACACAACTCGCTATAATCGTGACTATACGGAGAATACTCATATGAAGTGGGTGGAGTTGGGCCAAGTTCATCATACACGAAAGGATCACTTCCGTGATGGATAATTGGTTGATATTCAGTGGGTTCATAGTGAGGGAACTGATCGTGAATGGGTGCACAAGGTTGCCATGATGACTATTGGAACGTGTGAGGATCCACAACATCGGGTTGGGATTCATGTTGCGTGGAAGGGTGATCAAGCCTCCATGAATAGCTCGAGTGCTCACACAACTTGGGATTAGGTATAGCAGGGTAGTTAGCCGAGGTGGGTTCCAAAATAGTGTCAAATGGATGCACATGTTCCCGGTTAGGTTCAGATGGATATGTAATGGAAGGTCACTCATGGGACATGTGATCGGCATAATAACAGTGGGTGCACAACAAAGAAGGAGACACATCGACACTTGACACCGAGGGTGATGGAGAATGAGGTGCGTGCATGGATGGGTCAAGAGTACCAACGGTACTCGTGAGAGAGGTGAAATCATGCAAAATATCATAAAGAGACGGTTCGGGATCACTCTCACACGTGTCAATGGAAAATGACCAAAGTAGTACCGTAAGGGACGTTCTTCGGCCATGTGTTGTATAGTTAAACATACTAAGTCCTCGAATTTAACCAAATTCAAACTTTGGCCAATTATTTCCTACATCATGACAACATACAAACTTGTAATTTCTATGTGCCTATAATACACAAGACAACTTCTCGTGTCATGAATTTAATTAACTATCAAGGCGTATTAATTCCTCCCCAAAACTCAAATTATGGAACTTTTTATATCAATTTAGAAATTATGATTATTCGTTTGCCCCACTAAGACAGAAATTTACAATATTGTGCAATACTAATTCGTCATCAATCAAACACTTTAAACCTTAATAAAAAAAATCACGTGTAATAAAACTTACTATCTTTTGCGCAATTTATGCATTTTAATACTTCTATAACTCATCACCTTAACCCTTCAAGAAAACTTTAATGTCTAGTTTTTCACGAACCATTACGTAATTAATATTGTGACAACATTATCTTTACAACTATAGGCAATAAAATTACAATCCTTATTTACAATTGCAAAAATCTTGTGTACTATTTAAATATTTAACTTATAGACTTTACACCCCAGTCTTATCCACTGTGGGACCACGCAAGTATATTATTATCTATATTATTATTGAAATACTTTACCTATAGTCTAGGTATATTTTTACAATCGGGTTGAGATCCTCAACTCCAATCAACGTCCTAAGTTGAATGGTGACATGACGAATCTTAAAAGAAAAGGGATGTTGTTCATCCTTATAGGTGAAACTGATTCATGTATATTTAATTATCATGGTATACTATAAAATCAAATGAATGCAAACAAACTTCCATTAACTCCCATAAGTATTACATGCTTTAACTCTTTAATATCAAGAGTTCATACTTGAACTTACAATCATTATACTAAGATACTACCAATACTTTCCCATTTAGCACCATTGATGACCTTTACTATATTGGGGTACACTTAAATTACTTAATATTATATTTCAATTAGGTTATTGTCATTACTCTTTTGTTAGGGCTATGCGAAAACTTGAACTAAGTAATCTTTACTTTTGGGGAAATTAATGAACCTAAACATCACCATAATATATTTTTATCTAATAATCTCTAATAACATTAATCATTATATTAATCAACCGAACATATCTCAAAGTCTATCCCCGGGGTGAATCTATATTGAAGTCCCTACTTACATAACGTATACGTTGACTCGACACATGGGTCTTACTCATGTTGTTATATTTCCATAACCTTAACTAGCCTATGAGTAGTAGATTCTAATACGTGAGTAAGAGATCTTCTTAAACTGTTCCTCATTAAACCAAGGCACTCCTGGAAACATCAAACCATTATACAGTGTTCAAAACTCTACCCATTAATGATTATAATTTTTCAAAAGCCTTATATAATGGTTTGACGTTTCTAGTAGTGCCTTATACTCAAACCATTATACAGTGTTCAAAACCCTTACTCGTGTACATAAACATTTGTAGAATCCCAAATTAATTTTACAGATTATCTTTAAAACTCAAACCCGAACCTCAAGTGGTTAAACCCTGTACTCATAACCAACAGTCAAACTTAGCCTCAGCGTAACCAAAATTAATTAATACCTCAGTGTTTATAGAATATAAAAAACCGTTATGAAAATGACAATGAAAATAAGTGTACTCTCTGATACACGTATGACCTATTCTTTGATATCATGTTGTGATGCCCCGATTTTCGAGGGTAAATGCAGAAATCATTTTTCTACTTTGATTCCATTTAATAAAATCCTCCTTTATTATAAATTATTGTTTTCAAATTTTTGCGTTGTGAAATCCATTTAATTTAATTTATGAAATGATGTTTAGCACATGAAGTTTATATGAACACTTGAAATAAAAGAGTTTCCCAATTTCATAGAGTAATTAAAGATTTGAAGAAAGTCAATGTTATTCTGTCTTATTAAAAATCCTATTCAATGTACTTCCCAATGGTTCCAAATGACATAATTAAAAGTTCAATTTAAATTGCACATATAAAGTAAAAAGTAAATAAATCTCTTCTGGCGCGTAAATCCTTCCTTGTATATGATGGTTTCCTTGCCTTTATCTTTTCTTGAAGTACGTGGGGGTGGGGGATTGACAAATGATGGGGTATGAGCGTGCACATAGTAGGAGAAATAATAGCATAGTAATACGTTACCTCTGTTTGACTTTTACTTGTTACATCTTTGTATCCATTTTTTCTTATTTTCTTTTGAGCCTTTTTCCTTTGTTTCCATTTTACTGGCCGATGAGGCCAAATACCTGGGATGAGACAAGTCCAAACACAATTTATATTTTCAAGTTTCACACTCATTTTTATTTTACCTTTGACTCGGTATTTCATCTTTTGAAAACAACTTTAATTCTCATTTCTTGTGAAATTTAACCTTTTGGTTCAAATACCCAATTATACACTTTAGCGTGTTTTTCACTATTCACCTACACTAGTAAAAGTTTCATGTTGTACATTTTGCCAAAAATACTTCGTTTCATCTTTACTTTACAAAATATAAGTTTTCAGCACGTAAAATCCAACTCTTTAATTAGAGTACTCTTGGTTTGGTAAATCATTGTTAAGTCCATATTTCACATAAAACGACACTTTTGTTCTAAAACATTTCTTTTGGGATATCAAGATTTTACCTTTCAAAACATTAAGTTTGTATTTTGTACCTGATACGACATAAATATTATGTATTTCGCCCGTTAACCTACGCGTTATTTGCCCCCTCAGGTATCTTAATCCCTACATTTATGCTCGTTAACCGAACAACCTAGGATTTCTATATATACATGATTTTCATGGGTTAATTGAGCTTTTTCAGGTATTTCGTTACTTATTATGGAGTTTGGACGCATTTCGGTGAGATTTCGTACAAATCCGCATGTGAAAGGGCACTTTAGTCATTTCACATCTTGGGTATGCGGCCCAACATCTTACGAAAGTTATAGCCATCTGGGCAAGATTAATGTGGCCGCAAATGGTGTGCAATTCCGAGTGATGTTGAAGAAGTTACGGGACTTTGAGCAGAAGAGATTTACAACATATATCAAAGCAGGAGGAAAAAATTCCAAAAATACAGGAACGAATCGATTCGGCACTTGCCGACTCCATTCTCTGTTGGGAATATTGACCTTTTTTCCAGGAAAATCAATTCGTTCATGAGAAAAGTGTCAGGTCTCCTTATTTGAGCTTATGAAGAAACATTTATACCATATGACCTAATCGATAGAAAATAAGATTCAAAGATAAAAAACATGTGTTTTTAAAGTGATCTGGAGCATATACATGTTGGATTATCAACGACCCGATTTTTATTTATACTCACATACTTAAAACTCAATCTAGAACATTCATATGTTTTTATTCAATCCATGTGATACCTGTTTTAGCCAATCACTGATCGTTTAGAAGCGGTGTATTGTGAGCCCTTAGATTGATCTCCTAATAGTCGAATTAATCCTGATTATTGATTTCTCTTAATCTTACAGATCCTTCATTCGCCCTTATAAATAGAGAGTGAGGGTTAATCATTTCCAACCTTTAGAAAGTCTGAGAGAGAGAGAGGAGAAAATAAGAGAGAGAGAGAGAAAGAGAGAAAGAGATAGAAAAGAGAGAAAAATAAAAGAGAAAAAAAGAAAATGTCATCCAAACTCTGGCCAAATTTTTTCAGAAAACTTTGAGAGTTGAGAGTGTTTTCCTGATACTAGTTCCTCTCTGGTTCAAATCTCTTGTCCAAACACTATCTCCAAGTTTGATCTCGTCTCACATATTTGAGATTTGAGATCTAACTAAGTGATACAATCATGATCTTTTAGGACTGATTTACTTTTTAGAAATCATCTCTCTATGTTGGGTTTTTAGTTTAAAACATTTTTATCAAATCTTTCCCAATATATCCCTTTTTCTATTTTTAAGTGTTCTTGAAAAGCAAGACTTCAAAATCTCATATCTAAAGACGTTTATGTCTCCAAGTTCATATTTCACATTTTGTGAAATAAGTTTATAAATAAATAAGTGAGACATATAGGATCTTGTCTCTTTTATCATAGAAAGATTGTCTTTTGATCTACATACAAAAAAGCGAAGTCTAATTTCAAGAAAATTTGATTCAGACTCTTGCTCAAAAACATTTTCTAACTGGAAGCTGTCGGTATAAGTGTGAGTGAGTTGCATACATGTGTTAGGCACATCATAACACTACACTATCACACAAAAACACTAAAGTTGTGTTAGTAAAGATATTTTTACCATCTGAGTCGACGTAAAGAAGGAGATAAGGAGTAAAGCTTAAGGGACGTTAAAGACAATAGTTAGAAGCCAGAAAAGTCGAAGAAAAAGCTAGGAGTGCTGGTATAAATTCCTGACTTAGGTTTAGCTCTGATTTGGCTGGATAATACGTTGCTTGCTTGTACTTTCAAACTCATTATAGTGGATTTTTGCTTTTACTCCGTAGAAGGAGTCATGCATGTTTCCATGTTTTATAGGGGTTTTACCACATTAAAATCTTTATTTTGTGTGAATGTTTTTTTATGCTTGTTTTATTTTTGCCATCACTTCTATAAGTGTTTAAAATTCTTTTGAACCTTTAAGTTTCTAAGTAACTAAAATTCTTGTTCAAAAACATTCTCTAACACATCTTGTATTTTAATTGGTGTTATTAAAAGAGTTTCCCCAAGAAAACATTTCAGACCCTTCGTAACTGTTTTAACTTTTGATTAAATGACTTAGTAAAGGATTTTCAAATAAAAACCTTTTTCTAAGACAAATTTTATTCTCTAAACTCTGTGAATGGTGCATTGTAGAGTCTTTACATACGACATTTTGAAATTTATGATTCTATTATAAGAACCATGCACAAAACGATTTTGTCGACGTCGTGTGTAGGGAATCTTGTCAAATTTGTTATAATTATTTTTAAGATGTCAAACATTGTATGTTATATATTATTATTTTTTACCCCAATTTATTATTTTATATTTTAACCCATATAGTTTACATGTCCTTTAAAATAATATTTTTCACCTCAAACATCATTATTTTGACGTTTAATCCCACCACTTAGCAAGGTTTTCATTAGTGATGCTAAAACATATATTTCGCATAGACTTGGGCAACTACTATATCTTTCCCACAAGATTAAAAAACAAATTCTTGTGCATGTTTTCGCAATTGAAACTTTTCCCACTATATGTGTGGTGTTTATCTTGGACCAAGCTCTCAGGGCCTTACATAGTCCATACAAATCCTTTTAGAACCCACACACATGTGTGGTAAACTTGTGATCCTCAAAGCCCTTTGGTTGTGATCCAAAGACTGCATCTTTGAAGCATCCATTCAAGAATGCACTCTTCACATGCAATTTATGGACATTGAAGTCTAAAGAACATGTTATAGTTAAAAGTAATCGAGTTGACTCTAGCCAAATAACTGAGGTAAAAGACTCATTAAAGCTAAGTGCTTAAAATTAAGTGTATTCTTGACCCATTATCCTAGACTTATTTCTCAAGACGACACCATCTTTATCACACATTTTCTTGAAGTTCCACTTGGTACCAAAGATGTTAGCACCCTTAGGCATAGGAGTTAGATTCTAAACATCTACTTTTAAGAATTGGTCCAGTTCATTTTGCATAACATCGACCCAAAATTCACCTAACAACGATTTTGAACAGTTAGAAATTTTACCAAACCATTTATATTTGTGTGTTATGTGTATGACATTTGGATGCCCTTTCTTTAATTGATTTCTAGAATTCATTAATTGTGGTTATTTTCACTCACAATTGGCACCATATCGGGGAAAGGACTTCCTTTCCACGAAAGTAATCCCTATAAAAGAATATCTACAATGTCTCACCACCCAAGTAGCACTCCCCAACCTGGAGAGATACGAGCTAATTTATCTTCACTAAGGGTCATGTATGAGGTCCGTCAATATTGGAACCCAAGGTTTTGACTGAAGCAATAACCTTTTGAGGAGAGCCACAGGCAGCCTAAATCTACCCAGATCTCACGACTGGTCGGAGCGTACGAAACAAGGCTTTAAAAGTAGGAGGAATCAAATTGCCTCTAGGTTGAGGATAATTCCCGCCTCTAGTTGAGATTATAAAAATTGTGGAGATAACTCCTCGAAGATTGAAAACACCATGGTTAAACTCCTATCCCTCAAGAGAGCAATACTCATGGCCGAGGAAGGAGCACCGGGCTCGACCAAGAGCGTTCAGAACATGAGAATTATCTAGGAAGGAACCACCGAGATAACGAGTACCACATGGGAGAAAGGAGATGAACTCCGGCCAAGATTTGAAGGATTACGACATGAGGTCGTCGAAATAATCCAACGAGGCTAGTGTTTAACTTGCTTTAACCATTTATGTGTGTTTATATTTCATATTATAGTTAGTGAAAACTATATGGGTTTTGGGTTGGGATTCTTAATCAAAATGAGGTTTTTGAAAATGATTTAATATAAATTGATGTGATAATAACTCCATATGAAATCTGAGCTCAAATCAATGTTAATGGTGTAATTTTTGGTGAGAAATTGGAAGGGTTGAAAAAAGTTGAGGTTTAACTAAGTTAGGATTTAAATCTTAGTTAAATTGATGAATCCCATGAATAAATTGTTGTGTTGGGTAAAAATAAGTGTGTAGATGTTTATAGTGATGCTTGTCGGTGTTAGAAACCATAAATTTTGGAGTTGGAGAAGAAGATGAACTCCCTAACTGTTTGCGTCGAACTGGTCAATTGCGGTTCGGTTTGGTCACCGGACAGGTTTGTTTATTTGGACATCGTCACGGTTCATTTATAACAGAAAAATTTGAGAAGATATTCCTGGACTAAAAGGATTGGAGAATAATTCCTTTTGGAGATAAATATTAGGAGATCCTAAATACAGTGTGAGGATATCTAAAAGATTAAATGAATGATATATAAATATCGGGTTGGAGAGAATAAGATCCGAGTTATAAACTTTAGGAGTGTTTGGGATGAACAACACTCTGAAAAATGATTTCAACGGGTATATATACATTTATGTGTGTAGAATGTATGTTCCGATAATATATGAGTGAAATCCGAATGTGCGAGTAGGATGAAGCTAGAATACTAGCTAGACGTGATAAGCTAATATTCATAATAAATTAATGTGATAATTATATCGTAAGTGAGTGAATAGTTATGGGATTAATATAAGTTGTGTATATACTTATGAATTAATAAGAATTGGTATATTTGGGATTATAGGCCAATGCCACGGAAAATAGGCATGAATAGATGGATTTGATGATATATATATATATATATATATATATACATACATAGAGAGAGAGAGAGAGAGAGAGAGAGAGAGAGAGAGAGAGAGAGAGAGATAGAGTATATATATGATATGATTATAAATATATCTGTGTGTGAATGATCTATTTACATGAAACATACCCCTTTAGTGCTATCATGGGAAGTTGTGCGATGTGGGTGAATCCCCTGGCTAGAGGAGTAGGGTGAGTATAGGCCCCAGGTCATAGCATCCAATTATTTAGGCAGTATGTTTCTTTATCATGGGAGAGACGTCTTGTGTATGATTCGGTCTCACTTTCAAGTGAGGAACTATGGCCACTTCCCCTACGTTTGTGTTATGTTTTATCAGCTCGGTGTGAGATCACGAACGGTGTTACCCAAGATGATGTGTGTATTGCTTGGAAGATGATAGCTTTCTAGAGACTGCATCCATTGAGTTATAGCTATGGGGGATGGTTGTTATACTTATATAGTGTGTGATATGTAAGTATGTATATACTTGATGTGTATAGTATATTGTGTGTCTGTATATATATATATATATATATAAAATAAAGGAGGAGGGATTTTTTGGTCTCCACCAATTGATGGTTGAGATTAAAAGTTGATAAATTTGGTCTTTATCAACTAACGGTTGAGATTAAGTTTGGTGGGTTTGAATCCAAGGACTGAGAAAGAGGGTTGAATCTAAGGGTTGGCAAAAAATATTTGTCTTCAAACCAAATCCTCTACCTCGAGCCTCGCAACAGCCGTATGAATTGGAACACAAAATCTAAGATATGGGGTCATATTATATCTCATATCTGCTCTCTCAGGTATGCCAACCAAATTATTTACCAAGAAAGAGAGAGAAATATTACACACATCTCTTCCCATTCAGTTCGCCGCTCTCCCCCATACTCTCCCTCTCATTCCATTTCAGTCCAGCGCCACCCACATTAATCTCATCCCTCTCTTGCACAACTCATAGCTCGGCCAATGCTATTTTTTGTAAGGCCTTCACTATTTTTTCTTTCCTACCTGCCGATGCTATTTTTTGTAAATCTGCTAGCACCACTGGCCCGAGTAAAGCCTTCACCAACACCGGGTATCTTCTGTAACGCCTTCGATATCTTTTCTTCAACCCAGATTGAAAGGACTTTTGGTTTTTGGGCGTAGATAGCAACACCAGGTACATCGAACTTTTTTTTTCTCAAATTTGTTTTTAAGGATCTAATATCTCTAGGTTTTTATGTGGACTCCGATGACGATTATTGGCATGTGGGGTTTTTATGTGTTCTGAATACCCATAATAAACAGGTATAAGTCCTTTCTCAGTCTCAAACCCTCACTTTCTCTCTCTCAAACCCTCACTTATTTTTTATATTAATGTGTTGAAATCAGGTTAAAAAGATTTTACTATCTTTTGAGATTCAGATACGATGATTCCGTTGGCGGCGATGGCAATGATGGGGCACATGCGCTCTTTCGAAGTTCTACTACCTGGACTAGAACTCTCACCTAGAAAAGAAAAAAATATATGTAACAGAGGGAAGTAAAGTAAATATGCTTGAAAGTTGTAAATTTTGAAAGGAATCTTATAAAAATCGATTTTTTGTTTCAGAACCACAAACAAAAAATGATTTTATACCCAAAAGAAAACTAAAGACAATTTTTTGTTTTTGGAGAATATATTCAGATCCAGCCAAACATGGAAAATAACCCAACATGCCCTTCTTTTTCTTTCTCACGCAAATCGATTTGATACTAAATAACCCAACATACATACGGCGGCGGCTGGAGGTCATAAGTAGTGTGGAGCCTGAATAAGTTTGGTGCATTATACAAATAAATCTTTGAAAGATGAAAGCTTGGTAGTGTCGTGAAATAATGTTAAGCGGCGACGCACACACATTACAACATAATGTTAAGAAACCAAGCTTCAACTCTTTATTTCTTTATTTATTTTTTTGGCATTTTCGGTATGGAACAACAAAGACCCACATCTTTCTCTCTCTCCTCATGGTTTGTCTTCTCTCTCCACAACCTTATTTCATTTACTATTTTTTTCTTCTTATAATAGTTATTTGTCTCATTTTTCAGGGGTTTATCTTCTCTCCTCATGGTGACCGCTTGAAACATCTATGGCCACTTGAAATGTCTTTCCGCTTGAAACATCTATGACCGGTTGGAGAGAGGAAGAGAATAAGAGATGTTGTACAACAGTGATGGTACAACACTGATGGCAAATATCTATTACGTACAGATTTATGTTTTTTGGGGTATTGTATTTTGTAGCTACACGTTTTCATGGTTCTCCACTATTATTTTTGGGTTTTGGATTCTTACAGTCTTATTAAATGAAGTGTTTGATTGAGGTTGATCAAAGAGAAACATTACAAAGATTTTATTTATCATATGGTTATGGTACAAAATATTTTTCTCGGAAGCTGTGTTTTATATCTAGAGATTTTGTTTACACATAGTGATAGTTTTGATTCAGTTAATGTTCATTATGGTAACATAATTTTTTTTATTGTGTTAGTTTTTTTGTTCATGGTCTTTATTGTACGAGTTAAATAGGTATACCTTTCGTTTTTTAGTTTTGTTGAAATATGTGATGTTCAAGTGTTGAAAATTAGAGAATTAGTGAGGATTTGGTGTTTTACTTATTTTCTTAAAATTTATGATGAAAATTTGTACGTCTCTTTAGTCTGTAGCTGGGAGTTGATTAGGTGTTGTGATTTATTTACAGTGGTCTAAGCATTGGATTCCATTGATTTGTATAGTTAGGTCACTCAGATGTCGAGCAATGTGCCCATTTTTCGAATTGATGTCTATTTGAAATTCAAATTTTGAGTATTATATATTAAAATGAAAATATATAAAACAAAATAGTTTGACAATTATAAAATCAATAATTGAAAATTTATTAAGCCACTGAATCTACATTTATTAGAAATTTGAGAATTATAAAATTATAAAATCAATAATTGAAAAATAAGACAGGACACAATAATACTATTTTGCCCTTCCAGTACAGTAGCTCAAAGTTGCAACCCCTGAATCCACATTTCTTTGCCCTTCCGGTTCAATAGCTCTACAACTGCAACTAATTTGCAAAATAAGACTGGACACAATAATATTATTGTGTGCAAAGTTATAAAGGAGGTGAATATATAAAACTATTTCTAATGAGGGAGAATTATAAAATCAATTATTAAAAATTTATTATAAATTTTTAATATTTTAAAAAATCAACTTCTATTTTTTCTATTTAAAATACCCACTCTCGTACACCTTTAACACAAGTCAAAATTTTCAAATGAACATGACCCGTTTATGCAAGTAATTGTCGACATAAATATGCCTTCAAAATGTAAATTTTGAATTATTGTGATGATTTTTCTTTTGTGTTTAAAATTCCCAACTACTATAATGATTAAAACTAATAAATTTGATTAAACCTAATTGCAAATCTAAACCTGATGTTCTTAAGACACAAATGCATCGTATTAAAGTCATAATCATGCCTCAAGCATTGAATTAATATGTTTGCCATGACGATTTAGTTTATCATGGGGTAACTAAGAGTATTTATACTCGCACTATTGCTGACAAGAGAACAAATTTATCACTGGATAAAATTAATTGTCTCGCCATCGGTGCGAGGACAAATTTATTACCGTGCCATCGGCACGGGTACACTTTAGTATATATATATATATATATATATATATATGAAGACATGAAAAGATATATATACGAACAAAATAAAGAATAAAGTGAGATATAAATTGTGGTATCCGGGAGAATAAAATCTGGAATAAAAATTTGATATATGTATATAAAGAGGACAATTTTATATAGGAGACGGATAACACTGAAACGCGAATAGTGTATTATAACTAGTGAAAGTTATTACTAATGAATGGATAGATTATAAGTGAGAATTTATAATGCATAAGCTCGTGGAAAGGTTAGGATATTATATACGCGGGGTATGAGATATCGTATGTTGACTTAGAGGTTTTGAGAGATGATAGTTAGGATGGGTAGCGTAACTAGGGTATTTAAAATACATGTGTTATGTGTGCACTGTTAGATGAGAGGTGAGGGGTATCTCACGTGAGTGAGACACCCGTTTAAATATGGAGAATATCATATTTTAAATGTTAAAGTATTTTAAACATTTCCTAAATATTTTCAAAAATGTTTGGACTCTGACTCGATTGCAAATATTTTAAAAACTTTTTAGGTGTCCAGACACATGTACGCCTGGATGATATTATTCCTTCCAGTCAGACGATGTTGTAGTAGCTATTGATGCTAGCAGGGATTTTTTAGACACTTCTCTCATTGTGATATAGATAGGAGTTATATTCGGGCATGTTGCCCAACTGTTGTCATTTATTTGCCGCTTTTTCAATTGCGCCTATTCGATTTGGTTGTATTAATGTTTTACCAAGATTTATCGGTTATTGTTTGATTTTAATTCAATTAATGTGTATATTAATTGTGTGGATGGATTTATTATGTGTTTTAGTTAACAAGATTAGAAAGTTTAAAATTTGACATCGGGCCTAATAGGTTATTAGTAAATAATTGGGTTTTCGAAAGTGATGCTGAGAATGATCTATTATGAGAACCCTGTTTTATCTTGATAAAGGATTGATTATCCGAGATTAAAATAGGCGGGGTGTCACATATGGTATTAGGGCATCTAGTTCTAGTGTCCTTAGGAATCTGTACGGACATAATATGTTTTCAGAATTGCTTTCTATTTGATGTAGAGCCCTACACTTAGGATTGTTGATTCATATGGTGAGATTTTTTCCGCTTGTTATAATGTATAATTATAGTGAATCTTATATGCATTCGGGTGTGTTTCTTATGCCGACACGTGAAAGGACGACCAGTGAGTGCCGTTGGGAGAACAACAAGAGGCAGGGCTCAGTTGAAGTGGTAGAATAATTTTGGGGAAGATGACTGTAGTCGAGGTCACCCCTATTGTTGCTTGAGAAAATGTTGCTGTATGGACTGCTAATGTGCAGTTTATAGTTTCAAGTACCGTTATAGCAAAAAGTGGTACCAAACTAGACTCACCCAAAGAAGTTAGAATGGAACAGAGTCAGACGGGTCTTTGAAGAGGACCATCCTTTGGAATTTTAAAAAGTGCGGAGATTGTGTATGCTATCCAATGGATGTGAGATACCTATATGCTTTGGCATACAGTAGAATGTCGTATACCTGAAAGTGAAAATTGGGGTAAATGTTTTTAGCTCATGGGAGCAGTGTTGTAATGGTGGGGGTAAATCGTCACATTTGAAAAGTAAAATATTAGGCCAATAGAAGGATTTTAGGTACGGTTTGACCACGATTTCCTTCATCTATTGTTCTGGAAGAGAGGTCAATGAATTCTGAACTTATCATAGGAGGACCGAACAGAGGACTTATCTTGCGAACCTTGTACCTGATGAGGTAGGTGCAATGGAGAAAAGAGTCCTTAAGTGATCGATGGACTAATGAGAGGAGCCTCCATCAGTTAAGGGAATTTCTGCTTGGATGATCGATACAGATAACGATAATGTTATGCTTTGGACACTGATGATATTAACACTTCTTTGTGAAGGGAGCTAAAAGAATTGGAGAATTTAGTCAGAGAGTAAGACTGGATGTAATGGTGCTAGTGAAACACCGCAGTGGGGAGACCCATTTAAAGGATTCATATAATTGAATTCCTACCGAGTTGTTGTGGATTCAGTCGGGACTGGTAAGGTCAGTAGTGTGTTCCTTAGGGCCAGCAGAGCTAAGGGAACAATGGGGGTATCCATCAGGGTCGAGGCTACCAAGGTCCGAGAGAAGGACAACCCTAATATGGTCAGTATGGCCAGGAATAGGGGATTATATAGGGATATTTTTATGTGGAGAGTAGGACCACATGTATAGATTTGGCCCGAAGTGAGTAAATGGACAAAATTAAGGTTCCTAGAAGGGGCAATGATTAAGATAGTTTTGGGTTTAGTTCGGACAAGCGTGTTATGTCCGGGAACCATTTGATCGGCCAGGGCGATTGGCAAGGTCGAAATATGAGTTTTATCCTCGAGTATATGAGGCATGTTTTATGTGACACGAGTGAGTCATGGTATCTTGATGAGCACTAGATTCGTGTGTGAGACAAGTTTGGTGGTTTTATCGATAACATTATTATGTTTATATATTTTCGGTTCTGTAGCGGGGTTATCTTTGGTTTCATCTATGGGGAAGCGGGTGTAGTCACAGTGGGAATATATTTTATTAGAATTACTCATTTAGTGATGTTCTATACGAGTATGGTATTATCCTGAGTATTGACTAGTTAGAATGATAGTGGGATGATATTGCAAGGCTATCGTGTTTGCTGTTTCAGGACATGATGTGTTGTTTTGGCGATGTCTCACTTGAAAGAGGGTTAAGCTCACATTCATATTATATTATGATAGAGACTTCGAAGAGTATAGTTGTCTTGAGATATTGATCCCTTCATGCAGGGAATTTACCGATATGATTCGGGGTGCACTGGATTTACTATCGAGCGAACAGATTTAGCTCGTTATTATGTTTAGCGCTCAGGACTTGGTTATAGGGTGAGCGCATTGTTATATATCACTCCTTTAGAGATGTGGGAGTTGATATTTATATTTATATGTCTGGGGATCGAATTTTGAGAGCCCTGGTTATGTGTTTGAATTTTATGGAATTTGATTACTCCCATTACAGTGTGATAGTGCATTTGGGGAAAGTTTCTTATTTGAATATGATGGTGGGATGAGATACGCATGAACCTTGATAAGCGTCATGAGTAGAGAGATATTGATGGATGCTAGGGAATCAATTTTGAATGTTAATTAATGAAAGTGTAGAGAAAACACTTTGAGATGAGAGCTATTTTATAGTATAAGGACAATGGAACCGGTAGTACCGTGAGAGAGCACCAAAATTTTTTCTTCTCACCACAAGTTAAAGGGGGCAACGATGTTAAGGATAATTCAATTTTGATTTATGGGGTGATTGAGAATACCCATGTGCTATAGGTACGTTGAGAATGCGAGGCCAGTTTTGAGAAAGTATGTTAAGGGTGTGACGTTTCCAGTGTTGTGCAAATATGCACGGATAATAGGGTGTATGGGAACCCTGGTTAGTTTGATTTTTAAAATCGTTCGAGATAGGAGGAAGTGGCAATAAATGTGTTGAATATATGCCCATGGGGAAGTTATAAACAAAGACGAAATGGCATGATGGATTGAATGTCGCGTGAGAAAGATGATAATCCAAGTATATATGTGCAACGAGAGCTATCACACCCGAGATGGGTTGAAAGGCTATGGGAAGCCATTTAAAAGGATATCGCTTGACAAGAGGAAAATTAAACTACTGTGGAAAAGTGAAGCAGATTCTTACTCAGTCAAATGTTAAGGGTGGCTTGCGCGTAAATAGAATGTTGATGTCTATAAGGTAAAAAGAGCCCATAAGTGAGCATTGTGATAAAAAGTTCACGGGCCGTGATTTTTGGTATACCCTGGGGAAAGAAGGGGAGTATAAAGTACCACTTAATGTGAGATATTGTAAGTGGGAATTGGTGTTAGATGAGACATAGTGAGATTGTCTCTGGGTGCACCACTCATAGATGGAAATAGGTTTGTTCGAGATAATCGACCAGAAAATTTGAATCAAGCCGACGATTCCAGTGACAGAATGGGCAGGTGAGATGGTAAAGAAGGATGGTATAGGTGCAATGTGCTACCCAATATTGTTATGGATAAGGAAGAGATCCTTAAACCTCACCTCTGATAGGGATTTTCGAGAAGCAATGGTGATGATGTTTTCTTTTGGGCAAGTTGTGTCACCTATAATCGATGAGTATACGGGAGGTGATTTACAATGTTGGATAATATGAGTGGTGATCATTATAAACTGTACGGTAATTGGGAAGGGAAATTATCGATTGCTAGAGTTGTGTGTAATAACTCGAACTGGTTTGTTATGGATAGGGTGCCATTTGAGGTTTTGCGTGGAAAACCAGTCCATTGTCGAGAGGGACATTAACCACAAACTGTATTGGGGTGACTTTTGAGCGTCGTAAGAGTTAGGTTGCCATGAATCGAGATTTGAAGGACTGACATGAGTGGTAAGATATTCTTATGGTTTATCTCAGGATGGGATTTTTTTGTTCAGATGGATATGGGAGGCTGACACTTAGTGACGTGAGGCCTTCCAATAGTATTTAGGTGATAGAGCCAGTGATGTATAGGCTCATCTTATTAGGATGTCGTTGGTAGAAGAACAATGTGTGATGTGCAGTTATTAAGGTGAGAGTTTGAGAATTGAACAAGCTTGACGTGAAGTTGGGGCTATAGTGAGTAAACTTGTAGACACGTGGGTACCACAAGCGGGTGTATAGTAGAGTAAGCCTTATGTTACTTTAAGATTGATTTTGAATACTAGAGGATGTTTTGTTGTTAAAGATCCTGAGTCTTAGTACCGGTTGTATCTGAATTTTGAGGACGAAATTTTCTTGTAAAGGGGGGGGGGGGGGGGGGAGGGAGTATGTAATACCCCGTACTTTTATGGATATTTAAATTATATAAGTTAGTGTAATTTAATGATTAGAGAATTTTAAGTGAAAGAGAATTTGAAGTGTGGGTTAAAGATTAATTGGCGAGTATCAGATTAATTGACGTGTGTTATATTTACTTATGGGAATAAGTAAATGAAGCTGGATTATTTTATATCAAGTCGTGGTTGGGAAAGGCAATAAGTAATAAATTTTATTCAAAAAATAAATTGCATAGTTGTATTCGATTTAAAAAGGTAAAATCTTGATAAGTGACTCAAATAGAGATTTCGAGTGCACGGTTGGTCTCGAATGGGCTTAAATAGTCAAAATAAAAAATCCGGGGTAGTGTTTGGGTTCCGAAGACTTTTTGGAGTAGTAGGGACTCACATTTGAATATACGAGTCAATTTTGGGTTTAATAAGGAGAGAACCCGTATTTCTCTCTTATAAGACACGAGAGAAAGAAAGAAAATGAAGGAAGAAGAAAAGGGGAGAAAGGAGGAGAACTTCGTCTATGCTCTGGTGGATTCCAGTACGAGGTCGTCGGATTTATCCAACGAGGCAAGTGTTTAACTTGATTTAGCCATTTATGTGTGTTTATAATTCATATTACAGTTGGTGCAAACTATATGGATTTTGGGTTGGGATTCTTGAATAAAAATGGGATTTTTGGAAATGATTTCATATAAATTGATGTGATAATAACTCCATATGAAATCTGAGCTCAAATCCATGTTAATAGTGTAATTTTTGGTGATAAATTGGAAGGGTTGAAAAAAGTTGAGGTTTAACTAAGTTAGAGTTTAAATATTAGTTAAATTGATGTATCCCTTGAATAAATTATTGTGTTGGGTCAAAATAAGTGTGTAGATATTTATAATGATGGTTGGTGGTGGTAGAAACCATAAGTTCTGGCGTTGGAGAAGAAGATGAACTCCAGATCTGTTTGTGTTGAACCGGTCAATTACGATTCAGTTTGGTCACCGAACCGGTTCATTTATTTGGCCATCGGTTTGGTTCCTTTATTGGTCACCGGACCAGTTTGTTTTTTTGGCCATCGATTCGGTTCGTTTATAATAAAAAAAATTTGAGAAGTTTTTCTTGGACGAAACAGATTGGAGAAAAATTACTTTTGGAGATAAATATTAGGGGATCCAAAATAGAGTGTGAGGCCCTCTAAAAGATTAAACGATTGCTATATAAATCTTGGGTTAGCGGGAATAAGATCCGGGTTGTAAACTTTAGGAGTGTTTGGGATGAACAACACTCGAGAAAATGATTAGGCGGGTATATATATACTTATGCGTGTAGAATGTATGTGGCAATAATATATGAGTGAAATTCGAATGTGCGGGTAGGATGAAACTAGAATACTAGCTTGACGCGATAAGATAATATTCGAAAGAAATCAATGTGATAATTGTATCATATGTGAGTGAATACTTATGGGATTAATATAAGTTGTGTGTATACATATGAATTAATACGAATTGGTATATTCAGAATTATAGGCTAATTCCACAAAAAATAGGCATGATAGCCGAATTTGATGATATATATATATATATATATATATATATATATAGGGTATAGAGATAGTATATATATGATATGATTATAAATATATCCGTGTGTGAATGATATATTTATGTGAAACATACCCCTCTAGTGCTATCATGGGAAGTTACGCGATGTGGGTGAATCCCCTGCCTCAGGCTGAGTATAGGCCCCAGGTCATAACGTCCAATTATTTATGCAGTACTCACTTTCAGGTGAAGAAATATGACCGCTTCCCCTACGTTTGTGTTATACTTATATAGTGTGTGATATATAAGTACGGATATACTTGATGTGTATAGTATATATATATATTGTGTGTGTGTGTGTGTGTGTGTGTGTGTGTGTGTGTGTGTGTGTGTGTATATGAAGATGTGAAAAGATATATATATGGACAAAATAAAGAATAAAGTGAGAGATAAATTGTGGTATCTGGGAGAATAAAATTCGAAATAAAAATATGATATATGTATATAAAGAGGAGAATTTTATATACGAGATGGATAACATTAAAACGCGAATAGTGTATTATAACTAGTGAAAGTTATTACTAATGAATGGATAAAGTATAAGTGAGAATTTATATTACATATGCTCGTGCGAAAGCTTAGGATATTATATACGCGGGGTGTGAGATAACGTATGGTGAATTAGAGATTTTGAGAGATGCTAGTTAGGCTGGGTAGCGTAACTAGGGTGTTTCAAATACATGCGTTAGGTGTGCACTGTTAGATGAGATGCGAGGGGTATCTCACGTGAGTGCGACACCAGTTTAAATATGGAAAATATCATATTTTAAATGTTAAAGTATTTTAAACACTTGCTAAATATTTTGAAAATGTTTTTTGCTCTGACCCGCTTGCAAATATTTTAAAAACTTTTTCGGTGTTCAGACACAGGGACACCTGGATGATATTATTCCTTCGAGTCTGATGATACTATAATAGCTTTGGACGCTAGCAGGGATTGTTTAGACACTTCTATCATTGTGATCTAGATAGGAGGTAATGTGAGTTATATTGAGGCATGTTTCCCAATTGTTGTCATTTATTTTATTTGCCACTTTTTCGGTTGCGCCTATTCGATTTGGTTGTATTAATGTTTTATCGAGAGTTATCGGTTATTGTTTGATTTTAATTCAATTAATGTGTATATTAAATGTGTGGATGGATTTATTGTGTGTTTTAGTTAACAAGATTCTAAAGTTTAAAATTTAACACCCGGCCTAATAGGTTATTAGTAATTAATTTTTTTTCGACAGTGATGCTGAGAATGATCCATTATGAGAATCCTATTTTATTTTGATAAAGGGTTGATCAGTCAAGATTAAAATAGGTGAGGTTCCACAGCAAGGCTAGTACAGGTACTGGTGCTGGGAGGGCAACGAGGAAGATAGGTATTTAAGTCTCTTGGCGGGCTCCCTGCTGCTGCTGAATGATGATACGAGAAATCATCCACTTGTTGCTCTCGTACCAGCAAATCAAGAGTAAAGTGTATAATAAATAAACAAAGCAGGTAAATTGAGAGAAAATAAGATATAGAGTGGTTTAGCCTCTAAAATAGGCCTACGTCCACTGTGTTGCTCCGTTCTCATTACATGCATTGCATTGCACAATGTAATCATGACTAAAGAGGCGTACAAGTATGAGAATAAAGGAGAGTACATGATAGTATTGAGGATTTTGGTGTGCTGGAGAGATGGCCTCCAAGATGTAGGTTGAAGTTGTGTAGAGAGAATATGTATTGTAGAATTTGGCCCAGGTTTGTGGAATCCATCCAAATTTGTCCAATCCCCCATATTTCGAGGCGTGGTCCTCTATTTATAGGGGATATGTTCACGTTCTCTGAGCACGTGACGTATATAAAATCTGGAGTTGTTGTACTGGAGAGGGATGCAGCCTATAAGGCAAGCAACGTGAGTGCTGCTCCCTGCCAAAGGCTAGAGGCAATAGGTGCTGCACCCTGTACTGGGTAGTGCCGCGGCGTAATCTTGATGGGCGAGTGGTATGTGCCGCGCCCTGTATTTGGTAGGGTCGTACCCCGTGTTGAGTAGGGTTGCACCCTATGCTGAGAAGGGTCGCGACATGTAAGCATGTGCAGTGAAAAATATCGTTCGCGACAGGGTGCTATATTTGTACTATCAATAAACCCCGTAAGTCGTAGTGCCCAGAGATTGCAATTGGGGTTGCAGCTTTGTTCAGTCTTCTTAGGTGCCGCGCTACTTCCAAGGTGACGATTCATCTTCCGCGCTCTCTTATATAAATTGTTTTGGACATGGACTTCATTACGTTTTCCAAATCCTTGAGAGCATTTAGAAAGTTAAACCCTATTAACTCATCATCTTACTTTTTCTAGCGACTGTCCAAGGCTGAGTGCGGTGGTTCTGAGGCAGTCTGAGGCTGAGCATTGTCGATTTCTCTATTGCCAGGTAATTTTCCAACCAACATTATCTCCAACATCCTTTGTAGTTCGTAATTAGTTTTTATGACTTCTAAATTTGTGCATCATGTCTTGTTACTTTCCTGAATTTGTATTAGATTTTTCTATTTCTGAAAAAAGAACCCCAACTTATGTAACAAATATTTAGGGTTTTGATTGAGTAATCTGCCAACACCCTAGAATCGAACACACATGAATGATAAATAATTGTAGTTGTTGCTCATTGGTTCTTTGGATCACATGGGCTGCGTTTGTGTCGAATCGTATCGAAATAAAATGACTGTTCTTGATGTTCTTAGATAAACTCTTCATATTCTAGGTTTTCGATCTTTAAACGAATAAACATTAGGTACAAAACTATTTGAGTGAATGGACGCGTCATGATAAATTACCTATTTAGTAATCTAGGGCTGCACTTAATCCTTCAAATATTCCTTGATTTGATCCCTAGCCACGACTTGTGGTGAGCGATGGCTGCGGCCCCTTAGGTTCTTAGATTTTGACTTCGCGGTGCTTTAGCCCATATCTGTCGTTGAGTGAGTAGCCATGGCACTGTAAAACCAATCTAATCAATGTGCCGCGGCGATGTTTGTCTTTTGGGGCTCAAAGCCCACACTAGCCCATTTGGACTCAATATTTCCTATTCATCTTGATATTCCATTGAAACTGTCGTGGCCTCTAAGAGGCCTCTATACCATACTGGACGTGGCACCTAACTGCAACTTGTGCTTTTCAGGTACTTTTGTAACCATATGAACTTTGTCCCAGATGACTTTTTGAGAGGCTTTTGGGCAAAGCATTTTGGATCCTCTCCTCCTGAACTCCCTTCTGTGCCTCCTCTAAAATCAATAGGGCATTACCAACTGAAGAATTACCCCAACTGCATAGTATTAGACTAATACTATGCCTCTAGGAAGGATTTTGAGACCATACGGATGGAAGAGGAACACAATTCTAGTAATCGACGAATGGATGTGGAAGATGATGACGCGACCAGAGGTGCTGCTGATGTTAGGGAAGAACCAATTGTTCCATGTGGGAGGGCTGAGAGACCCTTAGCTGCGCTTGATATCCGTAACATCATGACACAAGACTGGATTGACCAGGTAGCTGAGAACTTCGAGTTTCCAAAAAAATTGATTTTCTCAGCACCTGCCGTGAATGAAAGACCGTACACAGCACTTGCTGACGATGGGTTATGTTTTCCACTTCATGCCTTTATTTATGGGCCGCGACTTCCAGTTCCTATTCCCATCAGACGAATTTTTCAAACCATGAAACTAGAACCAACCTAGTTAGATCCCAATGGCTGGAGGGTCATCCTTATCGCGGTCGTGCTTTGGGAGCATCAATTCAAAAACACATTACTCCTTCAATGTTTTTTCACTTCTACCAGCCGAAGGAAAACTCCGCGAAGTTCGCTGGGTACTACTACTTCTCCATCCGCGATAATGGGGTTGTCCCTCCAAACTAGGTAATTTGATTATAGCCACGTCCCTTCTTTATAATTTCTCATTCTCTGTACTAACCCTTGATATGTTTTCTGCAGTTCTCGACAACTTGTAATTAAGCAAGCGACAAGAGAAGATAGTTGATGAGGCCGCAGCCATTCCTGATGAGCATAAGAAATTCAGCACACTTGTTACTTCTACCTATGTGTTCGAAGTAGGCTACTTCCCAAATAAATTAATACCCAAAGATATGGCCGCGGAAGGTACTAACTCGATCAATATTCTTACTCTGCGGCAACTTATATTTAAAACTTCAAATATTTACTGCAACTTTTCTTATTTCAGGTGAGGAGGTTGACAGGGAACTCTTGGTTGCCCAACTGGAAGAGATAGATGGGGATGCTGTTGTCCTCAACAACACTGTAAGGCATAGAAAAAGGAAGAGGCCCAAGACAAAGGCACCAGCCGCAGCCCCTTCCGGAGATCAAAATCTTCCTACCGCGACCCCAAATCTGGCCACGGAAAAAACTAACCTTGCTGAACCCCAAATTGAATTTGATGATGATATTGGAGCCAATCTGGTCGTGGAAATTTTTATGTCCATGTCGAACGCCCCTGTCCATTCAACTTCTCCACCGTCGCCACCTGTTGTTACGGTTAATACCAACTTGGGGCCTCTTCAGTGCCGCGCCAGAGATGGTCCTGACGGTCGACCGTGACCACAACTAAGACAGCCCGACCCTAAGTCCTCATGGGATACTACTGCGAAGGCTGCAAAAAGGATGAAGAGGGACATTGACGCCGCAGATCTTGATAGGTTGGTGGAAGAAGATCATAACGATCTGGAGGAGTGCGACCTCCATAGTCTTTTGAGGGTAAATGCAAGTGCTCTCTCAGTTTTAATTTTGCATTCCATACTTTGATCCTAACTTTTCATTTTAGGCAGCGAATGTCATGGTGGCCCAAAAGAGGAAGTATGAGTCCCTCTATAAACTAAAAGAGGTCGAGGAGAGGGTGCACGCCGCTAACTTGGAGGCTGCCCGAGATTCCTTATTTAAAACAGGGACGCAGTCTGCTGCTGCGGCTCTTCAGGCAGCCCAGATGAACTTGGGGCTGTAATAAAAGCTAAAGAGGAAGCAAAGAAAAACTTCAAACAGGCCGCAGAATCCCTTAAGGTCTCCCAGTCTCAGACTACAAAAGCTGCACAAGCCGCGGAAACTTCCAGTATTAAGCTCTGGCTTTTTCAAAAGAAATATGAGGAGCTGGAGGCCAAGTCTGCCCAAGATGCCCTATCCCATGCCGTGACAATAAAGAAAATGGAGTGGGACCATGCCGAAGCCCTTCAACTGGACATTGACAATATTCTGGAGTCATTCAAGGGCTCTAGGGAGTTTTATCTCATCAATAATAGGGCCTACCTCCACGTCTACCAAGAGATGAGTCACAAGGTCATTAAAAACTTTCTCGACTCTAAGGAGACCATTCATTCCTGGGGCCTTGGTGATGCTGAGCATTAGGAATGCATCAATGAGATCAAGGTTGCGGCTGAGGAAAGAGCCAGTCTGAGGGTAGAGGCTAAGGCAGCGGCAGTTGATGATGAAATTAAGATCGTCGCGGATGGTGACGAGGGAGATGATAATAATGATGAAGCTTCCTGAACTTATGTTATTTTTTAACTACATTAATAGAGGGCTGCGTCCCTTCTATTATTTTAACTCCTTGTAGTGGCTGCGGCCTCTTTGTTTGTACGATAATATTAATCAAGGCTGCGGCCACCTTTTCTGAATTGATTATTGTTGCCTCTTTTCTTAGTAGCTTTTTTGTTCTTCTACTTTGCTTTCCATTATTTTTTTACATAGATAGGTTTGAACATGGCTGCAACACCTTTAGGTGTTTGAATTGTACATGCTTATTTAAAAAATGCACTTTAACGTACGGGTCATAGGCTGCGACTGTAATGTGTATAGCCGCGACCCTTTTTCCTTTTTCTTGCACTCATGACAGGAAGGGGCTATTCTTAAACAGGGCCGCAGCATTTTGATAATCCTATTTTTACTATCGCTTCTTAATGAATTTACTTAATGGCCGCAACCATGTTTCCAGGATGTCACTTCTGAATTTTTGAATTCCCTTTACTGTAGCTTTAATTGGACCTAAATCAAAGTCATTACTGCATCAACCTTTAGTCTCTTTAATGGCTGCAGCTGTATCGTAAATTACCATAATAGCACTTTACATAGGCCACGACACCTTATAACTGGATCATTATAATAATGCTTCTTGATCATGGATGCGGCATTAACTATACTTCTTGCCTTTGTCGCTTAATGGATTCATTTAATTTCCACGACCGTATATTTAGCCCGTGGGAGATTCTGTATCTTTGACATGCTTTTGTGATTATAGCAAAATAGCAATTGCCTTTCATGGATTTCCTCTAGTCGCTTCAATTATCTTTCCTGGCATATGGCTTTTATCTTCTTTAGCATCGTCCTTCTGTATATAAATGGGATATTATTAAGCCTCCCCGGGATGGGTTATGTTATTAAGCCACCCACAGCTGATTAATGGGATATTATCAAGCCTCCCCAAGCTGGGTTATGTTATTAAGCCACCCACAGCTAATAAATGGGATATTATAAAGCCTCCCCAGGCTGGGTTATGTTATTAAGCCACCCACAGCTAATAAATGGGATACTATCAAGCCTCCCTAGGCTGGGTTATATTATTAATCAACCCACAATTGCTGATATATATAAATCCATCCCTAACTGGGTATTATAAGCCTCCCGGCTTGATGACGCATCCTGAAAGCTAAGAACGAGCATTGTAAGCCCCTGTGGCTAACGACATTTCCCGAAAGCTAAGAACGGGCATTATAAGCCCCCGTGGCTAATGACGCTTCCTGAAAGCTAAGAATGGGCATTGTAAGCCCCCGTGGCTAATAAAAGCTCCTTGAATACTTAGATGCTTTCCTGAATATGATCATCATATGATAAGATATAGTTGCACATTGTGAGGGGAACTTGTGATCTAATTAAGAACGTAATCCCTCTGCAGGTGCTTCCTAAAATAATAATAGTCTTCCTAGATAATTTGTTATTCCAGATCTAACATGTCTCCAATCGAGGTCTGTTTAAGACATAATGATCTTTTGTAAGATGACATTTCATAAAAATGAGAATCAAAACATGGCACTGTAGAGTGAACTTGATTTCATATGACTATTCGTATATATATATATATATATATATATATATATATATATATATATATATATATATATATATATATATATATATATATATATATATATGTATATGTATATATATATATGTATATATATATATATGTATATGACTTTGCAAGGCCAATACAAAGTTTAATTTAAAATAGCATAAGAAGAGTTGTCACTGTAAAGTAGAGATAGATGGAATACAAGGCATAAGAATGAAAAATGGCCATGCGGTATGTAAGATTAGACTTCATCCCCTAAACATCTTTGAGGAACCTCCGCAGCATCCCTTTCCCAATCAGCCTTTCAATTTCATCCTTTAGTGCATAGCGCTGCTCAGTGTCGTGGCCATGGTCCAGATGGAACTTGCACCACTTAGCTTTGCTCCTCTTATGGACTCAAATATGTCTTCAATTGGGAAGGCCAATGGGGTATAAGCCTTAGAGATCCATTTTTCCTTCTCTAATTTCCTTTTTAAACTCCTGCTGACTGCTTCCGTGGATGGATCTTCGGGTAGTGCCGCGACAACAAAGGCTGGTGAAGAAATCATCCTCTGTACCCCCCCCCACATTGGGTGAGGCAGCGACCTCTAGCATTAGGACCCTCTGAGTAAAATAGTTGACCTGGGTCTGGAGTGAGGCATGACTGTCGTAGAGGTGGTTGAGGTGATTATACAGCTGCACAATCTTATCTTTGACTTATGTGTTCTGGAAGGATTCTCCCTCCATTTATTCTTTTGTTAGTCTTTACAAAGTATATATATTCTAAGACAAAACTAACAGATGTGAGTAATCTCAGGAATATTGGAGTCACCAAGTAGGAAATGGGGATGCAACTTATGCACTGCTACATGGTATTGTTGCTGAGGTCGCGACCAGTATAGCACGTAGGTGCACTGCCATAGACTTTATATGATATTCACCAAGGTTGAATTGGAGACCACCCGAGTCCATTACTTGATGTTTTGAAGCTTCCGTAATAAAAATGCCCCAGTAGAGGCCGCGACATATAAGTTAGTAGAACTACCACATCGCATCCCTACCTAGGCAGTGAAGGGACAATCCCAAAATTAAGTCCCAGAAACTGAGTTTTTCTCCCAAAACTCGAGGAGAGCATACCTACTAGGGTCTATCCATGAGAGAATAACCTCTCAGTGTACACAAAGTGACACAATTCTAATGATAGACTACAGATCATAGGCAAATAACAACAAAAAGAGAGTAAAAAAAGAACTCTTCCCTAATCACCCACCTTTATAGGGCCAGGGTCCATCAAGATTTCTAGCTTTATCTAGGTGGACCGATATCACCGGGGTATGTAAAATAGACCTGAGGTCATAAAATGGAGTCCCGAGAGAAGATCTGAAGGTACGAAATACCCATTTAAGGGTGTAAGTACAAAATAGAGCTCAATAATTAAAATTTACTCATGGGATGATGATCTAGAGGATCCCTATGAATAGAATAAGGTGTTTAAGAACTCGAAATATAGAGAAACAAGATTGAAATATCTCGTTTCCACAGACGGTTCCAGATTGATGATACGAGAAATTGTCCACTTGTCATTCTCGTACCAGTAAATCAAGAGTAAAGTGTATAATAAATAAACAAAGCAAGTAAATAGAGAGAAAATAAGATATAGAGCGGTTTAGCCTCTAAAATAGGCCTACATCCACAGTGTTGCTCCGTTCTCATTATATGCATTGCATTGTACAATGTAATCGTGCCTAAAGAGGCGTATAAGTATTAGAATAAAGGAGAGTACATGATAGTATTGAGTATTCCGGTGTGCCATAGAGATGTCCTCCAAGATGTAGGTTGAAGTTATGTAGAGAGAATCTGTATTGTAGAATTTGGACCGAGCCTATGGAATTCGTCCAAATTCATCCCCTCCCCCATATTGCGAGGTGTGGTCCTCTATTTATAGGAGATATGCTCACGTGATCTGAGCACGTGATGTACATAAAATCTGGAGTTGCTGTAATGGAGAGGGATGCGGCCTGTAAGGTAAGCAACGTGAGTGCTACGCCCTGCCAAATGCTAGAACCAATAGGTGCTGCACCCTGTATTGGGTAGTGCCACGGCGTAATCTTGATGGGAGAGTGGTATGTGCCGCACCATGTATTTGGTAGGGCTGCACCCCGTATTGAGTAGGGTCGCACCCTATGCTGAGAAGGGCCGCGGCATGTATGCATGTGGGGTGAAGAATACCGTCCGTGACAGGGTGCTATATTTGTACTATTTTATTTTGATAATGATGCTGAGAATGATCCATTATGAGAATCCTATTTCATTTTGATAAAGGGTTGATCAGTCAAGATTAAAATAGGCGAGGTGCCACAACAAGGCTGGTACGGGTGCTGGTGCTGGTGCTGGGAGGGTGATGGGGAAGATAGGTATCTAAGTCTCCTGGCGGGCTCCCTACTGCTGCTGACCCCTGCCCTTATCAGGGAAATCCTGTCGCTTATGGCCAGTCTTGATACAAATTAAACACCTTCCCATAAAATCACCTCCCCTCTGACCCTGCTTTCCATGACCACCTCTTCCCTGGCCCTGATGAAAACGTTGTTGTCCTAACTTGCCCTGGTGGCCCTGCCTGAATCCAACATGTCCATGTCTATAATCTTATGAACGGAACCTTTTCGCAGTATCCCCCTGGTGGGGACCCTGCTGACTCTGCCTCTGTGGACTCTGAGTCGACTGTGCCCCACCAGCACTACTACCCCCAATCCTACCTTATTAACTGGACTCTCCTGAGCACTAGGTTACTTTAACATAGAAGCGGTGGTCCTGACAATGTAGTAGCGTTGCATTCAGCACCTTCGTGTAACTCTCCAGGGATGGATTACCGACAAATTCTATCGGATCCTCCAGGTAAGACCATCCATAAATAACTAAATCCTCTTCTCTTTCGTATCCACCTCACCGGGAACAAATTTTCTTGTTTGGTAAACTCCTCCTCATACTCTTCTATGGTCCTCCCCACCTAAGAAACATTCAATAATTGTCACCTCATCTTAGTCTGTATGGCGAAAGTGAAGTATTTTCGGTCAAACCATTCCCAAAACTCCGGAGTAGTCAAGGTGGATCTCTTTTGCGCAGTGGTAATGGACTCCCACCACTGTAATGATGCCCTTACTAGCTTAAAGGTAGCCAGTATCTGCTTTTGTACCTCAGTGCACTCATACATCCTCAAATGCCTCTGGATATCTTTCTTCTATTGGCATGCTGCAATTACGTTGGGGCTCCTCTGGAACTCTGAAGGATGACCTTCTTAAAGGAATATCGAACTCACTCCTAAGCAGAAGGAAATGAGTGTGTAGAAGCTGTAGCAGCCACCTAAGGCTGGGGTGGAACCTATGGTTCCTGCTAGGAGAAAGTAGTCAGGGATGCATTAATCTCATATGCTACAATGGTGGCAACCTCGACAACATTCATGGATTCGAGGGTCTGAGTTGGCTGTGGCTCGTGTTGTGCCTCTGGGGTGGCTCGTGGTGCACGTCGAGGAGGCATTTGACATGAGAAATAATTTTCCATGAGTCCACAATTTAATATGTCTTAATATAGATGAAGACATAAATGCGTAATAAATAATACAACCCTCCTAATAATAGGGCTCTATATCAAAGGACGCTACACTGAAAATCATAGTAAGCCGCATTGATCCTAAGGACACTAGCACCTAATACTCTGATACCACCCGTGAGACCCCACCTATTCTAATCCTGGTGATCAGTCCATTATTAAATTAAATAGGGATCATTAATGCGGTAATTCTTATCATCGCTGTCGAAAATTCAATTTATTTCACTAATACCCTAATGTCCTGGTGTCAAAATTTTAAAATCTTTATTATTAGAATGCAATAAATATAATCAGAATAAATTTATCATTCACCATTTCCATGCACATAAAAATGCATAATTAGATAATGACATGAATAAGTAGCTGAGTTTGGAATAACACTCCAGATAAAATCCAAATATAGTCAACCATAAGTAAAGTCTAAATAAATACTGGAAATAGCTGGGAATAACTGGAAATACAAAGTCTTCTCAAATAATATCCAACTAAGAATGGGAAACATGCCCGACTGAGATAAATAAGGACAACTAGAAACTGAATAAATGTGGAGGCGTCTAATAGAAAAGTCTTACAACTTCCATAGCAGCCGCAGCACGTCAAATGTAGGAACTCCTAGCCCTGGCGTCCCTATGATTGAGCACCCAAAATGTTTTTACAAAAATAGATTTGAAACGGGTCAGAGCCTAAGTAAAATAGTTGAAAAAGTTTAGCAAGTGTTTTAAATACGATAAGATAAGATATTATATACATTTGAGTACAACGTGTTCTAACTTGAGATCCTCACCTCTCAACTAATGTGCACGCCTAATATACTACTATAACCCTCCTAGTTATGCTACCTACCTAACTAGTCTAACTTACCTATTTTCTCCCACCTAATAAGTTATTGTGCCGACCCGTACTTCCCATACAATATGATACTACCTCTTCTATGACTTTATACACATGAAGGGTAACCAGTAAATGATCACGTCCTCATACACCTTAAGTAATTTAGATATCACTATCAATCTTATCTACTAATACACTAATAGTAGGATTAGTCACACAGACACATACACACACACACACACACACACACACACACACATATATATATATATATATATATATATATATATATCATTATAGGTATTCATGTAACCTATCTCATATACCCCATACGTAGTATAGTAACTCTAGAATATTCTATGTATTATAATACTTCTCATTATACACACACACACACACACACACACATATATATATATATATATATATATATATATATATATATATATATATATATCATTATAGGTATTCATGTAACCTATCTCATATACCCCATACGTAGTATAGTAACTCTAGAATATTATATGTATTATAATACTTCTCATTATATAATCCCGAGTGTTTACCAATGTCCAATTGGTTACCATTTGTCCCTTAAGTAAATTCAGTAGGTATCTCACTCAAGGCCTACTGGTCTTGGTCCTACATTCCCCTAATTTTTTCATAACAAGAAATCATTATCCGAATAAGCTTTTATTCCCCGTCAAGCTTAATTAATTTTATGCTTAAGTTATCCTCATGTGACTAAGCTCAAACCCAACATTAACCTACTGGTAATTAGAATATCTCTCATTAGGATTTTAAAATTAATTCAAAGAGGAACACAACTGTTTTCCCATGAATTATAAGAAAAATGGGGGAAATAGTGCCAATCTGGGAAACCGAATCGATTCGGCCTTAATCGATTTTCTATAGCAGGTATCATCTTCTTCCTTAACCTGTTACGGGAATTCACTATTTCAAATCCTCCAAATCAACATTACACTAACCCAAACTCCCAACCAAAGGTCTTTAACATTATAATAACATGTATCAATGATTTTTAACGTATAAGAATCATTAAATCTTTATATAACAACCTCAAATAAGATTTAATCAAGATTAATCTCTAAAACCCTAAAGTGTTATTCATGTTTAAGAACATCAACAAAATTCCAGATTTCTTCCCAAATTTCATGATTTTTCTGATCAAATGCATTCTACATGTATAAGGGATCAAATATATTATCATTCCTACCCAAGAATATGCTTTATATCTCCAATTTTAAGGTCCAAGTTCATAAATTTCATAAGGTAATCATCATATTCTGACATGGATGGTATATTAAATAAAAAAATTAGCAAGATAAACACTTGCCTTAATTCGGATGTCTGATTTCTGCAGAAATGATGGTGGGATTTGTTTTCTCCTACTCTTGATCTACAATCCGGTGGTGGTGGTGTAAGAAGGTGATTTTTGGCCTTGGAACCCTAGGAACAACTCTACTTCTTCCTCCTATGACTCTCCCTTTAGTTTGGGAACTGATAACCCTAATCCCTTGTATGTGTAATCATATATAATAATCTAATTTTTGTGGGTTTATTTTCTCCAAAATTTTAAAAGACCGAAATACACCTCTGAGGTATTGGTTTAGCCTAAAAGTTCCCTGGACCCAAACAAAACTCCTAAGTAGACTTTGTTTGACTATTTCGACCCTGACGGACAGACTGGTGCACTCAAAATGACCATATGGATTATCAAAAGTGAAAATATATTTTATTTCCCAAATTAAGTCCCGATATGACTAACATGAGCGTCCTGACTAAATTTACCGTGACTGCCGTATTTCTTACTGACGAATATCATAATATTTTCTTATCATTATTATTACTCATTCACTAAGTAATATTCAATATAAATAAATATTAACCTTATCTCACTAATTAATATTTATTTTACCAAATTAATTTTCCAGATATAATTTAATTAATCCCAACTAATTCTAAATATAAAAATCAATAAATTTACGGTGTGTTACAGTCGTCAACTAACCCCTCCCTCTAAGAGGGTTAGATCTGAGATTGATGAGTATTATCAATCCTCATATACTTGTTACCGTGCTCAAAAGGATAGAACAGTGGACAACGATGAACTTGAGCGATCCAACCAGATCTCAAGGCTTATTGACAAGTACGAGAAGTGCCCCGAGATGAAAGGGTTACCAATAGGCTCCATCAGGAGTAGAATGTCAGACTCCCACAACGCTTAGATAAGGTGGAGAATGAAGCCCACAAAGAGAAGAGCAAGCATGGCTTCCGCTTACGAGCTACTAGCCTTCAAGCAAGTAGAGCACACAGCCCAGGAAGGAGTCCCCAGCGGCAGAAGGAATGTTCCCCTCGTCGAAGGTCCCCTAAAGGGATACCACGCCCTGATGATGGGCAAGGAAACAATTGTGATTTAAGCGAGGTAAAGCGACAGCTAACCCATAAAGGGGATCACACTACTAAGGGGCTCGCCATAAGAGCACTCGTTTGTAAGACTTTTAGCTGATATATAGAAGATTTTGAGCCTCCCAAGAAGTTTTCTCCCCCAAGAATCAAGATTTATAATGGGAAGACTGATTCTACTGATCACATCAAGTAATATTATTAGGCACTGAAACCATGGAACACTAAAAAAGGATTTGTGTGTTGAAAGTTCTCATCCAGTTTTGGATACATGACCCAAAAGTGGTTTGAAAAGCCTCCACACCGATCGATAGCCTTCTTTAAATAACTAGTTGAATCCTTCACAACCAAATTCATTACTAGAAACACCCATCCCAAGTGGATGGACTCACTTCTAACAATGAAGAAAAAGCCCAATAAACACTCTGCGAGTATGATAGAAGGTACTGGGAGGTGTGTAATATGGTGGAGGAGTGTATCGAGCAATTCACAATAATATCCTTCAAAATTACTATGTCATACGATTCCGTACTCTACCAATACCTGACCAAGTGGGAGGCCTGCACAACCAACAGTGCTAGGATTGAAATATACGCCAAGGCCGAAGATACGATGACCAGAGTTGCCTAGGATACAGAGCGACAAAAGCACCCCAAGAATGAGGATAAGGAGGGGGCGAACAAAAAATAGGGAGAAAGTAAAATGGGAAGAAGAATGGGCCGAGATGAAGGATCTCCAAAATTCATTCAAGGTAGTTAACACAATGTTCACCGAACCAATTTACAAGACCTTTTACAAGATCACAAGTTGGAAATATTTCAAATGGCCTGAAAAGATGTTCAACGATCTGAAAAAGAGATCCAGGCACTGAAATGTGCATACCATAAATATCATAGTCATAAGACATAAAATTATAAGGCACTCGAGTCCCACCTCAAGTAGCTAGTTCAAACTGGGCACCTAAATAACTTCTTAGAGAAGAAGGAAGGAGCAGCGTAGCCTCTGTACAACCAAAGACTAGACAATTTCCAGGATGACAACTTAGGACAAAAATTTACAGTAATCCATGAGGGGTAAACACCGAACAACATCTTGGACGAACATTTGGGTGATGAATTTACAGTGATTTATGGTGCATCAAACCCAAACCAAATCAAAGGGAATTACCTCAGGATAGAGGTTAAGAAGCTCATAGCAGTCATGGAAACCTTTCAGATTGACCTGACCAAGCCCATTGTGTACAAACTCCGACGACCCGAAGATATTGATTACATGAAGCACATCATTTTCATTGATGTTGATTTGATTGGAGTGAGGAATCCCTACCACGATGCTCTTATCATCACTCTCAAAGTTTCTAATTGGTATATAGAAAAGCTGCTAGTAGACGAGGGGAGATCCTTGAAAGTCTTATACCTAAAAATGTCCAATCAATTGAATTTGTGTATAGAAGACATGCAAGAAGCCACCATTCCTTTGGTCGAATCTGTAGAAAGGATAACCTTGCCCCTGGGAAATATAGTTCTTCCTGTTTGGGATGGAGGGATCTCCAAGCTTATTGAATTCCTCATGGTGGATATAGATTCCCCATATAACATTATCCTTGATAGAGAGTGGTTACACACCATGATGGATGTACCATGCACCTACCACCAGAAAATAAAATGAACCACTTACAAGGGAGTCATGGAGAAATGCAGGAACCAAGCCTTGCCAAAAAATATTTCATAACTTCTATCTAACATAAGAAGGAGAAGAAGAAGTAAAATGCCATAGATCCAGAGGAAGGCTCCATACCCTCTAAATAACAGTAAAAGTATGGGTGGCCTGGTATTGAGAAAACTAAGGTTGCCCCTGCCGATTGTGTTATGGAACCTTTGCAAGAGTTAGAGTTTGATAACAATCACCCCGAAAAGAATTTCCTGATAGGCAGTTCATTCATAGAAGAAAAGAATAAAGATTTGGTTATTATGCCCAAAAGAAACCAAAACATATTTTCTTGGAGTCCATATGACATGACAAGAATATACACGAAAGTGATGTATCACAAGCTCCACGTGGATCCACTGGATTCATTAGTGGATCAAAAGGCACGATGAACTGTGCTCGAGAATATCAAAGTTGCTAAAGAGAAAGTGGGGAGACTTTTGGAGGCTCAAACCATAAAGGAAGTTAGATTCCTCAAGTGGTTTTCAAATCTAGTAGTCGTAAGGAAGAGCAACAAAAAGTGTAGAGTCTACATACACTTCAATGATCTGAACTGTGCATACCCAAAGGCTAGTTTTTCTTTGCCAAAGATAGAGCAGTAGGTCAACACCACTTCTAACTATGAGCATATGAGCTTCCTTGACACCTACTATGGGCATCATCAAATCCAATTGCTTGCCCCTGACTAGGAAAAGACTTGTATTGCTACAAGGTGATGCCATTTGGATTGAAGAACGTTGGGGCGACCTACGAGAGAGTTATAAAGAAGATATTCAAGGATAAATTGGGAGACACATAGTGATATATATTGATGACATGCTTATAAAGAGTATGAGGAATGGGTATCACCTTGCAGACCTGGAAAAACTTTTAAAGTGCTTTGTTATTACAGGCTGAAGCTAAACGTGGTGAAGTGCTCCTTTGGGGTACAATCAGGAAAGATCCTTGGATATCTAATCAGTCAAAGAGTTATTGAGGCTAACCCCGACCAAATTGATCTATCAGGAAGGTGTAGCCTCCCAATACTGGTGGTCATATGAGCAGAGGTAGGCCGCTAACGTTTAGGGTGAATTAAGAGGGATACTAGTGGTCATACATGCAAAAGGACGCAGTTGCTTACATTAAAAATTATAAGAACTGTTAACTATTCTAACCGCAGGTACACCAATTGACCAACAAACTCAAGTGTCCTTGGTTGTTTTCCCATTGGGAACTTGACATCGTCGGCTCATGACCCCTCGCATCTGGTAGTAGAAAGTATTTATTGGTTAACATCGACTGCTTCTCTAAATGGGTTGAAGGGGAACCCTCGGCGAACATCCAAAATGTTGATATGACCGTGTTCATATAGAAGAACATCATACACAATTTTACATCCCTAGATTATCATCATAAATAATGGAACTCAATTCGAAAGTAACTTCTTTCAAAGCTTCTGTAAAGAACATAGTATTAGGCACCGGTAGAGTTCATTAGCCTACCCCCAAAGTAATGGGCAGACAGAAACTCCCAATAAGACAATCCTCGGCGGAATCAAAAGTTATTAAAAAAACCAAAGGGAACATGGGTTGACCAACCCCCTCATATTCTTTGGGCGTTTGGAACAACACCCAAGCGATTAACAGAGGAAATACCCTCTACCTTGGCCTAAGGAATAGAGTCAATCATCCCACTAGAAGAAGGTTTTCCAACCATGAAATCCACTTTAGACGATCAAGATCTCAGCAGTAAAGAAATTAGATCAGAGCTTAACTTAACCAATGAAAAAAATAATTAGCTCTTATAAAACTTGCCTCCTATTAGCAACAGTTGGCCAAGTAATACAACAAGGGTCAAAGAGAAAGGATTCAAGGTCGGAGAATACATGGTTATAAAGATTGTAGGTAATGTCAAAAAGGCTCCAAATGGGAAACTGGGGCCCAACTGGGAAGGCCTACTCAAAGTTATTTGTGATGACTTAATGACAACCTACCACTTAGAAACAATGGAGGGTAGAGAGGTTCCCCAAGCTTAGAACGCAGTCAATTTAAAGAAGTTTTACTTTTAGATTTTTAGTTTATCACTAAGCTTATTTCATTTAATTCATTTTTGAAGTTTCTTTAAGAAGTTCTTTTAAACTTATAGCACTTATCTCTATGATTTTTTCCAAGTGGTAGGAGAATGAGTACTTAATAAAAAAATCAATTAACTCTTTTGAACATATTACTTATCATTGTGATAATTGTCTTCTCTGTGATAATTGCCTTCTCTCAAATGTCTTCATTTAAGACTAACTAGTTGAGCGACCGTAAACCAACTCTAAATAAAGGTGTCCTTACAAGACTAAGTGTTCGATTATCTAAAACAAAGAGTTTTGGCGAATAACAAAACATAAACAACGTCTTACAGCCGATGAAAGGCCTACTGGGAAACCATAGGCACATATGACCAGTTCGGTCATAAAAATCCACAATGGGGAACGACCCAATAAACACATGCATTTTTATTTTTTCGGTTCTAGACTTAAGGTTAGATGTGACGACATCACCTAAAAGGTAAAATAAAGTACCACACATCATATAGGGAAGCAAAAATGCAAATATTTCCATTAACACTTCCAAGTTATTATAAGGAAATAGAAAAAATAATAATTTGAAACAAAATGTTACATATAACTATATCAATTACACGACCAGGATGGCTCATTCATTAAACTCCCAACTCCGACAAATGGAACATCTAATGCATGAGGAGTAGCGATCACAATCATATATCTGATCGTTGATGGCCCACCAGGATTCACCCTGTCGACCGAGTATTGAGGTTGGTAGAGCTCATCATATCTATCAAGGCCAAAGTAGCCAATGTATTTCCTTATATAGGCTAACTAGAATGGCATCTGTTGGGATCCTCGAAACATCAATCTTGTAAGGAGGATCTTGATGATCTAGGAAAATTGGGTCATACCAATAGCACAATGCAGAATCCTGTGGAAACTTTGCATTGTGAGGGCATTAAGCCAACCATGTTTGTAACCAACATTCCTAGCATCGGTTGGGTAAGGATTTAAATTAAAAAGAGCCTCATCATAACCATCCATCTATACCTGGCGAGGGTTTTTATGATACGAGAACATAAGAGGGTCAATGTTCTCGATCATACTTTTAATAGTTGATATTTTATTAAGTATAGCCTTCTTAGCCTTCTCTAGATCCTCTGCCAAACGACCTTTTTTCTACCTTTGAGAGGAGGATTGAACCTTGGCATTTAAAAATTTGTCATTTAAGTCCTGTTAAGTCTTCTCTACCTCCTCTTTCAATTGGGCATTCTCTTCTTCTAAAAAGGAAGTTCTCTCCCCAACCTGTTCGCTTGGTCTGGACTTATTGAGTCTTTCAAGATTAGACCTTAGGTCATTGTTCTCCTTCTCAAGGATAGTGCCGACCTCTCTAGTGTCCACTAGATCAGCGTGCAAAATAAAATCTTTCCTAGAACGAGCGAATTCAATGATAGTTAGTCCCTCATAAAATCCACTCTTTCTGATCAGATTAGTAAGCTTTTGTTCGAAGTCAGCCTTCAGATGGAATAATGATTCCTTATGAATGCGTTCAAATGGAAATCAAGGCATGAAAAGTGGCAGTGTTTGTGAATGCCTAATGAAATAGGCGACAAAGATTTAAGTATGTTTCTTTTGTTTGAACTAACACATTAGGATCTAGGTGTTGTTCAAGCTCATTATCCTCATCATCTTCATCGTGACCAATAGTAAATAATCTTCCACGTGTTTCTTGAAAGTCGTTCTGAGCAGCGACTAGTGCTGCATGTCTTACATTAAACTGCATGAACAAGTGGTCCAATATATAAAATTATCAAACAAAAGAAAAGACTTGCAAAAATCAGACAAAATGATAACAGTTGAATCAAACCATCAATTCCATTAAAAAGGATTATAACTCGGGCATGCCCCTACATCATTTGGAAATAAAAAAAATACAACATTCTCTAATTAGAAGCCCTAAGGGACTACCTTGTCGACCTTACCTTTCTCAGTAGCCTGCTCAGCAATCGTTTGGTTTTGATCGACAACCTTCTCTTTCTCTTAAACCATCGTATCATTATAAACCTAACCCTTTTTCTCAAATTGAGGGGGGATCCTAAATGGTGTTCGCTAAAGTGGTTAGACACCTCACCTGTGCCAACTTTAATCAGAGCCTTGTCCCATCCATTCTTACAAAAAATACCTTTTTTAGGTAGGCAATTTACATTTCAACATTGGCAAAGGTTTTGTCCGAGCCACGGGTAAAGGCATCATCCTTGATCTTTGTTACACTAGCCAAAGCCTCCTCTACTTTGGCCTTAAGTTTTTTATGTCTTGGAAAGGTTGACCCTAACCTTTGTATCTATTGAATCCTTTTTTGCTTGCTCGACAACCGCCACAAGAGAAGCAGAATCATCAATCTTCTTCTGAAGATTGACCTTGTCATCCTAGGCTCTTAACCTTTTCGTAGAGCTCTTAACCACTAGATATTTTCATAACTCTTCAAATGCAACTTCCATATCAATAGAGGGTGACCTCATTCGATCATTACTTGCCTATAATTGATCATAATCAATCAAGAATTGAGTAATAAAAGGACGAAAGAACATGCAAAAAATACAAGTAAGAGACGAACATAAAAGAACAATATGAAGGCGATCAACTTATAAGGGAGATATTTTGGTTGGCACACTCCAACAACCTTGAATGGGTCATTGCAGAGGTAGCTTCTCTATCTTTTGGAAAAAACCTAAACCTAATCAAGTCCCTGTCCCGATTAGGATGAGCAACAATGGACTAGGCAACACCCTTAACCTTATCAGCAGTCTTTTTCCCCATAATCTATAGTTGGGGAGAGGGCAGATAATCCTTCTTTTGACTCTTTGGAAGAGGCTCGTAGACATTGGAAGCAGAATCATTAAGGTCCATTGGGTTATTAAAACCCCTAAATTCACATTTTTTACTCGCCAACCGAGCAAGATCTTTGTATTTTCTCGATGAATGAGTAAGGGAAACCTGGTACACCTAACATCAACATTTGCAATGATCAAATTAGTAACTTTTATTTTTGCCATGTCACTAGGGGAAGCAGTATAAGGAACCAAAGTAATGTCAAGAGGCTCAAAGGAAGACGATGTGCTTTCCTTAAGTGATTCATCCCTCTCTGAGTCCTGGGGAGATGTGTTTTCCTTAGATTATTTATCCCTCTCTAAGTCCTAAAAAGTGGAGGCCTTTGGGTTATCTAAAGTAATGGGGATGATAAGACTTCTTTCTATTGACCTTGCAATAAAAGAAGTGGTGGAAATCTTGTAGCCGAGCATAAACATCATCGACCTTGGATGCTCAACAACTCCAACTCTCTATTGAATAGACGAAATCGTCTGAAGGTGAATAAAGTTAACATCACTGTCGCGAGGAATCTTCTTCTTATTCTTTATTACAAAAAGAAATAGAGAAGAAAATAAAACATCAGCCTCGACTAAGAGAGGATTAAAAAGATAACAAAGTAAATTTCTAACCTATTACTTTCCCTTCCTAAGGGAATCTCGACCCTTCATAGGCTACACCCTCAGGAAGGGGAATAATTGCTAATTTTTCACAATTAGTCCATGATCCCAATAATTTTTATTCGATTCATGGAGGTTCACAACCAGGGTTCGATTAGCCACCCTCATCTTCTTGTAATTAATATTCTCAATGGTCGTCACCTAATGGTAACGATACATAATCTTAGTAATGTTAAAATGGGTCCTATACAGCTCACTAATAAGATTCACCCCATTAACGATCCTCCTTATGTTTGGGGCAAATTGGGCTTGGGCCACATCAAAATCCTAGTAGAACTCCAAAAATAAGCAATTTGGGGGGAAAGTGATCCCACACTCATCATTTAAAATTTAAGGCAACCCATGATCTTCAGAAAGGGTGCAACCGTCACAAGAACCATCAACTAACTTTACTGATACCCACGAGGGGATTTGACGATCAAATGAAAATTTTTTAACGGTGTTTTGATCAATAACGTGCACCATGTTTAAAAATGACAAGCTCAATGAAAGAATTAAAAAGAGAAAATAATAAAGAATGAAATAAATAAAGAGTTTCCAAGAAGTTCTTATAGGTGGAATGATGACTATGAAAAGCTCTCCTTTGAAATATTAGTTTTTCAAATGAACTAGAAAATGGGCAAAAGGGTGGGAACCATTGTCTTGTGGTGAGAAATTCACTCATGATTCCCTAAAAACTTAATGATTACACGTGTGCATGACGGTTATCGAAGCGACGGTTCACTACCAAGGAAAAAGGTTATATTTACCAATGTTTCCCTATGGGACTCAACGATCAAAAGACCTTTCAATTTTAAGGATATTTACAAGATTAACCTTCGAAAAATCAATAAAAACTCTATCACGAAGACTTATCAAAGCCAACAACCGACCTATGTATAACAAAGCCCAATGACTTCATAGAAACACTCAGTTTTGAGGGAAATTGTGGGGACCAAAATTATGATGGCACATGACCTGCACATGTTCGGCACAAGCCCACAAGCTTTCTGTGCACGAAGTTAGTTAAGAGTCCAAGCCACGAATGACTCCCGCATATCCATACCATGGAATGGCTTAAATTGATGTAAGATAGGTCTGAACTTTCAGGGATAACTATTAATACTCTCCTAAGCTCCTCTATAAATGTAAACCCGCCCCTTCTTAAGAGGGGCATGTGATATTGTAACTGTTAATGTAAAAAAAAGGATGGGGTCCAAATTTATAATCACAAAATAAATATAAACAAGCCAGACAAACACACAAGAGTTAAGATTTTTTAAGTGGTTCAGATCTACAAAAAGCCTCCATCCATTATTACTATTATTTTAGGTGATTACAGTAGCTCAGTATGGGGTGTGATTGTGCTTGGTTGAATTATCCCCTTGAGCTAAGGGAGAACATGTATTTATACTGGTTAGGAAAACAAGAGATAAAATGCGTTTATATTTCCATTGACTTACATCTGTATTAAATAAATGAGACTCTTGATATTAAGTATTGGTTGCTAATCCACCCGAGTAACCTTTTCTATTCCCGATGGTTCACTTTTTGGGTGTAAGTCGGCATTCTAGCCGACTAAGTATTTCTGAAACCGACCAAGATAGCTGAATGGACACACAGGTTTAGGTGTCTACTTTTCATCAGTCTATGTAGGAAAGTAATTTTCACATACAACAATATCCCCCAATGCTCCATTCTTGATGATTGATCGATAGTATGGAGTATTTGTTCAATATGTTGCTTGGCGTGATGTCTGAGATTTGGTCGGCAGTCGACCTCCCGGACTTGTAAATTTTTTCACTATTACTGTTGATAATGACATTTTTGTAAATAATTCATACTTTATCTAATCGCTAAAGGGTATACTGGTCCTTTTATGCATTGGGAAGCGTGCAAACAACGGTAGTCCAAACATTGATGCATTCAATTATTTCGTTTATGTTTTTGAGGCAACCTTTAAAATGGCTGAAGTTTTCCCTCTATTTTTGTTTGCCTCAAAAATTCTGACTCAACTCTCTCTTTCTTCTCAAGCTTTCTCTTATTTCTGCTCAAACTCTTTGCCGTTCTTCCCCCCAATCCTGTAAGATTTCTTTCTATTATTCTTTACCTTTTGAATTTATTTTCTTCAAACCAAAGTGGTGTATATTGTAGATGAACATTCTTTGGATGAATTTAGGGTAAAAAAATTCCCAATTGGGTGAGTATAGAGGTTTTAGATGGTCCCTTTGATGTTCTGTCTTTGAAAGAGGGACATTGGATCCCAACTCTTTTTATAGCTGAGTGTGGCATAACCTTTCCCCCCAAACTAACTCTTTCTTTATTTTTATCAATACTTCGAAGTTGTTATAGCTAGGATAGCCCCCAATACATTTAAAGTAGTCAATGGGGTAAATAGAATCAATGAGATTTATGGGACTCGAATTGGGATTCTGAGTTGATGTTTTGCTAAAGGTGGGGTACCACTGATGACAAGACTTACTATTTAAAAACTAGGCAGGCCAATAGGGTATTATTTGTTAATCTCCTTTATTCAAATAAAGAATACTGGGACCATGGGGTCATTTTAAAGAACTCGAATTATGATCCCCTTATCGAGGGGAAGAGATACAATGGATCCGAATTCCCCTAAGCAGGGAATGGCATAAGTTGTAAACCATTTTGACTTTATTTCCACTTTTCTGTATACTAACTGTTTGATGAAATGCTGACTTACTTTGTTGTATTGTTCTTGTGCAGAGAAAATTAAGAGGAAATGACACAAAGAGAGGGACATCAATATCAATGACCTCAAATACCTTTGGGCTATCCAATAAAAGTTTGGTGAAGAACACCCCAGAGCATCTTCTATCCTTCTATATTATAAGAGCTCGGTCACCTCTTTTATTGCTCACCCCACTATCACCTTGCCTCAAATTCCCATTCTTATAGACGAGGAACTTATTTCTACATCCTCTACTATTGAATCCCCTGTAGTAGAGTAAGAGTTTTCACTAGGAGAAACTTCATCCTCCTTTGAATCCTTAGATTGTACAACTATCACGACCTCCCCTTTTATTGATACAGTGAAGAGGAAAATTCCAAATATGTTGGTTACTTTCCCCACTGATGCCAAGAAGAGCATTGGTACCGAAAAGAGGGCTCATGTTACTGAGAAGAGGCCTCAAGTCCTCAATGTTGAAAAAACCAGAGCCAATAAAACTCAATTCAAGAGGTTAAAAAGGGGCCAACCTAATCCCAAGGAGCAGGCCTAGAAAGCATTTATCGACCAAGGCAGTATTGAAGATGCCTTTGTGTCAATTAACCCTGGATTGTCTAGGGGTTTGATAAAGGTTTGGACTCTTCTAGCAGACCGGTCGGCGATAATCCCCCTACCTAGAGCCCGACTAGTTGTGAGGGATAATCAAAATTTGGCATTGGTAAGTTTACAACTCCTCAGTTTTATTTTCACAATATTTATTGGCTTTCTTCTATACCGATGCAACACACTTATGCTCTTGCAGTTCTTGGTAGACTTTTACCAGATGCTGGAAAAAGATGACCAGCTAAAGGCATCCTTGACTGATGTGGAGGAAGCTTTTGGGGGTTTACAAAAATCCTTAAAAGCCTATGAGGAAGCTTTAGAGAGAGAGGTAAAAACCTAGCAGGATAAGGTTAAAGCTGCAGAGGATAGGGCTAAAGAATCATAGGACTAACAAAAGGTTGTCCATGATAAGTTGCCCCTGGCTGAGCAAGAACTAACAGAAGTTGAGAGCTAGGCAAAGGTTGCTGAAGACAAAACTTCCAGCCTGAGTGCTGATAACATTGATCTTAAGGCTAAGGGAAAAAAGGACAAAGAATAGGTTGCCTATCACCCCCTAACCCCATTAGGATATATTTAACTAAATAGTTCACAAACCACATTTATTATTTTTTTATTTTTTATTTAGTAATACATATTGAAACAACTTCAAGGTTAAAATGCGGAATAATAAAAATCCAATCGTTTTATGGAGACAAAATTTAAACAGAACTAACATACCATTTAACTTAATTACAACTAGTACAATGTATAAAACAAACTAACCAGACCCTACTACTATTTACTCAACCTCCTAGACCTAGCAGTGGCAGCTTCAGAACCTGAAAATGTAAAAATATAAAACCATGAGTTTAAAAACTCAGTTAATATACTACATCTCTATATAGTAAAAGTACTATTTTAACATGTTAACATATCAATATATATCCATTTATGTGCCAAATTAGGCCATATACATATTCGGAGTTAATAAACCCCACATCTCCTGACCGTAGGCAATAATCATATCCACAATTTTTAATAACCTATCATATGTTGAATTGCATAGCAGCTCAACATATCTTGACTTTTATAAAGCCATAACATCTCAACATCTCTTGACTTTTAATAAGCCATAAAATCTAAACATCTCTTGATTTTTAATATGCCATATCATCTCAATATATAATACATACACATCATGTCCATAATCAACTCAGTAAGGACACTCACATTGGGTTGTCAACTATGCATTCACGTTTCCCTCGGGTGGAGATGAACTTCGTTGATTTGACCTTACACCTGTTAATCCAAATAAATCAGTACTGAATCTCAATCATAAGTATTTTCTTAATATATCTATGTAACTTTCAATGACTATACAACAATAATATAATTCTACTCAAGTCATATTTCATGAAACATGTGTAAAGACGAAACAATGGTATATATGTTGATAAGGTCATGAACATTCAACCCTAGAAACTAACTCGTAAGGAATTTATAACTAAAATTAAGTAAACATAAAAGTATACTTCTCAATATATATACACATGAAACATGTACTCAAAATACCATTGGGAAGGAGTAAATAAAAACATTCCTTCATGGGGTATCCAGTATGGCCTCAAATTATTGTCCTCCACACTTAACCATCCCATATTCATAAATTGTACATATAAAGTTGTTCGAGCTTATAAATATGAAAACATATCTAATATAATTTCCATTAAAAGTGACGGTGCAATTTTTCAAGCTTCCTAGAGCAAGTTATGACTAGTTCTTTACAACCTATTAAATCTGCCCCACAAGCTCCTCTATTGTTCCTTCAACTTCCAAGAATTTTCATAATTTTTATCCAAAATAACTTTCTCTAATTTTCACCCATTTTTAATAAACATACCTAATATTATAGAATTAAAGTTTCATAATTTTTTGACTTCATTTTCCATGTCAAAAGCTTGACCAAACTCAGGGCATATCGAAATTAAATATCCAAACAACAACTATTTACCAACTTTAAACAATCACCAAGGCCCACACACAAGGAGTTAAATTCTAAGTTTTGGACATGATATGAATATACGAGTCTAGTTTCACATCCAATTGGAATTTATAAATTCCAGTAAGCACACAAAAATATATGCAAGTTTGAATACAAGGGATTTGAATAACAAACAGTACGAGCTACATACACCACTTATCTCACATGTGAACAAATACTTATTATCACAAAGGAGGATGGAATTTTAATCAATCATTCACGATTTATATACTTTGAAATACGTATAATACCAGATTAAAACAATATTAATCACATAATTATACCTTGAAAACACTTTAAGGATTTTCTTGAAATTTTCCTAGCTTTTCTTGAAATCGTTTCCTCCTTAAACTTCCACTCTCTCTTTCCTCAAGAAAAAACTCTCCAAAACTGAACCTAGGGTTTTATTTGCTGAAGGAATAGCTTAAAAGAAGAGTTTTAATTCAGACAAGTCTGCCTCCCATGCCAACCAATCAAATTAAAACATTTGGTTTACTAAAAGACAATTTACCACTTAAGGGAATGGATAGATTTGCCCCTTATTTGTAAATTTGACCTAACTTCTTACTCAGACATTTGTTTGATAAACTGTTTGTTTTTCCACAAACCTAACTAATATATATAGAACTATATAGTTTTCACCTTGAGTCAATTCTTATATTATAAGGGTCAAAACTAGTCTCCAACATGAACATTTCTACCGAAAATAGCAAAATCTCGTGTTTGGAAATAATTCTACATTTCATAATTTATGAAAGTAGGATTATACTAACAATGATTGATTAACATTAGATATACCAATAACAAGTTATTCATATCATATAAGGTAAGCATGATTTAAATATAATCTATCATAATTATATCCGGGTTGTCACATTGCCAATAAAGGATGGGATAAGGCTTTTGATGCAGCATCCATTCAAATAGAGTATGCAAAGAAGATGTCATTTAAGGAGGGTTGATCGGTGGATTTAAAGGGGGCTAGCACCTAAGCGAACTCTGAGTTATTTCAAAGACATGACCCAGGAACTCCTCTTAACTTGGATGAGGACTTTGATAATGAGGAGGGCTCTAGGGAATCTTCCATGGTGCCTGCAAACACCACTGACCTTTTTGCTGCAGACAAAGATAAGGCCAAGGACAAGGTTTATCTCCTTTTTCTTTTTTGCTATTTCTCTTATTTATTTTTCATTTCTTCTTCTTTGTAATGAGGTTAGCTCTGTAAATCTTGATTTATCAATGAAATGGCATAATTTTGTTCAATCTTTTTGACTTTCCTCTGATGTTGATTGCTTGTTTGATTCACTATTGTTTGTCTTTCTTGGTCGGTCTCATATACTTATATTCATAAATTTCCAATTTGATGCTAGGAAAATTGTAATAGTTTCAGCTACATTCGACCTATTGGGGCAATGCAAGAGTCTTTATGAGGGTGGTCATATGGCTTTAACTGAAGAACATTTGGTGGAATTTCTCAGCCCAGAGGCTAAGTGAAAGCTAACTATGTCCATCTTCACTCTTTGTTGGATAGAGTAGTGGCAAACAAGGCTACCTATTATGAAATGATTGAATAATTGCAAGAAGACCACAAATTTTCTATGGTGTGGATTCATTCTGATTATGAATCTACATAGAAGGCCATGAGTGAATGTTGGGGTTTTGACTATAAGGTGCAAGATATAACTTCTGCCTTTAATAAAAAGGATATTCTGTTGAATAAAGAAGCTAAAAATGCCCGGTCGATTGCTTCATTTCTGGAGAGGAAAAAAATAATGCCTTGGGGAATGAATTGGACAGTTTGTAGAAGTTAGCAAAAAATGGGCCAAATAAAGGGGTTTCCTTTTTGGAGATGAAGAATTATAGACTACTGAAAGATCTGGAGAACCTGAAGAAGAAGACGAAGAAGACAAAATCTGGCTAGTCTTCTAGGCAAGTCATGGTTGCTCGACTAATCATAGATGAAGAAAGAACCAAGAAAACTTTAGCCAACCAATCTGCTCTACTCTAGGAGAAGGATAAGGCTATCAAAAAACTCCAAGACAGGGTGGATCGATTAACTTTCCACTTCTGTAAGTAACCCAGGGCTATCTAGACAGATGGGCATGGTGAGGCCTTAACTTATTTGGATAAACACATGGAGCAGGCATAAGTGGGGCTAGTTTAACTTGTTGGGACTGTTAAAGATACCTCAGGGCAATGAACTGTGGTACTGACATAGCCAAGAATTTTGGATTACCCTGATCCACCCTTTAAGATTGATGTTAACTCGATTTCAACTTATGCCATTCCTCAAAGCCTTGTCAGAAAATATATTGGAGATTATGATCTTTAAGGAGAGGAAGAATATGTTCGCCCCCCACATCTACTAGATCGACCGAGGAGTAGGAGACGTACTAAAATAAGGGATTTTAGGTCTACAACTATGACGAGTGATAAGCACCCAAAAGTGTCTATTTTATACCCCGAATAGATGCATTTTAGTCGCTCGGTTGTAATAAAAATGGTCTTATGCGCGTAAATATTTAATGTGCAGGCTTGATTGCAATTGCATTGTCAAAAGTGCTATTTCAAGGCAGATTGCATCAAGAATGGAGCTAATACCCTATCCCGTAACCTTACACGAGCCTAGACCAGTCCCTAACCCTACACCGAAGCCCTTGTGTATTTAGTTTGTGCTTTTTAGATTTTTCTTAGATTTTTAGTTTGAGTAATTTTTTATTTTAGGGTTTATTTTAGATTTATTTAGAATTTTCTAGGTTTTACTTCTATTTTTATTTGTGTATTTTTTATTTTTATTAGTTTTTAGTAGCTTAATTTTATGTTATTTGTTTTATTTTATTTTATTAGTTTTATTTTTAATTTTCATTTTGAGTCGTGTTTGTTTGTCAGTAGTTGTATATATTAGGGTCTGTGTGTTTTAAATTTGCGTGTCGAGTTTTTATTTTTTTAGTTAGTTTTTAGTTTTTAGTATTTTCTTATTATTTTTTTAGTTAGTTTTATTTTATTTTAATTGAGTCTTTATTTTATTTTTAGAGTAGGATTTTATTTTCTTAGTGTTATTTGTTTTAGCGTCACAAAGTAAACACACACTCAACCCACCCACACTCTTAATGCCATACACACTCATACACACAAAAACTCCCTCACCCTCATCCTATTACCCTACACCCTACCACACCCAAACCAACCCTAACCCATCTTCTCCACCCACCATCTCTCTCATCACCCACTATTAACATAAACAACCAAAAAAACATAACCTTAACCCATTCAAATACTAAATCAAAAACCCATACCCTAATCCAGTGTACCCCCAAACCAAACTCGCGCAGCCATGGAGCTCTGTTGCAACCACGAGCTCCGACGACATCCCCCCAACTCTAGTCGGCATCCCTCTCGAACCAAACCCGACCTACTGAATCCCACCATCCGTCTACATTTCAAACCCTGGTTTTGACCCCTGTTTGGACCACCTCTTAACCCGACCCCAACCTCTCCAACCCATGAATCCAACTCGTGACCCATTCCATCCTGTACCCGGCTTAATCCCAATTCATCCTAAACCCGAAATCCGAAGACCCACCTGCTTTTTTTGCAAACTCAGAAACCTAACCCACCTACCCGTTTCAACAAAACCCACCTCATACCTGCCATATCCTAAAAAATATGGGGAGCCAATTCCAAGCCTCAAATCCCTCAAATCTATCCTCCACAAACCTTAATCATGGAATATAAAAGAGAAGAGGGAAGAAAAAAAAAAGAGTAAGGGGGACTCTCATATCAGCACAAAGAGAAGGAGAGACTGAAAAGAAAAAAAGAGACTGCAGAGGGTACAAAAAAAATCATAAAAAAAATTAGAATAGGATTAGAAATATTTTTAGGTTCTGTCTTTTAATTTAGTTTTGTAATCTAGTTGAATTTTTGTGACGAGTTGGGATGCGCATTCATGTGCACATTTGACAGAGGAATTACTGTGTATTGTATTTCTTGCCTTTTCTATTAAATTTCCTGTTGAATGTTTGTGACTATTCTTGAGTTTTAATCATGTTTGGCTAAACACCCCATTCAAGGGGTGGGATGAAACGCGTATGTTGAGTTGTTTTATTTGAATAATTGTTCATTGATGTGTTCCAGGCTAATTAAATTGGGAAAAATCACACATTAATTTATATAACGAGAGTTAATAAATCAATGTTGAAAATTAATATTTGATTTTTGGATTTGACTTAGAGATAAGTATTATTATTAAATTCAAATATTAATTCTGTGTATGCAATTCAAAGATTCATACAAAATTTAATAAATTAATCTTAGAGGATATTTTGTTGAAATGAGTGTGAATCTTATTTTTTTTTATGTAGTGACAATTCCCGATTAAATTGTTGAAAAAGATAAAATTGAATTTAGGATAACGAGAGTTAAATTTTAAATTCAATATTATTTTGAACTATTAAATTTACTAATTAGGACATTAAATTAATTTAACTACACGGTATAATCCCACCTCTTGTCTCATCTCATAAATCCTAAACTCGGTTACATTTTAATTTTTAATAGTAATTTAATTGCATAAATTTTCATTTTTCTCCCTTCAAATTGTTTTTATACAAAAAAAATACAAAAAGATTTTTAATAAAACTTGAAATTGCAAGTTTTCACGATAACCGTTTCAACTCTTGAAATTGGATTGATACCCGAATTTGCCACTATACTGAATTTGTAACAAGTTCTGTAGGTGATTCCAGAAATTTTGATACTCTAAGTTTACCCGCAACGACATCTCAAATCCATATCTGAAGAATTTTTTTAGAGTAATCAACGAGCACCCTTGATGAGCCTCCTGCAAGGATGAACAAGGGTGAAGGAAAATGACCTATAGGATAGGACTGTATTTCTTTCTTGCTATGTAGCACACAATTCTTGATATAAAATGATGTTATTTTTCCCGATGTATGGTTTTGATCCCTTGTCATCTTTATTTAATCTTGTGATTGGTATTAATTTGATTGCTGACTAGGTAATTTGTATAATGATTAGTTAATGAGCTTGCAGATTAAGTACTCTACTTAAAAGATAAATGCTTAATTCATGGTCGAATCTATTTGTAATGCCTTAAATTTGAGTAATGCATTTAAATAAAACTGTAAGTAGTTTTGTTGAACTAAGTTTTTGCATTAGTTATCAGTGGAGACCAAGTGTAGTAAGAATGTATAATTATTCGTGTGCTTAACTTGGTTGGGTAAAACCTCTTGCATTTAACCTTTAAGTCGTACATGAAGTTGGAAATGTTAGAATTAGGAGCTAGACTAAGACTTAAAAAAGTTAGTTTATGGTGGTATCACACCATACTCCAAATTTTTTTAAAAAGGAAGCATAATTAGTAGAAAATTATAATTTCATTAAATTGAATGATCGATTACTGATAATATTTATGAAGGTGATCATATTTCCAGAGATTCATAAATTCTTTGCCTTTCAGTGTTTCCATTCGAAATGTTCTTGGTCGAATAAATGTCGAGATATGGTATGGGTCATGCCAATTGGGCTTCAACTTGTTGCTCTTCTGGATTATGTTCTTAAGCACGAGATCTCCTTATTTTAAATTGATCGTCTTGAACCTCCGATTTTAGAACCTAGCAGTCCTTTGTTAATAAGCAATCATCCGAATTACAACATCCTCTCTAACTTCCTCAACAATGTCTAGATCCAGTCACCTCATGAGATCACTTTTTAGGGAGTTAAAATTAAGCACTTTTTGAGTCGACAAACCTATTTAAGTTGGTACCACTTCTTCAGGGCCAAAAGTGAGCATGTATGGAGTCTCCCCTGTTGATGTCCTTGGTGTAGTCCTATACTCCCAAAGGTCACTGTGCAGCTCATTGATCCAATTTCTTTTAGCATTATCCAAAATCTTCTTCAATCCATCAAACAGAGTCATATTAGTAATATTTGTCTGACCATTACACTGTGAATGTCAGGTGCTGAATGAAGCTTTTGAATTCCAAACCAAATGCAATATTCCTCAAACTCATCGTTATCAAATTGTGTACCATGGTCGGTGATAAAAGCATAAGTCGTCCCATAATGGCATATAATTTGTTTCCATATAATCTTAAAAACCCTTTGATAAGGTATATCCACCAAAGGCTCCGCCTCCACCCATTTAATGAAGTAATCCACTGCTACAACCAAATACTTGAACCTTCCTTTAGTGGTCGACAATGGTCTGACCAAGGAGAAGTGATAGGAGTTACGGTAGCCCTAGTTTTTAGTGGATAGTAGAATTTTTTTTGCACCTATCACACTTATTGGCAAAAAAACACAATCTGCCTTCATCATAGGCTAATAATAGCCCTGCATGGCTATTCTTTGTACCAATGATCGGTCAACTGAATAAGATCCACATGAGACCTCACGTATATCTTTGATGGGATCACTTACTTCATCTTGATAAACTCAATGAAGTAAAGAGACAGTCTATCCCCTTTTATATAGAACACCCTTTTCAAAACATAATTGGATTCTCTGTATCTCATCTTCCTAATTCTTTCCGGTCGGTTGGTAACAAGCCTCTTTTAATGTAATCCTTGATCAAATCCATCCAAAAGGACCCAATTCTATAGAGATTATACTTATGGCTTCCACATCAATGCTTCTATTGGTGAGAATTTCTATTAGAATAGTTCCTCTAAGATCTATCTGAGTCGCTGACGCTAGCCAAGAGAGGGCTTCTTCTCGGGCATTCTCCACCCTTAGAATCCGGGACATCGTGATTGCAGGTGAAGTTGTAAGGTTATATGGACTGAGGTTATTTCGTAGACTACACACGCTACACTATAAAAAATTTGCCAAGTAGAGAAATATTCTAATTTTAATTTCCTTTGCATATTTGAAGGTTATCATGAACAATTAACATTTAACGTGATGGGATTGTTAACTTGATTAAGAGAAAAATTTAGTCAATTTTATCCTTTTTATTCTACACATACATCTAGGTGATTTAATAAAGTAAATTGCGAAAATCACAACCAAAATGGGCCGATGTACGAGGAAAACCCACATGGGAAAACCTCGAACGACTGGGCCTAGACAAATCCACTACAAATAAGTTTTACAAAGGACTCAAAAGGCTTACAGACTTTGACTCAACAAGATATGTTGATGCCGTCCTCTACCTCTGAATTTGTAATACGCTAAGCTCCAACGCGTTGCTCGACACTTCTCGTGTTGCGGTATCCACCGAAGCCCAAACTACCATCTCCAATAAGATTGAATGTCGAAATCCACCACAAGTGTACTTGTTGAATTTCAGGTTGATGGCATGAGGTTTTGGTTCAAAAGTTAAATTGTGTTGGAGAAGGATTTTTTTCATCAAAAAGGAAGATATGAAATTTTTTCTCTCAAGAATGTGTAAAACTATTGTCAAAAACTGATTTTTATCCATGTTATAAAAACTGGAAAAGTAGTGGACAAGGGCAGTTATTTAAAATAACTGCAGGAAAGAAGATAAAAAAATCTTCAAAACTAACAAATCTCATTCGAATGAGGTCGTTTGAACGACTTTTGGTTCGAACGAGATATCTAACGACAGTCCAGTACAATAATTAGATAAGTCATTAGAAAACTCATTCGAATGAGTTCATTCGAACGAGTTCATTCGAACGACATTTCTAATTAACTTCTAACGAGATACCAGTGCAGGTTGGGCTGGGTCGTTAGATCCAGGTCGTTCGAACGACCTGGAAAAACTTTGGACGAGAATTCTATTTCTTTTAAAAAAGATTTAAAATTAATTTCCAAAATGGTTTTTATGAAAATCAATTTAATGAAAATTAATTTTTATGAAAAGTAAAATTACTCTAACACATAAAATGGTTTTGGTCATATACCTTTTTAGGAGAATGGAATTGAAATGCATATTGATGTAGAGTGAACTTTGAATGCCCGATTCTCTAAGGTTTTATGAAGCTTGATTAGTAATGACCCAATATTACAAATGACTCGATTGGGAATTTGTCCTTACAAATCTCCCCCTTTGGCTACTCCTGGACAAAATGAAATTAAAAAAAATATACAAAAATAATGATTTTGCTAAGCCAACCGTCAATCCGACTCTAAAGCCCGTCCCAAAAACCCAAATAAAAAGACAGACTGAATTACTCGACTGACGGTGTGCTGCAGGAAAGTAGGCGATATATCCTACAAACATGAAACAACAAATACATAAACACATGGGGAAATAGAGATTATAAATCAGGTGTTAACTAATCATTAGAATATAAAGCAAGTTAATTAATCATGAGTATGACATATGGTAAAACTAAAATTAACTCCCCCTATCAATGTTTCTCCCCCTTTTTGTTTGGAAAATACAAAGGGATAGACATAGCCTGTATGGGTAGAGAAAAGGATATGAGGAATAAAAGTAATAAAAAAAATATGAAACACATTCCAAGATGCGTAAATGCAACAATTGAATATATCATTAACCATAGAGGGAAAAACCAAATATCCATACATCAATAAAGAGAATCTAACCAAACCATAGAAATAGGTACAAGTGAGAAAATGTAAATAAAGGTGTTTCGCTCGCCCTCACAAGTACAAAAGATGAAATAAAATTAAACAGAAATGAAATCAAGGAGCTGGGGCGTCATGTGGTGAATCATCTGAAAGGGACCCGGTACTAGATGAGCCAGATCCACGGTGCATCTCCCTGATACAAATCGCCTCAAGGTGCTCAATAAGCATAGAATCACGATGCGCTTGAGCTTCATCCCTACGTGCTTGAGCCTCCTCGTGATGAGCCTGAGCCTCCCTATCTTGCTGCATATTAATAAGGAGCTCCTGCAGAATAGCCCAATCCTGGCGCCTATCTTCTTGAATTTTCTCCACCTGTGTACGCACAAACCTAAGGTCCTCCCAGTCAAGGGGTGAGGGAGCATGAGAAGATAAGGGTCTAGGGGTAGCATGAGAGGGTGTTGGTCTAGTAGGAGCAAGAATGGAGGCAGTGGCGGATTGAGAGGGAGTGAGTTGTGGAGTATCGAGAATTAAGTGACCACGAGATCGACCAACAGAGGACATATCAATGGTTTGATATCGGGTCACAGGGACATCGGTGGGAAGACGAGGGCAGGCAGCAGTAAGACAATGACGAGTAATAATAACGGCAAAGGGGAGTGATTGTCTAGTGGGACCGAATGGGTTGATTCTAATAGACTTAATGACTAGATAAATGAAGCCGAGTAGGTCGATGGAATCCTTAATGATAATGGCAAACATGAGGTCCACGTGCATCTTAGTAATTTGGGTGGAGTTTGCACGAGGAATGAGGCAACCACACACAATCCAATCGAGGTCTATAAAATTCGGATGTAACTTTTTATGAAAAATGGTAATAGTACCAGGTTGGATAATCCTACACATAGTGCTCATAATTATATTGAAGTCAGGATGAAAATCGGGAGACCAAGGGTAGGATGAATTTGTGACTCGGGGTAAAGTGATGAGATGGGCTATGGAATCAGGACTGACAATGACTTCCCTACGTTTCACTCGAGAGAAAATATGATCCTCACGAACAGACATCCAAAAATAAATTTCCTGAATAAGGTCGGGATAAATTGTGCAAGTGAGGTTGAACAAAGGGTCATATCCTAAGTCAGATATTCAAGAGTGGACAGTGGTGATTGATAGAGATGAGAGATGGACAAGTTTTTCTCTAACAATGGACCTAGTGGAAAATACTTAGGTATGGTATTGGGAACGACTGGTGAGAGTCCTCCAACGCAGTGTAAGTTCAGGAATGGATCCATTAACACTGGTGTCCTCATCGGATGAGGATGAAAAGGAGGAAGAAGAGAGTTCACCGGGAGAGTCGCTTGTACGACGGGTGCGACGACTACGAGGAGCCACTCTAGAGTGCTAAACTAGGACCTACCCAAACAAAATCCATCCAAACCGCCAAACACACCAACAAACCAAAACAACAACAATTCCCATCCTCCATTAGCGATAAAAAAAAAAATGGAATATAAAAAAAGAAATAATTAAGTGAAGTTCCATGAAATTATCAAAAAAAAATTAATTTGAAAAAAAATGATAATGTTCAGGGAGCTCAACTTAATTACGGGAAAAAAATTATGATATATTATATAGTCCCAAAGAAAAAGCTATATGTATACACATACATATATATATATATAATTGTGTGACATACCCAATATCACACACACACACACACACACACACACACACACACACACACACACACACACACACATATATATATATATATATATATATATATAAGAGAAGAGAGAGAAGGAAGATACCTAGAAGAGAGAAGAGGGAGAACTTCGAACTCGGAACCCTAGCTGAGAATGATGAGTGGAGGAGAAATGAGGGTTGTGGGAGGAAGAAATAGGTGGAATAGAGGTGAGGGGAAGAATCGTAGGTTAAAAGGGCAATGGGTGTAGTGGGAAGAGGGTTAATGGGATTAGTGGGAAGAGGGTAAGATGGAAATGGGAGAGAGAGATGGAGAGATTTTAGGAAAATTGTGGGAATGAGGAGAGAGAGAGAGAAAAAAAAATAAAACGGTAGAAATTGGGAAAAGGAAACCACCTAAATGAAATCCAGCTCGTTCGAATGAGAAATGTCGTTTGAAGGACTTCTTTCGAACTATATGCCAGAAGGATTTAATGAACCTCGTTTGAAACTTCGTTGCAAGTTCGTTCGAACGAAAATTCGAACGATATGATAGTCTAGAATTGGGAAATTTCGTTCAAAAACTCGTTTGAACGAGTTTTTCTGACGAACTTCAAAGAGGATAAAAAACATAAGAAGAATAAAATAAAATGAAAATAACATATATGAAGGAGATGTGAAGGCCAAAAAATTGCCAAAAAGAAAGTTTCAACTATCCTAGGTTTTGATGACATATCCAAACCGTGGGAGTGGAGATGTAAAGGTGTGAACAATACGATTGAGAGCTTTTACCTAAGATAACGCATAAGTGCGGAATGCCAAATTATATTTTGACACAATATGCACTCACATCAACCTTGTTTCAATAAGTAAATACCATAGGACACTCAATCACTAAAGCAACACGCATACAAGATTGATGATTCTCTCGCCAATGTTGTCAAAATTAGAAAGCAATGTATCGAATAAATGTGCATGCCCATTGATTTTCAACTTATATCTCCCATTAGCAACTTTAGATTGAGACTTTTCTCTTGAAGAATCAATCAAGCTAAATAATTTTGGCCTTGGCATTATATATATCCTTTTTCAATGCTTCAATTTTAGGCACTTATTCTATAATGCAAATGGAGGCTATTCACGCAAAACCTTTTTGTTTTTCGTAGCCCGAGTCCATTGATAGAAACAACAAACAACCAAATGAATATTAATACTTTTTTTATTTTTTTTAAATCCGGGCAATGGATGATCATGCACAATTTCAATTTATTATAAGAGAGGTGACTAAGATTGAAAAGACAACATCAAATCTCACCACCCGAGTGCAAAGCGAAAAAGATATCCACAATATTTCATGAAAAGTGTGTGCAAGAAGGCAAATATATGAGGCAATCATAGAAATACATATCATAAAAGAGCATTATTGTGCACAAGTGAAACGAAGTCCGGATTAACTAGTCATCGAAAGCCACGTGGACAAGAAATAAAATAGTGATCTGAACACATCGAAGACATAAACATATGGACAAAAGTTTATGAAGTCTTTTCTAACCTTTCCCATTTTCCTTGTAAAGAAGATAAAAATATTTTTGAATTTGTTCAATAAAATATTTACAAAAATAATCTAGTTCGTAGTTATAAAGATAAACATGAGAAACAACCTAAACTAGATTGACGACTTCGATCTCAATCAATGGATCAAACCCCAATTGATTTCCTAAGGTTTTTAAACCTAAGGACATCTAGAGGCTTGGTAAAGATATAGGCCAATTGTTGATCGGTGCCTACAAAGCTTAAGGATACGATTTTCTCTTCAACTAAGTCACGAGTAAAATGTTCATGCATACTAATATGATTGGTTCTAGAATGTTGAATGGGATTATGGGAAATATGAATTGCACTTATATTGTCGCAATAGATAGTCATAGTGCCTTGAGAAATACCATAATCTTCCAACATTTGTTTCATCCAAATGAGTTGAGTGCAATAACTGCCGGCGGCTATGTATTCGGCCTCCATCGTGGACAAAGAAATAATTTTTTTTTCTTGCTCATCCATTAGACAAGTGCACTTCCAAAGTAGAAATAGCCACCAAATGTACTTTTTCATCCATCAACATCTCCTGCCCAATTGACATACGATTATGCCGATAGACAATCATTTGTGTCGAAGGAATACCAAATCCCAAGAGACAGGGTCCCATTAACATATTTAATAATACGTTTAATGGCAAGTGAATGAGAATCTTTTGGGGTGGCTTGATAGTGGGCACAAAATCCTACACTAAAGGAAATATTTGAACGACTAGCGGTTAGGTAAAGTAGACTACCTATTATACTCCTAAAGAGAGTGTGCTCTACATCCTTTCCTTCGGTGTCCTTACTAAGTTTAATTAATAAACTCATTGGAGTATGTGCATGCTTAGCGAATTCTAGTTTAAATTTCATCACAAGGTCGTAAACTTAGTTTGGGACAAAAATATCCCACTTTTGAGTTGATGAACTTGAAGACCTAGGAAGAAGGTGAGCTCACCGACCATACTCATCTCAAATTCGTCTTGCATTTCTTTTGAAAAAAATTGAGTATGTTTATCGCATGTAGAACCAAACACTATGTCGTCGACATACATTTGTGCAACTAAAATAACTTTCTCATCATGACGGACAAATAGTGTCATGTCTACTCCCTCACTCGAAAAGCCATGAGAAAGGATATAAGAAGTGATCCTTTCATACAAAGCATGAGGTGTTTGTTTCCATCCATATACTGCTTTCTTTAGAAAGAATGCATGATTAGGATGCTTTCGGTCCTCAAAACCTCTAGGTTGTTCAACATAGACTTCTTATTGAAGAATACCATTTAAAAATATACTTTTGACATCCATTTGATACAATTTAAATTTAAGGTGACATGCTATGGCTAGTAAAAGGTGAACCGATTCTAACCTAGCAAGTGGAACAAAAGTCTCTTCAAAGTTAGCACCTTCTATTTAGGTGTATTATTGGGCAACCAACCTAGCTTTGTTACGAACAATGACACCATTTTCACCCATTTAATTTTTAAAAATCCATTTTAGTATTAGAATGCCAAGGGACTAATTCCCAAACATCATTTTTCTTAAACTGAAATAATTCTTCTTGCGTGGAATTAATCCAATGTTCTTCTTTTAACGCTTCTTTAAAGTTTTTAGGTTCAATTTTAGAAGTACGGCACAAATAGATGCGGTGACAATTAAGTTCAACACAAATTAATAAGAAAAGGAAATCACCAAAGCAAATAAAGAATGTAAAGAACGCCAATCACACGACATAATATTTACGTGGTTCAGCAAGAATGCCTACGTCCACGTGGTGCTCTCAATATTATTTCTCTATACTCTGGGGAGTGTTTTACAGGAAAAATAATACATGCATTTTGCCCCAAGCTTAGGGTTTGTTATATAAATGTTTATTCTCGGGGAGTGGGAGTGTTGGACTCCCCCACGTCACTCCATAACCCCTAGAATATCTGCATACGAGATTTTAGGAATTTGACTGAGTCATAACTGAATTGATTGGGATTCGAGGCTGCCAGACGGGCCGTTCTTATTGGGCTACTCATCTTGGGCCAGAATGAGAAATCGAGGTACCCACAATTTCCCCTAAAGTCGTTGGGCCACAATTCAAGCTCAATAATTTTAAATGATTTGTCATAATAGTGATTTTGTAAATTATGCAACATCTTCCAGGATTGAAGCACCTCTTCTGAACTAATTTAGGCGGTATCCCACTTCGTTTCATGTGCGCTATGATTAGGAACATTTCAAAATCCTTCGAAGGAGTGTTTTCTTATTATCGCTTCAGGTTTTTCCATATTTTTAACCTTCTCCAAGCTCCCGCTGTTGCGCTCTTTATTCTCTGGTCTTTGTCTTCCAATTCCACTGTTCTTCATCATCTTTGCTTGTGACTTTGCGTCGTCCCAAGATAAGTTTTCACTTTGTAAGTTCATCTTGCCCTTTCTCTTTTCTTTTTCCGTTAACACTTCTTTGTATCTGTAATTAGGGTTTGCAAATGGAAAAATAGGCAATAGAGAAGTACTCGAATTTAGGAAGTTTTATAACATTCGAGACTGGGTAGATATTGAGTAACCCCCCATCCCTCGTATTGTTAGAGATATTGAGGATGCTCAGTCGATTCACGTTCTCTTATTTTCTCAAAGGGGCTTACTTTCCCCCCAAGCAATTTGTTTTTGTATTTCTTTGGTTATTTCAATATTGTCCCTGCACAGTGTTCGCCAAACATCTGGTAAATTATTAATGGTGTCCATAGAATAAACCAGCTATATGGCACCAATCTAGGGCTTGATGAGATCTATTTTTGTTATTCTTTCTCGCGAATAAGTTCTGGTCTTCTTGACCTTAAGTCCGGGAGTCCTGATAGGGTATTGGTAGTAAATCTACCTAATTCCCACAAGTATTACTGGCAAGAGGGTTTTTACGCTAGAAATTGGCAATTTCCTCCTTATACTGAGGGGTCGAGGTCTTATAGGATCATGGTCCCTTTTTATGGGGAGGAGTTCAGAGGTAGCCTTAGTTTTTGTTCTGATCATCGATCCTCTTATTAATGTATGATTTCTCTGATGTTCTTCTTTCCTTCTTTTAAGTGAGAACAAAGAACTTGGAACCTGATCTCAGTGAGGTTTGAGCTGCTGAGTTGGTCAAAGTATGGAATATCAGGGAACTCTTGGCTGACGATGAACATCTTCGATCAGTGGATTTTCTCTTGGAGTATAAGAACGTTGGGTCCAGCTTTATCACGCGACCTGTGGACAACATCCCTGAGCTAGAAGAGGTATTCATTGACCCTATCCAATTGGATGAGGAAGGAAGAAGATCTGGTGAAGGTACTGAGGGTGCTAAGGTTGGTTCTGGTGAGGATAGCTCTAGTGGCAAGGAATGTTTCAGATCGAAAGAAGTTTCAGAGGGTCAAGCGTCTTCGAAAGAATCGAGTAGTTCCAGTGAGGAAGATATGGATCCTCCCAGGAAGAATCTGATTCATGATTATGATGATGCGCTTCTCTCCTGCTGGTCGAAGAAGAAAAAATCTGGTGGTAGAGAGGTTGCAACTAGTTCTCAGCCTACTACTCATGAGAAGGAGAAGGAGAAGAGAGAGGAAGAGCAGTTGAGAGAGAAAGAGAGAAAAGAGGAAAAGAAAAAGAAGGTAGAAGAGAGAAAGAAGGCTGAGACGGGAAAGAAGGAAAGAGGAGAAAAGGGGAGAGGAGATAAGAATGAAGGTAGGGCAAGAACTGGTGCATGTGTTCGCTTTGCTCGAGGGGGCCTATATCACCTTCTCTCCTCAATTAGCTCCTACGTTGCTTGAGAGAGCAATTTTGCCTACTGATCGTCAGAAGGTAATGGGGACCGACCAGTTAGCTCTGCAGGAGAGTTAGAGGCTAGCCTTAGTAAGTCTGTTTTCGCTTTTCTATGCTTACAATATTCTATTCAATGCTTTTCTTTCTTAATGTTTTCTCTTTTTTACAGTTCATGACTAACTTCACCGTCCTCTATCACACCCACGATGAGCTGGTGAAGAGGAATGCTAATTTGGAGAAGCAAAATGCTGAGCTGAAGGGGAAGAGGGTCAAGATGGAGGCCAATTTGAAGACTCAGCAGTCTTCCGATCTCGCCCTCATCGAAGCCAATCGAGTGAAGGAGGCGACGATCAAAGAGATCAACAAGCTACAGCAGTATTATGACTTGGTATGCACGAGCAAGTTAGCTTTGGTTTAGGAGAATAGGGTGCTAGTAGAGAAGGTAAAGAAAGTGGAGGATAGCTTGTACAATGTCGGGTGGGCTACTGCATACGGGGATGTTGAGTTTCAGATATTCTATATCAGTCAACTGAACTTTAAAAAGGGCTGAAATAAGGCTCTTTAGGCTGTTAGAGTGGACATTAATTCTCTATTATTTAACGAGCATGATCCAGGCCCGAAGCCTATTGTGGATGAGGCTCATGCCCCGACCATCGACGGTGGTGTCTATGCTTCTTAGACCATTCCTGTTGGTGCTCCTTCTACCCAAGGAATAACAGTTACTCCATCTGAGGGAGGTGTTCTTGCTGCTACAGATAAGGGAAAGAAACCAACCTCCTCCGAGTCAACTGAGGTTGCTAGCTAGCCTGTCCGGAGGACTTCTTTTGTATTTTTTCTTTGTTTGTGTTGTCCTTCTGATTATTGATGTACTTGGAAAGTTCCTTTTTAATGAAATGAAAACACTTTCCTTTCCACATGTTGATTCTTCTTCTCTTTAATTCTTTCTATGGCTTGTAGTTGATTGATGCGGATGAATATATACCTGCTACCTCTCAATTGGGAAGGATCCTCGATCCTAATGCGAGCAGTCAAGTTTGCCAAGCCTTTGTAAGGATTTGTAAGTCCCTTAGGTTGATAAATAAGAGCTTTAAAGATCAGTCTGAGCTCGTCACCAAACTGAAGGATAGACTTCATGAGATGGAAGAGGTTGGTGCTTCTGTTCAAGAAGAGGTGAACCTTGTGAGGGCTAAACTTCATGATGCCTCCAAGATCAATCAAGTTAGAGAAGTTCTTCAGTAGGAGAATGAGACTCTGAGGAGGTAGGTGCCGTGACTTAGGGAGCATGCGCTGAGCATCGCACCTCGGGTTTTGTGAGGTTCCTCTTCATTCGCTGGTCCGCGAGTTGGCACATGACCGAGCACCACCCCTCAAGTTTTACGAGGTTCCACTTCATCAATCGGTCCATGAGCTGGTACATATGCAGAGGGTTGAACTAGGGAGATGGACGAGCTTTGAGAAGATTCATCGAGCATACGTGGTTGCTGCTGGGCTTCAAAGAGATGTCACGCGACTGAGGCATCTGTTCAAGAAAGGACCTCGATGAGTGTGGGCTGATGGTCATGACCAGGGTTGGACATATGCTTCGATGAGGTTGGTAGAGTTTAAAGAGAAATCCTTTATTAGAGGATGGTTGAGTGCCCTCAGGGAGCTGCAGGTCCCTAGGAACTCAGTCCTCTGGTATCGTCACGAGATCTCTCGTTCAATTTTGAGGCCTAATACTTTTAGGAGGGACGACCAGTGGGTCTTTATAAATGCTATTCACATGCATCTATTGGATCCAGATGCGAGTGAAGTTGAGGAAGAATTATCTCCTCATCCAGACGACGGGCGAAGATCGCAAGTGGATGATTATCTTACTCAGAGGCCTAATCCTCATTAAGATTTTCTTAATTCAATGTAACCTTTTGTAAATGTAACGAAGTAATAAAATATTTATGTTTTGGGCATTTTTTTGACTAAACATGTGTTGTGTATTTTTTACTTCATTAAGTTTTCATTATATTATCTTGGGCTTTTCGTAGCCGACTAGATTTGATGTGGGTAGAGTTATTTTGTCGTGTGAGTATCCTCCCAGTCTAGTATGCTTATGAGATGCCATTCTTCCCCACTCTACCTTTTACGTCATGTCGTCACACTCCTTTAGGCCTAAGTGTGGCAATGGCGAGGACACACCTGGTGTTGGATGTTCTATTCGATCAGGTTTTCTGAGCCAAACATTATTTGGTAACCAATTCGATTTGGATGAACTCCCTAAGGGTCCCCTGTAGGGCTTCATATATTGCTAGGGGCAATGCTAAGAGGTTGTTCGTGTTTCATAACGAAAACCTGAGGAGGGTGACTCCTTACTTTTATATATTGAGAAATATACATGTCGCTTGGAAAAGGTGTGCAAGTTATAAAGTCCACAAAACAAAATTAACACTTCATAGAATTCCACTGTCGAGCAATATTTTATTAAAAATAATGAAAAATGAATTGCCAATTCCAAAAATGTGATAAAAGATGAATGAAAAAACTAGAAATAGAATTTTTTCATGTTGGATGCGTTCCAAGCTCGGGGTATCTCTCTGCCCTCCAGCATTTCTAAGTGATAGGCTCCTTGTAGGTCATCCCTTGTCACCTTGAATAGTCCCTCCCAGTTTGGACCTATCTTGCCATCATATGGTTTTACTGCATTGCCAAGGACTTTCCTTAGGACGTAGTCTCCAACCTGGAATGCTCTTGGATTGACCTTCTTGTTATAGTGCCTTGCGAGCTGTTGCTGATAGCTCGCTAGTCTGACTAAGGCTAGCTCTCTGCATTCATCAGCCAGGTCAAGTTCAACGAGTAATGCTGCCTCATTCTGGCCCTAGTCGACCAGGGTGGACCTCATGCCTGGGAGGCCAGCTTCTAAAGGGATGATTTCTTTCATTCCATATGTTAGTGCGAATGGGGTTTCACTAGTTGCTCGTTGTGGGGTAGTGCGGTAGGCCCACAGGATATGTGGCAGCTCGCTCACCCATGCACCTTTACCTCACTCAAGTCGTTTCTTCAATCCATCAATCACTATTTTGTTGGAAGCTTCCGCTTGGTCATTGCTCTGGGGGTAGGCTACCGAGCTAAAATGGTGCATAATCCAGTGGTCATTGTAAAAACTTTGGAATGGGCCACTCTCGAACTGCATTCTGTTATCAGTGATGATGGTTCTGGGGATCCCAAAGCAGGTAATTATGTTCTTCCATATGAATCTTATCATATCTGCATCTCTAATGTTTGCCAACGGCTCTGCCTCAATCCATTTGGTGAAGTAGTCTATCATGACCAACCTATACTTGCAATTACTAGCAGCGGTATGAAGTGGGACCATGATATCCATTCCCCATTGGATGAAAGGCCAAGGGTTGGTAAGTGATCTTAGGTCGCTGGAAGGTTGGTGGACCATAGGAGCATGTAGCTGACATTTTTCGCACTTGTGAGCATATACTCCAGAATCTCTCTGCATGTATGGCCACCAGTAGCCTTCCTTAATTTCTCAAAAAAGTTAGCGATCTTCCTCTAATATGGCTCCCGTATATTCCTTCATGAAGCACGCGCAGAACTTGCTCGACGTCCTTTGGGTGAACACATTGGAGGTAAGGGCCAGTGAATGATCTCTTATACAGCTTGCCCTTAGGAGATAAGTGAAAGCGGGCAGCTTTGACTCTTATTTAATGAGCGGTCTTCTTATCGTCTGGTAGTGCACCACCCTTCAAATAGTACCTCAGGGGGTCCATCCAACTGGGTGCTGATTCAATCCGAAGAATATGGACTATGTCTGGTAGCTATTCACTATGGTTGATGCTCAACTGGAAGAGGAAGTCTATAGGGATTGTTCTCTATAATTCAGAGTCGATTTATGAACTCAAGGATGCTAGGGCATCGACATGACTATTTTGTCCTCTAAGAAACTGTTGGACACTGACTTCCTCAAATTTGGACATTAAACTTTTTTATAAGGCGAGGTAGGCGGCCATTATTTCGTCTCTCGTATTGAAGTCCCCACTTATATGATTGGAGATCAATTGCGAGTCGCTGAACACCTATAGCTATTTTGCACCCAACGACTATGCCTTCTACAGGCCTGCTATCAAAGCCTCGTATTCTACCTCGTTATTGGAGGCTTCAAATCCAAGTTTGATCCCCTTCTCGAGAATTGTATCTTCTGGGGTAATGAGAATAATGCCTACTCCTGCCCCCTTTGAGTTGGAGGCTCCATAAAAAAACAGTCGCCAGACACCTCCTACTGAGTGATCTTCCCTCTGATCCACGAATTGAAGTTGGTCGCAAGGATGTTTGCCTGTGAACTCCGTGATGAAGTCGTAGAGGACCTGCCTCTTAATTGCATTCCTTTGTTGGAACTGGATGTCAAATCATCCAAGCTCGATCGACCCCTTCGATACTCTACCAGATAGATCCACTTTTTGCCAGACTACTTTAAGGGGGTGTGACGGACGATGATGGAGTGTGCTTCGAAGTAGTGCTTCAGTTTCCTCGAGGCTACAACAATTGCAAAGGTGAGGTTCTCCAGTGGTAGGTATCACTGCTCGGTATCCAAGAGAGTCTTGCTCGTGTAGTAGATCGGGTGTTGGATTCTTGTTCTTTTGCATACTAGTTCAGAACTGACAGCATGGCTGGAAACATCAAGGTATAAGTATAGGTAATTGTTCTCTTGAGGTATCACGAGAAAGGGTGATGTGCTGAGATAAGCTTTGAGATCTTCCAATGCTCTCGAGCAATCTTGATTCCACTCCACTGTTTTGCTCTTCTTCAATAGTTTGAAGAATGGCTGACACTTTTTGGATGACTTCGAGATGAATCGATTCAAGGTGGTGAGCATGCCTGTGAGTTTCTGTATGTCTCTTATCGTGTGGGGATGCTGTACCTTATTGATTGCAACAATATGGTCCAGGTTGGCTTCAATGCCTCTCTCTCTAACCAAGTACCCAAGAAATTTTCCTGACTGGACATCGAAGGAACATTTGCTCGCGTTGAGCTTCATTCGTTATTTCCTGAGGATTTCGATGGTCCTTGACAGGTCTAAGAGGTGGTCTTCTTTGTGCCTGCTTTTGACGAGCATATCATAAATGTAGACTTCCATGGTATCTCCCATATGATCTTTAAACATCTTTGTGACCATCCGTTGGTAAGTTGCTCCAGCATTTTTGAGCCTAAAGGGCATAACTTTGTAACAGTATAGTTCGATGGTGGTGATGAACGCTGTCTTGCCTTGGTCTGGTGCATACAGAGGAATCTAATGATACCCCAAGTATGCGTCTATGACACCTTGCCTAATTAAACATCGGGTGATCAGGCCTTTATTAAATTAAAACAACTTTCTCAAATAGTTCATTCTTAGCATCACCATCGATAACTTTTTTATTACTAATCACCTAAGTGAAAATTAGACTGGTGCCAAAATTTTATCTTTCTTAAATAGAAAAATCAACCATACGAAAAATAGTAAAACAATTACCATGTACTAAAACCCAAACCAACAAAGTATAAGTACAATAGAACAAAAGTATTACCGAATAAACCATCAGCTAAAAATCCCAAACAACAATAGAACAACTTCTAGTCTGAAACTGACACCTCAGACTGATACCAGATTACAAGTCCATACATAGAATAGTGTGAGATCCTGTACTAGATCTGAATGAGAGAAATCGTCTAGTCAAAATCCTGTAAGCATCCACTGTGCTACAGCTTCGAGTCCCTGGAATAGAATCATCATCCATGTCATCCCTGTGGATGGACACCTAAAAGGTTTAGAAAATATTTTATAGCAAGAGTTAGTACTCAAAAAATTTTGAAAATATTTAGCAAGCGTTTATCACAATATAAAATGCGGTTATTGATTACACATGTTAGGTTCTCGTAAACTCTCTTGAGTTTTCTCACTCCTCATCTATTGTGCACATCTAACGTTCTACGCTGAGCCTACCTAGCCCTATCCCCCAAGCTAACTAGGACTAAGTAATCATCTGAACTTATCTGTACTTAAGTTCTCGTATCGCCCACATAGTACATCCGTTACATTAACATCTCGCGAAGGTTAATTAATACTCAAGTAACATTTCACCTATGTTATGTTTTAAAACTTCTCATTTAGTTTCACTACTAAATTTCTACAATTATCACAATTTCTATCTTCCCACTTTTGTAATTAAGTTTCACTACTTAAATTACTAAATAGATATTCTCTATCTAATGTTACGTTTCGTAATTAAGTTTCACTACTTAACTTACCTGTTTGATATGTATCTTTAAATACATAATATGTATCAATCTACTAATACACAGAAGTAGAATTTCATTAAGTATATATTTCACACACAATATATACTAAATATCAGTCATTACTATTTTTCCCTTTTTACACACGTAAAGGACTCTTGGTTCGGAATGATTCATCGACCCCAAGTAAGAATTGGTTTGGAATGATACATCGACCCCAATTATTTATATACATAAATTCTGGCTCGGACTCTTTCATCATGCAACCAGTTCAAAGGTTTGGTTCGGCATTTTACATCGACCCCAAACATATAATAACCCTATCTTAGTTCAGAATATCACATCGACCCTAACATAGTTAATTTAGGTATGATTCTCTCGACCTAAAAGATCATATAATTCAGTAGGTACATGCCCGACCTATTAATTATGTTCGTACGTAATATTTTAATCTCTTATATCTACCGTACAGTATTCACTTTACGATTTATCTCATTAATTCCTTTTATTTGAGTATTGACACAACTCTAAGGGTCCTAGTTACCCCTCACATATAATTTCAGTAGTTATTAATTACCCTACTGGTCTATTACTTAAATTGACTTTACCTCGCCTCGTAACTAAATTCCAAATTCCCCGATACTCTACTAAATCGGATTATTCTCGTCGGTCCATAATCCAAGCTCTACACCCAATGGATTTATCGGACCTCAACCATATACCTGCTAGTCTTATTCTCACTCCCATATAAGTATAATATAAATCCTAGGATACCCATTCATTCCTGGAAATCAAAGAAACCTTAAACACGGAAAATTCGGGAAAAACAGCTTACGTCCATCGATCGACTACTGGGTTCAATCGATCGACCTAGTCGATCGATCGAGCAGGGACAGAAGCAGTTCGTCTTCTTCGTTAACCTCTTCCTCCATTAACAAATCTCCAAACTTCAGTATAGTCCATCAAACTTTCACATATAGTAGGACAATTTCTAACGTTTCAAATACATCAAAACCTCAATTCCTTTAAAGAAATAGTGAATTAAACCCATAATTTCTTAAAACCCTAGTTATGGTGTTCTTCCCATATATTCATTCAAAACCCAGATTTTATTCTGAAATAATCATCAAGTCTACTCTGAATATTAATCCTCTTCCTATCCCAACATGTATAAATATCATTATTCTCTTATCAAGATATTGATTTAACAAAACTATTCAAAAATCCCTACACATGGGTATTATAACTTTATAATTTTTGCAATAAACAACTTGCCTTGACAGAGGGAATCTGATTTCATGGAGTTTATGATGGATTGATGATTCTCTTCTTCAATCCTTCGTCCTTTGGCTCCTAGGGTGCAAGATCCAAACCCAACCTCCTCAAAAGCCTCTTATAAGCCTTGAGAATGGTTATCTCCTTCTCTCTAATGGTATTGGTGTTTTCAAGGGTTTTCTAACACTAACCCCTTTTTCATACGGCTGATAAAAGGCTCTCAAATTCGTAGGTCTCCATACCCTCTCATGTTAAAAGACCAAAACGGCCCCGAACGGTCTCGATTTAGTCCAAAAATTACCCCGAGACTCAACTAGTACCCCCGGGTATACTATTTTGACTAATTTGACCCTTCCGGACTCATCTGTGACCTCTAAATTATCATTTGAGTCACTTAAAATATTACTCGTTCTCACCCCAAAACGGCCTACACGCGTTAAGTAACTATTTTCTACTCGCACTAAGTAAATATAATGAGGCAATATAAATCGGTATCTATCTCTCGATTAATATTCCATAATTACAATTTTTAATAAATCTCATTAAATTACTCCTCTTACGTAATTTAAATTAAGCCGTATTTTATCATTTAATTCTCCTCCAATTTAATTAAATAGAGTATTCAGAATTACGAGGTATTACATACTTCCCCCCTTACAAAGGAATTTCGTTCTCGAAATTAGGATAAGGCTGGTATTAAGAGTAAGGACCTTAGACATCACTGCATCCTCTAATACCCAAAATCAAATCATATCATCCTAACGGCTGCTTCATTATAAACGCTTATCGCATGTTACCCATGCCGCATATATCATAATTAAGTCTCACTACTTAATTTCTTCATAGAGTTTTCCCAATCTAACGTTAACTCTTGAAATTAAGTTTCTACCTACTTAATTTACCCTCTTGATGTATATCTCTATATATAACATATATGTGTCAACTATCACTCATAAGTAGAATATTATAAGGTATACATTTCACACATAATATATACTATAAGGGAAATTGGTCCGGCAAAATCATCGGCCCCAATAATCTTATCATTTACATTGGTCCGAAAATCCCTCGACCCCAAGGTAAATGTAATTCATAGGTTGGTTCAGACCTTCCGTCGATACCAATATTTATCATCGATTTGGTTCGGAAAATCATCGACCCCAAATCGATCCTTCATGTATTAGTCTGAAACATCATCAACCCCAATATAGAATTTAAGCATACTTATTATCACACATAAGTAGGAAAATCATAAGGTATATATATCTTACCCATCACATATACTATCAACACTTATTTTATAATCACCCCCCTTTTATAACACTTTTGGGGTTATTGGCTCAGAATCCCACCTCGATCACCAATAGTGATTGGTTATATTGTCTCGGAATCACACCTCGAGCACATGAGTAGACAATTTGTGATCCATATATTTCACACTTCATATATTCTAAAATGTCATACCCGAATAGAATGTCCTCATATCACGCGTTAAGGACTAAGAGTTTGGAATGTCTCCTCGAACCACACCTCAAAGTACATGTAATGTTCGTAATAGGCACCCAGGAACCTAATCCTTATGTACAATCCATATAGGTACTCACACTATTTATAAATATGTTTATATATGTATACACTCAACCTATGAATTGATCAGTGGGTTCCTCCAAAATTTCACTATCGCACGGGCATATTGTCTTCCTTTCTCACTATTATTGAGTCGTAGGCGGCACAACATACCCAAAATAAAACTTCATCTCCATTCCTCCCTGACCATCTCTCGCAGTGAGAGATTTTATGATTTTATCCTGATTCACAATCATGTAGAGCAGCACCTTACACTTGTGCACTCTTCCTTTTCAACTACATACTAATCCATCCCGGTCAACCCATTCCGCTACCCCAACGAAATGTTGGTTTAGTTATGATGTTCACAGCCCATCAATAATATATAAGTCTGTCATCTCATTCCATAATTGGAAACGTAGGTTCACTACCAAATTCCTATTGGTCATTTCTAGCCCATCTTTCTCTATCAACTAGTGATACGGCTGGCGAAAATCTCACTATGTCTCTTCCTCAACACCGCTTCCCACTTACGTCATCCTTCTTCAAGTGGTACTCTATCCCCCTTTCTCTCCAAGTATTTTATACTTTATAATCTGTGCACTCTACGTAATTGGCCCACCTTTAGGGTTGGTTACCTTGTAAGAATTATCATTTTAGTAACGCGTAAGTCACTCTCAACACTCATCCAAGTAACACCTTACGTTACTTATTCACAACAGTTAGGTATCCCATATTAAGAGATATCTTTTGAACGGCTTCCCACCGACTCTTATCCCATAGTGTGTGCTGGCTCTCTCATAACATATAATCTTGGATTACCGTCTATCTCCCATGACGTTCAATCCATTTTATCAACACGACTTGACTCAACTTCCCGACCGGCGTACTTAACAAATAATTATTTGCATCCCTCTATCTTGGGTGACTAAGAAAGACAATTGACTAGGGCACCCATACACCCTTTTCTCCGTGCACAATTTCAAAAACATTGCAACCATCGCACTCGTAATAAGCTTTTCCTCAACTCTCGTCTTGTTTACACGGCGTGACTAAAATCTCGCGGGTATCCTCAATCTCCTATAGACCAAAAATCCAATTCTTGCCCACAAAGTCCCACTTACCCCTTCGTGGTGAGATAAGCTTTTTTGTGTTTCCCCACAACACTACCGGATCCACCGATGCCCTAGCATCTAACGTCTCTTCTCCTGACGTGCATAAAAATTTAGTTTTATCCCTTTTCGCAACCGAACTTAAACAAGGGACTTCTCCCAATGCATTTTTACTGAGTATTGCCGAAACAACACATAGTCGAGATACTCAAATTCCAACCCCCAACAATAGGTACAACCATACTCCATCATCTCTAAAGGATTCAAGTGGCACTGCGCTAATACTATCACTAAATCCTTAACTCTTATTATAACAACGAGCTCGATCTCTCCGCTCAGCGGTCATACGATACAACTTGAATCACATCATTAAGGTTCCTACATACCGGAATTAGTCACTATGAGACATCCATAATCTCTGAAGTCTCCCACCTATTAATGAATAATGACAGCTCGACCCTCTTTTAGATGAGGCATCATCATATACCCCATTCACTCGAGGCTAAAACTCTCATACTTCCTTGCCCATCGCTCTGGTGGTTCAAATGGTTCCCGGACATAACACGTTTGTCCTTTCCGAAATGCAAAACTTATCAAAGTTATTATTTCCTGAAATAACTTCAAGATAAAAATATAAAATGCGCGGTCCTACAACCCACACAATACATCTTTTCAAAAATCCCCTTACTCCAGGCCACACTGACCGGTTTGGGTATCCCTCCTCTCGGACTTAGCAGCCTCGAGGCCCAGAGGAATGCATTATTGGACTTAACAGTCCCGACTTAGAATCAAATCAATGAATTCCCAAGTGGATTTCCACACATGGTTTGCACTAGCCTCTTTACATTCAGTCTTACTCTTAGACTAAATCCCTAAACTCTTTTAGCTTCGCTTAATTAGGAGCATACCATCAACCTTTTAAGATGCACCATACTGACATCATACACATAAGTCGTCCAAGCGGAATTTTCCAAAGATTACGAGAGACAACTCGAGAGTCCATTCTCTCAAGGGCTCTTTTCCCTTGTATCTATCTCATCGGGTACAAGTTCACACCAACAGATAAATTTCTTCCTCACAATTGGTCTCTACCAGGTTTTCATGTGATGGGTTCATAGATTTCCATTTACTTCAAAAGTGAGCCATCATTGGAGGAATTTGCAGTTAAACTATACTTAAGATACCTCTAACATTATACTGACCTTGGGTCTAGATGTGTTGCCTAGAACCCCCACCACGTTGCCTTAATAAAAATCTTTACCCAAATTTTCACTTCTGGGTATTCCTACTCTATCCTAAATACCAAGACCTCTAGGCATTCAACTTCCATGGGTTAACATGCACAGTCGCTATTTTATTACTTTTTTACGATTCATTCTCATAAAAAATCCTCCAGACCTCCTCCTACTATCACTGCATTGGACGGGTCTAGATTAGCATCCCCCTTTGCCGTCGTGACACTTGGAAAATGCCTACTATGCCCCAACAACCCTTGCAGCATCTACTTATAATTTCACACTTGGAGAGACCTCGACAACGTTCATCTCTTCTACGATTACCATTCTCGAACACTCAATGCCTCATGCCGATCCCCTTCCTCCTACAGTTCTTCCAATGCATCCATTGGTCTTACCGCCATGTTCTAAGTCTCATACCCAATCGAACTCGTATATACTACACTTCATCGACTAAATAGCAGGAGAACGTAAACCACGTACGTAGAGGAGTAGAACAATCTAAATATAGGGCTCTATATCAATCAAACGATACGCTGAAAATGTAGTAAGCCGTACAGATCCTATGGACACTAGAACCTGATGCTCTGATACCATCTGTGACACCCCACCTAATTAAACATCGCGTGATCAGGCCTTTATTAAATTAAAATAGGTTTCTCAAATAGTTCATTCTTAGCATCACTGTCGATAACTTTTTTATTACTAATCACCTAAGATAAAATTAGACCGGTGCCAAAATTTTATTTTCTTAAATAGAAAAATTAACCATATGGAAAATAGTAAAATAATTACCATGTACTAAAACCCAAACCAACAAAGTATAAGTACAACAGAACAAAAGTATTACCGAATAAACTATCGCCTAAAAATCCTAAATAATAATAGAATAACTGCTAGTCTGAAAGTGACACCTCAGACTGATACCGGATTACAAGTCCATACATAGAATAGTGTGAGATCTTGTACTAGATATGAATGAGAGATATCGTCTAGTAAAAATCCTGTAAGCGTCCACTGTGCTACAGCTTCGAGTCCCTGATCCATGGCGTCCCAGTGGCTGGACACCTAAAAGGTTTAGAAAATATTTTATAGCAAGAGTTAGTACTCAAAACATTTTGAAAATATTTAGCAAATGTTTATCACAATATAAAATGCGGTTACTGATCACCCTATGTTTAATTAGGCGGGGTGTCACAGCATCCAGGAAACTCATTCTTTCATGGGCGACTGCGGCGTCCACCAACTGGTCGATTTTTGGGAGGGGGAAACTGTCCTTAGGGCATGCCCTGTTAAGGTCAGTGAAGTCAATGTAAACTCTCCATTTCCCATTGCTTTTCGAAACCACTACTGGGTTGGATAGCCATTTAAGGAATTGAACTTCCCGTATGGATCCTGCATCCAATAGTTTCTCTACTTCTTCCTCGACAGCCTTGGCCTTCTCAGGCGCAGTTCGCCGAGCCTTTTTTATGATAGGCCTGAAACTTGGGTCGACATGCAACCGATGGCAAACCACACTGGGGTCAATTCTAGGAAGCTCATACGATTCCCACATGAAAAATCTAGATTTCTCCTTAATAGTATAGTCAATTGCTTCTTCTCTCGATCTATGAGAGAAGCTCCAATCAAGAACATCCTGTCTTTTTTGCTACCACCAGCTACAATCTCTTCTAGGTTCTCAATGACCCGCTCAGAGGGGAGGAGCCCGGTCTCCTCCACTTCTGGTCTCCCATACTTTAGTTGCTATTTTGAAGGTATCAAACCTTCTTGTTCCTCAAGATTCTCTTTTCCCTTCTAGGCATTCTTCTCTTATTTTGGGCGGATGGATTCTATGAAGCACCTTCTTGCCATCGCCTGATCTCTGTGGATCTTCATCACTCCTCGCTCAGTCATGTACTTGAGTTTCTGGTGGTAGGTCGACGGGGTGGCCTTCATCGTATGTAGTCATCCTTTGTCAAGGATAGCTTGGTAGGGTGAGTCAATGTCGACTACCAGAAACTCGATCATTTTGGATGCACTTCCTGCCCTTACTGGCAGTACGATCTTTCCCAAAGGGTTAGTTACTTTCACAGTGAAGCCAACTAGAGGGACGGTAGCTTCCTTCATCTTCCTGAACAGGTCGAGATACATTACTTTGGATGATCTACCCTGGTTGAAAAGAAACTTATCGACGCCATAGTTGGCTATCCTGAGGGTAATGATCAAATAGTCATGATGTGGGGTTCTTACCCTCACTAGGTCTTCATCCGCGAACATGATGTGTTTGTTGTAGTCAATGTCATCTTCTCGCCGTCGCTTCCCTGACTGTGTCTTTGCTATATCGATTTGAAAAGCTTGCATTACTGCTATAAGCTTTTTCACTTCCATTCGAGCTGAGTTTTCCTGAATCTTCTTTAGATCAGATGCCCCATAAATCACTATGAGCTCATGGCTAGCATCGTCCTCAAGCACGTTGTCAGGCCTTATGTATCCATTGGAAGTAACTTTCTTTACCTTCTTTTCCATAAACTCGTTCAGGTTCCCGATCTGGGCCAACTCTTCAACGTGAGACTTAAGAGCCTTACTGTGCTCAGTCTTATGTCCTCTTTCCTTATGAAAAGCGCATCTCAGCGAATTGTTTCTTTTTTAGGGATCTCCTCCCATCTTTCTGGGCCACTTAACAAATGGATCGTCCTTGATCTTTTCTAGGATCTTATAAATTGGTTCTTTAAAGACATTGTTTACTGCCTGAAATGCATTCAAAACATCGTTCTTGTTTCCATTATTGGAGACACCCTTGCCCCCATTCTTGCCTCCTTTCTTCTATTTTTTGGCCTTACTATTGCCCTTGGCCGCGAGGTTAGCTCGACCATTCTCCCCTGCACTGAGGTGGGTCACATCCTTAACATTGGCATACTTCTTGATACGAGCCATCTAGTCATAAATGGTTATGAACTCCTTCTTAGTCAGAGATTGGTGCAAGAGGCAAGAGCTGGGAAGGCCAATCTTGAAAGAGGCCACTGCTACCTCCTCCAAGCAGTCCTCGACCTCATTGAACAACTCCCAGTACCTTTTTGCGTAGTCATGGAGGCTTTCCTGGGGTGTCTCCTCATTGTTAGCAAGGTATCCATCCTCTTTGGATGTGAGATGTTGATAATAAAGCAAGCCGTGAAGAGCTCTGCCAGGGACTCAAATCTCCCGATGGATCTATAAGGGAGTCTCTCAAACCACTTTTGGGCCACATCATGCAAACTAAATGGAAAGATCCGACACATTAGTGCGTCCCTATGGTTCCAAAGGCCTGCTTGTACTGCCTAACATCATCAATAGGGTCAGTCTTTCCATCATAGATCTTGAATCTCGAAATCACGAACTTCTTGGGGGCTTCTTCTTCCTCTTCTTCTTCTTCTTCTTCTTCTATCTCCCTTAAAAAGGGGGATTTCATCATGGTCCTAAGAGCTCGCCGGGCCAACTCTCTGGTCGATTTGGAACCTCGATACGCTAGGTGCTAGTCCATTTCTCTTCTGACCAAATTTTATATGTCATCATTTCCTCAAGCCGGGCTCCTGCAGCGAGCTGTTCGTTATTGCTCGAGCAAGTCATCATCTAACGAGTGTTCCTCGATCCTTTGGGATCTGCATCTAGCGATCCTTCCTCGGTTGTGAGACTTGCTCACCTGAGGGCTAGGAGTGCGATATTAACGTCGCTTATTGCTACGATGGAGATCTTTTTCCATCCTTTCCAATCTCCTTTTGAGGCGAGCATTCTCAACTTATTGCTTGCGAGCGTCCTCTCCTTGATTCTGGAGCCTTACCTCATAGGCATCGATCAACCTGGAGATTTGTGTAAACCTGGTAGGTCCTTGACTTTCCTTTGAGGCTTGCCACTCTGGGCGATCCCTTTGATCTGAGCGTCGAACTTCAGATCTGATCCTGCGAGGGTCAAGCTATTCTTGGATATCCCCTACTTGAGGGGTATTACTACTGTGACCAGAAATTCCAAATTATTTGTTAGTGAGGTCTTTCTAAACGAAAGACAAACATTCCCACACATGGAGACAATTGTGGTGACAATTAAGTTCAACATAAATTAATAAGAAAAGGCAATCACCAAAGCAAATAAAGAATGAAAAGAATTCCAATCACACGGCACAATATTTACATGGTTCAACAAGAATTCCTACGTCCACGGTTGTTCTCTCGATATTATTTCTCTATACTCCGATGAGTGTTTTACAGTAAAAATAATACATGCCTTTTTCCCCAGGCTTAGGGTTTGTTATATACATGTTTGTTCTCGGGTAGTGGGGGTGTTGGACTCCCCCATGTCACTCCATAACCCCTAGAATATCTACATATGACATTTTAGGAATTTTACAAAGTCGTAACTGAATTGATTGGAATTTGAGGCTGCCAGACTTTGGGCCATTTTTATTGGGCTACTCATCTTGGGCCAAAATGAGAAATCGAGGTACCCACAATAGGTAACTTCATTTTCTAATTGAGCCCTAGACTAGACACCTACCACGGGATCTCCTATAATTTTTGAAAGGACGTGACTTTTACGAAACCAAGGAGAAGGATCCTTTTTCTCAGTAATGGGAACAACCAAGTCAGTGTGAGACTCAATATTTTCAACATCGGAAACAACATCACACTCACATGATATTTTATTAAAACATTTATTAATTCCATGACTTTTGAACTACTTAAGTTGAAAACTCTAAAAGCTCTACTATTTTGAGAATATCCTAGGAAAATACCTTCATCACTCCTTGAGTCAAATTTACCTAGGATTTCTCTATACCGAAGGATATAACAAGGACTACCAAAAACTCTAAAATAGGCCAAATTAGGTCTCTTGCTAGTCCATAATTCATGGAGTTTTGTTAGTATTAGGATGCAAATAAAACCTATTTACGGTGTGACATGCGGTGTTAACCGCTTCGGCCCAAAACCTACGAGGCACATTTCTTCCTAGGAGCATAGATCTTGCCATTTCTTGGATCATTCGATTTTTTCTTTCAACTATACCATTTTGTTGTGGTGTTCAAATGGCCGAGAATTCATGCTTAATTCCTATTTCATCAAAAAAGGCATTTACACTGGATTCCTTGAATTCGATTCCATTATCACTCCTAAAGCAGTTTATTGTAACACCGTGTAGATTTTGAATAATTCTACATTTAACAGTGAGAAAATCAACAGTCTCAGATTTTTCTCTTAGAAAACCTACTATGGAGTATCTTGAAAAATCATCCACCATCACTAAAATATATCTCTTTCCTCCTATGCTCTCGGTACGAGTGGGACCCATAAGGTCCATGTGTATCAATTTTAAGACACGAGAGGTAGTTATTGAGTTTAACTTTTTATGTGGATTCTTAATTTGTTTTCCTAATTAACAAGGCCTGCAAATAGTGGAAGTTGGTTTTCCTAGAGATGGTAAACCTCGAACTAGCTATTTTCTCACTAATCGATCAAGATCTGTAATGTTAACATGACCTAACCTTTAATGCCAAAGATCGACAGATGAGGCTTTTGCACTATTGAAAATTAAAGAGGATTTAGGAACTATTCTGTAGCAATTGTCACTAGTTCTCACACATTATAAAATAGACTCGCCCGATTTATCATATACGGTTCACTCCGATTGACTAAACTTAACATCAAGATTTTCATCACATAATTGGCTAATACATATCAAATTTGCCTTGAGACCATCAACATAAATGACATTTTCAAGTTTTGGAAACCTGAAAATTTCAATAGATCCTCTACCTATGATTCGAGATTTGCTACCATCCCCAAAGGTGACCTTACCATATTTATAGTTTTCAAGAGTGGTAAACAAAGATTTATCACCGGTCATATTTCTCGAACAACCACTATAAAAGTAACATTGAGAGGTATTTTGAGCCTCAAGTGCAACATGAACAACAAAATCTTTATTAGTATTATCTTTATTAACCCAAGTTTGAGTTGTATTTTTCCCATTGTTGACTCTAGTATGTTGGTTGGAATTATTTCCTTGGAATTTATAGAACCTTAGAAATTATTCCATAAGACCTTTAGAAGTTTTAACCAGATATTTAACTTGGCTCTTAATATTAGCTAAGGAGCTATAATGTTGCTTATAATTTGTGAAATAAGAGTTCTTCCCAAGCTTGTAACAAAAATCTCTAAGATGACCCCGTTTGTGACAATAAGTGCACACATAGGGATGTTTTGGAGTCACTTTTGGAGATTGCTTAGGCAGACTTATTTTAGGTAGATAAGGTTTAGGTGGATTTGATTTGGTAACAAACTTAGCTATGGGTTTGGGTTTGACTTTGGATGACTCTCCTTGTCCATATCTTATACATTTTCTCTCTTGATAACCTTTCTCCTTATATCCTAAAACAGGACCTAAAAATCATTTTCCCATTCTTCTTGAATTATCTTCGAGTGTGACTTTGACTTCATGAGAGGACTCAAGATCTTTTTCAAGTTGGACAATTTTAGCGTTAAGAGTTTTTCTGATTTCTAAATACTCATGAAGATCTTTGTTGACACCTTCCAAGGAGATAATTAAGTCACATTTTTCTTTACCTACTAAGATAAGATCTTCAGAAAGAGATATCTTAATTGCCTTGAGTTGACTAACTAAATCCTCCTTCTCCTTTAGGCTTTTCAACTCCTTTTCTAAAGTTAAAACTTTAAAAGTTAATCTTTTATTTACTTTTTGAATATGAAGAGACTCAGTGTATAGTTCAGAATAGGTGGATTGCAATTCACTCTCATCTATTTCACTTTCTTTTTCATCACTACTAGCAAAGTGAGTGGAAGCAACCTCAATATTTTGCTCGGAATTATTAACATTATTGAATTACTAGCATGATTTGCTATAAATGCAGTGAAATTATTTTTAGATGGGTTAGAGTCATCAGAGTCTTCAGAATCATTATCACTATCACTTAGTGTATCATTGCAAACTGCATTTTCTTTACCTTGTCTCTTAAGTTTAGTAGGGCACTCAAACGCTCTTTGACCACGTCCCTCACACTCAAAGCATCTCTCTAAATCATCAATTTAAAATTTTTCTCTATTAAACTTCTTAAGATCCTGATTATTGAATTTTATATTACCTTTGTTTTTGTTGTTCTCAAATTTTGGTTTTTTAAATTTTGAGTTTTTCTTTTTGAACTTAAGAAATTTTTTAATTTTTTTTGTAAATAGATCTATATCATCAGGATCTATATCAGAATCATCAGACTCACACACTTCTTATTTATTTATTTTCAAGGCAACACCTTTATCTTTAGTTTTGTTATCTTTAGGAAACATATATAATTCATATGTTTGAAGATCACCAACAAGCTCTTCAAGCTTTAAAGTATTTAGATTTCCTAAGGAATTAAGAACCGTGACTTTTTGAATGAACTGCTTAGGAAGGCATCTAAGTATTTTCTTAACAACACTATCTTCAGGGATTTTATAACCTAAGTTAAAGCAAGAATTAACAATATCAGATATACGAGCATAAAACTTATCAAAGGTTTTAGTTTCTTTCATAGTGATGGTTTCATATTTACTGGTTAGGTTTTGAAGATTAAATTCTTTAAATGCACTTGTTCCCTCATGAGTAACTTGTAGAATGTTCCAAGCATCCTTAAAAGTTTCACAAGTCATGATACGATGAAAGTCCTCGGGAGTTACGGCACTAAATAATGCATATAAGCCTTTACAGTTAAAGTTACATAATTTTAATTCATCCTCACTCCAATTCTATACAGGTTTTAAAACAATTTCATCATCAAGGATCATAATAGGAGGGGACCATCCTCTTTCAACAGCAACCCAAACACGTTCATCAATTAATTTAAGGGCAGATTTCATATGTTCTTTCCAATATGTGTAGTTACTTCCATCAAACATAAGTGGTCTATTCGACGAAAGACTTTCCATATAACCTCCAGGATTCATCTAAATAACTTTTAGAGACTACCTCTGATACCAATTTGAATTTGTAAGGTTATAAGAACTGAGGTTATTTCGTAGAATACACACGCTACACTATAAAAAATTTGCCAAGTAGAGAAATATTCTAATTTTAATTTCCTTTGCAAATTTGAAGGTTAGCATAAACAATTAACAATTAACGTGATGGGCTTGTTAACTTGATTAAGAGAGATAAAATTAGACAATTTTATCCTTTTTATCCTACGCATACATCTAGGTGATTTAATAAAGTAAAGTGCGAAAATCACAACCACAACGCGCCGATGTACGAGCAAAACCCAAATGGGAAAAACCTCGGACGGCTGTGCCTAGACAAATCCATTACAAATAGGTTTTATAAAGGACTCAAAAAGCTTACTGATTTTGACTCAACAAGACATGCTGATGCCATCCTCTACCTCCGAATTTGTAGTACGCAAAGCCCAAACACATTGCTCGACACTGCTCATGTCGTGGTATCCACCGAAGCCCAAACTACCGTCTCTAAAAAGCTTGAACGCAGAAATCCACTGCTAGTGTACTTGTTGAATTTCAGGTTGATGGCATGGGGTTTTGGTTCAAAAGTTAAATTGTGTTAGAGAAGGATTTTTTTCAATCAAAAAGGAAGATATGTAATTTTTTCTCTCAAGAATGTGTAAAACTTCCTTGTCAAAAACTGATTTTCGTCCATGTTATAAAAACTGGAAAAGTAGTGGACATGGGCAGTTATTTAAAATAACTGCAGGAAAGAAGATAAAAAAAATTCTAAACTGACGAATCTCGTTCGAACAACCTTTGGTTCGAACAGGATATCTAATGATACTCTAGTACAATAGTTATATAAGTCTTTAGAAACCTCGTTCGAATGAGTTCATTCGAATGACATTTCTAATGAACTTCTAACGAGATACTAGTGAAGGCTGGGCTGGGTCGTTAGATCCAGGTCGTTCGAACGACCTGGAAAAACTTCAAACGGGAATTCAGTTTCTTTTAAAAAAGATTTAAAATTAATTTCAAAAATGGTTTTTATGAAAATTAATTTTGTGAAAATTAATTTTTATGAAAATTAATTTTTATGAAAATTAATTTTTATGAAAATTAAAATTACTCCAACATATAAAAATAGTTTTGGTCATATACCTTTTTAGGATAACGGAATTGAAATGCATATTGATGTAGCATGAACTTTGAATGCCCGATTCTCTAAGGTTGTATGAAGCATTATTAGTAATGACCTAAAAGAGTTTTTGTCCAACGGAATGTAGCCAATACTACACATGACTCGATTGGAAATTTGTCCTTACAACATGAAATGAAGATATAACCTCCACAGCCTTATTCAAATATCTTACAATTATTTCTCCTTTAACTCCGTATATACGAAGTATCTGGTGGATAATAAGTGGAGAATCATTGTGCGCTATCACCTGCTCAGTACCTAGTGATGAAGCTAGTTCCAAGCCTCTAATAAATGCTTAGTACTCGACTTCATTATTGGAGGCTTGAAACTAAAATCTCAAAGAATATTTTACATCTAAATCCTCTATAGTGTTGATAATGAGTCCAGCTCCACTGCTAGTAGCGCATGAAGATGCGTTTAAAAATAATTTCCCAATTAGGATATCATTGTTGAAGTCTTTCTCTCATAACACTCCATGTTTGAATATCTTCTTGCTTTGTTCAACCTATCGCCGAGCTCTTTCTTGAGCTGACGATGATTCTGGTTGGTTGGTAATAATCTTTATTTGCTTTTGATCTGAGCTATCTTTCGAAGAAGTCTGCTCGACAGGTAAACTTGGATTATTTGGCACCTCTGCATACGTGAATTTTGCAATGAAATCTTCCACTACTTGCCGTTTTAATAAAAATTTTGGCTAATAAATTTTTTTATACTCTCCCAGTTCAAATTCCCAAGACATCAATCTTCCTGAATTTTCAAGTTTGTGTAAAGCTCATCGCATAGGCAAGTCAGTGTATACCACAATAGTGTGGGCTTGGAAGTAGGGTCTCATTCATCTAGAGGCTTCAATAAGTGCAAGTGCTAGCTTCTCTAAGCGTTGCTACCTGATTTTTTTTCCTTGAAATGCTTTGTTGGTGTAGTACACCAGTTTCTAAACTCCTTTCTTAAGTGGAATCAAAGTCGAGCTATTAGCTGACTCTAAAATAACCAAGTACATATATAACTTTTCTCCCAAAATTGATCAAGAGAAAAGTGATGGAGATCGAAAATAATTCTTTATCTCCAAAAAGGATTTCTCTCACTCGTCATTCCACCCAATGGTCTTTTTTAGCACCTTAAAGAATGGGAGACATTTTTCTGTTGCTTAGGATATAAAATTATTTAGAGCTGCCACTCTTCTAGTTAGTTTTTGCATGTTCTTCTTGCTAGTAGGGGACTACATCGCCATTAAAGATTTTATTTTATCAGTATTGGCTTCCATTCCCATTTGGTTCACAATATATTCTAAGAACATTCCTTCTTATACCTAAAATATACACTTGGTCGAGTTGAGCTTCATTTGGTGCTTTTCCAGCAGGTCAAATGTTTGAGCCAAGTCCTTTTTATGGTTGACAGTAGACTTCCTCTTGGTGAGCATGTTATCCACATACACCTCTATGTTTTTGCCTATCTGTTCTTCAAATACTTTGTTTACCAGTCTCTGATCTTGTGATTTCATTTTCATGTGGTTGTACCCAGAGTAGCCATCCATAAAATCGAATAACTCATGACCTGCAATTGCATCTACCAATTGATCAAGCCTCAGTAAAGGAAAATGATCCTTTGGGCATGCTTTGTTGAGGTCAGTAAAGTCTGCACACGTGCGCCACTTGTCATTCTTTTTTTTTTACCATCACCATACTGGCCAACCAATTAGGATATTTGAAATCTTCTATAAGCTGGGATCTCTATAATTTTTCCACTTCCTCCTCGATTGCCATATTCTTTTTAGCACTGAAAACTCTGTGTTTTTACTTTATTGACTTGGAGTCCTTGTAGATGTTGAGCTTATGATATATGAAATTGGGATCAATCCGTGGCATATCTTTGTGGCTCTAGGCGAACACATTCTTCCTTTCTATAAGGTCCGCAATCAATTCCTATTTGAGGGAAGGGGTTAATCTTGAACCAATCCGAGTTATCCTTTTTCGGCTCTCTTTATCAAGCATAATAGTCTATATTGCTTCTATAACCAGTCCCTTCACTAGATCTTCTTCCTTTTGAGGATCCAGAGTGTCAATGCGATGGTGGTAGTAATTTTTAGTACTTCTTGCTAGTCGATTGAGGTATATTAGCATTCTCTATATTCCATATGGCTGCTATTAACTATACCGACTCCATAATTGGTAGGAAACTTCATGCACTGATGCACAGTAGATAATACTTCCTCTAACTTCTTCATTCCCACTCTGGAAAGAATTATGTTGTAAGACGAAAGGATATTTTTATTAAGCATAAAGAAGTGAATCCCTTTTTTTGCTCGCCGACCAAGTGCCGACCAACACATCCAACTTGATTGTTCCTAAGGGATACACCCTTTCTCTTAAGGACCCTATGAGAGGCTTATGATACAGTTCTAGCTTACTATCTCGCAGGCCAAGGCTATGGAAATAGTTGTAGAACATGGTGTCTATAAAACTCTCACTATCAACCAGGATTCTTACCACTCTCCCATGGTGAGCCCTGCACGTGATGACTAGTGGGTCATCATGAGGATAGAGTACTCCACTTAAATCATTCTTGGATAAACTCATTACTAATCTGTCCTTATTGACTTTACTAGGATGACCATTTGAGCATTCGGATATGTCAATTTGTCTTATGGTAGGACAAAATTTATCTTCATTCAAACAAGCCTTTCTTTCGATAAGCTCATCTCCCCCACTAACATCTCCTCGTGCATTGAAATGACAGGTAAAATAAATCATTCTTACCTCCACTTTAGGTTCCTCAGATTTCTTCAGTAAGTTAGGATCATCCTCATAATTGTTATAACATGCTCCTTTCATGTCGTCCTTTCTTAAGCTAGGTGACTCGAATCTTCTTCTGCTGTCTGGACTAACATTTAGATCAACAAATTTAGTTAACTTTCTCGCCAAATGAGATTCTCCACTTCATTCTTTACGACGATGTAATTATCAGTTGTGTGCCCAAGATATGTGTGAAAATTATATTTATCTCTCCTATTAGGAGGTGACTTTATCTTTCCAGGCCAATTTAATTCTTTTTTAACACTGATGTCCTCCAATATGTGATGGACACCTTTGGTGAGCGAAGGTACTCATCATACTTCTTGATTTTTTCAACCTTCTTGTCTTTTTTATCTTTCTTAATCGAAATCTTCTTTGGCTTTAGATTTTTACCTCTAGAGTTTCTTTAGCAACCATAGCTTCCTTGACATTCATAACCTTCCTTGCCATAACCATCAACTCTTTCATAGTTTTGGGAGGATTATTTACTAGAGCACAGTAGAGATCCTTAAAGAGTAATCCACTCATCAGTTCTCCAATGACGGTCTTCTTTTCGTAATCTACCACTTCTAGTTTCTCATTATTAAATCGTGTGATGTAATCCTGAGTAATTTCTCCAGGTTTTTAGGCACGATCAAGAGATGAGTAACACTTTTTGATAATGATCGACCATCGTAATAATCCATTGATTAGAATGATGACGTTGCTCCAGGAAGATATGACCTGTCACAAGAAGACCTAGAGCGATTACTTCTCTCATTTCTGGCTAGCGAATGTGGCATGTCCCTCCTGGAAAGTTCATTGGTGGACTTGTCTTGCAACGAATGAGCCAATTACCTAACTGACTCTAGCACGGCTTCCTATCCTTTAGCCAGGTTGAGCAAAATTCCCTAAAGATCTGCCATACTAGGGCGTGCAGGAATAGTCATAATTCTTCAGAGAATGTATAAAATGAACAAAAGAAATAAGAGAGGAAGAGAACGATGATAGTCAGTCATCCCCACAGACGACACAATATGTTGATGTGTAAAAATGGATGGGGTCCAAATTTATATTCACAGTTAAATAAATATAAGCAAGTCAGACAAACACACAAGAGACAAGATTTTTAAAGTGGTTCAGCTATAAGAAAAGCCTATGTCCACTGTAGGTATTATTTCAGATGATTACAATAGCTCAGTATGGGGTGTGATTGTGCTTGGTTGAATCGTCCCCTTGAGCTAAGGGAGAGCATGCATTTATACTGGTTAGGAAACCAAGAGATGGAATGCATTTATATTTTCAGGCACTTAAATTTTTATATAATAAATGAGACTCTTAATATTCATTATTAGTTGTAATTCCACCCGAGTAACCTTTGTTATTCCAGGTGGTTCAATTTCTGGGTGTTGGTTGGCATTCTAACTAACTAAGTGTTTCTGAAACCGACCAAGATAGTTGAATGGCCACATAGGAGGACAGGTGTCTACTTTTCATTGGTCCATATAGAGTAATTTTTACATACAATAGAAATGTTGAGGAGTACTGCAACTTTATCGACCAATTCTCTAAGTTAATAAAAAAGCATACCTCAAACCCCGTGGATGTAGGCACGTTTCAGCAATATTTTACCAAACCCAAATTCGTAATTATAAGATTATTTTGGTTAGAATAAATGGGAATAACTTTTGTATTGGAAGTATATATTTTGTGTGAAGTTGGGTTAAGGTTTGGAAGTTGGAATATGGGTTTAGGACATCAGATAGTATGGTTTTATTTAGGGTTGGATTTAGGACAGGAGATCGTATGTATTTATTTAGGGTCTTATACTAATCATGTCCTTCTTATTTCTTTCCTCTTGCTTTCTCTCTAAGTATACTTTAATTACAACTATACCCATACTCTTAGGTAAAATCCCCCCTTTTGTTTTATTTTTTCTTCAATAAAATTATGAACTACAATTGAACAACCTAACTACTTTCTTTTACCAATTAAAGTTCATATTTTCGATAAATATCATTCCAACTATAAAGTTCATTACAAAATTTTATTTTTAACTTAAATGATTATAATATCCAACTATTTTTTACTTAAAATTATAAAATTCAATTATTTTTCACTTAAAATATTTATGTAAATTCTTTCACAAATTCAAATTAATTAGTAAATTTAATTAATTAATTATCCTTAAATTTATGAGGTATTATAGTGCCATTATACAAATATCTTTAAAAAGGATTTACTAGTGATGAGCTTAATTGAAATGTAAAATATCCAATTATAAGGTTTAAAAAAATGAATGACTTTGGGGTATTTAGTTATTATCTCATCCGGCGGATCGAGAATAATTTTTATTTCTCACTGATCCATCAAATAAATGGATTAAAAAGTCCTTCAATGCTTTAACATATATTAAGCACACCATTTTTAGTATATGAATGATGTCCGATATTTGGATATTAAAAATATACCATATTTGTACGTTATTGTTACATTGGTAAATTTGGTCTACAAGTACCATACTTGAGTGTTATTAGTAGATTTTTTATACGTAACACAATGCATGATACCGGACATAATAGTTGCAGTCAATCTCTTGGCAAGAAACAATTACCATTGACTTGCAAAGTATGGAACTTATATCGATCATGTTATGTGATATGTTCGTGGAATTATTGATGTGATAATTTTAAACCTAACGATCCATGTCTTGTTAGTTATATACATTTAATTTGTCTTTGTGATCCTCACATGGAACAATCAAAGAACTTATGACTTGTCCACAACAACACATGTTACTACATCTATCTATGAAGTAAATAATGCATCTATAACTCATATTCAAAGAGCTTAACTTAAGGGATATATAACCAGCACATTTTGATTTTTCTATATTCATCAGAAAAATTTCACAATGAGGTGGAGTATCCAATCAGGGGAGCATCATATGAGAGGAGAAAAGAACACGATATTTATGGACATATGGATGTTGTACTCATTTTCCTTTAACTAGATTTTTTACCCATTAGGTTTTCCTATTAAATTTTTTAATGAGCCAACATTAAGCACATCCAACATGAATTCAATGACCACCAAAGTTATACTCTTTTTCCTTCACTGTCATTTTTTCCCACTCGATTTTTCCTTAGCAAGGTTTTAATGAGGAAACAATCATTGAATTATGTATATAGTGTAAATCCAAGGGGGAGTGTGGTAAAATGTACAAAATAGTGGATGTCTACTTGCATCCCACATTGAATAAGGGTCTCTTAAAATGTCATACTTTGTATTATAAATTGAGGTAAGACCCCTTGAATATTAACATAACACTAAAATAAAAATATTTCTCCCTCTAAATTCTCTTTTTTTTTCCTTTTATTTATAACATTAGGGTTAGTTTAAACCTACATACTTGTATATAAAGTGTGATAAGGTATGTGACTTGTAGGCTCCTTTTAGGGACATAATCCTAGAGAACAGAGAGAGAAAGTAGAATTTAAAATGTGAAAAACAATACATTAACTTAAGAATTTTATAAAGAAAAAGACAGAGTAGGATAGATTATATTAAATAAGAAAATAAAAATCAAGGAGAAATAATGAGACGTAAATCTTAATGAATTCATGGTGATAATTTCGGAATCAGCACCACCAGATAAGGTGTTTTCAAGCTCAATCTAAGAACAACAATGGCAGCATAGTTATGTAAAGGTAAGAGAATGAGATGAGGAGAAAAGGAGAGAGCACCAGGATATAAGTGGTTCAGCCTAGATTGTCCTACGTCCATTGTGTGTGTGAATAACCTCACTGCAATAAGGCACTAATGGCCATGGATACAATCTCTCAAGCTTTCTCTCTCTACTGTGTATCTAGACAGGGTTTTAGCTAGGGTTGAATATCTGGGGATCCTCCTGCAAGGTAGAGGATGACCTCTATATATAGTACCTAGGGGGTGTAATGTACCCTCCATGCATGCAATGAGCATGTGTGTGTTTGCCTCACCAATATGGGAGTGCCATCTGTCATTGTCACATGTAGAGAATGATGATGCAATACTCTCCCCACGTGTGGGGAATAATCTTTGTTGTAACTGATTTGTGTCCATGTGTCCTTATCCAAATGTCAGCAGATGCTCGGTTATCACATATGGTGTATGACATCGGCCTCGGGGAGGCCGAAGTTAGTGAGTCTTGGTACCTGTTCAGTCTGAGTATTCCATGGAGGTCTCGACCTAATCCCAGCCGAGACAATGGATAAGGTCGGCCTGAGACGAGGTTGAACGAGAGTGTTTGGAGTATCGACTAATGTCTTGATGAGGTTGCTGGTGGCTTCCTATGAGCTCGGCCTACGTCTGGCCGAGGTTACCCTTCTTATATGTATGAGAGTGCTGCTGACCCTTACGATGCGTGCAATGTCCTATGAAGAGGCTCATGGTAGTGTCGGCCTGGGCCGACCCTGATATGGCCGAGGGGTGATATCGCGTGTCCAAGACATGCCCAACGTCGACCATAATATCGGCCGAGGTTGGTGTCTCTAGACCGAGGTCACACTTCGGGCATATCAATCACCCCCCAGCCCTTAGTCATATGTGAGAGCAAGTGACTAGGGGATTACCACACCTCTGAGGCCTGTCTATTACAAGCCAATACTTGCTTGACACTTGTCCAATGCTGGAACATGCTTGCTTGGTAGGCGTGTGCTGTCAGCCGCCCTTTGGGGCTCCCAAGGCCATGATAGGCCTTGGGAATCGTGCCTGCTTATTTAAGGGTTTTAAAACCTCATTTCTTCTTCCTTCTTCAATTCCCTCTCCTGCGAACATTTTCTCCCTCTAAAAGGCATTTCGAACAAGATTCTACTGCAGAGGTCTTTGTTCGTGGTTTTTTCTGAATTTTCTTCACTTCCCCTTGTCGTTTCATTTCCAGGTATCTTCTCCCCTTCATTTTCTTTACTTTTTCCTTCTGGTTTGCATTTTCCAGCGAGTTTCTGAGTTTTTCGGTGAATTTCTGAGTTTTTCGTCGAATTGTGTTTGCTTTGAATGTCTTGCTTTGATCTTTAGATTCCTTTATTTTATTAACTAGTCTTGTTTGCAATTTTTGGAATTTAGGAAATTCCCCAAGTGTAGTGTCGTCTTTTGATGCCCAAACCCTTATATCTGCTTCTTGATGAGTTCCCCTCTCTTAGAGAGAAGACTTTAGAAAAGATTAGGCAAATAGAAAGAGCATAGGAGGAGGCTCGTAGATCACAAGAGTTTCCCATTAAACCCATATTTCCACCACCTCTGAAGGTGATATATCCTAAACCCCCGGAGTTTTTCTATCAGATAGAGGTTCCTGCTGATCCCATACCGATATCTGAGTCTGAATCTTCTACCTCAGACCCCATGTCTGTGGATTCCTTTTAGGAGGCCATGGACTTCACACCTCGGCATGATCAGGCCCCTGATCAGGCCGAGGTATCCAGCTGAGCCTCATCCCATATTAGCTCAAGCACCTCATCCTCTTCCTCAGAGGTTGAGATTCTTGAGCTGAGTGTGGCCATTCCACCACCACTTGACGTCATCCCTCTGTCGGTCATCATCGGGGCAAAGTTCCCTCAGAGGTTCCCGAGTAACCCATCAATATCAGCTCCGGTCGACATTGAGTTGGATGATGATGAGGTTGAGAGAGATGTCGACGTCTCTGAGGCGGCCGAGATCGAGATTACTATTACTGAGGTAGACCTTCTCTGCTTCAGATATCTGTATTTTATCAGCCCCTCAATAAAGCTTAGGAGACCTCTGAGGGAAGAGAGGGCTTATCATGGTCGAGACTGCAAGATCTGCCTGTACGAGCAGATGTTCAAGTTGGGGTTCCGTCTGCCCATTCACTCCATTATCAAGTCCATCCTTTCTTATATTAATTTGGCCCCATCTCAACTCTCTCCTAATTCCTGGAGAGTCCTAATAGGGGCCATAGTGTTATGGAAGGTTGTCAACCACTCAGACCTTCCAGTTCAGGTCTTCGTAGGTTGTTACATCCCTTCCTCGGCCAAAAATCATCCGAGCTACTACCATTTTGTAGCTCGAAAGCCTGAGAAGAAAATGCTTTAGGTGACTCAGACTTCTAACCATAACTTGAAGCCTCGGTACTTCTTTGCTTCAGGGCCATGGGAGTTTGGCCCATGTGTTCCCTCGTCTAATCTGGAGCAGAGGATGCCCCTGAGGTGGGGCAAGGTCACCATGTCTGCCAGGGCCGACCCTGACCTAAGCCTTTAAAACCTCCAGAAGGTGAAAGCCCTTCAAGATCAGGGTGTACATGGTCTATTTGTCAGGTTCGAACACTTGATGACTCCCCACTTCATCTTTGGGACAAGTATAGGTGGAAGTCCCCTTGTCGAGCTTGGTAAGCATTTTTGTTTTTTTAAGTTTAACCTCTGAGTTTATTCATATCTGAATATCTAACTCTGATCTACTAATTTTTTGCAGAGCGACCAAAGGATATTTCAGATGAGCTTTGGGAGATGGCTGCACCAAGATTGACGAGACTTACCAAGAAAGCAGGCCTTAACGCTCCTCCCCCAGCTCCCTCTGCCTCTAAGCCCCCAGCCACAAAGAAGAGGGCTCTAGGGGGTCATGCCCGAAGAAGAAGACTGCTGATGCTTCCATCCCCATCTCCCTGTCAGCTCGTCTGGATCAGTTGAAGATAACTGACAGTGTAGTCGACCATAGTATTCAGGCCCTGGATGCCGTCGGCTCTATAATGATCGAGGCTGACAAACTCTTCTTCAGGTCTCTGGACACCCCATTTCTTGTTGAGTTCAACATTCACAGAGCCGTTCAGGTATGATCTGATCCTTCTTCAGAAATTCTTCTAAGTGTAACATCTGATTTTTCTTCAGCTTATCCACGATCACTAAATATGCAGGGCTTGACAGCCATGCACCATTTATCCAACTGGACTCTGAGGAAGCTGCCCCTCATCCAAAAGGTGCAAGAGGCTGAGAAAGTCTAGAGTACTCTGAACGCAGAGATCGAGCGCCTCAAGTCTGAGATGAAGAACTCTGAGAAAAAGGTGAAGGGGTTGGATAAGGACATCTCCCTGCTCGGCAAGGATAATGCTGCTGCACTGAAGGCTAAGGATGACATTCTGTAGAAAAAAGTCAACTCAACTGTCAGGGCCGCCCTTAAAGACGCCTCTGAGAAGATAATTATTGACTATAAGTCCTCTGATGAGTTCATGGGCTTCGGTTTGGAATTCCTTGAAAGAGGTATCGAAGCCACTATTAAATGGGCTGACGTCAGGCAGAGAGAGCCCGGCACTTTGAAGGCCTCTGATTTCGTTGGTCTCGGCTTTGGTGATCCTCAATTCGCCCAGGCTCTTCAAGAGGTTGAGGAAGAGACTGCCCCTCCTGCCGAGACTTCTACATTGGAGGTCACCAAGGTTGGAGGGTCAAACCATATTGATGATGCGGCCGAGGTGACTAATCAAGCTGAGGATGTCAACGTTCCCCCTTCAAACTCTTAGGATTTTTTTATCATTGTTTATAACTCATTGTATTATGGAGTTTCTGTCATCATTGAACATATTATTTCTGAATATATATCCACCTCCGATGAGGACCATCTTCACTTTCTTTTCATTGAATGTCATGTGATGCTTTTCATTCTTAGCTCATTAATTTTCATTCTTAGTTTCGTTGCAATGGTGTCTGCTAAAAACAAATTTGTAATGAGCTTCAACCTTTGAAGCCCTCTTTCTAAGCTTGTCTTTTTTCAATGGTCTTGTTTAAACTCAACCAATGGTCCTGAGATCAGACCTCGTCACCACTGAATGGTGTTATGAGGGTCTGAGGTCATCACCTATGATGTTATCCCCATAATAAATCTTCACCAAATTAATGATGTTAAGGGTCCGAGGTCATCTCATTATGGTGTCTGACCTCAGACCTTGTCACCACTGAGTGATGTTATAAGGGTCTGAGGTCATCACCTAAGATGTTATCCTCATAATTAATCTCACCAAACTAATGATGTTAAGGGTCTGAGGTCATCTCATTATGGTGTCTGAGCTCAGACCTAGTCACCACTGAATGATGTTGTAAGGGTCTGAGGTCATCACCTAAGATGTTATCCTCATAATTAATCTCACCAAATTAATGATGTTAAGGGTTCGAGGTCATCCCATTATGGTGTTTGAGCTCAGACCTCGTCACCACTGAATGGTGTTATGAGGGTCTGAGGTCATCACCTAAGAGGTTATCCTCATAATTAATCTCACCATATTAATGATGTTAAGGGTCTGAGGTCATCCCATTATGGTGTCTGAGCTCAGACCTCGTCACCACTGAATGGTGTTATGAGGGTCTGAGGTCATCACCTAAGATGTTATCCTCATAATTAATCTCACCAAATTAATGATGTTAAGGGTCTGAGGTCATCTCATTATGGTGTCTGACCTCAGACCTTGTCACCACTGAGTGATGTTATAAGGGTCTGAGGTCATCACCTAAGATGTTATCCTCATAATTAATCTCACCAAATTAATGATGTTAAGGGTCTGAGGTCATCTCATTATGGTGTCTGATCTCAGACCTCGTCACCACTGAATGGTGTTATGAGGGTCTGAGGTCATCACCTAAGATGTTATCCTCATAAATAATCTCACCAAATTAATGATGTTAAGGGTCTGAGGTCATCTCATTATGGTGTCTGATCTCAGACCTCGTCACCATGGAATGGTGTTATGAGGGTCTGAGGTCATCACCTAAGATGTTATCCCCATAATAAATCTCTGATATAAGAATAAAGCAAGAACTGTCATGGGAACTGATCTTTATTAATAACCTCTTCATAATAAGATGGTACATTTACATAAAACTCTATGCAACATCATATGTAATATCTCTTTAGGTGATCAGCATTCCATAGGTTAGTGAAAGGTTCTCCTTCTAGGTTTTCTAGCCTGTAAGTGCCAGGCACAACCTCTTCTGTCACTTTTTAGGGGCCATGCCAGTTTGGGTGAAGCTTATTTTCTTTCTGTAGGGTCTTCTTTAGCACTAGGTCTCCCACTGCAATGGGTCTTGACTTCACCCTCTGGTTGTAGAATTTTATTGCTCTCTGTTGGTAGGTTGCTTGTCTGACCTCTGCGTCCTCTATTATTACTTTGATAAGATCTAGGTCTAGCCTCCTCCCTTCCCCATTATTATCAGGGTCATTGGTCTGAATCCTATGAGTTGGGAGCCCTACCTCCGTTCGTATGACGGCCTCTGAGCCATGTGCCAACATGAACGGGGTTTCACCTGTTGGTGTCCTTGCAGTGGTTCTGTAAGCCCATAACACAGGGTAGACCTCTCCATCCCATCCTCCCTTCGCATCCTCTAATATCTTCTTGATCCCATCCAGGATGGTTTTGTTTGTGACCTTGTTCTGGCCATTTGCCTGAGGTCGGCCAGGAGATGAGAAGAATTGCTTTATTCCTACTCTTAGGAAATACTTTTCTAAAGAGGAGTTCTTGAACTGGGTCCCATTGTCCGAGATGAGAGTGTTTGGGAGGCCATATCTGCATATGATATTCCTCCAAATGAACTGGAAGGTCTTCTGCTCTGTGATTGTTATCATCGGTTCTGCCTCCACCCACTTTCAGAAGTAGTCAATGGCAACTATTAAGAATCTACAGCTGTTGACAGCTCCTGGCAAGGGTCCTACTAAGTCAATTCCCCATACCGCAAATGGTCATGGAGAAGAGATTGACGTCATAGGCTGATGGGGTTGATGAGGGATAGTGGCGAACCTTTGACATTTGTCGCACCTTTTCACGTAGCCTGCAGCGTCCTTGGACAAGGTAGGCCACCAGTATCTCTGAGTGATGATCCTCTTGTCCAAGGGCCTTCCCCCTATGTGGCTAGAGCAAGAACCCTCATGGAGTTTATGTAAGACCCTGGAAACTTCCGTGGGATGCACTCACCTAAGGAGAGGCAATAGAAATCCCTTTTTATACAAGACGTCTCCTATCATCGAGAACTTGGCAGCTCTATATCTCAATTTTCTCCTCTCTAATTTGGACTCAAGCATCTCTCCCTATTTTATGTATCTGACGAGCGGGTCAATCCATGGGTCTCCTAGGTTCAAATTGTGACAAGGGTTACATACTTCTTCTTCCTCGATGGTTGCCTTTCCTAAGACCTCGATTAGAACGGTCCTTCTAACATCTATCTTCGTTGCCGAGGACAACCTGGCCAATTCATCTGCGTGACTGTTACTTTGTCGAGGCACTCTCTTCAGTTTTGCCTCTTTAAAATATTCCAACATCTTTCTAACTCTCTCCAGGTACTTCTCCATCCTTTCATTCTTGGCCTCATAGACTCCCAGCACTTGATTGACAACTAACCTTGAGTCGCTGTGGAGTAGGAGTCGTCTTACACGAAGAGTCTTCGCCAATAAGAGACCAGCTATCATGGCCTCATACTCGGACTCGTTGTTTGAGGCCTGGAAGTTAAATCTCAAGGCGTATTCAATGTTGGTGCCATCTGGAGCCGAGTGTATTAGCCCCACACCGCTTCCACTATCATAGGAAGATACATTAATGAAGAGGCTCCAGACGTCTGTATCTGATGAGAAGACCCATTCTGTCATAACTCCTTGCTTGAAGAGGTATCGATCCTCTTCGTTCTCTTCTATTATGCTCCGAGTTTTGCCTGAGATGACCTCTTCCCAATCTCGGAAGACATTTGGTGTCGTGTCTTCCGAATTTTTGAAGACACTACAGTTTGTCTCTTCGGAGTCCTCTAGGCCTTTCTCTGTCTCGGCCTCTTCCCAGGTGAATTCTGCAACAAAGTCCGTGAGGGCCTGCCCTTTGATGGTTGTCCTAGGCTGGTAGGTAAGATCATATTCTCCCAACTGGATGGCCCAGGTCATCAATCTCCCAGACTTCTCAGGTTTATGCAGGACCTGCCTTAGTGGGGAGTCAGTGAGGATTACCATGGAGTGAGCTTGGAAGTAAGGCTTCATTTTTCTTGAGGCATGTATTAGGGCGTAACCCAACTTTTCCATACGGGGATAATTTTATTCAAGCCCTTGAAGGGCCTTACTGTTGAAGTATACAGGCCTTTGGATCCCATCCTCTTCCCGTATGATGTCCGCGTTGATGGTTGATTCAGAGACTGCCAGATACACAAACAACCTTTCTCCTGCGATGGGCCGAGACAGCAATAAGGGAGACCCTAAGTAGGACTTGAGTTGCTTGAAGTCTTTTTCACACTCTTCGCCCCATTGGAAGGCCTTTCTTGAAACTTTAAAGAATGGGAGACACTTGTCCGTCGCCCTATAAACGAATCTGTTAAGCGCAGCCACTCTCCTCGTGAGTCTTTGGACATCCTTGATACTCCTAGGAGTCTTCATGTCAAGCAACGCCTTAATTTTTTCAGGGTTCACTTAGATTACTCTCTGGTTGACGATGAATCCTAGGAACTTCTCGGCGTCTACTCCGAAGACACATTTTGCTGGGTTGAGTTTCATCTTGTATGAGTCCATCACATCGAAGGTCTTCTCAAGGTCTGCTACATGAGTGAAAGCTTTCAAGCTTTTTGTCATCATATTATTTACATACACTTCCATGGTCTTACCTATTTTCTATTCGAACATCTTATTGACAAGACTTTGGTATGTTGCCCCTGCATTTTTCAGACCGAAGGGCATCACTTTGTAGCTGTACGTCCCCTTGTCGGTAATGAAGGATGTCTTCTCTGAGTCTTCGGCATCCATGAAAATTTGGTTATAGCCTGAATACGCATCCATGAAGCTCATGGGCTCATGTCCTGCTGTAGCATCCACCATCTGATCTATTCGAGGTAAGGGGTAGCTGTCTTTTGGGCAAGATCTGTTTAGGTCAATGAAATCGACACACATTCTCCACTTCCCATTGGCCTTGGGCACGATGACCGCATTTGATAGCCACTCCGGATAGGTAACTTCTCTTATAAACTCAACCTATTCTAACTTTTTCACCTCTTCACGGATGACGTTGTATTTTTCCCTGGAGTAGACTCTTCGTATCTGTTTGATAGGCCTGGCATCTTTGGTTACGTTGAGCTTGTGACTCATCACCTCAGGATCGATGCTAGGCATGTCTGCATGACTCCATGCGAAGACACTCTGCCTCTTCCTGAGGAAGTTTATCATCTCTTCCTTGATTTCAGGATTAAGGGCTTTGCCGACCTGGATGGTTTTTTTCGGCTCGTCCTCATTGAGGACGATGGATTCTACCTCTTCCGCGGCCTCTCCCTTCTTTAATTTTGTTTCATCTCTTGAATCAAGAGTATCAATGCTATAAGTGGTGGTGGCCCTCTTATGGGCTTCTCTCTCTTCGACCGAGTTGAAGTAACATTCTCGCGCTGTGGTCTGGTCACCTTGCACTTCCCCTACTCCATAAGGAGTCGGGAATTTTAGCATCTGATGGATCATTGACGGCACAACCTCGAACTCCCTAAGGGCCACCCTTCCATGATGAGGTTATAGGCCGAGAAGACACTCTCGTCCATCACAAAGAAATTAATCCTCCTAGTCAACCTCTTAGTCCATTTGTCACCCATCCGTACGTCCATCTCATACATGCCCAAGGGGTGAACCTTTTCACCACTGAAGTCTATCAGGGGGTGGTTATAGGGGACCAGTCTTTCTCTACTAAGGCCTAAGCTCTTGAAGCAAGGCCAAAACATCACATCTGCCGAGCTCCCCCCATCCACGAGGATACTATGCACCTCATATCCATACACCCTTGTCGTTATGACCAAAGGGTCATCATGGGGGGCTAAGATACCTCTGAAGTCGAGTCTGGAGAACCCAACTACGAGGGTGTTCATGTCTACTTTCTTCCTCTTCTGTACTGTATCGGAAGACGTTAGATTCACAACTTCAAGCTTGTCCATTGATTTGGCATCGGCTACATGAACCTTCCTATCAGCTACTTCAGATCCACCACCTGCAAATCCTCTGCATATTGTGCCAACACCGAAAGAGATCATACCGACCCTCTTCACCGGGGTGTTGTCATCCTTTGGTGGAAGATCCGGATCATCTTCATCATCACCTTCTGAATCATCGTCTCTTCGGGCCGGGACGTTGTACGGCATCTGTCATTCCTCCTATTCTTATGGTCATCTCTTCCACTCTTAGGATCCTTACCGTCTACATATTTTCTCAATGTCCCAGATTTTAACATCTTCTCAATCTCATCCTTCAAAGCAAAGCATCTATCTGTGACGTGACCATGATCTTGGTGGAACTCACACCATTGGTTTTTGTTCCTCTTATGTGGTGGGGCTTTCATCTTCTCTAGCCATCTCAGATCCCTATCATTCTTAATCTCATTGAGGATGTGCTCACAGCTCACAGCTCACAGTCAGAGGAGTATAGTGAGCGAACTTGTCATCACCCGATCTCTTCTTCCCATCTTTCTTGCTTTGGGACTTTCCACTACCACCCCGATTCTTATCCTCATACTTGGCAGCCATTGCCTCTTCCGCATTCATTACTTTCCCTGCGGTTGCCAGCAGCTCCGCCATAGACCTAGGGGCTCTTCCGCCAGTTTCCACAATAGCTTCCCCTTCTGGAGACCTCCTATAAGGGCGGTCATGGATATGTTCTCTTTTTAATCTTTGACCTATAACTTTTCTTTATTGAATCTTGCTATGTAGTCTCTTAGGCTCTCACCCTTGGCCTGCTTGACATACAACAGGTGGGTAGTCTTCTTTTGAGGCCTCACCCCAAAGCAAAAGTTGTGGATGAATCGCTCAGCCAAGCCTTTGAAGTTATCAATTGAGTTCTTCGGAAGGGAGGTGAACCAACTATGTGCAGCCCCTGTTAAGGTCCCAGAGAAGGCTCTACACTTCATCTCATCGGGTATCGGGTAGATTTATGCTGCCGATTGATACATCTCGATATGATGCACAGAGTTAGTGCTGCCATCATACTTGGGAGACACCATAGGAGGCTTGAACTTAGCTGGGGTTGGGAACCCCACTATCCTAGCCATAAATGGGAAGCCCTCTAAGTAACCCCTTTATAATGGGTCCCTGCTTTTAATGAGGTCTCCTATCTTCTCCTCAAGGCGTTGGATATAATCATTCCATGGTCTTCGGCCATCGACTTGGCCGAGGTTATCCCCTGCCACCTCCCTAGGATGGACGGAGGGTTCCCCTGCCACGACACGTTGGCTGTTAACCTCTTCCTCTTCCCTGCCTCTTCTTTCACAGTGTCGGCCTTGGTCTGGTCGACCCGGCCTATTCCCTCTCTGAGAGGCTGCTGCGCTCCTTGATCTCGACAGTCTCTGTCTTAGGTAATTTATCGGGCCCAGTCTCTCGAAGGCCGACCCTCTGCTCAACCTATCAAAGGCTGACCCTCTTTGTTGGGCCTCTTCACCTCTTCAGCCGACACAACCTTGACTTTTCCTAAGAGGGCGTACAGTGTTATTTGACACCTCATACGGTTCCCAGCAGTCTTCCGGGGCTTCTTTCGCCTCTAGATCATCATACCTGTCCTCTGGGCAAGGGTTTCCCTGCCTCCCCAGGTGTAAGAGCCTAGGGTCAGCAACATCCCTTCTCCGCGACGGTGCAGGTTGGTCCTTCATTGGTGCCTGGGGTGGTCCCTTGGCGTCAGGATGAGGCTGAATTGCCGTCGGAGTGATCATGTCCGGTGAGACTCCAGGTGGCCTCATCATAGTTTGGCTGAGCTGTGCAAATTGCTCTTGCATGGCTGCTTGTGTTGCAGCAAAAGATCTTAAGGCTGCAGCTACCTCCGCTATTTCGGATTGGGGGGCGCCTGAGTGGAAGTAGGCCCCCCACCCCCGGGCGGTGGAAGAGGCGGTTGTAAGTCTGGTTCCATATGTTAACACTATAGAGCTTGAGTAGCAGATGAGCTTAGTACCTCACAGCACCTCTTTCAATGGTGAAACAGCTCCGCGCTAGGGGGAGGCCTGGTTCACCACCAGAATCTCCAGTGAGGTTAATCAGAAAAAGAGGAAGAGATATCTTAACTTCCCACAGACGGCACCAAAATGATAATGCCGGAATCAGCACCACCAGATAAGGTGTTTTCAAGCTCAATCTAAGAACAACAATGGCAGCATAGTTATGTAAAGGTGTGAGAATGAAATGAGGAGAAGAGGAGACAGCACCAGGATATAAGTGGTTCAGCCTAGATTGGCCTACGTCCACTATGTGTGTGAATAACCTCACTGCAATAAGGCACTAATGGCCATGGATACAATCTCTCAAGCTTTCTCTCTCTACTGTGTATCTAGACAAGGTTTTAGCTAGGGTTAAATATCTGGGGATCCTACTATAAGGTAGAGGATGACCTCTATATATAGTACCTAGGGGGTGTAATGTACCCTCCATGCATGCAATGAGCATGTGTGTGTTTGCCTCACCAATATGGGAGTGCCATCTGTCACTGTCACATGTAGAGAATGATGATGAAATACTCTCCCCACGTGTGGGGAATAATCTTTGTTGTAACTGATTTGTGTCCACGTGTCCTTATCCAAATGTCAGCAGATGCTCGGCTATCGCTTCTGGTGTATGACCTCAGCCTCAAGGAGGCCGAGGTTAGTGAGTCTTGGTACCTGTTCAGTTCGAGTATTCCATGGAGGTCTCAACCTAATCCCAGCCAAGACAATGGATAAGGTAGGCCTGAGACGAGGTTGAACGGGAGTTTTTGGAGTATCGACTAATCTCTTGATGAGGTTACTGGTGGCTTCCTGTGAGCTCGACCTACGTCTGGCCGAGGTTGCCCTTCCCAGATGTATGAGAGTGTTGCTGACCCTTACGATGCGTGCAAAGTCCTATGAAGAGGTTCATGGTAGTGTCGACCTGGGCCGACCCTGATATGGCTGAGGGGTGATATCGCGTGTCCAAGACATGCCCAACGTCGGCCATAATATCGGCCGAGGTTGGTGTCTCTAGGCCGAGGTGACACTTGGGGCATATCACATGGGCTAGCCAAAAAACATTGTGCGCATTCTTGAGGATCAAAGTCTAAGGAGAAATTTTTTAAGGAGGAATTCTGCAACTGGGAAAATTTTCTTCCAACTTTTTGCTTAATGGATTCATGTTAAGTCAACTAAAAAAATCTAATCCTCCCCTTTTATATATGTAAATAGTAGTTTTCATCTAAACTAAATTCTATACTTAAAATCAAGTAGAGATAATTAGGTTTACATATATGTTACATGTGTGTGATATTTATGACTTCAAGCAAAAATAACTAATGATTGTATACAATTTTTGACAATAAAGTAAAAGAATGGACTCTTGAGAACGACGATTCTCCGAGAGTATAGAGGTAAGAACCTTAATGTCTAAGAAGGAGTAAGGAGAGAATATTCTACAGAGATAATTTATGGAGAGTAACAATGCTAAAGCGTTCATTCGTCATAAATAATAATCTAGTGCTCTATTTATAGTCAATCTTTTAAGGCACACATGGCACCTGAGGTGTGTGGGAATATTCCCATGTGCCAAAATATCTGAAAAATGATGTCGTTATTATTGTTACCCATGATTTATCTATTATGGAATGATACCTGGAGTAATAGTAAAAAATAGTTTATCTTAATATCCATGATGCCAAAAGTTCTATTTTGTCTATTTGTGAAAATTTCTTGCCGAGTAAGTTCAAAAACTTGCGAGTGGCCTTGAGGTTTATACGCTATATGTATTATTAAAACTTTTTGGCTAACAGGCAAGTGACTGCTCGTTATTTTATTAATGTGAATTGTGGTGTGAGTGAGTGAGAGTGAGCTCTTGCGTCTCTGGCTTTAGTATTCTCTATTCCACACAACAAGCCTTACCTTTTAGCCTCCAATCAAAATTCTCTACAAATGCCAACTGGCCATCTTCTCGAGACATGCTCGCTCATCCAAGGATTCTTGCTAAGTAAACCTTTGTAAAATAACAAAATGAATTATTAGTGAAGGAAGTGGTTGTTCACATATGTCTGTGTTGCTTGAGTGACTGCTTATAACTTTACTTGGTTTGGCAGCCAAGTGTTGCTCGTATACCTGCTTATATTCTCAGAACTAACTTGGGGTTTCCCGTGAATCCCCATGCTGGTACTACTCATGCTTATTTTGGAGATGCCTTGGGGTTGGTCATGCGGTACCCTTACTGTTAATGTTCGCATGACTTTTGGAGCTTATTTGGGTCCCCCTTCTTTCTTTGATTTTCCTTATAGCTTTGGGGTGGCTCGCATGTCCATTTTTCTTGGGTACTTTTCTCCAAACCTTCAACACTTATGGGGTTTCTCGTGTATCCTTGTACGTTAGTTCCCTCGTTCAAAAATCTCTTGTTCATTTGAATAGAGAGTATTGTGCACAAAAATTATATTGGGGATTTTATAAAGATTTTTCTATTTATCATTTTATTTGTTTTTTATTTAATTCTCTGACATGCCTGCCTATACAAGACATGCTTCTTAGTATCTCGAGGGGCTACAAGTCACATTAGGGGAGGTTATTGAGTATTTAGGTAATCATTAATCCCTTTTTGTACTAATGGAGCCTCTTTATCTTCCAAAGGTATAAATACCCCTTACCATCATTTTTGAAGTTTTAAGAGAGAGAGTTTATGAGAGGTCTGTACTTTTTTCTCATTTTTTTCGAAGTTGATTTCTGCCTATTTTCTTCCTTAATCGATCATCATATCAATGACTTCTTATTAAAATATTTCATCTTCTGTTTCTACTATCACCGTAGAGCTATTAATGGGTTCCGTACCCACTCATCCACTTCCACTTTGATGGGGGTTTCCATCATTTCCACGATGTTACTTCCTGCTCTTTCCACTGCCTCTATCACCTATGGTGGTGTTATTCTAGGTGGAGCTAGTCATTCCTCATCTGTCACTAAGGCTCACAATAAATATTGGGATTCATGCTCCAAGAAAGATTTTTTTATCCTATAGGCATGCTACTTTCTCTGGAGATGATGACAACTTCATGTCTGCACTCATGGAATTTGAAGAAGGGTTTGTTGCTATGGTGACCTCTATTGTCTTACCCGATAGTATACTAAGGAATCGAGTGGATAGGGGTGATTTCCCATTCTCCAACAATAATTTTAACATTTGTGGTGGATCCCCTAAGAAGTGGAGACTTTATGTTGAATAAATTATGTCTGAGGAAAGTCATCACAAAATCGTCGTGGGGATTGGTCTGGAGAGGGCCCTCGAGATCTTAAAGAGTTTCACCATCAAAAAAATCTTGGGTGCTCTCAACATCTTGGTGTCTCACTAAAGCATACACACCCACATTTTTGTCACTAGTTAGGGGGAGTTCTCTATTACTTAAGAGGATATTTATGAACTCATGGGTTTGCTTATCTTGGGGAGCCACATATTTTCTGATTACTATGAAGATGCCAAGGATAAGGAAATGTGAGAGGATATGCATAAGGAATTGGAATCGTGCATTCATCATGTTGGGATTACTCATACTAGTGTGAGCAAGCATTCCTTCACCAAATAGAAAAAGTAATGGTTTAGATATTTTGATCCTTTATCTAAGGATGAGGCTAAGACCAAAGTCCCAAAGTGCTAAGATGACCCAAAACTGAAGGCCAAAAGACATATTTTTTCTTAATTTGATTCCTTCTTATTGAGATTTTTATACCAAGGGAGACCCAATGACTCCCCTCTTGAGTTATTGTTTCGCCTTGCTGTCAAACTTTCTCATGGAAGAAGTGTGTCACTTGTGCTTTGACCCTCGAATCCTTATATACTTGGTTGGACTAGACGCACATTGATAAGAAAAGATCACACAAGTTCTATAATGTTCTCAATTTCCACACTCTTTTGTGTTTATGGGATTTTTATTTGAGTGATTCCAAAATTAGGCCCCAGAGCCTCACATGTTGCCAAATAGTATTTGTCGGATTGCTAGGTGGCATAGGAAAATGCATAAGAATTCACTTAGCCCGTTTTTGGAAAACATTATTGAGTTTTCCTTCCATCCTTACTCGAGGATATTGGGAGGTATATTTTCTTGGAATTTTTTTCCTCCTACCTCTCAAGTTTTTAATCCTCTCATGAGCATTGATTTTGTGAGTGATTGTCCATATGTTTTTGTTGTGGAATTAATTTTGCCTTATATATTTCCCTGTTTAACTGATATGAGACAAGGAGTAGAATATTATCACTCTGAGCGGATGAGGAGAAAGCATGGATATGATCATGGTACCTTTTCTGTGAACTTGAGCTAAACAATGTCCTATGCGGTGATCAGGAGGGTATTTCTCGCATTTCCATACTTGAGGTGGATGTGAGGAAAGAGTTTGGTGCTTTCTAAGAGGGTCTTTATAGGAGGGAGAACCTCATTTTACTTGTAATAGGATATTAGCCTTTTCATACTTCTTTACTCGTGATTTTTTTGGGAACATTTATAAGACCTTTGCCTCTCTTTCGAGTAGGCTATATTTTGTGAAATGAAAAGTCAATTATGTTTATTTAACTTATGCGTGTACTTTTTAATCTTTTATTGCCTTCAAGAAATGATGTTGGTCTGTGAAATAACTTGTACATTTACTTTGCACTTTTTTCCTTTATACTGTGGGATTATCTGCTCGTAATTTTTTTATATTTTTGCGATCAAACATTGATAATCTTTTATTGTTTTTCCCTTATACCGTGGGATGATTTGCTCGATAAACTTTATATTTTTACAAATCATTTCGTGAGTGATTATGGGTAGTCTTTTATTAGTTTTTCAATATACTATGGAACGATCTTCTCGTAAATGTCTAAATTTTACTTTTATATAGAATTTTGCGAGCAAGTTAGCATTCATAAGATCAAATATTAGCCATTGTATTATGGGTTATAATGCTCGATGTATTTTTCAGTTAAACTTATGAAATTATAACTATGTGAGTATATATCACCTTTAAGTACCCCAATCAAAGATAACTTATATTTAGGAAATTCCTCACTACATTGCTTGCTATATTTTGCTATGAGGGTTTTGACTTCAAAGTGTATTGCCTCAAAATATTATTAGCAATGATAAACTTTTTAAATAGAAAAAATGTATTTCCTCATACTTTGGAAATTATGTAATGCTTTACTCGTTTATATGGATATTGACTTGAAAGTGTATCCCCTCGAAATTTTGTGAACAAAGGTAAGTTTCTTAAATCTTTAAAATGTTTTCCTTTTAATTTGGAAATTATGAGGTATCTTGCTCGTATTTTTTAAAAAATTAAATTTTAAGTGGACATTTACTTGAAAATATATCCTCTCAAAATGTGGAGAGTAATGCACTTTTCCAATTATTTCATTTTTTAAATTATATTTTTCCTTATACTATGGGAGTCATGGGACTGGTTTGCTCGTTACATTCTATGAACAAAGCAATATGATGACAACTTGAAATGCACCCCCTCCCCCCCATCATTTTCCTTGCGGATACATAAAAGCTTGTTGGTTATATAATGCAGTTAGGTAATATAATCATCATTATAGAACTTTGGGGAAAAAACTAGATATAACCAAGTATGGGCTACTGTGTTCATTCTGTTAAACTTTACATTTTTAGCTACAACTTATACAACAAGGTTTCCTTCATAGAACTCATACAACAAGGTCTCCTTCACATGTAAGAAAATTTTAATTTTATAAGGAAAATGTGAAACAAACACTGGGTTACCTTAAGCATGGTACTTATTGATCCACTTGAAGTTGAGTGATTAAATGCATTTACTCTCAGGTTATAAAATCTACCGGTAACCTGATTTTGCCAACTCCTCTAATTGTGAAAGGCCCTTCCTAATTGGGTTTGAACTTACAGGCATACATACTTCTCAGGTTGTGAGTGTATACTTGAAGAAATAAGTCTCCAACGTAGAATTCTCTAGGCTTGACTAGGTTCTCGTTTGTCTTGAATGTTTTTGAGTATAGACTTTCTTTAGATTTATCTTTGTGCTCATCCAAAGCTTCTAATATCAAATACCTTGCATCTGGTATCACATCATCGTTTAAATCCATTCTTACGGAAGGTACTTCCATTTTTAGGCAAGACTGCTTATGTTTCATAAACCAAGAAGAAAGAAATGAACCCAATTGACTTCCTCTTTGATGTTCAGTAGGCCCATAAAACCATTGGCAGTTTGCATCCCATGTCCCGAAAAGATCCTCTAACATATTCTTTAAAATGTTGATCAGGGTCTTGTTAGTTGCTTCCGCTTGTGTATTCCATTTTGGATAAGAAATAGTGGAACTATTGTGAATGATCTTATACTTATCTATTGGCAGTCCCGTCTCTTTTCACATGAATTATTTTTTATTATCTACGAGGATGACTTTGGGGGTACCAAAACTATAGATAATATATTCACGAATGAACTGAGTAGCTACTTAAGCAGTTAACCTCCTCAGAGGGATTACTTCTACCCATTTAGCATATAACTCTGTGTCAACTAGGATAAAGTATTTTCCATGAGAGCTTGGGTAATCTTTTCTACCAAATCAAATTCCCAAGTGCGAAATGGATAAGGAGAAGAAAAAATATGTAAGCTCACTGATAGGGTATGGAGCATGTTCCCATGAACTTGAAATGCTCTGCATCTCTTCACAAAGTTAATGGAATCTGCTTCCATTGTTGGCCAATAGTACCCTTGAGTCATCACTAGATTCTACAACTTTGCTCCACCCATATGAAACGGATCGTGATCTTCTTTAAACACTTTTGCCACTTCTTCTTTAGCAACACATTTCAAAGATTTCGCGTTGTACCCTTTTCTCTATAGTTACCCTTAAAATAAGTAAAATTTAGTTACTTTTTTCAACAGGTAGATCTCGTATGCCTGGTTAGTGGGCAACTCTCCATCTTTGAGATAAGCTATGTAATGTTTTCTCCAACCACCTACCTCCTCAACAAAGTTGGCTTTTGTTCACTGCTCAAATTGACTCCGGTACTTTAAACAAGCTTGTTGTAGTCGAGAAACCTCTATGCTCATACTAGGCCAATAGTAACCTTAAGTAATACCCCGTATTTCTGCATATTTTTAATTTAATTAATTAGGAAAATACATGTTATTTAAGTTACGCGAGTGAAGTAATTTAATGTCATTTATTTAATAAATAGATAATTAAATATTTATCGAAAGATAGATACTGATTAATATTTTGATGAAATTTACTGAGTGTGAATAATAAATAATAAACAGTTATTATTATACGACATAGCGAGTGATATGTGCGTATTTTAATTTATCTCACCGGGAGTCGCGTGTAGACTAGTTTGAGCTGAGAAATGAGAAATATATTTTAGTAACTCGTATGATGTTTTAGAGGACACGGATGACTCCGACAGGGTTGAAATAGTTAGAATAGTGTACCCAGGGATTTAGTTTGGGTCCCGAGCCGATTTTGGACCAAATCGGCATGTATTAGGGGCATTTTGGTCATTTTAAAAATAAAGGATAATGACCTACGAAAATTAAAGCCTATATTTGATAGTTGGGATCATGGGTTAGGATTCATAACTCACAAAACCTAGAGAGGTAATTATAAATAAGAGAAGAACCATTTCCCAAAAGGCTTAAGGAGAATTCTTGGAGTTTAGAAGGCATTCTTACACCCTACGCACTTATGGAGTGGAGATTTGAAGAGGAAATATATTCGGGAGGAGGATGTTCCTAAGACTGCTTTCCTATCGCGGTATGGATCCTATGAGTTCAGGGTGATGCCATTCGGGCTCACAAATGTGCCTGTAGCATTCATGGATATCACGAACAGAGTATTCCGGGAGTTTCTAGATCAGTTTGTGATAGTATGCATCGATGACATCCTGATTTACTCACAAACGGAGGAGGAGCATACCGAGCATTGTGGATGGTTCTACAGACATTAAGGTACCACCAATTGTACGCTAAATTTAGAAAGTGTTGGTTTTGGCTTTGGGAGGTACATTTTCTTGGCCACATTGTGTCTGATGGGGGCATAGCTGTTGATCTGAGTAAGGTATCGGCGGTGAGGGAGTGGGGGTAGCCCATGACACCGATCGAGATTCACAATTTCTTAGGATTGGTCGGATATTACCATCGTTTCATCAAGGGGTTCTCAAATATTACTGGGACTTTGATGAACCTGACTTGTAAGGGTGTACTATTCGTGTGGAGTGACCAATGTCAGTGAGATTGACATCTGCACCGGTACTTGCATTGCCTAGGAGCGGGGTTGAGTATCGGGTCTGCACAAATGAATCCTCACAAGGACTTGGAGGTGTATTGTAGGAGGAGGAGAGGGCAATAGCTAATGTGTCTCGAAAGCTAAAGCCCCATGAAAGAATTATCCCACCCAAGACCTAGAGTTGGCATCTGTCATTTTGCGTTGAGGATATGGAGACACGACTTATTTATGCCTATAAAACCCAAAAAATTCATCCTATCCTTTATTCATAAGTTCAATATAACATTTTGTCATGAAATCAACAGGTTTAATATGATTTATGCGAGAAATAATTAACATAAATATACTAAAAATTTCTTTCTTTCAAACATTAACTTTTGTCCATTTTTATCACATATTCTTCAATATATATTCATATGTAGTGATGATCAACATAAGAAGTCATATATATATATATATATTTCATTCTTGAAATTAATGTAGAACTCATACCTCTTAAAGATAATAACTTTGATGAAGATGTTGAAAAGAACACCCAATAAGCTCCAAACTGTCTGAATTTTAGGTCTTATAACAATCCTCTTTTACACCCAAGATAACACCTCTATAACACTTGAAAACCCTTGATTACAGAAGGATACTTGTGTAGGATAGTATGAGTGAACTACAGAGAAAATAAACAAGATCTTATTGGGTTAAAATGGTAGAGAGAATGTTCCATTTCGGATTGCACGAAATGCAGATTTCCACTCAGCATATAAGGGAGGAATTGGGGTATGTAACGCCTTACAAGCCACCCTATATTCCCCCTACCCATATGAAATGACCTACCCATTAATGGTTTCTACCTTACTTCCTTATGTGTCTAAAGATAGCTAGAAAGTGGTAGACACCCAAAGGGAGCCGCCCACAAGTTGATATAAAAAAAACAGAGAAGGAATCCGCTGGTTGAGTGAGAATCGATTCTGACTTGACATGAGAAAATTCTTATCTATTTTTTAGAATCATTATTCATTTTATGGATATTATAACATAATTACAAGTATAATTTATATATTTTAATTCCGTATAATTTTATTTAATTACATACCTTAACTTAACATGCGTAACAGAGTGCGCAACATTTTATGAATTTTTATTCTTAATTTTAATTACAAGATTATTCTAATAAAATTACTCCCATAATTTCTCATAGCACACTTTTATTAATTTTAAAAAATCCGTGTATTACGCACTTCATCCAAACAGTTGACATTGACAAAATACTCCTCAGTCAAAGAAATTTCCACTTGAAAGGAAGACTCTAAGACCAAGAACGAATATATAGTTGTGAATGGTGTTTTAAGAAGCCACAAAAGCGCCTCCTTGTCACACCCTATTTTTTTCATATGAATATAGAAGATAGTAATAAAACAATGAATTAAAGTTAAGACAGAAAAAAATCACTTTATTCATTATGTAACATGGAACATTTGTTGTACTACCACCATAGGGGTGAATTACATTTTATTCTTAAACTAAAAAATAAAGTAGGTCATTGAAAACCCCCCACTCCTTACTCCCATCTTCATTAGTCTCCACCTATATAGTTAAATAAGCAAACATGTGACCCATGTATATCACAAAAATGGAGGGGAGACTATCCTTTTTCGCCTAGGGCATCTGGAGGGAAAAATGAATTAGCAGAAATATGCTAAGCAATTCTTACCAATTTTATAACAAATTATATGTAGAAAGAAGATCAAAGTGTTTATAGAATTCACTGTTTGGTAAAATAACATTGTACAAATTGTATAATAAGAATGTCAAGGAATTTAAGCTGATAATCCCATACACACAAGATTACAAATAGGTATAGAAGTAAAACGTCACCCGTATAACTAAATTATTATAAACCCATAACCATTGGAAAAAATGGCCGGCTAGGCACATTAATAAAGCGACACTCGAACATGTTTATTTAAAATCCAAGATTTCAATAATCTAATAACTTAGACCAAATAGAAAATTTTCGTAGGACAACACGACAGTTTACTCCCTATTTAATACTAATGCTTCTTATAATAAATAATATGCACAGAGGTGCGGATGAATTAATTAAATCATTATAGTGATTTTAATGATATCAGCTATTAGGTGAGAAGGGTTAAAGTTGTTCCAATTGACCATAATTAAAAGTAACCAATCATAAAATAACACATTATTATGGTAATATCTACATATACAAGGAATTAAGTAGGGCTATCACATAGTGATAATAGTAGCAGTAAAACTAGTACGCCAAAATTTACTATTAAAAGGGTAAAACCTACTTGCTCGAAGTATTAGACGAATTATGTATGATTCAAGAGGATATCGGGAGGGGCTGGTACTTGGTTATCCGTACACAAACACCATTGTAAGTTAGTGTGGTTGATAATAATGGTAGGCTCGTGAAAATAACCAAAAAAAAACTATTTTTGTTAAAGTTTAGGGGCTACGTTATAAATATTTTCCGGGCTTTAAGCTCCAAGGCATAAGGTCACATTTGAAACTTGGTGTAGAAAACTTTTTGACACAAAATTAAACAAAGTAAATGTAAAAAAAAGTTGGGTTTAAAATTCGTAACTTGAAAAATTTAGGAGGGCTCAATTTGTAATAATAAGAAAATTTTATAACCTAAAACCCTAATTTTCAGTAGCTTTAGGTAGGATTGACCAAACATTGCCCTACCTTATACCATTTTGACAAGAAAAATTTAATAAAAATATTGAAAAAAATATCTGAAAATTTTGATTAGCCACACGCGCTTACTCAAGTTTTATGGTTGAAAAGTTCATCTTAAACCTCTCGACAATTGACTTAGGTTTTGAAAAAACTTTGACCTTGAATAAATCCTTATTTTCTAAACCATTTGAGATGATTCTTGAACCCATCCATCCTAATTTTTCACGAGGAATCCAAAAATATAAGTTTTATGGATTGAGATTCGGTATTCATCGAGTTACAAGTAATGTGTGCTTTTTTAGAAAATTTAACCAAACTTTTGGAGCCTTACTGAACATGGCAATGGTTTCTATGCATATTTTTAGGTGTTTGGGTTTTAGTTTGAAGGATTGAAGTGGTGCGGTTAGGCAGAATCTGATGTTTTTAGTTTTTTGAAATAGAAAACACTTCTGAGAAATTGAGGTTCAAAACGTGTGTCTTTTTGAAAATGAAAATTGAACTTGAGCTCCTGAGCTCATAAGAAACCTATTCCCCACTCTGAAACTGGTTCAGAGTCAATGACTCAAATTTCACCATTAAAACTTACTCTTTAATGGAGTTTTTGGTGTTTTTTTAATATAGGTTGTTTCAGACGTAAAAGCTTGGGGTTTTTGAATGGTATGGTCCTAATAATAACACAAAAGACAGTCCAAATTGAAAACACAAGGTTTAACACATAAAATGACAGTATACCAGATTGTCAGGAAAAATTTAAACTTTGGGCAAGCTTAAGGAGTGGATTTTATTGCTGGTAATCGTGGGGTGTTTATAGTAAGGGTGAGTGGAGTTCATTGGAGTAGAAAATAGGTGGATTCCTCCTTTGTTTAAGAAGATAAACATGTGGTAACTTTAGATAGACATGGTTTCATTGTGTAACCATGTGATTTTGGCTTTTTCTTCCCATGTGGGGGCTGATATGGGAGGGGAGTAATGTGTAAATGTTGAATTTTAAGTTTTTGTCCTTAGTTTGAAAGTTTTGTATTTATTTGGTATTAAATATGGGATTTTTCCAAGTTCTAGAGGTATTTTCATAATTTCATGAAGGTTTAAGGGTTTGGATTATAAATTCGAATTAGTTGAAGTCTAGAGGTTTAATTTTATATTAAGTTTGGGTCAGGGGTTAAGTATACATCAAGTTATGCTTGTTTGAAAAGTTCATAGGGTATTTTATTAATTTTAAAACATCAAGGGTGTGACACCCGACTAATTAAATACCGGGTAGCTACTCCTTTATTAAATCAATACAAAATGCCAAGTTGGTTCAGTTAATAGCATCACTGTCGAAAACATTTTAATGATTACTAACCACCTAGTATTTAAAAAGTGAGTTGCCAAATTTTAAATTTAATCTGATTAACATGCAATAAATGAATAATATAAATGTAGTACAACCATTCACGATAAAGTCTCAATAGTGAAATCAACAAGTATTAAAGAGTCTGGAGGAAATACTCCTCGTAACAATCCCAATATGGAAATAAATAAAACAAGTCTGCATCCTGAATTAATTACAAACCAAAGTCTGAATAACTGAAATGTAAAATGTCTCTAATAGAAATGGGCGACATGCCTTACAAATGATGAACACTGAATAGAGTTAAGATCAAACAGCTACAGCTCGTCACCTGAATGGAAATCCTATGCATGGTGTCCTTGTGGCTGGGCATATAAAAAGGTTTTTACAAAAAGTAGATTTGAAAGCACACGGGTCAGAGCCCGAAAGTGGAGAGTATTTTAAAAATATCAAGTTCCTTAATAACATTAAAACAATGAATGAAAAATACATGTTAGGACGTGCACTCACATGGAATACTCACCTCTCGACTACTTGTGCACTCCTAACGTACCGTACCCATCTAAGTGATATAAGTATCTAACCAAACCGTTATAAGTTCTAACCGTTCTACTCGATTCACAATATAAATTCCCAATGTGAGAACTTGAATAGATAACTTTACTTAAACTCGGATTCTCAATTATTAGCATTACCATTTACTGGAGGTTATCCCCTTATTTATCTTCTCAAGGAGTTACTAGAAATTATTCTCGCAATTAAACATAACAATTCCTTTTCATTTAATCGTATATTATTCACATCATAAATATACAATACAAGCACCCCGAGCCCAAGCTGCGGTGCACACATACTCTGCTATCCATCTCGGTACATCACGTACATAAGGATTAAAAATTCCGAATCTCTCAGGAATTGTTAGAATAAGCACGACACACTAAAATGGAGGCGAACATAATTCAACATATCCATGGGTCACGTACATACCTACGCTCCACAGTCAGCTGACATATTAACTCACAAATAATTCATTCTAGCATTATGTTCTTAAGGTACCAATCTAAATCCGGGCACACAAGGATTAGAGGGCCCTAAGAGAACGTAAACCTCCCGTGATAGCAAGTATGGTAGGTATGTCATACACATAAAATCATATACATATACTAAGCATGCACACATCTTAGTAATTACCATAAGTTATTAGTGGTATACTTCTCATTCTTATACCAATACACGTGTCCCCGGTTTATATATACACATCATCCATTATCCTCACGTCGTAATTAGTTATTCGCGTCCTAACCCACAATTACCATTTGGTTCAAATCATTCTTCTATATTTTACTCCCCAATATATTCCGAATATCCCAACTATATCAATTAGTCATCAAGGTAATGTTATCTTTACAATTAAACATGGTTACAGGACACTAGAAATCAAACCAGGCCAAAAAAGCCAAACTGTCAACTCGTTAGAAGTCTCGTTCGAACGAGGCTGGTTCGAATGAGAGTTCGTTCGAACGAAGTAGGCATCTAACGAGGTCTCGTTCGAATGAAAGGCATCAAACGGACATCCCACTCGTTTGAAGTCAAACTATCACCTCGTTAGAAGCTTGTTCGAACGAGCTCATTCGAACGACCTGGGCAGGTCTTCTAACGAGATGGCAGTTTCGAGCCCAGAATTTCTAAATCGTTTTTCCTCAAACTTCCTCTTCTCAAAACTCATCCAAAAATTATCCCACCTGTGTTTTAAGGTTCATAAACATTACTAAACATTCTTAGGTCGTTTCTTAACATATTTATGGGGTCAAATCTTCCTAAATAGCATAAAATCATCATCAATCCCCAATTTTACCCCAAACCCTATGGGTATGAACTCAAAATTTCATATCTTCAATTTTTACATCATAAATCCGTTTTTTTTACATCATAATAAGTTGTGTTCCTCATAGTACAATCACCCAATACCTATCTACATGCAATTCCTATAACATCTCATGAGTTTCTCTTTCAAATTTCAAGGGTTTTCATCAAATACCCAATATAAATCAATTTTTATCAATTCTAAGCATGGAAGAAACGTTCGCTTGAAATTAACGTAATTAAACCACTTGCCTTAGATAGTTCTCTGAATTTGTGTTGGTGAATGGGTTGATTCTCCCCTTTCTCTATGGATTTCCTCCCAAGGTTGAAGATGGTGTGTTTTCGCTTTTGGGAACCTCTTCTAACTTCTCTCCCACTTCTTCCTATAACTCCCGTAGCCCTTTGGTTGGTTAAGTGTTGGTAATGGCTTAGTGGGTTACAAAATAACCTAATATTAAGTCCCAAAATTCGTTGGTTATTATTCCCAAAATTTCAAAATTACCAAAATACCCTTTTAAGTTGTCGGTATGGCCCGAAAATGCCCTGGGACCCAAACTAAACCCCCGGCTAGTGTTTTCTGACTATTTCGACCCTTCCGGACACGTTGGCACACTCAAAACGACCATACGGTTGATAGAAATAAAATTCACTTTTTAATTACAATAATTATATTCCTGACGCGACTGTCACACGCGTCTCAATAAAATTTCCAAATTGCCGTATTTCTATCTCACGACAAATTTCAATATTTCCAATCTTTATATTGCCATATATACACATTATAATCAAATACCAACTCACATCTCGTTAGTATTATATCCGGATTAATTCTCAATTAATACACATTTAATTCAATTAATCCCATAAATAAATATCACCAAAAATACGGGGTATTACATACTTCCCCCCTAATAACAGAATTTCGTCCCGAATTTCAGAACTAGAAAGTACCAGGTAAAAACAACTCTGGATAACGTTCGCGCATCTCATCCTCGCGCTCCCATGTGGACTCCTCGACATTATGATGTCGCCACTGAACACGTACTAACGGAACCATCTTTTATCGCAGTTTACACTCACTTCGGTCCAAAATGGCAATCGGCCCCTCCTCGTAGGAGCTATCGGGCTGGAGATCGATGTCCTCCAAAGAAATGTGAGAATGAGCCAAATCATCTCTAAGATATTTCCTTAGCGAGGAAATATGAAACACATCATGAATCCTGTGTAAATGTTCCGGTAACCCAAGTCTATACGCAACAGACCCAATCCGCTCGATGATAGGAAATGGTCCCACATATCTCGGTGCCAACTTCCCCTTCTTCCCAAATAGCATAATCCCCTTCATAGGAGATACTCTGAGTAAAACTTGGTCCCCTACTTGGAATTCCCTGAAGAACCTCTTTGCATCAGCATAGCTCTTCTGCCGATCCTGAGCTACCTGAATGCGACTCCGTATCAATTCTATTCTCGCTGAAGTATCCTGAATCACTTCCGGCCCAAGTAGTTTGTTATCCCCCACCTCCAACCAACATGCTGAGGAATGACAAGGTCTACCGTACAACGCCTCAAATGGAGCCATGCTAATGGTGAACTGGTAGGAGTTGTTGTAAGAAAACTCCACCAGTGGAAGATACTGCTCCCATCCACCCCCAAATTAATGATGCACATACGCAACATGTCCTCCAACATCTGGTTTGTACGCTCGGTTTGCCCATCGGTCTGTGGGTGATACACCGTACTCAACCGCAATTCCGTGCCCATGGCTTCCTGAAAACTTTCCCAAAACTGTGAAACAAATATCTTGTCTCTGTCAGACACGATATTTAGGGGCACACCGTGAAGTCTCACTGTTTCTGCAATAAAAAGCTGGGCATATTGTCCCGTAGTGTAGTTTGTCCTTATGGGTAGAAAATGAGAAACTTTGGTCAACCTGTACACAATTACCCAAATGGAGTCGTGACCTCTCTGTGACGTAGGCAACCCCGTGATAAAGTCCATGGAGATGCTCTCCCACATCCACATCGGGACCTCTAATGGCTGTAGAAGTCCTGTCGGTCTCTGATGGTCCACTTTTACTAGCTGACAAGTGGCGCATTTAGAAATAAACACGGCGATATCTCTTTTCATCCCGCTCCACCAATACTGACGTCTTATGTCTTGGTACATTTTGTCCCCACCGGGATGTACCGCGAACCTTGAGCCGTGCGACTCTGCCATCACCTCGTGTCGCAATTCCTCCCCTTCCGGAACTACCAGTCTTCCATTGAAGCGTAATCCCCCGTATGAACTAACAGTATAGGACTCAGCTCCCTCTGCTAGTAATCGAACTATCTTCTCCTGACAGAACGAGTCATTTGCCTGTGCCCTTACCACCTTCGCGACAATATGCGGTGTAACAGTCATCACAGACATGAACGATCGGGCCACTGCATCCTGGTGTCCCAACTACTTCCATTTAGCCTTACACACCTCTGCTACCTCATCCACTGGGCTATGGCTCAACGCGTCTGCTACCACGTTAGCCTTCCCCGGGTGATATTGGATATCGAACTGATAATCCTTCACAAACTCAATCCACCTTCGCTGCCGCATATTCAACTCTTTCTGCGTGAATAGGTACTGTAGGGACTTATGGTTTGTGAACAATCGAAACTTCTCCCCCAAAAGGTAATGTCTCCAAATCCGAAGGGCAAATACAACTGCCGCTAACTCCAAATCATGAGTGGGGTAATTCTTCTTGTGAGGCTTAAGCTTACGGGAAGCGTAAGTTATGGCCTGACTCTCCTGCTGCAATACACCTCCAAGTCCTTGTAAGGACGCATCGGTGTAAACTAGATACTCAACTCCCGGTCTCGGCAATGCTAACACAGGTGCTGAGGTCAACTTGTCCTTCAACTCATCGAATGCCAACTGACAGGCATCACTCCAAATGAACGGCACACCTTTACGAGTCAGATGTGTCAAAGGACCCGCTATCTTTGAGAAACCCCGAATAAACCTCCTGTAGTATCCTGCTAAGTCTAAGAAACTACGGATCTCAGTCGGTGTCGTGGGTTGTACCCACTCCCTCACCGCGGATACCTTTCCCGGATTAACAGATATCCCTCGGTCCGAAATAATATGCCCCAAAAACTGAACTTCCTTCAGCCAAAACCCACACTTCTCATACTTTGCATACAACTCGTTCTGACGTAGCATCTGCAAAACCTGCCTCAAATGCTCGGCGTGCTCCTCCTCTGTCTGGGAGTAAACCAGAATATCATCAATGAATACAATGACAAACTGATCTAGGAACTCTCTGAACACCCAATTCATCAATTCCATAAACACGGCTGGAGCATTGGTCAAACCAAAAGGCATAACCCGAAACTCGTAGGAACCATATCTCGTTAAGAAAGTAGTCTTCAAGACGTCCTCTTCCCTGATACGCAACTGATGGTATCCCGATCGCAAATCAATCTTTGAGAAGAAAGAAGCTCCTCTCAACTGGTCGAATAAGTCATCGATTCGGGGCAACGGATATTATTCCGTATCGTGACCTTATTCAACTCCCAGTAATCTACACACAACCTCAACGATCCATCCCTCTTCTTAACGAACAACACAGGGGCACCCCACGGTGAAGTACTCCTCCGTATAAACCCCTGACCCAACAACTCCTCAATCTGATCTCGTAACTCTCTCATCTCAGCTAGAGCCATACGATAAGGTGCGCGGGCAATAGGCCGAGTGGCCGGCGTCAAATCAATCACAAAATCTATCTCCCTACTCGGAGGTAATCCAGGTATATCCTGAAATACATCGAAAAACTCTCGAACAACCGGCATCGAATCAAGTGGTATCACCACTTCCTTAGAGGTCTCCTCCTCTATATAGTACAGGTGAGTGGACGATCCTCCCTCAGGACGAGGCATCGCCACTAAAAACATCTATTGCCCGGGAATGGCAAAGATAATACTCCTACTAAAACAGTCAATCATGGCTCAGTACGCAACTAGCCAATCCATACCAATAATGGCATCATACTCGGTCATCTCTAATACTAACATATCAGCGGGTAAAGTAAATCTCCCGATCTCTATACCCACACCTCTACAAATAAGGTAAATCACAGAACCCCTACTCAACGGTGAATCTACACAAGTAACCGTACTCTTGGCGGTGTCGAACAACCCAATGGTGCGTGCAAATCTCATAGCAATAAAACAGTGTGTAGCCCCCGTGTCAAATAAAATACGCCCCAGAGTCCCCTGAATAGAGAACATACCCTCAATGGCTGGTGGATCCTGTGGGGCTGCGACCTGCTGGGGTTGATACACTCTCCCATACTGAAGTTGTCCCTGCTGAACTGGGACTGCTAGAATGGGCGGTAATGCTGCCATCTGTGGTACTGGGAGGGCGACGGGAAACATAGGCCTCTGTGGCTCGTGTCGAGCACCCTGCTGCTGCTGCTGTGGGGCCTTTCCCTTTTCAGGACAATCCTGATGTTTGTGGCCAATCTTACCACAAATGAAACACTTCCCCTGGAAGTTTCCCCCTCGCTGCCCCTGCTGACCACGGCCCTGGTGACCGTTACCATTTCTGCCCTGGCCTTGCTGGCCGTAGTGAAACTGCTGCTGTTGACCATATTGACCCTACTGGCCCTGATGGCCGTTCTGACCCTGCTGGCCATTCCGGAATCCTCCCTGACTGTTCCTGAAACCCCCGGATCGGAATCTCTTAGAATCCCCCTGCTGGGATCCCTGATCACCCTGCCTATACTGACCCTGAGTTGATTGTGCCCCGCTGGCACCATTTCCCCCTGTCCTGCCCTGATGGCTGGACTCTCCTGATCGCTTCCCCTCTGTCAAGTGAAAGCGGTGGTCCTGGCAATGGAGAAGTGCAGCGTTAACCACATCAGAATAAGTGGCCAATGAGAGGTTCCCCAATAAATGCTGACGGATCCTCCATGTCAATCCATCGGTGAACTTCTGGATCTTCTTCTTCTCTGTCGGTATCTCATCCGGGATAATATTCAGAAAATTTGTGAATTCGGCCTCATACTCGGCCACCGTCTTATCCTCCTATCTAAGGCTCATCAACTTCCTCCTCATTTTCGTGTGAACAGTTGACGGAAAATATTTGCGGCCGAACCGCACCCAGAACTCCTGTATAGTGAGAGTGTCCCTCTCCCCTGCGGTGGTAATGGACTCCCACCACTGCAATGCAGATCCCACTAGCTTGAAAGTAGCTAGTATCTGCCTCTGAACATCGGCGCACTCATACATCCTCAAGTGCCTCTGAATATCCTTCCTCCACTGACTTGAAACCACAACATCGGAGCTACCTGCGAACTACGGCGGGTGTGCTTTCTGAAAAGCATCACGTACGCGTTCCCAAGCATACGGGAATGCATGTGCCTGAAAAGGTGCGGCTACTGGAGCCTGGGGTGGTGCCTGCTGTACAATGGTGAGAGCGGTATTTACCGCTTGGGCCACAATAGCTGCAACCTCGGCGGCATTCATGGTGCCCTGTACTGGTGCTGGCTGTGGCTCTGGCTATGCATCCCTAAGAACCCGTGGTCCACGTCGTGGAGGCATCTGAAACAAGAGTAAGGTCTATAAGTTCACAGTTATAAACCCAAAATAGCTGAAGAGCGAAGCAGCCATAAAAGAATACAACAGTCCTAAAATATAGGGCTCTACATCAAAGAAAGCTCAGCGGAAACATAATAAGTCGTACAGATCCTAAAGGACACTAGTACCTGATGCTCTGATACCACCTGTGACACCCTGACTAATTAAATACCGGGTAGCTACTCCTTTATTAAATCAATACAAAATGCCAAGTTGGTTCAGTTAATAGCATCACTGTCGAAAACATTTTAATGATTACTAACCACCTAGTATTTAAAAAGTGAGTTGCCAAATTTTAAATTTAATCTGATTAACATGCAATAAATGAATAATAGAAATGTAGTACAACCATTCACGATAAAGTCTCAATAGTGAAATCAACAAGTATTAAAGAGTCTGGAGGAAATACTCCTCGTAACAATCCCAATATGGAAATAAATAAAACAAGTCTGCATCCTGAATTAATTACAAACCAAAGTCTTAATAACTGAAATGTAAAATGTCTCTAATAGAAATGGGCGACATGCCTTACAAATGATGAACACTGAATAGAGTTAAGATCAAAAAAGCGTCTACTAGCAAGGCCCTGTAACTTCCACAAACAGCTACAGCTCGTCACCTGAATGGAAATCCTATGCATGGTGTCCTTGTGGCTGGGCATATAAAAAGGTTTTTACAAAAAGTAGATTTGAAAGCAAACGGGTCAGAGCCCGAAAGTGGAGAGTATTTTAAAAATATCAAGTTCCTTAATAACATTAAAACAATGAATGCAAAATACATGTTAGGACGTGCACTCACATGGAATACTCACATCTCGACTACTTGTGCACTCCTAACGTACCGTACCCATCTAAGTGATATAAGTATCTAACCAAACCGTCATAAGTTCTAACCGTTCTACTCGATTCACAATATAAATTCCCAATGTGAGAACTTGAATAGATAACTTTACTTAAACTCGGATTCTCAATTATTAGCATTACCATTTACTGGAGCTTATCCCCTTATTTATTTTCTCAAGGAGTTACTAGAAATTATTCTCGCAATTAAACATAACAATTCCATTTCATTTAATCGTATATTATTCACATCATAAATATACAATACAAGCACCCCGAGGCCAAGCTGCGGTGCACACATACTCTTCTATCCATCCCGGTACATCACATATAAAAGGATTACAAATTCCGAATCTCTCAGGAATTGTTAGAATAAGCACAACACACAAAAATGGAGGCGAACATAATTCAACATATCCATGGGTCACGTACATACCTACGCTCCACAGTCAGCTGAATTATTAACTCACAAATAAGTCATTCTAGCATTATGTTCTTAAGGTACCAATCTAAATCTGGGCCCACAAAGATTAGAGGTCCCTAAGTGAACGTAAACCTCCCGTGATAGCAAGTATGGTAGGTATGTCATACACATAAAATCATATACATATACTAAGCATGCACACATCTTAGTAATTACCATAAGCTATTAGTGGTATACTTCTCATTATTATACCAATACACGTGTCCCCGGTTTATATATACACATCATCCATTATCATCACGTCGTAATTAGTTATTCGCGTCCTAACCCACAATTACCATTTGGTTCAAATCATTCTTCTATATTTTACTCCCCAATATATTCCAAATATCCCAACTATATCAATTTGTCATCAAGGTAATGTTGTCTTTACAATTAAACAAGGTTACGGGACACTAGAAATCAAACCAGGCCAAAAAGGTCAAACTGTCAACTCGTTAGAAGTCTCGTTCGAACGAGGCTAGTTCGAACGAGAGTTCGTTCGAACGAAGTGGGCATCTAACGAGGTCTCGTTCGAACGAAAGGCATCGAACGAACATCCCACTCATTAGAAGTCAAACTATAACCTCGTTAGATGCTCGTTTGAACGAGCTCGTTCGAACGACCTGGGCAGGTCTTCTAACGAGATGGCAGTTTCGAGCCCAGAATTTCTAAATCGTTTTTCCTCAAACTTCCTCTTCTCAAAACTCATCCAAAAATTATCCCAACAGTGTTTTAAGGTTCCTAAACATTACTAAACATTCTTAGGTCGTTTCTTAACATATTTATGGGGTCAAATCTTCCTAAACAGCATAAAATCATCATCAATCCCCAATTTTACCCCAAACTCTATGGGTATGAACTCAAAATTGCATATCTTCAATTTTTACATCATAAATCCATATTTTTTTTACATCCTAATAAGTTGTGTTCCTTATAGTACAATCACCCAAAACCTATCTACATGCAATTCCTATAACATCTCATGAGTTTCTCTTTCAGATTTCAAGGGTTTTCATCAAATACCCAATATAAATCAATTTTTATCAATTCTAAGCATGGAAGAAATATTCGCTTGAAATTAACGTAATTAAACCACTTGCCTTAGATAGTTCTCTGAATTTGGTGTTGGTTAATGGGTTGATTCTCCCCTTTCTCTATGGATTTCCTCCCAAGGTTGAAGATGGTGGTTTTTCTCTTTTGGGAACCTCTTCTAACTTCTCTCCCACTTCTTCCTATAACTCCCGTAGCCCTTTGGTTGGTTAAGTGATGGTAATGGCTTAGTGGGTTACAAAATAACCTAATATTAAGTCCCAAAATTCGTTGGTTATTATTCCCAAAATTTCAAAATTACCAAAATACCCTTTTAAGTTGCTGGTATGGCCCGAAAATGCCCCGGGACCCAAACTAAACCCTCGGCTAGTGTTTTCTGACTATTTTGACCCTTCCGGACACGTTGGCGCACTCAAAACGACCATACGGTTGATAGAAATAAAATTCACTTTTTAATTACAATAATTATATTCCTGACGCGACTATCACACGCATCTCAACAAAATTTCCAAATTACCGTATTTCTATCTCACGACAAATTTCAATATTTCCAATCTTTATATTGCCATATATACACATTATAATCGAATACCAACTCACATCTCGTTAGTATTATATCTGTATTAATTCTCAATTAATACACATTTAATTCAATTAATCCCATAAATAAATATCACCAAAAATACGGGGTATTACAAAGGGGTACTTGGATAATTAATTCAAGTTATACGTTTAATGATGTAGTTTCATCTTTGTTGGATATTTTTAGGTTTGAATAACATATAAGGGAGATGATGGAAATTTTAGGAAGTTGTTGATACTAACTAGCTCGTTTAAAAGGTACGGGTATTATAATCTACCTACCTAAAAAGAAAATTCGTTCTCGAATTTTACCTTCAAAAGGGTCAGGATACTATTTTCTCATTACTTGTTCTGGTTCCTATATAGCTTCTTGCTGATTTTTATGTTCCCAAAGTATTTTTACTAGGGAAATTTCTTTTTTCTTGAGGCTTTTACTTGATGATCCAAAATTTGAAAGGGGCATTATACGAACTTGTTGTTGGGTTGAAGAGAGATTTCATGCCATGTAGTGACATGGGCTGGGTATGAAATATACCGATATAACTAGAATGCATGGAATACATTTTAACTCCACTGGTAATTCTAATTGCTAGGCTACAAATCCCATGCTTTTAATAAAAGTGAAGGGCCCAATATATCTTAGTGCTAGTTTTCGTTTCTTTTATAAACGTAAAATACCTTTTTAGGTGAAACTTTTAAAAATACTCTGTCGATAACATGAAATTCTATTAGCTTCCGATAATGGTCTGCATAACTCTTTTGGCGATCTTGGTCTATCTTGAGTCTTTCTCTTATCCGATGTATTTTCTTAGTAGTTTCTTGAATTATTTCAGGATGACATTGCTTTTTATTTCCTAATTCATTCTAACATGTAGGCCATCGACATGGTCTTGCATACACATATTTAAACGGGGAGACTTTGATATACTTAACTAATAACTGTTGTCATACAAAAACTCAATGAGTGGTAAATGCTCATTTCAATTATTGGGCATGTTTAACGTACAAACTCGTAATATATCTTCCAAAGTTTGAATTGTATGTTCAGATGGTTATGAGTCTAAGGATGAAAGGTGATACTCAAATGAAGTTTAATACCCATTGCAGCTTGAAGTTCTTGCCAAAATCTTCCTATAAAATGACAATCTCTATCTGATACTATGGATATGCATATTCCATATAATCGAACAATTTCTTGAATCTAAAGTTTGATGAGCCTTCGAAAAGAATCGGTATTTTTTACATGCGAAAAATGGGTAGATTTGGTGAGTAGATAAACTATCACCCAAATGTAATTGTGTCCTTTGGACGTACGAGGTACTCCACTAACAAAATCCATAGTGATATGATACCATATCCATTCCAAAATTAGTAAAGGTTAGAGAAGTCCACCAGGACATTAGTGTTTTATCTTTACCTGCGATAAGTAAGACATATTCTCACAAAGTTCTCAATGTCATTCCTCAAATATGACCACTAATATTGTTTTCTCAGTGCATGATACATTTTAGATTGTCAATGGTGAATCTTTAATTTAGAATGATCGGCTTCTTGTAATACTTCTTCTTGTAAGGATGATTCCTCAGGCACATATAATTTATTTCTAAATCATAAGCCTACCTCTTTATCATCAGATAAGTCTCAAGTTCCACGCTGGGCTTGCTGTTTAACTACAAAAGGATCTTAGGGTTATGTGCTAGAATCTTCTTTTTCAGATCTTGATAAAAATTATGTTAGAGAATTTTAAGAGAGGCGGGGCTGATTTAAGATCATATTGCTCTAAGGTTGTAGCAATATCATAAGAGATTAAGGTTTGAAGTCTCCAAATGGGGTTATGACTTTAAGCGTCAGCTACCACGTTACCTTTTCTTGGATGGTAATCTAATTTAAACCTACAGTCTTCTAAAAATTCCATCTAATGTCATTGTCTTAGATTCAAAACCCTTTGGATGAAGATATATTTCAAGCTTTTATGATTTAAAAAGAGTTGAAATTCTTCATTATATAGGTAACAACACCATATCTTTAGAGAAAACACCACAACGACTAATTCAATATCTTATACATGATAATTACATACAAGAGCTTTAAGTTGTCGTGACCTATATTCGACTACTCTTCCTCTTTGCATCAAAATAGAACCTAAGCCTTGTACTGAGGCATCAATATATACATCATAGCTTACATCACTGTAAACAATAGTTAGGACATGGACATTAGTTATTTTTTCCTTTAAAATTTGGAATGCTTGATCGCATTCAACAATCCATACAAATGGTACTTCCTTCCTAGTTAGATTTAATAGTGGGAGAGTGATTAGGGAAAATCCTTATAGGAAGCAAAAATAATAACCTACTAATCCGAGAAAATTCTTTATCTCAATGACATTAATGGTATTTGATAAGACGCCTTTTGCGTATATGTCGTTTTAGTGCAAAGACTGCTAATCAAAAATCCCTTTTGGTACCTACAAACACACTAAAAATGTATATTGGCAAGTAAGGGGTCAATCCGCGCTCTCTAATGTGGACAAGAGAAAAATGAAGAGTAAGTATGATTTTTAAAACAATTATGAAGGGATATTTACACTACTGATTATGAACTAAAAATTAAAACTACAATAACAAATAAATAAAATGATAAAGTGAGCTCAATATGAGGAGAAATTAACTATGAGATAATTCAAGGGACAAAAATTCACCACTTAACCTATTTATTTTTATTAAGTAGTTTGTATATTTGAAATACCCAAAACATATATAAATTCACAAATTAACTCTTGTTGCAAATGTAAATTTGCATATCATCCTTTAGAAGATTAAAATTTAAATCTCACATACCCACAAAAATTAGATTTAAACATTTTCTAATAAATCACCCGCTAGGGAAAATTCACTAAAAGTATTTTAAATCATAAAAAAAAAAGTTTTAGAGTAGAAAAATTCAAACTATCCCTTCAAAAATTGCCTATCTCTAGTTTAATTAATGAATAAATATTATAATATGAATATACGATTTTCTCTCCAAAATAATTCACCCTCTCTCGAGGTGTAAATATCAATTATAAAATTTTAATATTAATATTCAAAGGGGCATAATAAATAAACAAACCAAAAATAAAAAATAACTAAGTTAATGGTTCCATCTCACCCCTTGAATGGGGTATTTAGCCTCTCATGTTAGTATTATTACATATAAAATGTAATAATGACACAATAAGAGGCATAATAAATAAAATAGAATGAGAATAAATAAATAAACCAAGTCTCATTGAGTTTGATATTAAGTTCCCAAACATGACATGAATAGTAACCCACAAATCTGAGTTTTACAATTCACAAAAATATCACTCAACTCACAATTTGTATCCCAATATTTTCTGCCTCACTCATGTCACTCTATAAAAAATATATAAGAAGAAATTCAAAATTTGTACAATACTACACCTAAAAATGAGCTCCAAAAAATGGAGCTCCTAAACTAAAATGTTTATCTCTCTAATACACTATCCGTCCTATTAGTTTCCCTATGAGAATCCCTTTTATATGAGATGCCTTGCTTTTGTTTTAGAGTCCTAGGATTATTTGTTTTTTTTCATTGACGGTTGATTTAATCCCTGATTTTAGGGAGTGCATTTTTTATTTGGCTGGCAAGGTGACTTTATTTGAAAATGGGTTCTTATTTTAAAGGAGATAATGGCAGTGGTCAAAGGCAGGTGGATGGAAATCAGGTTGGGTGTTAGGGTTAGAATAAATTAGAAAACATGTGGGGTATTGTTTTTTTTATTTTGGCTTTTGTTGTTTGGCTTGGAAATTTGGCAGGTGAAGAAATTGATTTTTGTCCATGGGTTTGATTGTAATGGAGAAATGGGTTTTGGGCACGAGGTGAACTCGGGTTCAGAGTCAGGTATGGCGCATCACCGGTGGGTGTTGTAGCGGGGCTGGCAAGGAACAGGGGGCGTCGGGTTTTGGACATGGTTTTCCCGGCAGGTTGAGAGCGGTAATGTCACCGGAGATGGGTTTGGTTTGGGCTACTTCGGGTTGCCAGCGGGTTGGTGCGTACAAGGGACGTGGGTCACGAGTTTGCTCTCGTTTTTCTCGGTTATGGGTTGACCATGGTGGTGGGTGGATGGTGTTTTGGAGATGTTGGTTGAAATAGGTTTTGGTAGTTTAGGAGAGAGAAAATGGTGTTGGAGGTTTAAAATTGGTGTTTAGGAGAGAGGAGTGAGAAGGGTGTGTTTGTATGTTGGTTTGTTGTTGGGTATGGTGGTAATAAGTTAATGGAGGAGAGAGAGTGAGGTGTTGGGTGGAGGTTAAAGATGATGGGGGTTATTGATGTGTGGTGAGAGTGTAGGGAAAGTAGGTGTGGGTGAGGGGAAAGTGTTTGTGTATATGTTTTGTGTAGGTGAATGGTGTGTAAGTGAGTGTGTTATGTAGTTTAAGTTTGAGTTTATTTAGTGTGTGTTTAATTTGTATCGCATTAAAAAAAATAGACCTAATAAAATAAAAATCAGTAAAATAAAAATAAAAACTAAACAAAACAAAACTAAACTAAAAATAAAAGTAAAACTCTCTTAAAAAAACTGTAAATAAATAAACACAACACCACATACAAACTCTAAAAACTAAACACGACTCAAATAAAAACTAATAAAATAAAACAAAACACAAAAATAATAATAAACTAACTAAAAACTAAAAACAAACAAAAATAAAGGAGAATAAAATAAATAAATAAAATGAATCCTCCAAAAATAAATAAAATCTATTAAAAATAGAACTCAAATAATAAAAAAAATAAAAACTACAAAAGAAGTAAAAATAAAACCTAAAGTCCTAAAAATATAAAATGTAGCAAAACTAAAAATAAACATTACAATTAAAAAATAATAAAAAGAAAAAAGAAAAAGAAATATAAAATAAATTCTAGAAAATTGTAAATAAATCTAAAATAAATCCTAAAAAAATGACTCGGACTAAAAATCTGAAAAAATAAAAAATCATAAACTAAACACATACGGTCTACGGGGTAGGTTTAGGGACTTGTTTAGTCTCGGGTAAGGTTACGAGACAGGGTATTATCTCCATTATCGATGTAATTTGTCTTGAAATAACACTTTTGATACCGCAACTGCAATCAAGCCTGCACATTAAATAATTAGGCGCATAAGAACCAAATTGTCAAGAATTAGCGCTGTGTTTGGGGGTGGTGTGATAAGAAATCAAAAGTGTACCACTTTCGCGGGCACTTGCGATTGCACGACATGTGCAACAAGCCTTTAAACCTATAGACTGCCCTATAGGACGAGTTGTGTCTCGTGAGGGTTTGCAGGGAATATACCCACAAAATTCTTTATTTGCAAAAGGAAGTCAATCTCTTATTAGACATAAAATAATCGCACAATCCATCACATGAGAAATATTTTGAGAAATACCAGCTAGAAGTGTATAAAAATTTAGCTATTTGAATACACAAGGCATATACTTCTTAGAACTCAACGTGTGTGTGTGAATTAGTTAAAACGGGTCAAGTATCACAAGAGTAATTCCTATATTGCCTTCCGAAAATCAACACTTCAACTTTAAAATCTTATTGGGTATATCACTCTCAAACAAACTCTCGAGATTTGGGTAAGTGTATGACTCTTGTGTGCGAGGAGGTGAGTAAATGTAAGCAAGGTCAAACGTCTCACACACATATAAGAAAGAACAAAAATTTAGATAGAAGAATGATCTCATGAAAGAATGTTAATCACTATAGTGAGAAAGTCGAGTTATTCACCACGTTGACTCTCATTTGCCCGAACACCTAGGGGAAATATGGATGTTTATGGGTGAGGGAAAAATGAAATGAGATGGATGGGATGATATGAAGTAGGATGGTGATATGATGGATGGATGGTGTACGTTTGAGAAGAGTTTATTACACTTTGACGAACAAATGTCTTTATTTCTTGACTGCACTTTCTCTTTTTCTTCTTTTCCAAATACTCATCAATGTATTAGATAAATCAACTAAAAATACAAATAACCCCAACATAGGCTTGTATTTAATTTTTGTCCATCTGAATCGACTTTGGGAGAGATATTCACTAAAAATGCAAACAATTTCTATGAAGGATCTTCTCCTTTTACTTTCTCTTTTTCTATATTTTTTTATACTCTCAATCACTAAAGACATTTTACATTTGAAAAAAAACTATTTTTCTCAAAAATGATGGATGATATATGAATGAAGATGATATGTGATGGTGTGGGGAATATGGGAAGGTAATGGATGAAGTGGACAGGTGAAAATCTTGTATTCAGGAAAACTTTCAAGACACACGTTTCTTACAAATAGAAAAAGATATCGTTCTTAGTGATCAAGCCAAAAATTTTATGAAAAATAATGAGATCATACAACGATTTAAAGTGTGGACCCAAAAGAAGTTGAATGAACTTTTGACTTGGAGATTGCGTAAAACACTCTGAAAAGGGTGAAAGGCACGAATATCACAAGCTAAAGTCTTTGCTAGTGGTCCTTAAGGTTCTCTTGATAATTATAGTACTCTTCAACTCTAAACCGTATTGACGTGATAAGTGTGCAAATTTTGTTGAGTCTAGAAAGTTATGCTACAACGTGACTTGTTATATATTACATAAGCTATTTAGAAATTGATAAATCCTCTATCTTGATTCCCAAACTTAAAAAGATGGACGATAGAAAATTCAAGCCAATGTGTGAAATGAAAGAAACTACGCGAAAATTTTAAAAATCAGGTTTGAAAATCAAAATTTTTCAAAGAGGCATAGTTTTAATAAAATTCCCCACCCCCAAACAAAAAGTATCATCGACCTCGATTTTAAGTAAAATGATATTTAAAATTGAGAGCATAAGGTAGGAAAGATATTACCAGAATCAACCACTAATGAAGTGGATATGTGTAGCCAAAAGGGACCTGAATAAATTATAAAAAAATGCGTACAAGTCTATCAAGCATGTAAAGCATAGGGTGATGTGAAACACCACCCCCAAATAGGATGAAACTCATACAGAAACGACGCGCTGCCTCCCGGTAGCGCTAAGTTTAATGTCTTCAACTACCGATCGAAACTCACCCTAAAGATAAGATCTATGAAAGCACGGGGAGGCAGAAAAATGGGTGATGATAATAACCCCCAAACAAGACTAAAGCGTCAGTATTTTTCGATAAACGCTAAAATGGTCAGTGCACCTCTATGGCAAAGTGCTTCACGTGATGCAAAGCATCGGTGGACCATGGATGGGTGGGGACTAGGGTAAGGGTGAGGGTGAATAGGCACCGGTCATGGGCCTTATTAATCCGAAAGGTGAGGGCAACAAGGGCCCTATAATCATGGTGATCGTGTTGGTGAGGGAGGCTAAATGGTGGGACAAGTGAAATGGGGTGGGCCTCATAAAAATCACACGACCATTCTATAAATGGGCGATGATAATGGTCACGCCGTGACACACCAGGGAGCTGACACTAGAAAAAATCAACACCCTAAGAGAGTGGCGGGCATAGAGTAACAAGCTCGATGTCACGGTGGAGATTAGAACCAGATATACTCTCATAAAAGGTGGAGGATGGTTTTAGGTTAGGATCTAAAAATGTAGATGGAAAAATGAAATGTGTAAAATCAAGATCCAAACCAGGTGGTGTAACACCCCGCCTAATTAAATATCAGGTCGCCAGTCCCACACCAAATTAAAACAGAATATACAGTTGGCTCATTCTTAGGATCACTGTCGAAAACATTTACAACTCACCCAATACCCAATTAAGCTGGTGTTAAAAACTTTCCAAATTTTAATTCAAAAAAATCCATTTCCAGTTTAATAATAACACAACACATTTTATTCTACAACACTGATAACCAAATAGATAACACAGAAGAATTTAAATGCAATTGGAATAACCATTCCTAAATAATATTAATCCATTACAGTAATACCAACAATATTAAATGTATTAAAAAGACCCGAATACAATAGTATTTGATCTCGATAGAAAAGAGATAACGGAATCCTTTGGGCGACATGCCCTAAATAGAAGATCACTGTGAATCAAACGAAGATAAGCGTCTAAGCAACAATCCATAGCTCCATAGCTCGTCAAGATCAACTAAGGTCGGTGTCCCTGCTGCTGGACACCTGATATAGAAGATGCAATAAAAAAGAAAAAATGCAAGGAAACGGGTCAGAGCCCGATTGTGAAAATGATTTGTAAAACAACAAGTATTTAACAAGTGTAATAAAGCATTTATTATGTACATGTTAGATCTAACTCTCACTTGATGTTCTCACCTCTCAACTAGAGTGCACACTTAACGTTTCCTATTAACCTCCTAGTTAATGGTTCCTCTTTTCTAGTCTCCATATAATTCCATTCCCATATCATAATCCCCGTATGTCCCATACCATTCATCACATTATTATTCATTTACATTTCTCATTTATATGAATCGTTTCTCATGAATCATTTCTCAATAATATGAATTAAGCTTTTCAATTCTATAAGAATAAACATTCATTAACTTAATTCCATTATCTTTCTCTATTCACCGTTATCTACAATTATCACTGTAGATAGATTTAACCACAATATATATCCATTCAATCATTTAATTCATTATATATATATATTCATATATAATACGGCACCCAGAGTCACAGCTGTGGTGCAATGCATTACTTTGCTATCTAGTCCCATCATCGCAGGTCGCCGAATAGGGGACTAAAGGTTCGGTAAAGATTCCTCGGACCATAATCAACAACATACAAGTTGGAGGCGAACATACTTCTCGTATCCATGGGTCACGCACGTACCTACGTACCCACAGTCAGCGGACTTATCAACTCCCCGATAAGTATTTAATAGACCTATGTTCTTGAGCGACAAGTCAAAGATCCCATGGATTCATCAGGATATGACTGTCCTCACGCGCAAACCTCCCGTCGATAGCAAGTAAGATATGTATGTCATACATATAATCATAAATCAATCAAATAGTCATTATCATACCTATAATATACTAACAATAAGGTATTCACATTAACCTTAGATTATTCCCTTACATAGCATTATATCTCTTTAAATTCCACGTATTAAAATATCATATCTTTACTTCATAATTTTATTATCCTCGCATCCTATAACATCTGTCCACTCCCAACGTCGTTAAGGTTCATGCGCGGAGCGTCTTGCAAGGAGAAATCCAAACAAGGAACCCCTCCAATACACTACTACTTAACGTCGATCGAGGAGGTAAGTTAACTTCAAATACGCGACCGGGATAACCTCATACCCTCTTTCAACCAAATGTGTTCTAAACTCCCATCTCTATCCAGGAGCCACACCACTACACTCTTGTACTACACTCAGTCCTTGCGAAATCAATAATGAGCTTAAACTCAATCCTTGATGTTCAAATTGTAACCCTAAGGCTACCCTCACTCAATACACAAGGTTCAAATAGGTTTTTCCTCAACGTATATTCAGTAAGAAGTCACTAATATCCTACTGGTCCATAACATCATTTCTCCCGAATTACAACGAGTTTATCTCTCCTTTTAATTATGGTTAAAATCGATAGTTTCAAATCTCTTATAAACACCTCTTCTTTCACTTAGGATTAAACCCTCTTGTAAACTTAGGGATACCCAGGTGTTATATTACATCACCCCTAATGGTCCTATCTTTAACCCTTTGCATCCCAATTAGAATCCAACAAATGAATCTAGCAACCAAAATTCCTTTAAATTAATTATCATTATTTTAATCACTTGAATCCCAATCAAATTAATTCAAATCTTATCAAGGGTTTACTGATATTTTCTAAGTCCTATAATTTCCAAATAATAATCACCAAAGATCCACAAAAGGTTTGGGATAAGAATCAATATTTAAAAGAAACAACTTTAGGAATTCTGGGGAGGTCGATCGATCGATCACTCAAGTCCCAGCCTGGTTTTTCTGCATTTCTGCAACTACGGGTTTCACCATTTTTATTCATTCTAACCTTCATATTAACATCCCAAATGACATATAATCTCTACTACATGATATATCAACATATATGAATGATTTCTAATGTTCTAAACATCCTATAATCATCAAGAGATTGGATTAAAAAGCATGTTTATCTCCTCTTTTCCAGAAAATTATCAACCTATTTACTTTAAGAACACATCAATGGTTTTCAGAGTTTCCTCCATAGATATATGATTATTTCGTGGATTGTTATCATCCTACAACATGAGTGTACTTCCTATATCATTTCAGTTTCTAGAAATCCATATAACAACTCCGTTATGTCTTCCAAACATGAAAAATCATCTATTTTCATAATTATTCTAACATGGACAATATACGAACTTAAGTTGAAAATATCAAACACTTGCCTCTACTGAAGGTCTGATCCTTTGGTGTAGTATATCTCAGGTGGTTATCCCTTTTCCGGTGAGCTTCCGGTGGTGGTTGGTGGTGGTGATCCTTAGTTCTTAGTTCTTCTCCTTCGCAAGTAGGCTTTTCCCCTTCCAAAGCAACCTTTCACTCTCTCTAGGAAGATGACTTCTCCATTTTGTGTAGAGGAGATGAATAACCCAGGTACACTTAATCTACCAATACTTATAATAGGACAAAATCCGAAATCACTATTCACCCCCTAGAAAAATGACCAAAATGCCCTTTTGGGTTGCCTATTCATTTCTAAATAACCCGAGACTCAAAATTAACATCCAAATATACTTTTCAGACTATTTTGAACCTTCCGGACGCAACGACGCAGTCAAAATGATTATAAGATCAATAGAAAATATATTTACTTTTAAATCTCATAATTTAGTCCCGACACGTCCCATACCGCGTCTGACTAAAAATTCAAATTACCGAATTTATATCACACCGTCATATCAAATGACATCACATTCATATATTACCTAAATATCTTTAAGTAATATACAGAATCATACATTTTTATATCCCAAATGAATTAATTAATAATAAAAATCCAATTAATCCATTAATTTAAAATATAACCCATTTTAAAAGTCATAAAAATTACGTGGTATTACATACTTCCCCCCTTATAACAGAATTTCATCCCAAAATTTAGGAATATAAGTCATAACGGTCAGGTCAACTCCGAGTACAAATCTCACATCGTAAGAAATCCAAGACGTACCGCCCATACAGTACATTATCAAAAATCCCTATTGATGATATACGCCCCACCTCACCATATAGTTCCAACTGAATCGAATATAAATTTTTCCCAATCTTCCCTATACCATACATGTAACCAAGTTCGGACAAAATGATCCTTATAATTTCACAATTTTGAAAACTACTACAATTCAACCATCCAGGGCGCCCATACACCCTATCGTACAACTTTCATAATTATAGCAAAGGTTATAAACTCATATCCTAAAGACCTATCTTATTTCGACTCCCAACGGTTATTAGTTTCATGCGTGGGGTGTCTCGCAAGCGAAATCCAAACAAGGAACCCCCCCGATACACTACTACCTAAAGTAGTCGGTCATTGAAACTCCTCAGGTCTTTAGTCAATAGTTTATAACCTCTCTACAAGTTTTATTGATTTCGAATAAAGTCTACTCATCTACTCTCTTATAAAAGACAAGATTCTAGCTATAGTAGTACACACGCTCTCAAATACCACAGGTCAATCCACGCCGATAGTCACATCATGTTCAGACATTCCCAAAGTAAGTAATTCCGTGATAAAAATCAAACCCACGTAATGACATGAAAATATAGGTATCCTACACCCCTCGGTGAGTCTACGTAAATAACAGTGCTATAGGCTAAGTTTAGCAACCCATTTTCCCACACAATATTAATTTTTACAAAAATCATTATGCGCCTCATAATTCCTTAGATAGAAAACATACCCTCGGTCGCGGGTGGTGGTTGTTGACTCCCAATATTATAACTTTGCTCCGATAAGTCAAGAAAAATTTTACCTCAATTTTCAGTTCTAGTTAACCACACTCCACTATATGCCCAAGCCTTTGAATATTTTGCCTTCGTTAGGTAACACACACAATTCCCGCATTTTGAGAACTTCTACTGATGACTCTCCTCAATTTTCCATAAGAGGGGTGACCTCGACTACGGTCATCATACTCGAACATACTTCATAACCTCCTAGGTACGATCTCCGTTATTTGTCCAATGGCCCTCATCTTCCATACTTCATTGTTCGATCACGCCCGAATGCAAATAAGATTCACTAATATATAGGGAATCTTACCAAAGAAATCAACAATCCTAAACATACGGCTCTACATCAAAGAACGCTAAGCTGAAAACACAGTAAGCCGTACAAACCCTAAAGGACACTAGAACCTGAAGCTCTAATACCATTTGTAACACCCCGCCCGCCTGGGGAGAGCGAACGGAGCGCTAATGCGATAAAATAAATCCAAATCCACAAGTGATAAGGGATAGAGCGTATAAGCCCCACAACAACAAAAGAGAAACTACAAATATCAGTCTCTTCAAATTAAATACCAAATCTCTCGAATTACATACAACAACTAACTCGAAAATAAAATACAAATATCCAAAGTTCTATACATCAAAATAATACAAATCTTTCCCAAATAATCCTCGCTAAAATCAATCTCCATAACGCCCCAAAATTCGCGCTAACCTTCCACTAAAAGAAAATATGGGGAAGTACACAATACGACAGGAAAGATGCTCAACAAATATATTAGTGGTGAATAAAATGTAACAACACGAGTATGAATAGTCAAATCAAATGCAAATCCCAATAGCATTTTATCAATATAATTTCTCAACAACACATCAATGGGTCACCAGGCCTCACCCCATTCGCATATGCTTTATCAAGCCATAGCCGGGAATAGGTATTTTGGCGGGAACTCAACATACATGCTATATTAAAATCTCATGACAACGTGCTCATCAACAATATAATGATACCACATGAATCAAAATAATTTCAACAATTATTTTCCAGATTTCAATGAATTTATCAATTCAAATATGAGTTCAATTAAACAAGAATTCAAAGAGAATGACACTCGCGAGATTTAAGGAGCATATTGTGTAAAACCCCATACCTCAAACCATGATGAGAAACCAATGATGACATCCTCAAGATCAACTCAAAAGATCTACAAAAGCTCCTCCAAGAACCTCCAACAAAATAGCCCCAAGAACACCTCTAATCTAAGGTTTGAACTCACAAATCTCAAGGGTCAATGTGTATATAAAAAGAAGAGGAATATAAAATATATTTTCTGCCAAAATTTGTTCCAAAAGTAGGTTAAAAGAGTTGCCCACGACTTCCTTTTATAATGCAAAGAAATGAAGAGTTGAAATCCAAAAGACTCCTTTAAATAAGTCAAAGAAATGAAGAGTTGGAAGTCAAAACAACTCTTGAAAATTACTTAATGTTCACGAAATCTGGGGAGGTCGATCGATGTACTCCCAGGCTTCGATCGATCGATCGTGCCCAAAAATTGACAGTTCGCCGACTTAGAATTCCAAGAGTTAAAAACATTTAAAAATCATTTTAAAATCTGTTTTAACTCCGTTTTCGAAACCGTTTGAAATTCTCGCCTTTAAAAATAATAACCAACATATTTGAGTAATAAAAATAATTTTATCAAAAACTTTATTTTCCTCCATTTTCTAGAAATTAATTAAAATAGCCCAAAATTACGCGGGTTGTTACACTTCCCCACTAACAACGGAAATTCACCCTCGAAATTCGCCGAATGCCTAACTCTAAATAAATCAGGCCAACAATCTCCAAAACATGGTGGCCAGATTAAAACAGAATATACAGTTGGCTCATTCTTAGCATCACTGTCGAAAACATTTACAACTCACCCAATACCCAATCAAGCTGGTGTTAAAAACTTTCCAAATTTTAATTCAACAAAATCCATTTCCAGTTTAAGAATAACACAACACATTTTATTCTACAACACTGATTACCAAATATATAACACAGAAGAATATAAATTCAATTGAAATAAACATTCCTAAATAATATTAATCCATTACAGTAATCCCAACAATATTAAATGTATTAAAAAGACCCGAATACAATAGTATTTGACCTCGATAGAAAGATAACGAAATCCTTTTGGAGACATGCACTAACTAGAAGATCACTGTGAATCAAAAGAAGATAAGCGTCTAAGCAACACTCCATAGCTCCATAGCTTGTCAAGATCAACTAAGGTTGGCGTCCCTGCTGCTGGACACCTGATATAGCAGATTCAATAGAGAAGAAAATATGCAAGGAAACGGGTCAGAGACGATTGTGAAAATGATTTGTAAAACAACAAGTATTTAACAAGTTCAATAAAACATTTATTATGTATATGTTAGATCCAACTCTCACTTGCTGTTCTCACCTCTCAACTAGAGTGCACACTCAACGTTTCCTATTAACCTCCTAGTTAATGGTTCCTCTTTTCTAGTCTCCATATAATTCCATTCCCATATCATAATCCCCGTATGTCCCATACCATACGCCACATTATTATTCATTTACATTTCTCATTTATATGAATCGTTTCTCATGAATCATTTCTCAATAATATGAATTAAGCTTTTCAATTTTATAAGAAGAAACATTCATTAACTTAATTCCATTATATTTCTCTATTCACTGTTATCTACAATTATCACCGTATATAGATTTAACCACAATATATATCCATTCAATCATTTAATTCATTATATATATATATATATATATATATATATATATATATATATATATTCATATATAATACGGCACCCCGAGTCACAGCTGCGGTGCAATGCATTACTCTGCTATCAAGTCCCATCATCACAGGTCGTAGAATAGGGGAGTAAAGGTTCGGTAAAGATTCCTCGAACCATAATCAACAACATACAAGTTGGAGGCGAACATAGTTCTCGTATCCATGGGTCACGCACATACCTACGTACCTATAGTCAGCGGACTTATCAACTCCCCGATAAGTCTTTCATAGACCTATGTTCTTGAGCGACAAGTCAAAGATCCCATGGATTCATCAGGATATGACTTCCCTCATGCGCAAACCTCCCGTCGATAGCAAGTAAGCTAGGTATGTCATACACATAATCATAAATAAATCAAATAGGCATTATCATACCTATAATATACTAACAACAAGGTATTCACATTAACCTTAGATTATTCCCTTACATAACATTATATCTCTTTAAATTCCACGTATTAAAATATCATATCTTTACTTCATAATTTAATTATCCTCGCATCCTATAACATCTCTCCACTCCCGACGTCATTAAGATTCATGCGCAGAGCGTCTCGCAAAGAGAAATCCAAATAGGGAACCCCTCCAATACACTACTACTTAACTTTGTCGATCGAGGAGGTAAGTCAACTTCAAATACGCGACTGAGATAACCTCATACCCTCTTTCAACCAAATGTGTTCTAAACTCCCATCTCTATCCAGGAGCCATACCACTACGCTCTTGTACTACACTCAGTCCTTGCGAAATCAATAATGAGCTTAAACTCAGTCCTTGATGTTCAAATTGTAACCCTAAGGCTACCCTCACTCAATACACAAGGTTCAAATAGCTTTTTCCTCAACGTATATTCAGTAAGAAGTCACTAATATCCTACTGGTCCATACAATCATTTCTCCCGAATTACTACTAGTTTAACTCTCCTTCTAATTAAAGTTAAAACCGATAGTTTCAAATCTCTTATAAACACCTCTTCTTTCACTTAGGATTAAACCCTCTTGTAAACTTAGGGATACCCAGGTGTTATATTACATCACCCCTAATGGTCCTATCTTTAACCCTTATGCATCCCAATTAGAATCCAACAAATGAATCTAGCAACCGAAATTCCTTTACAATAATTATCATTATTTTAATCACTTGAATCCCAATCAAATTAATTCAAATCTTATCAAGGGTTTACTGATATTTTCTAAGTCCCATAATATCCAAATAATAATCACCAAAGATCCACGAAAGGTTTGGGATATGAATCATCATTTAAAAGAAACAACTTTGGGAATTCTGGGGAGGCCGATCCATCGAAGGCATAGGGTCGATCGATCGATCACTTAAGTCCCAGCCTGGTTTTTCTGTATTTCTGCAACTACGAGTTTCACCATTTTTATTCATTCTAACCTTCATATTAACATCTCAAATGACATATAATCTCTACTACATGATATATCAACATATATGAATGATTTCTAATGTTCTAAACATCTATAATCATCAAGAGATTGGATTAAAAAGCATGTTCATCTCCTCTTTTCCAGAAAATTATCAACCTATTTACTTGAAGAACACATTAATGGTTTTTCAGAGTTTCCTCCATAGATATATGATTATTTCGTGGATTATTATCATCCTACAACATGAGTTTACTTCCTATATCATTTCAGTTTCTAGAAATCCATATAACAACTCCATTATGTCTTCCAAACATGAAAAATCATCTCTTTTCAAAATTATTCTAGCATGGACAATATACGAACTTAAGTTGTAAATATCAAACACTTGCCTCTACTGAAGGTCTGATCCTTTGGTGTAGTATATCTCAGGTGGTTCTCCCTTTTTCGGTGAGCTTCCGGTGGTGGTGATCCTTGGTTCTTAGTTCTTCTCCTTCCCAAGTAGGCTTTCCCCTTCCAAAGCAACCTTTCACTCTCTCTAGGAAGATGACTTCTCTATTTTTTGTAGAGGAGATGAATAACTCACGTACACTTAATCTACCAATACTTATAATAGGACAAAATCCGAAATCACTATTCATCCCCCTTAGAAAAATGACCAAAATGCCCTTTTCGGTTGTCTATTCATTTCGAAATGACCCGAGACTCAAAATTAACATCCAAATAGACTTTTCTGACTATTTTCAACCTTCCGGACGTAACGACGCAGTAAAAATGACTATAAGATCGATAGAAAATAAATTTACTTTTAAATCTCATAATTTAGTCCCGAAAAGTCCCACACCACGTTTGACTAAAAATTCAAATTACTGAATTTTTATCATACCGTCATATCAAATGACATCACATTCATATATTACCTGAATATCTTTAAGTAATATATAGAATCATACATTTTTATATCCACAATCCGGATAAAACCCAAATGAATTAATTAATAATAAAAATACAATTAATCCATTAATTTAAAATATAACCCATTTTAAAAGTCATAAAAATTACGGGGAATTACAGGTGGTGGGGTATAAGGGGTAATGGTTGGGTCGGGTGGGATAAATGGTGGATCGGGTGGGATAATTGGCGGAGGAAGATGATCCAACTCAAGTGTAGGGGACACACACTCTGGGGAGGAGTAAAGGAATACTCACAAAGGGGAGTGGTGTCTAAAGATGGAGTGGTCAACTTCTTCGCTACTGTGTCACCATCCGTAATGGTGAAAGGGTCTATCGAGGGATTAAGATCCGAGATATATGAATCAACATCAATATCATACTCAAAGTGAGCCAAACATTACTGGAGAGGATCCATATCAAGGGAGGTGGGAATTATCTTCGATTCAATCTTGGTGCAGTGGGGGTACTCGTCGCCAAAGCTAACCTAAAATATATGGGCATGTCAGAGACATGAAATTGGGGCATAAGGTAAAAGCTCGTGCATATTTTTGGATATAAAGGGTGGGGGAACCTCAAATATGGGTTCTTTTGGATATGGTAGGGAAGGGAGAACCTTTGTGTTAGGTTCTTTTGGAGTTTTAGGGTATGGAACAGTCTGACTAAAGATGGGTATGTCAACACAATTGTCAACTTGGGGCTCGGATCATGTAATGGTCTCCACTTATAGATTCTCGGGGTGGTAGGGATGGTCACACTCATAATCGATGGCACAAGACGACGCATCATCACTCCACGTGGGCGCAACAACGGGTTGAATTGAGGTAAAATCTGACTCGTTCGCACGCTCAAATTCATTTAATTTTTGTTTAAACCGCAGGAGGGCTGCATTTTGAATTTGAGTGGATTGCTATTGCTCGAGTACGAACTTTTGCAAGAGTGCCTCGAGAGAGGAGGTGGATGTCGGTTGGATAATGGTCGATGGGTGAGGTGGACACAACTCACTACTATTATAACTGTACGTAGAATACTCATATGAAGTGTGTGGAACGGGGTCAAGTGTGTCATACACGGAAGGAGCGCCTTTGTGATGGACAAATGGGTGATAATCGTTGGGTGCGTAGTGAGGGAACTAATTTGGATGGGGTTCACATGAATGCCATGATGACTGTTGGAACGTGTGAGGATCCGCAACCAGGGGTTGGAAGTCGTATTGTGTGGGAGGGTGATCAATCCGCCACGAATAGCTTGGTTGCTCACACCACTCGCGATTGGATATATCATGGCAATAGGTCGAGGTGGGTCTTAAAAAGTGTCATATGGATACACATGTTCCATGGTGGGTTCGGATGGATAAGGAAGATATGGACACTCATGGGATAAGGGACCGGCGTAAAAATAATGTGTGCACAACAAGCATGTGACGCGTTGATACTTGTCATCGGAGGCGATGAAATATAAAATGCGTGCGTGGATGACGCATGAGTATCAAAGGGGTGTGGTTGAGAGTTAAAGCCACAAAGTAAGGTATGGAGGTTCGACACGGGCTCAACCTCAAACATGCTTTGAGAGAATGAGAAATGGCCAAAGTAATCCCGTAAAGGACGCTCTTTGGCCATAACGAGAAAAATATATTTTTTTGATTTTTGATTAAAAAGGAAAGAAAATATTTTTGGATTTTGTAAAAATAAAGGAAGAAAATATTTTTGGATTTATGTGGAGAAAAAAATATGAAAGATATTTTTGAATTTTTTTGAAAAGGGGATAAAAGTGGACTCGGTATGAAACATACTAGGATGGAGCATACAAAACCGAATACCAAGGGATTGGAATTAGACACGTACAACCAAAGAAAAAAAATCCTTACTAGCACGTAACTAGTTTTTATCTTCAATTAGGTGAATGGGTAGCCAAATTTTAATTACTCCGCAGGCGATAAAAAGCACAGAATCTTATGCGTCGCTTATGGAAAATTGTGCTCCTACTTGTCTTCCTAGTTGATTGATTTTAATTAAGTGATGGCACGGGTTAACAAGCAAGTGGAGTTAAGTGATTGAGTTGGGTGATGAAATACCTTCTCGTCAATGACCGGGTTTAGGTATTAAGTTCATTAATTCATCATACCATCCAAAATAAATGCAATGCGATAATAAAAATCACATAGGAGCAATTAAGAACACAAGAATGGACTCACTTGTAGGAAATTCGCAAGTGATAAAGAAATGTACATCCCACGGCTTTTACACACGTGGGGTGAAGACCGAGTTGAGTCGATCGGGGGGAAGTTCGCCAAACTTCAGTCGTCCCCGGGAGTCCTACCGACCCAAAGTAGAGATGCGTCATAAATCCTCGCCTTGGACGCCCTCTCTCTACATTGTCCGGTTTCCCTTTTGCTCTTATTATTATTATTATTATTATTATTATTATTATTATTATTATTATTATTATTATTATTATTATTATTATTATTATTATTATTATTATTATTGTTATTATTATTATTATTATTATTATTATTATTGTTATTATTATTATTATTATTATTATTATTATTATTATTATTATTATTATTATTATTATTATTATTATTATTATTATTATTACTACTACTACAAATGATTGGTGTCCAAAGCACCACCAATAAATGTATAAGGCCTCAATATACTAATACAAAAAATCTATCCAAAAATAAAAATATATATATATACAAATAAACAAATATACAAGTCTTTAAAACGCTCCTCAACTCGAAACGTCGGCAATGGCACTTCGTGAAAAGTCAATCGCCAAAGTTTGGGGTCAAGACTATTAATATGTCGTTGTAGTGCAAAGAGTGCTAATCAAAAATCCCTTTTGGTACCTACAAACACAGTAAAAATGTATATTGGCAAGTAAGGGGTCAATCCACGCTCTCTAATGTGGATAAGAGCAAAATGAAAAATAAGAATGATTTTGAAAACAATTATGAAGGGATACTTATACTACTAATTATGAAATAAAAATTTAAACTACACTAACAAATAAATAAAATGATAAAGTCAGCTAAATATGAGGATAAGTTAACTATGAGATAATTCAAGGGATAAAAATTCACCACTTAACCTATTTATTTTTATTAATTAGTTTGTCTATTTGAAATACCCCAAAGCATATATAAATTCACCAATCTACTCTCGTTGCAAATATAAATTTACATATCATCCTTTTAGAAGATTAATATTTAAATCTCACATACCCACAAAAATTAGATTTAAACATTTTCTAATAAATCACCCGCTAGGAAAAATTCACTAAAAGTATTTTAAATCATAAAAAAATAAGTTTTAGAGTAAAAAAATTCAAACTATAATACCCTTCAAAAATTCCATATCTCTAGTTTAATTAATGAATAAATATTATAATATGAATTTGCGATTTTCTCTCAAAAATAATTCACCCTCTCTCGAGGCGTATTTATCAATTGTAAAATTTTAATATTAACATCCAAAGGGGCATAATAAATAAATAAACCAAAAATAAAAATAACTAAGTTAAGGGTTCCATCTCATCCCCTGAATGGGGTATTTAGCCTCTCATGTTGGTATTATTACATATAAAATGTAATAATGACACAATAAGAGGCATAATAAATAAAATAGAATGAGAATAAATAAATAACCCAAGTCTCCTTGAGTTTGATATTAAGTTCCCAAACTTGACATGAGTAGTAACCCACAAATATGAATTTTACAATACACAAAAATATCACTCAACTCACAATTTATATCCCAATATTTTCTACCTCACTCAAGTCACTCTAAAAAAATATAAAGAAGAAATACAAAATTTGTACAATAGTACACCTAAAAATGAGCTCCAAAAAATGGAGATCCTAAACTAAAATGTTTCTCTCTTTACTACATTGTCCGTCCTCTTAGTTTCCCTATGAGAGTCCCTTTTATATGAGATGCCTTGCTTTTGTTTTAGAGTCCCACGATTATTTGTTTTTTTCATTTCCGGTGGCTTTAATCCCTTATTTTCTGGGAGTGCGTTTTTTATTTGGCTGGCAAGGCGACTTTATTTGAAAATGGGTTCTTATTTTAAAGGAGATAATGGCAGTGGTCAAAGGCAGGTGGATGGAAATCAGGTTGGGTGTTGGGGTTAGAATAAATTAGAAAACATGTAAGGTATTGTTTTGTTTTATTTTGGCTTTTGTTGTTTGGCTTGGAAATTTGGCAGGTGAAGAAATCGATTTGTGTCAATGGTTTTGGTTGTAATGGAGAAATGGGTTTTGGGTACGAGGTGAACTCGGGTTTGGAGTCAGGTATGGCGCTTCACCTGTGGGTGTTGTAGCGGGGCTGGCCAGGTATAGGGGGTGTCGGGTTTTGGACACGGTTTCGCCGAGGGGTTGATAGGGTTGATGTCGCCGGAGATGGGTTTGGTTTGGGCGAGTTCGGGTTGCCAGCGGGTTGGTGCATACAAGGGACGTGGGTCACGAGTTTGCTCTCAATTTTCCCTATTATGGGTCGGCCATGGTGGTGGGTGGATGGTGTTTTGAATATGTTGGTTGAAATGGGTTTTGGTAGTTTAGGAGAGAGAAAATGGTGTTGGAGGTTTAAAAATGGTGTTTAGGAGAGAGGAGTGAGAAGGGTGTGTTTGGATGTTGGTTTGTTATTGGGTATGGTGGTAAGAAGTTAATGAAGGAGAGAGAGTGAGGTGTTGGGTGGAGACTGAAGATGATGGGGGTTATTGGTGTGTGGTGAGAGTGTAGGGAAAGTAGGTGGGGGTGAGGGGAAAGTGCTTGTGTGTATGTTTGGTGTAGGTGAGTGGTGTGTAAGTGAGTGTGTTGTGTAGATTAAGTTTGGGTTTATTTAGTCTGTGTTTAATTTGTGCCCCATTAAAAAAAATACAGACCTAATAAAATAAAAATAAGTAAAATAAAAATAAAGCTAAACTAAACTAAAAATAAAAATAAATCTCTCTTTAAAAAACTATAAATAAATAAGTACGATACACCATACAAACTCTAAAAACTAAACACGACTCAAATAAAAACTAAAAAAATGAAACAAAACACAAAAATAACAATAAACTAACTAAAAATTAAAAACAAACAAAAATAAAGGAGAGCAAATACTCGACGCACTAAAATAAAATAAATAAATAAAATGAATCCTCTAAAAATAAATAAAATCTATTAAAAATAAAACTTAAATAATAATAAAAAATAAAAACTACAAAAGAAGTAAAAATAACACCTAAATTCTTAAAAACATAAAATCTAGCAAAACTAAAAATAAAGATTACAATTAAAAAGTAATAAAAAGAAAAAAGAAAAATAAATATAAAATACATTCTAGATAATTCTAAATAAATCTAAAATAAATCCTAAAAATAAAAATGACTCAAACTAAAAATCTAGAAAAATTAAAAAGGCATAAACTAAACACACACGAGCTTCGGGGTAGGTTTAGCGACTGGTTTAGGCTCAGATAAGGTTACAGGATAGGGTATTAGCTCCCTTCTTGATGCAATTTGCCTTGAAATAACACTTTTGACACCGCAACTGCAATCAAGCCTGCACATTAAATAATTACGCGCATAAGACCCAAATTGTCGAGAATTACCAAGTAAAATACGTCTATTCGGGGTATACAATGTACACTTTTGGGTGCTTATCAGGCTTCTTCCATTCTAAAATGTCTAAAATTTTGGCCAGATCGACTTGGATTCCATTTACAAAAATCACATGTCCTAAGAATTTACTTCCTTCATTGAGAAGTCACTTTTACTTTTCTTGGCATACAATCTATGGTTTCTCAAATTACCTTATATCTTTTCTAAGTGTTGATAATGTTCTACATGACTTTGAAAATAAACAAGGATATCGTCAATGAATACGGTAATAAATTGGTCAAGAAAAGGTCTAAAAATTCGATTCATAATATCCATACAAGGTGAAGGAGCATTGGTTAACACAAAAGACATTACGGTAAATTCAAAATGTCCGTAATGGGTTTGTAAAAAGGTTTTTGAAATGTATTCTTCTCTTACTCGTAATTGATGCTAATCTTATTGTAAATCAATTTTGGAAAAGATTTTTTCTCCTATAATTTGATCGAATAATTATCCAATTCTGGGTAAAGGTTATCTTACGGTAGTCTATGCACAATCTAAAGCTTCCATCATTATTCTTTAAAAATAGCATAGGTGCTCCCCAAGGAGATTAACTAAGACGGATAAAACATTTTTCATGGATATCATCTAGTTGGGTACGAAGTTCATGGAGTTCTAAAGGAGCCATTCGATACGACTGTATAAAAATAGAAGATGTGTTTTGATAGAGATTAATAGTAAATTCTATTTCCCGGGAAAGGGGGTAAATCTAGCAATTCTTTTGCGAAAACATCCTCCAATTATTATTAAATTCTAAAAATTAAGGAAGAAGAGGAATTTTGAATTTCGAATGTTGATTGTTCAGAATGACCAGTTCCTTGAAACATAAAGGTACAATTTTCTTGGCCTTAGAAATATAATTTCTTTTCCTGAAAATCGATGTAAGCATGATGTTTTGATAATACATCTATTTCGATAATAACACCAAATCCAAAAGTATCAAATTTATAAAGAGCGTACCTAAACCGAACTTAATTTTTCAATTTTTTGTACCCTTGGGTAGGTGTATTAATTTCACCCCCAGGTACTTATATTTCGAATGGAGTAGTTAAAGATGTAGGTAAAATTGCTAAAACTTTAGCTAATTTGAGGCTTATAAATGAATCTAAGGAACTAGAGTCAAATAAAATATTAGTAGGAAAATTATGAAAGAGTATTGTACCTTCTTCTATCATGCCATGTGAATTCCTTATAGGCAGTATGACATAATCCTTTGCATGATGAGGGACTGGTTCAGGTTTCTTGATAGGATCAGGCCTACACTGTCTTTAAAAAGGTTTCTTAAATTCTCAAAGGATTTCCTGATTGGCGATGGATTGTAAAAGGGTTCAATTTAGCGCATTGGGGGGAAATATGTCCTACTTCCTGAAATTTGTGATAGAGAATCAAAGGATAGGTGGTTTTATGGTGAATTTGGGAATAAACTTACCCACTTAAATTGGGATAAAGATGGGGTCGAGGTCGAGTTCTAACAAAATGATTGTTCCTAGTAATAGGGTGAGTGGAACGTACATAACCTAGGGAATTTTGTTTAATAATTGACGCGACTTCGATGAATTGGAAAAAATCTCGAATTTGGATAGGGGTAACTAAAGTTTTAATTGATAGGTGCAATCAACTCTCACACTTCCTACATTTCTTTATCTCAGTATCCACACACTCGGCTGCATAGTGGGACAATTCGGTAAACTTGTCTTCATACTACGACTCAAATAAACTTGTTTGTTGTAACCGTAAGGAATCTATGGTCAATTGGTCTCTTTTGATCTCTGGAAAGTACTTTTTGAAGAAGATTTCATCAAATTGTTCCCATGTTAAAGCAAATATATTATGGCTCTAGGCTGCGGCTGGCCATCGGAAATTGACTTCACCTTCAAACATATAGGATGACAAGGTTACTCGAAGATCATAAATGATTCCTACGCCATTAAATATTTTTGTAATCTGATGCATCCACTTTTCAGATTCACTAGTGCCTATCTTTCATAGAACTGGAAGGGGTCATTGTCATAAAAATTCCTTGAGAGCTTCATTCAACGAGTCTCAATTGAAATTTCTTCTGGAACCGAGTGTGGAAGCTATTGCTGTTGAGCTGGAGATTGTAATACCCCATATTTCTAGCATATTTAGAATTTAATTAATTGACTGATTAAATAAAAAAAACGTTTTAATTTAAATTACGTGAGTAGAGTAATTTAATGTAATTTAATAATAATTCTAGTTATTAAATATTAATCGAGAGATAGATACTAATTAATACTCGTGATATGATATTTACTAAGTGTGAATAGTACATAATTGATAATTAGGATTATGAATCATAGCGAGTGATGTGGGCGTATTATATGTTATCTCACCGAGAGTCGTGTGTTAGACAATGTTGAGGTGAGAAATGATAAATATATTTTGGGTGACTCGAATGTTAATTTAGAGGTCAAAGATGAATCCAGAAGGGGCGAATTAGTCAAAATAGTATACCCACGGATGTTAATTCAGTCACGGGTCAACTTTGGACCAAATTGGCACCTTACGAGGGTAATTTGGTCATATAAAAAATAGAGGTTAAAGGAACTACGAAAATTCGAGTCCTATATATGATAATTAGAATTTGGGATTAGGGTTCATAACTCAAAAATCTTAGAGAGGCCATTAGAGAGAAGAGAAGAACCTTTCCCAAAAGCTTACGGAGGATTCTTGCACCGTAAGCATCTAAGGAGTTAGGATTTGAAGAGAAGCACATCAAATCATCATCTTCATCATGAAATCAGATCACCTCTGTATAAGGCAAGTGATTTATTGCAATTAAATTCAAAGTTATAATACCCATGTGTAGGGTTACATGATTTATGAAAATTATGTTTAATCTCTTGTAGAAAAAGATTAATTTTCACGCATGTTTGGTGAGGATGGCATGTAGTTGATATTAACAACTGTAGTGGAATATAAATCAGTGTTTTCATGATCATTTTTACGAAATCTAATCTGGATTAATGAGGATAATTTATGAAGAACGTGCATATCTATTTTTTTTGTATGATTTTTAGATTTGGGTGGTTCTTGAATGCATTTCGTAAGGATTTCATGATGTGTTTACGTTGGAAATAGTTTCTATACATGTACTGGAGGTTTGGTTATGTTGGTAGATATTTTCATAAGGTTAAATGAGGTTTTGAAAGATCGAATTGGTGAAAACCGTAACTGGACATGACTGGTATCTGGTCGATCGATCGATCGACCTATGAATGTCGATCGATCGACCAAAACCTTCTATCGATGGACAAAAGCTGAATGGGGGCTCTTTTGTGCGTTGATGATTATTTGATTCCTAACGACCGAGGGGAACCTTAGCGATGATATTGTACCTAGTTAGGGACTTAGAAAATACCAGTAGGTATATTGTCAAGTCCGATAGGGTCCTTTAGAGTGAGACTTAAAGTAGGGATCGACGAGGATAAATCGATTGGGATGTGTATCGAAAAATGCGTGTCACGAGTTATGGAGAGAGAGTAACATTAATCCATGATACATACCAGTCGAGTAAGTTAGGCTTATCTACTGAAATAAAAAAGGGGTTAACTAGGTCCCTTAGAGTGGGGTGAATACTCGAGAAAATGCGATAAAGAGAGAAATCGAATAATGCATGGTACGGTGAGTATTAGAGAGAAATATACTAAGTACTACTGTAAATCTTTAGGTTGTGTGAATACCTATAAATTTTGTACTTAGGTTGGGTGAATACCTATAGTGCTTGTATGATTTTGGAGTCGAGGATTAGACCGGGCCTATATTTTATTATTTCACTTACACATGGAGTCGAGGATTAGACTGGGCAAATGTAAGTGATATGAGAATTGGATTCGATGATTAGACCAGGCCAATACTCCTTATAGTATATATTTTGTGTGAAATATGTACTATATAAATAATATACTTGGGTAGAATGGTAGATGATTATATGATGTGCATACATCTAAAAGATAAATAATTTGGGATAATTGGAGTTGAGGATTAGACTGGGCCAATTATCTTTATAGTCTATATTGTGTGTGAAATATATCCTATATGAATAATCTAATAGGATGGAGTAGTAGAAAATTAGATGGCGAGAATACATCTATAGAGTAATTTAAGTGGAGAAAGCTTAATTGGAAAAATATAAAAATTAGATAGTGGATATCTAATGAATAAGATTAAGTGCCCGAACTTAACTTTCAAAATCAGAAACTAACATATGTGAAATGTTACTTGGAAATTTATTAACAATATGAGAAGTGTTAATGAAACTTAATACTGTATGGGCGGTACGGGAACTTAGACGTGTAGATGAGTTCAGACAAGTAATATAGTTTAAATAGCTTGGGTAGTTGTAGCTAAATAGGCTAAGCATGGAGCATTAAGCGTTCACTACAGATGCGAGGTGAGGAAACTCAAGTGAGTGTGCGTGAGCCTAACATGTGTAATCAATAACTTATCTTTATTGCAATAAATTACTTGCTAAATAATTTCAAAATGTTTGGAGTACTAACTCTTGCCATGTAAATTATTTAAAAAAACCTTTTAGGTGTCCAGCCACAGGGACGCCAAGCGTGAATTCATCCCAGGTATTTCGGAGCTACAACACAGGTGGATGCTGCAGGACATTGATTAGACGCTTCTTTTATCATTTCGGATCTAGTGTAGGATTTATTTTTTCACTGTGGACATGTTGTCCCACAGTACTTTCATTATTTAGAGTTTTGATATTTATTGGATTTTTGGCCGATGGTTTATTCGGCAAGACTTGTTTACTTCAGTTGATATATTCAGATCCTTATGATGGTATTTTACTTATACATTGTTCAACATGTTGTATGCTTAATGGAAGTTAAAATTTGGCACTAGTCTAATTTCACCTAGGTGGTAAGTAATTGAATTTTTTTTGACAATGATGCTAAGAATGAACCAACAGAGAAAACTGTTTTAGTTTGATTTAGGACTGATCACCCGAGATTTAATTACGTGTGGTGTCATAGATGGCATCGGAGCATCAGGTTCTAGTGTCCTTAGGATATGTACGGCTTAGTGCATTTTCGGCGATTCATTCGTTTGTTATATGGCCCTATTTTAGAACTGTTGCTTTATCTTTACGTGCTTGAGATATCGTACTTCTGCTATTGAATATTGTATAAAATGAGTACTTATACAATTCATTCTATTTTCATATGCCACCGAGGAGACAGAGATCGGAGACAGAGATCGGAGAGAGTCGAGGCTTGAGATGAGGTGATGGAGGCTCATCAGGAGCCACAGATACCGCTACCCCAACCCCCAACCCTCCCCCCCACCCGAGTTAATCCCTACTACTCAAGTGGAAGTGATAGTGGCTCAGGAAATTGAGACAGCGATGAGGGCTATGGTAACCCATTTCCCTCAACCCCAGGCGCCACCTCCAGTGGCACTAGTAGTGCAGGCCCCAATAGAGGCACCTTATTGGCAGCGAGTTAGGGAGACCTTTTAGAAGGGTTACCCACCTGAGTTTTGGGGCACTATTGATGTGGTAGAGGCTTGTGACTGGAAGAAGAGCATTCAATGCCATCTACGCATGCTTAAGTGTATCGATGTGCAGAAGCAGATGCTTGCTACCTTTCATCTGTCAGGGGTAGCTTTATAGTGGTGGGAGTCAGTTACCACCGCCGAGGAGAGAGACTTGATGAAGATATCTGATTTTTGGGTGTAGTTTGACCGCAAGTACACCCCACCTTCCGTTGAGACTGAGATGAGAAAGAAGTTTGGAGAAGTATGTCAGGGTGATCGCTCGGTAGAAGACTACGAGGAAAATTTTACCCGCCTGGAAATCTTTGTGCCAGATGAGGTGAGCAATGAAGAGAGGAAGAAAATAAATTTCATGGATGGTTTGGCTTGGAAGATCAGGCAACACTTAATCGGTAATCTCGCGTTAAATACTTTCATGATGTCGTCAATGCTGCACTGTTACATTGTCAAGATAACCACTTACATGCTAAGGGGAGCAAGATAGATGAGCCCATCCAGCAGGGAAAGACCGGGGGGAGTTCTAGTAATTGGGCACCACCCCAGCAGAAGCAGATAGCAGGTCAGCAGGGCAGGATTCCCAATAAGGGAATTTTGCCAAGATATTTAAATCTGGAAAGTACCGACACGGCCGGGATTTAAGCAGGGTCAGCAAGGACCCCAGTAGCAGCATATTCCCCAAGGCCGACAAGGCCAATTGAACCTGGGAGGATGCCATCAGGGCCAGGGGCAGTGATAATTCCAGGGTCAGTGCTTCATATATGGTCAGGAGGGCCACAAAAGTAGAGCATACCCCCAGAAAAATGAGGATCAGCGCCAGGACACCCAACAGGGGCAGCAGGATCCGTTAGCCCCAACACCAGTACAGACCACACAGCAGCAACCAGGCCAGATGCACTATGGACGTGTGTACAATGTCCAGGACATGCCTTTCTAGCCATCACCTCCAATACCACCAACAGTCGCGAGTACGTTTACTATCCATGGGCATGAGGGTAATTTCTGTTTGACATGGGTGCAATGCATTATTTTATTGCTACTAGATTTGCATGGGCAGCCGGCCTTTTAGAGACAGTCGACACTCATCTTATGTCTGTGGAGTCACCAATGGGTAGTGAGTCCCTTATACACTCTATATGTAGGGGTGTGGACATTATGATCGGGAGATTGAGTCTAGCGGTAGACCTTCCAATGTTAGACATGGAGGGTTATGACGTCATCCTTGGCATGTATTGGTTGGCGGGTTATAGGGCTATGGTGGATTGTTATAAGAGGACAATCGTGTTTGCCATTCTAAGATAGGAGATGTTCCTAGTGTCGATGCCTCTTCCCAAGGGAGGATGGCACACTCACTTATATTATATTGAGGAGGAGACCTCACAGGAAGTGGTTATTTCCCTGGACTCAATCCCAGTCGTGACGAATTTTGAGGATGTCTTTTAGGAGATATCAGGATTACCACCCAACATGGAGATTGAGCTTGTTATCGATTTAGCACCGGGGATGAGACCGATTGCAAAAGCACCGTATCGCATGGACCCTTCAGAGATGCGGGAGCTGAGAGACAAGATCCAGCAGCTCTTGGGATAGGGTTTCATTTGGCAGAGTATGCCACCGTGGGGCTCATCGATGTTATTTGTGAAGAAGACGGATGGTTCACTTCGTTTGTGTGGACTACAGGGAGATGAAAAAGATGACGGTACATAATAAGTATCTATTACCTAGGATTGATGACTTCTTTGATCAGTTGATAGGGGTTGCATACTTCTCTAATATCGATCAGGTTACCATCACTTGCGCATTCGAGAGGAGGATGTACCTAAGACAGCTTTCTTGTCACGGTATGAGTCATATGAGTTCAGAGTGATGCTGTTTGGTCTTACTAATGCGCCCAGAATGTTCATGGATCTCATGAACCAGGTATTCAGGGAGTTTTTGGACTAATTTGTGATCGTATGCATGAATGATATCCTAGTTTACTCTTGCATGGAGGAGGAGCATGTCGAGCACTTATAGATGGTGCTTCAGACATTACGGGACCATCAATTATACGCCAAACTCGGGAAGTGTGGATTTTGGCTTTGGGAGGTTCAGTTTCTTAGCCACATAGTGTCTGATCGGGACATTTCTGTTGATCCAAGTAAAGTATCAGCAGTGAGGGAGTGGGGATAACCCACAAAACCGATCGAGATTCGCAGCTTTTTAGGTTTGGTCGATTATTACCATCGCTTCATTAAAGGGTTCTGAAAGATTGTTGGTCCTTTGACGAACCTGGCGCGGAAGGAAGTACCTTTTGTGTGGAGCGACCACTGTCAGTTAGCGTTTGATGAGTTAAAAGATAGGCTAACATCAGCACCCGTACTGGGATTACTTAGGAGTGGATTGGAGTACCGGTATACACTGACGCATCCCTACAGGGACTTGGGGTTTTGTTACAGCAGGAGGAAAGGACAATAGCTTATGCTTCTCGAAAGCTAAAGCCACTAGAAAAGAATTACCCCATCCACAACCTCGAGTTGGCAGCGGTCATTTTCGCTTTGAATATATAGAGGCATTATCTTCTAGGTATGTTGTTAAGTCCGATAGGGTCCTTTAGAGTGAGACTTAAAGTAGGGATCGACGAGGATAAATCGATTGGGATGTGTATCAAAAAATGCGTGTCATGAGTTATGGAGAGAGAGTAACATTAATCCATGATACATACTAGTCGAGTATGTTAGGCTTATCTACTGAAATAAAAAGGGGGTTAAATAGGTCCCCTAGAGTGGGGTGAATACTCGAGAAAATGCGATAAAGAGAGAAATCGAATAATGCATGGTACGGTGAGTATTAGAGAGAAATATACTAAGTACTAATGTAAATCTTTAGGTTGTGTGAATACCTATAAATTTTGTACTTAGGTTGGGTGAATACCTATAGTGCTTGTATGATATTGGAGTCGAGGATTAGATCGGGCCAATATTTTGTTATTTCATTTACATATGGAGTGGAGGATTAGACTGGGCTAATGTAAATGATAGGAGAATTGGAGTCGATGATTAGACCGGGCCAATACTCCTTATAGTATATATTGTGTGTGAAATATATACTATATAAATAATCTACTTGGGAAGAATGGTAGATGATTATATGATGTGCATACATCTAAAAGAGAAATAATTTAGGATAATTGGAGTCGAGGATTAAATCGGACTAATTATCTTTATAGTCTATATTGTGTGTGAAATATATACTATATGAATTATCTACTAGGATGTAGTAGTAGAAAATTATATGACAAGAATACATCTATATAGTAATTTAAGTGGAGAAAACTTAATTGGAAAAATATAAAAATTAGATAGTGGCTATCTAATGAATAAGATTAAGTGCTCTAACTTAACTTTCAAAATTAGAAACTAACATATGTGAAATGTTACTTGGAAATTTATTAACAATATGAGAAGTGTTAATGAAACTTAGTATGTATGGGAGGTACAGGAACTTAGACGTGTAGATGAGTTCAGACGAGTACTATAGTCTAAGCAGCTTGGGTAGTTGTAGCTAAATAGGCTAAGTATGGAACATTAGGTGTGATTTATAGACGAGAGGTGAGGAAACTCAAGTGAGTGTACGTGAGCCTAACATTTTTAATCATTAACTTATCTTTACTGCAATAAATTACTTGCTACATATTTTCAAAACGTTTTGAGTACTAAATCTTGCTATGTAAATTATTTAAAAAACCTTTTAGGTGTCCATCCACAGGAACGCCAAGCGTGAATTCATTCCAGGGATTTCGGAGCTTTAGCACACGTGGATGTTGCAGGACATTGATTAGACGCTTCTTTTATCATTTCTGATCTAGTGTAGGATTTCAGTTTTCAGTATGGACATGTTATCCCACAGTACTTTCATTATTTAGAGTTTTGATATTTATTGGATTTTTGGCCGATGGTTTATTCGGCAAGACTTGTTTACTTCAGTTGATATATTCAGATCCTGATGATGGTATTTTACTGATACATTGTTCCGCATATTGTTGTATGTTTCATGGAAGTTAAAATTTGGAACTAGTCTAATTTCACCTAGGTGGTTAGTAATTAAATTTTTTTCGACAGTGATGCTAAGAATGAACCAACTCTCAAACCTATTTTAATTTGATTTAGGACCGATCACCCAAGATTTAATTAGGCGGGGTGTCACAGAGATGTGAGTTCTTAAAGGTATCGCATAATCCGTTCTGTGTGGGTTTACTCAGTTTAAGTTCCGATGGAAGGAATTCGAGTGCTAAACATCGAAAAATATAATATAACAGTTTCAAATGTGTAAGAACATTTAATTAAAAGAGGATCTAAAACAACCTTAGATATATTATACGAAGGAGTTTAGCGTAGTATGTTACAATCTGCATTACCTAATTTCACACAAGTTAGAGTTAGTCATTCTTTTAAGCTACTAGTCTGGAACACTATATAAACTACTTTATTCACTTAATTTACACTACGAGGAACATTTTGTCTTGGATTTTCCTAATTAGTAACCATAGTATCTATCTCGAAAGGATAAGTATTGGGAACAACAGAAAAATTATCTGATTCAAAAGGGTCATCATTTGTAGAATCACTGAAATCTAAGGAAATCTTGATGAGTTCATGGTTCGAAGTAGCTTCAGGATGAAGTGGAGGAGGTGGATGTGCATAACCCAAAGCAAGATTAATTGTCTCCTATAAAATAATAGGATCATCCACATAGTCAAGCATTTTTTAAGAATTGGGCTTATCCTGAAGCACTAGTTGTTAAAACCAATAATTTCACATCACTGCAGGAGTCAAGCCATTCTTCATCAACTATCTTAATCATTGCACTAAGGCGTATAAAGTCATCTTCTTGAACTGTAGTGTCCCATCAAATGTTGGGTAGGATGTCTAAACTAAATAGGATGGAATCCCACATATTCATTCTAAAAAATGAATTTATTGTATGAATAGGTAAAGAAGTTACAAAAAATGTAAAATAACTAATATGCTATGAAAATTTCCCTGCATGGAGATCTAACCCGACATATTTATTAATTCTAAAACACGCTCTAATACCAACTTGTAACACCCTATTTTTTTGTATGAATGTACAAGAGAGTCACAAAACAATGAATTAAAGTTAGGGAATAAAAACAGAACTTTATTCATTAATTAACGTCGCACATTTATTGTATTACCACCAAAAGAGTGAATTACATTTTATTCCTAAACTGAAAAATAAATTAGGTCATTAAAAATTGCCACTCCTTGCTCCCATCTTCTTTTGTATCCACCTATATAGTCAAATAAGCAAACATTTGGCCCTTGTATATCACAAAAGGGACGGGAGACTATCCTCTTTCTCCTAGGACATATGGAGGAAAAAAGAATTAGCACAAATATGCTAAACAAATATTACCAATTTATAAAAAATTATATGTTGAAAGAAACTTGGATTATGTATATAATACATTTTTTGGTATAATAACATGGTACAGATTGTATAAAAAGAAAGTTGAGGAATTTAAGTTGAGAATCCCATACTTATAAGATTACAAATAGGTATAGAAATAAATGAAGCATCATTAGTATAAAAAACATAGTCAACCCAAATTTTTTGGGAAAAACTAACATGCCAGGCACACTAATAAAGCGGCACTCATACATATGTTGCCAAAATCTAGACTCTCAATCATCTGAAACCTTAGGCCAAGTAGAAAAGTTTCATGGGACAAGATGACATTCTACTCAATCGTTAAATTGATGATTCTTATAATAAATAATATATACAGAGGTTCAGGGTGAACTGATTCAATCATTACAATAATTTTCATGATATCATATATTAGGTGAGAAAGGTTAAAGTTGATCCAATTGATCATAATTAAAAGTAACCAAAGATATCATAACATATGCGTATGGTAATTTCTATACATAATAGGAATCAACTAGGGCTATCTCATAGTGATATCAATAGCAGTAAAACAAGTACGCTAAAGTTTAAGTATGCTAAAATTTACTATTAAAAGGGTAAAACCCACTTTCATGTAGTATTAGATGACTTAAGTATGATTAAAGAGGAGATTGGGAGGGGCTGGTACTTGAGTATCTGTACACATACACCTTTGTAAGTTAGACAGGTTGATAATAATGCTAGGTTGGTGAAAATAACTAAAAAAATCATGTTTGTTAAAGTTTAGGGGCAAATTCATAAATATTTTAGGGGATTCAAATTCTAAGGCTTAAGGTCAAATTTGAAACTTGGTGTAAGGAACTTTTTGACTCAAGATTTAAAAAAGTAAATGTAAAAAAAAAATTGGGTTTAAAATTCATAACTTGAAAAAGTCAAAAGGGGTGAATTTATAATTGTGGGAAAATATTTATTGCCTAAAGCCCTAATTTTATATAACTTTATCTATGATTGACCAAACACTGCAGTACCTTATACCATTTTGACCAAAATAAATAAATAAAAATATTGGAAAAAAAAAATCAAGAAATTATGATTGGCCGTGCGCACTCATGCACTTGGTCAAGTTTTTTGAAGAAATGTTCAGCTTCAACCTCTCGAAAGTTGAATTAATTTTTGAAAAAAATTTGATCTTGAATAACTCTTTATTTTCTAAACCATTTGAGATGATTCATGAACCAAACCAACCTAATTTTTCATAAGGAATAAAAAATTATAAGTTTTATGAATTGAGGTTCAGTTTTCATCGAGTTAGATATACCGTGTGTTGTTTAAAAAAATTGGCTTTAGTGAATATGGAAATGTTTTCAAGCATATGGTTGGGTTTCTTCTATCTTAGGCAAGGTTTTGGTTCTGATTTGAAGGATTGAGGTGGTATGGTTAGGTAGATTGTGAAGTTTTCAGTTTTTTGAAACAAAAAAACACTTTTGAGAAATTGAGGTTCAAAATGAATATTTTTTTAAAACGACCATTGCACTTGAGCTCTTGGGCTCCTAAGAAACCTATTTCTCAGTTTAATCTATTTCAGAGTCAAGGAATCAAATTTCACCGTTAAAGCTCCAACTTTAGTGGAGTTTTTGGTGGTTTTTTTAAACAAAGGTTGTTTCGAGGGTAAAAGTTTGGTTTTTTATTGGTATGATCCTAATAATAACATAGAAGATAATTGGATTTTTAAAAACAAGGTTTAACTTATAAAATGATAGTATACCCGATTGGAGGGAAGAATTTAAACTTTGTACATTGTTGGTAATCACGGGGAATCTATAGTAGGGGGTGATGGGAGGTCATTGGAATAGAAAGAAGGTGGATTCTTCCTTTGATTAAGAAGATAAAGATGTGAGAACTTGAGATACACATGGTTACATGGTGTAACCATGTTATTTTGGCTTCTTCTGCCCACGTGGAGGCTGATGTAGGAGGGGCAATGGGTAAATATTGGATTTTAAGTTTTAGTCCTTGGTTTGAATGTTTTATATTTATTTCGTATTAAATATGGGATTTTTCCAAGTTCTAGGGGTATTTTGTAATTTCATCAAAGTTTAATGGTTAGGAATATAAATTTTAATTATTGAAGTTTAAAGGTTTAATTTCATATAAATTTGGGTCTAGGGGTTAAGTATAGGTCAAGTTATGCTTGTATGAAAAATTCAAGGGGTATTTTGATAAATTTAAAACTTTAGGGGCACTTGGATAATTAAGCAAGGTTATTGGTTTAATGATGTAGTTTCATCTTTGTTCAGGATATATTTGGGTTGAGTAATATATAAGGGAGATAATGGGGATTTTAAGTAGTTGTTGATGCTAACTAGCTCATTTAAAATGTACGGGTGGTACACTCCATTATAGTGAAACTATAACACGAGGACAAAAGGGTTTCTTTGAAATTTTTACCCTTAAAGGTATAAGTACATTCACAACAACAAGAGTGTCCAAGATCATGAAAAGTAAAAGACCCTCACTGATATTTCGATTGGCAGACTAAGAAAGGTGTTGATCGACACCCCTCTTTTAGAGAATACAAAAAAATAAAATGCATTATTGAATATAAATTGTCTTATAAAATTACAGGCACATATAGAGAATACAAAAAAGAAAAAGAAAATAACAAATACTATGCAATTAACGGGATAGAGCCTAAACGTTTTCATCAATCTCTCTCTCTCTCTCTCTCCCTCTCTCAGTAATAACAACAATGGCATTTCCCACATTGGTGAGAAGTGGATTTTTCGACTGAATTCCCAAAGATGAGGGAAAAAGTAAGGACAATGTCATGAGACACCCCATGAGGAATGCAGTAGAGATTCAATATCCGAATATGCTCAACTCCTGAAGACATCCAGTCCCGAATATGCCACAGCCAAGATGTTCGCATGGTTAATGTTTTAAAGGGAAACAAGAAAATATGTTAGGATAAGGAGATGTAAAAAGAAGAAATAAAAAAAATAAAAAGATAAACTCAAGAGGAAAATATGGATGTGTCACCTCATGAAAAGCAAGCTCAGTCAACACAGGAGGAATGCCCGATAAGTAAGGATTAGGTAGGTAAGGAATATCCACCCTCTATTTTTCCTTTATCGGTAGGTACCATGAATTTAACCCAAACTCGTGAAGAGATGGAGGATCTATCACCATAACACTTTTATCCAATGCCTTATTTGAAGCCCTGTGAATCCTTCTACCCTCGGCTCAAGCATTAGGAACCGGTGTCCTATGCACATCATAGACAAATGGTGGAATCAACCAACTTGAGACAAAGTCCAAATCATCGAATGCCACCACTATCTATACAAATCTGGAGGTGCTCTCCCTGACTGTAGCTACATCTGATGTCTCATTCAACATCATCTCTAGGTATCTCACGTACCATCACCTTCCTGATCACCCTATCATTGAGGTAAAAACTATAGCTAAACTCATGAGTTATTAACCGACGGATATGACTTGGCATGCTTGTGATGCCCATGTCCTCAACACTAGGATGCCAGGGGAAGAAGGTCACCTACCCAATAGAAACACGTATGTCAAAAATTAATCTAAAAAAGGAAAAAATAATAAAATTTAAAAGAAAAATTCTAAAAGTTCGTAAAAGCCAACATGTGTGCTAGTTAGCTTCTTCCATCGTATAATAGGTAAGGGACTTCAAAACACAACTCTCCTTCCTCTACTTCCTCAACATAGTCTACACACCAACTTATGAGTCAAGAAGACGGATAAAATGGGTGTTAAACCCGATGAACATAAAAACCATACACATAAAACATAAAAAAAATATATTCAAAAAAGTAAAAAAAATGATACAATCATGAAATAAAATGTACCACCAAAAGATATGGTGACCCAGTGAAAGTAGTCTTAGAACATCTACTGAATGCATTAAGAGAAATATAAAGAGACACAACAATATAATCTCCCAGTCAAACAATCAAATCTGAGTGAAGTCCTTTAAAAAGGGAAGGAAATAGTGGATCCATATCCACTTCTCACCATCAATGTAGTCCCCATCATGAAAATAATCAATAGACGCACCATCTGTCTCAACTTCCTAAAGTCCCCCATGTAAATATGTTCACTCAACAATACCTTCTGTAGGTCGGACACACTAAAAAAATTACTTAAACCAACCCGATCCAAGGCCCCCAAACTCAACTCTATAGCCTCACTCATCAACCACAAGGAGTGGTCCACCTTCACCTGCATACACTTTCATAATAAGCCCAATATCTGATATACATTGACTGAAGTCATCATCATCAATTTTGAAATAGAACATGTGGGTTGTGTCCAACCACCTCTTCATCAAAGCACATAAAATGATTGAAAATCATTCCATCTCATCTAGGGAGTTCACAAAATCACCAAATCCTTCCCCCACACTAGACTATGCAATTGTAGATGGAGGTGTGCCTACATAATATTCACCCCCATAGACCTTGGGCGTGAATAGCCAAAGAAAAACACCCAACCTTTAATGACAACTGAGAATAAATCAATGGGAACCCAAATATAAAAATAAAAAAATATATATCTAGTGTAAATATAATAACACAATGAATAAAAAATAAAATGACATAAAAATTAAAATCACTTACATAATAACTCGAATTTTTCACGAAGGCTAAGTAATGGCACAACGAATCTCTAATGACGATCCTTGTATCTTCCACCTTCTTAGCTACACTATACACATCCTCAACCCAATTGTCTTATCATTCCAAGTCATCAGTTCAATATGTCCCAATCATCCTCGTGGAGTGCATTCATGAAAGACATCCTTTCAAACATCACAAAAGAACTCCTGATTCGACTTTTTTAGAAAGTGAGAAGCTACCAAGAATTTCTTACGATGACAAACCCTGTTACCCACACCTTAATTTATTCATTTTGAATGTATATTTAGGTTAATAAGATGTAATTTGATGTTTTTTTGTTTGAAAGGATTATGTTTTTCATTTTTTTATTTGCAATTGTGTAGTTGATTTGATACATTTGTTATCAAGACCTAATTTCATGTACTTATCTTTACAAGTTCTAATTAGATACATGTATGATGCAATTGTCTTGATTTTTTTGTTCTATTATTTTTATGAATTGTGAATTGAAACCTTTTAGTAAATTGCAATATCATTTTGCGATTGAATTTGTAGGAGATAAATAAATTTGAGCTTCTATGTTCATATTTATTTGTTAATAAGATTTGTGTAATATAATGAATTTATCTGATTTAATATATTTGCCATATGAAACCATTATCACATAACAATGTGAATTTATCTATTTGAAAGTCCACATAGGAGGAGGTTTTTATTTACACTTTTTGTAGTTTAGATGCTGAAATTTTTAAATATTAATTAAATTAGATTCATTTTGTAGTTCATATGTGATGATATAGTCTTTTTATTATTTTGTAGGTGTTATGGATTTTCTCATGTTGTTGATGTTCAAAATTGGACAGAAAGGTTGTTTGATGAAGTATGGGAGGAATACACAATTTGATGATTTGATTGATCATATATGCATAAAATGGAAGGAGTTATCTGCTGAAATTGTTGGTTTGAGTTATAATCTGCCCGAGCATTCGTTTTGTGCATTGGATGGTGAGTTGGATTTTAAAAATTTGATGTTTTATTATGAGTCTCATTTGTGGTGACAATTATTTTCAACACAAGTAGATGAGAGAAGCACAATCACAAAGAAAAGTAAGAAACATAAAATGCCAATCACACAACAGGAGATGTACGTGGTTCAGCAAGAATGCCTACGTCCACGGTGGTGCAGTCAGTATTATTTCTATATACTCCAAGGAGTGTTTACAGAGAATAAAGTGCGTGTCTTATGCCCCAAACCTAGGGTTTATTATATACATGTTTATTTTCAGGGAGTGGGGGTGTTGGACTCCCCCACGTTTTCCATCTTCTCCTGGAACACCTCTTTACGAGAACATGGGAGAAGACTTAGTCATAATCGAATTGATGTTAAGATATAAAGGGTTTGGACTTTGGGCCGCTTCAATTGGGCTACTCGTCCAGGACCGTTATTCTAAATCCGTGTACCCATAATTACACCTAAGTTTGTTGGGCCTGGGCCTCAATAAATTTAAATGATTTGCCATAATAGCTCCTTAGTACATTGTGCAGCTCTTCCTAAAGTTTGAGGATTGGATTAGGCGACAGTTGCTTTGGGTCTTATGTGCGATGATTAGAAATATTTAAAAGTCTTTTTTGGGAAACGTTTCATAGTTTTCATTTCAAGCTTCTCAGTATTCTTATACCTTCTACGAACTTTCTACGAGTTTTAGCAATTTGTGACTTCTTCTCCAGATCTTCATTTTCCTTTCTTTCGATCCCCTTCGTCGTTTGGACTTGTGTTCTTGCATTGTCCAAGTCAAGCTTTCATCTCGTAAGTCTCTTTTGCTCTTTCTCTGTGCTTTCTTTGAATTTGTAGTTTAGGGTTTACAAATGGCAAAGATAGGCAATAGATCATTGTTCGAGTTTAGGAAGTTTTACAATATCCCGGAGTGGGTGGAGATTGAGTGAGCCTCTCTTCCTTGAAATGTTAGAGATATAGAGGGTGCCCATTGGATTCACGTCTTGTTACTTTCTCAAGGGGGGCTTACTTTTCCTCCAAACGATTTATTCTTGCATTTCTTTGGTTATTTCAATATTGTTCCTGCATAGTGTTCTCCCAATATATGGAAGATAATCAATGGCGTTCATAGAATAAATCAACTTTATGGCACCAAATTAGGGCTCACTAAAGTCTTCTTTTGTTATTCATTTTCTCGAACTAGTTTTGGTGTTCTCTATCTCAAAGCCAGGAGTCCTCACAGGGTATTGATAGTAAACATACCTGATTCCCACAAGGACTACTGGCAAGATGGCTTTCTTGCTAGAAATTGGCAGTTCTCCCCCCAGACTGAGGGGTCGAGGTTTACTGTTCCCCTTTATGGGGAAGAGTATATAAGTAGTCTTTGCTCCGTCCTTTCAATTTCTTTGTTAATGTGTGATCGCTCTGACTCCTTCCTATTTTTTCTTCAGCGAGGTCGAAGAACTTGGAACTTTCTCTCAACGAGGTTCGTCTTTCTGAGTTGGTCAAAGCTTGGAATATCAGGGAGCCCCTAGCTGATGGAGAGCATCCCCAATCTGCTGATTTCTTTCTCGAGTACAAAAATGTTGGTTCTAGCTTTATAGCGAGGCCGAAAGATAGCATTCTCGAGTTTGATACCTCTGAAGAAGCTGCTGTTGATTCCATTCAGTTAGACGAGGAGGAGAGTAGTTCTGAGAGTGACATCAGAGGCGGTGTTGAAGGCAATTTTGGTCAGGGGAGCTCTAGTGGTGACAGTTCTTCTGATTCGAAAGAGGTTTCTGAAGCCCAAGACTCTTCGAGCACGTCCAGCAGCTCTAGCCAGGAAATGGTTCCTCCAAGGAAAACTTTGATCCGAGATGATGATGCTGATGATCATGTGCTTCTCTCTCAGAGGAAGAAGAAACAGAAGTCCAGCACTGGGGAAGTTGCTACTGGTTCCCATTCTTCTGCTCAAGAGTAGGAGATAAATAGAAAGGAAGAAGAGCAGGTGAAAGAGAAAGAGAGGAAGAGGGAAGAAGAGAAGAAGAATATTGAAGAGAAGAAGAAGGTCGAGGAGAGGAGGAGGATAGAGAAAGAGAAATAAAAGGAAGAGGAGAGGAGAGGAGAAAGATGGAGGTGAGGACAAAGGCTGGACAGGACTTAGTGCATGTGTCCGCGTTGCCGGAGGGGGCCTTAGTTGCCATTTCCCCTCAACTAGATCATGCACTACTCGAGAGGGCAGTCCTTCCTGCAGATCGCCAAAGGGCAACATGGTCTAATCAGTTGGCCTTGCAAGCTAGTCAGAGGCTAGACTTGGTAAGACCATTTCCCTTTTCTAATGTTTGACAAGTTCTGGTTGTTTCTTTCTTCTAATATCTTATTTTATTTGTAGTTTGTGACTGACTTTGTCATGCTCTATCATTCTCGTAATGAGTTGGTGAGTAAGAACGGCGAGTTGGAGCAGCAGAATGCTACCTTGAAAGTGAGAGGTAAATATCTGGAGGCTAGTCTGAAGGTGCTGATGCTGCTCGGACGTCATCCGACCTAGATCTAGTTAATGCCAATTGAGAGAGGGAAATGGCAGTTAAGGAACTGAATAAACTGCAATAAGCTTATGACCTAGTCTGCTCGAGAAAAGTGGCTATTGTGGAGGAGAACAAGGCGTTGACCGAGTAGCTGAAGGAGAAAGAGTCCCATGAAGCCACCGTTAAGGAGGACTCGTACAACTCTGGGTGGGCTGCTGCGTATGAAGACGCTGAGGTTCAGATAGGTTACATCAACCGTCTGAACTTCAAAAGGGGTTAGAATAAATCCCTTCTAGCTGCTGGTGTGGATGTTGCTTCTCCTCTATTTGACGAGCACGATCCAGGCCCGAGGCCAATTATGGATGAAGCCACTGCCCCTTTCATTGAAGGAGTTGACCCTGCCTCCCAGACAATTCCTTCTGATACCCTCCCTACTCAGGCGACGGAGGTTATCCCTGCTGAGGAAGGTTCTTCTACTGCTGCTGACAAGGGAAAGCAACCAGCTTCTTCTGGGCAGCCTGGGGTCGTTAGCTAATTTACCCTTAGGGTTACAGTTTTATTTTTCTTTGTAATTTCCCTTTCTGCTTCTTCAATGCATTCTGATATTCTTTGTATGAATGAAATGAGAAGACTTTTTCCTTTAGTGTACTGAATAATTCTATCTTTCATTGCTCTTCTATTTCTTGTAGTTGATTAATGTTAATAATTATATACCAGCCGCTTCTCAATTGGGAAGAATGCTGGGTCCTGATGTAAGCTCTAAAGTTCATCATACCTTTGTGAGGATTTGCAAATCACTACGATTGAGGAACAAGCATTTCATAGAGAAAACTGAGCTCGTTGTTAAACTGAAAGATAGGCTCCAAGAGATGGAGGAAGTTGGTGCCTTAATCCAAGAAGAGGTGAATAGACTGAGAGCAAAGCTTCTACCAGGTTGTGGAAATTCTTCAGCAAGAGAATGAGGCTTTAAGGAGAGAGGTCTCACGACGTAGGGAGCATGCGCCGAGCATCGCTCTTGCAGTATTACGAGGTTCCTCCTCATCGCGAGATGGAACTGGCCCGAGTGATGTTCCTCCGGTGCTGCGAGGCCCTACCCCACCGATTGTTTCGCGAGCTGGTACAAACGCAAGAAATTTAGCTAGGGAAATGGAAGAGCTCCGAGGTGATGTCCAACGAGCGTATGTGATTTCTGTTGGGCTTCAAAGGGGCGTCACTTGGTTGAGGCATCTGTTTAAGAGAGGACCTCGACGAGTATGGGCCGGTGGTTATGACCAAGGTTGGATGGATGCTCCAAAGAGGCTAATAGAGTTTGAAGAGCTTGACTTTATCAGGGGATGGTTGAGTTCCTTAAAGGAGGTGCAAGTCCCAAGGAACTCGATGCTCTAGTATCGTCATGAGATCTCTCCTTCTACTCTACTGCTTAATCCCTTCTGGAGAGATGATCAGTGGATCCCTATTGATGTCATCCCTCGACAGCTATTAGAGTCGGATGCGAATGAAGTCGAGGAGGAGCTAGTTCCCCATCCTGACGACGATCGAAGAGCCCAAGTGGATGATTATCTTATTCAAAGGTCTCACCCTCATTAAGATTTTTCCAGTAGTAGCTCTGTATATTTTGTAATGAAGTAATGTAATGTAGATGTTTTGGGCGAACTTGCCGACTAAACATGGGTTGTATTTGTTGTAAATGTGATGAAGTAATATAAAGTTTATGTTCTGGGCGAATTTTCCGACTCAACAAGTGTTTTATATTTTCCACCTTTCATAGATTTTGCTTAATAACCTCGAGCCTCTCTTGGCCGACTAGATTTGTAAGTTTGTATTGTCGAGTAAGTGTCCTTCCAGTCCAATATGCTTATAAGATACCATTTTCCCCCACTTTACCTTTTAGGTCTTGTCATCACACTTCCTTATGCCTAAGTGGGGCAACTGGTGAGGACACACCTGGTGTTGGATGCTTCATTCGATCAGGATTTTATTAACCAAACATTATTTGGCAGCCAATTTTGAACTGGCCATATTGCCTAAGGATCTCCTGTAGGGATTCATATATTGATAAGGCCAATGTTAAGAGGTTTTTCGTGTTTCATAACGAAAACCTGAGGAGGGTGATTTCCCTGCTATATCTTAATGATTAATATGCCTATCACTTGGAAAAGGGTGTGTGAGTTATGAAGTTCATGTACTAGTTAACTGACACTTCGTAGAATGCAAATGCTAAATAACTTTTATTAATGATAAGGAAATGCATTTCCATTCTCATAAGTACAATGCAAAAGAAGAATCTAGAAATATAATTTCTTAAGATTAGAAGCATTCCATGCTCGAGGTATCTCTCGGCCCTCCAGCGTTTCTAAGTGATAGGCTCCTCGCCGATCATCTCTTGTTATCTTCAATAGTCCTTCCCAATTTGGCCCTAACTTTCCATCTGATGGTTTTACTGCACTGCCTAGGACTTTCCTTTGGACGTAGTCCCCAACTCAGAATGCCCTTGGGTTGATCTTCTTGTTATAGTGTTTTGTGAGTTGCTGCTGATAGCTCACCAATTTCACCAAGGCAAGCTCTCGGCATTCGTCAGCTAGGTCAAGTTCATCGAGCATTGTTGCATCATTCTGGCCCTGGTCGATAAGAGTGGATCTCATGGTGGGTAAGCCTGCTTCCAATGGGATGACTTCTTCCATTCCGCATGTTAGTGAGAACGGGGTTTCCCCTGTTTCTCGACGTGGGGTAGTATGATAGGCCCACAGAATATGCGGTAGTTCATTTACCCATGCGCCTTTGGCTCGTTCTAATCGTTTCTTTAGCCCATCGACCACCGTTTTGTTGGAAGCATCGGCTTGGCCATTACTCTGAGGATAGACCACCGAGCTGAAATGGTGTCTGATTTCGTGGTCATTACAAAAATTCTTAAAGGAGCCGCTCTCGAATTGCATCCCATTATCAGTGATGATAGTTCTAGGGATCCCAAAATGGGTGATTATATTTTTCCATATGAACCTTATCATATCCGCGTCTCGGATGTTCGCCAGTGGCTCTGCCTCGATCCATTTGGTGAAGTAGTCAATCACTACCAGTAGGTACTTGCGATTGCCGGCAGCGGTAGGAAGAGGTCCTCCCATGTCCATTTCCCATTAGGCGAATGGCCATGGGCTGGAAAGTGATTTTAGATCATTGGAGGGTTAATGGACCATGGGAGCATGAAGTTAGCATTTTTCACATTTACGAACATACACCACAGAGTCTCTTTGCATATATGGCCACCAATAGCCTTCCTTCATTGCTCGGAAAGCCAATGACCTTCCACCAATTTTTCGGAGTGATAAGCACAATGCCTACTCCTTCCCCCTTTGAATTGGAGGCTCCATCAATAAACAATTTCCAGATTTGCCCTGTCGTGTGACTCTTCCTTTGCTCCACAGGTTGAAGTTGGTCGAGAGGTTGCTCGCTTGTGAATTCTGCTATGAAATCAACAAGGATTTTCCCTTTGATTGCGTTCTTTGGTTGAAATTGGATGTCAAATCACCCGAGCTCGACTGACCATTTAGATAGTCTACCTGACAAATTCGTTTTCCTCAGGATTACTTTAAGGGGGTGCGATGTAAGGACGATGATAGTGTGAGCTTCAAAGTAGTGCTTTAACTTCCTCGAAGCCACTACAAGTGTAAATGCGAGCTTCTCTAGTGGTAGGTACCGCTGCTCAGACTCTAATAAGGTCTTACTCACGTAATAAAGGGGTGATGGATTCCTACTTTTTCGCACATCAATGCAGAGCTGACAGTGTGGTTGTAAACGACGAGGTATAAGTATAAGGAATCTATTTCCTGTGGTATGATGAGCATTGGTGGGGAGCTAAGGTAAGTCTTGATCTCGTCAAATGCCCGCGAGCTATCTTGATTCCATTTTACTGTTTTATTTCCCTTTAGGAGCTAGAAAAACGGTTTTCACTTCTCGGAGGACTTTGAGATAAAAAAATTCAAGGCAGCGAGCATGCCGGTGAGCTTCAATACGTAACGGATTGTACGAGGAGGTTATACCCTGTTTACGGCATCGATCTGGTCTGGATTAGCCTCGATGCCTCTCTTACTGACCAAGTACCCAAGAAATTTTCCTGACTGGACACCGAAATAACACTTGCTCGCGTTAAGTTTCATTCGATACTTCATGAGGATTTTGAAGGTTCTTGATAGGTCTGAGAGACGGTCTTCTTTCTTCCTGCTTTTGATGTGTATATCGTCGATGTAAACTTCCATAGTGTCTCCCATTTGATCTTTGAACATCTTGGTGACCAGCCACTGGTAGGTTGCCCCTGCGTTTTTGAGCCCGAAGGGCATTACTTTGTAACAGTATAAACCAACGGTGGTGATGAATGTTGTCTTGTCCTGGTCTAGAGCATACAGAGGGATCTGATGATATCCCGAGTATGCGTCCAAATAACTCATCCTTTCGTGGGCTGCTGTGTCGTCCACTAACTGATCAATTTTTGGGAGAGGGAAACTGTCCTTAGCGCATGCCCTGTTAAGGTCAGTGAAGTCGATGCAGACTCTCCATTTTCCGTTATTCGTTGGGACTACTACTGGGTTGGATAACCATTTAGGGAATTGGACTTACCGAATGGATCCTGCATCCAATAATTTTTCAAATTCTTTTTCCACGGCTTTTGCCTTCTCGGGCGCGGTTTGCCGTGCTTTGGTCATGATCGATTTGAAGGTGGGCTTGACATGTAGCTGATGACAAACCACACTAGGATCAATCCCAGGTAGCTCGTATGGTTCCCATGCGAAAACATCTACATTGCTTCTTAGCAGAGTCATCAACTCCTTCTATTCCTGATCTATAAGAGAAGCTCCAATCAAGAAAACCCTGTCATTATTGCTACCTCCAGCTTTAACCTCTTCTAGGTTCACGATGACCCGTTCAGAGGGGAGGAGCCTGGTCTCCTTTACTCCGGGTCTTCCGTACTTTAACTGCTATTTCGAAGGTGGCAGACCTTCTTGTTCCTCAACTTTATCGCTGGGCCTATCGTCCTTCTTCTCTGGTCTTGGGTAGATGGCCGCTATGAAGCACCTTCTCGCCATCGCTTGATCACCATGGATCTCCATTACTCCTCGTTCGGTCACATATTTGAGCTTCTGGTGGTAGGTGGAGGAGATTGCCTTCATTGCATGCAGCCATCCTCTGTCGAGGATAGCCTGGTATGGCAAGGCAATGTCGACCACCAGAAACTCAATCATTTTAGAGATATTTCCATCCCTTACTGGCACCACGATCCTTGGCATAGTCACTTTTCTAGCGAAGCCAACTAACGGGACAGTATCTTCCATTAGGTCGGCGATGCTTAACTTCAATTTTCTGAATAGGTCGAGATATATTACCTCGGACGAGCTTCCTTGGTCGACGAGCAACTTGTCAACGTCATAGTTAGCTATCATGAGAGTAATGATCAAAGCATCATGATGTGGGGTTCTCACTCCCACCAGATCTTCATCTGTGAATACGATGTGCTTACTATAGTCGATGTCATCTACTCACCGATGATTTCCTGATTGCGTCTTTACTAGATCGATCTGAAAAACTTGCATCACCACTGTAAGCTTTTTTACCTCCATTCGAGCTGAATTTCCTTGAATCCGCTTTACGTCAGATTCCCCATGAATTACTGCAAATTCATGGCTGGCATCGTCTTCGAGTATGTTGTCAGGCCTTGCTTCTCTATGGGCAACAACTTTCTCTGCCTTTTTGTCCACAAATTCGTTCAGATGCCCGGACTGGGCCAACTCTTCAAGGTGGGACTTAAGAGCCTTGCAATGCTCAGTCTTATGTCCTCCTTCTTTGTGAAAAGAGCATCTTAGCGCGTTGTTTCTTTTTTAGGGATCTCTTCCCATCTTCCTAGGCCACTTAATAAATGGCTCGTCTTTAATTTTTATGAGAATCTTGTAAATTGGTTCTCTGAAGACGGTGTTGACCGCATGAAATGATTTTGCCACATCTTTGCTGCCTTCGTTCTTGGAGCCATTCTTACCCCCATTCTTTCCTCCTTTCTCCTCGTTCTCAGTTTTGTCACTACCCTTGGCAACGAGCTTAGTTCGACCGTTCTCCCCTGTGCTAAGGAGGGTCACATCCTCCACCTTGGCATATATCTCTATGCGAGCCATCAGGTTGTCGATGGTCATGGCCTCTTTCTTTGTCAGGGACTGGTACAGAAGGGAAGAGCTGGGTAGTCCAATTTTAAAAGAGTCCACTGCCACTTACTCCAAGCAGTCCTCGACCTTGTTGAATAACTCCCAGTACCTCTTCGCGTAGTCTTGGAGGGTCTCTTAAGGCATCTTTTTCATTTTTAACAAAGCATCCATCCTTTTGGGATGGGAGAGACTAATAATGAAGCGAGCCGTAAAGAGTTCAGCCAGGGACTTGAAGCTTCTGATGGACTTATATGGGAGCCTTTCAAACCATTTCTACGCCATGTCATGCAGGCTCGAGGGAAAAATTCAGCACATCAGTGCGTCTCGATGGTTCTAGAGTGTCATGGCTTACCTGTACTGCCTGACGTGATCAATGGGACCAGTTTTACCATCATAAATCTTGAACCTTAGGATAACAAATTTCTTGGGGGCTTCCTCTTCTTCTATTTCCCTTGAGAAAGGTGATTTCTTATGAGTTTTGAGAGCTCGCCTAGAGACTTCTCGGGTCGATCTGGTACCATGATGCGCAGGGTGTTGGTCCATCTCCCTTCGGACCAGACTTCGTATATTCTTGTTGCTGCGAGTTGGGCTCCTGTAATTGTGAGATAGTCGCAGTTGCTCGAGTAGGTCATCCTCTGACTCGTTTCCCTTAGCCTTCTGGGACTCACGTCTAGGGCTCCTTCCTCGGCTACGAGACTTGCTCGCCTGAGGGCTAGGGGTGCGGTATGGACATCTCCTGGTGCCACGATGGAGCTCTACCTCCATTCTTTCTAACCTTCTTTTGAGGAGAGAATTCTCAGCTTCGTGCCTGCGAGAAGACTCCATTTGCTCTTAGAGCCTCGCCTCATAAGCATCAATCAACCTGGATATTTGTGTGGACCTCACTGGTCCTTGGCTTTCTTCTGAGGCTGGCCTTTCTAGGCGAGCCCTTTGATCTGAACGCCGAACTTTAGATCTGATCCTGCGAGGAGTAGGTTTTTCTTGGATATCTCCTACCTGAGGAGCATTACTACTGTGACCAGACATTTCAGACTTCTTTGTTGGTGTGGGCTTTTTCAGGGAAGATAAACGTTCCCACAGATGACGCCAATTGTGGTGACAATTATTTGCAACACATGTAGATTAGAGAAGCGCAATCACCAAGTAAAGTAAGAAACATAAAATTACAATCACACAACAGGAGATGTACGTGGTTAAGTAAGAATGCCTACGTCCACGATGGTGCAGTCAGTATTATTTCTATATACTCCGGGGAGTGTTTACAGAGAATACAGTGCGTGTCTTATGCTCCAGACCTAGGGTTTATTATATACATGTTTATTTTCAGGGAGTGGGGGTGTTGGACTCCCCCACATTTTTCATCTTCTCCTAGAACACCTCTTTACGAGAACATGGGAGAAGACTCAGTCATAACCGAATTGATGTTAAGATATGAAGGGTTTGGACTTTGGGCCGCTACAATTGGGATACTCGTCCAGGGCCGTTATTCTGAATCCGTGTACCCACATCATTTAGTTCAAAGTATTGATGTTTTTATGTCAAGTAAGACAATGGTTGAAGGGCATGATCAATTGTCGAGTGGCAGTGGTAGTGGTGTTAAATCATATGTTGATAATGAGATAGATTATGCAGTTAGTTGGGTCCATTCTTTTTCCAAACATGGAGAGAAGTTTTTGATGTCTCCTGGTTGGTCGAAAGGTTTGTGTCATGTTAGTAAAAGGTTTGAAGGAGGTGCTATTAAATTTCAGAGAGTTTTGTGTATGTTTTCAATTGAGATCGGGTTTATGTTTCGTTATGTAAAGAATGACAATGTTAGGATAACGGTTGAATATTTTTACAAGGGTAGTACTGGGTGTGCATTTTATGTTCACGGTCATGTAGAGAAGGGAAATTCATTTTTTATGTAAGGGATGTTCTAAATGAACATACGTGTGTCTCTATATAAAATACAACGAAACATCTAAGGATTAGTTAGGAACTTATATAATCTCTTATTGTTGAGGATATTAAAGGACGTCCCCTTACGCGGATCGTGAATATCATTTACCATGTGGAAAACAATTATGGATTGATTATCAATTATCATCTTGCATGGTGGGCTGTTGAGAGAGCTAAGCAACAAATATATGGTGATCAATCAACATCATTTGATAGGCTTAGATGGTATAGGGAAGAGTTATTGAGTTCTAATCCAGGTAGAATATTTGAGATTGATTATGATGATGATTCGGGACGGCTTAAAAAGTTATTTGTGTCATTCCATGCATGCATTGAAGGATTTAAGTTTTGTCGTCCTCTATTGTTTCTTGATGGCACATTTATGAAATCTCGATATAAAGGAATTCTTCTTATGGCTACAGGAAAGAATGAAAATCAAGGTATACACTATTTTGTTTTGTTCATAGTAAATTTATCTATTTCAGTTTATGTTCTTGTTTAATATAAATTTCGTAATTTTTTTTATTGAGGAATATTTCCATTAGCATTTGCTACTGTTCATCCTGAAACAGAAGAAAATTGGGAATGGTTTTTGGAGAAGTTATCACATGTTACATCTTCATGCGTTATTAGTTTTATATCAGATAGGAATAAAGGACTTTTGAAATCAGTTCCGAAAGCTTTTTCGAATTGTTTCCACCTCTATTATTTGCAAAACTTGAAGAATAACCTTAGAGACCATTTATCCGGTTCATTTTCAAAGCCTGTGAGGGACAATCTTGTGAACATGTTTTGGAATTGTGCATATGAATAAAATCAATTCAAATTTCACCAAAAACTATATTTATTTCTTACAGAAGGATCTAATCCAATTCGAAAGTTCTTACAGACTTTGAAGAGGGAAAATTGGACGAGTTCATATTTTGAAGGTCAGAAATATGGTGAAATGTATTCGAACGTTGTAGAGTCATTTAATTCATGGATTCGTGAAGGTCATCATTTTCTGATAATGGAGTTGGTTGATTATATTAGGAGGAAAATTATGAAGATGATGGCTGACTGTACGGAGATAGCTAATTGATGGAATGGATGTTTATGTCCTGAAATTGACAATCGAATTAATAAATTGTTAAAAGAAGGTAGGAGTTAGATAGTTACTAAAGCATATGAATTTTCTTTAAGTTTCATTGGAAGGACATTGTTATGGTTGATCTGTTGAAAAGAACATGTTCCTGTTGTGAATAACAAGTGAATGGATTTTTGTGTGCTCATGTTGCTGTTCCTATTCAAAAGTTAGGGATGGATTTGAATAGTTTCATTGATAATTTTTTCAACAAGGATTATTTTGTTCAATCTTATAGAGAAGTGAATTATCCTGTTTTACATTTGAAAGGGATGACGAATCTGATATAGAAATAATCATTAGTCCACCTAGTGCGAAGCGGATGGCCAAGAAAGAATAGGATTGCTTCTCGTGGTGAAGAAAAGAGAGAATTTAAGTCTCTGACTTGTCAAAAAGTAGGACATAACATAAAAGGTTGTCCGGGAAATTTGTAGATAGGGAGAGTTTTATATTACCTTTACGAAATTTTGTGTAGTTGATTGGATTATATATGTTTTCATATTTTGAAATGTGAATAATAGTATGTTATTATTTTCTTATATTGGTTTTATATGCTTGCTTGGTTTGTTTAACTGTATATTAAATTTCAATAATTTGATTTGTAGATTTATTAGCTGAGTATGTAGATTAAAGAAACACATTTTGTTGTTATACAAAATGTGATTTTACATATTTTTACAAGTAAATTGTTTTCTGTCTTTTAGTTAGTGTGTTGTGTTTATTGGCATCAAATTCAAATTTTATCTTCAATATAAGCCTAGTTGTTTACTATAACAAATAAAAAAGTGTTCAAATGCGAAAAAACAATATAGTTTGCAAAATAAAATCTGTAAATCATTAGGCTTCCTAGATATGAACAACTTCGTCGTCACTTGTACCTCACGTTCCACCTTCCCCACGTGTCTGTCCTTGCTTTGCAACTTTGGCATGTTCATTTCTTGATGCTAATCATGTTAGTCAGTTCGGATTCAAGGCTAAAGGGTTACAATATATTTCTTTACTTTTGAAGGTTTTTGATGGGTTTGTTCTTGTGGTGGTTTAGCTTGTGGCCGTTGACAGTATGAGGTGGTGGATGTTCATAAAGTGAAGGTGTTTGATATGGAGCAGAGGTCCTTTAGTCATTGCGAGATGTGGAAATGATAATGGTGATTGACAGAGGATGATGGTAGCTGAATTGAATTATCTTGGCTAATTTTATTATGAATAAATTTAGGTTGATTTGGTGTTAAAATTTGAATTTTTTAGAGGTTCTTTTAGGGTTTTGAAATTTGATTTGAGGTTTATTTTTTCCTATTTTTGGTAGATATCATCAAGTACTATTACTATTTTTTATAGACATCACCAAGTACTATTACTATTACTACTCAAAATCTTCTTTTCAATTTTTTAATTTTCAATGTCAAATTCATTTAGCTTATTTCCATTATTTAAATGAATTTGACATTGAAAAGTAAAAATTTGAAAAGAAGATTTTGGGTAGTAATAGTAATAGTACTTGGTTATGTCTTTATATTCAGAAAATAGGTTGAATAGCTTTTCAGTTATACTGGACAATTTATTTGAACCTTAGAAGACTCTAAGAATAATTGAAGAACTCAAACAGTTCCACCTTTAAAGATAATTTCCAAAATGTGAAAGACTTTAAAGATGAAGTGATGATAAGGGAAAATATTTTTAAGATGGATACTTCTCCTCAGCATAAAAAAAACATATAGGAAAGTAGATATAAGGTCAACACTGGCTTGGCTCAAGAGTAAATTTAATGGCATCAGAAGTCCAACATTAAATGGCTTAAACAAGGAGATCAAAATTACAAAAAAAATCACTCTGTTGTCAAGGCCAATCATGATACTGTACCAATTCATAGATTAATTCTATGAATTGCTATATCATAAAATTCTAAAGATGTTTAAAGAACTTTTGTAGAGCACTTTTAAGAAAGATGGGACACAGAAACAATAGGAATAAGTGAAACTTATCAGTGTGACATTAATAAAGTAAATTTATCAGTATGAGATTAATAGAGTGGATTTATGTCAACTACATCAGGAATAAGTGATCATCACATGGAAATGAAACAATCGTTGAATTGTAAGAATGTTCATTTTTATAGTGAACCCCAATTATGAACGTGTTGCAATTTTATGAAATTGGCAAAATATAAATATCAAATAATGAGAATATTTCATTTTCATTTGATTATGTAGTATCTTTGGAGTACAAAATATTATTTTACTCAAATAAATTTCACTAACATTCAAAATATCTATTCAATATTAATCTTCAAACACATTCAAAATGAAAATTTTCTTTTAATATAGCTTGCGGAAATATGACAAAATTTACGGCTACTAACAAACTTATAATGAAACAATCCATCTTCAATCTGAAACAGTTGTAGTAGTGTTCGTACTATACCTAATACATTCATTAAGTACAAGTAACAAAGCCAAAAATTTGTTTTCATCAAACTTTCAAAATGACTTCATTCATTTACAAGTCATCAATTTTTTGACCCTGCGCTAGAAGTTGCTTTATCATCAATGATCGTAAAAAGCACATGTGAATCCTTTTTATGCTCGTTAAAATTGATTTTCTCTCGGACAACTTATTTATGATGTAGGATACAATTACTCCACAATCAAGCCTATAAAAAGAAAACATTTCATTAATTAGTTATATAGCGTCAATTTAATGATACGTAAATAAAATATGTTGGATAGATGTTTACGTATTAGGGTCTTGTTGTGCGCAATTTGCGATTGTGTTCATGTCGCATTTGAATCTTTTTCTGGTTAAACCATTTTCCTTCAGCTTGTTAAATTTTCCTTCATCGCTAAGCAGGGTCTTTCTCTAATGTTTCTCAACATATTCTCTCTAAAACAACAAAAAACAAATTATTAAAATTTGTAATTATTGTAGTATAATTAGAAAGTACTAAAATAGTTGGATAATATGTTAACATGTGAGCTGAAAAGTGAAATTAACAGCAAAGAGTAAACAATGAAAATTTTGGTAGTTGAAAGGAAGAACAACAAAAGAAATGTAGGTCAAAGACAAAAATGAATCAATTATTTATGATGTTTTGGGGACTCAAAGGCACGCTAATGAACTATGATAAAACAAATTGGGGCTAAAGTTTATATCACTAAAAATATAAAACTGATGATTTCTCAGAACCAAATGCCCACTGAAACTGCAATTTTCTACACCCATCTGACTTCCAAAATTCATCTCTAAGTGTTGGAGTGGATAATTTTAATTGCGAACAGAAATTGGCATTTAATATTCTGATACAACTATCTAGATATTGCAATAGAAAATCTATCTTCATGCCACATTATTGAGTTCATTGTCAAGAATAACAGAATCAATTCTTTCAAAAGAGACTATAATTTGTGTTAACAGTTAGAGAGACTGAAGAATTATTGTAACAGTCGATGACTTAGTCCTCAAGGAAGCAAAAGTTATGAAAATACTGTCAACATGTAATGTTAATGATAAACCAAAATTTGTAATGTTAATTATAAAAAAATATTTAATTGTATGTACATACCACTACAAATGCATCATCCATGTAATGGTCTTGCTTTTAATTTCTTGGAAGCATTGAATTAAAGTGCATCCATTGACCTTCCTCTGTGTCCAATACAAGCAACGTCCAATGGAATGGAGTTTTGTCCTTATTATTCTTTCCCGAGTTTATGGGAAAGAATAAGTACCTGAAATGATATTGTGTCATATATCATTAGCAACAAGTAAATAAAATTATTTAGAAATATATACATATAAGTAGAAAATTAAGGTACATACTTGCAATTTATCACTTCATTCAATATATCGTCAACCACATATTTTGTCGAAGGCATTTTATCTCGTATCAAAGGCTGTTAATATGAGTTTGATAAAATTATAAGAAGTTTGTCTAATAGATCAACATAAATTGTTAAGCAAGGAAAATAAATATATACCCAAGTCATTGAACTGAAAAAATGGCCGCGTTCATTGAATGGCTTTTGCGAAGGTGACAATTGAGATGTAGCTTCCATAATTACTTGATCATGTTCCAAAACCATCATATATGCATCAATGACCTGAAATTACATTTCAAATTAATTTATCAATCATTTACAAATATAGTAGATATCATGTGTAGAAAATGGACATTGATAAATTTATCTTTTCCTTACATTGTCCCGTTAAGGCCCCAAGTCTATGAGTTGTTGTATGCTAGAAAAAGTAACCCCACCCAACCTTGACTCCTCATAAATGATTGCCCTGAATATTGAATTAAAATATTATTAGGACTAGTAGTGTACATGGTCATTTGAAAAATAATAAAAATAAAATTTCATTAACATGAAATTACCTGGTCCACTCTTCTTACAAAAATATTGAAAAGTGAAAATAACTGTTATTAGTAACCATTAAACAACTGGATTATTAGACGGAAATGTGAGGTTCTTGAATGTTGATTTCACAGGTGATGGTGAGTTCACAAAGTCAATATTGACTGGGGATGTTTGACTTGTTTGAATATGTTTGCCTTTGGATGCCCTTGTAACTCTGCCCATTTGTTGATATTCGTAATCTTGCACCTCCTTATTTTTTTTGTCTTTCTTGTTTTTAATTTTCACCACCATTGAGTTTGCTTTCTTTGCTGCATCCACTTTCATCGTATCGAGATCGTCAATCTCTTCATGCTTTCTCTTTGTATTCTCTGATTTTTTACTTTGGTCAGCACTTTCAAAATTAAATGCTACTGCACTCGCTTTGTCAGCTGGGGTTTCGTGTACCGAAAGCTGTTTGATTCTTTGTTCTTATTCTCTTTTATCATAAAGCAAATTTATCTATTTCTTCAATGTTGCATACTCCTCCTTTTGATGTTGAAGTTGTTTCTTTAAAAATTGAATTTCAGTTTTCTTTTTGTGAAGCTTTTTTTCTCTTCATTTTGCTTTCTTCACTCGGATTTTGAAATATTTCTTCATCACTTTTAATTTTTCCTTCATATCTCTCTTCTCTACCCTCATTTTTTTGTTTTTTTCTTTCACATTCTTTGATTCCTCCATCTTTTGTTGAGCATCATCACGGAATTTAATGAGAGATTGAATTTCAGTAGCAGTTAGATGATCATCAGACAGGTAATTTGATGCAAACTCTTCGGTTAGATCATCTAAATGTCTAGAATCTCTCGTATCAGTATCAAGAAGTTGTTCGTCATCGTTTTCAGCATTTGCTTCAGCTGGTGATGCATCATCTTATTCTGTAGAATCGTCCATTGCTGATATTGGTGTTTTCCCTATCAATTTCACCTCTTCTTCTGTTCGAATCAAGTCTGCTTTTACGACCTATATAAAAAAATACTTTTGTTTATAAGGTAAATTATCACATATGTTTATGATATAATAGTTTCTTCAAAGAATATATTAGTACCTCTGATTGAAGAAGTGTTTCAACATGTTTTTCTTTCATCGCCTCGTTTAATTCAGGGAGTTTCCACTTGACAATCTTAGGATATTAAATTGACTTTTCAGATTTCAATAGTGTTGTATGGTCGCAATACCAGTACTACAAAAGTTGAAAATGTAACAATTTAAATCATTTAGGATATACAAATTTTATATTGAACAAGGATATGAAATAGAAAATATATATCAGTGTATTTTGTCACTTACAAGTAGTAAGGGCACACAACCAGAAATCTTCTCTGGCTCTTTGTCAAAATTCCTATAGACAGAAGACATCAATGTATCTAGTATCACACTTGATCAATTTAAGTTCCTTATCTTCTCGAGATTTTTCGTGTACTTCACTGCTGACCACTTCACAGTATTCCCAGTTGATGTGAAGAAAATAGTTGCAAACAAATACAGACATAGCAATGTTGCTACATCTCTACAATCTTCTACTTTGTTTCCTTTAATTGCAATGTTCAACTTTTTTTGGATAGCCGTGGCATTGATGATAGTAACATCTTTAAAACTTCTTCTTACAAATGGTGTGTCAGGCTTGAACCCATATCCCATATTTACTTCTTCTGTTCCGATTAATATTCCAAATATGAGAGACACATCATTGATTGTCATTCGAACCAATTTTTTTCCAATTCTAAATCCTTTATTTTGGATATCATAAGACTTTATCAATGATATGACACTATGGTCATATTTTCTACAGTCTTCTTTTGTAAATCTTTGGTAAAAAAAGCATTAAAAAGTCGCCCAAAAGAAGGTTTTTTCAGTTCCTTCTTATGGCAAGGCTTAAGTTTAAGGTCTTGCAACAAGCGAGCAATTCCTCACAAATTCGATCGAAATTGAAGATATTTTTTCGCGCAGGCCTTTGAGGTTATTGCAAGTTGATTTATCTTCTTCTCCTTCTATATTGGCTTCTTAACTATTTTTTTTTGCATACTGAGTTCCAAAACAATTAAAAAGATGATATAAGTAAGAAATATAACTAAGTTTGAAATAACTTTTAGTATGTGAAATGAAATATGTACACGAGTGTGTAAGATAATCTAATAACATTACGAATATGCAAGCAAAGTTTATCTCGTATCTGATGCCTTACAAGTATTATATAAATAAAGTTAATTTGTATAGAAGCTTATAGTAATAGCAAGATAACACATTAGTACTAATTGAGTTACAACAAAGTTTTTCAAATAAAAAATTAGTAACAGAGTACACTATTTCTAGATATAGTACAGTGTTTTCTGAGATAGTACAGACAAGTTGAAAATGTAGTAAATATATCCAAGTTGAAACATAATTTCCTAATCAAATTCCAAGAAAGTTTTAGTATGTTAGATGAAAAATGTGTATTAGTCTAAGAAAAAGAAATAAATTTATTGCAATATCAAAGTAAAGTTATATTTTATTTGTGATTGAAACACGTTAGTAATTGTTTATAAGAAAGAGATAAAATTATATTAAACAATTCAATTTATTGGGGTTAATTCTAGTATGTTACCACAATCTCTAATCTCAATAAATAACAGAATATTCAGTATAAGGAACAATTCGCAATGCTATCTAATAAAGAGAAGAATTGTACCTAGAACTTGAGGAAGCTAATGTAACTTCTAATGCATTTGCTTTCTTCATTTGACAGTTGTCCTTTCAACAACTTCTTTTGGTTATGATTTTTCTAAAGTTTTCAAAACAATAACAAATTTTTTTATTAAGTGTATATATATTTAAGTTTAAAAATTTATTTAAATTTTTGGTATTTCAAACTATTAAACTGTATTATGGTAGCTACACATTCAAGGAAAACCATAGATAAATTTAGTAAAAACTTTAACAACTGTGAAAAACTTTAGAATGGTTGTATGTACATATATACTTTCGGTAATAAGTTAAATGCATACAGTGAAGATAAACAAACTGTTTCACATAACCATTTCAACTCTTTTATTTATGTACTCCGTACTAGCGGCATCCCGCTGGGACGAATCATTACCAATAATTGAGTAGATTAGTATATGCAACAAAGTGTCACAAGTGTTGGAGGAGTTCAACATGGATGTGATATTGCCTACATAATGGCTCAAACAATGGCTCAAACAATGTATTCAAGCCCTGAATAGAGAACATACCCTCAATAGCAGGTGGATCCTGTGGAACTGCGGTATGCTGGAGCTGGTATACTCTCCCATACTGAAGTTGTCCCTGCTGGACTGGGAACGCTAGAATGGGTGGTAATGCTGCCATCTGTGGTGGTGCTTGGAGGGCGACGGGAAACATAGGCCTCTGTGGATCGTGTCGAGCACCCTGCTGCTGCTGCTGTAGGGACCTTCCCCTATTAGGACAATCCTGGCGTTTGTGGCCAGTTTTTCCACAAACAAAGCACTTCCCCCGGAAGTTTCCCCCTCGTTGTCCCTGCTGCCCACAGCCCTGCTGGCCGTTACCATTCCTACCCTGGCCATGCTGGCCCTGCTGAAACTGCTGCTGCTGGCCATTCTAGCCCTGATGTCCGTTCTGACCCTAATGACCATGTCGAAAACCTCCTTGTCCATTTCTGAAACCCCAAGATCTGAATCTCTTATGATCCCCCTGTTGGGAACCCTGGTCACCCAGCATGTGCTGTCCCTGAGAAGATTGTGCCCCGCTGGCACCATTTCCCTCAGTCTTACCCTGATGGTTGGACTCTCCTGATCTCTTGCTCTCAGACATGTGGAAGCAATGGTCCTGGCAGTGAAGTAGTGCAGCGTTAACCACATCAGAATAAGTGGCCAATGAGAGATTCCCCAACAAAGGCTAACGGATCCTCCAAGTCAATCCATCCGTGAACTTCTGAATTTTCTTCTCCTCAATCGGAATCTCATCCGGAATAATGTTCAAAAGATTGGTGAACTCAGCCTCATACTCGGCTACGGTCTTTCCCTCCTGCTTGAGGTTCATCAACTTCCTCCTCATCTCCGTGTGAACAACTGACGAAAAATATTTACGGTCGAACCACACCCACAACTCCTGAATAGTGAGGGCATCCCTCTCCTCCGCGGTGGTAATGGACTCCCACCACTGCAATGCTGATCCTACTAGCTTAAAAGTAGCCAGTATCTTCTTCTGAACATCGGTGCACTTGTACATCATTAAGTGCCTCTGAATGTCCTTCCTCCACTGACTGGATACCACAACATCAGAGCTACCTGCAAACACTGGAGGGTGTGCTTTTTGGAAAGCAACATGGACGCATTCCCAAGCAGACGGGAATGCATGAGCCTAAACTAGCGCTACTGCCGGTGCATAAGATGGTGCCTTCTATACAACTGTGAGGGCGACATTCACCGCTTGGGCTACAATGGCTGCAAACTCTGCGACATTCATGGTGCCCGAAACTGGTGCAAGCTGTGGCTCGGGCTGAGCATCCCTAGGAACTCGCTGTGAACGTCGTGGAGGCATCTTAGATGAGAGTAAAGTCTATAAGTTCACAGTTATTATCTCAAAATAGCTGAAGAGCGAAACATACAAGAAAGAGTACAACAGTCCTAGAATATAGGGCTCTACGTCAAAGAAAGCTCAGCGGAAACATAACAAGCCGTACAAATCCAAAGGACACTAGAACCTGATGCTCTGATACCACCTGTGACACCCCAACTAATTAAATACCGGGTAGCTAATCCTTTATTAAATTAATACAAAATGCCAAGTTGGTTCAGTTAATAGCGTCACTGTCGAAAAACGTTTTAATAATTACTAGCCACCTAATATTTAAAAAGTGAGTTGTCAATTTTAAATAATCAAATTAACACGCAATAAGTAAATTATCAAATGCTAACATAACCGCCACATCATAATGACGATAGAATAATCATGAACATTACTGAGTCTGGAGGAATACTCCTCACAACAATCTGAATACAGGAATAAAGAAATACAAAGTCTACATCACAAAATTAATTACAACCCAAATTCTGAAATAACAGAATAAATAAAGTGTCTCTAAAATAAATGGGGCGACATGCCCAAAAGATGAGAAGATCCGGAAATAAAGAGTCAAGACCAAAAATGGAGGCGTCTACTGTCAAGGTTCTGTAGCTTCCACAGCAGCTACGGTACGCCACCTGAATGGAACTCCTATGCTTAGTGTCCTTGTGGCTGGGCACCTAAAAGGTTTTTACAAGAAAATATATTTGAAAGCAAACGGGTCTGAGCCCGATTGTGGAAAACATTTTAAAATATAACAAGTGTTTTAATGACATTAAAACAATGAATGCAAAATACATGTTAGGACGTGCCCTCACATGAAATACTCACCTCTCGACTATTTGTGCACTCCTAACGTACCCGTACCCATTCTAGTAATTCCCATATCTAACTAGTCCAAAATAAATTCTAACTTTTCTATACGATTCACACTTTAATTCCAACATCATCAATTAACTAGAGAGCTTTACATTTATTCTCAGTTTCCCGTTATTAGCAATACTAATTTACTAGAGATCACCCAATTTATCTTTACAGAACGTTGCTATAATTATACTCACGTTTAAACATGACAATTCATTTCAATTAATAGTATATTACTCTCATCATAAATATACATTACTAGCACCCCGAGACTAAGATGCGGTGCGCACATACTCTACTATCAAATCCCGGGACATCACGTACATAAGGACCACGCATTCCGAATCTCTCAGGAATTGTTCTCAAATAATAGCAATCACAAATAATGGAGGCGAACATAGTTCACATCACATGGTTCACGCACATACCTACGCTCCCATGATCAGTAGACTTATTAACTTCTCAATAAGTCCTTCTCTGAACTATGTCCTCGAGGTACCAATCTACATCCCCCCGTAGGCACACAAAGATTAGATGGCCCTAATCGAACGCAAACCTCCCATGATAGCAAGTATGGTAGGTATGTTATACACATAAAACCACATATACTAAGCATTCGCACGTCTTAGATATCTCTTATTATTAATATAGGTCTACATCTCATTCTTATACCATCATTTAACATTATAAAATTTCAAGCCTCCAATTGGTATATTAACGTTATCAACCCTCCTCACGTCGTAATTAGTTACTCGTTTCTTACTCCCCAATTGACATCTGATTTTATTATAAGGTTCTAAGTTCTACTCCACAACGTACCCCAATTCTCACAATTATACCCACTAATCAATAAGGGAAGGTTAATACTCCAATTAAATAAGTCTACGAAACGTTTGAAATGAAATTAGGACAAAAAGGCCATTCTGTCAACTCGTTAGAAGTCTCGTTCGAACGAGGTCGTTCGAATGAAGGGCTTCGAACGAAATACCAACTCGTTATAAGGGATACTGTCATCTCGTTAGAAGCTCGTTCGAACGAGGTCGTTCAAACGACCTGGGCAGGTCTTCTAACGAGATGGCAGTTTGAACCCAGAAATTTTCTACTTCGTTTTTCTCAATTTTTCTCTTCTCTAAACTCATCCTAAGATCATCCCAATAGTATTTTAATGTTCTTAAACTTTACTACACCCTCTTAGGTCATTTCTTAACATATTTTTGGGGGTCAAATATTCCTAAACAACATATAATTATCATAAATCCCCAATTTTTACCCCAAACCCTATGAATATGAACCCATAATTTAATGTCTGCAATTTCTTCTTATAAATCCGTTTTTACATCATCAAAAGTTGTATTTTTTATATGACATTCATCCAATAACATTCTACATGCGATCCCTATATCATATTATGAATTCTACCTCCAATTTCATGGGTTTTTATCAAACACCCAATATAATGCAAATATTTCAATTCTAAGCATGGAAGAAACATTCGCTTAAAATTAATGTAATTAAACCACTTGCCTTATGTTATGACTCGATGTTGAAGGATTGAAAGTTGGTTCTCCTCTTCCTCTCTACAGATTTTCTCCCAAGGATGGTGATGGCTTTGGTTTGGCTCTTGTAACTTCTCTCCAACTTCTCTCAAAACTCCCGTATCCCACTCTCTTAACTTTTGATGGTAATGGCCTTAGTGGCCCCTTTAAAATTATAAATATAAACTCTAATTTTCGTGGGTTTTAATTCCCTAATTTTTAAAATTACTAAACTACCCTTTTGGGTTGCCGGTATGGCCTAAAATTGCCCCGGGACCCAAATTAAACCCCCGAGTAGTGTTTTCTGACTATTTCGACCCTTTAGGACACGTTGGTGCACTCAAAATGACCATTCGATTGATAAAAATAAAATTCACTTTTTACTTCAATTAATTACGTTCCTGACGCGACTGACACGCGCGTCCCAACTAAATTTCCCAAATTAATTAAAATATCATCAATACTCATGTATTACCATACATACTCGGAAATAATGAATTTTTAACATCATAATCAAATACCAACTCACATCTCGTTAGTATTTACATCCGGATTAATTCCCAATTAATTCCCATTTAATTCAATTAATCCCTTAAATAAATATCGATACAATTACGGGGTATTACAGCTTCATATTCCTTTGTTAACCAAAATATCATAGGCATTCAACTTATTAGCCTAAGTATATTTATACATCCAAAAATTATAAACAAAAATTCACATTCAAGGAAGAATATAGATAAATTTACTAAAATGTTTATCAAGTGTTATGTGAAAAGTCTTTACAATGCTAATAACTTAAATGCATATGCTGAAAATAGATAAATTGTTTCCCAAAATCTATTCAACTATTTTATTTTTTGCTGTCTGCGCCATTGGTATCTAATTTTCACGATTTTCAACCAATAACAAGAACCATTAAATTTAATAAAAACTTCCAAAAATTTTAATGATGTTAAAAATATATTTTTTATGCACATTCATTGATGAAGATAGATAGATTACGAAATGTATAGGGAACAAACTTCAACTTTATTCTATTTCGTCAAAATATTTGTTCATATTATGGATAGGTACTTATTGCTTTGTTAAGAAAAACATCATAGGCATTCAACTTGTTAGGGTAAGTATATTTAAACATCCGAACATTATAAAACGTTGTGTATATTGAAGGAAGAACATAGATAAATTTACTAAAATCTTTATCAAGTGTTATGTGGAAAGTCTTTACAATGCTAATAACTTAAATGCATATCTTGAAATAGATAAATTATTTTCCAAAATCTATTCAACTCTTTTATTTATTGTGGTCCACCCCAGTGGTATCTCGATGGCATGAATTGCAACCAATAACAAAAAAAATTAAATTTAATAAAAAATTTCACAACTTTTAATGACGTTCAAATTAATTTTTTTATGCACATTAAATGACGAATATAGATAGATTACCTAATGTATAAGCAACAAACTTCAATATTATTCTATTTCGTCATAATTTTTGTACATATCATAGATATTTACATATTGCTTTAGTTGGAATTCAAATTATTAGGGTATCTATATTTATACATTCAATCATTTTAAAAGTTTTTCCGCATTCAAGGAACAACATAGATAATTTTGTAAAATCTTTATTAATTGTTGCGTGTAAAGCCTTTCACAACTTTTAATGATCAAGACTACTATATAATGGAGACTACTATATAATGCTAATAACTTAAATGCATATCGTGAATATAGATAAATTATTTCCCAAAATGTATTGAACTACTTTTTTTTGTTGTGGTCCACGCCTATGGTATCTCGTTGGCATGAATTGCAACCAATAATGGGGAACATTAGTATATGCAACAAACCGTGACAAAAGACAGATAAATTTAATAAAAACTTTCAAAACTTTTATTGATGTTCAAAATAAAACCGTTAAACATTCAAGGAAGAACATAGATAAATTTACTAAAATATATATCAAGTGTTTTGTGCAAATCCTTGAAAATAGTAATAACTTAAATGAATAAGGTGAGAGTAGATAAATTGTTTCCCAAAATATTTCATTGTTCTCATACTTCTTCTTTAGCCTCCTTAAAAAAAATTCACATTAGTACTAAGTGAGTTCAAAGAAATTTTTTCAAATAAAAAATAAATAAGAGTACACTGTTTTTAGATATATACCAACCATTTCAATAATATTGCAATAGTTCTAATATTAACTAATAAAGAGAATAATTGTACCCTGTAGTTGATGAAATTATTGTAACTTCCAACTTGTTCCTTATTTTATGTTGATCCTCATCATTCATAGAACTTCTTGTACTAACCATTTTTCTAAACCTTGCAAAATAATAAGAAACCATTTTATTAACTGTAAATATATCTAAGTTTATATATACATTTGCTAATAAGTTAAATGAATATAATGAAGATATATATAATTTTGCTAATAAGAGAGACATTAATATATGTAACAATGATTGACAAAACACAGATAAATTTAATAAAAAATTTACAACTTTTTATGATGTTCAAAATAAAATTTCTATGCACATTCTGTGATGAAGATAGATAGATTAGGTAATGTACAAGCAACAAACTTAACATTGTTCTATTTATTCCTGATATTTTTACATATCATGTATAGCTACATATTGGTTCGTTAACCAAAATATTATATGCATTCAATTGATTAGCTTACGTATATTTATAGATGCAAAAATTATAAAGGTTTTGCACATTCAATTAAGAACATAGATAATTTACTAAAAACTTTACCAAGTTTTATGTGGAAAGCCTTTATAATGGTAATAACTTAAATGCATAACTTGAAAATAGATAAATTGTTTCCCAAAATGTTGCCTTGTCCACATACTTCTTATTAAGCCTCATTGGCTTCGACAACACGTTCTTCATGTTGACATCAACATGCATCGACTTCTTGATAAAATTATGAAAATGCAGCGTATTGGAAAATGAATCAAACTCGTTTATTGTGGTATACTCAATCATATCCTTTAAAAGCGCAATTTTATCTTTCTCACTCCATGTTCTCTGAAATATTTGTTTTTCTGCGTCATTCAAATTCTCATTGGGTATCGATTTTTTGGTAGATTGACTATTCATGTTTTTTTGTTGATAAATTTACTTTGTATTGCAGAAAATTTATATAACACTCAACATAGATAAATTTTCTAAAATGTTTATGTGACACCTCGCCTAATAAAATACAGGACGATCAATCCTGTACCAAATTAAAATAGGAGTCTCATATGTTTCATATTTAGCATCACTGTCGAAAACCAATTTAATTACTGATAACCTATTAGGCTGGTGTCAAAATTTTATTTAACTAATCTTTTTAATCAAACCATTCAAATAAAACATTCACACAGTTTGTATAAATTAAAACTAAAATGAAATAAAATAACCAAACACTCGGTAACATAATACAACCAAATCGAATGCCGGACTAAAAGGCGGTACAAGAATAAATGAATATAGTTGGGTTATTGGCTCGAATGTTCTTACCGTACCTCCTATCTAGATTACAAGGATAAAAGCTTCTATAGTAAAATTGGATGCGTCCACTACTGCTACAGCAAACGTCTGACTCGAAACAATCATCATCCAGGCGTCCCTGTGTCTAGACACACACACACACAACACACACACACACACACACACACACACACACACACACACACACATATATATATATATATATATATATATATATATATATAACAAAAGAGGGGGGAAAATAGAGAAATTGGTGAGAGCTTGAGTTTAAAAATATTTTGCAAGTGCATAAATGCCATATTTTAAAAATATGAAATCTCTCATATTTAAATTGGTATCGTGCTCTCATGAGATACCCGTCACCCCACTTCTAATAATGCACACCAATCGCATACCTTTTAGACAACCAAGTTAAGCTACCCTGCCAAACTAATATGTTCACCCAGGTACTAAGGACTAAACTTCTCTCCATTCCCAACACTGCGCTACCTTTTCATGCGCGGGATGTCTCGTGAAGCGAAATCCAAACAAGGAACCCCCGGATACATTACTACCTGGCAATGTTGATCTTCGAGATTCATTAGGCCCACAGCATATAATGTATATATGTAAACTCACATATGGATATATATAGTTCTCACTAGAACCTATGATTCATATTCATATAAATTCGGATATAATCTACTGGAAAGGGAATGTCAACTTATCACTCTTTCCATTTTTACATACACTTACTTTATATGATATCTCATCTTCATATATAAGAAATATACTATATGCAACAAGTATAATTATACCTATCACAATCATAAGTGTAATAACCATACCTCCGAGCTATAACTAGAGGATGCAGTCTCATAGTGCCTATCCAAATTCGGGTTTACTCATTATACCACGGTACCAAGATAGACTTACTCATGGTCAAGGTAAAATACACAATAGTGGAGGTAGTCATGTTCCCTCTGTAAGTGGAGTACACACATCACACTCGAACGCGAGACGGTATGACCTGGTGATATACTCTCCCTGCTCGTTAGGCCAGGGGATTTGATGATGCTAAGATTTAGCACCACCGGATAAGTGATAGTGAGCTCAAACAATGGCAGCCATGGCAGTCATAGAGATGTATAAGTGTATAAGTATGTAGAAGTAGATAAGTAGAAGAGGAAATAAGACAATGATGTATAGTGGTTCAGCCAATTTGGCCTAGATCCACTGTGAGTGTGTGATCCACTAAGTATGGGCACTAATGGCCTTGGATACAATGCACATAAGCTCACTTTCTCTCTCTACTATGTGTACAAGAAGAGTTTTAGCTAGGATTACAATAATGGATCGATCCCCTGTAGGGTTGTAGGTGACAAGTATATATAGGTCTTGGGGGGTGTAGTGTACCCCCCACGTATGCATGGTGCATGTGAATGATGATCTAGCCAATCCCCTGTTGACACCTGTAGATGACAAATGATGCCATAATATTCCCTCACGTGAGGGTGTGATTTTGTTATAACGATCTCCTATGTTCCATGTGAGCCTCACGCGCACTGTTACACGCGTCTCCCAAACCACGCGCTGCGATGATGTCATCCTTGGCCTATGAGCCGAGGCCGAGGGAAAAGTTTTTTTCGGTAGTGAGTCTGGACTAATTTAGGCCTCATACTGTCGTACCCTCGGAGGATCGTCTGGAGCCTGATGAAAGGTCGCCCCCCTAAGGGGTCGTCCGGAGCCTGATGAACGGTCGGCCCCCTGAGGGGTCATCCGGAGCCTGATGAAGAGTCGGCCCTCAAAGGGTCGTCTTGTTGGATGTTGCCCTCGGCCTGGTCGAGGGTATATATGGGTATATCAATCACCCCCAGCCCTTAGCCATAGATGCTGTTGAGATGGCTGAGGGATAGTATGGTAATTATGATGTATGTATGATCAGTTAAGTGAGTGACACCTGCATGGGCACTCATTGCCACTTCAGTTTCCTAGGCATGGCGGCTGCACACTTTGCCTGGGGCTTTGTGCCCTAATGATACCCTTCTTGGTTAATGGGCCCACTCATTACTAAGGTATTTAAGAGATTTTTGAACTCTCTATCTTCTTCTTCTTCTTCTTCTTCGCGCCCAAGCTTTCTCTCTCTCAAGTCTCCAGCCCTCCTGCCATTTTTGCAGCTTTCGAGCCTTCGACTTAGCAGCTTCACCCTTTCTCTTCAGGTAATCTTCCGCCACCAACGCCCTCTTCACTTTCATTTCTTTTTTGCTTTTTTATTTTAGGCTTGTAGGGCTTGATTTGGGTTGTCTTACAACTTTTTTGGCGACTGTCTTTTGAGTGTTCTTGAATTTCTTGGGTGTTCTTGAGTGAAAATCATCGATTCCCCTTGTTTGAATCCAAAAGTCTAATTTGGTCAACTGAACACTTGTTTGTAGATAAGTTCTCCAAATTCCTCCAAGTCTAGGGTCTCCCTCTTTAATGCTTAAGAGGCTTTATGGTTTAGTATCTGACTTCCCTTTCCTGAGAGAGAAATTATTTATTGAGATCAGACGAATAGAGGAAGAAGGGGAGAGGAGACGAAGGGCCGACCCTAATTGGGTACGACCCATCTTTCCTATTCCCCTAGCCATAATAAAACCATTTGAGTCGTCTAAGTCTTGTGGGTCGTCCCATCGTCCAGCCGAGTGTCAGTCAAGTGAGATGGATGAGAGAGCATCATCGCCAACTGGCGCTGGTCCTTCTGGTAGAGTAGAGACGTCTGACTTAAGCCTGAGCCGACAGGCCGAGGGTATGGTTCCCTCCAAGGCTGTCCCTGTGACAACCCTATCTCCACATGCCTTCCAGATGACCTTTCCCCACGGCTCTCTGGAAGATGAAGAGGTCGAGGGAGAGGGGACTGAGGACGAGGGCGATGATACAAGACTAGGTTGATACCTCTCATGCCTCGTCCTATATCTCCTCCGTTAGGGATCGCGACCTCTTACTATGGAGGCATGCCTATGGAGTGTCCCCCAATATCACTATGAGGGTTCCCTTTGAGTCTAAGAGGGTCTTCGAGGGTGAAGAGGGAGAGGTTACAGTTTACGAACAAATGTTCAAGGTTGGTGTCAGATTCCCTCTACATCCTGCCATCGTAGACATCTTGTCAGCCCTTGGTGTTTCCCCCTCTCAGCTTCCTCCCAATTCCTGGAGGACGATACTAGGTTACATCTCCCTGTGGAAGAATGCTTTCACCGATGATCCCTCGACCTACATATTCTTGGCCTGCTACAATATCACCGCCTCATCCAAACAGCCCGGATACTATCATTTGGGGGCGAGGAGGTCTGAGAAGAAACTCCTCCACGTGGTGCAAATCTCCAACCATGATTGGAAAAAGAGATTCTTCTTCGTCTCTGGGGAGTGGGAGTTATCCGCCGAGGCGTCCCCTACTGCCGATGGTCCGAGGGTCCCCTGCAGATGGTCTAACCCATCAATGAAGGCTAGGTCAGACCCCGGACTTAGTCTGGAAGAAAAGGACATCGTTGAGTATCTGAGGAAACGAGGGAGAGGGGGTGAGATTGCAAAATTTGAAGATTTGATGAACCCCCGGTTCCTCAAAGAAGCTGGTCTGAGGGTCGGCCCCATGACAGAACTATGTGAGTTACACTTAACGTTTCCCCTTCTTTACTTTTTCAAGTGTTACCTCTTTATCTCTGCACTTTTCTGACGTGTCGTCCTCTTTTCAGGTTGTCCTGCAGGTATATCAGACTATCTTTGGGAAATGACTGCTCCCAGCTTATTATTAGGCCTGGCCAAGAAAAAGGGTAAGGAGCCTCAGCAGGCTCCGAGGAAGACGAAGGTCGCTGGGCTGACGACTGTTGAGCCCACCGCCGATAGCCACAAAAGAAAGGAGCTTGAGGCTCCTGTTGACCCTCGGCCGGATTCTCGGATGAGGGCCAGGGTCAAATCATCTAAGGGACTGCCTCTTCATCCAGCATGGGGGCCTTATGGTCCCAGAACCTGGCACATCTGAGGGACAATCCCTCATCACTGATCACAAACTTGAGGGCAGCCAAGGCCTCAATGTTTTCTTCTCCCTCGTTCTCTGATTACGAGTTCCTGTCAAAGTTGCCTCCTGCCAAAGTGTACGACTATGGTCTGTACACCCTTGCATAGGTATTGGTCTTGACCCACTTCTTTAATTTTATTCTTTCACCAACTGCTTCCCCGGCCTCTTGACATTTGTTTATTTTTATTCTGCAGTCTGTATGCGCCTTTACTTTGGCCACCAAGTGGATGGCTGAGAACCAAGCAAAGTTCCATGAAGCCGAGAGGGCTATTCAACACGAGGCAGATCTTCAATCGGAGATTAATACTACAAGGGCCGAGTTGGAAAGTACCAGGACTGAGCATGCAAGGATCCTGGACCAGCTGACGAGTTAGCAAGACGAGGACCTTAAGGCCAAAGACTTGCTTATCAAGGAAAAGGATGAGGCCTTGAGCAACATGGGGGTCAAGCACAAGACTGATCTTAAAGCAGCCATCAGGAAAGCCGAGGCTGATGCTGTTGAGGCTTATAAAATTTCTGACGAGTTTTAAGGCTTCGGCCCTGAATATTTGGAGAGAGGAATATGAACTGCCTGCCGGTGGGTCGTCCTCAGGTTTGGTGAAGTCGTCTCCACAGTCCGCCCATCGATTGAAGCAGTTAGATTGGACGACCCTCTGATCGCCGAGGCTCTGTCCCTGGTAGAATCCCAAGTACAAGTCGAGGGGGTCGGCATATCTGAGGATCAGCCAGTTGCGGTCATCGAGGAAACCCCTCTCGTGGATGTTGAGGCCTTGCCCTATGATGTTATCCCATAGGGTGGCTGTCTGTAGCCCATACCCTATTGATGTAATTGTCATTTTTTAACTCTACTTTGTATAATACTTGGCATTTCATTTATACCATCATCTTCTTTACTGTCTTCCATTTGCCTTTTGTATGGTTCGTGTTGTGAGCTTTTTATTATCACTAACCTCTCCCTCGTCTTTCTTGAGTACAGTGGTGGGGTCGTCCCCTCCACTGGCCCTCATTATAGCCGAGGGATCAAATTACCAAATAAATGGTTTTTATGTTGTTTTCCCTCGTCTTTACTGAGGAAAGTGGTGGGGTCATCCCCTCCATTGGCCCTCATTATAGCCGAGGGATCAAATCACCAAACAAATGGTTTTAATGTTTTCCCTCTTCTTTCTTGAGGACAGTGGTGGGGTCGTCCCCTCCACTGGCCCTCATTATAGCCGAGGGATCAAATTACCAAATAAATGGTTTTTATGTTGTTTTCCCTCGTCTTTATTGAGGACAGTGGTGGGTTCGTCCCCTTCACTGGCCCTCATTATAGCCGAGGGATCAAATCACCAAACAAATGGTTTTAATGTTTTCCCTCGTCTTTCTTGAGGACAGTGGTGGGGTCATCCCCTCCACTGGCCCTCATTATAGCCTAGGGTCACAATAACCAAACTAATGGTTTTTTACAGAGTTTTCCCTCGTCTTTCTTGAGGACAGTGGTGGGGTCGTCCCCCCCACTGACCCTCATTATAGCCGAGGGTTCAACTTACCAAATTAATGGTTTTTAACAAAGTTTTCCCTTGGCTTTCTTGAGGGCAGTGGTGGGGTCGTCCCCTCCACTGGCCCTCATTATAGCCGAGGGTTCAACTTACCAAATTAATGGTTTTTAACAAAGTTTTCCCTCGTCTTTTTTGAGGACAGTGGTGGGGTCGTCCCCTCCACTGGCCCTCATTATAGCCGAGGGTTCAACTTACCAAATTTAATGCTTTTTAACAAAGTTTTCCTTCGTCTTTTTTTAGGACAGTGGTGGGGTCGTCCCCTCCACTGGCCCTCATTATAGCCGAGGGTTCAACTTACCAAATTAATGGTTTTTAACAAAGTTTTCCCTCGTCTTTCTTGAGGACAGTGGTAGGTTCGTCCCCTCCACTGGCACTCATTATAGCCGAGGGTGGTTCTCTGTAGATGTTTCCATGCGTACTAGAACTAATAACCACAGGGTGAGGGGAAACACTGATTTTTCTCATTAATTTTCCAAGTGTTGTGTTGCAGCGACTCTCATTACAATTATGGTCTGTCAAGACCTTACAGCACTACTGATAGTATCTCTTCAAATGGTTTGCATTCCAGGGGTTGGAAAAAGGTTCCCCTTCCAAGTTTTCTAGTCTATAGGTCCCAGGGACGACTTCATCGATGACCCTATATGGGCCATGCCAATTAGGATGGAGCTTGTTGGGCTTTTGCCAAGTCTTCTTGAGGACCAAGTCCCCCACTGCGATTGGCCTCTGTTTCACCCTCTGATTGTAAAACCTTGCGGTCCTCTACTGGTAGGCAGCTTGTCTTATCTCAGCATCTTCCCACCTTTCCTCGATTAGGTCTAAGTCAAGTCTCCTTTATTCTGCATTTCTCCGGGGGTCATACATTTGGACCCTATGAGTAGGAAACCCAATCTCAGTGGGTATGAAGGCTTCTGAGCCATAAGCTAGCATGAATGGGGTCTCTCCGGTAGAGGTCCTCATCGTCGTCCTGTATGCCCACAACACGGCATATAATTCCTCGACCCATCTTCCTTTTTCCTCCTCAAGCCTCTTCTTGATTCCATTTAGGATTGTCCTGTTTGAAACTTTTGTTTGCCCATTAGCCTGAGGTTGGCCTGGGGTGGAGAAAAATTGTTTGATACTCACCCTTTCACAGTACTTCTGTGGAGAGGTATTCTTGAACTGAGTCCCGTTATCTGAGATGAGGGTGTTGGGGAGACCATATCTGCATATGATATTTTTCCAGATGAACTGGAAGGTCTTCTGCTCTGTGATCGTCACCATCGGCTCCTCTTCCACCCACTTTGAAAAGTAGTCAATGGCTACGATGAGGAACCGATAGTAATTGACGTCCCTAGGCAAGGGTCCTACTAGGTCAATTCCCCACACTGCAAATGGCCATGGGGATGTAATGGAGGTAAGAGGCTGATGAGGTTGATGAGGGATGGTAGCAAATCTTTGGCATTTATCACACTTTTTTACATATGCTGCGACAGCTTTCACCAAGGTCGGCCACCAGTAGCCTTGGTTGATCACCCTCTTCGCTAAGGATCTACCCCCAACGTGGCTTGAGCACGATCCTTCATGCACATCTTGCAAAATGGAAGGGACTTCTGAGGGATGCACACACCTAAGTAAGGGGAGCAGAAACCCCTTTTTGTACAAAGTGTCTCCGATGACAGTGAATTTTGTAACCCTGTATCTAAGCTTCTTCCTTTCTTGCCTTGCTTCTGGCATCTCTCCCTCTTTAATGTATCTGATCATAGGGTCCATCCACGAAGCTTCCTGAGAAATATTTAGGCAATTGCCAAGTGATCCCTCGGCATCTTCAATAGTTGGTGGAAGCAAAATTTCCACTGGGACAGTCCTCCTTATGTATGTCCTATTCGCCGAGGCCAACCTCGTAAGGGCATCAACATGGCCATTGTCGAGCCTAGGTATCCTCTTGAATTTCACTTCTCTGAAGCCTTTTAGCAATGACCTCACCTTCTCAAGGTACCTAGCCATCCTCTCGTCCTTGGCCTCGTAGGCTCCTAGTATCTGATTCACCACTAGCCTCGAATCACTGTGAACAAAAATCTGGCAGATACTAAGTGATCTGGCCAAGGAGAGGCCTGCTATCAAGGCCTCATACTCGGCTTCATTGTTGGAGGCCTTGAAGTTGAACCTCAGGGCATACTCAATGTCTATGCCGTCGGGTGCTGATACTATTAACCCAGCTCCGCTCCCGCTTTCACAAGAGGACCCGTCAACGAAGAGACTCCACACGGTGTGTTCTTCTAAGAAACCTCCCTCGGTGAGTCACCCCTGTCTAAAGAGATATCTTCCCTCTTCGTTTTCAACCACTTTCCTTCTAGCGGTGCTCATCTCAGCCTTATCTGTAGGCGTGTCGGCGAGCTCACCCTGTCAGGTATCTATCTTTTTGAGGCCCTCATCCTCGGCTTCATCATTTTCCCAAGTAAACTCAGCCACGAAGTCTGCTAAAGCTTGCCCCTTAATGGCCGTCCTAGGCTGATACAAAATGTCAAACTCCCCCAGCTCTATAGCCCAGGCCATTAACCTACCTGATTTTTCTGGCTTGTGCAGGACCTGCCTAAGAGGAGAGTCAGTCAGGATGACCATTGTATGGGACTGGAAGTACGACTTCATCTTCCATGAGGCATGGATCAAGGCGTAGGCCAACTGGGTGGTCTTCTTCTGTGGCCTTCTTAACATAGAGCAGTTGGGTGGTCTTCTTCTGTGGCCTCACCCCAAAGCAAAAGTTGTGGATAAACTGGTCTGCCAACTGCTTAAAGTTTTCAATGGAATTTTTTGGAAGAGAAGTGTACCAGACATGTGCAGCCCCTGTCAGGGTACCAGAAAAGGCACGACACCTCATCTCATCTGAGATAGAGTATATGTCTACTGCTGATTGATACATCTCAACATGGTGGACAGGGTTGGTGCTCCCGTCGTATCTTGGGGTGACCACAGGTGGCTTGAACCTTGATGGCGTAGGGAAGTTGACTATCTTCGCCACAAAGGGTGAGCCTATGGTGTATCCCTTCTGAAGAGGGTCCCGGCTCTTCATTATATCACCGATCTTATCCTCTAGTCACTGGATTAAGTCATTCCAGGGCCTCACAGGGTCGGCTTGACCGATGTTATCCCCTACCGCCTCTTTAAGGTGGACGGAGAGTTCTGCTACAGCAGGCCTGTGCCGGCTGTTTACTTCCCTTTGGCCGTCATCCCGTCCTTGGGATCGGCCATCTGCTGCCTCCCTCCTGGACCTCGCAGCATTTCTTGACTTGGATAATTGTTCCCGCAGGTCATTTACTGGTCCTAGCCTCTCAAAGGATGACCTCCTGCTCAAGCGATCAAAAGCAGAGCCTCTCGGGCGATCATCAGGATTTGGTCTCCCATACTTTCCTCTACTATCCTGGAGTGGTCGTACAGTATTGTTGGAGACCTCATATGGTTCCCAGCATTCTATAGGGGCCTCCTCTCCCTCCAGATCGTCATACCTATCCTCAGGGCAAGGGTTTCCTTGCCTCCCCAGGCGTAGACGCCGGGGGTCAGCAACATCCCTACACCGCTGAGGGGGTGGAAGGTCTTTGCATGGTGCCTGGGGTGGTCCCCTGGCCTCATGCTGTCCTGGAGCTGCTGTCAGAGCAATCATCTCAGGTGAAACCCATGGTGGTTTTAGTATGTTCGGTCTTAGAGCTATGAACTGCTCCTTCATCATCCGCTGGCTTGCTGCCAGAGACTTTAAGGCTGCCGCCACATCAGCCATCTCAGACTGAGGCGACGGCTGACTGGAACTGGGTCTTCCCCCTTCATCCGACGGGGGAAGCGGTGGCGGTGGAATTTCAGGTGCCATGTGTTTGAGCTATGAAAAGCTGAACTGAAGAAAAGACTAGTGAGTTTGAGAACCTTAGTGGGTCTCTTTCAATGGTGAGACTTCTCCTCTCAGGGGGAGTGCTGGATCACCACCAGAGTGCCCATTGAGGTCAAGTTGTACAAAGGAAGAGATGTCTTCTCGTTCCCACAGACGGCGCCAAACTGATGATGCTAAGATTTAGCACCACTGGATAAGTGATAGTGAGCTCAAACAATGGCAGCCATGGCAGTCATAGAGATGTATAAGTGTATAAGTATGTAGAAGGAGATGAGTATAAGAGGAAATAAGACAATGATTTATAGTGGTTCAGCCAATTTGGCCTACATCCACTGTGAGTGTGTGATCCACTAAGTATGGGCACTAATGGCCTTGGATACAATACACATAAGCTCACTTTCTCTCTCTACTGTGTGTACAAGCAGAGTTTTAGCTAGGGTTACAATAATGGATCGATCCCCTGTAGGGTTATAGGTGACAAGTATATATAGGTCTTGGGGGGTGTAGTGTACCCCCCAAGTATGCATGGTGCGTGTGAATGATGATCTAGCCAATCCCCTGTTGACACCTGTAGATGCCAAATGATGACATAATATTCCCTCACGTGAGGGTGTGATTTTGTTATAACGGTCTCCCATGTGCCATGTGAGCCTCACGCTCACTGTTACACGTGTCTCCCAAACCACGCGCTGCGATGATGTCATCCTCGGCCTATGAGCTGAGGCCGAGGGCAAAGTTCCTTCCGGTAGGCCTCATACTGTCGTACCCTCGGAGGGTCGTCCGGAGCTTGATGAAGGGTCGGCCCCTTGAGGGGTCGTCCGGAGCCTGATGAAGGGTCGGCCCCCTGAGGGGTCATCCGGAGCCTGATGAAGGGTCGGCCCTCAAAGGGTCGTCTGGTTGGATGTTGCCCTCGGCCTGGTCGAGGGTATATATGGGTATATCAGGATTCACCCACATCGTACAAACTCCCTGGATCGCACTAGAGAAAATATATAATCTGGCTATTCCAACCCTACGCCCGGGAAAGCCCATGGAATCAGGCTCTAAGATACAAATATACCAATCACACACAGATATATATGTACTCGTATCATATTATATATACTGTAACTGCATCGTATATATAATCTATATCACTTCTTAACAAATATGGTTATAATTGACAAACTCTCATAGCAATAGCCAATATTCCCGAATTTTCCCATTCGTAATAGTATAAGTATTCGAACACTTAAAATACTAAACCGATAAGTATTTTCTTACTTAAAATTTGACTCACACCTTAATCACATTTAAGGATTATCATATGCTCCAAATATACCAATTCATACTAATTAAATAAGTATACTTTCAACTTATTTTAATCTTATAGGTATTGTGTTACCTATAATAATAGTCGTCAATACACGTATCGGATAACCGCTCAATCCTCTCTAGACAATATCCTAAATTCAATCCTAATCACATCCTAGGATTTACTCACCCTTAATTCCATCATCTAGGAGTCCTAATGTCATATCTAAAATCCCCAAAATAACCTCCAAATTTATAATTAACTTCCTCAAACTTAAAGGAAGAAAATTTTCAAGATTACGAAGGCGAATCGATTCGCCCCATCTACGAATCGATTTGGACCAGCGAATCGATTCGGTCTAAATCCGAATTGATTCGACCTGAGATTGTTTGACAGGTCTTCCTATACAAATCGATTCGGTCAAAATCGGAATCGATTCGGCTTCTCCGGAGTTGACAGTTTGGCCAATTTTGCTTAAATATCAAAAACCCAAAAATCATCCCAATCTCTATTTAAATTATAACCCGAATTTATTTCTACGAACCCAAAGTTTGTATATCTCCTCAAGTCCTTTAGAGGTCCTAACACTATATTTCAGAACCCCTAATATTTATCTCCAAATAATTCTAGCCTTAATTTCTGACTAAGGATTTCGATCTCGCACACCCTTTCGTAGAAAAATCATTACTAATTAAAAAAATTAGAAAATATGCGGCCTGCGTCCATGCGACCGTAACGAAAAGATCTACAAATTTTATTTTTTGACGAAGAGAAGAATCGATTCGCTTTCTATCCCAATCGATTCGGAAAAGACGGAGTTACTATTCGCCTTCTTCTCCTAAATCCTAATCCTCCTTTAATACACCTCCAAGCTTTTTATTTCCTCTCCTATCATCAACCAACCTCAAACAACAATATATACACACATAAAAAGGGTTCTAATCATCCTAGAACCAATATCCAACCATTTATTTCAATTAATTTCTAAGTTTCTCGAATTGGATATTATCCAGGGTTTATTCATTCATCTTTCGAAAAACCCGTTTTGATTCACGAAAACCCAACTCAAAAACCTTTATAGTTTTGCAAACCAACTATAATATGAGAAATAAACACACTAAATTAATAAAGCAATCAAACACTTGCCTCCTGGATAAAATCCGATGTCCTCGAGTCGAATCTTGCGGAGTTTGTCCGGAATCTCCTTTTCTTCTTCCTCTCCTCTTTCCTTTCTTCTCCTCTTTCTTTTCTTTCATTTATTTCCCTCCATCATGCCTTATATATAGATAAATAAGGGTTTATCCCTTATAATTCCCAAAATGACTCGTTTACTCAATTGCGAGTCCCTACTAGTCCAAAAATCCCCATAACCTAAATGCCACCCCTGGATACTCTGTTCTGACTATGTCGGCCATTCGGAAACCAATCCGCACTCAAAATCTCTATTCAAGTCACTTAACTGCAGTTTACTAATTGAACCAAACACACCTTAATACGAGTTTTCCAATTAAAATATTATCCTTTATCGCTTTACCCAACTGCGACATGAAATTAACATAATTCGACTCATTTACTTAGTCCTAAAATTAAATGTAACACACATCGAAAAACATCTAACTCTCATAAACTCGAGAAATTATTATTCGGAGAAATTGCTCAAATCTCCAAATTACACTCATTTATGAAATTTAAATGTTCATAAAAGTGGGGGGTATTACACTCTCCCCCCCCCCCTACAATCGAATTTCATCCCTAAAATTCGGATACGACCGGTACTACCAACCTGAGGTCGCTAATCCCACTACATCCGAGTGCACAAAAGTCAAATGGTACTAACCCAACGGCACTCTAGCATACACTCGTTCACAATACTCACCTATCTCAAGGTTTATACTCTAAGGCACTAGCTTAACAACAAGCTTATCTAAATCTCTATATTCTACAATGCTACCTCGGTCGTAAGGTTGACTCTAACATCACATCGCACCTAGTGATTTTATAACTGCATATAAGGAAAATGAGCCTATAACCGCTACTCTAACTTATTGATCCCATCGGAGATCCTCTACTCTAGGCGTCCACTCATCTACAACAGGACATCGAATTTCCCTTAAATGGAAATTACACTAACATTTGACCACTCCCGTCAGTCTCATTGCTTAGCTTGGGCATGCTACCTCTTATTGCACCGATATAATTGGATTCTTGCGTACCTCATACGATATTCCATCCAAAAATCTCCAATCTCATTCATAACTGCCTCGCAGCATAATCTTCAACTTTATATACTGCATCCCTTATATTTTGGGCGGTATATAAAATCAAGTTACCAAGGTGCCCATACACCTTTTAACCCGTGCCTATTTGCACAACCATTGTAAATGTCCGACACATAACACTCTATCTAAAAATGGGCCTCACTTTTGTGGCCTGGTGCTAACACCTAGGTATTCTTAATAATCTTCTGAAGATTCAATTCTTCGTATACTTGGAAGTCCAATCCTTCATAAAGTTAACCCACCAATTTTCTCGTGGTTAACTCACCACGGCCTTTCTAAAACCGCACCCTCCTACCTCACTGGCCTTACTTTCTAATAACCCTAAGATCGATGTGTTTCCTACACACATAAAATGACTACTGTACTAACCATGTCCCTAGTGCCCAAGACCTCTCCCGACTTTCGACATTTGCTTGGTTTCATGCGTGGGACGTCTCACAAAGCAAAATCCAGACAAGGAACCCTCCCGTTACACAACTTCCTCGCATCATCATTCGTCGAGATATAACAACCAAAAGCACACCATCAGGACGTTTTAAAGTCCTATCTCGTAATCGTAATAATGTGCTTCTATCTCTATGTCCTTACATTTTGATAAAATGGAAAGTCTAACTAGTCGGGGCGCATACTCTCTACAAAAGTGTTACGAACATCATACCCAAAATATAATACCTCCAAAATATGCCTTTTTATCAAGGTCCAGCTACAAGACTTAAATCAATTTCCTTAACCTTACCTCACCCACTTACTTGCCGTGTGAGGAACATTTGAGTGCTTTTCCATAGAACTTCTATCTCCCTAAACATGCAATCATCTCATGACTCTCAGTTTATAGTGTTTTCTCCACACTATGTAACTTATCATCAAAACCAACATCCTTGCATACCGTAACATCTCTCCACTCCCGACATCGTTAAGGTTCATGCGTGGAGTGTCTCGCAAGTGAAATCCAAACAAGGGACCCCTTCGATACACTACTACTTAACTTTATCAATTGTGCAGGTCCGTCAACTTATATTATGCAATCAGAATAACCCCATCCCCTCTTTCAACAAAATGTGGTCTGAACTCCTACTGCTTTTGAGGCACCATACCACAAAGCGCATGTACTAACACTAAGTCCTTTGCACAAACAATAATGAGCTTAATCTCACAGCTTAACAATAAATCCTTTATACCTTAAATCATATATATAAGGTCTCCACGCACTCAAAGCATGATAATAAAACATCAACTCATCGAAGTTCCATCTAAACATATAATAAAGGCGAGCTCAACCCGTATCGAGGTGAGATATCGCCAAACAACTAGTTCCACCCTAGAAGTGTGGATACGATAGTCTTGCAATCATTAGCCTACTACCGCTCCGATCATCCACAAATACATTCCACTTACAATAATATCCTACTCGTATAACACACACTAAACGAGTAGTGCAAACCATATATAAATTCAAAATATCAACACCCGCTTTTGCAGCGAATTAAGCAAAATAGAATCCCGTTACTGCGGAAAAACACATAGACAAACACTATATAGTGTTATCGATACTGTCACAAAGCTTGAATTACACACACGAATCTAGGTCTAACAAAAATACTATGATGCTATCTAGCAACATAAAATATACATCCTTCATCCGAGGTGAAACTCATAAAAATAACTTCGACAATCTCCCTGACTGCTCCAATTGGTTCCCGGATATGGTACACTTTCCCTAACTGAACCAAAAACTACTTTAATCAATGCCCCATCTAGGCACCCTACTCTTGTACTTTAATTCCTACCGGGCAAGGACTAAATGTGTGGTTCTACACTCCACATTTCAACATTCCCCATCTCTGGCCACCCTGACCATGCTAAGGTTATCAGTACCTCGGACTCTATAGCCTCAATCCTGACAATCGCCTTCATAATTCCCCTTACTTCTTTATCAAAAGGAAATTACACTACTGGCCTCAACATCCCCGTTTCAATGAAATCCCGGGGTCGATGTCCACCAATGGAGTTCCACGAATACAAACAATCCGAGTCTTTATCTTTGGACTTAATTCTTTAACTCCTCCAGCTTTACTCTAATGGAAGCAATTAACATTCCATGTATAAGAGGTACGAAATTTCCTTCACATATAAAAGAAGTCCGGGTAATATCTCCCTAAATATTAGCAACACTTACAAGTGATCCTATCATTCTACTGAAGGACTCTCTCTTCGTTGTACCTTCCTCACTTCATTACAAGGTTCACTTATCTATGTAACTTATCTATGTAACTCTTTATTCACTGCCGACCTCTGACCGATCCCCATGTGAATAACTCAAGAACTACATTCCTTTAATTTTTGACAAACCAGAGGAGCTAACAGTTAAACCATACGTAAGATCCTTCTATGAGCAAAACATCCTGCTCCCCCAAATATGGTGACCACCATTTCCACCTTTTCAATATTTCTCCCACGAGTGAAAAAATTTCCTCGAATTTTCATATATGGGCACTTCCATACCTTGCTCTAAGCTAAATCTTCTGAGCCTTCTACTTCCACTGAGTAATGCTACACTATCTCCGTATGACTTAACTTCGACGTATGGTCCTTATCAATGACCTTTTCAAACCCTTTTCCAATTTAAATTCACTGGGTAATTCAACTTTAGCACCGCTCTCTACTACAACGGTACGTGGATAATTATAACTACTATACTTTAGTAATCGTTGCAGAAATCCTGGACAATTCCACAAAGGTGAGTGACCTCGACCGCGACCCTCATCCCCAACTTCAACTTACAACTCCAACTACGCCACGCCTCCTGCTACCCTCATAACATCCTTCCATGGTCTCCCTTCATCGATCAGCATGCAAATCTCTAACGAGCGCACAAAAGATTTATTATAATCTTATATAATGGCAGTAGAACGAAATCTCACAAGAGGAATCAACAATCCTAGTCATAAGGCTCTATATCAAATCAAATGCAATGCTGAAAGCGTAGTAAGTCCGCACATATTCCTAAGGACACTAGAACCTGATGCTCTGATACCATCTGGGACACCGCGCCTAATAACCTATTCGGATGACGTCAAAATTTTATTTAACTAATCTTTTTAATCAAACCATTCAAATAAAACATTCACAAAGTTTGTCTAAATTAAAACTGAAATAAAATAAAATAACTAAACACTCGATAACATAATACAACCAAATCGAATGCCTCACTAAAAGGCGATAAAAGAATTAATGAATACATTTGGGCTACCGACCTGAAATGTTTTTACAATACCTCCTATCTAGATTACAAGGATAAAAGCGTCTACAGTAAACCTGCATGCATCCACAACTGCTGCTATAAACATCTGACTCAAAAGAATCATCATCCAAGCATCCCTATGTCTAGACGCCTATATATATATGTATAACAAAACAGGGAAAAAATAGAGAAACGGGTCAGAGCCCGAGTTTGAAAATATTTTGCAAGTGCGTAAATGCCATATTTTAAAAATATGAAATATCTCATATTTAAATTGGTATCGCGCTCTCATGAGATACCCCTCTTCTAATACTGCACACCTATCACATACCTTTTAGATAACCTAGTTAAGCTACCCCACCTAACTAATTTGTTCACCCGTCTCCTAAAAGTCCTTGTAAACCCAAGTACTATGGACTAAACTTCTCCCCATTCCCAAAACTGCGCTACGTTTCGTGCGTGGGGTGTCTCGCGAAGCGAAATCCAAACAAGGAACCCCCCCGATACACTACTACCTGATAATGTTGATCGTCGAGATTCATTAGGCCCTCAACACATAATGTATATTTTTAAACTCATACACACACACACACACACACACACACACACACACACATATATATATATATATATATATATATATATATATATATAGTTCTCACTAGAACCTATGATTCATATTCATATAAATCTAGATATGATCTTCTGGAAAGGGAATGTTAGCTTATCATTCTTTCCATTTTTATATACGCTTACTTTATATTATATATCATCTTCATTTACAAGCAATATACTATACAAAACAAGTATAATTATACCTATCACAATCATAAGTATAATAATCAGTCCTCCGAGCTAGAACTCGAGGATGTAGTCTCATACTCCATATCCAAATCCGAGTTTACTCACTATACTACGGTACCAAGACAGACTTACTCATGGTCAGGGTAAAAATACACAACGGTGGAGGTGGTCATTTTCCCTCTACAAGTGGAGTACACACATCGCACTCGAACGCGAGACGGTATGACCTGGGAATATACTTGTAATACCCCGTACTTTTTTGGAAAATTAAATTTAATAATTAAGTGCAATTTGGGAATTTGATAAATTACAGTGAATAGTAATTTTTGAGGTTTTCAAGGATTTAATGATTTTTGATGTATGTAATATTTACTTTTAGGATTAAGTTAATGAGTCGAAGTATTTTATTATGTCGCCGTTGGGAAAAGCAACCAAGGATAATATTTTAATGGGAAAACCCGCATTAACTTGTGTTGGATTAAAATAGTGAGTTGCAGTCAAGTGCCTCGGATGGAGATTCCAATTGCATGGTTAGTCTCAGAGTGGCCGAGATAGTCATAATAGAGTATTCAGGGGTATTTTTTAGATTTGAGAATTTTTGCGCTAGTAGGTGCTCGTAATTGAGTAAACAAGTCATTTTTGGCTTTTAAAGAGATAAAACCTTATTTCTCCCTATATAAGGCATGGGAGGGGAAAAGAAGAAAGGAAAAATAGAGAGAAGAAAGAGGAGAGAAAAGAGGAAGAAAAGGGAGGTTCAGACCAAATTCTGTGGGATTCGACTCAGGATCGTCGGATTTTATCCATGAGGTAAGTGTTTACTTGCTTTATTTACTTTGAACAAAAATATCATATTATAGTTGGTAGTGAATAACTATAAAGATTTTTGGTGAATCAAAATGGGTTTTCGAAAGTTAAACGAGTAAACCCCGAATTATATCCAATTTGAGAAACTTCGGAAAATTTTGAAATCGTTTGTTGCTTTTGGGTTTTAGGATGTTTAGAACCCCTTTCATATGTGTATATGTCGTTGATTAAGGTTGGATAAGGGTAGGAGAGGTAATAGAAGCTTGGGGGAAGCTTTAATGGCTGAAAAAGCTTCTCGGAAAAGAAGTTGTCCGAAGCGATCGATCGATCGAGGGCCAAGGGTCGATCGATCGACCCTTCAGGATTTTTGGCAATTTTGCCTAGGGTTAATTATATGGGATAAATTCCGATTTAGTTTTTCCTTATTTATTTGTTTGAGGAAATAAGTATTCATCAAGGAAATTATCACTAGCCATTTGGGGGAAACTTATAGGGGCTAGGAGGGTGTTATAATTGTGTGGCACTAAGCTATATTTTCGAGGAAAATAAACAAAGGGAGGGAGTAGAAAATTGGGATTTCCAAAAAAATAAGAGGGGAGTTTTAAATAATTATTATTGGAGTGAAATGTATACCTTGGATTAATTGGGTAAAATCCAAGACTTATTTATTTATGGATGTTCGGAGTGAGTGACACCCGAGGGAGTATTTTTAGCGAGCGGTTATAGCTAAATAATCGAGCGAGTAGGGAAAAGTAAGTGTATAGGGAATTAGTGAGTAACTCCTACGAGGCGACAAGGATGTAATTTGGGTTATAGGTTAAAGATAAGTTGAGGTTATACTTATCATATGATTATGAATTGGAATATTTCGAGAGTACATAAATCCCAAACACTGATCAAGGTACGTGGTACATTTATGTGAGAAAATACTTATGGGATTAGTATTTAATTTGGAGAATACTTAAATATTATTATGAGATTGGCAATTATAGTCGTGTATACATTTGATGAGTGATATATATATATATATATATATATATATATATATTATGAATATATATATATGTGTGTGATTGATGTATATGTATCTTAGAGGCTGATTTCCACGGGCTTTCCTTTGGTATAGGGTTGGAACAGCCAGATTATATATTTTTCTCTAGTGCGATCCGGGGAGGTTGCGCGATGTGGTTGAATCCATTGACAAGAGGAGTAGGGAGAGTATAGTCCCCAGGTCATTATCATCCCGCGTCCGAGTGCGATGTGTGTAACTCCACTTGCAGAGGGAACATGACCACCTCCCCTATTGTGTGTTTTTACCATGACCAATAAGAGAGTCTGGCTTGGTACCGTGGTTCAGTGAGTATACCCGGAGTTGGATCGGCACTATGAGACTGCATCCTCGAGTTATAGCTCATTGGGATGGTTATTGTACTTGTGTGTTTAGTACATTACTTGTGTATGAGAACAATATATTATAAATCTCTATTAGAGTAAAGAGATAAAATGAAAAAGGATTAATTCTCATTCCGAAAGATTATATCCGGACGTGTATATTGATATGCATATAAAAGTGAGTATGATAGTGTATGTAATTATATGAGTATACCTATTTATGTTGTGTACTGAGGGTCTAATGGATCTCGACGAATAACACAGCCGAGTAGTAGTGTATTGGGGGGGGGCGTTGCTTGTTTGGATTTCACTTCGCGAGACACCCCACACACGAATTTAGCGTAGTGTTAGGAATAGATAGAAGTTTAGCCTTTAGTCCTTAGTTTATTTAGGACCTCTAGGGTTTGGGATGACATAATGGTTAGGCAGAGTAGCTTGACTAGGATGGTTAGAGGGATACGCTAGGAGTGCACTATTAGATGAGAGGTAAGGGGTATCTCATGGGAGTGCGATACCAATTTAAATATTAGACAAAACCTATTTTTTTAAATAAAGCATTTATGCACTTGCAAAATATTTTTACAACTCGAGCTCTGACCCGTTTTCCTATTTTTCCCTTTCTTGTTATATATATAGGTGTCTAGTCATATGGACACGTGGATGATGATTCCTTCGAGTCAGATGTTTGGTGCAGTAGTTGTGGATGCATGCAGGTTCACTATAGATGCTTCTATCTTTGTAATCTAGATATGAGGTACTGTATAAAAATTTGGGCTAATAACCTAACTACATTTATTTATTCTTTTACTGCCTTTTAGTGCGGCATTCACTCTGATTGTATTATTGTCGAACCGAGTGATTGATTATTTGATTTCTTTTCAGCTTCATTTATTTAAACTGTGCGATGGTTTTACTTAGTTAGTTTGATTAAAAAGATTAGTTAAATAAAATTTTGGCACCAGCCTAATAGGTTATTAGTAATTAATTTGTTTTTTGACAGTGATGCTAAGAATGAACCATATGCGACTCTTGTTTTAATTTGGTACAGGAGTGATTGCCCGGTATTTTATTAGGCGGGGTGTCATAGATGGTATCAGAGCAGGAGGTTCTAGTGTCCTTAGGAATTTGTGCAGACTTACTACGCTTTCAGCATTGCTCTTGATTTGTTATGGAGCCTTATGATTAGGATTATTGATTCCTCTTATGAGATTTCGTTCTCTTGACATATTGTGAGATTATAGTAAATATTTTGCATGCTCGTTCATGATTCGTGTGCTGATCGATAAAGGACGACCACAGAAGGCCATTGCAAGGGTAGCAGAAGGCAAGACTTATTTGGAACAACTAGTTGAAGTCAGGGACTAGGACCACAGCAGAGGTCACTCCCCTTGTGGCATTTGCTAAGGATTATTTTGGCGACTACTAGAGTATAGTAGTCATGAGTATCCAAGTACCACTGTATTAGGAAGTGGTGCTAAACTTGAATTACCTGGTAAAGTTGAATTGGAAAAAAGTTTGAAGGGTCTTCAATAAGGACCATACATTGATGTTTATGTTATACGGAGTCGGTGTAGCTTTACGTAGTGGAAGTAGAAGGCTCGGGAGCTTTGTCTTAGAGAAAGTTATAGAAAATACCCATATGTGAAAATTTGAGGAAAATTTTTCACTCATGGGAGCAATGTTGAAATGGTGGGAACTATAGTCACCATATTCGGGGGAGCAGGATGTTTTTCTCGTAGAGGAATCTTATGAATAGTTTTAACAGTGAGTTCCTTTGGTTTATCAGTAATGAAGAGAATGCAGTTTTTGGATTATTCACATAAGGATCGATCAGATGCCGACCCTGAATCAAGAATGATAAGTATAAGTAAGCTTTACACCGAAGTAAGGTAGGTACAATGAAGACAGGGTCCTTCAATGGAATGATAGGCTCATTGAATAAGTGTTTCTAACACTTGTGGAGAAATTATATCCATGGAACCCATTAGTGGACATCCACCCGGGGAATTCATTGAACCAGGGATGTTGAAGCCGGTAGTAGAGTTTCATTGTAATGAAGAAGTTAAGGGAACTATGTAGGAAATTATCAGGATCGAGGCTATAGAGTTCGAGATACTGATAATCTTAACAGGTTCAGGGTGGACAGAGATGGGGAAAGGTCGCTATGTGGATTATAGAACCACACGGGTAGTCCTTGCCTAATAAAAATTAAAGGACAAGAATAGGGTACCGAGGTGGGGTATCGATTAAAATAGTTTTAGTTCGATTGACTGGTGAAGTTATTATTATGCGTTTTACCTCAGATGAAGGAGGTAAATTTGGTGTGACTAGATAGAGTCGTGGTATTTCATTATCCTTAGATTCGTGTGTGTAATTTGAGCTTTGTGGCAGTATCAATATTATATAATGTAGGTCTATGTGTTTTTTCGTAGTAGCGGAGTTCTATTTTCTTTCATTCACTATAAAACAAGGTGTTGATATTTTGAGTATATATCTTGTATGTGTTATACGAGTATAATACTATTATAATTCTATTATAATACTATTATATCTTGTATCGTGTATTATATACTATTATAATACTACTCATTTTGTTTGTGTTATACGGGTATAATACTATTATAAAAGTTATGTTATTGTACTATCAGAGCGATAGCAGGAAAATGATTGCAAGACTATCGTGTCTGTGGTTCTAGGATGGAACATGTTAAGGTTACGATGTCTCACCTGGATACAAGTTGAGTTAGCCTTTGATATTATAGGTAAATGGAACTTCAGAGAGCAGACATTTCATTATCATGAATCGAGTGCGTGGAGAACTTATAGATATGATTTAAGGTCATTATCGTTGAGCTATGAGTTTAAGCTCATTATTGGTTATGCAAGGACTAAGTGTTAGTACGAGCGCTTAGTGGTGTGGCTCCTGGGTAGAGATAGGAGTTCATACCACATTTTGTTGAAAGAGGGGATATGGTTGTTCCGGTTGCATATTTGAAGCTAACGGACCTCTACGATCGACAAAGTTAAGTAGTAGTGTATTAGAGGGGTTTCTTATTTGGATTTCTCTTACGAGAAGCTCCACGCATGAACCTTAATGACTTCGGGAGTGGAGAGATTTTGTAGGATGTAAGGAGGTTGGTTTTATCGATAAGTCATATAGTGTGGAAGAAACACTATAGACTGCAGGCCGTATGATGATGATATGATTATGGAAATATAAGTTCTATGGAGAAGCAATAAAGCGGTCCTGTCACCACAAATAGGTGGGTGAAGATGGAGTTAGAGAAATTGATTTGAGGATTATAGCCAGGACATAATAAAAAGGAAAATTTGGGAAGAAGTATGTTGTGGGTGTAATGTTCACGACATGTTTGAAGGGAGTAGACGCCTTAATTAGTTAGGTTTTTTTTGCCAAGGTGAAAGGTTAGAGTTGTAAAAGTACATTAGTAGGATAGCAAGATCGGATTTAGAACGTCCCACTGGTGTGCCTCAGGCCGTTATATCTCAATGGCCGACAATGCGAGGAAGTAGTGTAATGGGAGGGTTCCTTGTTTGGATTTCTCTTTGCGAGATGTCCCACGCATGAAACCAAGCAAATGTCAGAAGTTGAGAGAGGTATTGGGCACTAGGGATATACTTAGGATTATACTCGTTTTGCGTGGGTAGGATAATGCATAGATCGTAGGATTATTAAGGAGTAAGTTCAACGGAGTTAGTGGCGCCGATATAGGAAGATTATGAGAAGTGAACCACAAGAAGATTGGTTGACTAACCTTGAGAAGAATTGAATTATGTGGGTTAGAAAAACCCATGTATGAGTATTACACCGAGGAAATAAGGACCATCGTTAGAGATAGTGTTGCGGAGTGTCATGTTTACAATGGTTGTGCAAATAAGCACGGGTTAAAAAGGTCTATGGGTACCCTGGTAAGGTTGTTTTATATACCGCCTGAAATAGAAGGGGAGTAGTATATAAAGTTGAAGTTTATGCCGTGAGGCAGTCACAAATGCATTTGGAGTGTGTTGGATGGAACTTCGTAAGAGGTACGCGATAATCCAATTGTATAGGGCAATAAGAAGTAGTATGCCGAAGATAAGAGATGAGACTGACGGGAGTAGTTAAGTAGTAGAGTAATTTCCTTTTTCTTTTTACGGTGCGATTTAGATGTTAGAGAGGTGGCTATAGGCTCATTTTCTCTATATGTGTTACTAGAAACGATGGGTGCGATGTGACGTTATTAAAGTCACCTTACGATCGAAGCAGCATTATAGTATCATAAACCTAGTTAGAGGTGAGTGTTGAATGAGTGTATGGTTGAGAGCCATCGGGTTAGTACCATTCCACTTTAAGGCATTAGAAGGTGGAGTGATTCACGATCCTAGGTTAGTGTTGGTAGTATCGGTTGTATCTAAATTTCGAGGGCGAAATTTCATTGTAAAGGGGGGAGTATGTAATACCCCGCATGTTTATGGGGAATTAAATTTAATAATTAAGTGCAATTTGGGAATTTAATAAATTATAGTGAATAGTAATTTTTTAGGTTTTCAAGGATTTAATGCTTTTTGATGTATGTAATATTTACTTGTAGGATTAATTAAATGAGTGGAAGTATTTTATTATGTCGCCGTTGGGTAAAGTGACCAAGGATAATATTTTAATGGGAAAACTCGCATTAAGTTGTGTTGGGTTAAAATAGTGAGTTACGGTCAAGTGCCTCGGATGGATATTCCGATTGCACGGTTAGTCTTGGAATGGCCGAGATAGTCAGAATAGAGTACCTGAGGGTATTGTTTAGGCTCCGAGAATTTTTGGGCTAGTAGGAGCTCGTAATTGAGTAAACGAGTCATTTTTGGGTTTTAAAGAGATAAACCCTTATTTCTCCCTCTGTAAGGCATGGGAGGGGGAAAGAAGAAAAGAAAAAGAGAGAGAAGAAAGAGGAGAGGAAAGGAGGAGAAAAAAGAGGAAGAAAAGGGAGGTTCCAGCCAAACTCCACGGGATACGACTCGGGATCGTCGGATTTTATCTATGAGGCAAGTGTTTACTTGCTTTATTTACTTTGAGCATAAATCTCATATTATAGTTGGTAGTGAATAACTATAAAGATTTTTGGGATGGGTTTTTGGTGAATCAAAATGGGTTTTCGGAATTTAAACGAGTAAACCCTGAATTATATCCAATTCGAGAAACTTAGGAAATTTTTGAAATCGTTTGTTGGTTTTGGGTTCTATGATGTTTAGAACCCTTTTTATATGTGTATATGTCATGGATTGAGGTTGGAGAAGGTTAGGAGAGGTAATAGAAGTTTGGGGGAAGCTTTAATGGTTGAAACAGCTTCTCGGTGAAGAAGTTGTCCGAAGCGATTGATCGATCGAGGGCCAAGGGTCGATCGATCGTTCAAGATTTTTGTCAATTTTGCCTAGGGTTAATTATATGAGATAAATTCCGATTTAGTTGTTCCTAGTTTATTTATTTGAGGAAATAAGTATTCATCTAGGAAATTATCAGTAGCAATTTGGGGGAACTTATGGGGGCTAGGAGGGTGTTATAATTGTGTGGCACTAAGCTATATTTTTGAGGAAAATAAACAAAGGGAGGGAGTAGACAATTGGGATTTCCAAAAAAATAAGAGGGGAGTTTTAAATAATTATTATTGGAGTGAAATGTATACCCTGGATTAATTGGGTAAAATCCAAGACTTATTTATTTATGGATGTTCGGAGTGAGTGACACCCGAGGGAGTATTTTTAGCGAGCGATTATAGCTAAATAATCGAGCGAGTAGGAAGAAGTAAGTGTATAGGGAATTAGTGAGTAACTCCTACGAGGCGACTAGGATGGAATTTGGGTTATAGGTTAAAGATAAGTTGATGTTATACTTATCATATGATTATGAATTGGGATATTTGGAGAGTACATAAATCCCAAACACTGATCAAGGTACGAGGTACATTTATGTAAGAAAATACTTATGGGATTAGTATTTAATTTGGAGAATACTTAAATATTATGAGATTGGCAATTATAGTCGTGTATACATTTGATGAACGAAAAATGTGTGTGTATATATATATATATATATATATATATATATGTGTGTGTGTGTGTGTGTGTGTGTGTGTGTGTGTGTGTGTGTGTGATTGATGTATATGTATCTTAGAGGCTGATTTCCACGGGCTTTCCTTTGGTATAGGTTTGGAACAGCCAGATTATATATTTTTCTCTAGTGCGATCCGGGGAGGTTGCGCGATGTGGGTGAATCCCTTGGCTTGAGGAGTAGGGAGAGTATAGTCCCCAGGTCATTATAATCCTGCGTCCGAGTGCGATGTGTGTAACTCCACTTGCAGAGGGAACATGACCGCCTCCCCTGTGGTGTGTTTTTACCATGACCAATGAGAGAGTCTGGCTTGGTACCGTGGTTCAGTGAGTAAACCCGGAGTTGGATCGGCACTATGAGACTGCATCCTCGAGTTATAGCTCATTGGGATGGTTATTGTACTTGTGTGTTTAGTACATTACTTGTGTATGAGAACAATATATTATAAATCTCTATTAGAGTAAAGAGATAAAACGAAAAAGGATTAATTCTCATTCCGAAAGATTATATCCAAACGTGTATATTGATATGCATATAAAAGTGAGTATGATCGTGTATATAATTATATGAGTATACCTATTTATGTTGTGTACTGAGGGTCTAATGGATCTCGACGAATAACACAACCGAGTAGTAGTGTATTGGGGGGGCGTTGCTTGTTTGTATTTCTCTTCGCGAGACACCCCACGCACGAATTTAGCGTAGTGTTAGGAATAGAGAGAAGTTTTGCCTTTAGTACTTAGTTTATTTAGGACCTCTAGGGTTTGGGGTGACATAATGGTTAGGCAGAGTAGCTTCACTAGGATGGTTAGAGGGATACGCTAGGAGTGAACTATTAGAAGAATGGTAAGGGGTATCTCATGGGAGTACGATACCAATTTAAATATGAGACAAAACCTATTTTTTTTAAATAAAGCATTTATGCACTTGCAAGATATTTTTACAACTCGAGCTCGGACCCATTTTCCTATTTTTCCCTTTCTTGCTATATATATATATATATATATATATATATATGTGTGTGTGTGTGTGTGTGTGTGTGTGTGTGTGTGTGTGTGTGTGTGTGTGTGTGTGTGTCTAGTCACAGGGATGCCTGGATGATGATTCCATCAAGTCAGATGTTTGCTATAGCAACTGTGGATGCATGCAGGTCCAATGTAGACGTTTTTATCCTTGTAATCTAGATAAGAGGTACGGTATAAAAATTCGGGCTAATAACCCAACTGCATTTATCTATTCTTTTACCGCCTTTTAGTGCGACATTCACTCTGATTGTATTATTGTTGAACCGAGTGTTTGGTTATTTTATTTCTTTTCAATTTCATTTATTTAAACTGTGCGATGGTTTTACTTAGTTGGTTTGATTAAAAAGATTAGTTAAATAAAATTTTGACGCCACCCTAATAGGTTACTAGTAATTAATTTGGTTTTCGACAGTGATGCGAAGAATGAACCATATGCGACTCCTGTTTTAATTTGTACAGGAGTGATCACCCGGTATTTTATTAGGTGGGGTGACACAATACTCTCCCTGCTCCTCAAGCCAAGGGATTCACCCACATTCCGCAACCTCCCTGGATCGCACTAGAGAAAATATATAATATGGTTGTTCCAACCCTACGCCCGGGAAATCCCATGGAATCAGCCTCTAAGATACAAATATACCAATCACACATAGATATATATGTATTCGTATCATATTAAATATACATATGGCTATAATTTCCAAACTCTCATAGCGATAGCCAATAATCCCGAATGTTCCCATTCGTAATAGTATAAGTATTCACACACTTAAAATACTAAATCGATAAGTATTTTCTTACTTAAAATATGACTCACACCTTAATCACGTTTTAGGATTATTATACTCTCCGAATATACCAATCCATACTAATTAAATAAGTATACTCTCAACTTATTTTAATCTTATAGGTATCGCGTTACCTATAATAATAGTCATCAATAGACGTATCGAATAACCGCTCAATCCTCTCCAGCCAATATCCTAAATTCCATCCTAGTCACATCCTAGGATTTACTCACCCTTAATTCCATCGTCTAAGAGTCCTAATGTCATATCTAGAATCCCCAAAATAACACCCAAATTTATAATTATCTTCCCCCAAACTTAAAGGAAGAAAATTTCCAATATTATTAAGGCGAATCGATTCGCCCCATCTACGAATCGATTCTGACCAGTGAATCAATTCGATCTAAATCCTAATTGATTCGGCGTGAGACAGTTTGATAGGTCTTCCTATGCGAATCAGTTCGATCCAAATTCGAATCGATTCGGCCTGTCTGAAGGTGACTATTTGGCCAATTTCTCTTAAATCTCTGAAATCCAAAAATCATCCCAATATCCATTTAAATTATAACTCGAATTTATTTCTGCAAAACCAAAGTTTTTATATCTCCTCAAGTTCTTTAGAGGTCCTAACACTCTATTTGGGAACCCCTAATATTTATCTCTAAATAATTATAGCCTTAATTTCCGACTCACGATTTCGATCTCGGACACCCTTTCGTAGAAAAATCATTACTAATTAAAAAAATCAGAAAATAAGTGGTCGGCGCCCACGCAACCGTAAGGAAAAGATCTACTAATTTTATTTTTTGACCAAGAGATGAATCGATTCGCTTTTGATAAGCACCTAAAAGAGTCTATTTTATACCTCGAATAGATGAATTTTAGTCCCTCGTTTTTAATACAGATGACCTTATGTTTGTATTTATTTATTTCTAAGGTTAATACGCAGTTGAGGTATAAATAATGCTAAATCAGTGCAATTGCGACGCAGAAGCGGTCAAAAGCGTGAATCGAAGAAATACAAAGAGACCGTGAAGTCAGAGTCCCATTGAGCTTGCCCAAAAGAGTTTCGATATCTCGAACTAGTCCCATAACCCAAATCTAAGCCTATACCGAGCCCAGACCATTCCTCGAGCCCCGTGTATATTGACTTTGTACCTTTATTATTTTTCTAGATTTTTATTTTTAGTCATTTTATTTTTAGAATTTATCTAGTTTTATTTAGAATTTTTTAGGATTTATTTTCTATTTTTTATAACTCTTCGTTTTGATTTTGATTTTTATTAGTTTTGATTTTTTAATTTTTATTTTATTTTTTAGGATTAGAGTTTAGAAATTTGTTTTTTAGTTTTATTAGATTTTAATTTCTTTTATTCTAGTTTTATTAGGATTATATATTTTTTTAGTTTTAATACAGATTTATTTTTATTTTTATTTTCATTTTCATTTTTCATTTTTTTATTTAGTGTCTTTTAATTTTGAAATGTTTTTTTTAGGTTTATTAGATTTTAAGTTTTTTTTATTTTAGTTCTAGTTTTATTTTTTTTAGGTTGTGTTAATTTTTAGGGGTATAAATTAAACACACAAAACCACACACACACATCCCATACACCCATTTACGCCCTAGCACCCTCACTCACCCACACCATATTCTCCTACACCTCACCCTCACACCAAACAACCCCACTTACTATTCATCTTCCCGTACCTCACACACTCTCTCTCTTACTCTACCAAACCCACGTCAACCTCCATAACCAAACAAACTAAACCATTAAAACCATCCTAAACCAAATCGACTACACAGCGACACTCAACGTCCCAAACCCCGGGCAACCCTCTTGACCCGAGAACCCACAACCCGTGGCCAAAAGCGTCCCACCCCTGCCAAACCCGATTTCATAACCCAAAAATGCGACCCCTTCCGGCGTCACTTGACCTACCCCATAGGAACTCCGATGGGTAACCCGGGACCCAACAACCAACTCCGGTGCCGACCTTACCCGACCCTTACCCGCGAGATCTCCAGCGAGAAACCCACGGCCACCAACCCGAGTTCAACCCCAAGACCCATGAAAGCCATAATCCCACAAAAATCGGTCACCCAAATCCCAAAACCAAAATAAAGGCCACGTGCATAGAAAGATAAAAAAAAAAGTTTTGGACTTAGCCAAAAACAAAATCCAAAAAAAAATCTCTTCCAAACAAACCAACTTCATGGACTTTAAAAAGAGAAGAGACGAAAGGGGACTCTCTAAGCACAAGAAAAGAGAGACGCATAAAGAGAAAAAAGGGGTGTATATTATGTACAGTTTAGGATCATGAAAAAATTCCAGAAAAATACAAAAAAAATAGTTTAGCTTTAGAATAATTTTTAGGTTTAGTTTTTAGTCTTCTTTTTGTAATCAAGTGCTGAAAATTGTGAAGAAGTTGGACGCATGTCAAGGCGCATTTCAAGACAAATTTGTGGAAAATAAATTGCGTATTGTATTTCTACATTCTCTTTTGAATTAATTTCCTTCTTTACATATTATCTATTTTTGTTTATGCACACATGAGAATGTTTGGCTAAACACCCCGTTCAAGGGGTGGGATGCACTGTGAATGATATTAATTTAATTAATCAATTTCATTAATTGTATAATTCTAGGAAAATTAGTTTTTAACTATCACCAATTAATTTATGTAACGAGAGTTAGTAAATTAATTGAACAAATTAATGTTTGAATTTTTGAATCAAACTAGAGATAGTTTTTTTTTTTAAATTTAAATATTAATTCGGTGTTGATATTTGAAGATTGTATTATTTTCGTTAAATTGATCCTAGCGGGTAATTTTCTGAAAATAGTGTAGTCCTAATTTTTCATCGTGTGACATTTTTAAATTAATTTTTTGAAAACGATTTTATTAAATTTATAATTTTAATGAGAGTTAGATTATCGATTTAACATTATCTCCAAATATTTCAAATTAATAAATTGAGAAATTAAAATAATTGAAAATGTAGTGTAATCCCATCTCTTGACTTTCTCACATATTTCACATTCGATTGCATATTTTTTTTCATTATTTAGTCATTTTATAATTTTTAGCATTTGTTAGTTAATTTTTCCCTTGAAATTATTTTAAAAGAAAAAATAATAATAATAATAATAAATAAATAAAGATTTAAAAAAAATTGAATTGCACGTTTTCACATTAATTATTTCACCTTGGAAGTTGGATTGATACCCGTACTTACCGTAATACGAGTTATTTTTAGACAAGTTTTGTAGGTACTGAAGAGAATTTTGAAAGTGACTTTTGAATACAACGACCATACGCAAAAAGCTTCTTATTAGCTTTCTAGCCGAATCGATTCGGAAAGGACGGAGTTACTATTCACCTTCTTCTCCAAAATCCCAAACCTCCATTAATACACCTCCAAGCTTTTTATTTCCTTTCCTATCATCAACCAACCTCAAACAACAATATATTCACACACATAAAAAGGGTTCTAATCATCGTGGAACCCATATCCAACCATTTATTTCAATTAATTTCTAAGTTTCTCGAATTGGATATTATCCGCGGTTTATTTGTTAATCTTCCGAAAAACCCGTTTTGATTCACGAAAACCCAACCTGAAAACCTTTATTGTTTTACACACCAACTATAATATGATAAATAAACACACTAAATTAATAAATCAAGTAAACACTTGCCTCGTGGATAAAATCCGACTACCTCGAGTCTAATCCTGCGGAGTTTGGCTGGAATCTCCTTTTCTTCTTCTTCTTCTCCTCCTTCCTTACTTCTCCTCTTTATTTTCTTTCCCTCTATCGTGCCTTATATAGAGAGAAATAAGGGTTTATCCCTTATAAACCCAAAATGACTTGTTTACTCAATTACGAGTGCTACTAGTCCAAAAATCCCCGGAACCTAAATGCCACCCCATGATACTGTATTCTCGCTATCTCGGACATTCCGAAACCAATCACGCACTCAAAATATCCACCTGAGTCCCTTAAGTGCAATTTACTAATTAAACCCAACACACCTTAATACAGGTTTTTAATTAAAATATTATCCTTTGTCGCTTTACCCAACTGCGACATGCAATTAAAATAATCCGACTCATTTACTTAGTCCTAAAAGTAAATCTAACACACATCGGAAAACATCTAACCCTAATAAAGTCCAAAAATTATTATTCAGAGAAATTCCTCAAATCTCCAAATTACACTCATTTATGAAATTTAAATATTCATAAAAGTGCGGGGTATTAGAGTTTACCAACTCTCAAAGCTCCTCAAAATTATCAGTTTTGGACATAGATAAATATACAGTTATGAACATAGATAAATTTGCTTGATCAGTGCATTTTTAAATGCCAACAAACTATTTTGTGTAAAAGAATATGAAAGTTCTAAACACTAACAAAAACTAAAGCCCTAAACACTAACAAAAACTAAACATGTACAAAGCATAATCTAAGAAAGAACTTATTTTAATTTAAAACCTAACATACTATTGTGTGTTGTTTGTGTAATAGGAAGTGTAATAGATATTGAATCACTTGAGAAATGATGAAGTCCCAAATGTAAATCCAAAAAAAGAATGATTGCTCAAATTTGTCCCAAATGGAGTAATGAGTTGTTATAAACACTAATTTAAACCCTAAGAATATGAACTATAAGAAACCCGTTCACGATGAAACCCTAATTTAAATATATTTTCTGTTACGAACTGTAATGGAGCTATTGAATCACATGAAAATGATCAACGCATTTATGTAATTTGAAAAGTGGATGAACGATTGGTGAAAATTTTCCCAAATGAATGTACTATTTGAGCTTTTGCAATGTGGATATAGTGATTAAAGTGATGACATTTGATAATCGTGAATAGATTTTGGAATCAAATTGCATACAAATGAATCGGCATGCAGATTGCGTGTTTTTGTGGTTTTATGTATTCCCGAGGGTAATTTTGGGCAAATAAAAGAAGGGGGTTATTTTCTTGGATGGAGATGACTAAGCGACATGTTTTAATGCGCGTGGGGCTTAATGCAACTTTTAATGCCCATGTGGGATCTACGAACATATCACCCTTTGTTTTATCAATCCTTATAAAATATTAAAAAATTAAAAAAATCCCTGGAATTTCACAAAAAAACCAACATCATAAACTCAAAATCCATTAAAAAAAATAAACATACATCATGAAATGCCTCAAAATTCAAAATCACAAAGTTATCTAAAAACAACGTAAATCACTAAATATTATCCAAACATCCTCAAGAAAATATTAAATCCTTAAGATGTCCTCATATTGTCACATATCTTGTTCAAAACCTTTAATTTTTAAATCCTTAGAATCATACATTTGTCCCTAGAATCAGGACATTATTCTTGTATTAGTCGCATATACTATTAGTTCCTCATCATCAAACCATGGCCCTTATAATCAGGTTCCAAAACCACTATTGGCTGCGTACATTTTGGGTCCTCAAAATCAAAACTTATCCCTCAAAATTAGGTCATGATCCCTGTACTGGTCATATACACTTTTAGGTCCTTAAAATCGAACCTTGGAACTCAAACGTAGGCCATAATCCTCGTTTTGGTCATACACATTTTAGGTCCTCGAAATCAAAGCTTAGACTTTAAAATCAGGTCATGATTCCTGTATTAGTCGCATATACTTTAGGTTATTAAAATTAAATATTGACCCTCATAATTAGGTTGTGATCCCCATATTTTTTGCAAAGACTTGGGTCCTCAGAATCAGGAAAGGACCCCTAGTATGGTCATAACATACCTTAGGCACTCAACAAATTCTAAGTCAGCCTTACACCTACATCTTTATCTCCTTTACTAGGCCAATCATCATTAGTTATTTGAAACAAAATGACTCAATATACACAACTTCTTTTGGGTGTCTATTTTTTAGACGACCTTTTTTCTTATCATATACTTACACTTTGAGGGGCTCTATAAACACCATATCCCAACACACCTACACTCTTCCATAGGGTCCCTTTACTCCTGGATCCCTCGTATTTCTTAAAACCCTAACTAGAGAATAGCATCCCTCTTTCGTAAACCGTTTGACTTTGTTCAACCTAAAACTTGAGATTATTTTTCTTTGAAAATCATAAATATCTGAATCCTCTTTCAAAAGGTCCCAACCGTGCACAAAATGGACTCTCAAATAAAAACTTATGGTATGAAAATTCTTTATAATCTGATAAAACCTTCCCATAGTCAATACACATGTTATTGGCAAGTGGAACTTGCTTAGTAAGCAAGTCTACCCTTCCTGGCTACCAGAAGCCTAGGTTATGTACCAATTGACATGTCCTTGAAAGGAAGATTATCCTTTTCATGTTTAGAGTTTCCTTATTAAGGAAACCCTGGCCTCGTTTTCTATGGTACTTGATTTTAGTGAGATAACAACTTCGAATTTATCACACATCCTTTTCCCAACAGTCTCTCAAAATTACATTAAATCACCCTACTCCGCCATTAACCACATTTCCACCACCATAATCAAAACACCAAAAATCAGCAAATAATGCATCCAAAATAGTATTTGAAGATGCCTGAAGGTCCACAATACCTTTGTATTATCCATAAATATCATTTCATATGTTTTGGTGCCTTTTTCTTTTTATATTAGTTATATTATATTATTAGTTATAAGGATAACTTAATTCCACCCTTATATATATATATATATATATATATATATATATATATATATATATATATATATATATATATATATATATATATATATATATATATATATATTCTCAAATCTACTTTTCATGAACAAAAAACCTTTTAAAAAAAGGAGGTTTAAGGCATATTGTCAACTTGGAGTGTGCTCATTGTATCTTTCATCGTTTTAGTATATTAATTATTGTTTAAAAAATGGAAACACCAACAATTTGAACTATGATTTATACATGTTTGTGGTTTTCACTTGACTTGGTTTATGGATCTTGGTGAATTATGAGCATTCCATGAAAGGTTATGACCTGTCTAACTAATTGATTACCTTATCCTCATGACCATCAGGAAATTATGTACCATTATATGCCCCAATTAATAAGACTTGTGCTTACTTTAGTGAAGACTTTTATTCGAGTGCTATATTACTATGACAATCCAGAACTAAAGAAGAATAGTGATTGTCGTTAACTAAAATTAAAGTGAAGCTTAGAAATTAAAGAAAGATAAATCCGATGAAATAAACAACTACACTATCAAATGTAAAGTAAGAAAGTAAAACAAATCAAAGGTGAAGTCGAGGAAACTTTTAATAAATTGTAAAGAAAGTTACAATATATTTGAATGAAAGAAAAGCTCCAAACGAATGAAAAAGAAAATAAAATAAAAGTAAAAAGAGATAAAATGAATAAATGTAGTTTTTTTAATTGAAGGAGTCCTTTTTTCCTTTGTCATCTAGTTGTTTATTTATAGAATTCCTAGCCATGCAAATTCCATGTAACTACCGACCCCAATTGGATTTTCCTACATAGTTGTTAATAAGGCCATTATCTATAACTTAGGGCTGAAAACCACATCCAAATTATTGGTTTGTAATTTTACGTGGAAAACTCTCATTGGAAATTAATAGTATGGTGTAAAGATGCCCCCACATAAATTGAATTTTGGGAAAAATTAATTATTGTACCATTAGTTTCCACATCATAACTCCACCTATATACCATCATTATTTCTAAGCACATGGTGCATATATAAACATTTATTGGGGGTGAAAATATCCTCACTTTAATCTATTAGTCTCTTCAACTCAACTCTTTGTCTCTTGGTCTTCTATATTATCTCAACTCAATAATGACATTCTAAGAGAACAATGAAGCTAGAACAAAGAGTGTCCATGAGTTTGGCTCCTCTTAGAGCTCATCCAACAATGATGAAGACCCCTAGGCTATTGCTGCTATTGTTGTCTATTCCATTAATAATTGAAGATAATCTGGTGCTGGATATTAGGATACTCAAAGTGTGTCCACCCCCACGAAATGTACTCCTATTTTAGACCCTGCTAGTCCTCCTCCACCTATTTTGGATGGATTCCTTGCTGTGAATCCTTCTTCTAAAGTTAAGTTTTTAGGTTCTTCTAAGGATGGACTGATCGGAGATTTGATTTTCCTGTCCCTTATGAGAACTATATTCTTTACTACAATTCATAATCCTCCACCTTGTGGAGTGAAAACCATGGAAAGGATTTCAGTTGGGGGAATTGATACTAACCCCAAAATACCTATTGACTAGAGTCACCACCCTAATTTGGTTCATTATAACTCTATACCAATTCCTCTCCCGGCAAGTTTTGTGTTAAATGCACTGTCATAAGCCCCCTCTTTCCCCATAACTACCTGCAACACATTGGTATCTCCTCATTTACTAATGGACTTCGGGGTCTTATGCCTGGTCCATGCTAATTAAAACTTATTATCCCTTTCAAACTAATACTAATGAGTATCCAAATCTTCTGACCACTTGGGATTTCACCGATATTCCTAGGTATGAAATGGTGAGATCTCCCCCTCACACATTTATCCCCCTTTCATGCCATCTTATCTAAAATGTCTTGTCTAAAGAAAAATTCGACTAGGATTTCTTCAAAGCTTTTGTGTGACAACCCGCTCCTAATAATAATGGGTGGCCAACCCAATACTATAATAAGTCAGGTATCTCGGATGGTGCAGTCTCAACATCAACATACAAACTCTATAATATAAGGCTAACTACCCGAAATCTTTAAAAGTGGATTGCCAAAAATTTTAAACTTTTATATTTAACAACAACAACAAAACGAATAATGCACATAACTAACAATATACATCTAACTACGATGAGTGATAAGTGCAAACTCTATAATATGAAAGAGTACAATACATTTAACAACAAAAATCTCCACAATGAAATACCCGAATATGCTGTCGGGTAACAAACAATACAATAAACTGAGAAATAAAATAAGAAAGTGTTAATCTATAACACTTGAATACTAACTCCATACACAACTGAATCCTACTCTAGATATACAAAGATAGGAATTGACTAAAACAAAGTGCCGCAACAGTCCGCTACTGCCACAACTCCACGAATCCTGAATGGAGGAACATCAAAGGCATCCTTGCGGAGGAACACCTGAAGTAGTACAATATATACATGGAGGAGAAAATATAAACGGGTCAGAGCCCGAGTTTGAAAAACATTTTATAGAAAGTGTATTAAAATGCATAATAATTATAAATGCATTATTACATGATTTAGTTGGAATCGAGCACTCTATAATAATTTTAACTCACCTCTCAACTAAAGCGCGCACTAAGCGTATGCACGTGATCTCCAAATGGATGACCGATTCTATTTTAGGTAAGAGGATTCAAACTTAAACCCAAGTGAAATTTTTAAGTGAAACCATCTAACCAATCTCACAATCTACATTTATTTCAATTATCTTTAAGTTATATACGTTAACTTTAATGTAATAGTTACAGTTATCTTTATAATGTTCATTTGTTGAACATATAAAGTTACATGATCCAATCATGTCCACATCATTGCAATACATCAACAATCTCATTTACTAGAATTTTGTATTCTAGTGATGCCCTTATAAGGCATGAAACCATATATATAATTATTAGTAATTATATATAAGTTATTAGAATCATGAATTTAAAGACTAAACTCCTCTCGATTCTCAACATGGCACTGCGTTTCGTGCGTGGGACGTCTCGCCGAGGCGAAATCCAAATAAGGAACCCCCCAGTTACACTACTCCTGACTGTATTAATCCTCGAGGCTCATTATGCCCTCAATGCATGATGCATGTAACCCAAATTATTTTCAAATTTTAATTAATTAATATTCCCAATTCTCAATAGTACACGGTGTTTCATGTGTGGGATGTCTCACCGAAGAGAAATCCAAACAAGGAACCCACCGTTACACTACTCTTGGCACTGTCGATTGCCGGGATAGGTGATATTTATATAAATAATTATGGCCATTAAGGACTAAACTCATCCCCAAGTTCCAACATTACACTGCGGTTCGTGTGCGGGACGTCTCGCCGAGGCAAAATCGAAACAAGGAACCTCTCCGATACACTAATCCCGGCAATGTAGGTCGTTGAGGTCCATTATGCCCTTGATACCCAAGTACAAACACAAGCAATAATAACCATCCAACCGGGCTATAAATCGAAGGACGCATGCTCACATGTTATCATCTTCCTTGCAGACCATATACGTAGCAAACTGGGGTCACCTGGTGGGGTTCCACGACACCCACCTCGTGATCAACTCACGCACACAACGTCCCGGGAAGCGGTCATAGCTCCTAATCGGCAAGTGAGAGCGACACATACCCATGATCTCTCACCCACAAAATAAATAAATGTATATATGTATGTCATTTGCTGACCACCATAGACGACTATGACCTGGGGAATATCCACATCTTGCTTTTCTAGTAAGAATGCTCACCCTCTATGCACGAAACTTCCCAATGATAGCAAGGAGGGGGTATGCTTAACATGTATGTAAACCATCATATAAGGTATACATACATCCCACATAATAAAGATATACCATTATATAAGGTATACTTGCAACAATATATTCATTTTCATTATACGATCTTTGGCGCAATTTGATTAACATCATTGTTTAGTATATCTCTCTCATGATACATTAATCGTCAATACTCACACATTTTCCCCACTTAGTATATGCTATACTAATTCTCGCTTGAATCTCTCATGTCGCTTCTATTAATGAATTGTCTATCAATTCTTTTAAGTTAAGGATATTCTTTACCCTAATGCCCCTCAATTAGCATTTTTAATTCTCCATCCATAATAAGGTTCAAATCATTTTATGAATCTTTGAAATTATCCCAATTGGGATTGGATACTAAGATCCGGTATCTCTAAATAATTCACATTCTTTCATACGAATTGAATTTATTAACCCAATGAAGAATCTCCAAATCAAGGCGGGGCTTCCCCACTTAGAATAAACCAAAATATCTAATCGGTATTCCTCGAATTTAGCCAATATGACTCCAAAATTTCTTAAAAGGGAAACTCGCTAAAAGTATCCAAAACATCCTCCAAATATCTCCTATAGAGATCCCCAATCGATAACCTCGAACAAAATGGGGGAAAATTCTTTTTAGAAAAAAAATCCCTCAAAAGCCCTGTTTCCGAATCGATTCAGGCCAATTCCGAATTGATTCGGCCCAGCGAATCGATTCGGCCAGGAAGGCGAATCGATTCGGGTCATCAGACCTGGGATTCTGTCTCAGGATGAATCCATTCAGCTGGAGTCCGAATCGATTCGATCACTCAGACCTGGGCACCTGCATAATTCTGAATCGATTCAGTAGGAGGCCGAATCGTTTCGGCCCTTTAGAAACTTCGAAAATGGCTACTTTTTGTTAGCCTAAAATACCCAAAATTCATTTTAATGATTTTCTCCTCATTTATCTTCAACCCAATCACATATATAACCTTAATATTCATCCAAGAATACATTTAAACTAATTTCTATCATCAAATCTAAGATCTACATTTTCAATTTAAGATTATACCCAAAAGTTAGGTTATGTTAAATTAAACCTAAAACCCAAAATATCAATCCACAAATCATGCAATAAATGTACACAACAATTATTTAGCAAGTTTAATCACTTGCCTCGGGTTCGTAGGGTCTGAATCCGCCTTGAGATCGAGTAGAAACCGGAAATCTCCACTCTCTCTCTCTTTTTCTCCTTCTTTCCCTTCTTCTTATTCTTCTTCTCTCTTTCTTTCTTTCTATTTCTCTCTCTTTCTTAGGAGAAATATCTCCCGTAGGCTTTTTAAGCCTAATCTCCCAAGGTACACATCTTTAAATGATAATACACACTTTAAAAGACCTGGTGACTTTAATTTGAGTCAAACGGTCCTAATTTATTTCGAAACCCAAATAGACCCCAAGTACAGTCATTTTGAGTTTCTCGACCCTTCCGGAAACGATGGTACCCTCCGAATCTCCATTTGAGACACTTTCTAATGACTCTAAATTTTGACCTCAATTGCCAATTTAATTATTCTCCAATAAAATATTATTTATTTTTCCCAAAATAAATTTTTTACTGTTCCAAAAGTCTTGGGGTGTTACAATCTTCCCCACTTACAAAAATTTCATCCTCGAAATTTAGCCAAGCCTAATTCTCCCAAAGCTCAACTATTTCTAATATACCCATCATCACTAATCCTATCTCCAAACTTCTAACCTCCCACGACGAATTTATTTAATTTATTTTATTTTAAGTTGATTATGAATTAAATAAAACCAACTTCCACAACAAGGGTGCCCATACACCCTTTAAATTTGAGCTATCTTAGTATAGTTTGAACCTTATTTATAACTCGATAAACACCATATCCTTTTATAATCACCATAAATTTCTTTCATATATCGTAGACTTCAGTATACCCTTGTTTAGTTCTGTTGATATTTCATTTTGCTGTAAATTGCCATACACTATTTTATATTTTGATCATTTCAAATCTAGATATGCTATTTAAATAGATTTTCATATGCACATTATTATAGACCTAGAATTATCTATTGGGAAATGTGTTGCTTATTTCTTCCTTTTAGTTATTTTACACAGGTACCAATAGGCAATGATGAATAGTTAAGAGATCAACCGATGCATAGAGACAAAGAAAGGTCATATTAGAAGAAAATGAGCCTACTTAGCAAGAGAAATACTTTGGTATTGTTCATAGATTTCAATTATAACACCTTTGAGAATCAATAAACGCCTCAGTTATTTTAGTATTCACATTTATTTACGATTTAGTAATTATCAGGGTAACCCTCACCCTCGGCAAAACTGGGAGGTGATAGTTGGTATTAGAGATCAACCTGGTTAAGTAGCCTATATGGGACGTAAATTAAGCATTGGTATCAAGTGAGTGATTTAGACCATAAGGATAGTGAGAATAAGATGCTTAGAATTGAGTAAGGAAATCGATCTCGACAAGTAAGTGAAATACCACGATCTTAGTTAGGAAGAGGTTTTTGGAGGATATAAAAAATAATGGATATTCATACGCTATGTATTTAGGGATTATGAGAAGAAGTTCTTGAATTACAATTTGGAGATATGTGATTATTTTAGATATTTAGAGTATACGTGATTAAGAGTTTAGAAATATACTAAGAAAATTATCTTACGATGGGAAAGTATAGATTATACTCCATAAGTCTATACGCACAACATTGTTCTTTTGTCTACACTATTCACTTGATACTGTCCTTGAAAATGATTTTATTTATTTGGAATTTTAAAAACTTGAATTCATGGAAGTCATTTAACTTCTCTATTGAACTTTCATGTTGTACACTTGTTATACTACATACTATTCCCATTATATTACGAGAAGAATAACTTATGTTTGAATGGTACATGTTCATAAGTAGATAAGTAACTAGTCAATGAGATTGTTAATGGATATTGGGAGTTTTTTATAAGAAAGTTGAAGGCATTAGAAATATTACGATTGATCGTTCTACTATTTAGAACATAACGGTATTACTTACTAGATCCTATCGCATGATTATAAGTTTCCCGAATTTTACATGAACTTCATTACGAATTTCGATTATTTAATCAATACCATATGCCTTGTAACCAATGTTAAATTATTTCCCTAACTTACCATGACTTAAAATGTTATTGAAAATCTTATCACCAGAAACACTATGGTCTCCGTAGAAAATATAATTCTTATCCTAAACAACGAGCCTAGTTGTGATTACATTAAAGCTTACCTTGTACCTCTATGTGACCTCGATGCTCCATATGCATGTCCCTTATAAAACCATTTTTTCCTAAAGGAACCTTAATATAAAAATCAGATAATCTTGTTCCTAGATTATATGAATTTTCCATTCCGACAAGTAAATAAGAAGACAAATAGTTTCCCCCATCCTTTTACATGGAAAGAAATCTGAATAAACCACGTGAATGTCTACAATCTGTGTTAATAACTTTGGCATGACTTATCAACATGATTTAATCTCCACATGAAGCAGTAGTTGTTTACTTTAATTAACTAGAGTTTTGCAGTATCTACAAATCCATAGTCCCATATTACTTGTTCCATTTCTTATTAAGTTACTATGAATTATCAGAAATAATTAGTTGTCTATAGAAAGTAAATCTATAGACACCTACTGGAACCTTATGCTTTAATCATACAGATCCCATAACCACGTCCAACAAGTTACGTTCGACAACATGTATTCCTATTACGTCACGATAAACTAGATTATTCGTCTCCCTATTTCGGTATAGTTCAATTACTTGTAACGTATGTAAGATCCTTTAATTGATAATTGAATTAGTGACCCATTTAATTTTAGAACTCTTCTTTACAAATATATACTCGGTATCTCTGAATGATTATACAACATTATACCCTTATGACCTTTTAAAATTTGAATGCAATGACAGATTAGGAATAAACATCAATGGGACACTTTAGCATCTAATTTTTTTACACGTTTCGTTACTAATGATGTATCGTAACCTACCCAAATTAAGAGAATCATCGATTCAGACCCCGTTACATCTATTTTCATTCATCCTATTAATAGTGCTTCAGATATATAGTTTTCCTATTCTAAGAGTACTTTTTAACTTGTATAGTGGTTTTAGATCTTGGATAAATATAGGAGGACTTAATATTTTAGTGGACAATAAGAAATTTCAAGTAACGTTAGGCTACCCAGGCTTGAAATACGTTTTCACCCGATAGAATTTTAAGGCAAGCAAAAATGCCTATTGGACTTTACAAAGCATAAAGTCCAAGAAAGACTATCATCCAAAAAGAAAAACATTGTGGCCAACACTTAATATTTTGACCTTGCTAGGAAACTTAACCATCTAAAGGATGTTGATACCAAAGAAACATGTGAACTTTAGCGAAACCCGCACTTTTCCAAATTTCACAAATACCATTGCCTATCCAAATGTGAGAAAGAAAACCTTAGAATGATAATCTCTAATATCTCTTTGTAAAGAAACACAAACCAGAATGAAAACCAAGAGTTAGCTTACAATAGGAAAATGAGCCTATAATGTAGAAATAGATTACAGGCCCCTATAGGTGGAGAGATATCACAAAAATCCCATTGCTCTAGATTCAAGATACATCCTAAAAACTCCAAGATTTATCATGGAGAGAAGGAACATCAGTGGTGACCGATATAATAATGATGTTAAGAACTTTTTGAGGAATTATTATACTTGTTACCAAGTCCAGATAAGACACCAGTATTCCCATTAATTCCTTTAACCTTTTTTGATTAAGGAACAAGAATGGATCGAATCACAATGAATTTTATTATTTGATTGTTTCATGCGTCTCAAGGATACAATTCGGTATGAATGATAGTACATTGACTTGCTAAAGTTTCCCTTTTCTTCCATTAAACACTATTGATTATTTTTATTTTTTCTGTAGAAGATTTATAGTAATATGATTAATATGAACAAGACTATAGCCATTGAGTAGAAGAGAAAGAAGTATCTAGAAGGACATATAATCTTGAATGTCGAAATAATAATATGCTCTTGTAGATTATACCTACCACCTAAATAAATGAGCTTCGACGAAACCTCATCATAATTTTATAGTTTCTTACCTTGATTAGATGACTTAAGGCTAGTAAATCCAAGTATTAAAGATTATGAATTCAGAATCAGTATATCTACTAGTTGAGACCCTGATAAACATATTCCCAATAATAGTATTTTAATACTGAATGGTATAGATGTTAGTGACTTCATTTCAATTGCTATATGAACTATGTTGAAGAGAATTGTTTTTATTCTCAGTAGTATACCTTGGATTACGTAAACTCCATTTATCTAAGAGATTCAAAATTTCAAAATTTATAGGGTATATCTAGGATAGCTCTATATAGGGTATATCAAACATATCCCTGTTGTACCGAAAAAGAATCCTTTTATCTAGCATGAGTACGAAAAATGTAACAACCCGTCCTTTTGGGGAAAATTAAATTCCATAATTAAGTATAATTTGGAATTTGGAGAATTTCTCGAAATAGTAATTTTTGGGATTTTCGAGGATTTAATAATTTTCGAAGGGTGTTATAAATTATTTTGGGTTGGAATAGTGATTTGCGGTCAAGTAACTTGGATGGAAATTTCGACTGCGCCATGAGTCTCAGAATATCTGAGATAGTCGGAAAAGAGTGTCCGATTGTCGAAATTGAGTTCCGGGTAATTTTAGAGGTAAAAGTAACTCGTAATTGGGTAAACGAGTCGTTTTTGGGTTTTAAGGGTTTAAACCCTTTTTCTTTCTTTATAAAGAGGGAGATAGGGAGAAAAGAGAAAGAAAAGAGAGAAGATAGAGAGGAAGGAGAAAAGAGAGGAGAAAATGGAGATTCGGGCCAAACTCCGCCGGATTCGACTCGAGGTCGTCGGATTTTATCCACGAGGCAAGTGTTTACTTGCTTTATTTACTTTTGTGCATTAATCTCATATCATAGTTGGTAAAAATATGATTTTGGGGTTATAACCCTTAAAATAAATTGGGTAAAAGTTGATTATGAGTTTACACATTGATGTAGTGTAAACTCTTAATGATTTTTAGTGTCAAAACCATGTTAATGGAGTATAAAATGGGTTTAAGGGTTAATTGGGGTTTTTAGGGTTTTAGGGTTTAAAACTAAGAGAAATGATTTAATGCCCCAAAATAATTGATGTGTTAGTTGTAAAACATAGATTATATGTTTATTGAGTTGTTGGGTGAGGTTAGAAACAAAAAAAATGGGGAAAAATGGAGTTTGGGATTTTGGGAGAGATAATGAATAGTAACCCGTAGCCTTTGGGGTCATTTTCGGCGAAGAAGATAAATGATTTAGCTTTCGGCCAAAACACGAAAGTTGTAGATCTTTTCCATGCAGTCGCGTGGGCGCTGACCGCGTATTTGTTTGATTTTTCTACGATTTGATATGATTTTTACAAGATGATAGCTCCGGGTTGAAATCATCAACTCGGAAATCAAATCGGGAATTGAAAAAATTACGGATAGAATTAATGTCGTAGATGTTCGGGATAATTTTTGGGGTACTTTAGAAACCCCGAAAATGAATTTGGGTTGCTGGATTAAGGATTTGAGGAATTAAAGTTTTGAGGACCTGGTGTGACCGATCGACCGCGCCCTTATGGCCGGTTGACCGTGTCAAGGAGAAAGGGCCTACTGCTTTGTTTCGTAGGCTTATTTGCAACCCGCGGTCGACCGGGGGTCTAGGACCGGTCGACCGGTGCCCTGTTTTTAGCCCAAGATTTTGGAGATTATTATTATTTCTCCTCTTTAAGATTAAAGTCTAAGGGCCTTCTAAATTAAAGTATATTAGAGGGCTATGTCCTAAAGGACTTGAGGAATTGGGAATATATATATGTATATATTCACTTAGAGTGAATTATTATATTTGGATATATTCAATAAACCTTTAAGAGTTGATTAAGGTAATTATTAGTCATCAAAGTAAGAAAATACTTTGGGCTTAGTATCATGCTTATATGAATGCATGATTGTGATTCCTGGAGGGAATCTTTGGGATTATGGTCATCGCTAGATGATATAGGCCATTATGGCCTGTTATATGTTCTAGGAGGAATATATGATATATGTATATCCTGTGTGATTTAGGTATATATATATGTTATGATGGAAATGATTTTGAAAATATAAAAATGAATATTTTCAAAATGGTAAATAAATGATTTTCAGAATTGATAAAATATGGATTATACACACCTCCCTAAATCGCTATCATAAGGGAAGTCGCACGCGTTGTGGTGAAGCCTTCCTGGCTATTGAGCAGGTTGGATATAGTCCCTAGGCCATATGGGCATTTGTATTACTGCGCTGGTTAGGGGATTCCGGGTGTGGTCCTGACTTTCCCGCAGGCAATATGGCCGCTACCCGACGTTGGTAGGTTCCCAGGTTGTCTTGTGTAGATAGGCCCTGGAAGATGATAGCCATTTAGGGGCGCGTCAAGTGGGGAAACCCGGAGGGGTGGTCTTAGATTTATTGAAGCAATTCATGATAATGGATTGACTTCAATTTACATTTCCTGAGTATAAAAAGGGAAATGGGATAAAGGTTTGGCTTCGATAACACTCCCCGCTGGAAGAAGGGATGTGGAAGCATATGGTTTGATCAAAGCATTTTCATGATAATGAAAATGGCTTTGGGTACATTTCCTGAGTATAAAAAGGGAAATGGGATGATTTAAAAAGGTAAAGCATTTTTATGTTAATAAAATTGGCTTTTAAAAAGATATATGTTTTAGTAAAGCAATTCATGATAATGAATTGGCTTTTAAATACATTTCCTGGATATGAGAAGGGAAATGGGAGGTTTTGAGATAAAAATAATAAGTATTGATAAATACTTTGTATATAAATCCTCAGTCCGGGAGATAGATCCGGATGGTTATGGTAAAGTATGTACATGTATATATAAATGGATAAATCGAGTGCCGAGGGTCTAATGGATCCCGACGATCGACCTTGCCGCATAGTAGTGTATCAGGGGGGTTCCTTGTTTGGATTTCTCTTTGCGAGACACCCCACGCACAAATATGGCATTGTGTTGAGACTGGGGAGAATTTAATCCTTAGTGCTCTAATATTATAAATGTTTATGGTATATATATATTTATATATATCTTTCTGTACTGAGGGACTGGCGGATCTCGACGATCGACCGTGCCGCGTAGTAGTGTATCGATGGGGTTCCTTGTTTGGATTTCGCTTTGCGAGACACCCCACGCACGAACATGGCATAGCGTTGAGACGGGGGTGAAGTTTAGCCCTTAGTACATTGATTGGACTATCTAGGGTTGATAGTGGTTGGGTGATAGACTAGTCTAGGAGGGTATGCGCTAGGAGTGCACTACTAGAGGAGAGGTGAGGGGTATCTCATGGGAGTGCGATACCAATTTAAATATGAGATAAAACTATTTTTCTAAAAATAAAGCATTTATGCACTTGCAAAATATTTTCAAAATTCGGGCTCTGACCCGTCTATCTACTCTCTTTTCTTTATATATATATATATATATATATATTATATATATATATATATATAGGTGTCCAGACACAGGGACGCCTGGATGGAAATTCTTTCGAGTCATACGTCAGCTGCAGCAGCTGTGGATGCGTGCAGGTTTTTGATAGCCGCTTCCATCGTTGTACTCTAGATAGGAGGTATTGTATAAACATTCGAGCCGATGGCTCAACTGCATTTATTTATTCTTTCGGTACAGCATTCGATATGGTTGTATATTTGAACCGAGTGTTCGGTTATTTTAGTTCATTTCATTTTCCTTTTAATTTAATTTACGCATTAAATTGTGGATGTTTTATTTTAATCGTTAAAAAGAGTAGTTAAGTAAAAGTTTTTAACGCTCGCCTAATAGGATATTAGTAATTAAATGGATTTTTCGATAGTGATGCTAAGAATTATCCATATGTGACTCCTGTTTTAATTTGATATAGGAGTGATCGCCCGGTATCCCATTAGGCGGGTTGTTTCAGATGGTATCAGAGCATCAGGTTCTAGTGTCCTTAGGAATCTGTGCGGACGTACTACGCTTTCAGCGTTGCTCTCGATTTGTTATAGAGCCTCAGGATTAGGATTGTTGATTTCTCTTGTGAGATTTCGGTCTCCTGCCATATTATAAGATTATAGAAATCTTTTGCGCGCTCGTTTGAGAATCATGTGCGGAACTTGGATGGTAGCGGGAGGTGAGGCTTAGATGGAGCAGCTGGTAGAAGGTCGAGAATGAGGACCGTGGTAGAGGTCACTTCCTTTGCAGTGTTTGCTAAGGATTATCTCAACGACTACTAAAGCATAGTAGTTATGGGTACCATAGTACCGCTGTAGTAGAGAGTGGTACTAAAGTCTGATTACTCATTGAAATTGAGGGTTTGAAAGGGATCTTACGGATAGTCTTAACCGTGAGTCCCCACGATTTAGTCGGAACGAGAAGGATGTTGTTATGAGTTGTACCTCAATCTAGGAGGTATAATTGGCGTGGCTAGATAAAGTCGCGGTGTTAGTTAGCCCTAGACTCGTGTGTGTAATTTGAGTTATGGCGGTCACGATAACATAATATCATTTAGGCCTATGTGTTTTCCGCGGTAGCGGAATTTTATTTTCTTTTGCTCGTCATAGAGACGGGTGTTTATATTTTGTATATATACGTATGAGGTATATGGTATATTCGGAACGATAGCAAGCTAAGAATGGCAAGTCTATCGTGTCCGCAGTTCCTGGAGGGAACATGTTGTTATTTTGGTGTCTCACCTTGATAAAGGTTGAGTTCACCTTTATTGTTATGGAATGATGGAACCTCGATGAGCAGAGGCTTCCTTATTTTGGTTGGTATATGTGGCAACCTTATAGATATAATTTAAGGCCCACATGATTATTGTTGACCTGTAAGGTTTAGCTCAGTACCGTTTTGCGCAAGGACTCAGAAATAGTGCGAGCGTTGGGTGGTGTGACTCTTAGTTAGAGATAGGAGTTCAGACCACCTTTTGTTGTTTAGGGATATGATTATCCCGGTTGCATGTCTAAAATAACGGTACTCCGTGACCGACGAAGTCAAGTGTTAATGTGTGGAGGGGTTCCTTGTTTGGATTTCGCTTTGCGAGACACTCCACACATGACTCTTAACGGCGTCGGGCATGGAGAGCTGTTATTGGATGCAAGGATGGGGGTTTGTCTTATAGTGTGGATGAACCACTATAGACTACGAGACCTGTGATGATGGTATGTTTATGGAAATATTGTGCTATGGAAAAGCACTAAATTGGTCCTCTCACCACAAGTAGTTGGGTGGAGTGGGACTTAGAGAATTTGATTTGAGGATGATATCCCTGCCTTAATAAGAAGGCAAATTTGGAGAAATTGGGTTGAGGAATATAACCAGCCTTAATGAAAAGGCAAATTTTGAGGAGATACAATTTGGGTATTATGTTCGTGACACTTTCTACAGAAAGTGGGCACTTCGATGGATTAGGTTTCCTTCTGTATGGGCGGAAGGATAAGATAGTAGGAATGCGTTCATTGGCTAGCCTAGTAGGATTTAGGACGTCCCGCTTGTGTGCCTTGGGTCGTTATATCTCGATGATCGACTACGCAAGGGAGTAGTGTAACGGGAGGGTTCCTTGTTTGGATTTCGCCTTGGCGAGACGTCCCACGCATGAAACCAAGCAATTGTCGGGAGTTGAGAGAGACCTTGGGCACTAGGGACATACTTAGGATGTTATTAGTTTCACGTAGGTAGGACATCGCATCGACCTTAGTATTATTAGGATGTTGGCTAGGTAAAGTTAGTGGAGCCGAGGTTAGGCGGATGAATTTCGCGGGTCGGGAGGACCCATATATGAGTATTACACCGAGAAAATGAGCTCCTTATTTAGGAGAGAGTGTTACGTGTCGATCGTTCACTACGGATGTGCAGATATGCACAAGTTAGAAAGGTGTATGGGCACCTTGGTAAGTTGGTTTATATACCGCCTGAAATAGAATGTGCGTAGTATATAAGGTTGAAATTCATGCCGATAGGCAATATAGATGATGGGTATTATGTGACGTATTAGAGTCACTTTACGATCGTGGTAGTCGTGTAGCATATGGTTGGGACCCGTTGGGTTAGTATCGTTTCCCTTGAGGTATTAGGATTTGGAGTGATCCTAAGATTAGTGGTGTAGGTCGTATCTGAATTTCGAGGACGAAATTACGATGTAAGGGGGGGGTATGTAACAACCCGTCCTTTTGGGGACAATTAAATTCCATAATTAAGTATAATTTGGAATTTGAAGAATTTCTCGAAATAGTAATTTTTGGGATTTTCGAGGATTTAATAATTTTCCAAGGGTTTTATTAATTATTTTGGGTTGGAATAGTGATTTGTGGTCAAGTACCTTGGATGGAAATTTCGACTGCGCCATGAGTCTCAGAATATCTGAGATAGTCGGAAAAGAGTGTCCGATTGTCGAAATTGAGTTCCGGGTAATTTTAGAGGTAAAAGTAACTCGTAATTGGGTAAACGAGTCGTTTTTGGGTTTTAAGGATTTAAACCCTTTTTCTTTCTTTATAAAGAGGGAGAGAGGGAGAAAAGAGAAAGAAAAGAGAGAAGAGAGAGAGGAAGGAGAAAAGAGGGGAGAAAATGGAGATTCGGGCCAAACTCCGCCGGATTCGACTCGAGGTCGTCGGATTTTATCCACGAGGCAAGTGTTTACTTGCTTTATTTACTTTTGTGCATTAATCTCATATCATAGTTGGTAAAAATATGATTTTGGGGTTAGAACCCTTAAAATAAATTGGGTAAAAGTTTATTATGAGTTTACACATTGATGTAGTGTAAACTCTTAATGATTTTTAGTGTCAAAACCATGTTAATGGAGTATAAAATGGGTTTAAGGGTTAAGTTGGGGTTTTTATGGTTTTAGGGTTTAAAACTAAGAGAAATGATTTAATGCCCCAAAATAATTGATGTGTTAGTTGTAAAACATAGATTAGATGTTTATTGAGTTGTTGCGTGAGGTTAGAAACAACAAAAATGGAGAAAAATGGAGTTTGGGATTTTGGGAGAGATAATGAATAGTAACCCGTAGCCTTTGGGGTCATTTTCGGCCAAAAAGATAAATGATTTAGCTTTCGGCCAAAACAATAAAGTTGTAGATATTTTCGATACGGTCGCGTGGGCGCCGACCGCGTATTTTTCTGATTTTTCTATGATTTGATATGATTTTTACAAGATGACAGCTCCGGGTTGAAATCATCAACTCGGAAATCAAATCGGGAATTGAAAAAATTACGGCTAGAATTAATGTCGTAGATGTTCTGGATAATTTTTGGGGTACTTTAGAAACCCTGAAAATGAATTTGGGTTGCTGGATTAAGGATTTGAGGAATTAAAGTTTTGAGGACCTGGTGTGACCGATCGACCGCGCCCCTATGGCCGGTCGACCGCGTCAAGGAGAAAGGGCCTACTGCTTTGTTTCGTAGGCTTATTTGCAACCCGCGGTCGACCGGGGGTCTAGGACCGGTCGACCGGTGCCCTGTTTTTAGCCCAAGATTTTGGAGATTATTATTATTTCTCCTATTTGAGATTAAAGTCTAACGGCCTTCTAAATTAAAGTATATTAGAGGGTTATGTCCTAAAGGACTTGAGGAATTGGGAATATATATATGTATATATTCACTTAGAGTGAATTATTATATTTGGATATATCCAATAAACCTTTAAGAGTTGATTAAGGTAATTATTAGTCATCAAAGTAAGAAAATACTTTGGGCTTAGTATCATGCTTATATGAATGCATGATTGTGACTCCTGGAGGGAATCTTTGGGATTATGGTCATCGCTAGATGATATAGGCCATTATGGCCGGTTATATGTTCTAGGAGCAATATATGATATATGTATATCCTGTGTGATTTAGGTATATATATATGTTATGATGGAAATGATTTTGAAAATATAAAAATGAATATTTTCAAAATGGTAAATAAATTATTTTCAGAATTGATAAAACATGGATTATACACACCTCCCTAAATCGCTATCATAAGGGAAGTCGCGCGCGTTGTGGTGAATCCTTCCTGGCTATTGAGCAGGTTGGATATAGTCCCTAGGCCATATGGGAATTTGTATTACTGCGCTGGTTAGGGGATTCCGGGTGTGGTCCTGACTTTCCCGCAGGCAATATGGCCGCTTCCCAACGTTGGTAGGTTGCCAGGTTGTCTTGTGTAGATAGGCCCTGGAAGATGATAGCCATTTAGGGGTGCGTCCAGTTGGGAAACCCGGAGGGGCGGTCTTAGATTTATTGAAGCAATTCATGATAATGGATTGGCTTCAATTTACATTTCCTGAGTATAAAAAGGGAAATGGGATAAAGGTTTGGCTTTGGTAACACTCCCTGATGGAAGAAGGGATGTGGAAGCATATGGTTTGATCAAAGCATTTTCATGATAATGAAAATGGCTTTGGGTAAATTTCCTGAGTATAAATATGGAAATGGGATGATTTAAAAAGGTAAAGCATTTTTATGTTAATAAAATTGGCTTTTAAAAAGATATATGTTTTAGTAAAGCAATTCATGATAATGAATTGGCTTTTAAATACATTTCCTGGATATGAGAAGGGAAATGGGAGGTTTTGAGATAAAAATGATAAGTATTGATAAATACTTTGTATATAAATCCTCAGTCTGGGAGATAGATCCGGATGGTTATGGTAAAGTATGTACATGTATATATAAATGGATAAATCGAGTGCCGAGGGTCTAATGGATCCCGACGATCGACCTTGCCGCATAGTAGTGTATCGGGGGGGTTCCTTGTTTGGATTTCTCTTTGCGAGACACCCCACGCACGAATATGGCATTGTGTTGAGACTGGGGAGAAGTTTTTTCCTTCGTTCTCTAATATTATAAATGTTTATGGTATATATATATTTATATATATCTTTCTGTACTGAGGGACTAGCGGATCTCGACGATCGATCGTGCCGCGTAGTAGTGTATCGGGGGGGGGGGGGGTTCCTTGTTTAGATTTCGCTTTGCGAGACACCCCACGCACGAACATGGCATAGCGTTGAGACGGGGGTGAAGTTTAGCCCTTAGTACATTGCTTGGACTATCTAGGGTTGATAGTGGTTGGGTGATAGACTAGTCTAGCAGGGTAGCTTGACTAGGATGTTTTAGAGGGATACGCTAGGAGTGCACTACTAGAGGAGAGGTGAGGGGTATCTCATGGGAGTGCGATACCAATTTAAATATGAGATAAAACTATTTTTCTAAAAATAAAGCATTTATGCACTTGCAAAATATTTTCAAAACTTGGGCTTTGACCCGTCTATCTACTCTCCTTTCTTTATATATATATATATATATATATATATATATATATACGTGTCCAGACACAGGGACGCCTGGATGGAAATTCTTTCGAGTCAGACGTCAGCTGCAGCAGCTGTGGATGCGTGCAGGTTTTTGATACCCGCTTCCATCGTTGTACTCTAGATAGGAGGTACTGTATAAACAATCAAGCCAATGGCTCAACTGCATTTATTTATTCTTTCGGTACAACATTCGATATGGTTGTATATTTGAACCGAGTGTTCGGTTATTTTAGTTCATTTCATTTTACTTTTAATTTCATTTACGCATTAAATTGTGGATGTTTTATTTTAATCGTTAAAAAGAGTAGTTAAGTAAAAGTTTTTAACGCTCGCCTAATAGGATATTAGTAATTAAATGGATTTTTCGACAGTGATGCTAAGAATGATCCATATGTGACTCCTGTTTTAATTTGATATAGGAGTGATCGCCCGGTATCCCATTAGGCGGGTTGTTACAAAATCTTCGGAGGATAATTACACATTATTAGATATGATACGTGTAGTAACTTTTAGTAAATTCATGTAAACCCCAGAACTAGTCAAAATAATGGACCTACTTAAAATACCCAACCTTTATGAAACTTTGATTACTATCTCAATTAGTGGATTGAAATACCTATAATAGCCCTGGTTATTTGATGAAAAAGAGATTGGATTTATTTATAATTATAAACATGTTACCACCAGACCTTGCTCATCTTTACTGTAATTAGTGAAGCTTGAAAGTTATTAGAAGTTTTAAATTATTTTTAACATAATTCTAAATTAACATTTCTCAACCTCAAGGATGATTTCCCTTATCATATATTACTCTTACCGCATGATAACCTTGAAATTAGTAAACTTCGAACTAAGCTTAACGAATTTAAAAAGAAAATCTTTATTTAAGCTTAAATATTACCAGCTTTTATTGTGAAAATGAAAGCTAGAACATTTCAATTTTTATCAACTATTGAAAAATTGATTAAGTGCCTATTACGAATACATACTCTTATCCTAGAAGGTGAAATTTCTTTCGATTAAATATGAGAATCCTAAAATCGTGAATTTCAATTTAGTCAACATCAACTTCATGATGATCAAATTTGGAAAGCCAACTTCTAAACCTTTGAGTATAAATGGTTGAACCTTAACTTGTATTTGCAAATACCTATGGTGAAACCAGCTATACAATACTATTTTTATGAAGCACATGATTCAACCTATAATATTTTCTTACCCATAACCATCAGTATAGCATGATAAAATGCATTGAATGAAATGAACCTAAAATCATGAGACCATATATGAACTATGTTACCACAATCCCTGTTTTGATACACGATACCGCCTATTAATTAACTGAAAACCCTTTTTGGTTACTATTATCTCCCGTTATCTAGATTGATTGTCTCTAATTTTATTGGATTGACGTTGATGTATGTATTTACTCGCGCTCTAAAGCCTATGGACATCTTCATCCTTTAAACTGAACTAGTCCCTGATATTTTACTTGCTGAGCCGTATTATCATGCATTATTGTGCTTATTTCGCTTCAACTGTTGAATCAAATTTCTTATTATATTGTTGATTATGTCAATATTTCTTATATGGTTATAATGTCTCACTAGTCCCAAGAAGACGTACCTTTGATAATAATACACTTTTCCAATATGCTACATACCAAAGACAATCTACACACTATGAGATTTTGAAACTTCACAATACCAAAATTTCAAGGACGATTTTTTTAGGTAGGTAGATTGTAAGACCCAGATTTTTTTATTTTAATTGAAATATTTATGTGTCAAAAGTTAATTTTATGGACTATTTATAATTTTCACGATACTTACAACCCATACGTATTATCCGTAACATGAAAATAGGGTTGACACGTTTATTCTCTTACTCGAAATAGAATATTTTTCATATAAAACAAATAGTATAACGAGTTTAAAACGTATTACTTTTAATTATTATTCAAATTAAAACATTTATAAGTTAGCATAATTCAAAAGTACTTTCAATGCGAAAAAAACACAGAGACATGTCTTACGCCCTCGATACTAATTTATAGTTGGATGGAATTTCAAGAATTATAAGAATTGGTGTCCGCTAAAAGTATTAAACCAAGTGCCAAATACACTCAATTGTGTAATTATCCTATGCTGACTGTACCTAAACTACACTGTATAAATACCCACCAACCCCTTTTTTTTATTCCTCCCGATTTTCTCTCTCTTTAAAAAAACCTACACTCCTAAAACGAATACCCCTCACCCGAATTCTCCATTTTTGACCCTTACCCCCGATGGTCCAAACCACCGTCGATTTTCCCACCTGCCACTACTGACCAACCATCTTCTTCCCGTTCATTTTATGTGTTATTTTCTTGATGCATTAATGTAGATGAATGTTCAGGAATGAAATGTGTGTGTGTTAACGGTTTAAAGCTCCGACCACTACCCATTTCCATGGTAGTGGCCAGCTTCCATAAACCCATTTTGGGATTGGATCGTTGGGTTTTTGGGTAAATTTCTTATGTATATGTGTGTATGAACGTGTGCGAATGTGTGTTCGGTTTGGAGCCGACCACCACCCATTTCCATGATGGTGGCCGACCAACGACTAGAAAACCCATTTGGGTTCGATTGTTTTATCTTCTACTGATTTCCTTATATATATATATATATATATATTAGAATTTAAACAGAATCTGGATTGAAATTGGGAAGAATTACTATTGGATTTTTGTTAAACTTTTGTCCGACTTGATTACGACTCGGGACTAATTCAAGGTGTTGTAATTTCAATTTGGGTATTGTCTAACTGCAATTTTTATCCTAAAAATACATATTTGTTATTTATATTCATTTACGTATACAAATGGTTGTAAACATGAAATCCCATCACGTAGAGTAATCGTACATTTTTCTGAATATATTTGAACTCGTTGTCATTTTTCTAATAAAATTGTCACTTTTTGGTAAAAGTACGTTTAAAACGAGTGACGACACCAAACGACTCAAAATTATGTCAATATAATATGGGACACTATTACGAGCCATTTTTATTAAAAACATAATTATGTAGGTGTTGGACGATTTGTTGTGTTGCATTGACTAATAAAGGAAGTGGCATAACCACTGGTTTATTATGAAAATAAGGAAGGGAGTTTTTGACATTATTTTAAATTTTATTTTGTCACGAACATTAATTTTATACTACCCTTGCCGAATGTTGACATTTGGATAATATAAAATATAAAAGACAAAGAATAATAAAGACCAACACGGTGTCAGATTAGAACTAAAAACTTTGAAAATTAATATTTTTTTTAATATCGTATATTAGAACAATACCTGGAAACAGGTTTTTACATTCATATAAATTAGAGATTTTGTTAAAATGGTCAAACTGATTATTTGACCAAATTAGTGTTTAAATAAAATATTAAATTGTTGTTTGTTCAATTTATTTAGACAAATTGAATCTCTTGATTCCATATAAAGAATATTTTCCTGTAAATTTTATTATTCAAATATAGAGTTGCCATATAAATTCCAAATATTACTTATTTCGTCAAACGAACTAAAGAGCGTAATTTAGAATTATATAAAGAATTCATATATTTATGTTTGTTATAGCATACGCTTTATTTGTATTTACCAAACGACGTCAGATACCCTAAACCCGAACCATTGTTTCCAAATACCGATGCACCCACTGTCTTTTAAACCCACCATCAATAACTACGGGAACTGGAATACAATAATGAAAGATCTATGAACAATAATGAAAAGCTCATAAACACCATGTCTTTGACATTGCTGCTTGTTATATCACTATGTGATAGCCTTGAACTCGTATTATTATTTATGAACTCTTTGATAGTTTAACTATATCGTGAATTTTGATTCAATCTGTTATCAGATTAAACTCATGCCACCTCAACCCTGCATGTTATTAAACTTCAGTTTCAATTATATGATTTTTAGCTTAGCCTTCCATCTTATAACTATTATCAGTGAAACCTTTAGTAGCATACCTTATGATCCAGGGATTAGACCCAATAAACCCCAAGTAACTCTAATTGGCTTAAAGGACTCATATTTTGAGTGCCTTGTTGTTATATTTGCTCTATGTATGAGTGCCTCTCTAGCTAAGTGTGCCAAGTTATTTGTTATTCCCCAACTATTTGGGATTGCCTATTCAAGTGCGTTTTATGCCTTGAGAAATATTTTAACGGTATGACTACACATTTGTAGCCCCTATAAATGATAATTTATTGGTTGTCGTATTATAGTTTTAACCTTATTTATAACTCGATAAACGCCATATCCGATTATAATCACTATACATCACTTTCATATATCGTAGACTTAGGTGTACTCTTATTTAGTTCTGTTGATATTTCATTTTATCGCAAATTGCCATACTGTTTTATATTTTGAGCATTTGAAACCCAGATATGCTATTTAAACAAATTTCCATTTGTACATTGTTATAGAACTACAATTATCTACTAGGAAAAGTTTTACTTATTCCTTCTTTTTCAATTATTTCACACAGGTACCAATAGTCCATGATGAATAGTTAAGAGATCAGCAGATGCATAGAGACAAAGAAAGGTCATATTAGAAGAAAAGGAGCCTACTTATCAAGAGAAATACCTCTGTATTGTTCATAGATTTTAGTTGTAACACATTTGAGAATCAATAAATGCCTCATTGATTTTTTTATTCGGATTTATTTATGATTTAGTCATTATCAGGTTAACCCTTACCCACGACAAAATTGGGATGTGACAAATACTTTCCACTACTTTGTAACTTACTCATTTATTTACTACTACACACTCCAAAGAGAGTGACATTACGTTTTCTTCATTTTTTGAAATCTCCATATTTGGATTATTAATGGAAAATATCATTTCATTTTAAATAATTGTTGATGTCTTATCATGAAACCAATGTGTTATGGATGTTTAATATACTTTCTTATTCATTTGGTAATTAATTTCCTCAATTTATCTAATTCTATCACTATGGCCTAATATTTAGTTTAATTATCTGGTGATCATCATATGCTTTAGCCAAATTCAGTATGTTGCATGTACTTGTAACTATTTTCGTACTTTTAGGCCAATAAAGATTTAATTATGGCATATTCTTCATGTTTGTTTTATTATTGATAGTGGTCACATAGAATCTCGATACATGTGTGGAAGTGTCCAAATAATAACTTCTTGCTGCTAATTGGAATGATTAATTCCTAGGAAATGGGAAACTTTGGCAATAATCTTCAACCAATATATATTTGTCTACCTTGGGACTTCTAATAAATAATTTTTATTCCTTGGGGTATTAATGACCCAGAGATAAAATCATGAGGGTATTTGATTGTTGGACACATTAATGATGCCTTTTTGCCTTTCGACTTCCCACGATTTTACTTTTAAAAGGAACTTTCTCAGAGACACGTGACAATATTTTCTTGCCATTCTTTTGCATTTAAAATGGAACCATTAAACAATTTACGCTCATAATTTATTTCTTCTCCTTTTTTATCGTTTACTTTCTCTCTCCATTCGTATCCCCAGCTCTCAAAGTTGCGTTCTCTCTCCAAAATCTTCACCATCAATGGCATCCAACTCTGCAACTCCTGTTGTTTACTTCCAATTAAACAAGACCATTAATATGCTCTTTGTGAATAACCTTATTATCATGGGGTGTAATGTTTTCCCCATTACCTATCTTTATGGATGAGCTTCCATTACCCGTTTCTATTTACTATCCTAGGTTTGGGGGATAACAACCTCCTTATAGAGGATTCTACCTATATCAAAGAACCTTCCTTATTTAGTTTTAGGATTTTTCTAAAGAGGTTGGATAGTGATGCTTGGCACATGTGGGTAAATCATCTGCTTATTGCTAAGGTAGGATGTATATATAAGGCTCACATTTATGACGTCTTTAAACTCAATCTAAAGGATGTAGAACATGAACCGTTCACTATCTCTAGTGCTATCCATTTTTGGAATTTTACATCTAATTGTTTTAAGTTTAATTTTAGGATGGAATATCCCACATTCATTGATATTTGACAACCAAATGGCTTTAAATCCACTAAAGAAGATATCCTCTCTCATATTCCACCAGTTGATATCCTGTTGAAACTTAGAAGTGAAAACATCCACCTATCATAGTCCATTTTCATGAACAAGCACATGAGAAACACAACGACTGTGGATTAAAATGAGTATTTTTATTTTCTTCTGTCCTGGTTGTTAAGGGTAGAGAATTCACCCTTCTTCCCAATATTTTCTCTCTCTTTATCAGAGCTTCTCTAAGGTTATGTAGGACCCTTTAACTACCAACCAGGGTGTCCCCGTATAGGGTTCGCTAAATGTCGCTGAATGACTATTTTTTTAGAGTTTGGCAATGTCAATAGTAACTCGTAGTTCAACCATATCTATGATAATTATCTCTACGACTATGTGAGCAAAAGATATGAAGTTGTCACTAATCTGTTTAGGGGTTTAAATTTTGATAGACCAAGGATTATTTTGTAGCCTTTGTTAAAAGATATTAAAGTTCCATACTTGCTTGCTCCAATTTTGAAAAACCCATATTGGGGAATCTTCTTAATTTCTAGAGATTTATATTGTGGGACATCACCTCCCACTTTCCCCAATTCTATATCTTTTGGGGAAATCTATTTTCCTTCTCAATTCAGAAGGAAATTTGGTTTCTACAAATCCTTCGCAGTTCCCGTGAGGAGTATTTCCAACGATCATTTGTTTGACATGTCTTCCTAAATTTTCAAAACGGATGTTTTAAACGGGATTTCCATTTACCATAAAATTTTAATCTCTTTTATCATAACTGGAGATAAATTTGATGTTGTGTTAATCAAAATCTTTTAGGATTGATAGTCAAACTACATTAAAGTTCATTAAAATCCATTCATACTGCCGCAGAGTCTTCAAAGTGTTCTTGATCTAGTAAGACTTTTTCTACTTCTTTTAATCTTACCTTTATCTATTTTGGTCTTTCCTTAGACATTTTGTCTTTTTATAAAATCTCCACCCCTACTGATTATGTTTCTTCCCATAAGAGGAAGCTAACTCCTAAGGAAATAAAATCTTTCAGGAAAGAGGCTTTAAGGGAAGAAAGGTAAGAGGAAGAAGATGATCCTCTTTCTAGACCAACAAAGATGAAGTCTTCTTCTAATGCTCCAGCTAGTACCTCTTCAGGTAATCTTGATCCTGTTGAGCCATTGATATCTTGCATGTTTAACATTACGAAATGGAAACAGGTCAAAACGTTATCCGAAAAATCTCTACATAAAGTTTAGTTGGTAGGTATGCCAATATGTTTTTTTTTTTGAAGTAATTATTTAAATTTTAGCATCACTTCACCAATAAAATTGACTTCGAAGTATTCTTTTCTTGTTAGAATTTTAGCTAATACCTCAGCCAATGTGGAGGAGCCTATCCTAGCCCGAGATCTTATGACGCCTCTTCCAGCATCCCTAATAATTGATAAATAATCCTCCTATTTAGATCTCCTCTCCAACTTTGAATCCAGTTTCTAGAGTGGAAACAAATCCAAAAATTGTTAATTCCCCTGTTATCACCCCCATTTCAAAAGATGAAGTTGTTAGAACCACAACTCCCATTGAAAAATATCCCAATCAAAGAACCACCACTATCGACGATGCACCAAAGTCACCTACAATTTTGACAGTATCTGAAGACATTCTCGGTATAACCACTTCACCATTGAAAGAGACGTAAAAAAAAGAATAAATGGGTCCCCAAGTTGAGGACCTCCCTATCTTGATGACACTAGATGAAGTCATTACATTTCAATTCAAACTTCAGAAAATTGTTGTAATACCCCGTATTTCTGAGTATTTCTATTTAATTAAATTGGAAAATTAATTGAGAAAATATGGTTCAATTTAAATTACGCAAGAGTAGTAATTTAATGAGATTTATCAATAATTGTGATTATGGAGTATTAATCGAGTGATAAATACTGATTAATATTGGCTCATTCTATTTACTTAGTGCGAGTAGTAAATAGTTACTTAGCGCGTGCAGACCATTTTGGGGTGAGAACGAGTAATATATTCTTAAGTGACTCAAATGATAATTTATAGGTCACAGATGAGTTCGAAAGGGTCGAATTAGTCAAAATAGTATACCCGGGGGTACTAGTTGAGTCTCGGGGTAATTTCAGACTAAACAAAGCCCGTTTGGGGGCATTTTGGCCTTTTAACATTTGAGGGTATAGAGACCTACGAATTTGAGAGTCTTTTATTATCTTAATGAAAGAGGGGTTAGGGTTAGAAAACCCACGTAAACACCAAGACCATTAGAGAGAAGGAGAAAATCATTCTCAAGGATTGTAAGCTGCTTTTGAAGAGGTTGGGTTTGGATCTTGTATCCAAGGAGCTAAAGGAGGAAATATTGAAGAAGAGAAGCAACAATCCATCATCAACACCACGAATTTAGAACCCCTCTATCAAGGTAAGTTGTTTATTTCAAAAACTATAAAGTTATAATACCCATCTGTAGGATTATTGAAAAGTTTTGTTAAATCAGTATCTTGATAAGAAAAGAATGATATTTATGCATGTTGGGATAGGAATTGAATGTAAAATGATTTAACATATGTAGAGGAATTATATTCAGAGTGACTTGGTAATTATTTCAGAATAAAATACGGGTTTTGAATGAATATATGGGAAGAACACCATAACAAAGGTTTTAAGAAATTATGAGTTTAATCCACTATTGCTTTAAATGAATTGATTTTTTGATGTATTTGAAACGTTAGAAATTGTCCTAGTATATGTGGGAACATGTTAGGATAATTGGGTCGAAGTTTGGTGTGCTATAATGAAGTTTGGAGATTTGTTAATGGAAGAAGAAATTAATGAAGAAGACGAACTGCTGCTGTCCCAGATTGATTGATCGACTAGGTCGATCGATCGAACCCAGGAGTCGATCGATCGACTTTAGATGTTTCTCGAATCCTACCTTGTTTAAGGTTTCTTTGATTTTGGATAATGAATAGGAATCCTAGGATTGTAAGTATACTTATATGGGAATTAGAATAAGACTAGTAGGTATATTGTTGAGGTCCGGTAAGGCCGTTAAGTGTAGGACTTGGATTATGGACCGAAGAGAATAAACCGATTGAGTAGAGCATCGGTGAATTTGGAATTCAGTTATGGTGCGAGGTAAAGTCAATTCAAGTGATAGACCAGTAGGGTAAGTAATAACTACTAAAATTATATGTGAGGGGTAACTAGGGCCCTTAAAGTTGTGTGAATACTGAAATAAATGCGATTAATGGGATAAATCATAGAACAAATATTATACGGTAATTATACGAGATTGTTATATTACATATGAACGTGATTATTAGTTATGTGAATACCTACTGAATTATATGTATATTTAGGTAGGTAGATATTATACCAAAGTTAACTATATTAGGGTTTAGGTAATATTCTGAACTAATATAGAGTTATAGTATAATTGGGGTCGATGTATCATTCTGAACCAATTCTTACTTGGAGTCGATGAATCATTCTGAACCAAGAGTCCTTTAATATAGAGCTATAGTATAATTGGGGTCGATTCCGAACCAACTCTTACTTGGGGTCGATGAATCATTCCGAACCAAGATTCCTTTACGTGTGTCAAAAGGACATAATAGTAATGACTGATATTCAGTGTATATTGTGTGTGAAATATATACTTAATGATATTCTACTTCTGTGTAATAGTAGATTGATATATGATGTATTTAGCGATACATATGAAACTGGTAAGTTAAGTAATGAAAATTAATTAAGAAACATAGCGTTAAATAGATAATATCTAACTAGTAATTTAAGTAGTGAAACTTAATTACAAAAGTGGGAAGATAACAATTGTGAGAATTTTTGTAATTTAGTAGTTAAACTAAATGAGAAGTTTTGAAACATAACATAGGTGAAATGTTACTTGAGAATTAATTATCATACGCGAGAAGTTAATGAAACGAATGTACTATATAGGCAGTACGAGAACTTAGGTACATATAAGTTCAGATGATTACTTTAGTTCTAGTTAGATTGGGAGATATGGCTAGGTAGAATAGGTGTACAATGTTAGGTGTGCATAATAGATAAGGAGTAAGTAAACTCAAGAGAGCATACGAGAACCTAACATGTGTAATCAATAACCGAATTTTATATTTTGATAAACTCTTGCTAAATATTTTCAAAATGTTTTGAGTACTAACTCTTGCTTTAAAATATTTTCAAAACCTTTTAGGTGTCCAGCCACAGGGATGCCATGTATGCTGATTTCAATTCAGGGACTCGAAGCTGTAGCACAGTGGATGCTTACAGGATTTTGATTAGACGATATCTCTCATTCAGATCTAGTGCAAGATCTAACACTATTCTATGTATAGACTTGTGGTCTGGTATCAGTCTCAGATGTTTAGTTTCAGACTAGTGGTTGTTCTATTGTTATTTTGGGATTTGTTAGCCGATGGTTTATTCGGTAATACTCTTGTTCTTTTGTACTTATACTTTGTTTATTGGGTTATAGCACATGGTGATTGTTGATACCAAATTTAGTCTGCTGACATGGCTCAATTGAGTGAAGACACGTGGCAATCTGTGTGGCAATAACAAACACTTCCGAGATACACCTTAGTCCAATCAGATACTTCGATCAATAGATGCTCTCCGAGGAACTATACTGCAACGAGGAACTCTGCTTCCCCGATCAACCCAAACGCTCCGACCAACAAGAGTTCTCTAAGGAACTTTAATACACCGAGCAACTTATGAGTACCGAGCTACTTAGGCGGTCCGAGCAGCTTAGACGGTCCGAGCTACACCTCGAACAAAGCATTAATAGCAGGATAACCAACAGATTGACTGCGCATTAAATGCTTATTATTATCATACAGATGTATACGCCTAATAGACAGCTATGTATTACCCTTTCACATCTAAAACCTGAGGGCTATAAATTCATTGTATCATACTCATTGTAAGGGGACCGGAATTTCTTGATAAAACTTGTAATCGAGAATTCCCAAATAGTCAGCAATAATAGAAATAGTGGACATAAGCCATTCTTATAAGGCTGAACCACTTTAAAATTTCCTTATCTCACTTTATTTTATCTGTGATTAAATAATTAGATATAATCTAATTTTTTACATCAACAGATTGGCGCCGTTTGTGGGAAACGACAGGTAATATCATTTTCATCAAAAACAATTCATTACAAATGGCTGATAATCCATAACCCAACAATCGAAACGCTGGAAGCCCTCCAAATCCATCTGCTCCGCCAAACGTTCCAGATCTAGCTGGAATAATGACAAATCTGGCCCAGGCCAGACAGCCATGCAAGAAACTATGCGACAACTCATATAAACCCTTCATGGCGGAGTATCGACCCATTCAGGACATCGAAGTTTTCAAAGAAATACCCGTTTACTTTCTTCGCGTACTAGGCGTACCGATTCATATCGTACTGAGGAGTCTGAAGATTTTTCTTATCAACCTGGATGAACTTCGTCAGTACGAGCCACAAACACTGAACAACGTACCACTCTCTCTTCAGAAAGGACTAGTGTGATATAAAGATTAAGCAGGGTATCTCCTTTTGATCGATTAAGTCCTAGGAGGAACAAAAGTCCTCCTAAGGCTGCGTCGAGGTGCTTTCGACGACCATCAGACTTAAGGGAAGGATCTGCCCAGTCGCGACCAGCTGCTCGTCAAGATAGATCCCAGGAGGCCACATCAACGCGATCAGTTGCTCGAACCAATAGGCCCGAGGAAGGAAACGATGCATGGAAAGGCTATATTCAAAGGCTGGAAGATAGACTATAGGAAATAGCTAAGGCCAAGAACCCCCTACAATGAACTTTTGTTCAAGGGACACCCTTTGTCCATGCCATTGTGGATTTCCCCACACCGTCAAAGTTCAAAGCACCTGTTGTGACTCCCAAATATGATGGAAAGACAGACCCTGTTCTTCATATAGAATAATACCAAACTGCAGCCGACATCTATGCTGTTCCAGATGAGATGAGATGCAGAGCATTCTCGGGAACTCTTACCGGATCTGCTCAAATATAGTACAATAATCTTCCTTGGGGAAAGATCTCAACTTTCTTTCAACTGGCCGAGTTATTCATTGGGAAATTCTATTTTGGGGAAAACCCGTTAAATGAGTAGCGCATTTGTTAAGTGTTAGACAAAAAGCTGGTGAGAGTACCAGAGATTATATAACTCGTTTTAATAACGAGAAGCTCAAAGTCATTGATTATGAGGAAAAGACAGCGATTACCGCCTTGATGAGTGGACTACTGCCCAATAAGTTGTACTACACTTTGGCCAAAGATCCACCTAGAACCATGTCAGAACTGATGGGAAAAGCGGCCAAAATTATGAATGCCGAGGAGGCTATGGCTGCGAAGAAGAATATGGATGCCAAAGAAACCAAGGTGGAAAATGATAAAGCTAAGAAGAAAGAGCATAAGAACAATGGTAGTGACAAACACTCAAAACAAGGTCGTCATGGGAAGTATTGAAGAAATTTGATAATTATACTCCTTTGAAGAAAGACATCAACCATGTTCTAGAAGAAATCAAGAACAACGAGGAATTAAACTGGCCAGAGAAAATGAAGGCAGACCCTGACAGGAGGAATAAGGCAAAATATTGCGAGTTTCACAAAGATCGTGGCCATATGACCAAAAATTGCATAGCTCTTCAGAATGAGATTGAAACACTCATCAGACAAGGAAAACTGGCAAAGTATGTTGATCATAGAAATCAAAGAAAAAACAACGACCGAGCAAGAGAGAGGTCTAGATCTCCTCGTCGAGCAGAGGAGAACAAGAAAAGAGAACATGAAGTTAATCCAGAAGATGACCCCGATCTTCCCAAGAGACCAAGGCAACCAGAACGTGAGGTATTTTTAATACGCTTTGGGTCATTTGATTGTAATGTTATTACAGGTGGAGATGCAGGAGGAGGAGACCTTACTGCAGAGAGAAAAGCTTACCTCTGTGAGGCTTAAGCTTGCTCATACATTCAACGAATAAATCTAGCTGAGGAGGATCGCCCTAAAAAGGTAAACAAAGAGAAATTAGTTATTGGTTTCTCAAAGAACGACCTCACATGTGTTCTATATCCTCATGATGACCCATTGGTGATCAAAATGAGGATGAAGGAAGTGATGATTTCAAGAGTACTGGTAGATAATGGTAGCTCGGCAGACATCATGTTCTACTCGTGCTTTGACAGTTTAAATCTAAAACTATATCAACTGGAGCCTTATCACAGACCCCTCCTGGGTTTTTCTGGTGAGAAAGTTTTTCCACTTGGGACGATCAAGTTAGATATATTCATTGGTACATGGCCTGCTTGTCGAACAGAAAGAATGCGCTTCTTCGTGATGGATAAGAATGTTCAATCATCATACAATATCATCATGGGAAGAGTAGGATTGAAGAAGTTCGAGGCTGTACCATCTACGGTACATCAATGCCTAAAATTTCCAACAAATTTTAGAGTAGGAGTTGTGAAAGGTGATCAGAAAGTAGCTCGGTAATGCTATTTTTCATTCGCCGAGCAAGAGGAACTGGAGGAACCAAGGAAAAAGACTACTACCTATCAAGTGGATGAAGGTACAAAAATTGAAACATTGGATCCTAGAGATGAGTCACAACTCGTGAAGGGTCAAGTGGTGGAAGCTATTGAAAACATCATTCTGAACGACGAGCACCCTGAACGAACTACTCAAGTAGGTTCGCCGTTGGAAGCCTCACTAAAACAGAAATTGATAACTTTCCTAAGAAGCAGAAAGAAAACTTTTGCGTGGAATAATGAGGATATGCTCGGGATAGACCCAAATTTCTTATGTCACGAACTCAATGTGAATAAGGAGATGAAGCCTATGAAGCAGAGAAGAAGAGTATTCAGTCCCGAGAAGAATCAAGCTATACAGGAGGAAGTCGAGAAGCTCCAGAAAGCTTGCTTTATTGAAGATGTTAAATATCCAGACTGGTTAGCAAATGTGGTAATGGTGAAAAAGAAGAACAATAAATGGAGGATGTGTGTAGACTTCACCGACCTCAACAAAGCATGCCCAAAGGATCACTTTCCGTTGCCCCGAATTGATCAACTAATGGATGCTACCTCGGGACACGAGCTGCTTAGCTTCATGGATGCTTATTCTGGTTACAATCAGATTAAAATGAAACCTGAAGATAGGGAGAGTACTTCTTTCATTACCCCTAGGGGAACTTATTGTTATAATGTTATGCATTTTGGTTTGAAAATGCAGGTGCAACATATCAACGGCTGATGAACAAAGTGTTTGCAGAACAAATCAGTTGCAGTATGGAAGTCTATGTTGACGATATGCTGACAAAGAGCAAGAAAGTTGTTGATCATCTAGTTGACTTAGGCCAGACCTTTGATCAACTAGATAAATATCAAATGAAGCTGAACCCGATGAAGTGCATATTTGGAGTATGATAAGGCATGTTTCTCGGGTACATTATCAATCAGCGAGGCATTGAAGCTAACCCTGAAAAGATCAAAGCTCTATTAGGGCTATGATCCCCAACGACGAAGAAAGAAGTGCAAAGTCTTACAGGACGAGTAGCAACACTCAACCGATTTGTATTGCGAGCAACTGATAGATGTCTCCCATTCTTCAAAACACTCCGAAAGACTTTTTAGTGGAATGATGAATGTGAGAAGGCTTTTCAAGACTTGAAGAAATATCTGGGAGCACCTCCACTATTGTCCAGGCCAGTGATGGGAGAAAAATTGTACTTGTATCTGGCAGTGTTTGAGAATGCAGTTAGTTAGGCATTGATAAGAATGGAGAATGGAGTACAAAAACCGATCTACTACATAAGTAAGGCCTTCCGAGGAGCAGATATCAGATATCCAAAGCTGGAAAAATTGGCACTAGCATTGATCGAGGTATGTAGAAGAATGAAGCCATACTTCCAGGCTCGTACTATAGTAGTATATACTGATATGCCATTGAGGCAAGCCCTTCATAAACCAGAAAAATCAGGAAGATTGATGTGCTGGGCAATAGAACTTGGTGAATATGATATAGTTTATGAACCTAGATCATCGCTAAAAGGTCAAGCGGTAGTAGATTTTATAGCAGAGTTCACCTATCCTGATACCCCCGAGGAGCAAAAGTTTCTCACTGATCAACCTGTGGATGCTATATGATCATCAAATGCAAGCCCAGACCAACTTAGCTTGGTAAAAAGGCAAGTAGATGTTACAGAATCATCAACTTCAAGCCCAGACCAGCTTAGGTTGGTAAAAGGGCAAGAAAAGATGATCAATGAACAATAAGAAATATCCGGAGATGGTGAAAGGAAGCAACAAATTTTCCACTGAGGAACTCTATCAGATCAGAAATTTGAAGACGAGTTACCTATATAGAGTTTATATGTGGATGGCTCATCTTGCGCAACAGGCTGTGGCACAGGGATTGTTCTTAATAGTCCAGACGAGGTCGACATGGAATATGCCCTACGCTTCCAATTCAAAGCTATGAATAATGAAGCTAAATATGAAGCTATGATTGCAGGTCTTAGTTTGGCAAAAACTATGAGGGCAGAGCAGGTTATTGTCATCAGTGACTCGCAATTGATCATAAATCAAATGATGGGAGTATATGCAGCCAAAGGAGAACTAAGGATCAGGTATAATGCAAAGGCAAGGGAATTGGTATCAGAATTTGCTGCTATTCAGCTGGTCAGAATACCAAGAATGGAGAACGCGAGGGTCGACGCCTTAGCTCGATTAGTATTAGTTACTCGTACCGAGCTATGAAGAACAATCCCAATTGAAGTTTTAGCTAGTCGAAGTATCGATGAAGATTTGACGATGAATTTTATTACCCTTAATTTAGGACCATCTTGGATGGAAGCCATCAGGGCATATATTGAGGAGGGGGAATTACCAACTGACAAACTTGCAGCCAAAAAACAGAAGTTTAAAGCTGCTCGTTATGTACTGAATAATGGTATTCTGTACAGACAAGGAATTATAGCAGGTTTGCAAAGATGTGTGCATCCCACCGAGGTGAAAGACTTGATTGAAGAGATCCATAAAGGGTCCTGTGGAGACCATGTAGCAGGTTGGATGCTTTTACAAAGGGTTATGACGCAAGGATACTACTGGCCAACGATGAGGGCTGATTGTATAGCCTACGCCAAGAAATGTGACAAGTGTCAACGCTTCTCCACTATTCGAAGAACTCCCCAAGCGTTGTTGACACTCATTACTTCCCCTTGGCCATTTGCTATGTGGGGAATTGACTTGGTCGGACCACTTTCAACGACCAGAGGAAGATTTAAATATCTCGTCGTCAAGTGGATTATTTTACTAAGTGGGTAGAAGTTGAGCCTCTTGTCGACATGACGTACGAGAAGGTGTATCAATTTATTTGGAAAAATGTCATCTGTAGATATGGTCTTCCCCATGCATTCATTACCGACCATGGAACACAATTTGACAATGAGGAGTTCGCTGCCTATTGTCATCAGTCAAATATCTTGAAGATCCACTCAGCACTAGGCCATCCCCAAAGCAATGGACAAACTGAAGTAACAAACAGAATGCTACTGAATGGCTTGAAGAAAAGACTGAATGACGTGAAAGCAAATTGGATCAACGGGCTACAATCAGTACTATGGGCTTACCGAACTACTCCCCGAGCAGCAACAGGGGAATCTCCATATATGCTGGCATTTGGAAGTGAAACTGTTATACCTGCCAAGTTGGGTCTTCTGACACATAGAGTACTAAATTTCAATTCCCCTATCAGCGACTTAATGAGAAGATTGGATTTAGACATGCTCGAGGAAGTTAGAGAAAAAGCAGCCATCAGGAATGCTGCTTACCAACAATGAACAACTTTGTTCTACAACAAGAGGGTAAAGAAGTGCGACTTGAAAGAAGGAGACTATGTGCTAAAGAAAGTGATTCAAAAGCACAACAAATTGGAAGCAAACTGTCATGGACCTTACCGAGTTACAGAAGTTGTTCGACCAGGAACCTACAGAATAGCAACTTTAGAAGGGCAGGAGTTTAAGAATGCATGGAATGTAGAACACTTGCGCAAGTATTATCAGTGATGTAAACTCTAAAACATTTTTGTTAGTATGAATAAAGTGACAATATTCTGCCCAGTTCTCTCCCTTTGTTGGAAATTTTTAATGCTACGCATTCAGCAAAAGTACTATTCAGACTACTCAGAAATATATGCCAACTAAGGTTGGTTAGGAAGTAAATCTATTCCTTAAAATGTCAACCAAGGTTGGTTAGGAAGTAAATATATTCCAGAAAACGCCAACTAAGGTTGGTCGGGAAGTAAATCTATTCCTAAAAATGCCAACTAAGGTTGGTTAGGAAGTAAATCTATTCCTAAAAATGTCAACTAAGGTTGGTCGAGAAGTAAATCTATTCCCGAAAATGCCAACTAAGGTTGGTCGGGAAGTAAATCTATTCCTAAAAATTCCAACTAAGGTTGGTTAGGAAGTAAATCTATTCCCAAAAATGCCAACTAAGGTTGGTCGGGAAGTAAATCTATTCCCGAAAACGCCAACTAAGGTTGGTCGGAAAGTAAATCTATTCCTAAAAATGACAACTAAGGTTGGTTAGGAAGTAAATCTATTCCCGAAAACGCCAACTAAGGTTGGTCGGGAAGTAAATCTATTCCTAAAAATGCCAACTAAGGTTGGTTGGGAAGTAAATCTATTCCCGAAAACGCCAACTAAGGTTGGTCGGTAAGTAAATCTATTCCTAAAAATGCCAACTAAGGTTGGTTAGGAATTAAATCTATTCCCAAAAATGCCAAATCTATTCCCAAAAATGCCAACTAAAGGTTAACTATAATTGGTCAGAAGCATTTTAAAATATGAGTATGTGAAAATGATCAATAAGTTGGTCGAGAAACAAAGTATCATCAATTTTGGTTAGTCGTCAAATGATTACCACAAATTCAAGATAGTCGACAATAAGTTTTAACAAACTCCAGTTGATCGACAAATAACACAATGTTGTTATCTTTTTAACAGATATACATGCACAGATGTAAAGTGTTTTATGATTACAAGACAATGGCAGTCAAGATTTGCAAATAAAATTATTTCATTAAATGTAGAACAAAATACATCAAGAATGAAATACAACTTTATTACATCAAGATTCCTATTCTATTGGTTTCTTCCCCTCCGCTTTTGAAACAGGTTCCTCGCCAGCAGGTGGATCATTCAAAGCATAAGGGGAATTTATGAAGTTAAGATCTTTAAGCATCCTGATGTTCATCACAGATGGTCGATCGAGTAGGTGCTCGGGACGAGATATCACAACATTGGAATGGAGATCGTAATCGCAAGGTATTTGGGAATCAAACACCGAGGGATGGACCGATCAGGGATCTAACTCATGTCAAGCTTGAATGGTGGCACTGGTAGGTCGAGCAGCCCAGGATTATGGTAATCCCACAGGTAATGACCCTGTTCCAGTTGTAGTACACCTAAGGCATTCAACCATCCCTGTTTGTAACCCTCATTATTTGCATTTTGGATACGATCATCCAAATGGTAGAGAGCCTCATTGTAGCCAGCCATCCAGAATTCTCTGGGCTGCTTATGGAATTGATATGTCAATCTTTCCAGTTGCTCGTGGAGACTTTTTTTAAAGAGTTATTTATTCTCCAAGGCAGACTTCTGCGCAGAAAGCTTCTAGTCCAGATTCCTGACCTTCTTAGACATTTCAGCCAATGCCTGGTTCTTTGCCATCAGTTGGAAGGCCTGATTCTCCAGAGCATATTGAGTTCTCTGTTCCTCGACAGTAATCCGAGCAACTCTTGCTCATCCCCAAGGAGCTCTTGCTCATCCCCGAGTAGATGTAGAAGGGCCAGCTCTCTTCAAGGTCTCTAATTCATCTCTCAGGTTGGCATTTTCAACCTCCAAGAAAGGGAATCCCTCGTCGGTCACAGGGACCAAAGCATTTGAGGTGGAAGTTGCAGACTTCAACTGAGACACCTCTCATTATAGGTTATTATTTTCCTGCTCTAATAACTCAGCTATCTGTCTGTGCTCTTCGACCTCAGCCTTCAAAGTTCTCTCCCTCATATCGTAAGCAGCAAGCAGTTTGTCGTATCCCTTATCGGCAAGGATTTGCTGATACTTCTTCTCATATCCTTCGTGCAAAAGGGGTGTAGATTCCTTATATTATTGCTGAAGTTCTTCAAGAGTGCCCTGGAGATCTTCAATCATATCATAGTATGCTACGTTGTTAGCCACTGCACGGTCGAGCAGGCATTTCAAATACTGATAGGCTTCAATTGCTTGCTCTGAAGCACCTTGACCGAGGATGTCAATGATTTGAGCTGCACTCATGTCTGAATGACCAGCTTTGAAATACTCATTGCATTGCCTTAACAGTTTTATATCGTGAGTAGATAATAAGTCCATCCTAGCTAGAAACTAGTAAAGGAAGAAAAAGCAAGAATCAATAAGAGTACAAATAGAGCATGAAGAAGAAAATAACCAGTATGCATAAGCAAAAGTTCAAATTTTATTACATCATAAAGGAGAAGTATAAAGTTCAGAGTTACATTTGATAAAGAAAAATAAAATAGAGAGAAATTTGAACAACTCTACACCTTTTCCTTGTATCCCAAAACTTTCTCGGGAGGCTGGGCCGAGGAGGTAGGTTGCTCGGATGGAACAGAGGTTTGCTCGGGAAGTGCTGGAGGTTGCTCGGATGAAGTAACGGGTAGTCGAAGTTCCTCGCCAGTGGGCTGGATAGCTGGGGGATGAGAAATTTTATCTCCCATCACCATGGAAGATTCCTCAGAGGCAGCTTCGTCCTCTTCTTCTTCTTCAGGAGTTGGAGGGGGGCTCGGGATGTGTCGCCGAAATAGTTCAGAATTTTCATCAACTTTCATCTCCTGTAGAGCAGAAACCCATCCATCTCTAAAGTATTTGAGGATGCCATATTCCACTTGCAACATCATGGCAGCCAAACCTTTATTGCACCCTTTATCCCAGCCGGCGCTGAAGGATTTTTTGACAGCTAATTTCCTTTTTGTCTTCTCCGAGGAAAGCTTCTCAGATATAAGATCATCAGCAGCCTTGAATTTATTCTTAACTTCCTCCTTCGGATGACTTACTTCCCGAAGTTGACCCAACTCCTCCTCAGTAGTCTTGAGCTTATTTTCAAGCTCCCCAGCATTTTTGAGTTTCCCTTCGAGCTCTTTATTCTTCTACTCCAAATCATTTATTTTTTCCTCCAACCCCTTGGAGACCTAAATAACCTGAGCCTTCTACTTCTCGGTCGAAGTGAGCCTCTTCTCCCAAATCACCTTGTCATTAGCATACTTCTGACGAGAGTCCTTCAGGGATTGCGTCAGACCTACCAAGGCTTCCTCTACACCTGATGAGGAGCTTGAAGCTTTAATAGCTTCATCTTTCTTCAGAATTGTATTAAAAAAGGTCACTAATTGGGAAAATAAAAGAAAGTCAATGCACAGATACAAAAAGGAAAGAATGAAAATTTAAGACTATAGGACTTACAGAAGCAATATGATGAGCTGCTAATGTGGTAACCATGTCCCGAGAAAGGTTTTCTTCAATACCTTAGATCTCGAGAATGATCCAAGTCTTCACCGAGTTCATAGCAGAGGCCGGGGCAACAAAAGTGGGAACACCACTAGTCGGGGGCTGAGAGATGGATTCAACCAAATTGATAGAGGAGCTTTTCTTCAGCCTCCTCAGAGGAGCATCAACGTTCTCGACTAACGATGTAGTCTTAGTCGGATAAATGACATTCACCTCGCTTGGAGCAGCAGCCTTGCTCGGGGCCACTGAGGGCTTATCGACAACCTTCACAGGAGCAGCCAAAGGAGGTGCATCAATTTTCTTTGTCCCCTCTCCTGGGTTGCCTCTCCAGCACCAGAGGAAGATTTCTCAAAAAGGGTAGGAGGTCTTCTTTTCTTCATCCTTTCACTTAAGGGAATATGTGACTCAGGTGAAGAACTTGTAGAGGCTGGTATTGGTTCTGCATCGCTTATCACCGGACGAGTAGTAAAAGAGGAGGTGTAACTCTTGTACTGCAGCAAATATGAAGCTAACCTAATATTCTCGTCGGCAACAGTCTGATGTAAACTCCAGATAAGTTTTAAATGCCTTATGTTAACGTCTGTGTCTTTTGGAGATTTTCTTTTGCTGTCAATTGCAAATAAATCAAAATTAAAATATCAGTGACACATTTTATCAAACACAAAGGAAGCATAATTTTGAAAATAAAATAAAAACAACCTATCCCATTGCCATAGGGAGGACATCTGGGACCCTGTTAAACATCAGCTCCAGTTAATGGAGGGTGTTGCCAATTTTTCATAACAACCCCGTGCTCAAAGTAGTCCCTATTGGCATCTGGGAGATTGACCACTAAAGCTCTATTTAAAAACCTAGTTTTTAAATAAAAAGTATTATCACCCACAGCCCATCTATAACAAAACATAATTTCAGGAATTCCTATACGAGTTCCATGAATTTGATTTAATCTATAAACTCCGTTAACTATTCTCCATGTATTGGGGGCTATTCTTGCAGGAACCACGTCAAAGTATTGACAGAATTCCAGACAGAAAGGGTTTGGGGGAAAAGAAAAGCCACATTCAGCGACAAAGAGACTGGGGAACCAATGTCCCTCAGCCAAACGAAAATAGTCTGAAGGCTCAGAAAGCTCTTCCAAAATAACCCATGAGGGAATAGAGAAATCAGAGCGAAACATATCAATCGATTCTACAGGATAAACCATGATGAAAGAAGGAAATCAAAGAAAAAGAAGAAAATCTTACAGGAAAGGGATGAGTCTGTTGACAACAAATGATGAAAGAGATGAATGAACGGGGAAGAGAAACAATGGAAAACTCAAAGAGATAAGAATGAAAAAGTAGAAGACAATGGGATTTTTTGCAACGTTTAAATACTTTGCCTTGGGAATGGGTAAAGATAATAATTGCAAAAAGAGACGGTTACGTTACCGATGGCTAAAAAGGCAAAAAAGGGCGCGGGAATCGAAGCGGTTATAAAATTTCAAAAAGACCGATTCTACGAATTTGGAAGGAAAAATAAATACAAAAGAAAATACTCCTAAATTTCAGGATGATCATTTAAAAACTGCCATATTTCAAGAAAGAATGTTCCACACTCCTCAAATTTCAAACTATGAAACATTGGGGGCTTCTATTGATACCAAATTTAGTCTGCTGACATGGCTCAATTGAGTGAAGACACGTGGCAATCTGCGTGGCAATAACAAACACTTCTGATCAACACCTTAATCCAATCAGATACTCCGAGCAATAGATGTTCTCCAAGGAACCATACTGCAATGAGGAACTCTGCTTCCCCGATCAACCCAGACGCTCCGACCAACAAGAGTTCTCCAAGGAACTTTAATACACCGAGCCACTTATGAGTACCGAGCTACTTAGGCGGTCCGAGCAACTTAGACGGTCTGAGCTACACCTCGAACAAAGCATTAATAGCAGGATAACCAACAGATTGACTGCGCATTAAATGCTTATTATTATCATACAGATGTGTACGCCTAATAGACAACTATTTATTACCCTTTCACATGTACAGCCTGAGGGCTATAAATACATTGTATCATACTCATTGTAAGGGGACCGAAATGTCTTGATAAAACTTGTAATCGAGAATTCCCAAACAGTCAGCAATAACAGAAATAGTGGACGTAGGCCATTCTTATAAGGCTGAACCACTTTAAAATTTCCTTGTCTCACTTTATTTTATCTTTGATTAAATAATTAGATATAATCTAATTTTTTACATCAACAGTGATTGTTATACTTTGTTCCACATGGTTAATTCATTGGTTTTAAGAAAGATAAAATTTGGCACCAGTCTAATTTTCACTTAGGTGATTAGTAATTAAAAAGTTTTCGACAGTGATGCTAAGAATGAACCATTTGAGAAACCTGTTTTAATTTAATAAAGGCCTGATCACCCGATGTTTAATTCGGAGGGGTATCACAGATGGTATCAGAGCATCAGGTTCTAGTGTCCATAGGATCTGTACGACTTACTATGTTTTCAGCATATCCTTTGATTGATATAGAGCCCTGTCTTAGGATTATTGGACTCCTCTACGTACGCGGTTTACGTTCTCCTGCTATTTAGTAGATGAAGTAATATATATATATATATATATATATATATATATATATATATATATATATATATATATATATATATGTATGTATGTATGTATGTATACGAGTTTGATGGGGTATGGTACGTCGAACAGGAAGGTAGGACCAGCGGAGGCGTTGGAAGAACTGTAGGAGGAAGGGGCTCGCCATGAGGCATGTAGTGTTTGAGGATGGTAATCGTGGAAGAGATGACCGTTGTCGAGGTCACTCCTAGTGTGAAATGGAAGTAGATGCTGCAAGGACTGTTGGGGCATAGTAGGCATTTTCCAAGTATTGCGACGACAATGGGTGATGCTAATCTAAACCTACCCAACACAGTGATAATGGGAGGAGGTCTATAGGATCTTTGAAGAGAAGAACGTGTGAAAAGTTTGATAAAATGGCGACTGTGCATGTTAACCAATAGTAGTAGAATGTCCAGAGGTTTTGGCATTAAGGATAGAGTAGAAATACTCAGAAGTGAAAATTTGGGTAAATGTTTTTTTAATAATAGAGGAAACCTAGTGGGGATACCAGTCACCACATCCGGACTGAGGGTCAGTATACAAATAGAGGGATATTAGGTATAGTTTAACCGCAAATCCCTCCAATGATGGTTCAGAAGAGAAGTAAATGGAAATTTCTGAACCCATCACGTGAAATCCTGGTAGGGGCCAATTGTGAGAAAGAAATGTATCTGTTGAAGTGAACTTGTACCCGATGAGACAGGTACAAGGGGAAAAAAGCCCTTGAGAGAATGGACTCACGAGTTATTGTCGCCCGTAATTTTGGGAAAAGTCTTCTTGGATGACTTATGTGTATGATGGATGTATGGTGCTTCTTACAAGGTTGATGTAAATGCTCCTAGGTGAGCGAAGCTAAAATAGTTTAAGAATTTAGTCAAAGAGTAAGACGGAATGTAAAGGGGCTAGTGCAAGCCATAAGTTGAAACCCACTAGGGGATTCATTGATTTGATTCTATATCGAGACTATTAGGTCCAATATTGTGTTCCTCTTGGTCAGCAGAACTAAGGGAACTATGATGATAGTGTTCAGAATCGAGGCTGTCAAGTTCGAGAGGAGGAATACCCTTAACCGATCGGTGTGGCCTGGAATAAGGGGATTTATGAAAAGATGTCTTATGTGGGACGTAAGACCACTTGTTTTGATCTTTCTTGAAGTTATTTAAGGGAGTAATAACTACGATAAGTTTTTCATTCTGGGAAGGACAAGTGTGTTATGTCCGGGAACCATTTGAACCACCAGTGCGATGGGCAAGAAAGTATATGAGTTTTAGCCTCGAGTGAATGGGGTATATGATGATGCCTCGCCTGAAAGAGGGTCGAGCTCTCATTATTCGTTGGAGACTTAAGAGATTATGGATGTCTCATAGTGATTGATCCCGATGTGTAGGGACCTTAATGATGTGATTCAAAGTATATCGTATGACCGCTGAGTGGAGAGATCGAGATCGTTGTTGTGATTAGTGCTAAGGACTTAGTGATAGTATAAGAGCAGTTCCATTTAACTCCTTTAGAAATGTTGGAGTATGGTCTTACATATTATCGGGGATAGAATTTGAGTATCTCGACTATGTGTTATTCCGACAATGCTTAGTAAGAATGCATTGGGAGAAGTCCCTTATTTATGTTCGTTTGCAAAAGGGGATACGAATGGATTTTTATGCACATCAGGAGAGGAGACGTTGTTAGATGCTAGGGCATCAGTGGAGCTGGTAGTGTTATGGGGAAACTCTGAAAAGCTTATCTCACTACGAAGGGATAAGTGGTACTTTGTCGGCAATAATTTGATTTTTGGTCTATAGGGGATTGAGAATACCGACGAGATTGTAGTCACACTGTGAAGACATGGTGAAAGTTGAGGAAAAGCTTGTTATGAGTGCGATGGTTGCAATGATTTGCAAATGTTCATGGAGAAAAGGTTGTATGGGAGCTCTAGTCAATTTTCTTTCTTAATCATCCAAGATAGAGGGATTTAGAAAAAAAATTACATTTTATAAGTACGCCGGTGGGGATGTTATGAGGCAAGTCGTATTGATGAAATGGATTGAACGTCATGGGAAATAGACAATAATCGAAGCTTATATGTGCTGAGAGAGCCAGCACACCATATGGGATGAAAGTCGATGGGAAGCCATTCAAAAGTTATCTCTTGATATGGGAGACCTAAATGTTGTGAAGAAGTAACGTAAGGTGCTACTTGACTTAGTGTTGAGAGTGACTTACGCATTACTAAAATATTGATTCTTATAAGGTAACCAACCTTAAAAGTGTGCTAATTACGAAGAGCGCACGAATTGTAAAGTATTATATACTCGGAGAGAAAGAGGAATAGAATACCACTTGAGGAAAGATGGCTTAAGTGGGAAGTGGTGTTGAGGAAGAGACATGTTGAGATTGTCTCCAGATGCACCACTAGTTGATAGAAAAAGATGGGCTCAAAATGAGCACCCGAAATTTGGTAGTGAACCTACGTTTCCAGTGATGGAATGAGTAGGCAGGCTTATAATTTATGGATGGGCTGTGAACATCATAACTAAGTCAACATTTCGTAGGGGTAGCAGAATGGATTGATCGGGGTGGACTAGTATGTTGTTGAAAAGGAAGAGTGCACATGTACAAGGTGCCTTTCTATATTGTTATGAATCAGGATGCCATCTTAAAATCCCACCCTGTGAGAGATGGTCAGGGAGGAATGGAGATGAAGTTTTATTTTGGGTATGTTGTGTTGCCAGTGACTTAATGATTATGAGAAAGGAAGATACTACTCCCTAACTATAGTGGAATTTTTAAAGAGCCCACTGATCAATTCATAGGTTGAATGTATACCTATATGATCATATTTATAAGTAGTGTGAGTGTGCCTATATGGACTGTACAAAAGGATTAGGTTCGTGGGTACCTATTGTGAACTTATATGTACTTTGAGGTATGGTTTGAGGAGACATTCCGAACTCTTAGTCCTTAATGCGTGATATGAAGACTTTCTATTGGAGTATGACATTTTAGAATATATGAAGTGTGAAATACATGGTTCATAAATTGTCTACTCATGTACGATGATATATATATATATACATATATTGATGCTCGAGGTGTGATTCTGAGACAATATAACCAATCACTATTGGTGATCGAGGTTGGATTCCGAGCCAATAACCCCAAAAGCGTTATAGAAGGGGGGGTGATTATAATGTAAGTGTTTATAGTATATGTTATGTGTAAGAAATATATACCTTATGATTTTCCTACCTATGTGCGATAATAAGTATGCTTAATTCTGTATTGGGGTCAATGATGTTCCGGACCAATGTATGAAGGTTCAATTTAGGGTCGATGATTTTTCGAACCAAATTGATGATGGATGCTATAGATTGGTATTGATGGAAGGTTTGAACCAACATATGCATTACATTTACCTTGGGGTCGAGGGATTTCCGGGCCAACGTAAATGATAGGATGATTGGGGCCGATGATTTTGCCGGACCAATTTTCCTTATAGCATATATTGTGTGTGAAATATATACCATATAATATTCTACTTATGAGTGATATTAGACATATAGATGTTATATATAGAGATATACATCAAAAGGGTTAATTAAGTAGGGAGAAACTTAATTTCAAGAGTTGACGTTAGATTGGGAAAAATCTATGGAGAAATTAAGTAGTGAGACTTAATTATAATATATAAGGCATCGATAACATGCGATAATGGGTTATAATGAAGCAATGCATATACTTGGGGCGACCCTTAGGATGATATGATTTGATTTTTGGGTATTAGAGGATGTAGTGATGTCTAAGGTCCTTAGTCTTAGTACAAGTGTTATCCTAATTTCAAGGACGAAATTCATTTGTGGGAGGGGGGGGGGGGGGGGGGGGGAGGGGAAGTATGTAATTCCCCGTATTTCTATTTAATTAAATTGGAGAATTGAATGAGAAAATATGGTATAATTTAAATTATTCAGGAGAAGAAATTTAATGATATTTATTAAAAATTGTGATTATGGAGTATTAATCGAGAGGTAAATACTGATAAATATTGGCTCATTCTATTTACTTAGTGCGAGTAGTAAATAGTTACTTAGCGCGTGGAGACCATTTTGGGGTGAGAATGAGTAATATATTTATAAGTGACTCAAATGATAATTTAGAGGTCACAGATGAGTCTGGAAGGGTCAAATTTGTCAAAATAGTATGCTCGGGGGTACTAATTGAGTCTCGGGGTAATTTTAGACTAAACCGAGATTTTTAGGGGGCATTTTGGCATTTTAACATTTGAGGGTATAGAGACCTACGAATTTGAGAGTCTTTATTAGTTGAATGAAAGAGGGTTTAGGGTTACAAAACCCACGTAAACACTAAGACCATTAGAAAGAAGGAGAAAATCATTCTCAAGGCTTAAAAGATGCTTTTGAAGAGGTTGGGTTTGGATATTGCATCCTAGGAGCCAAAGGAGGAAGCATTGAAGAAGAGAAGCAACAATCCATCATCAGCACCACAAATTCAGAACCCCTTTGTCAAGGCGAGCTGTTTATTGAAAAAGTTATAAAGTTATAATATCCATGTGTAGCATTTTTGAATAGTTTTGTTAAATCAATATCTTGATAAGAAAAGAATGATATTTATGCATGTTGGGATAGGAATCTCATGTAAAATGATTTAACATATGTAGAGGAATAATATTCAGAGTGAGTTGATAATTATTTTGGAATAAAATATGGGTTTTGAATGAATATATGGGAAGAACACCATAACTAAGGTTTTATGAAATTCTGAGTTTAATCCACTATTCCTTTAAATGAATTAATGTTTTGATGTATTTGAAACGTTAGAAATTGTCCTAGTATATGTGCGAACATGTTAGGATAATTGGGTCAAAGTTTGGTGTACTATAATGAATTTTGGAGATTTGTTGATGCAAGAAGAAATTAACGAAGAAGACGAACTGCTGCTGTCCCTGATCGATCGACTAGGTCGATCGATTGAACCCAGGAGTCGATCGATCGACTTTAGATGTTTCTCGAATCCTACCTTGTTTAAGGTTTCTTTGATTTTGGATAATGAATGGGAATCCTAGGATTGTAATTATACTTATATGGGAATGAGAATAAGACTAGTAGGTATATTGTGGAGGTCCGGTAAGGCCGTTAGGTGTAGGACTTGGATTATGGACCGAGGAGAATAAACCGATTGAGTAGAGCATCGGTGAATTTGGAATTGAGTTATGGTGCGAGGTAAAGTCAATTCAAGTGATAGACCAGTGAGGTAAGTAATAACTACTAAAATTATATGTGAGGGGTAACTAAGGCCCTTGGAGTTGTGTGAATACTCAAATAAATGCGATTAATAAGATAAATTGTAGAACAAATATTGTACGGTTATTATATGAGTTTGTTATATTACGTAAGAACGTGATTATTAGATTATGTGAATACCTACTAAATAATATGTATATTTAGGTAGGGATATATTATACCAAAGTTAACTATATTAGGGTCGAGGTAACATTCCGAACTAATATAGAGTTATAGTATAATTGGGGTCGATGTATCATTCCGAACCAATTCTTACTTAGGGTCGATGAATCATTCTGAACCAAGAGTCCTTTAATATAGAGCTATGGTATAATTGGGGTCGATGTACCATTCTGAACCAACTCTTACTTGGGGAACCAACTCTTACTTGGGGTCGATGAATCGTTCCGAACCAAGAGTCCTTTACGTGTGTCAAAAGGACATAATAGTATTGACTGATATTTAGTGTATATTGTTTGTGAAATATATACTTAATGATATTATACTTCTGTGTAATAGTAGATTGATATATGATGTATTTAGAGTTACATATCAAACTGGTAAGTTAACTAGTGAAACTTAATTATGAAACATAACGTTAGATAAAGAATATCTAACTAGTAATTTAAGTAGTGAAACATAATTAGAAAAGTGGGAAGATAAAAATTGTGAGAATTGTAGTAGTTTAGTAGTGAAACTAAATGAGAAGTTTTGAAACATAACATATGTGAAATGTTACTTGAGAATTTACTAACAAACGTGAAATGTTAATGAAACGGATGTACTATATGGGCGAAACGAGAACATAGGTATAGATAAGTTCAGATGATTACTTTAGTTCTAGTTAGCTTGGGAGATATGGCTAGGTAGACTAGGTGTAGAATTTTAGGTGTGGACAATAGATGAGGAATGAGTCAACTCAAGAGAGTGTACGAGAACCTAACATGTGTAATCAATAACCGCATTTTATATTGTGATAAATGCTTGCTAAATATTTGCAAAATATTTTGAGTACTAACTCTTGCTATAAAATATTTTCAAAACCTTTTAGGTGTCCAGCCACAGGGACGCCGTGTATGCTGATTTCATTCCAGGGACTCAAAGCTGTAGCATATTGGATGCTTACAGGATTTTGATTAGATGATATCTCTCATTCATATCTAGTGCAAGATCTCACACTATTCTATGTATAGACTTTTGGTCTGGTATCAGTCTTAGATGTTTAGTTTCAGACTAGTGGTTGTTCTATTGTTGTTTTGGGATTTTTTAGCCGATGGTTTATTCGGTAATACTCTTGTTCTTTTATACTTATACTTTGTTCATTGGGTTGTAGTACATGGTGATTGTTAAACTTTGTTCCGCATGGTTGATTTATCTCGTTTAATAAAGATAAAATTTGGCATCAGTCTAATTTTCACTTATATGAGTAGTAATTAAATTTTTTTTGACAGTGATGCTAAGAATGAACCATTTGAGAAACCTGTTTTAATTTAATAAAGGCATGATCACCCGATGTTTAATTAGGTGGGGAGTCACAATTGTATCACAAGGTCATGTTCGAACCATGGAGATATTTATAAGTAATGTTTATAAACAATTTCAATACCTTATCCAAGCTCAACCAACTCTGCCTAATTCAAAATTAGAGATCTCTCAAGCTTTGCAGTTACTTATAAGATTTGTTAGTGTTTCGTTTGAAGCCCTAACTGATTTTTCCTTTTTGGTGGGATGAAATCAACTTGTTCCTACATTTACTAACTTGAAGTACTCGGAGATAGTGTTTTGAAGACCTTAGACACTGGTGTCTTAAAACTTTCATACTTCATAAACACTACGTCCCAAGTAGAAGTTGAGGAAAATGCTTTGCCTATAGACCAAATCTATTTTTCTAATTACAAAGATGAAGCAACTAAACGCCTCCAAGATTTGAAAGTTGTTCGATACAAAATGAATGTCCTCTTATCAGAAAAGAAGGATTTGGAGAAGAAATTTGCAAAAGTCAATGTTGAGCTACAATTGATAGCTATGGACGAAGCTGACTTCCAGTTAGTATTGAACCAATTGATAGAGGATACGAAGGTTTTTACCAGTGATGAATATTCTTTTGAAGAAATAGAGGTTTAAATTAGAACCAAGAGGGTCATGAACAAGCAATTCTGAACCAAATATAGGTCCCTTGCATCTGACATTTTTACAAGCATGTAAGTGGCAACATAGACATATTTATATGCAATCATGCATTTTATTTTGATTATCTTTCTTCCCAAATGGTTGGGTAATATGTTTTTATAAATATCGCATTTATTTACCACATGTGAATGTAACCATTTATGTTGATTATATGGCATGATCAACCTTTGAATGCCCTATAGATTTAAAATAGAGCATCCCACTTTTGAGATCATTTTCCATAGGTTGGATATTTTGATCCTGAGGGTAAAATAGTTTTTCAACCCAACTTTCCTTCATTAATGGTATATTTTTCTCTTTTTTTTTTATAGATATTAGCTATTTTATTCTTTTGGACCAATATATTATTTAATTCTCTAACCCTATCTCATCTATATTTTCCAATTCCATGAACATACCTTGATCGTAGCCTTCCGCTGGCAATTTATTTGGGCCACCACTATCAACTAGTTAGGGTGATTTCTACTGTAAATATAACATCATGTCCATACATTAAGTCATATGGATTCACCCTTATACTTGAACTTTTAGTGATCTTAAAGACCCATAAAACTGCTGGTAGAAAATTTTATAAATATCCTGGAGTTTTCTCAATCACTTTGCTTACGTTAATTATCACTTTGTTTGTAGATTTCACCTGACCATTTGATGGAGCATAATATGGTGCTACTTTTGTTAAATTTATGCCTAACCCTAAACTGCGTTCAAACACCATCGCATACTAAAAAAATACTTGCATTGCATGAGGTTATGGTCCATGGGAATCCAAACTTATACGTAATATCTTGTAAATAATCTAACAACTCATTTTGAGTAACTAATTTTAAATCTTTTGCCTCCATCAACTTCGTCAAATAATACATTGTAGCAAGTACAAAACTATGCATCTTGTACGATAGAGTGTAGATTTTACCTCTGACATCAATTTCCCATCTTCTAAATGGCTAAGGTTTTACTACATATTGTAGGGTAATAGCAGGCACACGTTTTAGAGGACCATGATGTTGGAACATTTGACATCCTTTTGTAAACTCGAGAAAAGCTTTTAGAATGGAAGGACAATTAACAACTATATCATCTTGGGACCAACTTGACGAGCCCCATAAATGCCCTCATAGACTTGGGCAATAGTCGTAAGACCTTCATCTTTTCTTAGGCACTCTAATATCATTCCATCAGCACCTTTTTTTAAACAATTTCTCAACATACATAACATAACCATTGATAATTAATCTAACAAACCTATCACTCTTGATGTTTAGGTCAGTTTTATATTCAATTCATGGGTTTATCTAGTCATCATGAACATGTATATTCTCGATTTTAACCTAAGGCCACCTGTAATGCAAAAATGGTAAGAATCCATGAATGGAACTGATATTTAAATTTGCTATAAAGTTATCATCAAGCTTAAAACATTAAGCATTTTGAGCCATTTCATTGGCTTCATCATTTAGAAGTATGGGAACATAATTTAGTGTTACTTCTTCAAATTTAGATGGTATATTCAAGGCAACATGATTATCCAAGGTTATACCTCATTGAACATACTTATATTCACTACTTAATTACCTTATGAACAATTAACAATCTCCATATATTTCTATTACTAAAGATTTACAACTTCAAAGAATTTCTACGCCCATTATAATAATCTCAAATTTCACTTGATTGTTGGAAAATCTATTTTCTTCCAATGTATATCCATGTTTAGTTTTAATATGTTTAGGGGATTCAATAACTATCCCTATTCTTGGCATTATTTTAGTCTTTGAATTATCAAACCATAGCTTGCATGGACTTATATATATATATATATAATCTTATTTTATATTATTCTTCTGGCTCATCCTCATATAGATGATCTTCCAAAAAGTCAGCGAAAGCTTTGCCTTTTATTTCTCTTTGAGGTACATATTGTACGAAAAACTCAGATAAAGCTAACACCCACTGACACATTATATTCTCAAAATATTTTTAGATAACATATATTTGACTAAATCAAACTTTAACATAGCATAAACCTTTCACCGAATAAGTAATATCTTTGTTTCATCATCATCATCCTTGCCTTAATCCCATCATATAGGGATGGACACATGGATTCTCCGTTCTATTAGAAATAATTATATGCAATATTATCATTTAATTTTAGTTCCTTAAGATCTCTCCTAATAATTTCCTTTACTGTAGCTTAAGGCTTCGCTTTTACCCTCTATTTCCGACAATCTTCCTCTTGTTATAGGGGCATGTATTGGTTTACGCAACTCATGTTCTTACCACCTAAGTCTACTTTATCTTAATTTATCGCTAATGGAAGCTACTCCTAAATTTTCTCTCATGTATTGATTTTTAATTTTGTCCTTTCTAGTAATTCCTATTATCCACCGGAGCATCCTCATCTCACTAACATGGAGACTTTATTCATGTTTTTTCCTTAACGCCCGACACTTAGCTCCATACAGGGTCGTTGGCTTAACAACTGTTCTATAAAATTTTCCTCTTAATTTATTAGTTATCCTCTTGTCTCATAACAACCCCACAATATTTTCTCCATTTCATCCAACCAATTGATAATCTACTCACAACATGCTCATCACTATCACCAGTACCTTGTAACATTGAACCTTGACAATAAAATTTATTAGTTTGTTTTATCATCGTTTCTTCAATATTTAACATTATGTTACTCGAGACCTCATTATTAAATTTACATTCCATATATTCCAAGTTATTTATACTGATTTTTATACCCTTAGACTCTAAGCTATTTCTCTAAGTATGTACTCTCGTCACTAAGCATTCCTTTGAACTGTCTACTAAAACTATATTATCCAAAAATAGCATACACCATGGCACATCTTTTTGTATTTCCTTAGTATTATCATCTAAAACTACGGTAAATAAATAAGTACTTAAGGCCGATCCTTGATGTAAACCCACTTTAATCGTAAAGTTATTAGTTTCTCCACATATAGTCCTTATTTTAGCCTTTGTGTTATCATACATATCTTCAATAACTTTAATATAACTCATAAGGATTCTTTTCCTCCTTAAATCCCACCAAATTATATCCCTAGGTACTCAAGCATACGCCTTTTCAAAATCTATAAAGACTATATATAAATTTTTGTTCTTACTTATAAGGATTTAAGTCAAACATAATTATTTAAACATAGTTTTTCCATTACAAAATATCAACATTCACAATTATTCAAAAACTTCTAAAATATTACAGATCTTGTTCTTTGTGGTTTTCAGAGTCTTGAGCCGATAAAACTCTCATTGATGCATCGTAGGTTGAACATACAACTTTTATAGCTTGTATTCTCTTGGAGGTGCTAAAACACGTGGCTTGATTAAATTACCTCTTTCGCATGAGATGTCTTTTCAAACACTCATTCATTAATCCATATGGCATTTTGGTGTTTATTCTCCTTTGGTAAGTGGCCCCTGGATTTATTAGTTCCAAAGGTATTTTTATCCATTCGAAGGTTCTCAAATTACCAGGGCTATCCATTCATTAATCCATTCAAAGTTTTATACACATCTTCTTAAGTTATGCATATTTGATTGTAACCTAAATTACCATCCACCATAAATATGATAGCATGACCAGTAGATCTGTCAACCCATAAATCTACTAATGGCATTGGATATTCATCTTTCGGAGTGGTAAAATTTAAATTTCTAAAATAAATTGACACTTTTAACTCTCCATTTTTCTTAATAACTGACACGATGCGTAACACCCCACATATTTTGCCATTAAGGGTGATTAGGAAACGATGCCAAATTATGGAAGGAGTAAAAATTAGATACCATTCTGAGTATATGATAGAAATATGATACATTTAAAAACATTCCCATAAGATATAAATAAAGATAATCCAACTAACATAAATCATTCACCATACTAAAATCAATCACCATGATAAGATCCAATAATAAAACTTAACCCTAAAAAGAATAAAGCTCGAATGAAATAAATTCAACTACATAAAAATATGTCTGATTGAAAACACATAAAAAAATATGCATTCGAGTGACCATGAAATCCATAATAACCATATCATAATAAAATGAGAAATGGAAAGGAACCTAAATTAAATAAATACAATAAATCTCCAATTATAAATCCTCTAAACTTCCAATTCTATATAGCTACTCGACAACCTAACGTGAAATTTTAATCAACAACGACGAGTCACGACCCATTACAAGAATACCATCTACTCTTCCATAAATCTAGTCATAATCATTATAAGAAAGAAATATAACAATATAGGATATTAATTAACCAAACAATAATAATAATGATGATGCGAATAATGTAAAACTATAGCAATTACTCACATAAAACTAAACTCTCTCAATACCCAAGTCTAATTATAATTATTCCAATATTAATTATATCTAATTCCATTATGTTACTCATTCAATTATGTTTCTAAATATTAATTAAATAATCAATGCGACACCATTATAACCAATAAAGCTTTATATTGGCCATGCACATACTCACGATGCGTCTAGCGTCTCAACACATCAAATCCAAAAACATCATTCTGGGTCGTTGACCCAATTTTACTTATCCCACACATACCATGATGTTTCCCGCACACAACACATCACCATATCTAGTTAGCTTAGGCTTCACAATCATCGTAATGTCAAATCCACCTTAGACAGTGCACATACTTGTGATTCAAACATAAACAAACTATCGAAATGCCAAAGACAATATGCATAACACAATTATTGTAATGGCCGGCCTACCCACACCCACACATATAATGACATAAAAAATAAACCGTCAAAGTAGAGAAGACAATGAGGGTCCCGGGTTCATTGCAATGGTCGTCTTACCCCCACCCGCACATATAGTGACGTACATAAATTCGTCAATACTAAACTTTTATTATCTTATGTATTAATCATCTTTTAATTATTACAACGATCCCCCAACTATAAATAGGGCCTCAAAATTTCAATCCATCCTATTCCCATACCTAAAGATCAACAAATCATATGTATCACCTATAACATAACCTAAGAAGAATACTTAAAACATAATCTTCGTTGAGTCTCGCCCTTAGTATAAAACAACATAACGATGTAGTACCTACTCACATGCCTAGAAAATACCCAAACATAAAAGTGCACACTCCCACGTCCCATACCTAAAGGCGTCAACAACAAATTAATGTGCCTACTCACTAGTCACATACCTAGAAGTAACATAGTAATTTAAGAGTAGATTATAACTACTTACGTAAAACCCAACATCCGAAGAGTGTCAATTTATAAACATGAACAACTTGTACATTAATTATATTTTTAATGCAACGTCGCGATTACTTTATTTTGCAATTATAGAAATTCGATTTCATGCACATTAAATGAATTATATCATGTGATAATCGAGTTATACAAAAGATCACCATTTTCACTATTTCAATACGAGTGATAATATATAAAATTAAATAATAAAACGATTCAAACATGCATAATAACAATTTTCAACAACACTTTATCACATTCTACAACATATAAATCGTCTACATGATTTTATAAATCAATAAATGATATCAAATTACATATTTCAATTAACATGGTATTCATCCCATGAATTTGTGACACCCCGCCTAATAAAATACCGGGCGATCACTCCTATACCAAATTAAAATAGGAGTCACCTATGGTTCATTCTTAGCATCACTGTCGAAAACCAAATTAATTACTAATAAACTATAAGGCTGGCGTCAAAATTTTATTTAACTAATCTTTTTAAACAGACTATACAAATAAAACATTCACACGGTTTATATAAATGGAACTAAAAAGAAATAAAATAACCAAACACTCGGTAATAATAATACAACCCAATTGAATTCCGCGTAGAAAGGCAGTAACAGAATAAATAAAAATAAGTTGGGTTATTATCCCGAATGTCTATATAATACCTCCTATCTAGATTACAAGGATAAAAGTGTCTATAAAAAACCTGCACGCATCCACAGCTGTCGCAGCACACGTCTGACTCGAATGAATCATCATCCAGGCGTCCCTGTGTCTGGACACCTATATATATAATACATAGCAAGAGGGAAAATATAGAAACGGGTCAGAGCCCGAGTTGTGAAAATATTTTGCAAGTGCATAAATGCTTTATTTACGAAAATATGCTTTATCTCATATTTAAATTTGTATTGCACTCCCATGAGATATCCCTTACCTCTCTTATATTAGTGCACTCCTAACATATCCCTCTAAACATCCTAGTCAAGCTACTCTGCCTAACTGATCCATTACCCCCAAACCCTAAGGTCCTAAGTAATTGAGTACTAAGGTCTAAACTTCTATCAATTCCCAACACATCACTAAATTCGTGCGTGGGGTGTCTCGCGAAGCGAAATCCAAACAAGGATTCCCCGATACACTACTACTTGGCAGTGTTTTTCGTCGAGATCCATTAGACCCTCAGTACAAAACTACTTTTATATTGATATCATTATACACGTCCGGATACAATCTCCCAGAATGAGAATTTCATTCATATTTTAATTTATCTCGTTACTCTAGTAGAGATATAATATCCTGTTCTCATGCACAAGTAATATACTATACACACCAGTATAATAACCATCCCAACGAGCTATAACTCGAGGATGCAGTCTATCAATGCTATCATCTTCTAGGGCATCACTCACATACCATCCTGGGGACCACCGGTCGGACTCAATATCACCGACATCGCGATCATAAAATCATAACGTCTGGGAAGCGGTCATAGTTCCTCCCCGAAAATGAGACGAAACATACCCACCACGTCTCACCCCTAATAAAAATCACACAATATAACAATGGACCCTATGGCCTGGGGACTATACGTTCCCTGCTCCTCAAGCCAGGGGCCTCACCCACATCGCGCAACTTCCTATGATAGCATTAGAGGGGTATGCTTCACATATATATATACCATCCACACATAGATATATATATATATATATATGTATTCGTATCATATGATATATATACTTTAATCGCATCGTATATATACAATCTACATTGTTCCTCAAATATATATAAATGGCCATAATTGTCAATCACACATAACGATGGCCAATAATCCCAAACATCCTCATAAATAATAATCATTCAAGTATTCGTAAACTCACGATACTAAACCCAAAGGTATTACCTAGCTTGATAAATAATATGTACCTTATTCCCGTTTAAGGATTTATATAATTTTTCCAACTATGTCAATTCACACTAAGTAAATAAGTATATTCCCAAATTCATCCTAGTCGTCTCGCATGATATACTCAACCATAATCGATATAATTTATGTCTCTACACCCAAAAATATATAGGTAAGTCGTTCGCTAAAATACTCCCTCGGGTGTTACTAGTCCCGACATCCCTAATTAACAAAGTCATGGATTATATCCTCCGTGAATCCAAAATTTGCATTTCACTCAAAATTAAATTTATGAAGTCCCAACTCTATTTTAGGAGCCCTAAATATTAAACCTCCTAATTTACTTTCCTCAATCCCATGCGACACCCATTTTTACACTCTCCAAATCCCAATTGTACCTCCCTAAATTGATTTGGACTACAGTCCCCTATGTGAATATTTATTTCCTTGAATAAATAAGCTAAAAACAATAAATGTGGGAATTTATGCCATTTATATTAACTAAGCCGAAATTACCAAAATTTCTATTTGATCGATTGATCGACCCTTGGTCGTTGATCGATCGATCAAACAGGGCATCTTCTTCTTCGCCCCTGTTTCGGCCATTGACGAACCTCCAACCCGTTTTACTCCTTCTCCAAACCTTATATAACCCCAGCCAACAAATTTTACATCAAGGAAAATAGGTTCCAAGCATCCTAGAACCAAAATCAACAACTAAATTCAGTTAATTCCTAAGTTTCTCTAATTTGAGATTTTTCGGGTTTTACCCGTTAAACTTCCGAAAAACCCATTTGATTCACGAAAACCCAAATCCCAAAATCATATAATTTTTTATTACCAACTTTGATATGAGATTGATGCTCAAAAAGAAATAAAGCAAGTAAACAGTTGCCTGGAGGATAAAATCCAACGACCTCGAGTCGAATCCCACGGAGTTTGGACGGAACCTCACTTTTCTTCCTCTTTTTCTCTCTTCTTTTCCTCTGCTCTTTATTTTCTCTCTTTTCTTTCCTTTCTCCCACTCTGTATTGCCTTAAATAGGAGAGAATTAAGGGTTTATCCCTTTAAACCCAAAAATGACTCTTTTACCCAATTACGAGTTCCTTTTTAATCCAAAAATTTCTGAAACTCAATTACGACCCCCGGATACTCTATTCTGACTATCTCGGCCATTCCGAGACTTACCACGCAATCAGAATCTCCATCTGAGGTACTTGACCGCAACTCACTAATTTAACCCAACACAACTTAATGCGGTAATTCCCATTAAAATATTATCCTCTGTCACTTTACCCAGCTGCGACATATAATTGAAACACTCCAACTTGTTTACATACTCCCAAAAGTAAATGTAACACCCATCTAAAATATTTTAATCCTTGAAAACTCCAAAAATTACTATACACGATAATTTCTTAAACTCCCAAATTACACTTGCTTTTGAATTTTAATTATGCCCAAAAGTGCGGGGTGTACAGAATTCAAAATAACAAGGTATGACTATCTAAGCATGTAGTATTTTAAGATTAAAACCAAGTCCAAAAGTTAATAAAATCATATTTATAATTACTTATCACTTTCCATAATTGTGTTGATAATTGTATTAAAAAATAAGAGCATTTAATGTTTAGGCAACAATTTAATAAAATAATACTTAAGAAGAACAATAGTGATATTCTTGCCTAAGAAATAATTATTCTAAAATTATGAGTACTCGGTTGCGTTCATCTTGCAAAAATAAGCATGTTTTGTTCTTTGTCCTTCTTAAAAAAATGTGAATAAACCCTCCCAAATCTCCATTCGCAAAATAATCCAATAAATTTGTAAGAAATTTCAGCCTTACGCACTGTTAGGAAAATATTCATAAGATATACATGGAAGCTCTGAAAATTACAGTGCCCACACATTTTTAATTCAATTATCTACGACCTAAAGTTATCTTGGAAGTTAGATTCTCGAACAAACCACGTCGAAAGCGGCCTGAACGTGATGAGTTTATTCCAAAAACTTTCAGCCTTGTGCACTATTGGAAAATATTCATGGAAGCTCCAAAAATTATGAAAGTAGCGCCCACACATTTCTAATTCAATTATATACAACCTAAAATTGGATTTAAACTTATATTATCAATTATACCATGCTAAAAATGGCCTAGAAGTGACGGGTTTATTTTAGACAGTTTCGAAACATCTTTTAATCCCTTCATCTTCTTCTTTGACACTTGAATTTGTAGAAATCTCTCTCTCTTTCAAATTCCATGCATTTTTATCTTCATATCTAATTCTATATAGCCCCATATAGCCTTTCATCAAACCCTAGGTATTGTAACGTGACATTTTTATACTAAGAGTTGATTAACTAGGGTTTTAAAATTATGATTCCTATTTTTCATGCATGGCCCCTACTAAGTTGTTCAAAGTGGATCAAACTAAATATATTTTTTTCTAATAACTATATCAAAGTTATACATAACCCACATTCACTTATGTTTTCGAGTGTGTTTTGCTGACTAACAAGTTCCAAAATTAAGTCGCCACCAAAGTTTGCTAGATAAATCATAACAAAACCTTTACTAAATATATTGAAATAATTCACTTCACTAAATATTTTAATACATAATATAAATATAATAATAAATTCAAGTAATATATGTTAAATCCAATATAAAATCCAAATAAATTTCAGAAAATTCGCAATTAATTCTCAAAAAATCGGTGATGAAAATACGGGATATTACACTATGTTAGAGAGTTGTAAAAGCTTTGCGATATAGATTATTAATTTAATTTGAAAAATTCCAATTTTAAACTTATTTAATTAAATGTCAATTTTTTATCCAAATTAATTAAACCCTAAAACATGCCTCTCAGGGAATAAATTAATCATGCTAATCCAACAAATAAAGATTTAAGAAAAAAACCTTTCGGGTAAAACCTTTATTTCACTATGAACAGTAATTCAAAACTTACAAAGTACACAATCAAACACGTAATGAATCTCCCACTGGGAAATTCACATAGACCGCAACCTAGATTGGTAATGGACTCCCTCAAGAACCCACAAGAATTGTAACCCCTCCTTCAACAAAGAACACCCTAGAGTCTTCTCAATGACCGCAATCGTTAGCAAGCAACTCCCTCAAGAGCTACCAATCTAGCAGTTGAGATTTCGTCTCTATAAGATAAACTTCAACAAAATTTTGTCTTGGGTTCCAAAACAATTCATTAAAGTAACTAGGATGATTTTTTAATCGAAAACAAAGTTTTTAAGCCCTAAAAGTGAAGACATAATTTTTGTAGCTATGCGGTTTTTGTTCAACAAGCATCTTAAGGAGGAAAGACTTATAAAAGTGGTATTTATAAAAACCTTATGTCGGTGGGGTCATTTGAACGAGATGTAGATGCCGTTCAAATAACAACTGATGTCGTCTGATCCTTGATCAAGTGACCTGTCTAACGACTTTAAAAACAAAAAATAGTACGCGGTCATTAGATGAAAATATCAAACGATCTTCTGATGACCTGTCAAGCGACATGTAATGTCATTTGAATGACTTTTTCCCATCGTCTGAACGACCGAAGTGAAAACATATTTTCTTTAAAAACCTCACATACAGGTCTTTGATAAATTGTTTTGACTCAATAAAACGCCTCAGGTTGATAAAAACGTTTTAGAAAAAATATCCCTAAACTTAAATGAAACATTAATGAACTTTAAACACAACCTCACCAAAATGAATCTTGTGGATTCTTGTTGTTGAAGAATCTTGATATTCGGATCTGTTGTCTTGACCGAAGGACCGTGAACATTTTTCGACGGGTGTAATAGTATATGACATACTTAATGTAAAATAGACCATGTAAAATATGTCACTACAAATCCCCTCTATGTCTATGACGGTAAAAAATAAAAATAATCTGAATTATCAAATAAAATATCCTATACAAATATAATACCTTAACATGAACCCAAAAGTGGAAAAATACTAAAAATGCGAGTCTTCAAAGTCTTAAAAATCTTCAACTTTGACATCTTCAAATCTCCGACATTTCTTTGTCATCATTAGTGTGTACAAAATAATGATCCTCAAAATTGTACCTACACACATGAGACAATAAAAAAATACATTTATGATGAAATAATGATCCTCAGAATTTGTAACTACAATCATGAGACAAGAAACAAATACCTTTGTGATGAAATAATGATCTTCAAAATTTGTACCTACAAAAATGAGACAAAAAACAAATACATTCGTGACGTATCAAGATTGAAATGAGATAAACATATAAATCATATCAAAGATCAAATATCTCAAATCTCCCCCATACTCCAAAATCTCACTCTCCCATAATTTCATAATTCATTCCCCCCCTTTTCATTTGTCCAAAATAGACAATGAAAAGCATAAACCAAAAATAATCTTGGACTGTCAAGACAAGAAAATCATCAGGAATAAAATAGCTACGATCATGTAAGGAGAAACCTGAAAAAATTCAAAAAATCTTTTTTATTTTTTGAATTTTTCAAGAAAATAAAATATAGAAAAACAACACACACCATAAATATACACTAAGATAACCAAATCTTGAAAATGAAATGAATGGGTGTGAAAATATTCAACATGTAAACCAACTCACACAGACATAACAAATGTGCACGATCAATATGGATACTCCCAACGAATGAAATTCATAATCATCCTTAGGTGTAAAAATTGATGAATTTAAATGACATCGACTTAATCAAATCAACAAATCAAAGCCTAAAATGATTTCCACACCAATGACGTCTAAAACTATTTAATGCGTTTTCAAGACTTTGTCGGGACGTGCAAACCAGTTGATATATTTCCAACCAAACTTCCTCAAATATATTATAATGATCATATTTTTCTATTCAATTATTTTCTTTTGAATGATCAAATCAAAATAAACTAATTTGTCCTTGGCTACATTTTTAATGCCACACTTTTTTTAGGCTCTTTTTAAACTCTTTGGACGTTGGCTACTTTTTACAATGCCACACCTCTTTAGGTCCGATTTAAATGGTGGCTTAATTGCAAAGGATATTATGATTACCTTTCATAGCCCTTCCCCAATTTTTCACATATAGATATTGAAACAAGTTTCTCATGGGCAACAGTTCTTATACGCACTACTTTCATTGTCATGTTTTATCGCATATGGTTCGTTTTAAAGATAGGATTGAGATGGAAAAACTTCGACCAATATGTGATAGACAAGTACAATAATAAAAAAAATTCGTTAAAGTGTGCATTAAAGTAAATCACGAGTCAAACATGTAGAAATTAATCTCAAATTTCATCTTAATGACTCCAAAAATTGTAAATCACATGGATGAAATAAGGTATCGTCTCAAAACACTATTGAATAGTCACATGGATATGGAATGATGTTGTGACCGGGTCATCCTAAATGTCCATCCATAAATGGTGTAAAACAAACACAAAAAATTGTTTTGTCCTTTTCTAAAAATTTTATCAAAATAAAATCTTTTTGGCTTTTTGAAAATTTTCTAAAAAAATAGAAAATCTGTTTGTATTTTTCAAAAATTTTCAAAAACAAAAATGTTTTTAGTTTTTCAAAAAATATATCAAAATTAAAAAAAGATGAATATAAAAGTGGTACACACTAGAAAGAGGCATAAAATATCATCATAAAAATCATCCTATATTAGCAAACAAGTCTAAACCTCAACCGTTAGGTGCGGAGGAGTTTTCCAAGGGTGGTGACAAACTATGAAAAACATCCATCAAATCATGTGAAGTTCTGACAAAAAACTAAACTTGCTCTTGTATGTGTGCAAACTCTCTCAAAGTATGATGTTAGGGTGCGTGTGTGGAAACACGTGGTAAAACTCTATGTGACACACTACCCAACATAAAACAAACTTCCCTAAGGTTTTCTCTCTTGTTTCAATGGGAATAAACATAGATGGGACTAGGAACACCGTTCTCAAAATGTTTAGGACGCACTCTCCTATCTCTAATGGGACACCTAGGTGGGTAAGGTTGAGATACATATGGATTTATAACAAACTCGGGAACCAACTCTGGTGTAACATGGGAAGTAGATGCACCGTCATGACCTATTCCTAATCTCTCAAAATTTCCCAAAGTGGAACCGAGGAGAATCTTTCCTACCTTCTTAGATGTATCCTCTATAGTAACCTTTACCTCCCGGGCACGTTCAAGATCTCTCTCAACTTGGACCACTCGAGCTTCAAGTTCACTCTTTTCCCAACGTACGACGATCAACTGCTCACTCAAAGAAACGTTCACCTTCTCGAGATAACTCATCGACGTCTCAAATCCCCTCAAATCTCTATCTCTCTCTTTAAATATAACACCTTAAGACCTAATTCCTTATTCAACTTCTTCATCTTTAAGGTCTCGACGTATAATCTCTAAATGCTCTTTGTAGTTCACTTTCACCCTCACTCTCAAACTCACCATCACTCTCACTAAAAACACTCAAATCATAATCGAGGTTCTCATGTACACACGTGTCCTCATCGATGGGGGACAAATTAGGTGCGCTCACGTGACTTTCCATAAAATCAACATACATACCATGTGACGACTAATCCCCAGAATCATTAACCTCTTCCTCACTATCGCTAAGAGTGGCAGAATTAGCAATTTTCTTTCCCTTTCTCTTTAGCCTAGTGGGACACTCAAACGCTTTGTGCCCTTTGCCCTCGCACTCAAAACATGTCTCCTCTTCCTCTTTCTCTTTCTCACTGATCTCTTTGGCCTCTTCTTAAAAAAGCTTTTTATTTTGTTCTTTTTAAAATTTGGGAAGTTTTTTAAATTTTTTAGCAAACATGTCCACATCATCAAAATTAAACTCGCCCTTAGACTCGGAGTGACAAACTTTCACTTTCATTTTCTTGTCTCTCTTGGGGACTTCCTAAATTTTTATAGACTGGGCTTTAAGTGTTGTAGGGGGCTTAAAGATAATCTCAAGATTAGAAATAATCCCCCCTAGCTGATACAATAGACTCGAAGAAATAAGGAAGCGAGGTAGCTCAGCATGGCAACCCAATCGAGGCAGCTCAGTGTGGAAGTGCAAGTGAGGTAGATCAGTGTGGAAGCCTAGGGAGATCTTCCAGCCAAGTAATCGGCTGAGAAGGTTCATCCTTTAGCTTTGTTGTTTTACTTAGTGTTGTATCTTTTTATATTGGCTACAACTATAACGATTGTAATAATGTAATGATTATAGACCTATTTAGTGTGAGGTCAAATGGTACCCGTGAGAGATCAGGCCTGATAGTGACTGGGAGAACTTTCATGCTCTATCGGGAGACCTTAGCGTGGGAACTTCAGAGGGATTTGGTTTGGAGGATTGAAAAGTGAGTCAACATTGGGTCTTGTCCTGACCATCTTAGATACACCTGATAAAACATCGAAAGACCTTTGATCGTGGAATCTTGGGTGGAGCAGCCTTGAGTTGCATCGTGCATTGAGTTGTGAACAAAATAACCCTCTACATAATGTCACATATACTTTAAGTGATGTCACTAGCAATCTAAGCAATGTCAAATCCGCACTTGAGTAAACCATCGTGGCATTTGGGGCTGTCAGACAGTTGGTGAGCCACCTCTGTGATGACAGCCCCTTGACACACAATGGTTAGGCAAAAGGCATGTCTCGACATTCAATGTTTATGATTTGGATCAGGAATTTAATGTTTTTGAAATAAATTATGAGGTATGTATTTCACAGTTGTGAAAGACTGAGGCACCTCAGGAGTGGTGTGGGGGGCTATTTATGGGCCTCAACCACTTCTGAGGGGGAAATCTTCTTCTTTTAGAGTTCTTCTCTAGATAGATAATCATCAGAGATAAAGAAGTTATTGAAAAAAAAAGTTCTTACTCACCCACTATTGTCATTTATTGTGAATCTTTTAATAGCTAACTAGAGATCTTTCAGAGGTTTTTAGTGTGTTTAGCTTCCTGTCAAGGTGTATCTAGGGTGCTTAATCCTTTCTCCCTTTGACTGAGTTACTTCCGAGTTCCCTCTATTATTGTTTGAGTTATACACGAGTGTATTATGATTCCAATTTAAGTGTTGACAAAATATAATATTGTGTGTTTACTTGTGTTCATTAAAGAATTTATGGGTTATCACTTATCACCATACCTATAGGGGTTACAGCTCAACTAGTACTACTAGACTCCCAAGATACAAGGGAATTACCCTCTTACATTTGGTAACTCTATTGGGGAGGTATTCTTCTAGAAGTATGGATGAGGATAATGGTAACCGGGATATAGACTTTGTTGTTATTCAACATCAAGAAGAGAAAGCTACGAGGGAGCTTGAGGCAGTTAGAGATATAGTTCCTCAGGTGGCTGCGCCTCCAATTCAAATGGCGATGGGGGTCCTAGGGGTAGCGTAAGATTCTACGAGTGCGGGGATGGGTCCAGCTCAGGTGGCCCTCCTCATGAATAAGTTTTAAGAGTTTATGCAGACTCCTGTTGCTTCAACGGTGTTGGGGGGATTTGATTCCAATTCCTTCATAATGCCAATAGTGGCTCCGATAGCCCCGCTAAGTGCACTCCCAATGGGAGGTTCCCTATCGAACATAACATACACACCTATTCTAATGGTGGGAACCCCAGGTGTGACGAGAGTTCCACCTATACTGGCCACCCCAGGTACAACAAGTGTTCCACAAGTGGTCCTACTGGCTGTTCCCCCAACGATCAAGAAAACACCAGCGTCTGCTCTAGAAGATATGATGAAAGAGATCCAGAGGGAAATGCTAAAGATGATAACATCTTCCTTGTAATTAGCTAACGAAGTGGCATCGGTGTATGATGATTTTCGTATGCTTTATCCTCAAGAATACAATTATGAGCCCTACCCGAAGGACTACATTCCTCCCATATTTAAAAAATACACTGGGAGGGGGGGGGGGGGGGAACCCAAAAGGGCATGTTAAACGCTTCATCGAACACTTGGGAGGTCACCGTAATAATAAGAAGCTCAGGTTGAGGGAGTTCTTCAAATCCTTGACCGATAATGCCTATAAATGGTACTCCCATTCAGAGCCAAAAAGTGTTTCAAAATGGGAAGAGATGCACGTGCTATTTGTCCTACTTTCTGGCAGAAGATGAGTTTACGTTGACTCAGTGAGGCAGGGAGAAGCAACGACCAGGGGAAGATGTGGTGGCATATCTGAGAAGATTTAGAGAGAGGTCCCTCGATGTGAGGGAGGAGGACAAAGAGTCTAAGATGTTACAACTTTGCACTAAAGGTTTGCTCCCGGAATATATCTATCACCTCATTAATGAAGCACGTGAAGGAAATTTTATAGAATTTCTAAAAGCAGAAAGAAATATATTATTGGTGGTTCGATAAAACCCTATCATAGTACCAAGGTTGTTCAGGCAGTCGATACAACCCATTGCAACACATGGTCAGCCCCCCATGGGTAGGATATGCCGATGGAGGTGAAGGGGCTCAGCAGTCCAAGAAAGATAACAAGAGAAAGTTTGGGAGAGATAAAGAAGACCCACCACCGCTGATTTGCACCATTAAAGAGGTTGTTAATTGCTAAAACACCATGGTCCAAGGAGGAAAATGGTACGAACCAAAGGGAATTCTGACAGTGTAGCTAGATTCAGTAACGAGACCTGATCCTAAGTATTGTCAGATTGATTAAAAATTGGGTCCCCCGACGGAGACTTAATTCGCTCTATAGAAAATCATCAACAAACACATGAATATGGGAACTTTGTAGATCCCTAAAGAAAGTGTAAGCGTTAACCCCCTCCTGCCACACGGGGAAAATCTGGTGGTCGCCTATGATGAGGAGGCCGAATGAGGAACGAGGGAATTAAAGTTCCAACAAGAAGACTTCAAAGATGCGTTGGAAGATTGTACAAGGGTTATGGCCAATGTGGTCATAACCTACGCTGAAGTAAGTGCGAGGGATGGGGAAGAAGTATACAACCTGAAAGGGGAAGAAGTGGACCCAGGTTTCGAGTACCAAGCTATTTTGAGGTCACCCAAGTTGTCGTGGTTCTACGACCAAGTGAGGATACCGTAGGAAAGACGTTTGGAGTTACCGCAGGAAACTTTAGATATCATAAGGAAAAATGCAGTACCCTCACTGAAATGGAAGGGTCCCATGGATAGGCTGGCGAGAAAGTTCTTGTCCGAAGTAACTTTTAGTGATGTTGATAGGGCTGTGAGATTCCCATATAACAGGACCCCGTACGTAACGACAAGTATTAACGGGGTAAGCTTTGCAAGGACCTTAATGGATGGGGGAGAATCAGTTAATCATGCCTATAAGTTTCTTTCAGAAAGACAACATTTCGGAGGAAAGATTAATACCAATGCCTTTGGTGATTTATGGCTACGATAATCAATCGTCCAAGTCTATTAGATATGTGAATGTGGGAATTGTGATCAGGAACCTTACCTCGCATATCAAGTTCCATGTGATTGAAAGTACCACTTCATACCACCTGTTGATAGGGAGGGTATGGATGCACAACCATGGTCTAATCCCTTCGATATATCACCAATGGGAGAAGGAAAATGTTAAAGGTACCGATGTCATTATACGTGCCATGAAGAATCATTTTTCCACTGAAGAAGCTCATTTGGTTGACGCAACTTTCTATATAGAGTTGGAGGAAGATTTCAGGGTGTTGACAAGAAGAATGGAAGGAGAAAGGGTTCCCTCCATTAGACAAAGGATGGGGCATGTGAACAACCAAGGCAACAAAGGGACAAAAGGAAAATCAACAGCCAAGGAAGTTCATTTTGCTAACCCTAAGAAGCAAAATCTCTCAAAGCAGCTCAGGGATCGAATGAGGCATAGAATGGATCCCATGGAGTATGAGGTCCAACGGTAAAGCATGATGAGCAGATATTCAGGGGATAGACTGATGGATGCTTCAAGAGAAAGGAAGAGAAAATATGCAAGGCCCATTTTAATTTTAAAGGACCTGAGCACAGAGAAAAGAGGGGCCTTGATAGAGTTAATTAGAGAGTTTAGAAATGTCTTTGCATGAAAAGACACAGAGATAGAGGGGCTAGATGAAGAGTTGAGTTACCATAAGCTGAACGTTATGCCTTTAACCATACTGGTGAAACAAGCCACAAGAACCTATAAGTCAAAGCTATATTTTAAAATTAAGGAAGAAGTCCAACAATTCCTAGCAGCAGGATTCATTGAGTCAATACAACACCCATTTTGGATGTCAAACACCATCCTAGTGGGGATGAAGGATAAGAGCGAGATAAGGATCTGTGTGAACTTCAGAGATCTGAATAGAGCCTTCCCGAAATATGAGTTCCCTCTCCCCTTCATTGATAGTCTAATTGATGCTATGATGGGTCATGAAATGTACAACTTCATGGAAGGGTATATAGGATACAACCAGATCAAGATGGATCGAGTACATGCAGAAAATACGGCATTCACGACCCTGTTAGGCAACTTCATGTACAAAGTGATGCCTTTTGGGTTGAAGAACACTAGGGAAACATATGCAAGGAAAATGATGGCTATTTTACTTAATTTCTTTCATAAGTTTTTAGAATTCTATATGGATGATTTGTTCATCAAGTCAAAGAAGGAAGATTCCCATGTAAATGACCTAAGGAGAGTGTTCGTTCACTATAGAAAGTACAAGCTAAAGATGAACCCACATAAGTGTGCTTTCGGGGTCACAAGTGAGAAGTTCCTAGGGTTTGTGGTGGATGGACAGGGAGTACAGATGGACCAGGGCAAGCAGTGAGCAATCCTGGAAATGTCGTGTCCAAGGACGACGAAGGAGCTCAAGAGTTTCCTTAGTAAAGTCGCCTACCTTAGGAGATTTGTACATGGACTAGACGAAATAACTCACCCATTGATAGAACTACTGTGAAAGGGCACGGAGTTCAAATCAGAGAAAACTCACTAGGAGTCTTTGACCAAGCTGAAGAAGCTGTTGACCTCTCCACAAACGATGATCCCTCCAAAAGGAAGAGTACTGTTACAACTCTACCTCACGTATACCACTAGGTCCATTGGAGCACTCTTGGCACATGAAGTCGATGGGTAAGAAAGGACATTCTACTACCTAAAAAGATCATACATGGACTAGAGGCAAGGTATAGTAGTGTAGAAAGGCATTATTTAGCCTTAGTTTTCATAGCATAAAAACTTAGACATTACATGTTATCTTTCACAATTCACATTGTGACAAGATGTGACCCAAACAAGTTTTTATTGGCAAGAAATATTTTAATTGGAAGAGCATCTAGATAGTTACGCATTCTTTTAGAATACGATTTAAAGTGCATGGTTCCTCACGCGATCAAAAGCCAAACCTACATAGATTTATTGGTAATCTTTCCATCTGGAGTATTCGAGCCACCTCAAGAAAGCATCTCGAGGGATGACTTACAGGCAAACTTTTTGAAGGCCAACCTTAAAGAATGGATGATGTAATTTGATGGTTCTTTGGCAGAAAAGAAAAGAGGGGCAGGGGTTATCTTTTCTAAAGGAGAGGAGGAATTTTTCCTTCCCTATAAATTGGATTTCCCTTTCTCCAACAATGACGCAGAGTATGAGACGTTGGTTCTAGGGCTGCTAGAGGACCTTGAAAGGGCCTCCATTCGTTTTGCATCAAAGGTGATTCAAACTTAGTGGTCCAACAAGTGAATGGGGAATATGCGTTAAATCACCTTTGTTTAGCACCGTATAGAACGATCATCCAATGGATGATCAATCAGTTCCATCAAGTGAAGATTAAAAGGCACCCCAGAATAATGAATGAACATACTGATGCCTATGCCACCATCTCTCAAAAGCTCGCTATGAAGATTGATATAACTACTATGGTGATCCAATGAAGAACACCCCCATTGGTTGTGTAGTCAGTCCTACCCATAGAAGGCGATACAAACTGGATAGGCAAAATTAAAAAGCAGTTGGAGTCTGGGGAAGGCAAGATAAAACTGAAAGAGCTTACGTAATAATTTTGCAATCAAGGTAACCTCTACTTTAGGAATATAGGAGGATGGTTGTCAAGATGTGTTGGCCCTAAAGAAGTAGAACAAAGACTGAAGAAAATGTATGAAGACCACTGCAAAACAACGAAGATCCCGCTATATAAAAGGATTGAGAGGGAAGGATACTTTTGGCCAACGATGAAATGAGATGCAACTAAGTTACAATGGAAATACGATAAGTGCCAATGTTTCTTTCAAGTTGCTGAATGCCACTTCGTTGGAACTCAAACATATTGGTGACAACCCTACATTGACTTCATCAAAGACAAAGTTGTTCCTTTGGAAAAAATAGACGCAATGGGACTCAAACGAAGGGCTCCATGGTTTTAAGTCCAGGATGACTAGCTCTATTAAAGGGGGTACTTCAATATACTATTAAGATGCATCACGAAGGAGGAGGCAACATAAGTATTGAAGCAAGCTCATAATCCAGCTCACATTAGAGGTGCCAAGTTGTATGACTAATTAATGACATTGGGGTATTATTGGCCAAATATGGAGAAAGATTTTGTGGAGTTTATGCGAAAGTACAAGACATGCCATCTACATAGAATATATGATCCATGCTCATTCGATGGACTTATATTATTTATTAACTCCTTATCTATTCCACACTTGGGTGTTTAACCTGGTAGTGGAAATACACCTTTCGTTAAGAGGAAAGATCTGGATTTTGGTAGCAAAAGAGTGATTCACAAAATGCACTGAAGCGATACCACTCAGAAGGGCAATGGCTAGCATGGTGGATAATTTTATCAGAGAATGCATAATCTGTCATTTTGGGATCCTAAAAGTCATCCTCTCTGATAACGAAACCCCTTTTGTTAATAAATAGGTAATAATGCTCACAAACAGATACTCCATCGTCCATCATACCTCAACGGTGGAATATTCCAAGGGAAGCAGTCAAGCTAAAATGACTAACAAGACCTTGGTTAATATTTTGGCCAAAACGATGGAAGATTTCCTAGGATCATGGGACGATAAGATCCCAGTAGTACTGTGGGCCTACCAAATGACAAAGAGAATACCCACAGAATACACACCGTTCTCCCTTGTATATGAAGCTGAAGTAATCCTTCCAGGGGAGTTTGAAGTTCCCTCTATTTCTTATTCCCTAAGAAGCAGCATGCTCCCTTAGAGCAAACATGTACAATTGAAAGAGTTAGATGAGCACAGAGACAACGTGATGCAACACTTCCAAATGTACACGAAGCAACTCTCAAGGGCTTATGATAGCTTAGTAAGACCGAGGAAGTTCATTGAAGGAGACCTTATTTTAAAAGCGGTTATGACGTCCTCACAGTGAACTAGTTTGTTCATTGAATTGAAGGAGGCTCATGATTGAGGTTACCATTTAATTTCAAAGATAAAAGAACATAAACTGTTCAAGATTAATAATAAGTGGCTAAAGGTCTATTATGTATAAGCAAGTTACCTTAAAATAGAGATTTATCTGATTTCCATGTATTCATAAATCATTTTGAAGTTATATCCTTTGTTTTAGTTGGAGTTTGATTGAAGATTTGCAAGAGTTTTAATATATACAAGTAGTTATAACACAGAGAGATGAGAAAATAAATCTGATCTTCTTTTTCATTCATACACATGGAAATACATTACAAAAAAAAGTGGGGACTACCACTCAAGAATTATATATGAAGAAAAATGAAAATTTATATAAGTATGCCTGAATAAACTGCCAAGCATGCCTGTTGGGCACTGATGGAACTCTCCATCCATGTTTGGACTTGAGCACGCTCGATAAGCAACTTTTCTCATTTTAAATTGTCCATGCTCAAAGCTTCCTCGATAATATCCACTTCTTGATTTACAACCTCAAACAGAGGTGCCAACTCAGCCAGCCTTGCCTCTTCAATCCGTTGAGCCTCCAAGTGCTTCTGTATTAGCTCCCTCTGACTTTCCAACTTATGACTCTTCAAATGTTCGATTAACCAGTTGAATTGAAAGCCATCTTGACCTAATTCCTTCAAGTTACTGTAATACCCCGTATTTTTATGGCTTTTAAATTTAGGAATTTATTAAATTTAATTGAGCTAAATTAATTTAATATTAATTCAGAAATTTGTTTTAAATATTCACTAGCGTGACGAGAGTTAGTAATTATTGGAAATTTATTGAATATTACTAGACGAGTAAAGTAATATATAAGATTGACTTTATTAAAATTATCACGAGTGAATAAAATGGCAATTATGGAACTTTAAGTTGGGACACACCTGTGTCGTGTCAGGACTAAATTATTATTATTAAAAGTGAATAAATTATAAGGTGCCTGTATGGTCATTTCGAGTACCCCAAAGTGTCTGGAAGGTTCGAGATAGTCAGAATAGTGTACCCTGGGTCTCAGGGCGTTTTTAAGCCTAATTGGCATCCCGGGAGGGTATTATAGACATTTTGTATTTTTGGGTAATTAAACCCACAAATTTCCTAAGGATATATCAGCCTTTAGGAGTTTTTTCTAGGGTTAACAAACACAAAACCAAAGAACGACCATTAGAGAAGAAGTTGGAGAGCTTTCCAAGCAATCCAAGGCCAAAGACTCATCCGTTTGCACCGCCACCACCACCAAATCGTACATCGCGCAATGAGGAACGCAACCATACCTTTTTCGTCCACAAATCAGAAACTTGAATTCCAGGCAAATATCTATCTTGATTTGTTTTTAGTTAATGTATCACCCATGTTAGTTTAGGATTATCAATAACATGTTTTATGGAAGAAATTGATAATTTAGAGATCCTAAATCACATGTTTAGAGAAATTTAATATATTCTGGACATACCCATCACATGTAGAGGATTACCCATGAATTAGTATTGATTTAAAAAAAAAAAATCTAGGAAATAATTAGAAGAATGGATGTTTCTTCCAAAATTAGGGTTCTTGAAGTTTATGTTAATTCTACCCCATTATTTCGATACCGTTGATGAATTTGAACATGTTTCACGTAGGGAATCATGTAGTTACGTATATAATACCAGTAGTAATGTTGTTCGGGAGTTTGGGGATCGTTAATGGAGATTTGGTTGAGGTTGGAGAGGCAAACTCGTAACTTGACAATGGCAGAATTCGTCATAACTGCTTGATCAATCGATCGATCAAGAACATCGATCGATCGACGATCAATCGATCCCTCCTGGAAAAATACGTATTTTCCTTCTTTATATTTAATTCGGTTAAAATGCGTAGAAACCCTTGGTTATTATTGTTAGAAAATAATGGGTTATAAAGAGGACCAGTAGGGTCTAGGTAGACCCCGTTGAGTGAAATTTAATGTAGGATGAAATTATGGGATAACGGGTAGTCATTCAGACATAATAAATCATGCATACGTTGAATAAAAAGATTGAGACTCGTAAGGGAGTTAGACTAGAAGGTAAGTGAGTATGTCTACTGAAATTATTCTTCGGGAGATAGAATACTTCGAGAGATGAGAAGTGAGTATGAAATAAATTGTAAATGAGAATAAAAGAGACCAATCCGTTATGCGAGATATTTGGGTATTATGTGCTAAGAACGAATAATTATAATTATGGGTCATGGGCACACCTAATTTAGAAAACATGAATATTTATATATATGACTGTGTGATTGTGTATATATCATGTATCTGTGTAAAAATCACGCCCGAGCTACTTGCTATCACTAAGGTTTCTGCGCCGGGATAGTCTTATCTCGATTGGACCTTTTTGGGGGATAATGACTCGTACCCTAGAAGATAGTATCCTTGATATAGGCTATCTGAGTGATAGTCAGATGGTCCTAAGAGATGGGAGGGTATGTGCTGACCTTTTAGTGACTGGGAACTATGCTTCACCTCAATTTGTATGTGTTTTGTGTTAATACAGTTTGAGAGTGATTCCGAACTAGTATTTCCCTTAGTACGAGTGATACAGGGACTTGATAGCAGAGTATGCCATCACCATTTATTTTATGTGGGGTGCCTTTAGTGTGTGTGTATATATATATATATATATATATATTATATGTGTGACTAATATATATATGTAGCATAAATCTCTTGTGGAGAGGATATCTATTACTGACTTGTGATACCTGTGGGGATTCACTGCTGAAGACGAAGGCTGAGGCTGATGGAAGACTAAGATCGTGTGATTTTTACGAGGATCATAGTTGTTCATTAGAAATTTTCGAAGAATAGCGCAGTATACTTGTGGAGAATATCAAGTAGTTTGCAAGTCGACTCTCTTGTAAATTTCTAAGTGAATAAAGGTTTTTCCTTTTGAGTTTTTTTCCTGAAACTTGGCCTTATCACATTTGATTGTTTGATGTATCTGTTTTATCACCATAGATGCATGATTAGGATAAAAAGATAAAATCTGTTTAAAATTGGCTTCCACATTTAAAATTGGTATTGCATTTTTTGTTTGTTACCACCCCTCCGATTATTTTTCTTTTACAAAGTCAATGGAAACACAACATAGTATAAGAACACGAATAAGAAACATCATGTCTAAAGCTAATTAAGAATATACAAGGGAATTTATGTACTAATAAAATTTATCACTTAACAAAATTCAATATGCCTAATCATTTCTTTTTAAATAAATATTTTTAAGCAAGTATCAAGATATATACAAGGGGAAAAAGAATAAGATGCAAAACAAATGATACATATAGGAACTTTCTACTGTGCGTAAAAATAGTTAAGAAATTAATAAATATTACAACTTTATTATAAGTGTTTGAAAATTTTGTAATATTTCTGAGTATTCTAAGTAACGTAAGATATATGAGAGAGTTTAATTTTCAGAAATTAATTGTCTTAGCCATAGTATTTTCTCGGGATGAAACCTTATGGGAAAGTTAAGTTAAAATAAACTTCTGAGATTAATTGTATGGTAGGTGTGCGCACTAGATGAGAGGTGAGAATTCTTAAGAGAGTGTCGCATATTAACATGGTTGTTACATTAGCCGGTAAGCATTTTAAATACTTACTAAACTATTTTTAAATTGTTTTACACTCAGGATCTGACCCGTTTCCTGTTGTTCCTTTTCTCTTGTATATATTGTATATATTACAGGTTCCCAGCCAGAGGGGCGTCATGCTTTGATTCTTTGGATCGGACGCGCTGCAGCTTATGTGGAAGTTGCAGGCCCTTGCTTTAGACGACCTCTTTGTTGATTCTGCTCTTATTTTAGTTCTGCTTAGATAGCGCATGTGTCGCCCGTTCCTCTATTCAGTTTAGATTTTGTCAGAGATTTATGTTTATTTATATTTCTAGTATTTGGTACTCTTTGGGATTTAATTATTGTCAGGATAGTTTCATTTATAGTTTTAAACTGGTTTGGTTTATCTAGAGGATTTAAATTATTGTGTGGTATTATCCATCCTTAGTATTTATGTGATTCTTAATCTGTTGGTTATAGAATAGGTTTTTCATATTTGGATTTAATAACGGAAATGAGCTTTTAAATTGTTTTGACACTTAGCTTAATTATTTAGGGTGTTTAAATTGGAAATTTTATTTTGCGACAGTGACGCTAAGAATGAACCAACCGTTCACCTTGATTTTAATTTAACAAAGGACTGATCACCTGGTATATAATTAGGTGGGGTGTCACAGGTGATATCAGAGCATCAGGTTCTAGTGTCATTTAATATCTGTACGGCTTATTTCTCTTCCAACTCAGCGTCTTTGATTTAGGGACATAATATTAGGAATGTTGTATTCATCTTTATGCGTTGGGAATTCGTTCTTCTGCGATTTGTTTACGTGAATGATGAACTCATCCAGACTATTTAAATTCTCAGATGGCTCGTCAAGAAGAACAAGTTAGTGCCGTTGGGGGAGTCATAGAGAAATGTCAGCTCACACCTCAGGAGCCTCTAGAGAGGATATCAATCGTTAAATTAGCAGGTATTGTGGCACAGACAGCTACCATTGTGGTCTTACAATACCAAGAAAGCAACATGAAACTTATACGAGGCAAAAGATCTAAAGAGAATAGTCAATCTAACATGACTAGAGTTAACAATTGTGCGAAGACACCAAAATCGCAACAACAAGTTCCTTAAGACCGTAAAAGCCACGAAGGTAAAAAATTATGCATGGAAACCCAAAAGCTTCAGGAACAAGAAAGTCGAGGTCAGAGTGAAGTCACAAAGAGGTGTTTCAAATGTGGAATGGACGGTTATGAACATCAAACTTGTCCGGATCAGACTGGAAAGGAACTCCGACCTGACTAGCGAGAACTTTCAAGACTCTACTAATAAGTTTGTACAAACGGGTCACAAGTGGAGGTACTGCCCTCAATTAGATGTCATTTTGCATCAAGATGCTCAGCTAGGCCAATAAGGCCAAGGAAAAGGTGAAATTAGGTAATCGGACCAAAATCAATAGAGCTGTAAAATGAAACAGTTTAGATGTAGATGCTTAAATTGTGGCAGGATGGGTCATAGGAGGCAGGATTGCCGAGATAAGGGTAAAGTACCCCAACAGCAGGGACAAAAACAGTACGAATAAGTGTACAACATCCAGCATACTGAAATTCAGTAGCCATCATCGGCCATTGATGGTACGTTTCTTCTTCTTAGTACTATAGGACACATTTTATTCAATAGTGGGGCGTCGCACTATTTCATAGATACTCACTTTGCAAGAGCCGTAGGATTTTTAGACACTACAGAGAGTACGGTTTCATGCGTAGACTCGTCATTGGGAAAGGATCCTCAATTTGCTTTACATGCCGGGGTGTAGGTATATAGAATGGTAGTTTGATTTTACCTGTAGACATACTAGTTTTAGACATGCATGAGCACAACGTCATTATTGGCTTGGATTGGCTCGCTATGTACAGAGCCATGGTGATTGTTTCGGTAGGAGTATTATCTTTGCCATTCCGAGGCAAGATATGTTTTTGGTGGCGCTGCCTCGCCCAGAGGGAGGATCTTTCACCCATTTGTATTATATAGAGGAGAATACCTCTAAGGATATTATGATTTTCCCTAGTTTCAATTCCAGTCATTCGTGAGTTTTTGGATGTATTCCTAGAGATACCATGCCTACCCTAAGTGAGAGATAGATTTTTTCATAGACTTGATTCCGGGCACCCGGCCGATAATACGTGTCCCATACCATATGGCCCAATAGAGATGAGTGAGTTAAGGGATCAGATAGAGCAGCGGTTAGGCCAGGGCTTCATTCGTAGAAGCACCTCGCCTTAGGGTGCTCTGTTGTTATCTGTGAAGAAAATAGATAGTTCATTGAGGTTATGCGAGGATTAACGGGGAACTGAACAAGGTCGCGATACAGAATAAATATCTGTTACCCCGAATCACTGACATGTTCAACCAACTGAGAGGATTAACTTTCTTTTCGAAAATAGATTTGAGAACAGAATACCATTAGCTACGGATTAGGGAGAAGGATGAAGGAGTGTATTAATAGTGTTATATACTTTATTGAGATTACTCGTTGTAGTGATGTGATATAAAATTATGATATTGTCTTGATTATAACTTTATAGAAATGGTTAGTATGATAGTAGGCAGTTATTGCAAGGCTATAAGAGTGGTTGCATTAGTTCAACATGTTTTGTTCTGGCAAGGCCTTACTTGTGAGAGGGTCAGACTCGGACTTATTTTATCTATTTTAGAGACTTCAGAGGGGATAGGGGTCTCAAGATATTTGATTTCGGTAACTGTAGGGACTTTTTTATTATGACTAAGAATCTATTAGGTTTATTGTTGAGCAAAAAGATTTAACTCATTATTATGTTTAGTGCTCAGGACTTGGTTACAGGAAGAACGCATTGATATATCTATCATTTAGAGATGTGAGAGTTAAGAGTTATACCCATATATTTGGGGACAGGATTTTGAGAGTCCCGATCATATATAACGAGGTTTATGGAATGTGATTTCCACCAATACTAAACGTTAGTGAAATTGGCAATATGTTCTTTGTTAAGTGTAATTACGGGAGGAGAGGTAACTTTTATGTCAAGAGAAGGAATAAAGGGGTACATACTATAGATGGAGGGACTAACAGATTTCAATAATTGACAATGCTAGGTAGTAGTGTATCGTGGGTTCCTTGTTTGGATTTCTCTTTGCGAGACATCCCATGCATGAAACTTAGCGTAAGTTTGGAAATAGGGAGATGTTTGGTCATTCGTCCATGAGTCTGGTACCTCGGTCATTATAGGAGCAGTTAATTATATCTATAAGTTGGTAGTTGAATTATGATTTAAGTCCAGTGGAGCCGATTGTGGGGTAAGAAAGCATTGAAAGATTTGTTTTACCACCACGAGTTGAAGGGTGGAACGATGCTATGGAGGAGTTAAAAAAGTTTATTTCTAAGGTGATTGAAAATACCCAAGTGTTGTAACCACGCTTTGAGCACAAGGGAAATAAATAATTGGGTGTTATATGTGAAGCGTATGTGATGCTTACGCTAGTATGAACGGTTTATAGGGTGTGTGGGCATCCTGGTTAACTGATGTTACAATCGTCCAAGTTGAAGGGACGTGGGAATAGACGTGTGGAATAAATTTTTGTGGGACTAACATAACGAAGTGGAAGTAGTAGAGTGGATTAAGTGCCATGTGAAAGACGATAAATCTATATATATGTGTGCGATCAGAGTAACACACCCTAATCTGGTTGGAAGTCTGTGAGAAGCCATTTAAAAAGGGGTATTCCCTGAGAAGGGTAGAATTTAACTATATGGAGAACACTCAGAGCGGAGTTATAATTAGTCAAATGCTGAGAGTGAGTTGCGCGTACAAAGAATGATGATGCTAGTAAGGTATAAAAGGCCCGAAAGTGCACATCGTGGAGAAAAGTTCACCAGTCGGAACTTTTAGAATACGAAAAGGAAATAAAGGAAATATTAAATGTCACTTAATGTAAAACATCACAATTTGAAGTCGATAATGAGCGGGACATGGTGAGTAGTCTCCGCGTGGTGTCATAGTTACCCAAGAATTGATTAAGGAGGGGCCTTTTGACATTTGTAGTAGGGGTATTGACAAGCTCAGCAATAATGGTTTCCATGCCCTGAAGCCTACAATTCATCGCTGAATTATTCAAATGAAAGGAATCGACTCAATCACCAAACGATGGCAGACAGACATTTGAGGTGAGCAGCTAAGAACCACGAGGCAGAACTCGTGAGGGGCCAGTATTGTCAAAGGAAGCTCACTGCCAGATTCACTATCAGTCGAAATCCCAGTCTTGGAGCCTTTATCATTAGGACTTGATTCCTCAGATCCAACTGGTTCTTGATGAAGAGAGACGACAGGCGTAGGCGCTTGTTGGGTTTTCTCTCCATCACAAAGTGACTCCCTCGACCCCTGAAATTAGACAAAGAAAAAAAATCTTAACAATTGGGTCTCATTGTTAAGTCACCGTTAATGGTGGAGTTTGATGAAAAATCTTAACAAGTGATTTTCATTGTTAAGTCACCATTACTGATAGAGTTTAACGAAAAATCTTAATAAGTGGTTGTCATTGTTAAGTCATCGTTACTGGTGGAGTTTGACAAAAAATCTTAAAAAGTGAGTTTTCATTGTTAAGTCACCATTATAGGTGGAGTTTTTTGAAAAATCTTAACAAGTGTGTTTTCATTGTTAAGTCACCGTTATAGGTGGAGTTTTGTGAAAAATCTTAACAAGTGTGTTTTCATTGTTAAGTCACTATTATAGGTGGATTTTGGCAAAAACAAACTTCACAACTGTATTTTCATTGTTAAGTCACCGTCATAGGCGGAGTTATGAAAAATCTTAGCAATAGATTGAAAATTGTCACCGTTATAGTGGAGTTACAAATATTTGCAAGAAATGAGAAGAAAATGGAAAAATACCTCAGTAATGGTTGGAGCAAGAATGGGAGATATAGAAGAAGATGTAATGATGGGTACTGTAGTGGGCAGATTCATGCCTTCAGGAGCCTCCATAGAAACCTCAGCTAAAGGAACCTCAATATTTGATGAAGCACCTAGGCCAAAAAATGGAACTAGGGCCAAGGTTGAGGGAGAAATCGAAGGAACGGTTCGAGCTTCCACAGGTACATTAGCACTTGTATGGGACAAAAAATCATGGGGGTGAGAAGGTGAGCCAACGATAAATTGAGTGATGTGGGGATCCATGAGTGAGATGGCAGGATTAAACTTGGAGAAAGGTGCATATACAAGGCCAAGTGTTAGACGCAAGGAATGTCAGGGAAAAAGGGGCAAAAAGTACACTTAACTTACCTCAGTGATATAGGAAAAAGGGGAAAACTCAGAGATGGGACTTAATAAAGGAAGCTGGAGAAGGGCATCAACCAGCGATGCGGATAGTAATGAAGCAACTTCAACCTAAAATACAACAAGATACTTAGAATATACATTAAGGAAGGAAAGATAAAAGAAACATTTACCAATCACTTAGCACTTATTACCTCGGGAGATCTTAGAAAAATTGGAATCAGAAATAGAGGGACCATCGACAGAGAGGGTGATATATAAGAAGCTAGGGGAGTCTCCTCCGGATGAGAGGAAACCCCCACAGATTCAACGGTAGTAACAGTCCTCTTAGCAGCATCCTCTGCACTTTTAGAGGTCGAACGATGTGAATAAGTGAGACCTATCATGGGAGAACGGGGGGGAAATAAATCGATCATAAAAGCACCAAAGCGTCCTACCACGAAAGGACTCACTGAAGGAGACGGCCTTTCTTCATCAACCTCCTAACGAAGATAGAAAAGAAAGAACAAGTGTCACAATAGAGAAGAGAACTCACTAAGCTATAAAAGGCTAAGTATGGGAAGACTTACCTCGTGCTTAGAAGAAGAGTGTGATGGTACACCCTCGTGCTCTGAAGCTAGAGGAGAAGAGTGAGGAGAAGCCCTCTCAGTGAGATTAGCTGTAACCTCAGGGCTATCATCAATCGATATAACTGCATCGGGAGAAGAAGGAGAACTTGTAGGAGCTGGGGTAACTGTTGTGGGTTGCACTATAAAGGCTTGCATTTTACTTGCCTTAGTTCCTAAAGTTTTCTTCCTCTTATCATAAGAACCAGTAGTAGAAGGACTACGGGAACCCCTTTTTTCTTCATGAAGTCCCTTCACTGAGATCCACTACGATAGTGGGAAATGACTCAGGAGGAAGAACTAATGGCACAGTTTGTCAAAATATCTATTGTAGCCGTTCTACCTTCTTTCTAAGCACCTCCCATATTTCCTCAAGCACATCAGTATTGGGAGGAATAGAGGTAATAGGAAAAGCATATATAGGGGCTTGGGACTTACGTGGGGACCTGGGATTCGAGAAGGCACCACCCCTGGTCTTCCTTATTTTTTACGAAGGGGGTTGCGAGGGAAACTCACAAGAAGCTATAGTGGCATAAGCACCTCTAGCAGGGGATTTAGGCATTGTAGCTTTCTTGGCCTTGGCTGCAGCAATGGGGATTGCTGGGTAGTATGGAGGCAGCTCACTAAGAGGATCCTTCAGTGTTTGGCTAAGAAGGAACTGAATTCCCAGAACGGAATTCCCCTTTAGACCCAGCTCCAAAGGAGGAAAACTCGGTACAAAGGGGTAAACATGGGGACTTTGGATGAATTTGTGAATTTTAGCACAAAATCACTAGTTACATCTCCCTTCATAGAAAGTTTAGGAATGGTAACAAGACCACTTATAGTTGAGCAGATCATGGAAGTAGCTGACATAGTGTAAAAGGCACATGCCTCAGGAAAAGAAGCCTTAGGGTGAGAATTTTGAAACAACGGTCGAGGAACACCTTAGTCATACCCAAACTAATGACTGCAACGGTTGGGGTTGTAATGTTCAGACGTGTATCCCCATTAAGTGTAAGAGGACGGATAGTTAGGAGTTAAGGCCAAAACGATGGCAAAATAAGGATCCTCTGCTATAATATCCTTAGAAGTGGGCACCACTACCCCTGGGTATAGGAGAAAAAAAGTTCCAAGTGTGGGAAAATGAATTTTCACTATAGGGCCTCATCACTAAGCAACTTTCTTTGTCAAAAATAACCAAATGCTCCTTTCTACACTGTTTCTTGTGAAAGCAAAAAAGGCAATGAGTCTTTATGATTTTTCTAGCACGAAGGGGAACAAGATTGGAAGATATCTTGAGAACATGAAAGTAAAGAAAACCAATCAAAATGATGGCATTGGCAAAGTTGGACAAGTTATATCAGCCCAAGGACCGTTTTATGTCTAAATGGGTCCTATCCAACAATGTATAAAGTGACCCTAAGGCCATGGCTGCTAGAGGAAGCCTATATCCTCTAGCCAAACAGACAGACAGATTAATCAAGTCCCTACGTGGTTGATCCTTAGGTTTTCCATATAAGGTAAAATGAGAAAGAATCACAACTATATAGGCCGATAACTCAAGAGATGTACCTTTGTTTGGGAAAAATTCAGCAGTGGGGTTGATATAATAAAAGTAGTTTATGAGGGGAGTGAACGTAGCCTTATTGGATGTACCGATATACCTCCTGCAAATCTGGTCCAAGTCTGCTCGGTCCTTTATCTCTTCAGTATCCAAAGCCTCGTCGTGATAAGCCAAAATCCTTATGAGCTTAAGCCCAAATAGCTCACAAACTTCCTCAAGAGTAATGGTGAGCTCTCCCCATGAAATAAATACTGTGTGAGTTATAATGTTCCAACGAGAGACCAAGATTTGAAGAGTTGCATTGTGTTTGGAGAGAGTGAACTCCCCAGATTAGGTAGCTCGATTGAGACCAACCTTGGAAATAGCGTCAGAGTAAATGGTATGCATAAATGAGTTCCAAGAAGCAAAGTGGAAGGGGGAACTACCAGGTCCTTCAAAATCAATGTGGGACCAAGGAAAGTCACCTCTATCAAGACGAAACCTCATAGTCCCCTCTGGAGGAAAATAACCCCAAGAAGTGGAATCTTAGTCTTCATCACCCAAAAGCAAAGGGTCATACTTGGCACTTGGAGTGAAAGTTTTGAGGGGGCCCTGCAAATCTTCTTCCTCACAAAAAATGGGGGAGCATTGATAGAAGCGTAGCTATTCTTGTTGCACTGCAACTAGGGCAGTGGCATCTAGGGCGTAGGTAGCAGCAGGGGCAAGGGTTATTACAAGTGGAGCACTAGTTACAGGCGTGTTGGGAACACTTGAAGAAGCCATGACAGGTAGCGATGAAAGAAGAAAGCCTAATAGGGAAGAGATAGGGACGAAAATGATGGAGTATAGCCACAGGAGGCGGTTAAGAAGATGGCGAAGGAAAAGAAACCAGAGAAAATCTTGGTAAAAATGGTGGTTTGAGAGGTTTCTCTCTTTAAATACTCTGAGGGTTGAAGAAGACGATGGAAATGTGAATGAAAAAAATGGCTAAGTGCTTTGAAATTCTTAAGTTGGCTTTTGAGTTTCCCACCACCAAACATGAAAAGTCGTCCACAATTATTTCAAATGGACATGTGGCACTTCGGGGAGTGTCGTGACAGTTGGAAAGATGAATCTACGTCATGAATAAAGTGACGCATGGGGAATAAAAAAAGGTTTCTTTCAAAACAAGTTATGATTTTGGCGCTGGATTTTTTTGTGTGTGTGAGACACATCGAATGTCCCAAAATGCAAAAGCGATTACCACCGTTCAAAAAACTCTGGTGTCCCCTCGCCACAAATCCAAATGGGTTCTAATGGTGACTCGGGTACATTGATGACTTAGGTACATCTTCATTTTTTAAGAAGATGAAACGATGGCACAAAATAACTTAGATAGGGGAGAAGTTTACGTTCGAAGAGTCATAACGGATGAGGCACGACCACATAAAAAGTTACGATGTCCCTTTGCCTTTCGCCGATGATCCGCAACGCTTTGGTTCAGGTACATCGGGGAGAATTTTACTTTTTCTGAAAGATATGCAAGAATCTTTTCACAAATAGGAGGTTCATCGGATTGTGAAGTTTTCGTGTAGACATTTCTTATTACCACAACAAATCTCTACACGAAGGGGAAAATGTAAGGGGGCTTAAATATAATCTTGAGATTAGAAATAATCCCCCCCCCCCCCCCAGCTAATACAATAGACTCAAGGGAATAAGGTAGTGAGGCAGCTCAAGTGAGACAGCTCAGCATGGCAACTTAAGTGAGGCAGCTCAGCGTGGTAGCGCAAGTGAGGTAGCTCAACGTGGCACCCTAGGGAGATCTTCTAGCTAAGTAACTGGTCGAGGGGGCTCATCCTTTAGCTTTGTTGTTATAATTAGTGTTGTATCTTTTTATATTGGCTATAACTATAATGATTGTAATGATGTAACAGTTATAGATCTATTCAATGTGCGGTCAAACGGTACTTATGAGAGACCATGAATGACAGGGCCTAGGAGAGCTTTCATGCTCTATCGGGAGACCTCATGGTGGGAACTTCAGATGGATTTGGTTTGGAGGATTGAGAAATGAGGTAGCATTGGGCTTATCCTGACCATCTTATATTCACCTGGTAAAACACCGAAATACCTTTGATCATGGAATCTTGGGTGGAGCAGCCTTGAATTGCATTGTGCGTTGAGTTGTGAACCAAACAACCCTGTACTTAATGTCACATCTACTATAGGTGATGTCACTAGCTAGTTAAGTACTGTCAAAACTTCACTCGAGTAAACCACTGTGGCATTTAGGGCTATCAGACAGTTGGTGAGCCACCTTTGTGATGACATCCCCATGACGTATAGTGGTTAGGCAAAAGGCATGTCTCGACATGTAATTTTTATGATGTGGAGCTGACTAGTGCATGAGGCTATTAATGTTTGTGACATAAAGTATGATGGATGTCTTTCACAGCTGTGAAAGCCTGAGGCACCTCGGGAGTGTTGTGTGGGCTATTTATGGGCCTCAACCACTTATGAGGGGGAAATCTTCTTCTTTCAGAGTTCTTCTCTAGAGAGATTATCATCAGATAGAAAGAATTTATTGCAAATCAAAGATCATACTCACCCACCATTGTCATTTATTGTGAAGCTTTTAATATCTGACCAGAGATCTTTCAGAGGTTGTTGGTTTGTTTATCTACCTGCCAAGGTGTATCTAGGGTGCTTACTCCTCTCTCCTTTTGACTCAGTTACTTTTGAGTTCCCGCTATTATTATTTGAGTTATATATTAGTGTATTGTGAGTCCAATATTAGTGTTGACCAAATATAGTATCGTGTGTTTACTTGTGTTCATTAAAAAGTTTATGGGTTATCACTTATCACCATACCTATACGGGTTACACCTCAATTAGTATTACAATACTTCCAGGATACAAGGGGATTAACCTCTTACAAGTGCTACCCATCTATCCTTAGGCTTGATAGTGGCTTAAAACATATCAATTTCAAATGTTTGGAGGTATCCTACCAGTTCTTCAAACTTATGATTGCTCAAATTTCCTAAGGAATTCAATACAGTGACTTTCAGGATAAAACATTTAGACAACGATATCAAAATCTTTTAACCACTCATGCATAAGGAATATGTTCATCAAGATTGAACTAGTGTTGACAATATCTAGTAGATGTGCATAAAACTCATTGAAACACTCAGATTCAAGCATGGTAATTATTTTAAATTGAGTAGTTACAATTTTCAATTTAGACTCTTTCACTGCATTCGTGCCTTCATATGTAAGTTGTAGAACATCCTATGCATCCTTTGACGTTGTACACATCATGATGTGTTGTAACTCGTTAAGTGTGACAGCTCCATAAATGGCACTTAGCCCACAAGAAATATACGTTCTCCATTTAAATTCATCCTCAGTGCAGTCAGACACCGATTCAAGATTTGTGACATTAAAAAATGGTGACAGTGGGAGGAGTCTACTCTCTTTAACAAACAACCCAAACATCTTCATCGATTTCCAATAGGCGTAGTTAGTCCCGTAAAAAAATTTCATCCGATTATACAAGTTATCCGTAAAAAAAATTGCAATTTTTTCAAAATTAGATTTTTTCAAAAAAATCGATATTCCCAAAATTTTGCGAAAAAAAGATCTCACGGAAATTTAGTGAAACCCTCTCTGATACCAATTTGTAAAAGGGTGAGCGATATCGATTATCAATTTAATTCGCAAATTTCCAATTTTAAACTTATTTAATTAAATGTCAACTTTGAACCAAATTAATTAAACCCTAAAACATGCATCTAGGTGAATAAATTAATCATGCAAATCCAACAAATAGAGATTTAGGAAAATCCCCTTTTGGATAAAACCTTTATTTCACTATGAATATTAAATTACAACTTACAATGTACACAATGAAATCCGCAATGAATCTCCCACAAAAAATTCACATAGAACCCAAACTAGATTAGCAATGGACTTCCTCTTGAACCCACAAGAACCGCAGCTCTTCCTTCATTAAAGAACACCCTCGAGTCTTCTCAAAGAGCACACTCGTCAGCAAGCAACTCCCTCAAGAGCTACAAATCCATTAGTAGAGATTTCATCTCTACAAGATAAACTTCAACAAAATTGTGTCTTGGGTTCCAAAACGACTAACTAAAGTAATTGGGATGATTTATGAATAAAAAATAAAGTTTTAAAGCCGTAAAAGTGAAGATATAATTTCTTTAGTTATGTAATTTTCATTCAATAATCATCTTAAGGAAAAAGAACTTATAAAACAGGTATTTATAAAAAACTTGAGTCAGCAGGTCATTCAAACGAGATGTCAAGGTCGGTTGAATGACAACTAATGTCGTTTGATCCTTGATTGAGTGACCTATCGAACAACTTTAACAACACAGAACAATATGTTGTCGTTAGATGAAATTATCAAATGAGCTTATGATGACCTATCAAGTGACATGTAATGTCGCTTGAATGACATCTTCATGTCGTTTGAATGACATATAAATGTCATTAGAAAAAATATCCCAATACTTAAATGAAACATTAATGAACTTTAAACACAACCTTACCAAAATCAATCTTGTTGAGCCTTGTTGTTGAAGAAGCTTAATATTCGGATCCGTTATCTTGACCAAATTATCGTGAAACAGTATATAGCATACTTAATGTAAAATAGACTATGTAAAATATGTCCTTACAAGATCCATTTAATTTATCTCACTATTCTAATGAATGCCACCTTGACATCCTCTAAATTTCTTCTCTTATCTTGGTTGTGACATGTGTCGTCATTTTTTCATGGCTGTTATTTGACACATTTGTATCCTTATTTGATTGGTAGTCTATGCTCCGCTAATTTTCTGTCTAAGATAGGCAACTCATCATATTCCCAAGTAAATAAGTCCTTGTACTGATGTAAAATGTCCACAACCAAATTTTGATCTTCCTTGCTGAGGTTTTATATATATATATGTGTGTATGTGTGTGTGTCGCCTTCTTATTTTGTTTTATTCTTAACTTGACGTCTAATTAAGGATATAGTTGATTGAAGAAAAGTTCTTCATATTCCATTGGTGAACTTTATCATTCTCCACTTCTATGATTATCTTCATCCTCTTTAACTTATTTGAACACATAATCAACCCAATTGAAGGCCATTTCCTCACTAATCGTTGTACTTAAATCTAAATCCCTGAATTTAGACAACACCATGGACAAACTTGCATTGGTCTTTTCTACATTAATAGGCGTGCAATCCATTAAAAACATGTGTTGTCTTTTTAAGTTGGCCCCATTAGATGAAAGATAGATCTTCACAAGCATCATCTGAGACTTCCCATTTTGATCTTCTGAAACCAAGGGATCTACCTTTACAAGACTCACATGCTCTTGGTAAAGTCCATCATTTACATAGTTAAAGATAGTGTGAAAAGGTAATGGATCTTCCTCCACCTCCTCCAAATTTCCATCCTCCTTTATCAAAAGATGTTTATGATGCATGGAAGAGGTAAGACATCTATTAGATTGAAACCAATATCTCTAAAGTAATGCATTAAAACTTCATTTAACTTTGATAACAAAGAAAACATCTTTAGATTTCATAGTGCTTACTTCAATATCAACTGTTAGTACACTTTTGGTCAACGTTTTATCTAAAAAAAACTAGATATTATTATTTGAGTTGGATAAATTTAACATATTGTTTATTGATTATAGAAAACATGGAGAATGGAATTATATTAATAACACTTTTATCTACCAATATTTTATTAATTAAAACTCCATTTATCTAACCTTTTAAAATCAAAGGTTTAATATGATTAGTCATATTCTTAGTAGGATATTCCAACCCATATATAAAATCTATATAAAATACAACCAAGCCAAAGTTATCTTCCTCTAATTTCTCCTCTTCATTAACTTTTATTTTCGAAACCTTGCACTTGCTAAGGCGTATACCCAAACTGCATCAATTTCTAGTGCACAATTCTTTGGCCAGTTTCCATTGCATCTTCAACCATAATTTCTTCCTATTATTCCTAACTAAAAGAGGTATATATAGAGAAAATATCCCTATCCAAATTCATAGCCTTCTCCATCTCTTTCATCTTTTCAATGAGCAAGTCCGAAGAAAATTGGCCCCCTTTGGCTTTTGGGGGAACCTTGTTTTTGGCTTAGATGATGAAGAACCAAACACTTTTACCTTCTTGGGTGGAAAATCTTTGAGGATTCTTAACAAGCCCTATATATTTTTTTCAGTTCTCCTCCCTCGAGTGCGAGCAAATGCAATTGTTGGCAATCTTTTCATTGATTTTGGTGGATACACCAAGTGTCACATGTTAAGTTCTACTTGCTCATGCTACACTATTTTAACCTCTTAGGAATTTCATTGAATTATTTATCCACATTTGGGTCTCGAGCAATTAACCATGTGATGAACCGATTTTAAGGGTCAATGTGGAGAACCTACTTGTACTATGATTCCATTCAAGAACATCCTCTTTTTAAATAAAACTTTTCTTTCACTTTTTTGTATTATATAATTCATTTTATTTAATCAAAAAACCACTTGAAAATTGACTTCATAGAGCAAATAACAATTTAAATAAAGTCCACGGCATCTCTCTTTTCTAAACCAAATTTAAAATACCTAATAATGTAAATAAACATTCCATTTAAGCACATGTTGATACCATAATTGGTATCACCAAATCAAAGTGATGAAATAGCTCACACCAATTCAATAATGGCAGAAAAATATTAAGATAACAATAAAGAGAGATGAGGTAAAGAGTAAGTAAACACCAGAATTAAGTGGTTCAGCCTATTAAAGGCCTATGTCCACTTTGCAAGTGTGTGAAGTCCACTAATACAGGCTCTAATGGCCTTAAGATACATTCACTCAAGCTTTATATTTATAATAGTAAGTTTGACAAAGTTTCAGTAAGGTTTTCAATATGTGTTCCTTTACAATGTAGAAGATGAAGTGTATTTATAGTGCTTGGGGGATGTAATGCACCCACAAGCATGTAATTAGCATGTGCATGAGGAGGCTCCCAATAATGAGTTGACACATGTCCCTCACACATGTAGTTAATCAAGATGTAATATTCCCTCACTTGAGGGGATAATCTTGTTGTAACAGATTTGTCCACATTGGATTTTCCATCCTGGAACTTTGTACTGATCGTACTGTCGAGGTCGTCTGGGGGGTCTCAGCCTGGACGAGTTCGAAACGCCGACATAGACTTATTAGATATTTTGGTGAAAGCATAGTCTCAGCTTAACTCTTCAGGCTGAGACGTTCATATTCTGATGTAATGCAGTTATGGAGTCTCCTCTCATGAAGGGTCCGAGAGCATGGATTCACGAGGCCAACCCTATCTCAGACGAGCCTTATGTAGCCTAGGTGGGATCCTTTGAGGACTCGGTTGTGGACATTGTTTACCCTCATCTTAAGACGAGGTCACACTTGGTCATATCAAAATAATGTAAATAAAAGTTCCATTTAAGTTACACATTCAAAATGAATAGTAAATGGGGATCTACTAGAATGAAAATACTTCCTTGCCTCTCGCAATTTCCCTGCCTCTTTCCTTACCCGAAGTACATGGGGTGGAAAATGGTTGCATAAGAGTATATGCCCCTAGTAGGACACATATAAAGTGTATTTTAACAATTATTAAATCATCATTCATTTGCTTAAGTGTTATCATAAAAGATGTATCATAACCATGCAATGTGTATTATAACCATGCAAACCCGCTGATGAGCCAACTTACACTAAATGGTATTTTAATACTATTTGTATCCCGTTAATCTAACCATTAATGTAATTTTACATTTTCAAGTTGTTTCATAAACTTGTCTTTACATTAATGAGCATTGTGCTTAAAATCACTTCACTTGATTAATCGGAGTACCACCCATGAATGTTATACAACCTTTCACCAAGTCCCTCCATGTCGGGATATACAATTGATCAGTTGTTTGGTCTCTAAGCATTAAACTGGACCTTAGGGCTCTGAGCCCTTCTTAAATTTTTCAGTCACCTCCATTTGACTTTTCTTTGTTACATCTTTGTAACCCTTTTCCATTTCTTTCTTTCTTATTCACTTTTAATTTTTTTCTTTTATTTCCTTTATTTCGAACGATGATGCCAAATCTTCGGGATAAGACAAGTGCCGAAAAACTTTACTTTTAAGCTTCACACATTATAAAAAGTACATTTTCATTTTACCTTAGACTCGACATTTCTTCTTTTGAAAACAACTTTAATTACCATATCTTGTGAAACTTAACCTTTAAATCCAAATAACCATTTACACCTTGTATTATCGTTTTCACTATTCACTCACACTTGTAAACTTGTGTTTCATATGATTTTCCAAACATACATTTTTTCACCTTTAGTTCACAAAATATGAATTTTCACCACAAAAATTCAACATTTTTAACTAGAGTCCTTTAGTTTGGAAAGTATACTCATAAGTCGAACTATTTCATAAAAATGATACTTTTGCACTAAAACATCACTTTTGTAATTTAAAGACTTATATTTCCATCTTATTAATCATGAACCATTTATATTACTTCTTATCATTTTATGTGGTTATAATACTTCATTTAAAACTAACTTTTCAAAACAATACTCATGTTTGTAAACATTACTATTAAATCCACACTTTACATAATATGACACTTTTGTAACTAAAACTATACTTTTGACATTTCAAGACTTATTCTTATAAATTGATAACTTCTCATTTTAAAAATTTTGTCTTGCATTTTACGTTTAAATATTAATATATTTTGTTATTTAACCTTAACACTTTACTATTTTCACTTTTAGTGTCTTAATTATTAAATTTTTTGAACTTTTACCACATAAAGTAGCGTCATTTTTTGTGATTAATGTGCAAAATTTTTCAACATTATTATTTCATTTAAAATGTTTGCTTCAATGTGTTTTCAAGATAATAAAGCCATTTCCCATAACTACATATGATTTTGTTTATGAGTGAGGGATTTATACAATACAAACCCATATATGCATCCTAACATTTCCTCTTCTTGTTCACATAAACATTTGACATGTAATAACTAGTTATAACATTATTTTTAAAACGAATAACTTCCTTTCACATTCTGAAATTTTAACTAGATCCCAACTTCATCCTTTTACCATTTTTATCACATATTTCTCAACATATATTCATATACAGTGATAATAAGCATAAATAGTCATATAAATAATATATAGGTATATATATAACTTGCAAGCTTGATTTTAAACTTGAAAATAGTGTAGAACCCTTACCTCTTGAAGATAATAACTTTGATGAATATGATTAAAAGAACAACCAATAAAATTGAAACAATATGAATTTTAGTTCTTCTAGCAATCTTCTTTTACACCCAAAATAACACCTCTACAAAACTTAGAAACCCTTGATTATGGAAGGATAAGTGTGTGGTATAGTATGTGAAAATGGGGATCATCAATAGATTAAGTTTAGGTTAACATGTAAGATAAATTCAAAGATAAAATGACAACTAAACATTTAAACGAAAATGGGAAGAAGATTGAGGAAAAATCCCTTTCGAGAAAAACCTATATTTTTAGCATTATTTTAGATAGGACCGACCAATACAAACTTATAGATTACATAGAGATCCACTAAGTTTAATGCAGTATTGTCTTTGAGTCTTCCACAGAAAATTATACAGTTCAACATTGTTGACATCAAGCAGCTCTTTCCTAGGTATCCCCCAATCACCCTCGGGAAAAAGGAGTTCCATTCCTCTTTAATAGTAGATATAAGTATCCACATAGTCCGTCATAGAGTAACACTCTTGTAATAACCAGAATTTCAAAACCGCCCTTAAATATGTACTGCCACTATTTTAAACCTTATAAAGTATTCAAATTCAAAAGTCTTCTAATAACAAAGAAACTACACTTGACGCCCTACAACTTTATTGGATTGATCTAGACCCCCTAAAATTTCAATAATTATAAAATAGCCCCTAAGGAATTTAAAGTAACATAAATTGACTTATACTTCACTCTTAAACCTTAACTTTACATCAAATTAATTCTTTAGAATTTTTTAAAATTACAAAAGTACCCCTATACTTTATGAAAAGTGGACTTTAAGGCTCTAAGTGTATATACAAGACCAACCAAGGACGAAACACGAAATATTTGTTAATTTCCACCCTCTATCCCAATAAGCTCCCACCCAAGCACAAACGTCCAAGAATTACATGTGTACACCATGAACACATGTGAGGAACAAAATCCATATTTGAAAACTCTACTATAACAGTTCAAAGAAACAAAACAAAAAATAATGATTCCCCCTCAATTTGTTCTCCCCCCTTTTTGACTGTGACAGACAAAAGGGTTAGAAATTAATCATGAAGTGTTAATATCACCTAAATCTAAATATTGAATAACATCACAAAGATAAAAAAAAATTAGCACATGCAATGAAATTCCAAAAAAACTAACCAATTATTTTTGCAATATTTCAATTTCTAAGTATGTAAAAGGTATATTTGTATAAAAAGTACATATAAGTACAAATACAAGCACACCATGTAATAGAACAAAAATATTCGAATCATGAAAGCGGAATGAAATTGTTTGAACATAAACCATTAAAAAATCAACACAGACAGTGGACATAAATCTGCACAAAGTCAAAGAGATACATCTAAAGAAAGAAGTCAATTTTGAACATAGGTGTAAGAGTGTTGAACAAAGTGAAATTGACTAGACTTATGAAAGATTCCATGAATTTTAGTGCTTCTCAAATCAATAATGCCAAGGTATTTAATGTTTTTCAAGAAAGTCCATTATGTAAATCTGTTGATCTTATAATTATAACACCCTCAAAATCTTACATTTTTATGTTTACACTCTCAAAATTTTGAAGATATCATAATGCTCATGAAAGCAAGGCATCAATGATATAAAAATAGCCATGACACGTTTGTTTCTTGTGTGCCAAAGTATTATTTTTGGCTCTTGCCAATGGTAGATTTTAATGCAAAGAGTTTTTACTCTTTCGTAGCCTTTTTCCATTGCTTAAGATAAAACAAATTTTTCGAGAAAATAAATCCGAGCAATGGTTCTTACAAGCACAATTTATTTTTTGTACATTTGGTTTGTTATTAAACATTATTGAGATGAGAACACCGTATTCAACGTATGAAAAGTAAGTAATCATGTGTGAAATAAAGGTGGAAACGAAGTCGAATACGAAAAAAGTAATTTTCAATGAACAATAAAATGCTAGCCATGCATTATTAAGTACTCGAAAAAAATGAAGCCATGTATAAAAACACACTGAAAATTCACATTAATGGGTAAAAAGTAGTTATGATTCTAACATATTCAATGGACATCCATACATGGTGAAAAATAAAATACAAAAAACTTTTCTTGAAATTTTCATACTTTTTTTCTATATTTCTGAATTTTTTTTCTCAAAAATTTTTCTAATAGAAAATAATATTTTTTTTGGATTTTTCAAATGATATAAACATAGAAAGACAAACTATTAATGTGAACAAAATACAGAAGCATGATAATCACCTTATACTAGATAAAATGCCCAAAGTCAATCAATGGAACAAATATCCAAACACTTCCTAAGATCCTCAAATCTATGTGCATTTAAAGGTTTTGTGAAAATTTTGACTGACTGGCATTCGGTCTTCATGAAGTTCAAGTAAATTATCTTATCCTTAACAAGATCACAAATGAAGGTCTCATGAGTCCTAATGTGCTTCGTACGAGATTGGTTGACCGTATTAGGGGATATATAAATTGCACTCGCATTATCACAAAAGAAAAATATTATGCCTTGGGTAATACCATAATCGTCCAACATTTATTTTATCCATAAGAGTTGCATGCAACAACTCCCTGTGACGATAGACTCTGCCTTCTCCATGGACAAAGAAATAATTTTTTTCTTTTCACTTAACCAAAAGGCAAGAGCACTCCACCGAGGTGCTTCTACAACCATCAACATTCCCAGCCCAATCGGTATACGAATAAGCCAAAAAATAACCATTGGTATCAAGGAGTACCTGAAACGGAGTGCGCGTGCATTCAAATAGAGATATTATTTAATTAAACACATTTTTTATCAATTAAGTCCTTAACATGCATCTAGGTGTGATTGAATCAGATGATGAAACATGCAAGAATATTCAAACACACACATGTGAGGAAAAATCCCCCAAAGGGGAAAACCATTTATTCTCATTATAATATCGTAACATACAATTTCTCGAATTACATTGAAATTAGAATGACATAGAATTACCCGCAGGCGTCGGATTTGTAGTCGGCGGCTGGAATTATCCCTTTCCAGGAGGGCAGCAATGAAGAAGAAGGACGGTCTTCTCCACAAGAGTATGAACAAACACAAGGTTGTGTTCTTGGGTTGAAAACTGATTCACAAAGGGTTGGAAAAGTTGTGTGAATCAAAACATGAATTTAATAACTAAAAAAGGTGAAGACTTGAGTAATTAGAACTCTTAAATTCGTCTCTAAAAGTCTTGCAAAACAGCTCCACCGAAGTTGGTATTTATAGAGAAACAAATGAAGAGTTCCATGTTTTTAGAACTCTAAAATTATATCCAGCGTACAGGTACCCCAAACCAGTTTGGGTATCCTACGAACCGATTCGCCCCCCGAATCGATTCGGCCCTCGGTTCGAAAAAAATCGTTGGTCAAGGGGCTTAAAACACTTAGCATTTTTCCAAGTCTTTTTCTTGGAAATCTCTCCATTTTCAAACAGTCATAACTTGTTCACCGTAGCTCGGATTGAGGTGTCGTTCCTTCCAGTATCTTCTTTGCGGTAAGCTCTTCAACTTTCCAGTTGACCGGTCCTCCGGATGGTGGCTGTAAAATTACCAAATTTCCCTTAAACTTCCCTATCATGCCTTGTTTCACTATTTTGACTTCTCTTACGTACCACTTCCATTACGAGCCTAAAATCATGGAACGTGAAGTCGTTGAGGCAGATGAGGGACACATTAATGGAGATAATGCATGATTGATTTCCAAAATTCGGATTGAGGCAGTCGTGTGAGATCGTGTAGAGACGTGCCAAATGTAACGGCGTACGACATATACAAATGTAAGATAACGGACATGAGAAATATGTCCTTATAAATCGCCCCCTATGTCTATGCCGGTACATACATAAAAAATCTGAATTATTAAATAATAAATTTGCCTATACAAATCTACCCTTCCATGAACCCAAAACTAGAAATATACAGATGAATAAGTCTTCATCGTTTGATCATCTTCAAATCTTCAAATATTTCAAAGCTTTTCTCATCAGGGTGTGTAATTCAGTGAACATCAATGTAGTACCTACATACATGAGATAAAGAAAATACCAAGTGACATATCGAGCTTGAAATGAGATAAACATAGATACCAATTTACAATGAAAGCATATGATAAATCTCAAATCTAAAAAACTCCCCCATAATATGATAATTCTTTCTCCCCCTTTTTATCATGTCCCCCAAAATAGACAGATATGAGAAGCAGAAATAAAGGCATATGGTGATAGTCACAAGGTAATAAACCGTTGGTTTTGAATTTTTCAAAATTTTTTACATAAAATATAAAAACAAAGAAACACACCATGAAAGGACACAAAAACAACCAAGTCGATGATAACGTAAATGTATGGGTGTGATCAAATTTGATAGGAAAATCAATGCATACAAACATGACATATGTGCACGATGAATATCGGATACTCCTAACGAATGAACTCAAAATCTTACTATGGTGTAAAGAGATTGAAGTATGAGACATTGACTTAATCAAATCAACAAGTCAAACTTTCCTAATTGCGCTCTACTATTTGATGAATACCCTATCAATATTCCCTCGTTGCTTCGGGAGTCAAACTTTCCTAATTGCGCTCTATCCCGTAGGATGTATCATTTACTCCCCAAAACACGAAAATATGCAAGGTTGGGTTTCTTTCCAGTCCACAATTCATAAGGCGTCTTAAGTGTGTGTGGATGCAGGTAAACCCTATTCACCGTGTGGCATGCAGTAGACACTGCATCTGCCCAAAATCTCCTAAAGACGCTACGACCTAGAAGCATAGATCTAGTCATTTCTTGGATCGTCCTATTCTTTCTCTCAACAATCCCATTTTACTGAGGAGTCTTCATAGCAGAAAACTCATGTTTGATCCCAAGGCTATCACAGTAAAGATCTACCTTAGCTTCCTTAAATTTTGTGCCATTGTCACTACGGATCCTATTAATAGTGACTCCGTGTTTATTTTGTAGGACGCGACACTTGGTCATTAAAAACACTACAGCATCGGATTTCTTCCTCAGAAAACCTACAATCTAGTATCTAGAGAAATCGTCTACCTTCACGAGGATATACCTCTTACCACCCAAACTCTTAGTACGAGTAGGACCCATAAGATCCATATGAATCACCTCAAGTACTCGGGAGGTGGTAATGGAATGAAACTTCTTATGAGGGATCCAAATTTTCTTTCCCAACTGACAGGGTACACAAACCGTGGAAGTTGACTTTCCAAGTGATGGTAAGCCACGTACTACGTCCTTTTTAGCTAAATGAGATAGATCTCTAACATTCATGTGACCTAGTGATAATATGCAAATACTGCGTATTTCATCCTCCGAACGGACGCATTTTAGCCCCCTCGGGTATCTTATTCCCTATATTTATGCTCGTTAACCAGACAACCTCATATTTCTACGTTAACATGTTTTGCAGGGGTTAATTGAGCTTTTGTAGGTAATTGGATGCTAAGTGTGAACTTCGGACGCGTTCGGCTCTATTTTCGTACACAACCGCACCTTCAAGGGCATTTTAGTCATTTTACAGATTGGGCACCCGGCCCAACATCTTCATGGAAGTTGTAGCCCTCCTCACAAGCTTCGCGTGGCCGCAAACGGTGCACGATTCCGATTCAGAACGAAGAAATTACAGCGATTTTAGCGGAGGAGAAATGCAAGCCAAAATAGTGGAAAATGCAGTCTTCTCTGCTTGATCGATCGATCGACCAAATGGTAGATCGATCGACCCTTCCCATTTTTTCCCCGTCTTATATGATCGATCGATCGACCAAATGGTAGATCGATCGACCCCCTATTTTTCAGCAGATATTTTGCATTTCTTTTCTCTTTTCTTTTCTAATTTAATTCCCACTTGGTATATAAGCCAATGTTGATGTAATAAACAAAGCTGAACGTTTTTAGATTGTTTTAGAAGATAGAATAGTTAGGGTTTGGGTGATTTTCTTAGTTCTTCTTCATTTCTTCTTGGTTTGACACACTTTTGGGCTTGAATGTTTACTATTCATCATCCTCTCCAATAATATAGTTTGTATTTCTTCATTTCTTGCTTTCTAGTTAATTTACAAGCTTTCTAATTTAGGTTTACATGCTTTGATTACTTGCTTTGTAGTGTAATTTTACCACGTTTATTTACCATTTCCATTTATCGCGTTTTTAACATGCTTTCTAGGTAACTTAAATTAGGTTGTGTTTGAATTGAACTCACTCGGGTTGACGCGTTGCTTTGCTTTGGTGATGGAGTTTACGGGTCTATTTTGGGTTCGTTGTCCTAGCTATTGCGCCTAGGAGATTTGACGGGGCATATCATGTATGTCCCGTGCTTACGACCTTTCGCTCGTAATTTTCGGGATATTTGTTGACGCCAAAATCTTATTAGGCTTTTATGATGATTTAGGGTGTAAAAACCCTTGATTTAATTAACTGTGGAAACGAGACGCACTTGTAATAACTCGTCGACCAATGTAATCATTTTATACTTATTAACTCGAGTGAGGGATATTCGACGCAACCTATAGTTTTACTCGCTTTCATAATCTAGTTTCAACACATTGCCTAGATTAACTTTTCCTTTTAGTTTGTAATCATCTTTTACACTTTTATTTCGGAGTATTAAATCACTTGAATTCTAGCAACTCGTCTCTGTGGATTTTCGATACCCGACTTACCGTTGTGCTTGCCTCGCAAGTGTATTAGTAACTTAGGTTTTTGTATTGAGTTGGTGAAACAAAAACAACGACTAGCGTCTTTACACGCGCTACTTTTCGCACTCTATCAAATGGCGCAGTTGTCGGGGATGAGTTTGTTTTAGACTTTATTTGATTTAGTATTTCATAGTATTTTCTTTCTATTTGTATTATTTGCTATTATTTTGCAGGACTTCCACATTCGAGCACTTAGAAACACTTGAATTTTTCCCGCACGCACCTACTTTGTGGAATTCGCCCCTTGAGCCATTTTTGGGGTAAGCATGTCTTATTCCAATTCTTTCGGTAATCCTTGTTATAATTCTCAAAATTCTCGCAAGCCTATGACTTTCGGTGAATACTTAGAATCCTAAAGTATAACAAATTCAAATATGACTTTGGGCGAGTATAACGAAAGTCAAAACTTAGGTTATTGGAATTTTGATGATGATGATAATGATTTTGGGCCTTTACCTCCTTATAATAGGATTTTTGAAACGAATTCAAATAGTTTTCAAAATTCCTATATTAATGAGTTTTCGTTTAAGGCCGATGGAAACTTTCAAAGTTCCCATTTTCATGCATCCGCACCTCGACCCATGACTTTTGGTGAGGGTTTGCGTATGTATGAAAATGAGAAAATTGAAAGTCGCTATCGGGAAGAAAATCGTTCGTGGGAACATGAGTTGGATTTATTATTTGAGTCCGACGAAGATTTTGCTTCCGAGACTTTTGAAGTCGAGGAATGTTTTCAACCAAATGAGGTACTTATACCTACTTTGGAACAATCCATTCTAGACTTTGCCCATCTCGTAATAGATATTGAAAGTGAGGATGAAAATGACGTAATATCTATTTGCAATGAAATGATTTCTTATTTGGCCCCTAGAGAAGAACATTTCATTGAAAATGATATTATTTCCTTTGAAATTCCAACTTCATGCGATAAGGATTCATCTCATGAGTTTGAATTTCTTTCATCCCCTTTTTCATTCTCTATTACCCCACCGGAACAAGTACCCGATGATTCGGTTTCGAACTTTAATATTTTAAACCCTATCGCCGATGAGGAGTACTTGCTCGAGTCGCCCTCCACGATCGCATCTTTGCCTTTGTGTGCGCCGCCTCCCATTCCAACTTCAAAATCCTTGGGAGGATATTCAGCTTTTCTCGATCCCCACTTGTTTTTTTCACCCGTTCAATCCAAACCCCCCATCGTCCCTCCAAAACTTTTAATTGGCGATGGTTCATTTCTTCCTCCTTACACATGCCTTCCGTTGTTAAAACGGAATTCATATTTTTCAGAAGGCATGCTTGTATGTGAGGGTACACCGGTTATCCTCCAAAGTCAAATCGTTCTTATGGTGGACCCTCAGCTATTTAGACTTCTAGTGTACAGTTAGTGTGAAGTCTAAATAGTAGGTTGCATATAGTTAGCTTTTTATTTTTTCTTTTTATTTTTTTCCTTCCTTTTTAATTTAGTCTAATGTAATTAGTTAACTTTTTATTATTTGTTTTTGCTATGCTCGGTACTAACTTGTTTTGTAGATTCTTTGGACTTGTTCTTATGGGGATCGCTCCAATTTTGGGTAATATTGATCTTTTCCTCTCTTTAACTTTGTTCTTAATTTACATTGAGGACAATGTCAAGTTTTAAGTTAGGGAGTGTGGGATATTCTATCCATTTCTTATTTTAGTCCATGTTTTTGCTCACATGTTAGTTACTTAGTATGCTTTTCTTAGAAAAATTAAAAATTTCGAAAAGATTTTCTTTCTTTTTTCTCCTTTTTGGGCATTTTGCCTTTGTTTCCGATGATAAATTTCAATAATTGCCCGATCCAATTGACAACCCAATGATGCATGTTCTCGATTTTAGAAGATATTAGGCTTTAGTCTCACTTATTGATATTATGAATAACTTCATGAATTAAACTTTAATCCCATGAGCACATGCACTTTCTTGCCTTATTGATTTGGTTTAAGATTTTTATAACTCGGTAATCTTTTGTTGCATTGTATATACTTACACCGAGTAAGCTTAGTACCTTTCGTCATTTGTGAGTTTATACACTACTCTTTTCTCATTGAAAACGTTGAATTCGTTGGTAATCTCACTATTCTTTCATTTGACCGTTCATTAATTGAGTTCATACTTGAAATGTGTTACTTGAGCATGATTTTCATATACTGTTTTGATTCGAGAATTGCGTAAACTTTGTGAAATGATCATAGGCCCTCTTTTTTATATCACCCATATGAGCCGTGACCTCACCCTTATATGTTTACCCTCGTTAACCCTTTTGAGCCTAAATATAGCCTTTCATTTCATACCCCATTCCCATAACCAACTCTACATTGGAGTTATAAACCATACGTACACTTTCCATACCTTTGTTTGGAATGTTACTTGGGATTGAATGATGTTGTTATGATGTCGGTTGCAATTTAGGCATATGAGAGTTTGATAAGTAAAGAAAAGAAAGTAGTGAAAAAAGTGAAGAAAAAGAAAAAGAAAAAAGCAAAAGAAAACAAAAGAGAAAATGAGAAAAAGAAGAAAAGAAAAAGAAAGAGAAGTTTGTATTGTTGTATATAGTTCAATAATCTTTGATTACTCTCCCCGATGATATATCTAATTCCTTTTTGGAACTTGTTTTTCCAATTTTGTTATTGCCCGCATTTTCCCATTATCCCGAGTTTTCATCCCGAACACTTTGAATCCGTACATACATTCCTTTCATTTCATACCCTAGCCATACCTACATTGTAACCTAGTAAAGTCCTATGTGATCTTTAGTTGATGTAATTTAAAAGTCATAATAGTTGTGATAATCTGTGAAAACGCATTTCGCCTCTTTTAGTGTTTGGTATCCTTTCATTGAGATTACATTTTTCAGTTTATATATAGCGTTCTTCTTTCGTGACATGTGTGCGGCCTAGTTTCCATTTACATTTACTCTTTAGCCCGCATATCACGTGTGTTACCTCCCTGTTTCGAGTGAATTCACTTGATGAGCCTAATGCCCATGAGGATTGAATATATGCTTGCATTATTTAGTATCCGATTTATATAAGTTTTTTGCCAAATCACACTTTGCATGTGCTCGCTCCCCTCCCACATTTTAAGGTTTCAATTCTATGAGGTGCATTCTATAATGTTAATGATTTGGACTTTTGTGTGAATTCATTCACTTTGCTAATAATGCGTATGAAATCCTTTTCGCTATTGTTGGGCTTGTTGCATGTTGGGTTGGGCATATTTTGAGGAAACCATGTGATGCTTGTGGGTACCATCTCCGAAAACCCTCACGAGACGACACTCGTCCACTAGGGTGACCTAGGGGTTTAATGGCTTATTGCATACGCTAAATGCAATCGAATCGCCCGCGAAAGTGGCCTTTTGCTTTTATACCATACTTTTGTACTATCTACTGCTTTTGGTTGCCTTGTAGTTCTTGTTGCATCCTATTTCATTGCTAGGGACTAGCAATGTGTAAGTTAGGGGGTGTGATAATACACAAATACTGCGTATTTCATCCTCCGAACGGACGCATTTTAGCCCGCTCGGGTATCTTATTCCCTATATTTATTCTCGTTAACTAGACAACCTCGTATTTCTACTTTAACAGGTTTTGCAGGGGTTAATTGAGCTTTTGTAGGTAATTGGATGCTAAGTGTGAACTTCGAATGCATTCCGCTCTATTTTCGTACACAACCGCACGTTCAAGGGCATTTTAGTCATTTGACAGTTTGGGCACCCGGCCCAACATCTTCATGGAATGTATCCCTCCTCGCAAGCTTCGAGTGGCCGCAAATGGTGCGCGATTCCGATTCAGAACGAAGAAGTTACGGCGATTTTAGCGGAGGAGAAATGCAAGCCAAAACAGGGGAAAATGCAGTCTGCCCCTGCTTGATCGATCGATCGACCAAATGGTAGATCGATCGACCCTTCCCATTTTTGCCCCGTCTTATATGATCGATCGATCGACCAAATGGTAGATCGGTCGACCCCCTGTTTTTCAGCAGATATTTTGCATTTCTTTTCTCTTTTCTTTTCTAATTTAATTCCCACTTGGTATATAAGCCAATGTTGATGTAATAAACAAGGGTGAACATTTTTAGATAGTTTTAGAAGATAGAATAGTTAGGGTTTGGGTGATTTTCTTAGTTCTTCTTTATTTCTTCTTGGATTGACACACTTTTGGGCTTGAATGTTGACTATTCATCATCCTCTCCATTAATATAGTTTGTATTTTTTCATTTCTTGCTTTCTAGTTAATTTACAAGCTTTCTAATTTAGGTTTACATGCTTTATTTACATGCTTTGATTACTTGCTTTGTAGTGTAATTTTACCGCGTTTATTTACCGCTTTCCATTTATCGCGTTTTTAACATGCTTTCTAGGTAACTTAAATTAGGTTGTGTTTGAATTGAATTCACTCGGGTTGACGCGTTGCTTTGCTTTGGTGATGGAGTTTACGGGTCTATTTTGGGTGCGTCGTCCTAGTTATTGCGCCTAGGAGATTTGACGGGGCATATCATGTATGTCCCATGCTTACGACCTTTCGTGCGTAATTTTCGGGATATTTGTTGACGCCAAAATCTTATTAGGCTTTTATGATGATTTAGAGCGTAAAAACCCTTGATTTAATTAACTGTCGAAACGAGACGCACTTGTAATAACTCGTCGACCCATGTAATCATTTTATACTTATTAACTCGAGTGAGGGATATTCGACGCAACCTATAGTTTTACTCGCTTTCATAATCTAGTTTAAACACATTTCCTAGATTAACTTTTCCTTTTAGTTTGTAATCATCTTTTACACTTTTATTTCGGAGTATTAAATCACTTGAATTCTAGCAACTCGTCTCTGTGGATTTTCGATACCCGACTTACCGTTGTGCTTGCCTCACAAGTGTAGTAGTAACTTAGGTTTTTGTATTGAGTTCGCGAAATGAAAACAACGACTAGCATCTTTACACGCGCTACTTTTCGCACTCTATCACCTAGACGTTAGTGCCACAGATCCATAGGAGTGATCGTGGCGCTATTGCAGATAAGTGAGGATGTGGGCTCAGTCCCATAGCAATTATCCTTTATCCTCACCCCTTGCACTAAAAGTTTATCGGATTGATTACAGACCTTACATGTGTCTCAGTCAAACTTTACTGCAAAGTCAGCGTCACACAGCTGGCTAATGCTGAGAAGGTTTGCATTCAAACCTCTGACATACAAAACATTCTCTGGCTTAGGAAATCCTGGTAGATCTACAGTACCACGTCCTACAATGCTAAACTTTCTCCCATCTCCAAAGGTGACTCTGCCATCCTGATAATCCTCAAGAGACGTAAAAAAAGAGGCATCACCTGTCATATGTCTGGAGCACCCACTATCAAAATATCACTGTGAGGTATTATGTGCTTTGAGAGAGACATGAACAACAAAGGCCTTTTTATCTTTCTTAGGTACCCAAGAAGTGGTGACCTTTTGTTTACCTTTATTGTTGTTGGTTTTAGCCAAAATATGAGAAGCATTAACTGACGGTAAAGACATCCGTTGGAATTCCTCCATCAAACTCTGTGATGTGGCAGCTAAAAACTCAACTCGCTCTCTCAGACTGGTAAAATCATCAGTTTGTTATGTTGGAGCAGTAGTACGTCGTGTACGACCCATACTATAGCAAAACTCCCTCAGGTGGCCTTTCCTTTTGTAATACATACAAAAGAACACATTCTTAAGCGGACCTTGGTTTGCTTTTCTTGGTTGAACACTCCTTCTTGGTTTCTGACGATGGCCATAAGGAGTTGTAGTAAACTCAGGAACTGGTCCAGGTGCAATTTGGGACGTGGAGGCACCATCATAACCTATTCCCTGCCTATCACCAAAACCTAAAGCGGGGTCGAGGAGCATCTTTCCCATCTTCCCAGATCTGTCCTCGATTTGAACCTAGACTTCCCGTGCTCTCTCAAGATCATGATTAAGCCGGGCAACAAGGGCTTCAAGTTTCTTCCAAGTTTCCACGGAGGAATGGAGCTCACTCGTAAGACTAGAAACTTGTTTAGTCAAGTCCCCTCTCTCTTTCTCAAAATAACTCTCTCTCTCTCTAAAGAAACTCTCTCTCTATAAACAGACTCTCTTTCTCAACACAGGCAGACTCTCTCTCTCTTAAGGTAGTGCCGGTGGAGGACTCTCTCTCTCTCTCTCGCTTTTCTTAAGTCTTCCTCTAAGGCGGTGATCCTAAGAACTAACGCTTTTTTACGCTTTTTAGTTTTAAATGACTCAGAATAAAGTTCGGCGTAGGCGCATTGAAGATCACTCTTGCTCTCACTTGTGTCATCCTCCCCCTCACTCACATTTCTCTCACTGTCAAGGTGTCCTTATGAAGAAGCATCATCATTGTCGTGAGGAGCACTAGAAGTACTCACATGACTAGCCATGAATGCGGTGAAGTTACACTCATGCATTGACTCATCTCCATAATCCACCGACTCGACCTCATTGTCGTCACTAAGGGTAGCATCAAGGACAACTTTTCCCTTTTCTCTGTTCATTCTAGTCGTACACTCAAAAGCTCTATAACCCCTACTGTCGCACTCAAAGCATCTCTCACTTTCCTTCTTAGGAGGATCTTTAAAAACTTTTTCATTTTTCTTTTCAAACTTATTTTTATCTTTAAAATTACCATTTTCTTGAATTTGAGAATTCTTCTGAAATTTTTAGCAAACAGGGCTAAATCATCTAGATCAAAATCACACTCAGAATCTGACGTATCAATCTCTATTTTTCTAGATGACTCTACCTTCTTTCTTGCCAATCCCTCACCTTTTCTTTCCTGGGCATTAAGTGAAATTCCTTTATCTTCAGACTTGACAGATTTAGGAAACATATCAATCTCATAAGTTTGCAAATTTTCTACAAGTTCCTCTAATTTTAGCGTATTTAAATTACCCATAGAATTTAGCATAGTGACTTTAGGGATAAAATGCTTAGGGAGAGAACGAAGAATCTTTTTAACAACTCTAGCATTAGGAATATGTTCATCAAGATTAAAGCTAGTATTAACAATGTCAGATAGCCTAGCATAAAAAACATCAAAACATTCAGTTTCATGCATTGTGATGGTTTTAAATTGAGTTGTTAAATTTTGCAATTTAGACTCTTTCACAGCATTAGTTCCTTCACGGGTGAGTTGTAAAACATCCCATGCTTCTTTTGACGTGGTGCACGTCATTATGCATTTGAACTCATCAGGTGTGACAGACCCAGAAATAGCACTTAGACCCTTAGAATTAAAAGATGACCATTTAAATTATTCTTCAGTCCAAGAGGTGACAGGTTTTAAATTGGTCACATTTTCAACAGTGACGGAGGGAGGTATCCACCCTCTTTCAACCAAAATCCATACACGTTCATCAATGGCTTTTAATGAAGATCTCATTCGGGCTTTTCAATATGCATAGTTTGTCCCATCAAAAACTGGCATTTTATTATATAACTTCTCCATTTTGAACACACTCATTTTCAAAAATCAATTTTTCAGAAAATTGATATCTTAGAAAAAATTTGCGAAAATTAGGAATACGCGATAGATTAGCGTAACCTGCGCTGATACCAATTTGAAACAGAATGCGCGTGCATTCAAATAGAGATATTATTTAATTAAACACAGTTTTTATCAATTAAGTCCTAAACATGCATCTAGGTGTGATTGAATCAGATGATGAAACATGCAAGAATATTCAAACTCACACATGTGAGGAAAAATCCCCCAAAGGGAAAAAACCATTTATTTTCATTATATTATTGTAACATATAATTTCTCGAATTAAAATGAAAATGGAATGACACAAAATTACATGCAGGCGTCGGATCTGTAGTCGGCGGCTAGAACTATCCCTTTCCAGTAGGGCAGCAATGAAGAAGAAGGGTGGTTTTCTCCACAAGAGTATGAACAAACAGAAGGTTGTGTTCTTGGGTTGAAAAATGATTCACAAAGGGTTGGAAAAGTTGTATGAATCAGAACATGAATTTAGGAACTCAAAAATGTGAAGACTTGAGTAATTAGAACTCTTAAATTCGTCTCTGAAAGTCTTGCAAAACATCTTCCCCAAAGTTGGTATTTATAGGGAAACAAATGAAGAGTTCCACATTTTTAAAACTCTGAAATTCTATCCAGCGTATAGGTACCCCAAAATGGTTTTGGTCTCCCGGGAACCGGTTCGCACCCAAATCGGTTCGGCCCTCGGTTCGAAAAAAATCGCTGGTCAAGGGGCTTAAAACACTTAGCATTTTTCCAAGTCTTTTTCTTGGAAATTTCTCCATTTTCAAACGGTCATAACTTGTTCAACGTAGCTCAGATTGAGGTGCCGTTACTTCCAGTATCTTCATTACGATAATCTCTTCAGCTTTACAGTTGACCGGTCCTCCGGATGGTGGCTATAAAATTACCAAATCGCCCTTAAACTTCCCTATCGTGCCTTGTTTCACTATTTTGACTTCTCTTGCGTACCACCTGCATTACGAGCCTAAAATCATGGAACGTGAATTCGTTGAGGCAGATGAGGGACACATTAATGGAGATAATGCATGCTTGATTCCCATAATTTTGATTGAGGCAGTCGTATGAGATCGTGTAGAGACGTGCCAAATGTAACGGCATACGACATATACAAATGTAAGATAACGGACATGAGAAATATGTCCTTACAATACAAAATATCATAAGAAAGAGTTTCACTCACGTATTTGATGATACATTTAAGTTTGAGAAAGTGAGATTCTTTTTAGATGCTTGGTCATAAAATCAAACTCTATTGCTAAAGGCAATGTCAGAATGACTAGCTGTTAAGTAGAGAAGACTACCTACCATGATCCTATAAAGGGTTTTCACTACATCCTTGCCTAAAGTGTCTTTGCTAATCTTAGCCGAGGAACTCATGGGTGTGGGTGAGTGCTTAACGGAGTCTAAACCAAACTCTTCACTAGGTCCCTTACATATCTAGATTAAGATATAAATATCCCATCCTTAAGTAGACCTAAGAAGAAGGTGAGTTCACCAACCATGCTCATCTCAAACTCACTCTTCGTTTCCTATTCAAAAGTGTGAGCATGTTGGGAACAAGTGGATCCAAATACTATGTCATTCACATAGACTTTGGCAACCAAGATAGCACCAGTTTTTCCCCTCACAAACAACCTATTATCTACCCCCCCCCCCCCCCTCTTGATGAGACAAACTAAGAGATAAGAAGGGAGCCTTTCGTATCAAGCATGGGGTGCTTTCTTGAAACCATATAAGGAATTCTTAAGATAGAAGGATGTTCTAGCTGCTTTGGGTCTTCAAATCCCTTTGATTATTTAGCATAAAATTTCTCCTATAGAATGCCATTAAGGAAGGAAATCTTGGCATCCATTTTATATGACTAAAACCGTATATGACATGCTGTGGTTAGCAGTATTCTTATGGACAAGCCTAAAAAGTAAAGCGAATGTTTCATCAAATTTTACACCCTCAATCTATGTGTAGCCTTTAGCGACCAACCTAGAATTATTCAGAACTAAAGTACAATTCTCATCCACCTTATTCTTGTACATCCACTTAGTACCAATCACATTAGTCTCGCTAGGTTGGGGTTCCAACTCCCAGAAATCATTTTTTCAAAATTGAAGAAACTCATCTTGCATTAAAAAATCCAATGCTCGTCGTTGAGTCTTTCTTTCACATTCTTGGTCTCCACTATGGAGGTGTAACAAAATTAGTTAACCACATTATCAAGTTGATCGTGAGTCGTGACACATGGTGTAGGATCACCGAGTATGTCGAAATGATCATGATTATTTCTAACCCAAGAGGGCTGGTCCTCTAAATCAAGAGTGAGGTCCATTGGGGTCGCACGAGAAACAATGAGATCATCACCAAGGGTGCATCATTCTTACACTCGAGGTTAGGATTAATAAACATAGCTGACTCGTAATCTTTAATCTCGACGTTTATCGATTCCATAACCTTAGAGCTGTTAAGATTAAACACCCTATAAATGATACGCACCCTAAACTGTACATTTTATACCCCGAATAGACGTACTTTAGTTGCTAATTCTCGGTAATTTGGGTCTTATGCGCTTAATTGTTCAATATGCAGGCTTAATTGCAGTTGCGGTGTCAAAAGCTATACTTCCAGGCAATTTGCAGTTAAAATGGAGCTAAATACCCAATTCCCTAACCCTACCTGAGCCTAAGCCTAGCCTAAACCTACCCTAAACCTTGTGTGTGTTTTATTTGTGCTTTTTATCATTTTTTAGATTTTTAGTTTGAGTCATTTTTATTTTTAGGATTTATTTTAGATTTATTTAGTATTTTCTAGATTTTATTTTATTTTATTAGTATCATTTTATTTTATTTTGATTTTTATTAGCTTTTAGTTTAATCTTATTTTTTTAGGATTAGTTTTACGATTTTATTAGATTTTATATTTTAGGACTTTTGTTTTCATTTTTTATTTCTTTTGTTTTATTATTTTAGGATTTTATTTTCTTAAGTTTTAATATTTTTATTTTTGTATTTTTTTAGTTAGTTAGATTTTGTTTGATTATTTTTATTAGTTTTTGTTAGTTAGTGTTATTTTTCTAAAGGTCACAATTTAAGCACACACACATAAACTCACTCACACCCAAGTCCCCTACAAGCACATACCCCCTAAACTAACACTACCTATCCTCATCCTTACCTACACCCTATTATCCTATACCCTTACCCACACAATAACCCCCCAACATCATCTTCTCCAACTTACACCAACCACCTTCTCTCTCCTATCTCTTCCACCAATTTCAAAACCACTCTCTCATCTCTTCTCTCTCCTCCCTAGCCCTCCATAACTCAACACCTCCATTAAAACACACAAAACACTACAAACCCATCCCATTTCCCCTCTCTCTCTCTCCTCACCAACCCACCATCCCCTACTCCATTTTCAAACCCAACTCTGGCCGAAACCTCTACCGACCACCATCCTGCGCCCTCGCACCCCTTAACCCCTTCCCTAAGCCCAACTGAGCCGCCAGCCCCATTCCAACTGTCACGAATCAGAAACTCGTCGGAGCTCCCAAACACTGACCATTCAACCCGTCGATCTTCCCCCTTTAAACTCATCTCCGGCGCGCCCCTGACCTCCACTTCCAGCCCGGTCGAAACCCACCTCCGATCGAAAAACCTTTACCCCCTACAATCGCGGCGCGATCTCAATGCCACCACCCCACCTCCATCCGGCTAGGAAACCTGTCGGAATAAACTCAAAACCCAAGAACCACCCGCATCCGGCATGACCACCATTTCCACCTTTGATCCATTTCTCCCACTTCTACCTAAGTCACAATTTTTCTTCACTGCCAAATGCAAACCAAAGCCAAATAAATTCCCCATGTGCCAATAAACCCACTTATCATTTTTTTACCCAAATACCCCCAACTACAACTTACACCCCAATTTCCAAAACTACCCCTTTAACCATATCAGATTTTATTCCCAAATCCCCTCACCCACATGATGTCCAACTCCTCTCACCATTTCCATGCACACTCATGTCCATTCCCAAAAAACCCCATGCTCCATGTGCCTACTATAAATGAAGATGAAGACCATTTTCAAAAGGATCTCCAATTTCGTTTTTACACTTTGTGTGATAAATTTCTCTACACCCCTCTTTAGAGAGTATTTTCATTTTTAGCAAATATCTCGATATAGAGGTGTGTAGTGAAATTTATCTCTAAGATGAATTTCATCCTGCCCATCTATTATGAATTTTTGTATTTTTATCAATTATTTCATAATAGATTGATGTAGTTGAATTTATCCCTTATGGGAGGTAAATTCTAACCCATTTCTTTATATTGAGATTTTGCATTTTTAGCATTTATCTCAATATAAAGTAATGATCTAGGATTTATTTCTTTGGATGAGTTCTAATGTACAATTTTATAATGTTAGGATTTGCATTTTTAGCAAATCTCTTTTATTATTTAATTGTCCATTATGAATTCATCCACTATCCTTTTTATTTTTATTTTGTAATTTTTAGTTTAGATTCAAAAGAGAGCTTTTAGATAGGAATTTCTAGAGAGAGAATTGTAGAGAAAAACACCACTTGTAAATAGTTTTATTTTATTCTTTTTATTTTTTGTTAGATATTTGTGAGGTTAAATATTGGTTTAGATTTAATTGAGTGGTCATTTAATTTCAAATCACTTGGATGCTCAACTAGAGGGATTGTATGATTCAAGTTGGAAGAGTAGAGTTCAACTTTCTCAAAGAGATTTTGTTTGCTTGTTCTATTCCCTTCTATTTTAATTTAGTAGCCTTGATTATTTGTTCATCACGTTAATATCATTTTAGGCTAGAAATCCTTTTCAAGGGGTGGGGTAAAACCCTTATTTGATGTTATTTTAGTTTAATTAGTTTGATTACTTGAAAATTCTCTTTGAATGTTAATTTTGATCCCTCACCCTTAAATTTACGCCTCGAGAGAGGGTAAATCATTTTCGAGAAGAAATCAAAATTCTAGTTATAATACCCATTTTAGATTCGAACTAGAGATAGGGGTTTCTTAAGTGGGGTATTATTACTTGAATTTCAACTCTAAATTTATTTTCTAAGAGTTACATAAATTTTAATTGATTGATCCTAGCGGGTGATTAATTAAAAGGAGTGTAGATCTATTTTTCTAGAGTTGTGGGGTATTAAACTTAATTTTCTAAAATGTTACTATTAAAATTACATTTGCAAAGAGAGTTGATTTGTAATTTTGATATTAATTTGGGAGAATTCAATCAATTCAATTAATTAATTAAAATAGCTAAAATTTGTGGTATAATCCCATTCTTTGATTGTTTGCACAATTATTTACCTCACTTTATCTCTTATTTTTAGTTTAGACTTTATTGTTCATTTTAGTAACTTTATAGTTAGTTGTTTTTATCTCACATTTAGTTTAGTTTAGTTTAAATCATCACCTCACCCAATTGTTTTAATATTTGAAAAAGCTAAAAAAAGTAGAAAAAGTAAAAAGCCCAAAAAGAAAATAAAAAGTGAATTACAATTGTGTTCCCTTTGCTTTACCCCCTTGGAAGTGGATTGATCCCCTTATTTAATGCTACACTTGAAGTTGTTATATGTTATAGGTAATTTGAGGTTTTGATTAGGAGAAGGTTTTACAACAACGACAAATACATCGAAAAGTTCTTTCTATCAATAAACTCAACTCGATGATGAATAACCTAAAAATAATCCCTCGTCTATTCTGGAATCAAACTTTTCTAATTGATCTCATTCTATGAAGATGTATCAAGGACTCCCCAAAACTCAAAAATACGATAGGTTGGATTTCTTTGTTATGTACAACTCATATGGAGTTTGTAAAGTGTTTGTATGAACATGTACCTTATTCTCCATGCGACGTGTGATATTAACCACCTCTGCCTAAAAATGATTAGGCATGTTTCTCCTTAGAAGCATATATCTATCCATCTCTTGAATTATTCAATTATTCCTTTCAACAATCCCATTTTCTTAAGGAGTATGCATGGACAAAAATCTATTTTTGATGCCAAATTCATCATAAAATCTTTCCACTCCATCTTCTTTAAATTCAGTGTCATTGTCACTATGCATCTGATTAATAGTGACATCATGTTAGTTTTGTAGGACATGACACTTCGTTGTTCGAAACCTAATCGTATCAGACTTTTCTCTAAGAAATTCAATGATAAAATATCTCAAAATTAATTGACAATCACTGGGATATACTTCTTACCACTAATACTCTCTATACGTGTGATACCTATAAGATCCATTTGTATCAACTCCAACATACGAGTGGTGGTAATGGTATTAAACTTATGATGGGGACTCTTAATTTGTGTTCCTTTTTGACAAGGATCACAAATCGAGGAAGCTGGTTTCCTAAGCGATGGTAAGCCATGAACTACGTCTTTCTTCACTAATATCTCAAGATCTCTAAAATTCACATGACCTAGTCGTTGATGCCAAAGATCCATAAAGAAGACCTTTTCATTATTACATAATAATAAGGACTTGGGAATGATCCCGTAGTAATGATCATCAGTGATCACATAGTGTAAATAAAAGTTCACAAGATTGATCTTAAACATTACATTCCAACCAGTCAAACCTTATTGCAAAGTTAGTATCACAAATTTGGGTTATGCTAATTCAGTTTGCTCAACCCTTTAAGTTATAACATATTTTCTATCTTAGTAAATTCGGGTATCTCAGTACAAACACATCCTAAGATGCTAGACCTACTCCTATTTCCGAAGGTGAATTTTCCTTCCATGGGATCCACGAGGTTGGTAAAATACGACTTGTCACTGTTAATGTGCCTAGAGCATCCACTATTAAAATATTATTAAGAAATATATTGAACTGTGAGACCAATGTGAAGAACGAGGGCTTTGTCATCATTATTTATGTAACAAAGTATATTTTCTCTTATCATTGTTATCTCTATTTGGAGCGCTGAAAGAGTTCTCAAAAAGTAAAGACATATTTTGAAATTCATTCATTAAGCTTTTATAAGTGGAAACTAGGAATGAAAATTGCTCTCTAAGACTACAAAATTTGATATAGTGGTTCATTGGAGTGTGTGTACGAGTATCTCTTCTTAACTTGTAGAAAGAATCCCTAAGGTGACCTCTTCATTTACGATGGGAACGAACATAAACTTCTTTGGGTTTACCTTAGTTAGAAAATTTAGGTTGAGCTCTCCTTGGAGGTTAGGTCGAGGCCCATAAGAATCCAACAAAAACATGGGAATCTATTTGGATGTGGCATTAAAAATGGATACACCATTGTAACCTATCCATGTCCTCTCCCAAATACCCAATGATGGATCGAGGAACATCTTTACAACATTCTTTTATGTGTCCTCTAAAGTAACCTTGGCCTCTCGGTCACATTTGAGTTCTTTCTCGAGTTGGAATAAAAGGGCTTCAAGTTTACCAAGAGTCTTTAATGAAGCTTGAAGATCTCTTGTAAGACTATCAACTTTTTTTGTTAAGTCAGTTTTTTTTCATCTCCATCGAAATAACTTTCTCACTCAAAGATATCCTTACTGAGGTCTCACTTTGTCTCGATGCCTTTAACCCCTTCTCTTGCTATAACACCCTTATCGCCAAATTCTTATTTTTCTTTTTTGTTTTAAATCATTCGGCATAAATCTTAACATTGGTGTGTTTTAGGCCACATTATCTTCGGAATGGTTCAACTCACTATCAAGGTCCTCATGTCTGGAGACGTCCTCATCGGCATGAGATGTACTTGTTTCCTAACATGACTTACCATGAACATGGTGAAGTTATGTCCATATTTTGATTCATCCACTGAATCCACCAACTTTTTTCTAGTACTCGAAGTGGAATTATAGGCATATTTTCCTTTGCCCCATCTCTTAAGCCTTGCAGCTCACTAGTGGGGCAGTTGCTTAAGACTTGTAGCACACTCATGGGCTTTGTGACCCTTACCCTGGCACTCATGTCATCTTTCTTAGGGTACTCTCCTCTCGCTTTCTTAAAAACATTCTTTCCCATCTTAAATTTCTTATCTTTCTTAAAAATTTCATTTTGTTTGGACGTATTTTTATTTTTTAGTTTGAGAACTTTTTTGAACTTTTCGCAAATTGGGCAAGATCATCAAGATTAAATTCGAATTCAAAGTCAGAAACCTCCTTTTTTTTTATACCGGTCTTTCAAAGTGATCCTTTTTTCTATTGAATTTATGGGCACATATAAATTTCGTAAGTTTGAAGGTCTCCTACGAGTTCTTCTAGCCTAAGATTATCTAAAACTCCCAACGAATTATGGACGATGGATTTCATGTTAAAAAAAAGATGAAAGATATGTCATAATGTTTTTAAATACCCTCGTTTCGGAATTCTCTCACTCAAATTAAAACTTAAGTTAACAATATCAGATAATTCTGCATAGAATTCATCAAAATTTTCACTCTCTAGCATGCTAATAGTTTCAAACTCTGTGGTGATATTTGTAAGCTTAAAAGATTTCACATAGTTGGTACCCTCATGAGTGAGTTGGATAATATCCCATACTTCCTTAGATGTGTTACATATCATAATACGAAGGAACTCATCGAGTGTGATTGTACCAATGATGTCACTTAAACATTAGGAGTTAAAATTTCTCCATTTAAAGTCACCTTCTGTACAAGGAGTGACAAGTTTAAGACTTATGATATCGTCATTAGTCATAATTGGTGGTGTCCACTCTCTTTCACAAACAAGCCAAACTCGTTCGTCAATCGATTTTGGTATCGATATAATTCAAGGTTTCTAATACGCATAATTAGACCTATAAACACAGATAATTCTATGTTAACAATATCAGATAATTGTATGTGCACAACTTGTAAAAACAAGCTCTACTACTAATTTGAAAATGCGGGTTATAGGGATAGTCCGTAGATTAGGTCACACACACATAAAATTACCTTTTTAGCCTAATTTAATTTAGGTGAACATACAAGATAATTTCAAAGATAAAAATCATAACCAAACATTCAAACCAAAATAGGAAGAAGATAGAGCAAAAATCTCTTTCGGGCAAAAGCTTATATTCAGCACTGTTGTAGAGATGACTGACCAATAAACACTTACAGATAAATTAGAGCTCCACTAAGTTTAATGAAGTAGTGTCTTTGAATGTATCATAAAAAATGATACAGTCCATCAAAGCCAATGACAAGCAAATCTAGCCTCAATATCAACAAATCATCATTAGGAAACATGGGTCCTTTATTCTTCAGCAGTAGAGATAAATCTCTATAAAGTCATCTATAGAGAAATGTTCTATAAGGGTATAAATATGGAGATGTATCCACTCTTTGAAGTATACTTAAAAAATCACACAATGGTATTGATTTGGAAAATAAAAGGTGTTTTCACACAAAAGGTTTGTGAGACTTTTAGGACTGATATAGGAAATTAATTTTCACCAAAAGTTAGCATAAACAACCATTGTTAACAATGTGAGGTGTGTTAATATGTAGATATTGGAGTCGGAAGCCTATTTTACATAAAATAGTAAAAATAAGGATCCATCAAAAAATATATCGATAAAAGACTACTAGTTCATGCAAAGTAAAGTGACATATGGGGTCGAAGACTGTCTTATGGAGTGGGAAGATGTTAGGCACCCACTCTACCCTTTCAGTCTCATATGGGCTCTAAAGATTGTTCTTATTCCCCGAATTCATGAATATGTGTATATGTGATAAAAGTCTCACGTGTGTGTACTGAACAAATTGAATATATATATGGATGTGCAAGAATGTATGTGTACGGAGTAGAGGCATCATATCTTCATCATGGAAAATATGGGTATTAATCCTCTTATGGAGATAAAATCCAAACGAAGTCCCGAAAGTGTAATCTCACTACACAAAAGTGAGTACGATAAACAATATCTCTATAAAAAATGAAACTAACCAAACATAAGTAATATTCTAAGAGAAATGTATAAAATGAGTATAAATGTGAGTGATGCCCCGAAATCGTAATCTCACTATTGGAAAGTGAGTATACGTACATTGGACCGCTAAAAGGATAATAAATGTAACATAAGTAAATAAATGAGTAGAATCTACTAACTACATAGGCGAGATTATATAATAAGAAAATGAACTAAATGAAATAGGTAAAAAAGGACTTGAATTCGAAAATGGATTTTATTTACATCATATTATCACTGTCCAATGAGAGTTTGACATGTGGAAATACTGATCGTAAATTATCATTAAAATATAATGTGTTGTTTTAGGGCATGAGGTAGTTCAAATTCTTAACACCTCTTAAGGATTTTGACATGGGATTAAGAACTAAATGATGGTTATTAGGGAATATTAGCACATTGGTGGGAAAATCTAGTTGGGTAACCACCCAAGAATTACGTGATAGTTGCATGGAAAGGAATTCTATAAATAAGCAACTAGAGGACGAAGGAAAGAAGGACTCCCTAAAAAAAATACATTTACTCATTTGATCTTTTTCCTTTCATTTCCTTTTTTTGTTTCATTTATTTACTACTTTTCTTTCATTTATAACTTTTCTTTCATTCGAAGTAGTTTGTCACTTTCTTTACAGTTTATTAAAAGTTACGTAGCCCTTACCTTTGATAAATTTTACTTTTTATCTTTGAATTTCATAGTGTAGATGTTTATTTTCATTTATCTTTCTTTAATTTTTAAGCTTCACTTTAACTTTAGTTTATGCCAATTTCTATTTGTTATATAGTTTATCCCATAAATTTAGAATTAACATCAAATTCTTCTATAAGGGAATCACAAGTCTTCTTAATTCAAGCATTGAATGGTACACAATCGCATGATTATGACAAGTATAAGATAATAAATAGGTTATAAAGACCATGATCTTATCTAGCACAATTGAAATTAGCCAAGATCCATAAACCAAGCCAAGTGAAGACCATAGACATATTTTTTTACATGCTTGGTGGGAAAAGTTCTACCTGCTGTCTACCATGGTTATGATAAGAAGAAGCAATGTAGTGACAAAGAATATTGGTAACATTGGTTCAATTAGCCCCCACACACCATCACAAGGCAAAAAAAGGTTAAAACTACCAATGAATTGGGGCCAACAACTTATAACCCGGAATAAAATATATCAGATGTTCCAAGGGCCGAAAATATTATCACAACACCTATTGGTTGCCCTGAAATGCCCAAGATTAACTGATAAGGCAATCAAACACGATTCTTGATTATCTTTGGAACATAATGCAAAACATTAACACCATGATCATAAGAGTGACTAGTAGTGAGAACACACTATATGTTTGACTTACTTGAGTCTATACCGTATAGGAGTTCCAAATAGTTTGGATATGGTGACAAAATATGTTAGATTTTTCTTGATCTATCTTCTCCATAGTTTACAAAGCTTCATCAATAATGAACCTATCTAAGACGTCCTATCTACCAAAAAGGGAAGTAAAATATATTACTGAACACACTATAAGGCACAAATCATGCATAAATAAGTGTGAGTGTGGGTACACGTCTTTACATATTTTTAGGAATTTTTTGAACATTTTTTAAACATTAAAAATATTGGTTTAAAAATGTTATGGGGTAAATTGAAAATATTTGTATTCCTATAAAATTTCTCATGGTAGAATCTCAAAACGACAGAGACATTTGGGAGTGAAAATTATATCTTTTCAACTTCTAAAACATGCATTTGTTACCCCTGTATATTGCACCATGTGTTGTCTCCTAGTTGGATTAAAGTGTGTTTATTATCTCTCATATTTGAAGTCTCACTTATAATCGTTAGATCAAACCTCGTCAATTTTCTTCATGTAATCTTTGTTGATCCTTGTGATGTTAGAACCGACCAATGAGAGGTTTAGGTTGAACGGTCGTTTATCAGCCGTTAGATTAGAAGTCAAAGAGTCAATTTAATCTTATACATTTAAAGTCTTCGACTTCCCAGACCCTTCCACAATCTGTATAAATAAGTGCCTTAGTGTTACCATTTGAGAACTTTTTTTAAGTCTTCATTCCGGAGAGAAAAAATGAGAAGAGAGTGTAGAGAGAGAATAGAGAAAGGTTAGATAGATAAAGAGAAAAACAGTGCTCGAGATATCCAAATTATATGTTTTCTCCCAAAACACAAAATCAAACACGCTCCCTATTATATCTAAACCAAAAAACCTTAGTATTAGAGTTAGTTCTCTAGATTTTTTCTTGAGAGTTTGGGTGTTTTGCAAGTCTGAAGAAACTCTTTATACTTAATTGCTCTTAGGAACCCTATCTTGTTGTAAATCTCACTTTTCTTCGTAGAAATGGTGAGAGTTATTCAGAGATACATTTAACGATTAGTTTTAGGGTTTTTGTTACATTATTTGTTAGATCTTGTTTTGTAGTTGTGTATTCTTTTAGATCCACTCTCATTTTCAAGTTTCTTGAAACAGAGACTTCAAATACACTCTATATTATAAATCTGAAATTTTTGTTTCGAAAAAATCAGTTTCACATTTTATGAAATTAGTAGGTATATAAATAAATGTTTTGAAACAATTGATCTAATTTTTAAAAAGATTATCTTCAGATCTGAAATGTCTCTTTTGAAAAAAAGTCTGATTTTCAAAGAAATAAGAATATCTACTTTTCAGATAGAATATCTCTAATTCATTAGTATTTGTCTATATAAATCTATTGAGAGACGTGAGTAGCATTATTTCATGTGTTTCACTTCACTATCACTACACTCTCACATGAACACCTAGTTAAAATGTGCCCACTAAAAACAAGGAGAAAGGATTAATGCAAAGAAACAATTAGGGAGATCAAATTCAGAACATAATTACTATGGAGGAGAAAGATCAAAAGGTATATTCCTATTCTTAGCTTAGGATCTTGAGTGCTTGTTTATGTGATTGTAATCTTGTATATCTTATTTGATTATAGTGGATTTTTGTTTTGTGGCTGAAATGTCATTGTGGATGTTTTCCCTAATTTAGTATTTTACCACGTTAAAAATATCGTGTCACACTTTTTTTTATAATTATTCTACTACTTATATAGTGTGGTTTTTCATCAAACAATTAGTATAGGATTCTATTTTAGAAACATAAGCAATCTATCTACCAAATCTAACATCCATGGCCAATCTGTTTTTACATATGTTGTGTAGGTATTTAAAATGGAGTTTCGTCCAACGAGTATGATTTTTGGAGTTTACTTACAATTTAACTTTTAGTTAAAGACTTAGTAAATAGTTTTTCAAGTGGCATCAGAGCGGGTTTATAAAAACAATTTGATCCTGAAACTCTAGAAACCACTTTTGAAATCTATTTTTGAACATGGATGAGTGATTTGAGAAGTTAGGTGACCTGTCCTATCGACCCCTCTTTTATGGAAGCAACTGTCCTTATTCCAAGTAAGGATGGTTGCATTCATCTAAGGGACATTGGGTGATGACGTATGGGACATGATTTAAAATGTCTACCTACAACTAACTAATCATTTGTTTGTAACTAAACTGATAAGAGTTAAGAAAAATATTAATGAGTTTACTAAAGAAAAAAAAGATGTAACTAGATAACAATAAGGGAATGAATTTCATTTTTATTTCCATTAATGAGCATGAGTTTAAAGGCATATCTATCTGCTCTGCTTCCAAGGAATCCTGGTACACACTAGTCACCAGCCATGACGGTGACGAATGTGTTAAGGCTAAAAAACCCAAATGCTAGTCCAGTAATATAATACCCTGATATTGGATGATAATGAGTCATTTGATAACTTTAATATAAAGTTAACATACATTGTCACAAAATTTCATGCAAATGGAATAACCTACGACAAAAAGGAAATTTTATCGAAAATCCTTAGGTCTTTGCTTGCTAAATTCGATAATAAAAGATATGACATAAAAGAAATGGATGACCCAAACCTGAGTCCTGAATTACTTAGTAGTAAATTAATAATTGTATAAATGGAGTTGGAGTATAAAAATCAATTAACTACCCAAAATAGAAGGTCTTCTGGTTCTAATGTTGTCTTTTCATGGAAACTGACTGTCCCAAAAATAAATCCTCGGGATTTTAACCTTGACGTGAGTGAGGACTATGATTTGGATAACTTGGATAACCAAATATCTCTTATGAGCAAACATTTTAAGAAAATAAATAAGCTAGAAACTCTATGGCTTCTCAACAAGACATACCTGGTTATTAAAGTTATCAAAATAACAGACGTCGTGAAAGAAATGATGACAAAATAGACCTATGTCAATAATAGATCCAAGACTAATATTAAAAATGTCAAATGTCATTGTTGTGGTAAGATGGGACATTTTTCCAATAAGTTCAGTGTCAAAGTTAACATTAACGATGCTAGGGCTAATATATATAAGACTTGGGACGACTCAAGTGATTCTGATGAAGATGAAACTGAGTTAACCCAGTTTGATGAGTCATGCATGTCTTTTTATTCGAAGATTATATATTCTGATGATAATGCATGCCTAACTATTGATGAATGTGTTAGGGATGTTAATATTGATGTCATACCTGCTAGCGATATTGATGCACCTACTTTTATTAATAATGAAGTATATAATCCTAGCTTATGGGTGAGTCAAAGTGAAAATATTAATGAAAAAATGAACATATATGTGAGTCCCACTGCACAAAATGAATCGATATGGTTCACTTCACATAATGAACTTAGCATATCTCATGATGAGCTTCATGATATTTAGGAGTTGTACACCAAAATGCTTAAAAAGAGTGCCCAGCTGGATAAAATGGTTAAGCAATTAACTGAACGTGTTGAAAAACTTAGTAAAAAAAGAACGCAAAAGGTTACACTACACAGTGTGTTGATAATGAGATAGGGACAAAAAATTTCACTAAAATTGAAAGACCGGTCTTAGAGAAACGTTATTTTAGAGGAAAGATATAAGGCCGCCTTAGTTGAATTGGAAGAATCTAAATAGAATTTTTCAAATGTTTTTAAAAAATGCATACATTTTGAAACTCAAGCTAAAACCTATGAAGAGATAGTTGTAGGAAGTAAGATGGATTTTGAAGATAAATTTGTCTTAGGTTTTGGAGAAAAAGTTATAACTAGCAAAACAATAGTGTCTCCTAAAAATGTCATTTTTGTAAAAGAAGGTCAGAATTTTCAAAAATCTCCGAAAGGAATTTATAACATCAATGTCTCTAAGGTAATGAAAAATTAGTGTAATAAATAACCAAAACCTAATGGAAAAGCTAGGTATGTATGTTCTCCTGAAAGAGATCAAGGACAAAACACTAAGACTTATGGTAATTAGACTACCGTGATTTACAAGAAAAAACCTAATTTAAAGGACTTTAATGATAAAGTCATCCTACGTTGCACCAACATTTCTCTTATTGCGATGTCTATGGGCGCACCATTACCAAGTGTTTTCAAAAGAGACTGTATACGCCTACTTATCAAATCTTTAAGGATTCACGAAAGAGTAGGAATACATATGTTCTCCCAAAGCAAACCACACATAACTCTAAATATAAAAGGATGAAAAAGGGACCTAAGACTAAGAATAAAGCATTTAGAAAGACCCCTTAGTCCTTTTCTAAATCCAAGGTCAATAAAAATTTAAAAACCAGGCCAATTTGGATGAGAAAAAATGACATTTTAACTAGAGAAAGTGCAATATGGTGATAAAAGCTTTTAAGGCCCAATGCACCTCAGCTATTTGGTACTTGGATTCTGGGTGTTCCAAACATATAACCAAAGGGGAAATAGAATTGAAAAACAAGACAAACTTCCATGGAGGTAGTGTCCTGTTTGGAGATGGCGTTTCATCTCAGACCATTGGTAAGGAAACACTATGTGAAAAAGGGCTCCCCAGTATAGATAAAGTCTTACTAGTTAAAGGGATTAAGGCTAACCTATTAAGTATATATAAATTTTTTGACTCCAATCATATCGTTACCTTCTGAAAAACCTATTGTAAAATTTTAAATGAAGAGGGTAATTGTATTCTATCAAGAAACGGGAAAGAGGATAACTGTTACACAGTAACTCCAAAGATTGAATCTTGGAATATTGTTAGATTAGAGGATTATGATTTATGGCATAATAGCTTTGGACACACAAATTTTGATAACCTTAGTATGTTAAACTCCCAAGAAATAGTTAGAGAATTACCCAAAATCAAAGATAATTCTAATTCTATTTCTGGTCCTTGCCAAGTGGTAAGATGAGTAAATTTTCTCATAAGAATGTTAATGATATTTTAACATCAAAGCTTCTTGAACTTATCCACGTGTAACTTACGGGTCCTTTAAGAACTGTCGTCATATGTGGTAAAAGTTATTTTTTAGTTATGGTGGATGACTACTCCCGATTTACCTAGGTCGTGTTTATGAAAAATAAGTCTGACACCTTCCGTGAGTTTTTAAAAAATATTTTAAAAAATGAAGAATGAGAAGGATACCCAGGTATGTTGTACTAGAAGTGATAGAGGGGGAGAGTTAAAAAATTCGTGAGTTACAGAATGTTGTGTCGGTAATGGGTATAAACACGAGTTTAGTGCACCTAAGACACCTCAATAGAATGACATTACTGAACATAAAAATAGGACCATACAAGAGACGGCTAGGGTGATGTTGTATGCAAACTATCTACCAAAATACTTTTATGTTGAGGTTATAAAGACTGTGTGTTACATCATTAATCGTGTATACCTCAAGAAAAAACAAAAGAGACATCATATCAACTATGGTACAATCGAAAGCCAAACCTTAAATATTTCCCAACCTTCGGGAGTATCTGCTATGTCTATAAAGACAGAGAACATCTTTCAAAATTCAATACCCGGGGTGATAAAGCTATTTTTCTAGGTTATTCTAAAACAAGTCGGGCTTATCAAGTTTATAACCTTCATACCAAGGTCATTATGAAGTCTATTAATGTAATTGTAAATGATGCTTGCGTAGAGAGTCGTGATAGTCAAACACTGGTCATGGATTAATCTAAAAATGTTTTTACTATTGACTCCCGTGAGATAACTGATTCACTTCCACCTGAGGTCCTTGTGGTACTGACATGGGTTTCTAAAGACCACCCTTTTGAAAAGGTTGACGATAAACCGTCTGAGACAGTGAGAATGAGATCCCAAGTTCAACATGTGTCATTTTTCCATATTTTTTTTTGTCTCATAAAACCCAAAATTTTAAACAATGTCCTATCTGACTCATTGTGGATCAATGTTATGCATGTAGGTCTAGTCTAGTTTCAAAGTCATAATGTCCGGTATCTCGTCCCTCAACCTTAAGACAAAAAGGTTATAGGCACCCGTTGGATTTGTAAAAATAAAACTAACGTGTTTGGTGAGGTATTTAAAAATAAATCTAGGTTAGTAGCACAAGGATATTATCAGATAGAGGGACGAAACTTCTTCCCTTGTCACAAGACTTGAGTCTGTTCGTCTCCTCCATGTCGTATCATGTTATTTACAATTAAAACGTTTTCAAATGGATGTTTAATCCGCTTTTTTAAACAGTATTTTGATAGAGGAAGTATACGCCGAACAACCCAAAGGCTTTGTAGATCCTTCCTACCCTAACTGTGTCTTTAGGCTTAAGAAAGCATTATATGGATTAAAGCAAGCTCCTAGAGCCTGGTATGAGCACCTCTCGACCGTTATAGTCATTGAAGGGTTTGAGTGAGGTGGAAATTACTAGACATTGTTTGTTAGGAAGAGAGAACACAATGTCCCAATTGCACAAATTTGTGTCGACAATATTAAATTCGATTCAACTTTCATTAATCAAGTCAAGAAACTTTTAGATATTATAAACACTTAATTCTAAATATCCGTAATAGGGGAATTACATTATTTCTTAGGACTACAAGTCAAACAGTTTAACTGATGTCCTCTTATCACACAATCAAAATATGCTAATGATCTTGTTAAAAAGATTGCACTTGAACATTCAAAAATAGCATGTACACCCATGCGCACGTCAATAAAATTATCTAAGGAAGAAAATGGGAAAGACGTTGACCGAAATTTAGGTAGAAGTATGATATGGAGTCTGTTATATCTTATTGCCTCTAAACCATACATAGAATTTAGGGTGTGTGTCTGTGCACGGTACCAATGCGTACCTAAAAAGCTCACATGATATGTGTTTAACGAATAACTAAATACATTAAGGCACATTAAATTTTGGTATTTGGTACATAAAGGACACCATTAATTTCATAGTTTTCTACACGAATGCTGACTGGACATGCTATTCAGACAACAGTAAGAGCACGTCTTATTCCTGTTACAATGTAGGAAACAACCTAGTAGGCTAGAGTAATAAAAAATAGAACTGCATATCCCTTTCAACAGCTGAAGCTAAATATATAGGTGTGGGTAGATGTTGTACTCAACTTTTATGAATCAAGAAAATGCTTAGTGACTATTGTATCATTGAGGAAAAATTGACCATGTATTGTGATAAGCAGAGTGTGATAAATATATCTAAGAATCCAGTACAACACTCACGAACCAAATACATTACAATTAGGCATCATTTTATTCATGAGCTTGTAGAATTCAAAGAACTTGATATTGAGTATTTACACACTCAAAATAAATTAGATGACCTATTAACAAAACCTTTGGACAATATTAGGTTTTAATCCCTTAGAAAAGCCATAAGGATTATAGCTCTCACTTAATCAATTATGCATAATTGTCATAACCTCAGTATTTTCATGCTAATAACTGGTTTATGAGGATTTAGGGCACGACCGTTTCACAAATGACTAAAGACTCCTCCTTAATCTATTTAATGTAGGAGACCCTTGAATCTTCCATTGTTTATGACTTAATGTGTGTAGAATAAACTTTATATATATCACTATTTTTTATATTTTTTCACCCCACTGTATATTTGAGAAAAAATAAGGGAGAAGTACTCGAGTAATCGACTTCATCACTACAATTTTTGACTGAACTGATATGCCCATTGAGTGTTCTTATTTCAAGTATTTTAGATCAGATTGTACAACTTCCAAATATTTAGGCTAATGGTTTGTATAATAGTTGACTTATGTATTTTTTTCTCTTATTTTCTGTTCTAGGATGGGAAAAGGTAGATAAATTTTTTGTATAGGAAATGTAGGATTTTTAGTTTTTACCCACAAGTGTAGGTTACTCAAGGGAATTTTGTCTCCAATGTCAAAGGTGGGAGATTGAGAAAACACTATATGGTTGACATATTTGAGTAATACCATATAGGATTAGTTTGGATATGGTGAAAAAATAGGTTAGATTTTTCTTGAACAATCTTTTCAATGGTTTACAAAGCTTCATCAATAATGAAGCTATCTAAGACATCATATCTACCAAAAGGGGAAGTAAAATATTGCACTGAACACACTATAGGAGACAAATTGTGCATAAATAAGTGTGAGTGTGTGTACACGTGTTTAAATATTTTTTGGAACTTTTTAAAAACAATTTAAACATTTAAAATGATTTTGTAAACATTTAAAATATTGGTTTAAAATTTTTGTGGGCAAAATTAAAAATATTTTTATTCCAATATAACTTCTCAAGGTAGAATCTCAAACCAATAAAGACATTTCAGGGTGAAAATTATATTTTTTGTAAACTTTCAAAACACATGTTTGTTCTACGTGACATGTAAGGACACAAATTTCTAATTGAGTCCACATGTAGTTTTGGCTTAATTCCGGACAAAACCATTTGAGTCATAGGATAGATGTTTGTTCCTATCAAGCCTATGACGTTTGAAGAGTTGAAGATGTAGCGACCCAGAATTTATAGCTTCATCCCTGCCGAGTTTAGTGCTATGTTTCTACGTCAACATCAATTGGATTCCAAGGCTCCAAAGATATTAATGCGTTATATATATATAGGAGTAAGATACTTTTTATGAACTTTTATATTCAGAAAATCTCTTTAGAGTTTTTTTCAAGAGTTTTTGGGCTTAAAAGTGAAAAGAATTTTTTTGTTCGAATTGTCATTCGAGCGAGATTGTCGTATGAATGAGAAATTGAATGAGATTTCGAACGAACTTGTCTTATAATTTCTGAATTCTCATTATAAAATTCATTTGAACAAAACTTCGAACGAACTTCAAACAAGTTTGGGGATTTGTTTCCTGAAATATCGTTCGAAAAGTCATTCGAATGATCTCGTTCGAATGACCTGGGTAGTTTTCTGACAGTTTTTTATATAACTTCCCACTTGTCCACTTGTTTTCCCACTTCTTTTTCCTGATTAACTAGGTGCGGGAAACATATTTTCTGATAACTTTTCATTCCCTCCAAGAGAAAAAGAGAGAAACATTCTTCAGAGAAAAAGTTCCATTTTGTGTTTATGATTTTAATGGATTAAAATTCTACAAAACATGCATACATCCATGTTTGTTTAATTCCAAGACTTCATATATATTTTTTTCTTGGAGTGTTTATCTGGCACCGGGTTTTCTCTACACCAACAAGAAGAGAAGTTTGGGTTTATTCTATACCCATAAAGGAGAAGATGGAGTGAAAGATGGAGTGAGAATGAACTTAAATTAGCCAATTTTAATTCTTGAGACTTGAATGCTATGTTTAGTGCTATCACACCGGATGAATTTGGACATATGATGACGTGTGAAATCGCTAAAGAAGCTTTGGATGTTTTACAACTCACCTATGAGGGAACTAGTGTCTTTAAAGCTTCAAAAGTCCAAAACCTCACCACTCAATTTGAAACCATTAAAATTCTTGAAAGTGAGACTTTTGATGAATTTTATGTTGGACTTTTCAACATTGTTAATTCATCTTTTAATTTGGGAGAAAAGATACTCGACAAACTTCTTGTAAAGAAAATTTTGAGGTCCTTACCCGATAGGTTTATTCCCAAAGTGACCATTTTAAATTCTTTACCCACTTTAGCCTCTACAAAACTCGAAGAGCTCGTAGGTGACTTACAAACCTATGAACTTAACATGTTTGCCTCTAAGGATGAGAAGAAGAAAGATAAGGGAATCTCTTTGAAAGCCCTAAAGGAGGAAAAATAAGTTTCAGGTGACGAGAGTGACATCGATTTCGAGGAGATGTCTATGTTTGCTAGAAAATTTAGAAACTTTCTTAAGTTTAACAAAGATAACCTTAAAAATGATTTTAAGAAATTTGATAAATCTAAGTATGACACAATTAAAAAAATTCCCTAAAAAACTTAATGAAGATCTTAATAGGGATAAATATAATAGATATTATGGTTGTGAGGGTTATGGTCATAGGTCAAGAGAGTTTCTTACTAAACTAAAGAGGGAAGGCAAGCAACCAATTTCATAGAATGTCACCCTTAGTGATGATAGTGAACAGGAAGAGGGAACCGATTCCCCCATTGAGGGAAACTTTACCACGTTCATGGAAAGTCATGTGAGTATTGATAGTGAATCTCCCCATAAAGATATTCTTTACATGACACTTCCGAGGCCATTGTTTGTGAATCCCAAAAATTTGATGGTAATGTGAGTGGAGTTTAAAGTGAGAATGAGAATGAAGAAGAGGCTGATGTGAGTGAACTTCAAGTAGCATTTCAAGAATTGTATGCCAAGTCAATTAAATTAAAAAGGGAAAACTTGAAGTTAGAAGCTTGTTTAAGAGAGTGTGCCAAGGTCATTAATAAGAGAGCTTTAGTGGAAGATCTTAGGACATGTAAGAGAGATCTTCGAGAGAAACTTGAATATGTTGAAGGCGAGAGAGATAGCCTTAGAGGTTTCATGGAGATAATGAAGAAAGAGCTTCTCGTATTTGAAGAGATGAAGGTTTTTCTAGAGTCTAGGATCTTAGAATTAGAAGAAAAATTGAGATACTCTAATAAAGTCAAATTTGATTTGGAATGTAGGTCCCCTAAATTAGAAAAAATACTAAAAACCGTCCAAGTCAAAAATGACACTTGTGGTTTAGGCTTCGATTCTTATAATGTTTCCCCTAATAAAGCCAAAACCACTATTTTGAGAGAATCACCTAGGAACATTTCCAAGGGTCAATTTTAGGTACTAATTTTCGTTGGGTATTTACTTGGTCACATTGTGGTCGAAAAGGTCATCTTAGGAAATTTTATTTTGATCTAAAAAGGGATCCTAGGAAATCCAAGAGTAAGGTCACCTAGGTAGCCAAGGTCACCCAATCCCGAGATTATCACTCTTCACTTGTTTAGGTTAGGAGATCTGACTTGGTAACTTTACAAAATAAGGTTTATGATTCTCATTTACTATCACGTGAAACCTCCCATTCTAAATCGAAAGGTTAAATGTGTTAGCTTCGTTTACATACTCTAGATTATGTGCATCATGATATATTCTTTTGCTAGTTGTATGTTTTTTTTGTCATTTTCTAGTATACACTCCATGCTTAATCACATGCTAGAATTGTGATTTGTGTATATCTTTTGTATTTATTTTTATTTGTTTGTGTTTTATTGAGAAAAATACAGAAAGATTTTCTTTGTTTTCTTTTGAGTTGTATTTTTTTGTTTGGTTAAAAAATTACAAACTAAAAAAAAATTTGTGTGTATTTTAGTTTGACACACTTTATGTGGCATATACTTGTGTTTGAACCCTTTACCTTTTCGCTTCCATGTGGCTAGAACTTTTGGTTAAGATTTTTGATCCTTAAGATATTCTTTGTCATGCTTGCATGGAGTAGTTCGATTTTGTGTTGCTTAATGGACTCTATTTTTATATGCCTCGATTCACACATGCACAAGCTCATTTGAAATTTAACTTCTCATGTATATTTAAGCTAAGTGAGATGTTCTCCTATAAATTTATTCATCTACATGTTTCTATGACTATGGAGGATTTTTGCACGCAATAACCATTTTTAGGATTTAAAAAATAAAAAAATATTTATCCGGTGTCGTAGTTGTTTATTAATGGTATCGGGCTGTAAAAGACAAAATTATTTTGCGTGAAAATCCACCATTGAATATTAGGCCTTAAAAAATATGGCATTATAAAAGATAAATTAGTCAAGTCCTATTTAGTTTAGTTGATATGTTCAAAAGAAAAATAAAAATAAAATTATGAGTAGTTTGGTTGGATGTATCAACGGGTTTGCACAATGACTTTGTATGCTACTTATGGTTTATTGTCAGGACTTTATTGGTTTGTAGAATCATCGAAATTCTATGAATTGTTTATGTTTGTTCACTGAGTTCAATTTATATTGTCACATGAGGCTATATCTAAATGTGATAAAGTTTGGAAATAAAATGAGAACTCCGTGAACAATGTTTAGGTGATTGGGTCGATATTCCTTTAGTCTCTAGTTCACACCCCTTCACATCCGTTTACCACATGTATTTGGACACATTTTTTCCATACGAGTGTGAAAAGCCTATTGTATTTTGTATCTTTTCTGGTGTTTATACCTATGTATATGTGCGTGCGTGTTAGTGATACTCATTGTGTTTATATAAATATGGTATTTTGTTTTGTTTTTGAGTCTTTGCCTTGCTTTCTAGTCCATATATGCTTTGATGTCATAATTGGTATCTATATTGTTGTGATGCCTAGCGCAATACCTTTTAAGTGGTATTCTTTTGTTATCGCATCATAGATGGTATTCATTAATATTTGTATGGATTAGTTGTACTCCATTGTTACCCATATACTTAAATGTTCTTATCACCTTGTTAACCATTTCATGTTTAACTTTTTTTTCCATATTAACAACCATTGTCTAGTTTACGGGGAGTATTTGCTTTAATTGGGGGAGAAATAATTTATGTTTTATAATTCTAAACCTTTGTCTATTCTTGAACAAGAAAGGGGAGAAATGGTATCTAAACATTTATTTTGGGAGATCTAACCTAGGGGAAGTTGTGCAATCTTCTTTGGTAGACATTAGTGGATAAAGGGGGATAATTAATTAAGGGGGAGTATTTATTTTTCGCATTTAATGTTGTTATAATCCCTATGCATTTGATGGTGTGCTTAAGTGTGCAGGAAATTCCTTTTAGCGAAAAATTCGATAACGCGACAAAGCATCCTTGGGTCAATTCATAATGTCAGTATTTTTAGTTTTTAGGGTAAGAGGTTGTGTCTAGACGAGCTTGATAGCCCTTAGGATTTTTGGTTGGGTTTTGTCTTGGAATAGCCAAAGGGAAATATTTATAAGGACACAAATTTCTAATTGAGTCCATATGTAGTTTTGGCTTAATTTTGGACAAAACCATTTGAGTCATAGGATAGATGTTTGTTCCTATCAAGCCTATGATATTTGAAGAGTTGAAGATGTAGCGACCCAGAATTTATAGCTTCATCCTTACTGAGTTTAGTGCCATGTTTCTACATCAACATCAATTGGATTCCAAGGCTCCATATATATATATATTGTGGTGACGATTAAACTCAACACAAAATAACAAGAAAAGGCAATCACCAGAATAAATAAAGAATTTGAAAGAATGGAAATCACACATAGCACAAGAGATATGTGGTTCGACAAGAAGGCCTACGTCCATGATGGTTCTCTCAGTATTTTATTTCTCTTTACTCCGGGGGAGTGTTTACAAATTTCATGCCCTTTGCCCCGGGCTAGGGGTTTGATATATACATGTTATTTCAGAGAGTGAAGGTGTGGGACTCCTCCATGTTAGCCCATAAGCCCTAAATTATCTCTCAAGAGATATTTTAAGATCTGACTGGGTCACAACGAAATTAGTTAAGGCGTGAGGCCTCTAGACTTTGGTCCGTGTTTAATTGGGCTACTCGTCTGGGCCAAAGTGACAAATCGAGGTACCCACAATTGCCCCTAAAAATTTTGGGTCACAATTTGGGCTCAATAATTTTAAATGATTTGCCTTAATGGCATCTTTGTGAATCGTACAACATTGTGGGATTAAAGCGCCCTTCTCAAATTTATTTAGGTGGTAGATTGCCTCGTTGCCTGTGCGTTATGATTAGAAAGGTTTAAATCACTTTGGAGAGGTCATTCCCTGAACGTCGCTTCAGATTTTCTTGCATTCTCTAGATTTCTTCACGCTTTCTCTGTTACTTTCTTAGTTCTAGGTCTCGTCTTTTATTTTTAAGCTTCTTCGTAATCTTCTCATCATCCCTCCTTGTGATTTTGCATTGTCCCAAGCCGACCCTTACTTCGTAAGTTACTCTCACTCCTTTTCTTTTCTTTTTCTCTTTGAATTTCTTCATATTCGATACTAGGATTTCTCTTTTCAGATAATGAAAATAGGCAATATTTCGATAATTGAGTTTAGGAAATTCTATAACATTCCAAACTGGGTAGACATCGAGTGTGCCCCTATTCCTCGTAATGTCAGAGACATTGAGGAAGGTCACTGGATACATGTTCTTTTATAATCCTAGGGGGCTGTTACTTTCCCCCCAGTCATTTATTTTTGCACTTTTCTAGTTACTTCGATATAGTTCATGCACAGTGCTTGCCAAATGTTTGGAAAATTATTAATGGTGTGCATAGAATTAAGCATCTCTATGGCGTTAATGTAGGGCTTGCTATTCTTTTTCTTGAACAAGCTCTGGTCTTCTTTACCTCAAGGCTAGGAGTCCTGATAGGGTATTGGTAGTAAATCTACCTGATTCCCAAAAGGACTTTTGGCATAAGGGGTTTATTGCCAGAAATTGGCAGTTCCCTCCCCATACTAAAGGGTCAAGGTCTGGGAGATACATGATTCCCTTTTATGGAGAGGAGTACATAGGTAGACATAGTTCTTATTTCGCTTATTGATCCTCTATTAATGTATTATTTTTCTCATATCTTTATCTCTTTCCTTTTTTTAGCGAAGATAAAGAACTCAGAGCCCATTCTTCGTGAGATTCGGGTTGCTGAGCTGTTTAAGGCCTGGAAGATTAGGGATCTCTTAGTTGACGGTGAGCATCCTCGATCAGCGGTGTTCCTTCTCGAATACAAGAACATTGGGTTTTGTTTCATTGAACGACCTGGGGATAGCATTCCTCTGCTAGACATCATAAAAGAGGTTGCTTCTAACCCAATCTAATTAAACGAGGAGGAAATAAGTTCTGGTGAGGAGAGCAAGGGGGCTAACAGGGGTGGTGTTGAAGGTGATTCCAGTGAGAAGAGCTCTGGTAGTGAATAATCTTCCATCTCGAAAGAGGGTTTAGAGGTTTAGGAGTCATCAGGGGATTTAAGTAGCTCCAGTAAGGAAGCTATGGCTCCTCCTAGGAAGAATTTGATTCCAGATGATGATGAAGACAACGTGCTTCTTTCCCACCGATCAAAGAAGTGGAAATCTGGAAGCGAGGATGCCGCCACTAGCTCCTAAACTGTTGCTTATGCGCAGGAGAGAAAGAAGAAAGAAGAGGACCTGGTGAGAGAAAGGGAGAGAAAGAATGAATATGAGAAGAAGAAGAAGGTATAGGAGAGGAAGCAGCTAGAGAGGGAGAGGAAAGAGAGGGAAGAAGAGAAGAGGAGATAGGAGGTAAGGACAAAGGCAGGGCGATCTCTAGTGCCTGTGTCTGCTCTGGCTGGGGGGCTTCTGTTTCTCTTACCCCTCAGTTAGCTCTAGCAGTACTTGAGAGGGAAGTACTGCTAGGTGATAGCCAGAGGTCGATAAATATAGGGACTGACCATGTATCCCTGAAGGTGAGTTAGGGGCAGCCTTGATAAGTCTATTTTCACTTCTCTTCTCTTATAAGGCTTCTTTTAATGCTTTTTATGCTGATATTTTCCTTTTCTCTGTAATTTATTTCTAATTTCACTATCATCTACCATGGTCGTGATGAGCTGGCAAGGAAGAACGCCGAACTGGAAAGGAAAAATGTCGAGCTGGAGGCCAGCCTAAAGACTCCCAGTTCTGCTCAAAAGTTTTCTGACCCCGCCTTGGCCCAAGCTAACAAAGTGAAGGAGGTGGTGACCAAGGAGCTTAAAGAGCTGAGGCATTTTTATGAATTGGTCTGTTCTAGCAAGCTAGATGTGGTAAAGGAGAACAAGGTGCTTGTCGAGAAGGTAAAGATGGTGGAATCCAAGGCGGCCACCCTTAGAGAGAGTTCGTACAATGCTGGATGGGTAGCAGTGTATGAAGATGCGGGGGCCCAGATTGGTTATATTGTTCGTCTCAACTTTAAGAAGGGTTGGGACAAGGCCTTACTTGCTACCGAGGTTGATATTGACTCCACCCTCTTTAACGAGCATGACCCTCATCCCAAGCCTGTCGTAGATAAGGTGCCTCTCTTTGCTGCTAATGAAGGTGTCCCTGATGTTCCAACCATCGTTGCTGATTCTCCGCTTGACCAGGGTATGGCTATTGCTCCATTTGAAGAAGGTTCACCTCGAGCTGTTACTGCTGCAGATAAGGGGAAAGAACCAACGACCTCAGAGCAGACTGAGGTTTCCAGCTAGTCTTGTTTTAGGGATCTCTTTTTATTTTTGTTGTTCTTTCCTATTGATGATGTACTTTGAATCTTTTCGTAATGAAATGAATTTTAGTTCCCTTCCGCGTACTGATTTATTTGTTCTTCAATGCTTATATGGTCTTTAGCTGATTGATGTTGATGAGTATATACCTATTACATCTCAACTAGGAAGGTATCGTTAAGCCTTTGAAAGGATTTTTAAGTATCTTAGGTCGGGCAATCAGAACTATAAGGACCAGTCGGAGCTTGTTGCCAAACTGTAAGATAGTCTTCAGGAGATGGAAGAAGTTGGCACTTTCATTCAAGAGGAAGTGAATGCTCTTAGGGTTAAACTTTTGTATGCCTCCGAGATTAACCAAGTTGGAGAAGTACTTCGACAAGGGAATGACGCTCTAAGGAAAGAGGATTTATGACTTAGAGAGCATGCACCGAGCATTTTCCCTCAATTTTTGAGGGGCTCCTCCTCATCGACTAGGTCGCGAGCTGGTACTGATAGTAGTGGCTCAACTAGGGAGATTTTCGAGCTCCAGGGTGATGTTCGTAGGGCGTATGTGATAGATGTCAACCTCTAAAGAGATGTTACTTTGTTGAGGGACCTATTTAAGAAAGATCCATGACTGGTGTGGGCTCATAGTTATGATCAGGGTTGGACCGATGCACCGACGAAGTTGAAGGAGGTCGAGGAGTTATTCTTCGTTAGAGGATAGTTGACTGCTCTTAGGGAGTTGCAGGTACTTGGGAACTCGGTTCTCTAGTATCGCCATGATATCTCCCCCTCAACTTTTCTTCTGAACCCATTCAGGAAGGATGATCAGTGGGTCCCCATAGATGCTACCCCAAGGCAAATTTTGGAGCCAAATTCAAATGAAGTCGAGGAGGAATTAGCTCCTCACCCAGATGACAAATGAAGAGCGCAAGTAGCTGACTATCTCGCTCGGAGGCCCAATCCTCATTTGGATTTATTTTGTTCAGCATATGTAACTTTTTTGTATGTGCAATGGTGTAATAAAATTTATGTTTTGGGCGCTTTGTCGACTAAACATGTGTTCTCTATTTATTAGTTCATTGATTTCTTGTTCGAATATCTTAGGCTCTTATTACCCAACTAGATTTAATACAGGCAGAGTTGCATTGTTGCATGAGTATCCCCCCAGTCCAGTATGCTTATAAGATACCATTGTGCCTCACTTTACCTTTTAGTTTATGTCACCGTACTTCCTTAGGCCTAAGTGTGGCAATGGCGAGGACACACCTGGTGTTGGATGCTCTATCCGAGTAGGTTTTTTTAGCCAAACATTATTTGGCGACCAACCTGGGTTGGCCGAGCTGCCTAAGGGTCCCCTTATTGCTAGGGGCAATGCTATGAGGTTATTCATGTTCGATGATAAAAACCTGATGAGGCTAATACCCTAATTTTATATGTTGAGAGTGGAGCCTGTAACTTGGAAAGGGTGCATGAATTATAAAGTATTTGAGACAAAATCAACACTTTATAGAATGCCACTGCCAAACAATCTTTTATTAATCATAAGTGAATTGAAAATTTAAACATTCTAATAAACGATCAACACAAAAAACTAGAAGTAGAATTTCTTTAAATTGGTTGCGTTCCAAGATTGAGGAATTTTCTTGACCTTCAGCATTTCCAAGTGATAGGCTCCTTGTAGATTTTCCCTTATCACCTTGAATGGTCCCTCCCAGTTTCGTCCTAGCTTTCCATCCGATGGTTTTACTGCACTGCCAATAAATTTTCTTAGGACGTAGTACCCAACTTGGAATGCTCTTGGATTGACCTTCTTATTTTAGTGCTTTGCTAGCTATTGCTGATAGCCTGCTAGTTTCACTAGAGCCATCTCTCTCCATTCCTCAGTTAGGTCAAGTTCAACGAGCAATGCTTCATCGTTCTGGCCTTGATCGACCAGGGTGGACCTCATGGTGGGGAGGCCAGCTTCTAAGGGAATGATTGCCTCCATACCATATGTTATTGCGAATGGGGTTTCCCCAGTTACTTACCGCGGGGTAGTGTGGTAGGCCCATAGGATGTGTGGCATCTCACTCACCCATGCCCCTTTGGCTCGCTCCAATCATTTCTTTAATCCATCAATCACTATTTTGTTGGAAGCTTCAGCTTGTCCGTTCCTCTAAGGGTATGCCACCGAGCTGAAATGGTGCCTGATCCCGTGGTCATTACAGAAACCCTAGAAGAGGCCACTTTAGAATTGGGTTCCATTATCAACGATGATTCTCTTGGGGATCCCAAAGTGGGTGATAATGTTCTTCCATATGAATATTATCATATCCGCGTCTATGATGTTTGCAAGTGGCTCTACCTCTATCCATTTGTTCAAGTAGTCTGTCATGACCAATAAATACTGCGATTATCGGAAGTGGTAGGAAGAGGGCCTACGATGTCCATTTCCCATTGGCCGAAAAATCATGGGCCAATAAGTGAATTTAGGTTGCTGGCCGATAGGTAAACCATAGGAGCGTGATGTTGACATTTATTGCACTTGCGAGCATATATCCCAGAATCCTTCTGCGTGTACAACCACCAATAGCCTTCTTTCATTGATTGGAAATCCATTGACTTGCCCCCAATATGACTACCACAGATTCCCTTATGGAGCTCATGTAGAACTTGCTCGACGTCCTTCGAGTGAACGCATTGGAGGTATGGGATGGTGAAAGATCTCTTATACAGTTTGCCCTCAGGGGATAGGTGAAAGCAATAAGCTTTGACTCTTATCTGATGAACGACCTTCTTATCGTCTAGAAGGGCACTATTTTTCAAATAATCCCTTAAGGGGTCCATCTAGATGGGGGCTAAATCAACTTGGAGAATGTGACGTATGTTTGGCAGTTCGTCTATCTAGTTAAAACTTGGCTGGGCGAGGAAATCGATCGAAATTGTTCTCTTTAAGTAATAATTTATCGTTGAGCTCAAGGCCGCTAGGGCGTCATCATGGCTATTATGTCCTCTAGGAAGCTATTGGATGCTGACCTATTCAAAGTTAGACATTAGTTTCTTCGTTGTGGCAAGGTATGCTGCCATTCTATCATCCCTCACGTTGAAGTTTCCAGTTATCTAGTTGGAGGACAACTGTGAGTCTCCGAATACTTGGAGTTGTCTTGCCCCCAGTACCTGTGCCTTTTATAGTCCTGCTATTAATTCTTCATACTCTTCTTCGTTATTCGAGGCTTCAAATCAAAGTCTGATTCCTTACTCGATGATTGCACCTTTAGAGGTAACCAACACGACGCCCACACCTTCCCCTTTGGAGTTGGAGGCTCTGTCAATGAACAGTCGCCAAACACCATGCGTCGAGTGGTATTCCCTTTGATCAGCAGGTTAAAGTTGGTCTCAAGCTTGTTCTCTTATAAATTATGTAATAAAGTCGACGAGGACCTATCCTTTGATGGCATTATTTAGCTAAAATTGGATGTCAAATCGCCCGAGCTCGACTGACCACTTTGATAGTCTGTCGGACAGATCTACTTTTTATAGGACTTCTTTAAGGGGGTGAGATGTAAGGACGATGATATAGTGAGCTTCTAAGTAATTTTTTAATTTCCTCGATGCCACCACTAGTTAAAAGGTGATCTTTTCTAGTGGTAGGTATCGTTGTTCGACGTCCAAGAGAACCTTACTTGCGTAATAGACTGGGTACTGGATTCCCGTTCTTTCCCATACTAGTGCAGAACTGACAGTGTGGCTGGAAACTGCGAGGTATAGGTATAGGGATCATTCTCTTGAGGTATTACGAGCAATGGCGGTGTACTGAGTTAAGGTTTGGGCTCCTTTAATGCCTTCGAGCAATCTTCGTTCCACTCCACATTTTTGCTTTTCTTTAATAACTGAAAGAATGGCTGCACCCTATTGATGGAATCAATCTGGTCTAAGTTAACTTTAATCCCTCTCTCGCTAACCAAGTACCCGATAAGTTTTCCTAACTGGACAGCAAAGGAACACTTACTTGTGTTGAGCTTCATTCAGTATTTCTTGAGGATTTCGAAGGTGCTTCATAGGTCTGAGATGTGTTCTTCTTTTTGTCTTCTCTTGATGAGCATATCATCGATATAAACCTCCATCGTGTCTCCTATTTGGTCCTTAAAATTTTGGTGACCAATCGCTGGTAGGTTGGTCCTGTATTTTTTAGCCCAAAGGGCATGACCTTGTAACAATACAACTCGATGGTGGTGATGAATGTTGTCTTGTCTTGATCTGGCTCATGTAAAGGGATTTTATGGTACCAAGAGTATGCATCCAGGAAACTCATTCTTTCATGAGATGTTGTGGCGTCCACCAACTGGTCGATCTTGTGGAGAGGAAAACTACCTTTAGGGAACGCCCTGTTAAGGTCAGTGAAGTCAATATAGACTTTACATTTTCCATTAGTTTTTTGGACCACTACTGGGTTAGACATCCATTTAGGAAATTGAACTTTCTGTATGGATCTTGTATCCAGCAGCTTCTCCACATCCTTGGCCTTCTCGGGCGCAGTTCGTCGTGCCTTTTATGCAATTGGCTTGAAAGCCGAGTCAATATGCAACTGATGATAAACCACACTGGGATCAATCCTAGGCAGCTCATAGGGTTCCCATGAAAGAACGTCCATGTTATTCCACAAAAGTACTGTTAATTCCTTCTTCTCTTGATCTGGGAGAGAGGCTCCGATCAAGAACATCCTATCTTTCTTGCTGCCACCGGCTGCGACCTCTTCTAGGTTTTCAATGACTCACTCATAGGGGAAGAGCCTGGTCTCCTCCACTCTAGGTCTTCCATATTTTAGCTGCTATTTGGAAGGTATCAAACCTTCCTATTCTTCAACCTTCTCCTTGTCCTTCTCGACCTTCTTCTTTGGCTTTCTCGGATGGATACTATAAAGAACTTTCTTGCCATCGCCTGATCTCCATGGATCTTTATCACTCCTCCCTCAGTCACATGTTTGAGTTTTTAGTGGTAGGTATAGGGGAAGACCTTCATCGCATATATACACCCTCTGCCAAGGATGGCCTGAGAGTGCTAAAAACTCAATCATTTTGGAGACACTTCCTTCATTTACTGGGAGTAAAATCTTTCCCAAAGGGATGGTCACTTTACTAGTGAAGCCAACTAGAGGGACAGTGACTTCCTTCAAGTCCACAACACTTAACTTTAACTTTCTGAATAGGTCGAGATACATTACTTCGGATGAGCTGCCCTGGTCGATGAGCAACTTGTCGAAGTCGTAGTTAGCTATCCTAAGCGTAATGATCAAGGCATCATGATGTGGGGTCCTCACTCCCACTAGGTCTTCATCTGTGAACGTAATGTGCATGCTGTAGTCGACTTCATCTGCTTTTTGGCACTTTCTTGCCTACATTTTATCTGGATCGATTTGAAAAGCTTGCATTACTATCGTAACCTTTTTAACTTCCATTTGAGCTGAGTTTCCTTAAATCTTCTTTAGATCTGATGCCCCATGAATCACTGTGAACTTATGGCCAACATCCTCCTCAAGCACATTGTCTGGCCTCGGGTCTCCATTAGCAGTGACATTCTCTTCCTTCTTCTCCATAAATTTGTTCAGATGTTCAGTTTGGGCTAACTCCTTAAGGTGAGACTTGAGAGCCTTGTAGTGCTCGATTTTGTTCCTACCCTCTTTGTGGAAATCACATCTCAGTGCGTTATTCCTTTTTTAGGGGTCTCCTCCCATCTTCTGGGCCACTTAACGAATGACTCGTCCTTGATCTTTGCTAGAATCTTGTAGATTGGTTCCTTAAAGACAATGTTTATTGCCTGAAATTCTTTTGAAGCATCATTTTTGTTCCCGCTCTTGGAGCCACTTTTCCCCCCATTTTTTCTTCCTTTCTTTTGGATCGCAGCTTTGCCGCTGCCCTTGCCAGTGAACTTGGTGCGACCATTATCCCCTGAACTGAGGCGGGTCATATCCTCAACTTTGATGTATTTTTCAATATGAGCCATTAGGTCGTTAATGGTTGTGTCCTCCTCCTTAGTGAGGAATTGGTGTAAGAGTTGGGTAGGACAATCTTAAAGGATGCCACAGCGACCTACTCTGAGCAGTCCTCGACCTCGTTGAATAACTCCTAATATCTTTTTGCATAGTCTGTGAGGCTCTCTTGGGGCATTTTCTTTATTGTCAACAAGGCATCAATCCTCTTTGGATGGGAGCTATTGATAATGAAGCGAGGTGTAAAGAGCTCTATTAGGGACTCAAAGCTCATGATTGATCTATGCGGGAGTCTCTCAAACCACTTCTCGGCCACATCGTGCTAACTTGGTGGAAAGATCCGACACATTAATGCGTCCTTATGGTTCCAGAGGGTCATGGCCTGCCTGTACTACCTAACATGATTGATAGGAACAATATTTCTGTCGTAGATCTTGAATCTAGGAATCACGAAATTCTTGGTGGCTTCTTCTTCTTCTATCTCCCTTGAGAAAGGGAATTTCATTTGGGTCCTAAGAGCTTGCTGCCAAGCTCTCTAGTCAATCTGGCACCCCAATGTGCTGGGTGCTGGTCCATTTCTCGTTGGACCAAATTCAATATGTCATCATTTCCTCGACTTGGGCTCCTGTAATGGTGAGTTGATTGCGCTTGCTTGACCAAGTCATCATCTGACATGTGTTCCTCAAATCTTGAATATCCACGTCTAGGGCTCCTTCCTCGGCTGCGAGACTTGCTTTCCCGAGGGATAGGAGTGCGATATTGATGTTGCCTTGTTCTACGATGGAGTTACTTATCCATTTTCTCCAATCTTCTTTTGATATGAACATTCTAAGCTTCTTGCTTACGAGTGGCCTCCTCTTTCTCTGGAAGCTTGGCCTCATAGGCATCGATCAACCTCGAGACTTGTGTGGACCTGGCTGGTCCTTGGATTTCCTCTGAAGCTTGTCGTTCTAGGAAAGCCCTAGGATTTTAACGTCGAACTTTGGATATGATCCTTCGAGGGGCATGTTGCTCTTAAATATCCCCTACTTGAGGGGCATTGCTGTTGTGACCAGACATTCCAAATTCTTATTGGTGAAGGCTTTCTTAAAGGAAAACAAATGTTTCCCACAGATGGTGCCAGTTGTGGTGACGATTAAACTCAACACAAAATAACAAGCAAAGGAAATCACCAGAAGAAATACATAATTTGAAAGAATGGCAATCACACACAACACAAGATATGCGTGGTTCGACAAGAAGTCCTACGTCCATGGTGGTGCTCTCAGTATTTTATTTCTCTTTACTCCGGGGGAGTGTTTACAAATTGCATGCCCTTTGCCCCGGGCTAGGGGTTTGATATATACATGTTATTTCAGAGAGTGGAGGTGTGGGACTCCTCCACGTTAGACCATAATCCCTAAAGTATCTCTCAAGAGAGATTTTAGGAACTGACTGGCTCACAATGGAATTATTTAAGGCGCGAGGCCTCTAGACTTTGGGCCATGTTTAATTGGGCTACTCGTCTAGGCCAAAGTGACAAATCGAGGTACCCATATATATATATATATATATATATATATATATATATATATAGAAATTTTATTGGGTGTATTTCATAATATACTTTTTATGACATTTTATATTCTGAAAATCTCTTTAGATTTTTTTTCAAAAGTTTTTGGGCTTAAAAGTGAAAAACAAAATTTTCTGAATTTTCGTTCGAATTATCGTTCAAAAGATAAATCGAATGAGTTTTCCAACGACTTTGACATATAATTTCTGAATTCTCGTTAGAAAATTCGTTCAAACGAGACTTCGAATGAAGTCGTTCGAATTCAAAGAAGTTTGGGGCTTTATTTTCTGAAATATCCTTCGAAAAGTAGTTAGAACAAACTCATTCGAACGAGCTCGTTCAAACAACTTGGGCAGTTTTCTGACAATTTTTTTTATATAACTTCCCAGTTGCCCATTTGTTTTCCCACTTGTTTTCCTGATTAACTAGGTGCGAGAAACATTTTTTCTGATAACTTTTTCATTCCTTCCAAGAGAAAAAGAGAGAAAAATTCTTGAGAGATAAATTTCCATTTTGTGTTTATGATTTTAGTGGATTAAAATTCTACAAAACACACATACACCCATGTTTGTTTAATTCCATGCTTTCATATATATTTTTTTCTTGAAGAGTTTGTTTGGCACCGTGTTTTCTCTACACCAACAAGAAGAGAAGTTTGGGTTTATTCTCTACCCATAAAGGAGAAGAACTTGTGTTTGTTGTGGCGTTTGCACATGGTGAAAGGAACCATGTGTGGTTGACGGTTTATGTGCCGCCATTGGTGGACTCCAAGATTCTGGTGGACTCGAGAGTTATCTATAAGGTAGAGGTTAAAGAGAGAAGGAAGCGTCGGGGCTTGAAGGAGTTGAGTCGAGTATTGTAAGTCTTCTTATCGTTGTCTTTGTAAACATATCGTACCTAGTGGATTCATTAGGTAAGGCTGTCCGAGGTTTTTCTCATTTGGTTTTTTCTCGTACATTTCCGTGTAGTGAGATTTCTTAGTTTATCTTGTTTTACTCACCTAGAATGCATGCTTAGGTTAAAAAGATAAAATTGAGTTTATTTTGCAACCTTGCTTCAATTTTGTGCTAATTTATAATTTGGATAAGTTTAATTAATTCAAGTCCGAAATTTAATTTGATAAAATCTGGTTTGGCCTATATTGAAAATTAGAATATGTCTTTGTCAGGCTACTTTGAAGACTTGGGTTGAGTTAATTTTGTTTAAGTGAAAATTAATTTGTTTTATTAGTTTAATTTCACTTTTAGTTTAACTTAATTTTAATTGTAACGAAATTAAAATTTGAAGTTTGTTTTGTTTAAAATTTTAATTGAAATTTTAGTTGGTAATATAATTGAACCATCACATCAATTTTAAAATTTTAAAATTTAGGGGCTTCCTCGCTTTCATTACACCACAAGTTGTCTCCTAATTAGATCAAAGTGTGTTTCCTCTCTCTCTCACGTTTGAACGAATCACTTATAACGGTTAGATCAAATCTCATCAATGTTCTACATGTAATCTTTATTGATCCTTGTGACACTTGAAATGACCAATGAGAGGGTGATGTTGTGCGGTCATTTATCATCCATTAGATTAGAAGTCAAAGAGTAAATTTAATATCATCTGTTTAAACTCTTTGACCTTTCAGACCCTTCCACAAACTGTATAAAATGTTCCTTAGGGTTGGCATTTGAGAACTTTTGGTGAGTTGTCATTCTAGAGAGAAAAAAGAGAGAAGATAGTGTAGAGAGAGAATAGACAAAGGTTAGAGAGAGAAATATTGTTGCATGTGTTTTACTTCACTGTCACTACACTCTTACACGAACACATAGTCAAAGTTTGGTTCATTTGAGAGATTTTTTATTGACTGAGCTGCTAGAAACAATGACAAAGGATTAATGCGAAGAAACAACCAGGGAGATCAAAGTTAGAATATAATTACCGTGAAGGAGAAAACTAAGTGGGTATATTTCTATTCTCAGCTTAGGATCTTCTTTGTATGCTTGTAATTACCATTATTGTTTATGTTCTTGTAATCTTATATATCTTGTTTGATTCTAGTGGATTTTTATTTTGTGGCTGTAGAGGTCATCGTGGATGTTTTTCCTAATTTGGGATTTTACCACATTAAAAATATCGCATCAAACTTGCTTTTATTTTTCTGACTGCTTATATGGTGTGGTTTCTCATCAATGAAAGAGTATAAGTTTTTATTTTAAAAACTTAAGGTAGTCTATCTACCAAATCTAACATCTAAGGTCAATCTCTTATTACACATCTTGTGTAGCGATTTAAAAAGGAGTTTCGTCCAACGAGTTTGATTTTCAGAGTTTACTTAAAATTTTAATTTTACTTAAAGAATTAGTAAACAGTTTTTCAAGTAGGTTTTCCACATCTATGGTTCTAGTTTCTAATGGTCTAGTTTATGCACCACAATTTGTGTAAAAACTACTACTTAACCCAATCCTTATCATCCTGTTTATTACAGGCCTAATGCAGGTGAAACCATCTTTGGAAAAACATTAAGAACAAAAATTTACTCTAATACTAATGTTCTAGTTGTGAGCCAACAATTGGAGGGAGTAGGTACATCTAACACTTACCAACAATTGGGTTACTATAACCGAATAAGATGAACATCCCACCTAGAGGTAGGGACAACTAGGCCATACCAAAATGAGACCAATGTAGTCTTCCTAGGTGCTTTGAACTATGGAATAATAAAACAATTCTATGTTCAAACAATAAATATTTTGATAATAAAATTACTCAAGTATCAACTAATTCCTTTTCAAACATATCTAAATGTGCCTCGTCAAGTTCCACCACTATTGGTTGAACTAACACCTACAACTAAATAAAATATTGACCCACTAAATAGGAAATTTCCTCTAGATGTTGGGAGGAATGGAATTATAGATCTCATATATGAGATTTGGGGACCAATGGCTTAGAGGTTCAGACTCTAGTGTATTAGAAGGTATACCCTAAATGGAAGTGAACTTCCAAAGGGCTTTAAGTTCCCAACTTTCTCTATTTTTTTAGGAGATGGAAGTGAGTTCACTAGGGAACAAATTACTAGGTTCACTAGTAAATGTGTCGATACTGGGATAAATGAGTATCTTAAGCTATGTTTGTTTAATATTTCCCTCACTGATGCAACCTTTTCAAGGTTTATAAGTCTGCCTGAAAATAATGTCCAAACTTGGAAGCAAATAGAAGATAAATATTTTGTGCACAATTATTAAAAACTAAGCCAAAAGTGTCCATGTATGATTTACATAGGTTAACCCAAAAGTGAGATGAAAAGGAAACTTCCTTTATAAATAGGTTCAAAAAGACTAGTAACAAATGTAAAATTGTCGTCACTGACTCTGAGTTTGTCTTATTGGCCCAAAATGCGCTAAACTTTAGGCTTCAAAAAAATTTGATGCAACTAAATTTAGAGATTTGGTAGAATTTACTACCAAAGTATCCAAATATGAGTCTTTTTTATAAGAAAAACATGAGAGAAATACCTCTTCTTTCAAAGCATATTACAAGGATCCAAATTAGGAAATAGATTCTACTGAGATAGTAGGAACAAAAACAAAAGTTTGTGAACCATTGTTTTATAATAACTTAATAGCATAATCTTATGCCCTAAAATCAAAAGGGATGATTAAGAAACAATCATTTGATATCTCTAAGGATAATGGACGTTTTTTTATCATATCTTAAAAGTAAAAATGTTAAAATTTCCTAATGGAGAAAGAAGGCAAAGTGAACTTAAAGGAAAAAACTATTGTAAATATAACAATCCATTATCTCATTAAACTAATGCTTGTTCTATTTTTTCTAGTGGATTGAATAGTTGATCAACAAAGAAAACTCAATTTTTCTGAGAAAGAGGGAAACAACATGGGGGTTGATGAGGGAACCATTTACCAATGTGAAAGAAATGGGAACAAACATGCAATCTATTCAATAACCCCAAAATGAACGGTATGTTGAATTTAAGACGAAGACAAAAGATAAATTAAAGTCTTTGAAGCCTGAAATAATTGAGGATCCAAACCAAAGGGTTATGAAACACCTATGCATCAAGTGTAGATAGAAATATGATAAGATATGTGACTTTACTACTTCGACGAGGAAAAAATAGAAAGTCGAGAGTAATGGGAATAGTGATTATGCTACCAAAACTCATGTGTTTCAAGGAAAAGTAGAATTTTAAGGAAATGCCTTTGAAAACATGAGATCATAACCTGGTCGTTATGACCCTCAATGAAATAGAAAATCAACAAGTAACTATCAATACATCAAACCTATTTTTAATGAATCCAAATCTCTCCATCATTTGGTAGTTTTAGTGCCTATGAAGGTACCGAAATTAGTTCCAATTGTGAAAGGAGTGGATGATTCGTTTATTGCTCAAGACCGAAAGGTGGCTTAATAATTGAACGAAATGACTAGGAGGCCAAAAATATTAAATCTTCAACAAGTAGAACCTAGTATGTGTCACTTGGTATAGCCACCAAAATCAAAGAAGAGATAACCGTACATTGTGTGTTTTTTCACCCAATAGAGAACAATCCTAAGAAAATAAAGGTCTTGGCAAGATGCCTCTAAAATTTTCCACCCAAGCATGTCAAAGGGTTTGGTTCGGTATCATCTAAGCCAAGCCTCATGTTCCATATAAATACAGAAGGGAGTCACTATTATTTAAACTTACTATTTAAAAAGATGAAAGACCTAGAGAAGGCTATAAATGTGGATAAAGAATGTCACTCTAGGGATAGCTCTTTTGGTGAGGAAGAAAAGGAAGAAATTATGGATGTAGGTGCAATAGGACCTGATGAAGGAACTATGCACCAATAATTCATCTAGTTTGGGTCTCTACCTCAACAAGTGCCAATTAATATGGAAGTGAATGAAGATAAAAATAACACGTAGACGACTTTGACTTGTTTGTATACTCTTCAGATTTTATGTATGGGTTTAAAGATCCTACTAAGAATATAACTAATCATATTGAGCCTTTATTTATAAAATCTTAGGTGAAAGGAGTTCTAATCAATAAAATATTGTTACATTGCTGATTTTTAATATAATGTAATTCTCCATGATTTCAAGAATAAACAAATAAAATGCTCAATTATCCCAAACTGAAATTGTAATCTCTAGTTTTGTTGGAGATAAAAAGTGAATCAAAGGTATACTACTAGTTGATATCGAAGTAGACATTAGTAATTCTAAAACGACTTTCTTTATCATTGAAAATAAATTAAGTTTCAATGCCTTACATGGTAGATATTGTATTCACACTAAGAAATGTATTCTTTCTTCCATGCATAATTATGGCCGAAATATAATGCTCGGGTTTAGTGCAAAAGGGAGCTCAAATTCTTGACACATGTCAAGGATTTCGATGTGATATTAATACCTAAGTGATGGTTATTGGGGAATATAAGCACCTAGTTGGGAAAATAAAATTAGGTAACCACCCAGAAGTTACATGACAGTTGCATGGAAATAAATTTTATAAATATGTAGCTAGAGGACAAAGGAAAGAAGGACTACCTAAAAGAAGCTACATTTACTCGTTTTATAATTTTCCTTTAATTTCCTTTTTACGTTACATTTATTTACAGTTGTTTTTTCATTCGAAGTAGTTTCTAAGGTAAATTGTAACTTTCTTTATAGTTATTGCATTTACCATTGATTTTTTTAATTTCTTACTTTACATTTCCTAATGTGTTTATTTATTTCATCACATTTAGATTTCTTTCATTTTAAAGATTTACATTAACTTCAGCGTATGAAAATTACTTTTTTTCTTTAGTTATTATTAATCACATCAATTTAGCATTAACGTTAAAGTCCTTCCTCAGGGAAGCAAACGTCTTTATAATTGAAGCATCGAATGGTACACAAACGGTTGATTTTCACAAGTCTACGATAATCAATTGAGTGGAAAGACCATAACCTTTCCTGGCACGATTGTAATTAAGCAAGATACTAAACTGAGCCAATTGAAAACCTTAAACATATTTTTTTGCATGCTCATTAGGGCACTAGTGTTGAACAATTATCTACGATGGTAAAGACATGAAGAAGCATGATGTGAAATAGAATGCTTATGAAATTGTTTCAACTAACAAACATAACACCATTACAGAGAAAAAATGGTTGAAACGACGGATTAATTGAGGCCAATTGATCTTAACCCATAATTAAAAAGGACAATGGCTCTAAGGGATAAAAATACTCACACAACACCTTTTGTCGGTGTGCCCTCAAATGCCTAAGATAAACTGATAAATTAATTAAACCCCGATTTCTGATAATCTTAGTAACATAATTCAAAATGTCAACACTATGATCACAATAGTTACTAGTGAATTTTCCACACCTATGGTGGTAGTGTCTAATGGTCAAGGTTATTCACCATAAATTTTTGCAAATACTACTACTTAACAAAATCCTTAAAATCATGTTTATTAAATGCCTAATATAAGTGAAAACAACTTTGAAGACAATCCAAGGGAAATGATTTTACTCTAATACTACTAGTTTAGGTGTCACTAACCCACTAGAGGGTGTAAGAACAACTAGCACATACTAATAATTGGGTTACAACAACCTAATAGTCTTTCCGAGAAGTAGGCCATACAAAAATAAAACCAACTGTGTTTTCTCAGGTTCTTTAGACTACGGAATAATCAATAATCACGTGTGTAGACACCCCATTCTAGAACCGCCTAACCTCTCCTTAGGTCCCTAGCACCTCCCTTCATCACTACAAACCTAAGTCATACCCCGAGTACTGACCCAGAGGCTATCGGGCACTCCCAGGCTCTATTTGACCAAAAGTCAAACTCTTCAGCTCGACTGAGACTGAATGAATTTTCAAAGCTCGCTGAAACCCCTTTCCAACGGTCCGTCCCGTGCGCGATTCTAACTTACGGTGCGAACGAATGACCCGTTTTCCCCCAAAACTTGATGAGGAGGCCACCAGACGTTCCCGGCCTCTGTTTGACCAAAGTCAACTCTTCATCTTGAGTGATACTAAATGAATCTTCAAAGGGCACTAAAACCCTTTTCCAACGGTCCGCTCCTTGCCCAATTCTAACTTACGATACGGACGAACGATCTGTTTTACACTGAAAGGTCATCGAATGATTTCAATCCCCGATTGACCAAAGTTAACTCACCAAACCTAGTCAAACTCTTTGGAATGTCAAATTTCATCTCCTAACCTTTCCAATTGTCCGCCCCATGCGCGATTCTGACTTACAGTACGGACGAACGATTTGCTTTACTTCGAAAGGCCACCAGATGCTTATAGACCCCAGTTGAGCAAAGTTAACTCCCCAAACCGAGTCAAACCCTTTGTAATGTCGAAGTACATCTCATAACCTTTCCAACGATCCACCCCGTGCTTCATTCTGACTTACCATGCTGAAGAACGATCCATTTGCGTCCGATGATCCCCTATCCAAAGGACCGACGAGCATTTCTAAGCCACATTTGTCCCAAAGACATCTCCCAGACCAGGGAGAAGTCCTAAGGACTTTGGAAGGCCTCTGAAGTAACTTTATAGAGGTTCGACCTGTGCGTAATTCAGATCAACGGTTTGCATTTTACGACCATTTTTTCGAAGGAACCTAAAAGAGACTACATATCGGCAGTGTGCCTATCGGTAGTGTGCCTAAACACACTTGTTGATTGGCAGGACTAGGCCTATATCGACCGAAAATTCCCTGGGCCTATAAAAAGGACGGTCTGGCTTCATTGCAAAAAAACCCAAGATCTGAGATCCATCACTCTCAGCGAACTCAGAAAACCTCTCTCGAAGTCAGCGTGATTTCTACATCCAAATCCCTTTCCAACCCTCACTTTTGATCATCTTTTTCACCAAAATTGTTGAATTAACTACCCTTCATCATCACCCAAGTGCATAGGATGCTCTCCAACATTCAAGATCAAGCTCAAGATCTTCAAGAAGGTCTAACTTTCTCAAACTCTCTCTTTAAATTCTCTGAAATTCGCATCAACTTATTTTATTACTTAGCACTTTTATTCTCTCCATGTCACATATCCTAACATACTTTTTATTTAGTATTATTGCACATCTCTTATTTTCATATAAATAAAACAAAAAAAATAAGAAAAAGAGGGTTTACTCATAAATTCCAAATGGGAATTCTCACACTTTTCTCACATCTAAAACACTTTTTACACACACACACATAAGAGAAGTCCCCGGTTGGATTTAAGGGATAAACCCCACCCTTCATTTTGTATGCGAACTACGTGGACTTTGATGCCTCTATAGGCTACGTAGGCATCTCTGGGTAAAACCCGAGACTCGAGTCCTATTTTTTTCCAATTTTCTGTTTTTCTAATTCTTTAACTTAATTCTCTTAGATTCTATATATTTACATATACAAATATTTGTTCTTAGTGGCGTATTATTCCATACACGTTATCGTTCCATTATAACGATCCATGCAAGGATAATCACGTAAATTATATTTTCTAATATTACTTTTAGGAACATTCCTATGGATGACTCACTTTATCTCTTCCATGATACAAGTCGATGATTCCTATCTCCACTATATATACACATGCACACATATCAAAGGGAAATAGAGGAAAATAACAACAAATCCATGTGAGACCGCAAGGGCGGCATAGGTTCCTAACACCTTCCCATTTCGTAACTTATCCTCCGAACCCTACTCGAATCATTTTTGGCTTTGTATGTATCAGTATGTCTTTGGATGCTGCCCTTCGGTATGGCTCTACCTTCTTTTGTCTGTTTTGAGTAAAATAGACTGATGACTCCATGTCTCTACATTTTTCACCTCACACATCGCCGATGACGGCCAAAGCGCTCCCAAGAGGGATGAGCGAGACCAAGATCCTCTCACCACAAAGGTGAACCTCTTTTCTTTCTCCGTGAGGATCGGGGATGGCCACAGTGGCGACTCTGCGAGGGAATTTTGTTTAAAAGGGCTAGACTCTATTTACATGGGTGTTTTATTTTCTTTTGTACTCACCTACTTTGCACGTTCTCCTTTTCATGTGTACCTCATGCTTATACTTCTATTCACACACTTGTACACTTCGCACCACGTGCACCTAGGATCACATATGTCCACATGTTGCACGCATCACTTATCCATGCTTGGTATACTATTTGTACTTGGACTTTGCTTCCTATTTGAAATGATCAATAAAGATACTCTCATCATAAGATACTAATAAGAGAATCATATGTGATTCACATGACATCACCAAAGACCATTGTGATTTACCAAATTTTGTCCAGTAACTGGAGGGTCACTTCGTGATGGGCGTTGGTCCGACAGGGAGTAGTTAGCCTAAGCGATATGACTCTCACCTTCCATTGTCCAAGTACCTTCGACGTATACTGAACAGTTTTCTCTCATTGTACCGCTTGAACGAAGTCATGACAGGAGGTATATCATAAGCAACTCATTCACATACGTTGAGTATATGGAATTCTCTCTCACACATACCGTCCCCACGAGGTATAGAGTGAGGCATTTCACGTACACTTAGGTATATCAAATGGCTTGTCCACACGTACCGAATGCCCTCAAAACCAAGACGTATATCGTGGAAGTCACGCCAAAGGGGGGAACCCTTTCCAATTAAACCAACCAATGCATACCCACATATAGGTGTCAAGCCTAGGACACACATGTTAGATTGCCGATTTTGACCTAAAACTCTGCTAAAATTTCTGGTCGGCCTGCCGCCCAAATTTTTGCGCATTTTTAAAATGAGACCCTTCCTGTGAGCCTGGTTTCAAGTCCAACCATAGCTTTACATATGTTACAAATCCAACTTTTCTAGGCTCGGGTCTCCTCCGGCATTTCATTTTACATTTAAGAGAATTTAATACCAGTGAGAACATAATAATTATAATAATCACGCTGAGACCCGTCTCACAAAAATATTTCTCCATTCATTATCAAAAATCCAAAAAATATTTCTCGTTTCTTTATAAAAAAAAATCCAAAAACATTTCTTCTCTCTTTTAACAAAAATCCAAAAATATTTTATCTTTCAATCTCAAAAAAGAAAAAAAATGTAAAAAAAAAATCCCATTTTACGCCTTCTAAGGTCGATCGCACACCCTTGGCCTGGCTCCTTATTGCCTACAGTCTTTACTCAAATTATCCCAGAATTCTGTTTGTTCCCCTGCTACTTCTTTCGAGTCCAGAATCCATCTGTTTTCCATGGAGAACACAGATCAAGTACCAATTGTGTATCCAGGTCTGACGGTAGTCTTAGCTCAGCTGGTGTCGAAGATTGACAACCTCGAGACTGAGGTCCTAGAGATTCAATGAAACTAGGTTCCTATTGCTTAGGATCCTGAGGCCCTATTCCCTTATACTATGGGTCCACCTAATCCTGTATGGGTTCCCGAAGAGTATCAGCATGATCCACGTGCCCCTTCTGCTAATGGTCCACCTCCTGCCCAACTTCTTATTCCAAACCTTTCCCAGCTTGGGGCTAACTTGCCTATGATCATGGATCTAAAAGAAGAAGAGTTGAACATGGTCAATGAAGATATCAAGATGATTACTAAGAAGTTCGACCAAGTCAGAATCTCTGGAAATTACATGGACTACACCCACATGTCTCCTTATCCTAAAGTGAGGTTACTCGAGAAGTTCAAGATGCCAAATATTGGTAAATTCAGAGGAAGTGGACACCCGATTGTTCATCTTCGTAGTTATCACCGTTCTATGATTCTCCTATGGGCTTATGAAGAAGTGATGGCCCAGTTATTTTAGTAAACTTTGAAGGATATCACCCTTCGATGGTTTTTATCTCTCGAGGAATCCAGAATCCGTAGCTGGGAGGATGTAGCCCGAGAATTCATTCCGTAGTACAAATACAACGAAGAGCTTGAGGTCACCCGTCGTGATGTAGAACGCTCAAATAGAACTCTGGGGAATCAGTCAGTAACTTCATATCCCGATGGAGGGAAAATGCATCCACCATTACCAATCGGCCATCCGAGGAAGAACAAGTAAACGTAGTGAAGAAGAATTTCTTACCCCATGTCCAAGAAAAAATTAGAGGATAATACTATCCCCACTTTCGATCTCTCAGAGAAGCGGGATTAGAAATCGAGGAAGTTCTTGCTAAAATAGAAGTTTAACCAAAGAAACTGTCCAGGCATTTCACTCCCAGAAAATATGATAAACTTATCAATGCTACAATCTCAACCATCAACAGCATCTCTCAACCAGCCACCTCGTGGGCACCAAAAAGCCACCCTATCCCAGTCCGAAAGGAATACACCGAGATCCATGCTCCTCTCTCCAAAGTTTATCAAGCCATGTTACGCTGACACCTTATCAAACCCTTGGACCCCCATCCATTACCAAATCCACTCCCAAGAAACTTCAAGACAGATGCCCATTGCCGGCCATACCACCGTACAATGCTCCCACATTAAAAACATAATCCAAGGTCTAATTGATCGGGGTACCATTGCCCCACCAGCCAATACTAAGCCAAACACTACTCTCAACCCACTCCCAAATCATGCCAATGCCATCTTCCTAGAAAGAAACCCAAAATTTGATCCCTCAATTCTAATCATACCCATATACTCTCCCAAACCCCTCCAAACCTATCCATATTTCCTCCTCCACCCTACTAGCCTCGCTGATCAAGCACTGTCATTCCTTACCAGAGCATGCATCATTGTCTGTACCCTTTCTAAAAATGAAAGTATGTAATTATCAAAAGTATTAAACCAACTCCTAGAGTTTGGGCTGAAATCGCCTTCACAGATGATCATTGATTGCCAGAGGTCCAGTACACTATTCTTGGAAGAACAAAAATGGTCCCAAGAGTCAGACAGTTGGGTGGTACCAACCAATGAAGTCAGCCTAGATGACGATGTCCACATTATGGCACAATTATTTAGGCAAACCAATAATATTTGCAGTATGACCGAGTTACTTGATACTCTGAAGTTACAAGGGTACCTGGTCCCTTCACCCTTACACCTCCCCACATAATGGGAGGACCTGTATGAAGAAGCCATTGAAGTCTGGAATACATTGACTTTATATGGAAAGACAAAATTGTTACCACTGGATGGGGTGGGGGGAGAATTCGAAGATTCAAATGGAGAGCAAGCTTAAGAGAAAACTGGCCCGGTAGCCGACATGTGTGGGATGATATCATTTGAAGAACTCCTAGGAGAAATAAACAAGGTGGCAAAACAACCTGAGATTGATGAAGAAATAGGGTTCATATTCTTCCCTTCTTTAGTAAATCACATGACCAGATCAGGAAGGCATTACCAGATCCCAAGCTTACTACCAGCCATTGACAAAGGGAAGGGCATTGAAAACATTCCTATGCCAGAGATAACCCTCGAGGAGAGAAAGATCCTTGATCAACTGAAGAAAACTCAAGCTAACAACAATCTATGGGGGATTTTCATGTCTTCCCAGCTGCACAGAAATGATTTGATCAAGTTACTCTCTGGACCCACAGTTACTCCTTCTACCCCACCAAAAGAAGTGATAAATCTAGTCAGATCCCTGACCTCTACCCGAATGTTATCCTTTTCTGAAGAAGAAATCCCCAAAATTGGGCCAAACCACAATCATGCACTCAACATATCCATCGAAGTTATGTGGAAGATCGTACCACTCTCTCGGGTCGATAATGGATCCACCTTCAATGTCTACCCATTAAGAACCTTGAAATTCTTAGGACAGAAAGAAAGTGACCTCGATCCAACCTACGTTGTAGTACATTCCTACGATAATACCCATCGGGAAGTGATGGGATCCATAAACTTGTAATAGGAGCTAGTCGTATAAACCATATTGTTGAATTCCAAGTTATTGACATCACAGCTAGTTTCAACCTATTGCTTGGACGAACTTAGCTCCACAGTATCAAGGGTTTGTCTTCCTCGCTCCATCATAAATTGAAGTTCTTCACTAACGGATGAGTCATCACCATTTTCGGAGACGATGAAAATGTCATGGGTGCAAGTACTAGTAATCCAATCCTTGAGATAGAGCACGGGTCAAATGATATGCTCCTATCAGGATTTCGTTAAGCCACTTCTACTCTCGGGAGGGGACGATTTCAGAGAAAGGGTTTTTTTAGAATACGACCCTCATGGCAACGTCAATGTGATTCAAATGTTCAGAAACATGCACTTCATGCCCGGACTGGGATAGGACAAAGATAATAAGGGATAATTTAGCCATTGTACTGAAAAAAACATTCCCTCCTTATGGTTTGGGGTATCAACCATCAGAACAAGAGCTCATAATGATCCCCCAGTCTTAACGAAAGAGAAGACTAGACTTCATCTAGACTATCCCATGTGACTCCTTGAATGGACGATTCATTAAAGAAGGCGAGGAATTTCCCTTTTGCGACTTTTTGAAACCATGGTATGACTATACAAACAAGAGGATGAAGCCTGGAATGAAGATCTTTTTCCAAGACAGATACCCATGGGCCGAAAGTTCCCAAGACCATGTACAACCTCTCATCAAAAATACCAAAGAGAGTGAGGAAAGTGACTCTAAGGATTCATTTAATTTACAAACATTGGGGTTGACACTCTGGATGGTTCATTCAAGCACTACATCACTGGATCCATCCTACCTGATTAAAGTTGCTGATACACCTCTCTTCAACTGGCATGCGACGCCAGTTCAATCAGTTGAAATCCCACCTAGCCCCAATGTTTACCCCATATATTCTTCAGTTGTCTATCCTTTCTCTAATGTAATCAAGACCTCCTTTGATGAGGTTCTCAATGCTATTTTTCCTATAAATGAAATAAATAAAGATTTTGAGTATCTTGTTGTGCCTTACATTAATTATTTAGATTCTCATCAAACTTTTGATGATGATGATTTTTCAAATGAACAATGCTTAACTGGTCAAAATAATGTTAATAAAAAATAACATAATGGAGTTCAAGTTAATGAAGAAGAAACTATTGTTGTTAACCTCAGTTCTAGTAGCCAATTGCTCGAGATTAGGATAGGGGCTGCCCTCGACGAGCATGTTCACGCATAACTCAAAGAATTACTGAAGGAATTCATAGATGTATTTGCATGGTCCTATGACGATATGCCCGAAATTGATCCTAAAATAGCTCAACATGAGATCCCCACTCTCCCGGATTACAAGTCGGTTAAACAAAAGTTGAGAAAGAAACGCACCGAATAGTTGCTAAAAGTCAAAGAATAAGTGGTCAAACAACTGAACGTAGGCATCATTTTTGTGATCGAATATCCCACATGGATAGCCAACATAGTGCTTATGCCGAAATCAGGAGGGAAAGTTCGGATATGTGTAGACTACCAGGACTTGAACAAATACTCTCCAACAGATGATTATCCGTTACTCAATATCGACATGATCGTGGACAACACATCCAGTCATGCTCTCAAGTCATTCATCGACGGGTTTTCCGGATAAAACCAAATCAAAATGCACCCAAATCCCAAGAAAAAACCGTGTTCATCACACCGTGGGAAACTTTTTGCTACACTGTTATGCAATTTGGTCTCAATAATGTTGGGGCTACCAACAAGAGGGCTGCCACAACCATCCCGGACGATCTGATTCACAAAGAAGTCGAGGTCTATGTGGATGATATGATTATCAAATCCAAAACTATAGAAGGTCATGTTCCCGTTCTCCAAAATTTCTTCGAATGATTGCGACGGTATTAGATGATACTCAATCAATAGAAATGCATCTTCGGCATTACAAAGGAAAAACTCTTGGGATTCATGGCTAGTGAGAAGGGGATAGAAGCAGATCCTGGAAAGCTAAAAGCCATACTCAAGATGCCACCCCCCGAATAGAGAAAGAGTCCGTAGTTTCGTTGGGAAATTACAATACATTAGCCGGTTCATCATCCAACTAACTTCCATTTGTGAACCTTTTTTCAAACTCCTCCGAAAGGATTCAACCAAGGTTTGGAACGAGGCCTGCCAAGAAACATTTGATCGAATCAAATAATATCTCACCCAAACTCCAGTACTCATGCCACCACAGCCTGGTCTCTCCTTGCTCCTTTACCGAACCATAATCGACACTGCAGTTGGGGCTTTGCTAGACCAATACCTTAAAGAATCCCGCAAAGAAAGAGCCATCTATTACTCCAGTCACAAATTTATTGGGTGAAAAAGCAACTACACTGCTATGGAAAAGGCATGTGTTGCACTTGTTTGGGTCACCCAATCAATTTATGGGATGTCCCCATCAAACTTGTATCGTGAATAGACCCCATCAAGTACCTTATTGAGAAAATCGCCTTATCCATCCGAATGGCTCGATGGTTGATGCGCCCAGTTGAGTTTGATATCATGTACGTCACATAGAAAGCCATGAAAGGAAGATCCATCTCTGACTACCTTGATGACTACCCCATGGAAGAAGCTGATGTTTCGATCTCTGAATTCCTATATTAAAACATCCTCTGCGCTGCTCAAGACAGCCTTCGATGGTAAATGTTCTTTGACGGCGCTGCCAACAAAAAGGGATATGGCATTGGGATACTTCTGATCGCCCCAAATTACTCCCACACTTCCATTGCTATCAAATTAGATTTCCCCTTCACAATAACATGACTGAATACGAGGCATATACGGTATTCCTCAAAGTTGCCCTCAAGAAAGGTATTCAATGCCTAGATGTCTACGGGGATTTTGACCTCATCATCGGTCAAGTGCTCAGAAAATGGAAAGTCAAGGATGAGAAAATCCAACCATTCCATGCCCACTTAGAAGAACTATCCTCCTAATTCCAAGATATCACCTTCCACTAATTACCTCGAGCAAAGAATAACCTGTCTGATGCCCTTGCTACCTTAGCCTCCATGGTCTACATGCCCAAAGGAATAATAATGGCCCCCTTCCTAGTTCAAAAGCATGATAAACCAACTCATTGCTACCACATTGAGCTCATCACCAAAGAAGATCCTGAGATAGCTAATTGATGGTACTATGATGTTTGGCACCTCCTAAAGCATGGTAGGTATCCCAAAGGTTCCAACATGAAAGACCAAGAAACCCTTCGAAGACTGGTTGTCCTGTACATTATCTTTCATAAAGCACTATTCAAAATAAACTTCGATGGAACCCATCTACACTGCATCGGAGGGGCTAACATTGAATAAATAATGCAAAATATCCAAAGAGGGGAATGCAGACCCCACATGCACGGTCACATTCTTTCCAAGAAGATCATCCGACAAGGCTACTAATGGACCACCACGATCCAGGATCCCACCGTCTATGTCTGAAGATGCCTCAACTGCCAACAGTTTTCCAACCTTCAATACCTGCCTCCGCGAGAATTATACAACATGACTTATCCCTGGCCATTCTCCACTCGGGGCATCGACATCATATGTTACACCCAAGGTTTCCAACGGGCCTGAATTAATCCTAATCGCCGTTGATTACTTCACCAAATGGGCCGAAGCAGGGTCATATGCAGTTCTGATGCCAAAAAAGTGGCAAAATTCATCAGGAAGAACATCATCTTCCAATACGGTGTCCCGCACGAGCTAGTGTCAGATAATTGGTTACACTTCGAGGTATAAGTCACAGAAGTGGTCAACGAATATGGGATTCAGAGACACAAATACTCTCCCTACCGACCTCAGACCAATGGTGCAGTCGAAGCAGCCAACAAGAACCTCAAAGTCATCATCAGTAAGAGGACTGAAAGCAGTCGAGATTAGGCCGATCGAATCCCTTACGCCCTCTGGGGATACGGAACCTCAATCTGAACCTCTACTGGGGCTACCCCTTACTCTCTAATCTACGGCATGGAATCAGTCCTACTCGTGGAGATAGAAATACCCTCGTTACGCATCATGCTTAGAAGTAGGTCGACGAAGAAGACTGGTACCAAAGTCGTCTTGACGAGATAACCCTCCTAGATGAAAGGATATTAAAATCTTTATATCATATACAAGGGTACCATTGCCGTATAGCATGATCATTCAATAAGAGAGTCAAGGACTGTGGTGTCTGAGAGGGGGATTTATCCCTCAAAGAAATAGTAGAGACCATCTGGGACCCTAGAGGAACATTCAAGCCCAATTGGAGCGACCCATACATTGTGAAGAAGATTTTGTCCGGCGACGCCATTGTGCTTACCGACCTCTACGGGGAGGAAATGGTGTGCCCAGTCAACCTGGACCGTCTAAAGAAGTTCTACCCCTTGTCCAAAATCTCGGCGCGCTATAACTCTTCTCATGTCCCTTCTATTTAAAAAAAAATCTTCATTTCCCTCTACCCAGAACTACGTGGGCCTGATCCTCTATAAAAACCATTTCCAAAAAAATTAAAACTTTTCAAAAAAAAAAACCAAAGGTACATAGGTAGCTCATACAACTTACATGAGCACTACCCTTTCCTTTTCACAAAAACTATTCTTTTCTTATCTCCAAAAATGAAAGTTAATTCTAACATATACTTGAACAAAAGGATTATGCATGCCTTAGCGATCGGTATAGATAATTCAAAATACAAAATTCATTAAAATGCACAGATGGATGATAAAAAACTTGTTTATTTCACCAATAAGAAATTACAGTGCAATTACATAGGAAAAGGAACAGATAACTCCCTTCCTCATACCCTTCTAAAAAGCCAAATAAATTCTCAAATTTTTCCCCATTACAAAACAAACTCCCCCGAAGAATCTTAACCACAGCTACCAGAGGATCCCGTTCCATCATCATCATCATCTACATCATGGGATCCCCAAACATCCCCTACCGGAATAAAGTTCCGCAGATGCTCCATAGATCGATAAGCTCGAACCAACCTTGAAAAAAACACAAGACCTCCCTTCATGGTATCAGATAAGGCAAGACACCTTTGTCCAATCTCCACTACCAATATCTTGCTGACTACTCTGCGCCACAACCATTTCATATAATCCCTAGAGATGTGAAAAACTCTCCCAATGGACTAAGAGGGACGGGTCGATGGACGTTGACTCTCCCACAAAGAGCCAATCCACGTGCGCAGACGCTTTGTCAGATATTCTGTCGGAAAGAAATCTAGTGTCTGAGGTGGCACGACCTGCTCCTATCCCAATTGGTGCAGAAGCCGCTAAGGGAAATATAAAGAGGTATGTCTAAGACCAACTAACCGAATGTACTGGGTATTCCCCCAGCTCCAGAATAGGTAGCAGGTGTCCCCACCAAGGAACTGACCAGCGCAGACTTAGAGATCCATGCCCCATAAACAAGTTATCCCAGCTCTCGATATCCAAGCCAACACTGATAAAATAGCGGGAAAAGAAGTTCTGTACAGTCGACAAAGGATATTCTAGAGGAGTCACCAAGCAGAATCTTTTAGACAACCACATGAACAACATCACAGGGCTACCCCTCTGAAAGTAAGAACAACCTTCTCATCAAGCATCCAGGCCATTCAAAGTCTCCGCTAGTATCACCGCTGCAGGATTGCGATGGTATGACATCCATAAAGTAATGGGTGTAAGTTGTGGGTCCAGCAACAGTTCCCGAGTCACCAGCAGTAATTTCAAAACCAAGGCTAGAACGACGGCTCCAGCACATCTAGCATCACCAAATGCACAGACCGCAGCATCACCGAAAGGGAAATAATTCCTCGAGTAATAAAAGATCTACTCGCCGAGGGCAACATGCGGAGAAGTCAAGCCAATAACTCCTTGGGAGACTGGGAAAACTCAGGCATAGCTACCGCCACACTAGGATTTACTCCCAACATGGCAAAAAATTCCTCATAAGTCGAACAGACTTCTTCCAAGCCAAAGCGAAATACATGGTCATCGGGGAACCAAAATTGTACCGCCACCATCAGCATGTTCCACTCTATGGGCCGATTATGCCATGAAGAGACTCGACGCATGTGGAAAGAATCCTAGTTGATGTTGTAGGAAAACATCTCCTCCAAAGTCTCGAGGTAGTTGGAAAACTCAACATTACGAGGGAGATCCATCTCACAGAACAACAAATTTATAATCTGAAGGTGTGATCAAAATGCTCAACCCTTACCCATTTTTATACTTGAAAACCCTCACAAAAGACACAACCCTTGCAACAATCGAAGGGAATCCTGCCCCACAGGTTACTAAAAACTGAAGAGGGTACCAATCAAAGCGTTAAATTAATGGGATTGGACTGACTTGTCGATAAGCAGGACAGGAGGCTTGTGGATCGGTAACTTACTGTTTTAGAAACTTCCCTTTTTCCTGTTTTGTCAAAATCAAAAAACTCAATAAAAATAAATTTATATTCTCAACAAAATTTCAAAACCACCTTCCATCTTTATGTAATTTCTCATTGGTAATAAAACCTTCTTTCAAAATCTCAAAAATATTTCTTTTTAAGGTCTCACCAACAAAGTAAAAAGCGCATATGCATGCATTCATTCATTCCTAACAGAAGATAATGAAAAACTCCATTGCATTGCATAGATATTTTTATGTGTTACATCCATTTTGTAGGAAATTAAAGAAAGGCAGAAAAACAACTGTACTCAGCCCGAACCCACATTTTCTATCTCACCTACCCTTCCTCTCTCTCTAAGTGCTTCCACCCCTATGACGTGCTCTCTTTCCTCTGCGGCGAGATGATGCACCACCGCTACCTGAACTAGACTCCTCCCCAAATGAGGAAGACGACACCAGGAAATATGGAAAAGGAATCGCATCCCGAATATGGGCCGTCACAGAAGATATCCAGTCCCTAATGTTCCTCAGCCAAGTGGGGGACACCCGTACTTACTGGAAGGAAAGTAAGAATCAGTATCAAACAGAGAAGATAAAAAAGAAACAAAGGATAAAAAGAAAACAGAATAGAAGAACATGAAGGTATACCAAAGGATGAAGGACCTCCTCTATCAAGCCCAACTATTTTGGGTCCATCGCATGAGGATGATGAAACATAGGCACCATCCCGCCATCAACCAGACGAAGGTTGTAGGAAGGGGTATGCAACTGCACAAAGGGAACCTCCGAAGTCACCGCCACCTCAGATGACGACGGACCACCACCGCTTTGGGAGGACCCCACTGGCCTACTTGAACCCGCAGGAGGGAAGGCCAGCGCATCATATATGCTAGGCTCCATCAGCCAACTCATCACGAAGTTCATATAATCATACGACAAAGCTGCGTCGGCATACAACAGATAGGAATCGTCAATCATCGCTGCAATCCTCGTGTCCTCTGATAACATTCGCTCTCGCCTCATAGACATAGGGGACCTCACAGGTGGCACCACCACCTCCTCCTCATTAGTCTGTCAGACCACCCTCTCCCCAAGATACCAGGAGTGGCCAAATTCATACGCTAGCAAATGCCTCATCTGTGCATTCACCTTAGTCGACCCTGTGTCGTGAACAGTTGTCCCCCAAGGGTAAAAGTGACCTAAAAAATCCCCAACAGAGATAAATCAATATGGAATTAGAGCACACAAAGACCAAGACTGGAGAAGGAAAAAGTCTTACCCTATCACTAGTTAGGCCATTCAAGACCTGACTACCGATTGGGCTTGCACCATTGATACAACCGGAAAAAGTCCCCAACGGCCTCGTCCTTTAAATCAATTAGCTGGGTTTTGCACCCAATCACCTTATAGAACCACGTCTTCCAAAGACAAGAATTCACAATCAAGAGAGACGTATAAGGAAAATGTGAATGCATAAAAGGAAAATGCACAAACTAAAGAATACCTCAGGAAGATACGTGGCTCCAGTAAAAGTCTGGCGGCAGCACCGACTAAATTCATACAGAGAAAAATGAAGGGTTACCAAAGTCAAGATCCCCTAATCATAGAGAGGGGTGTTTGAAAACATCCTTAAGTATGGAAAAAACCACAAGTGGACAATGTCGCCACTTAACACCACTTGACGCCCCCCAACACCAGTAAAATAAATAGTCGGTTCATTTGTCTTACCTGCAGCCCGTCCTACACATCAATCACCCTGCCCAGTAAAACATCCCTCAACAGTGACAAACGGATAGAGTCCCCAGATACTAACCTCCCCACATCACCTAGCGCCGCCCACACCACCTTCGACCTCACCCACAAAGAGTGATCCACCTCTATCTGGTCTCCATCACAATCCAGCCCCAGTAGCTCCTGCACATCTATAGGAGTCACAGTCATCTCCCCAAAGCCAAAATGGAAGGTGTGGGTAGTGTCCTACCACCCCTCCCCCAGAGCGCATAAAACCGTCGTCGAACGAGGCGTCTCATCCAGAACAGATGTCAGCCTCCCAAATCCTGCTGATGATACTACCTAATGTACCACAGATGGAAGGTGCTCCTAGACATCCTTAGTCCCCGTCATCCCGCAAGCATGCATAATCGATAAAGAAACATCAGACTATCAAAGGAAAACCTCATCAAAATCCAAGAAAAAGGAAATCACCAAAAAAGGAATGACAAAAGTCATTTTGTACTTACATAACCATCAGGGTTCACCACACTAGAAGAGCGATGACATGACGGCTCCCGCAGTAATGTTATCTCATCCGTAACTGGCTCAAATGCATTAAAAGAGTTCTCACTCACCAAAACAAGAGGCGCTTCGACCCTCCACTCCACAGTTCCCCAGTCATCAACAGCCAACCACTCCCGGTGTACCACAGTGCTCACAAAAGTGGCCATTTTTTTGGTTGCAGAATGTTAGCATAATTCGCGGAAGAAAATTGCAGAAAGAGAGAAGGCAAGAAGCGCGGAAACATGAGGGGAATCCGCCCCCTTTTTATAGGATGCCAAGGGTCATGTCGATCGGCCCTGCACCCCCGCATACCGATCGACACTGACCTTCCACCTTCTCAAGGAAGTCCAAAATTCCATTCCACTACTGAATGGCCCCCTCCACACCATGCCAACCATCACCCCCCATAAATTTTCGTACAAAAACTCTCATAAAATACCAGAATACCCTGAAAATTCCTCAGAAAATTCCTAAAAATCCCGGAGAGGATTTAGAACATTTTCACCAACAAAATTTCACACTCCCTCAAGAGAAACCCCTATTTCCCCAACAAAACTCTCAACAGCCAACTGAATCTCCCCCAGGAAACATACCCAGATGACCCCTAAAGTATCCTAAACCTCAGGTTATCTCCTGTTCCCCAAAAGTCTTAAATTTCCCTGAGCAAAACATCCAAAACCTGCACCACCTAATCCCTTCCCCAGTGGAATTTGTAGCATTAAATTGGATGTTCCCCTGCAAAGTCTCCAAATGATACAAAAGTTTCCTTAGCAATCATCTCCCCAGCTTAAATAAAAAACACGATGAAATTTCCCTGGTAGAGTTCCTTGAGAACATCCCAATTTAATCCCTCGGAATTGGCTTCGACCCGCAGAATTGGTCATCTTAATTTAAGTCCTCGAAATTGGCTTTGACCAGGAGAATTGGTCATCACATTTTAAACCCTCATAATTGGCTTCGACTCGCTAAATTGGTCATCTCAATTTAAGCCCACGGAATGGTCTTCGACCCGCAGAATTGGTCATCACAATTTGAGCCCTCAGAATTGGTCATCTCAATTTAAGCCCTCAGAACTGCCTTTGACCCGAAGAATTGTCCAACTTCATTTAATCCCTCATAATTTTCTTTGACCCCTAGAATCGGTCATTTTAATTTAATCCCTCAGAATTGGCTTCGAACCGTAAAATTGGTCATCACAATTTAAGTCCTCAGAATTGCCTTTGACCCGCAGAATTGGTCATCTCAATTTAAGAACTTATAATTAGCTTCAACCTGAAGAATTGGTCATCTGAATTTAAGCCCTGGGAATTGGCTTCGGCCTGTAGAATTGGTCATCTCAATTTAAGCCCTCAGAATTGGCTTCGACCCGCAGAATTGGTCATCATAATGTAAGCCTTCCAAATTGGCTTCGACCAGCAGAATTGGTCATCTCAATTTAAGCCCTCAGAATTGGCTTCGACCCGCAGAATTGGTCATCTCAATTTAAGCCCTAAGAATTGGCTTCGACCCGCAGAATTGGTCATTACAATTTAAGCGCACAGAATTGACTTCGACCCCCAGAATTGGTCATCACAATTTAAGCCCTCTGAATTAGCTTTGACCCATAGAATTTTTCATCTCAATTTAAGCCATCAGTATTGGTTTCAACCCGCAGAATTGGTCATCTCAATTTAAGCCCTCAAAATTAGCTTCGACCCGTAGAATTCGTCATCTCAATTTAAGTCCTCAGAATTGCTTTCGACCCGCAAAATTGGCCATCTTAGTTTAATCCCTCAGAATTGGTCATCTCAATTTAATCCCTCAGAATTGGCTTCGACCCTCAGAATTGGTCATCACAATTTAGGCCCTCATAATTGGCTTCAACCCACAGAATTGGTCATTTCAATTTAAGCCCTCATAATTTTCTTCGACCAGCAAAACTAGTCATCTCAATTTAAGACCTCAGAATTATCTTCAACCCGCAGAATTGGTCATCACACTTTAATCCCTCAGAATTAGCTTCGACCCACAGAATTGGTCATCTCAATTTAAGACCTCGGAATTGGCTTCGACCCTCAAAATTGGTTACCCCCGGCACTGCTTTAGGTCCTCAGAATTGACCTAAATCTTTGATCATAACATCCTTTAGACCAACCCCAGTATGCCCCCTTAGGTCCTCATAATCGACCTCAACCCTTTGAATCGGTCATCGTCATCCCCAGATCCTCAAAATCGGCCTCAACCCTCTGAATTGTTCATTCTCTTTCAAAGGCATCTTGCGGTGTCTATTCGGTGGCTATCATTTGTTCCAAACTCACCCATCGAGGGGAACTGTAGACACCCCATTCTAGCACCCCTAACCTCTTCTTAGGTCCCTAGCACCTCCCTTCATCACTACAAGCCTAAGTCATAACTCAAGTACTGACCTAGAGGCAATCGGGCACTCCCAGGATCCGTTGGACTAAAATTCAAACTCTTTACTTTGACTGAGACTAAATGAATTTTCAAAGGGTAATAAAACCCCTTTCCAATGATCCATCTCGTGCGCGATTCTGACATACGGTGCGGACGAACGACCTATTTTCCCCCAAAACTTAATCAGGAGGCCATCGAATGCTCTCGGGCTTCGTTTGACCAAAGTCAACTCTTCAGCTTGACCAAGATTGAATGAATCTTCAAAAGGCACTAAAACCCCTTTCCAACAATCCTCTTCGGGCCCAATTCTGACTTACAGTACGGGCGATTGATCCATTTTACTCCGAAATGTCATTGAACGCTTCTAGGCCCTAGTTAACCAAAGTTAACTCCCCAAATTGAAACTCTTTGTAATGTCAAATTTCATCTCTTAACCTTTCCAACGGTCTACCCCGTGCGCGATTCGAACAAATGAATCGCTTTACTCCGAAAGGCCACCGGATTCTTCCAAACCCCGATTGACAAAAGTCAACTCCCCAAACTGAGTCAAACTCTTAGAATGTCGAAGTACATCTCATAACTTTCTAACGGTCTGCCCCATGCATGATTCTAACTTACCACGTGAACAAACGATCTGTTTGCGTCCGATGATCCCCCGTTCAAAGGACCGATGAGTGTTTTCAAGCCATATTTATCCTAAAGACAACTCTCGGACCCGGGAGCAGACCAAAGGAATTTCGAAGGTATCTAAAGTATGTTTCCAGAGGTTCACCCTGTGCGCGATTCGGATCAAAGGTTTGCATTTTATGGCCATTTTTGTGAAGGAACCTGGAAGAGACTGCCAAACGGCAGGTTCAAAATCCTGCCTATCGACAATCTGCCTAAACACACCTGCCGATTGGCAGGACCAGGCCTATGCCAATTGGTAATTCCCCGGGCTTATAAAAAGCAGGGCCTGTCCTTATTGCAAAAAACCCAAGATCTGAGTTCCATCACTCTCAACGAACTCAAAAAACTCTCTCGAAGTTAACGTGATTTCTATATCCAAATCCCTTTCCAACCCTCACTTTTCATCATCTTTTTCACCAAACTTGAAGATCTAACTACCATTAATCATCACCAAGTGCAAGGGCTACTCTCCAACATTCATTATCAAGCTCAAGATCTTTAAAAAGGTCCAACTTTCTCAAATTCTCCTAAATTCGCATTAACTTGTTTTCTTACTTGACACTTTTATTCTCTCCATCTCACATATCCTAATATACTTTTTATTTAGTATTATTGTACATCTCTTATTTTCATATAAATAAAACCCAAAAAAAGAAGAAAAAGAGGGTTTACTCATAAATTCCAAACGAGAATTCTCACACTTTTTACACACACACACACACATATAAGACAAGTCCCGGGTTGGATTTAAGGGATAAACCCCACCCCTCATTTTGTATGCGAACTATGTGGACTTTGATGCCTCTATAGTCTACGTAGGCATCTCGGGGTAAAACCCGAGACTCGAGTCCTATTTTTTTCCAATTTTCTATTTTTCTAATTCTTTAACTTAATTCTCTTAGATTCTATATATTTACATATACATATATTTGTTCTTAGTGGCGTATTATTCCATACACGTTATCGTTCCATTATAATGATCAATGCAAGGATAATCACGTAAATTATATTTTCTAATATTACTTTTAGGAACATTCCTATGGATGACTCGCTTTATCTATTCCATGATACAAGTCGATGATTCCTATCTCCACTATATATACACATGAACACATATAAAGGGGAAATAGAGGAAAATAACAACAAATACATGAGAGACCGTAAGTCGGAATGGGTGCCTAACACCTTCCCATTCTGTAACTTATCCTCCGAACCTTACTCGAATAATTTTTGGTTTCGTATGTATCAGTATGTCTTTGGATGCTGTCCTTCGGGATGACTCCACCTTATTTTTTTATTTTGAGTAAAAAAGACTGGAGACTCCATCTCTCTACATTTTTCACCTCACACATCGCCAATGACATCCGAAGTTCTCCCGGGAAGGATGCACGGGTCCAAGATCCTCTCACCACGAAGATGACCCTCTTCTCTCTCTCCGCGAAGATCGGGGATGGCCACAGTGGCGACTCTGTTGGGGACTTTTGTTTAAGAGAGGCTACACTCTATTTACGTGGGTATTTTATCTTCTTATATACTCCCCTACTTTGTATGTTCCCCTTTTCATGCATGCGTCATGCTTATGCTTCTATTCACACACTTGTAAAAGATTCTCCATGTACACTTTGCACCACGTGCACCTAGGACCACATATGTCCACATGTTGTGCGCATCACATAAATATGCTTGGTACACTATCGATACTTGGACTTTGATCCCTATTTGACATAATCAAGAAAGATACTCTCATCATAAGATACTAATAAGAGAATCATACGTGATTCACACGACATCAACAAAGAGCACTGTGATTTACCAAATGTTGTCCAGTAACTGGAGGGTTACTTCTTGATGGGACCTGGTTCGGCAGGGAGTAGTTAGACTAGGCGATATGACTCTCACCTTCCATTGGCCAAGTACCTTCGACGTATATCAAACAGTTTCCCCGCATCGTACTGCTTGACTGAAGTCATAACAGGAGGTATATCACAGGTAACTCGTTGACATACATCGAGTATATCGAATTCTCTCTCACACGTACCGTCCGCACAAGTTATATAGTGAGGCAATTCACGTACACTCATGTATATCAAATGGCTAGTCCACACGTATCGATTGCCCACAAAATAAACACGTATATTGTGGAAGTCGCGCCAAAGGGGGAACCATTTACAATTCACCCAACCAACTGCTTACCCGTATATAGGTGTCAAGACTAGGACACACATGTTAGATTGCCAGTTTTGACCCGAAACTCTATCGAACTTTCGGGTCGCCCTGCCGTCTAAATTTTTATGCATTTTTAATACGGGACCCTGCCTGTGAGCCTAGTTACAAGTCCAACCATAGCTTTACATATGTTACAGACCCAACTTTTTATCGCTCGGGTCCCATCCGAAATATCATTCTGCATTTAAGAGAATTTAATACCAGTGACAACATAATAATTATAATAATCATGCTGAGACCCATCCCCCAAAAATATTTCTCCCTTCTTTATCAAAAATCCAAAGACATTTCTCCTTTCTTAATAAAAAATCCAAAAACATTTCTCCTCTCTTTATCAAAAATCCAAAAATATTTTTTCTTTCAATCTCTAAAAAGAAAAAGAAAATGTCAAAAAAAATCTCATTTCACACCTTCTCAGGTCGATCGTACGCCCCTGGCCTGGCTCCTTATTAGATTATGTCTTCAATCAAATCACCCCAGAATTCTGTCTTTTCCCCTTATACTTCTTCGAAGTCTGGTATCCATTCGCTATCCATGGAAAGCACAGATCAAGTACCAGTTGTACAGTCAGATCCAACGACAGTCTTAGCTCAGCTTGTGTCCAAGATTGACAACCTCCAGACTGAGGTTCGAGAGATGCAACGAAACCAGGTTCCAGATCCTCAATAGCCCGAGGCCCTATTCACTTGCGCTATGGGTCCACCCGAGCCTATTTGAGTTCCCGAAGAGTATTAGCATGGTCCACGTGCCCCTTCTGCTAATAGGCCAGTGTCTGCCCAACTTCCTATGACAAACCTTGCCCAGCATCGGGCTAACTTGCCTACGAGCATGGATCCAAAAGAAGAAGAGTTGAACATGGCCAAAGAAGATCTCAAGATGCTAACTATCAAGTTCGACCGAGTCAGAATCTCTGGGAATTACATAGACTACACCCACATGTCTCCTTATCCTAAACTAAGGTTACCCAAGAAGTTCAAGATGACAAATATTGAGAAATTCAAAAAAAGTGAACCCTCCATTTTATGACTCTCCTAGGGGCTTCTGAAGAAGTGATGGCCCAATTATTTCAACAAACTTAAAAGGATATCGCCCTCCGATGGTTTTTGTCTCTCGAGGAATCCAGAATCCGTAGCTGAGAGGATGTAGCCTGAGAATTCATGTCATGGTACAAATACAACGAAGAGCTTGAGGTCACCCATCTTGATTTGGAAATGCTCAAAAAGAACTCTGGGGAATCTATTAGTAACTTCATAGCCCGATGGAGGGAAAAAGAAGCCACCATGACCAATCGGCCTCCGAGGAAGAACAAGTAAACATAGTGAAGAAGAATTTCTTACCCCATGTCTCAGCAACAGTGGTAGGACAATACTATCCCCACTTCTAAGCTCTCAGAGAAGCAGGATTAGAAATCGAGGAAGGTCTTGCAAAAATAGAAGTTGAACCAAAGAAAGTGTTTGGGCAGTTCAGTCCCAGAAAATATGACAACCCTATCAATGCTACAGTCTCAACCATCAATAACTTCTCTCAACCAGCCACCTCATGGGCAAGAGAAAGCCTCCCTGTCCCAGTCCAAAAGGAATACATCGAGCTACATGCTCCTCTCTCTAAAGTTTATCAAGCCCTGTTAAGACGAAACCTTATCAAACCCTTGGACCCCCGCCCATAGCCAAATCCACTCCATAGAAACTTCAAGATAGATACCCATTGCGCCTTTCATCAAACTGTTGGCCATACCACCGACCAATGATTTCACCTTTGAAACATAATCCAATGTCTAATTGACCAGGGTACCATTGCCCCACCACCCAATCCTAAGACAAACACTACTCATAACCTACTCCCAAACCATGCAAATGCCATCTTCCTAAAAGGAAACCCAAAATTTGATCCCTCAACTCAAATCACACCCATATACTCTCCCAAACCCTTCCAAACCTGTCCATATTTCCTCCTACACCCTACAAGCCTCACTGATCAAGCACTGTCACTCCTTACCAGAGCATGCATCATTGTTCGTACCCATTATGAAAATGGATGTATGGAATTATCAAAACTATTAAACCAACTCCTAGAGTTCGGGATGAAATTGCCATCACAGATGATGATTGATTGCCAGAGGTTCAGTACGCTACTCATGGAAGAAAAAAAATGGGACCGAGAGTCAAACAGTTGGGTGGTACCAACTGATGAATTCAACCTAGATGACGTTGTCCAAATCATGCCAAAATTATTCAGGCAAACCAACAATATTTTTAATATGACCGAGTTACTCGGTACTCTGAAGTTACAAGGGCACCTGGTCCCTTCACCCTTACACCTCCCTATAGAATGGGAGGACATGTATGAAGAATCCATTGAAGTCATGGAATACATTAACTTTATATGGAAAGACATAATTGTTGCCACCGATGGGGGGAAGAATTCGAAAATTCAAATGTAGAGAAAGCTACAAAAAAACTGGCCCAATAGTCGACATGGGTCGGATGATATCATTTGAAAAACTCCTAGGAAAAATAATTAAGGTGCCAGAACATCCCGAGATTGATGAAGAAATAGGGTTCATGTTATTCCCTTCTTCAGTAGATCGTATGACTAGATTAGGAAGGCATGACCAGATCCCAACCTTACTACCAACCATTGACAAAGGGAAAGGCATTGAAAACCTTCCTATGCTAGAGATAACCCTTGAGGAGAGCAAGATACTCGATCAACTACAAAAAAATAAGCTAACATCACTCTATAAGGGATTTTCATTTCTTACTAGCTGCACAAAAATACTTTGATCAAGTTGCTCACTAGACCCATAGTTCCTCCTTCTACCACACCAGAAGAAGCGATAAATCTATTCGGATCCCTCACCTCTACTCAAATGCTCTCCTTTTCCGAAGAATGAATCCCTAGAATTAGGCCAAACCATAATTATGCACTCAATATCTCCGTCGAAGTTAAGGGGAAGATCATACCACTCTCTCTTTTTTATAATGGATCCGCCTTGAATGTCTTCCCATTAAGAACCTTCAAATTCTTAGGACTGAAGGAAAGTGACCTCGCTCCAATCTATGCTACCGTACGTGCCTACAATAATACTCGTCGGGAAGTGATGGGATCCATAAGACTTGTAATAAGGGCTGGCCCTATTAACCCTATCATTGAATTTCAAGTTATTGACGTCCCAGCTTGTTTCAACCTATTGCTTAGACGACCTTGGCTCCACAGTATCAAGGGTGTGTCTTCCTCGCTCCATCATAAATTGAAGTTCTTCTCCAACAGATGAGTCATCAACATTTTAGGCGACGACGACAATATCGAGGGTGCAAGTACTCCCGGTAGGATTTCGATTTGAGCCACTTCTACTCCCGGTAGGGGATGATTTCAGAGAAAGGGTTTGTCCAGAATATGACCCTCATGGCAATGTCAATGTGATTCAAATGTTCAGAAACATGCACTTCATACCGGGACTGGTTCTAGGGAAAAGACAACAAGGGATAATTGAGACCATTGTACTGAAAAAAGATTTCCCTCCTTGTGGTTTGGGGTATCAACCATCAGAACAAGAGATTAGAAGGATTCGTCAGTCTTAACCAAACAGAAGACTAGACTGCATCCAGACTATCCCTGGTGACTCCTTGAATAGACGATTCATTAAAGAGGGTGAGGACTTCCCCTTTTGTCAATTTTTGGAACCATGGTATGACCATACATACAAGAAGATGAAGCCTGGAATGGAGATATCTTCTTAAGACCGCTACCCATGGGCCGAAAGTTCCCAACACCATGTACAACTCCTTATCAAAGAAACTGAAGAGATGGAGGAAAGTGACTCAGAGGATTAGTTTAACATACAGATACTGGGGCTGACACTCTGCATGGTTCATTCAAGCACTACATCATAGGATCCATCCCGCATGATTAAAGCTCCTGATACACCTCTCCTCAACTAGCATATTGTGCCAGTTCTACCTGTTGAAATCTCACTTAGGCCCAATGTTTACCTTATTTCTTCTTTTGTTGTCTATCCTTTCTCTAATGTAATCAAGACCTCCTTTGATGAGGTTCTCAATGCTATTTTTCCTATTAATGAAATAAAAAAAGATTTTGAGTATCTTGTTGTGCCTTACATTAATTGTTTAGATTCTAATCAAACTTTTGATGATGATGATTTTGCAAATGAATAATTCTTAATTGATCTAAATAAGGTTAATAACAAAAAACATAACCGCGTTCAAGTTAATGAAGAAGAAATTGTTATTGTTAACTTCAGTTCTGGTAGCCAATTGTTCGAGATTAGGATAGGGGCTACCCTCGACGAGCTTCAGTGCGAACAACTCGAAGAATTACTGAAGGAATTTATGGATGTCTTTGCATGGTCCTATAATGATATGTCCGACATTGATCCTCAAAATAGCTTAATGTAAGATCCCCACTCTCCCAGATTACAAGCCGGTTAAATAAAAGTTGAGAAAGCTCCGCACCGAATGGTCGCTCAAAGTCAAAGAAGAAGTGGTCAAATAGTTGAACGTGTGCTTCATTCGTGTGATCAAATATCCCACATGGCTAGACAACATAGTGCCTATGACGAAATTAGGAGGGAAAGTTCGAATGTGTGTAGACTACCGATACTTGAACAAATCATCTCTATAGGATGATTATCTGTTACCTAACCAGTCATGCTCTCAAGTCATTCGTTGACGGCTTTATAGGATACAACCAAATCAAAATGCACCCATATCACCAAGAAAAAAATGCATTCATCACACCGTGGGGAACCTTTTGCTACACTATTATGCCATTTGGTCTCAAGAATGCAGGGGCTACCTACCAGAGGGCTGCCACAACCATCATGCACGATCTGAGTAACAAAGAAGTAGAGGTCTATATGAATGATATGATTATCAAATCCAAAACTAGAGAAGGTCATACACTCGTTGTCCGAAAATTCTTCAAACGATTACGACGATATCAGATGAGACTTAATCCATAAAATGCGTCTTCGGCATTACAAAGGGAAAACTCTTGGGATTCATGGTCAGTAAGAAGGGGATAGAAGCAGATCTTGCCAAGATAAAAGCTATACTTGAGATGCCACTCCCCCGAACGGAGAAAGAAGTATGTGGTTTCCTTGGGAAATTATAATACATCAGCCGGTTCATCAGCCAACTAACTTCCATTTGCGAACCTATTTTGAAACTCCTCCAAAAGTATTTAACCAAGGTTTGGAACGAGGCCAGCTAAGAACCTTTTGACTGGATCAAATAATATCTGACCCAACCTCCCCTACTCATGCCACCACAGCCTGGTCTCCCCTTGATCTTATACCTAACCATAACCGACACTACAGCTGGGGATTTTCTAGCCTAATACCTTGAAGAATACAGCAAAGAAAAAACCATCTATTACTCTAACCACGAATAGACTGGGTGCAAAATCAACTATACTACTTTGGAAAAGGCATGTGTCGCACTTGTTTGGGTCACCCAAAAGTTGTGACACTACATGCTTGCCTTCCCGATCAAACTTGTATCCCGAATGGACCCCATCAAGTACCTTCTTGAGAAACCCTCCTTATCCATCCGAATGTCTCAATGGTTGATTCTCCTTTCCGAGTTTGATATCATGTACATCACGCAAAAATCCATGAAAGGATGATCTATCTATGACTACCTCGCTAACTACCCCATGGAAGAAGCTCATGTTTGGATCTCCGAATTCCTATATGAAAACATCATCGGCGCTGCTCAAGATAAAATTTTATGGAAAATGTTCTTTAGCGGCGCTGCCAATAAAAATGGATATGGCATTGGGATACTTCTAATCGCTCCAGATGACTACCACACTCCCATCTCTATGAACTTGGATTTCCCATTCACCAATAACATAACTAAATGTGAGGTGTATACGGTAGGCCTCAAAGTTGCTCTTAAGAAAGGTATTCAATGCCTAGATGTCTACGGGATTCTTCCCTCATCATCAGTCAAGTGCTCAGAAAATGGAAAGTCAAGGACGAGAAACTCCAACCCTTCCATGCTCACTTAAAAGAACTAGCCTCCTAATTCTAAGACATCACCTTCCACTACTTACCTCGAGCAAAGAATAACCTGGTCGATGCCCTTTCTACCTTGGCCTCCATGGACGACATGCCTTAAGGAATAACAATGTCCCCCTTTACTAATTCAAAAGCAAGATAAATCAACCCATCGCTACCACATTGAGCTCATCACCAAAAAAACCCGAGCTAGACAATTATTGGTACTATGATGTTTGGAACCTCCTAAAGCATGGTAGGTATCCCGAAGGTTCCAACAAGAAAGACCGAGAAACCCTCCGAAGACTGGCCACCCCATACATCATTTGTCACAAGGCACTATTCAAAAGAAACTTCGATGGAACCCATTTACACGGCATCGCAGGGGATGACATTGAATAAATAATGTAGAAGATCCATAACGGGGAATATGGACCCCATATGAATGGTCACTTGCTTTCTAAGGGGATCATCCGACAAGGCTACTACTCGACCACCAGGATACAAGATTACACCGCCTATGTCCGAAGATGCCTCAAATGCCAATAATTTTCCAACCTTCAACACTTGTCGTCGTGATAATTATATAACATGACTTCTCCCTGGATGTTCTACACATGGGGCATCAACATCATAGGGAAGGTTACACCCAAGGATTCCAATGGGCATGAATTAATCCTAGTCTCCATTGATTACTTCACCAAATGGGTCGAAGCAGAGTCATGCAGAGTTCTGAACGCCAAGAAAGTGGAAAAATTCATCAGGAAGAACATCATCTGTCGATATGGGGTCCTGCTCGAGCTAGTGTCAGATAACGGGTTTCACTTCAAGATAGAAGTCATAGAAGTGGTCAACAAATACGGGATTCAAATACCCAAATCCTCTCCCTATCGATCTCGGACCAATGGTGTGATCGAAGCAGCCAACAAAAACCTCAAATCCATCATCAGTAAGATGATCGAAAGCTATCGATATTCGGATGACCGAATCCTTTATGCCCTCTGGGGCTACCGAACCTCTACTGGGGCTACCCCTTACTTTCTAGTCTACGAGATGGAAGTATTCCTACCCGTGGAGCTGGAAATACCCTCGTTATGTGTTACACTTGAAAGAAAGTTCAGCGAAGAATACTAGTACTAGAGTCATCTTGTCGATCTAACCCTCCTAGATGAAGGGATATTGAAAGCTTTAATCACATACAAAGGTACCATCGCCGTATAGCGCGGTCATTCAATAAGAGAGTCAAGGATCGTGATGTCCGAGAGGGGGATTTATCCCTCAAAGAAATAGTAGAGCCCATGTGAGACCCCAGAGGAAAATTCAAGCCCAATTGGAGCGGCCCATACATTATGAAGAAGATCTTGTCCGGCGACGTCATTGTGTGTACCGACCTCGACGGGGAGGAAATGGCGCACCCAGTCAAACTAGACCGTCTAAAGAAGTTCCACCCTGAGTCTGAAATCTCAGCACGCTATGACTTTTCTCATCTCCCTTATATTCTAAAAAAAATCTTCATTTCCCTCTACCCAGAACAACGTGGGCCTGATCCTCTACAAAAACCATTTCCAGAAAAATTAAAACTTTTAAAAAATATATATAAGTACGTAGGCAGCTCATACATCTTACATGAACACGCCCCTTTCTTTTGCACAAAAAAAATTTATTTTCGTATCTCCAAAAATGATAGTTCATTCTAACATATACTTGAACAAAAGGATTATGCATCCCTTAACGATAGGTATAGATGATTCAAAATACAAAATTCAACAAAAGGCACAGCTGGATTATCAAAAACCTGTTTATTTCACTAATAAGAAATTATAGTGCAATTACATAAGAAAAGGAATGGATAACTCCCTTCCCCCTGCCTTCCTAAAAAGCCAAATAAATTCTCAAATTTATTCCTCATTACAAAACAAACTCCCCCCCAAGAATCTTACCCAAAGCTACCAGAGGAAACTTCTCCATCATCATCATCGACATCCTGGGATCCCTAAACTTACCTTGCCTTAATAGAGTGCCGCAGACGCTTCATAGATCAGAAATCTCGAACCAGCCTCCAAAAAACCCTAACACCTCCCTCCATTATATCAAGTAAGGCAAGCCACCTTTGTTCGGTCTCCATTACCAACATCTTGATGATTACACTTCTACACAACCACTTGATATAATCCTCGAATATGTGTCAAACTCTCCCAACAAATTGAGAGGGACGGGTCGACGGACACCGACTCTCCCACAAAGAGACAAGACGCATGCACAGACGCTCTGTTCGATATTCTATCGGAAAGAAATCTAGCGTCCGAGGTGGCACGACCTTCTCCCAACCAAATTAGCATAGAAGCCGCAAAGGGAAATAGAAAGAGGTCTGTCTGAGACTAACCAACCGAATGTACGAGTATTCCCCCAGCTCCAGAATAGGCAGAAGTTGTCCCCACCAAGGCACTAACCAGCACAGAATTAGGGCTCCATGCTCCACAAATCAGTTATCCCCTCTCTTCATATCCAAGCCAACATTGATTAAATGGCGTGAAAAGAAGTCGAGTACAATCGATAAAGGATATTCTGGAGGAGTCACCAGGCAGAATATTTCAGACAACCACATGAACAACATCACAGGGCTGCCCCTTAGAAAGTTAGAACGACCTTCTCACCAGGCATCCAGGCCATTCAAAGTCTCCACCAGTATCACTACCTCAGGATTGCGATGGTATGACATCCATGAAGTAATGGCTGTAAGTTGTGGTTCCACCAGCAGTTCCCCAATCACCAGCAGTAATTTCGAAACCAAGGCCAGAACGACGGCTCCAGCATATCCAGCATCACCAAATGCACAGACCGCAGCACCGTTGAAAGGGAAATCATTCTTCCAGTAACCAAAGATCTACCCGTCGAGGGTGAGATTTGAAGAAGTCCAGCCAATAACTCCCAGGGAGATCGGGAAAACTCAGGCATAACAGCCACCACACTAGGATTTACTCCCAATATGGCAAAAAATTCCTCATAAGTCAGACAGACTTCTTCCAAACCATAGCGGAATACATGGTCTTTGGGCAACCAAAATTGTACCACCGCCATCAGCATGTTCCACTCTATGGGCCGGTTACGCAATAAAGAGACTCGACGCATATTGAAATCATCATAGTCGATGTTGTAGGGGAAAATTACCTCCAAAGTCTAGAGGTAGTTAGCAAACTCAACACTACTAGGGAGAGCCATCTCACAGAATAAGAAAGTTACAATATGAACGTGTGATGTAAACAGTCCACCCTTACCCCTTTTTATTCTTGAAAACCCTCACAAAAGACACAACCCTTGAAAGAATCGGAGGGAATCGTGCCCCACAGGTTACCAAAAGCTGAAGAGGGTACCAATTAAAGCCTTTAATTGATGGGACTTGACTAACCTGCTGATAGGCAGGAGAAGAGGCTTGTCGATCGACAACCTCCTGTTTTAGAAACTTCCTTTTTCCTCTCTTGTCAAAATCAGAAAACTCAATAAAAATAAATTGATATTCTTAATAGAATTTCAAAATCCCAAACCTTCTTTCAAAATCCCAAAAATATTTCTTTTTACAGTCTCAGGAGCATAGTAAAAAGCACATATGCATGCATTCATTCATTACTAACAAAAGATAATAAAAAAAACTCCATTGCATTGCATATATATTTTTCCGTGTTACATCAATTTTGCAGGAAATTAAAGAAAGGCAGAAAAACAAAGGGACTCATCCCGAACCCACATTTTCTATCTCACCTACCCTTCACCTCTCTCTAAGAGCTTCCATCCCTACGAAGCGCTCTCTTTCCTCTGCGGAGAGATGACACACCACCACTACCTGAACCAGACTCCTCCCAAGATGAGGCAGACGGCACCAATCAAGAAGGAACACAAACCAAGTCCCGAATATGGGCAATCACCAAAGATATCCAGTCCCTAATGTCCCTCAGCCAAGTGGTGGACACCCGAACTTGCTGCAAGGAAAGGCAAAATCAGTATAAAATTGAGAAGATAAAAAAGAAACCAAGGAAAATAAAAGAAACCAAAAGAGAAGAAAATAAAGGTATACCAAAGGAAGAAGGACCTCCTCTATCAAGCCTAACTCCTCTAAGTCCATCATATGAGGACGATGCAACATAGCCACCATCCCGCCATCAGCCTGACGAATGTTTTAGGAAGGGGTATACAACCGCATAAAGGGAACCTCCAAAGTCGTCTCCACCGCAGAGGACAATGAACCACCACTACTTTGGGAGGACCCCACTGGCCTACTCGAACCCGTAGGAAGGAAGGGAAGCGCATCATATATGCTAGGGGCTATCATCCAACTCATCACGAAGTCCATATAATCATACGACACAATTGTGTCGGTATACAATATATTGGACTCGTTAATCATCGCTGTAATCCTCGCATCCTCTGGCAACATCCGCTCTCGCCTTATAGACATAGGGGGCCTCATAGGTGGAACCACCACCTCCCCCTCAGCAATCTGTCGGACCACCATCTCCCCGAGATACCAGGAGTGGCCAAATTCATGCTCCAGCAAACGCATTATCTGTGCATTCACCTTAGTCGACCCCGTGTCCTGAACAACCATCCCCCAAGGGTAAAAGGTCACCTAAAAATCCCCAAAAGATATAAGTCAATATGGAATAAGAGCAGACAAAGACCAACGCTAAAGAAGGAAAAAGTCTTACGCTTTCACTGGTCAGGCCATTCAAGACCCGACGTACCGCCTCCAGAGAAAGAGACTTCCTTGAATGCTAATTATCCTTGCGCCATCGATACAACCGGTGAAAGTCCCCAATGGTCTCTTCCTTTAAATCAATTATTTGGGTATTGCACCCAATCACCTCATAGAACCACGTCTCCCAAAGATAAGAATCCGTTATCAAAATAGACGCACAAGGAAAATGCGAATGCATGAAAGGAAAATGTGCAAACTAAAGAATACCTCAAGAATATACGTGGCTCCAACGAAAGTCTGTCAGCAGCACCCACTAAATGCATCCAGAGAAAAATAAAGGGTCACCAAAGTCAGGCTCCCCCAATCATAGAGAGAGATATTCGAAAACACCCTCAAGAATGGCAAAAACCACAAGTGGACAACATCGTCGCTCGATGCCACCAAAAATCCCCCCAACACGAGAAAAATAAACAGCTGGGCCATCTGTCTCACCTGTATCCCATCCTCCACATCAATCACCCTGCTTAGTAAAATATCCCTCAACAGTGACAAATGGATAGTCCTCGGATACTGTCCTCTCCACATCACCTAGCGTCGCCTGTACCGCCTCCGGCCTCACCCACAAAGAGCGATCCACCTCTATCTTCTCTCCATCACAATCCAGCCCCATTAGATGCTACACATCTATGGGAGTCACAGTCATCTCCCCAAAGCCAAAATGGAAGGTGTGGGTAATGTCCCACCACCTCTTCCCTAGAGTAGATAAAACCGTCGTCAAACAAGTCGTCTCATCCAGAACACACACCAACCTCCCAAAGCCTAGTGATGATACTACCCAACGTACCACAGATGGAAGGTGATCCCAGACATCCTTAAGCCCCATCGTCCTATGGGCATGCATAATCGACAAAAGAAACATGAGACTGTCAAAGGAAAACCTCGTCAAAATCTAAGAAAAAAGGAAGTCACCAAAAAAAGAATGCCAAAAGTCATTTTGTACTTACATAACCACCAGGGTTCACCACCCTAGAAGAATGATGACACGACGGCTCCCGCAGTAAATTCCTCTCATCCACAACTGGCTCAAATGCATCAAAAGAGTTCTCACTCCCCAAAGCAAAAGGCGCCCCGACCCTCCACGCCACATTAGCCTAGTCATCAACAACTAACCACTCCCTGTGTACCAGAGTGATCACAAAAGTGGCCATTTTTTAGGTTGCGAAATGTTAGAATGATTCGCCGAAGAAAATCGCGGAAAGAGAGAAGGCAAGAAGCCGTGAAAAATGAGGGGAATCCGCCCCCCTTTTATAGGAAATCAAGGGTCATGCCGATCGGCACTGCACCCCCACATACTAATTGGCACTGACCTTCCACCTCCTCAAAGTAGTCCAAAATTCTATGCCACTGTCGAATGGCACCCTCCACACCATGCCGACTGGCACCCCCTTAAATTTTCGTACAAAAACTCTCAGAAAATACCAAAAAATTAGAAAAAAATCCCGAGAAAATTCCTAAAAATCCCGGGGAGGATTTAGAACATTTTCATCAAGAAAACTTCACACTCCCTCAAATGGATCCCCTATTTCCCCAGTGGAACTCTCAAAAACCAAGTGAATTTCTCCTTGACAATGTCCCCAGAGGACCCCTAAAGTACCCTAAACCTCAGGTTATCTACTATTCCCCAAAAGTCTCAAATTTCCCTGAGCAAAACATCCAAATCCTGGACCACCTAATCACTTCCCCAGTGGAATTTATAACATCAAATTGGTTGTTCCCCCGCAAAGTATCTAAACGATACAAAACTTTCCCCAGCAATCATCTCCACAGCTCAAATCAAAATCACGAGGAAATTTCCCTGACAGAGTTCCCTGAGAACATCACAATTTAAGCCCTTAGAATTGGCTTTGACTCGCAGAATTGGTCATCTCAATTTAAGCCCTCAAAATTGGCTTCGACCCGTAGAATTGTTCATCTCAATTTAAGCTCTCAGAATTGCCTTCGATCCTCAGAATTGGTCATCACAATTAAAGCCCTCGGAATTGCCTTCGACCCACATAATTGGTCATCTGAATTTAAGTCCTCAGAATTGGTTTCTACCCGCAGCATTGGTCATCACAATTAGAGTCCTCAGAATTGTCTTCAATCCACAAAATTGGTCATCTTAATTTAAACCCTCAGAATTGGCTTCGACCCGCAGAATTGGTCATTACAATTTAAGCCCACAGAATTGACTTTGACCCCCAGAATTGGTCATCACAATTTAAGCCCTCTGAATTAGCTTTGACCCATAGAATTGTTCATCTCAATTTAAGCCATCAGTATTGGTTTCGACCCGCAGAATTGGTCATCTCAATTTAAGCCCTCAAAATTAGCTTCGACCCGTAGAATAGGTCATCTCAATTTAAGCCCTCAGAATTGGCTTCGACCCGTAAAATTGGTCATATCAATTTAAGCCCTTAAAATTGTCTTCGACCCACAAAATTGGTCATCTCAATTTAAGCCCTCGGAATTGGCTTGGACCCGCAGAATTAGTCATCATAATTTAAGCCCTTGGAATTCACTTTGACCCGCAGAATTGGTAATCTTAATTTAATCCCTCAAAGTTTGCTTCGACCCGCAGAATTGGTCATCTCAATTTAAGCCCTCATAATTGGCTTCGACCCATAGAATTGGTCATCTCAATTTAAGCTCTCAGAATTGGCTTCGACCCGCAGAATTGGTCAGCACAATTTAAGCCCTCGAAATTGACTTCGACCCGTAAAATTGGTCATCTCAATTTAAGCCCTCAAAATTGGCTTTGACCCGCAAAATTGGTCATATCAATTTAAGCCCTCCGAATTAGCTTCGACCCATAAAATTGTTCATCTCAATTTAAGCCATCAGTATTGGCTTCGACCCGCAGAATTGATAATCTCACTTTAAGCCCTCAGAATTGGTCATCTCAATTTAAGCCCCCAGAATTGGCTTCAACCCGAAAAATTTGTAATCTCAATTTAAGCCCTCAAAATTGGCTTCGACCAGCAGAATTGGTTATCTCAATTTAAGCCCTCTAAATTGGCTTCGACCTGCAGAATTGGTCATCGCAATTTAAGCCCTCGGAATTCGCTTCGACCCGCAGAATTGGTCATCTTAATTTAAGCCACCGGAATTGGCTTCGACCCACAAAATTGGTCATCTTAACTTAAACCCTCAGAATTGGCTTCGACCCACAGAATTGGTCATTAAAATTTAAGCCCACGGAATTGACTTCGACCCCTAGAATTGGTCATCACAATTTAAGCCCTCCGAATTAGCTTTGACCCATAGAATTGTTCATCTCAATTTAAGACATCAGTATTGGTTTCGACCCGCAGAATTGGTCATCTCAATAGAAGCCCGCAGAATTAGCTTCGACCCGTAGAATTGGCCATCTCAATTTAAGCCCTCAGAATTGGCTTCGGCCCACAAAATTGGTCCTCTCAATTTAAGCCCTTAAAATTGTCTTCGACCCACAAAATTGGTCATCTCAATTTAATCCCTCAGAATTAGCTTGGACCCGCCGAATTGGTCATCATAATTTAAGCATTCGGAATTCACTTTGACCCGCAGAATTGGTCATCTTAATTTCATCCCTCGGAATTGGCTTCGACCCGCAGAATTGGTCATCTCAATTTAAGCCCTCAGAATTGGCTTCGATCCACAGAATTGGTCATCTCAATTTAAGCTCTCAGAATTGGCTTCGACCCGCAGAATTGGTCATCTCAATTTAATCCCTCAAAATTGACTTCGACCCGTAAAATTGGTCATCTCAATTTAAGCCCTCAAAATTGGCTTCGACCCGCAGAATTGGTCATATCCATTTAAGCCCTCTGAATTAGTTTCGACCAATAAAATTGTTCATATCAATTTAATCCATCAGTATTGGCTTCGATTCGCAGAATTGGCCATCTCACTTTAAGCCCTCAGAATTGGCTTCGACCAACAGAATTGGTCATCTCAATTTAAGCCCTCAGAATTGGCTTCAACCCGCAAAATTGGTAATCTCAATTTAAGCCCTCAAAATTGGCTTCGACCCGCAGAATTGGTCACCTCAATTTAAGCCCTCGAAATTGGCTTCGACCTGCAGAATTGGTCATCACAATTTAAGCCCTCCAAATTCTCTTCGACCTGCAGAATTGGTCATCTTAATTTAAGCCATCGAAATTGGCTTCGACCCACAAAATTAGTCATCTTAATTTAAACCCTTAGAATTGGCTTCGACCCACAGAATTGGTCATTACAATTTAAGCCCACATAATTGACTTCGACCCCCAGAATTGGTCATCACAATTTAAGCCCTCTGAATTAGCTTTGACCAATATAATTGTTCATCTCAATTTAAGCCATCACTATTGGTTTCGACCCGTAGAATTGGTCATCTAAATTTAAGCCATCAAAATTAGCTTCGACCCGTAGAATTGGTCATCTCAATTTAAGCCCTCAGAATTGGTTTCGACCCGCAAAATTGGTCATCTCAATTTAAGCCCTTAAAATTGTCTTCGACCCACAAAATTGGTCATCTCAATTTAAGCCCTCGAAATTGGCTTGGACCCGCAGAATTGGTCATCATAATTTAAGCCCTCGAAATTCACTTCGACTCGCAGAATTGGTCATCTTAATTTAATCCCTCAGAATTGGCTTCGAGCCACAGAATTGGTCATCTCAATTTAAGCCCTCATAATTGGCTTCGACCCACAGAATTGGTCATCTCAATTTAAGCTCTCAGAATTGGCTTCGACCCGCAGAATTGGTCAGCACAATTTAAGCCCTCAGAATTGACTTCGACCTATAAAATTGGTCATCTCAATTTAATCCCTCAAAATTGGCTTCGACCCGCAGAATTTGTCATATCGATTTAAGCCCTCCGAATTAGCTTCGACCCATAAAATTGTTCATCTCAATTTAAGCCATCAGTATTGGCTTCGACCCGCAGAATTGGTCATCTCACTTTAAGACCTCATAATTGGCTTCGACTAACAGAATTGGTCATCTTAATTTAAGCCCTCAGAATTGGCTTCAACCAGCAAAATTGGTAATCTCAATTTAAGCCCTCAAAATTGGCTTCGACCCGCAGAATTGGTCATCTCAATTTAAGCCCTCGAAATTGGCTTCGACCTGCAGAATTGTCCATCATAATTTAAGCCCTCGGAATTCGCTTCGACCCGCAAAATTGGTCATCTTAATTTAAGCCATCGGAATTGGATTCGACCCACAGAATTTGTCATCTCAATTTAAGCCCTCGGAATTGGCTTTGACCCACAAAATTGGTCATCTCAATTCAAGCCCTCAGAATTGGCTTCGACCCATAAAATTGGTCAGCACATTTAAGCCCTCAAAATTGCTTCGACTCGCAAAATTGGACATCTCAATTTAAGCCCTCATAATTGGCTTCGTCCCGCAGAATTGGTCATCTTAATTTAAGCCCTAGGAATTGTCTTAGACCCACAAAATTGGCTTCGACCCGCAAAATTGGTCATCTCAATTTAAGTCCTCAGAATTGGCTTCGACCCGTAGAATTGGTCATCATAATTTAAGCACTCAGAATTAGCTCCAACACGCAAAATTGGTCATCTTAATTTAAGCTCTCGGAACTGGCTTCGACCCACAGAATCGATCACCCCCGACACTACTTTTGGTCCTCACAATTGACCTAAATCTTTATTATTCACTTCCTTTAGGCCATCCCTAGTATGCCCCCTTTGGTCCTCAGAATCGGCCTCTACCCTCTGAATTGGTCATCCTCTTTTGAAGGCATCATGCGGTGTCTATTCGATGACTATCATTTATTCCAAATTCACCCATCAAGGGTCTTTGTCGACACCCCATTATAGCACCCCCTAACCTCTCCTTAGGTCCCTAGCACCTCCCTTCATCACTACAAACCTAAGTCATACTCGGGGTACTGACCTAGAGGCCATCGGGCAGTCTCAGTCTCCGTTTGACCAAAATTCAAACTCTTCGGCTCCACTGAGACTGAATGAATTTTTAAAGGGCATTGAAACCCCTTTCCAACGGTCTGTCCCATGTATAATTCTGACTTACGGTGCGGACAAACGACCCATTTTCCCCCGAAACTTGATTAAGAGGCCACCGGATGCTCTTGGATTCAGTTTGACCAAAGTCAACTCTTCAGCTCGACCGAGAGTGAATGAATCTTTAAAGGTCACTAAAACCCCTTTCCAACGGTCCACTCCGGGCCAAATTCTGACTTATGGTTCAGAGGAACGATCTGTTTTACTTTGAAAGGTCATCGAACGCTTTCAGTCCTCGATTTACAAAAGTTAACTCCCAAACCAAGTTAAGCTCTTTGGAATGTCGAATTTCATCTCCTAACCTTTCCAACAGTCCACCCCGTGCACGATCTTGACTTACAGTACAGTAGAACGATCCATTTTACTCCGAAAGGCGACCGAATACTTCCAGGTCGTGGTTGACCAAAGTAAACTCCCCAAACTCATTCAAAATCTTTGGAATGTCAAAATACATCTGATAACCTTTCCAATGGTCCGCCCCATGTGCAATTCTAACTTACCATGCGGACGAACGATCCCTTTGCATCCAACGATCCCCCGTTCAAAGGACCGACGAGCATTTCCAAGCCACATTTGTCCCAAAGACAACTCCTGGACCTGGGGCAGACCAAAGGGCTTTCGAAGGTCTATGAAGTAACATTCTAGAAATTCATCCCGTGCATGATTCGAATCAATGTTTTGTGTTTTACGATCGTTTTTCCAAGGAATATGGAAGAGGCTGCCAAACGACAGGTTCAAAATCAGACCTTTCGGCAGTTTGCCTAAACACACATGTTGATTGGTAGGGCTAGGCCTATGCCGATAGGAAATGCCCTGGGCCTATAAAAAGGAGTGTCTGAACTCATTGCAAAAAAACCAAAGATCGGAGATCAATCACTCTCATCGAAATCATAAAATCTCTCTTGAAGTCAGTGTGATTTCTACATCCAAATCCCTTTTCCACCCTCGCTTTTCATCATCTTTTCACCAAATTTGGTGAATTAGGAACCCTTCATCATCACATAAGTGCAAGGGCTGCTCTCCAACATTCAATATCAAGCTCAAGATCTTGAAGAAGGTCAAACATTCTCAATCTCTCTCTTCAAATTCTCCTAAATTCGCATTAACTCGTTTTATTACGTAGAACTTTTATTCTCTCCATCTCACATATCCTAATATAATTTTTATTTAGTATTCTTTCACATATCTTATTTTCATATAAATAAAACCCAAAAAAATAAGAAAAATATGGTTTACTCAAAAATTCCAAATGGAAATTCTCACACTTTTCTCAGAACTAAAACACTTTACACACACACACACACACACACACACATATAAGAGAATTCCCCAGTTGGATTTAAGGGATAAACCCCACCCCTCATTTTTTATGCGAACTATGTGGACTTTGATGCCTCTATAGGTTACGTAGGCGTCTCAGGGTAAAATCGGAGACTCGAGTCCTATTTTTTTCCAATTTTCCATTTTTCTAATTCTTTAACTTAATTCTCTTAGATTCTATATATTTACATATACATATATATGTTCTTACTGGCGTATTATTCCATACGCGTTATCGTTCCATTATAACGGTGAATGCAAGGATAATCGCATAAATCATATTTTTTAACATTACTTTTAGGAACATTCCTATTGATGACCCACTTTATCTCTTCCATGATATAAGTTGGTGATTCCTATCTCCACTATATATACACATGCACACATATCAGGGGGAAATATAGGAAAATAACAACAAATCCATGACAGACCGCAAGGGAGAAATGGGTGACTAACACCTTCTGATTCCGTAACTTAGCCTCTAAACCCTACTCGAATCATTTTTGGTATCGTATGTGTCAGTATGTCTTTGGATTTTGTCCTTCGGGATGGCTCCACCTTTTTTTGTCTGTTTTGAGTAAAATAGACAGACGACTCCATCTCTCTACATTTTTCACCTCACACATCGTCGACGACGGCCGAACGGCTCCCGAGAGGGATGCGCGGAATCAAGATCCTCTCACCACGAAGATGACCCTCTTCTCTCTCACCGCGAGGATCGGGGATGGACACATCGTATTGGAATAATAATTCAGGGGTTTGAAGAATAACATGAGGTCTGACATTAAAATTCCCCAAGTATATCAATCAATGCATTTTCGAACACAACTAAATGTACCTTCCAAAATTTCATCATGATTAGTGGAACTTACATCCATAATGGACAAAATTATTTCCCCACTATACACGCAGTTACCTCTAAGTGATGGGAGGGATGAAATAATAGATCTCATAAGTATATTCTAATGTATAGGACACTATAACGTATAGGAAGCTATAACTTTAATGGATAGATAAAATTGAACTTCCCATGGGTTTTAAGTCCCGAAATTTCTCTCTCGTTTTAGGAGGTGAGAGTTATTCCACTAGGGAACACATTGCTAGGTTTACTAGTCAATTTGTTAATGCTGGGACAAATGAGTATCTCAAGCTATGTTTATTTTCCATTTCCCTCCCTGACGTAACTTTTTCTGGTTTCAAAGTTCGTCCTTTAAACACTATCCAAACTTGGCAACAAATGGATGATATGTTTCATGCAAATGAGTCAAGTGTATCCATGGATGATTTGCTTATGATAAGCCAAAAGATGAATGAAAAGTAAATTGTATTTATAAATAGGTTCAAAAAGGATAGGACTGCATGAGTGTGGGCTTGTTAAATTGGCCCAAAATGGGATAGAATTTAGGATTTGAATGAAATTTGTTGCAACAAAATTAAGAGATTTGGTAGAATTTACTGCCAAATTATCTAGATATGAGTCTCATTTAAAACAAGAACATGAGAGAGACACGTCTACTTTTAAAACATAATACAAAGATACAAATTTGGAAATAGATCAAGTTGAGATTATAGGAACTAAAACTAGAGTTTATGAACCATTAGTTCGAAAGAACTCAATAACATAATCGTATGATCTCAAATGAGAAGGAATGATTAAGAAACACTCATTTGATATCTCTAAGGAAGATCAATTTTTCTATTATCTCTTAGAAGTAAAAATGTTAAAATTTTCATAATGAGACAAAAATTCCAACTGAAGTTAAAGGAAAAAAAAGCTATTGCAAATGTCACAATGTCTTCTCTCATTCAACTAATGCTTGTTTTGTTTTTCATGACATGATTCAAGAGTTGAACATGAGAGGAAAAGTGAAGTTTATGGGGAAAGGGGAAAATAACATGGGGGTTGATGAATATCTATTTCCCAATGTGAAAGAAATGGGAAAAACGTATACTATATTCAACTGCTTCAAAATAAGGGGCATGTGCAATTCAAGATGAAGACACAAACATAATTGAAGATTGAGAAGCCAAAAATAATTATGGATCCAGACTAAAAGTTCATGTAACATGTATGAATTAGGCATATAGAGAAATATGTTGAGATGTGTGACCTTGTTGCTTCAAAGGGGAAACCACAATAGAAAGCCAAGAGGAATGGGAATAATGGCCATTCTTCTAAAACCCTACTGTTTCACGGCTAAGAAGAATTTAAGGCAATGTATTTGGAAAGATAATATCATAATATGGTCCTTACATCCTTCAAGTAAATACCAAAATACCAAGGAACTATCAATTCATCAGGCTTGGTTATAGTAAACTCAAATATTGCCTTTATTTGGGAGTTACACGGCCTAATAAAATACCAATATCAGTTCCAACAGTGAAATAAGTTACTAATTGGTTTTTTTCTTAAAACCTAAAGGTAGATAAAAAAATTTAATGAAATTCCAAGGAGACCAAAACTAGTGAAGCCTTGGCAAATAGCTCCTGGGATATGGAACTTGGTGCAACCACCAAAATCAAAGAACAGGGAATAAAACGATGCAATTTCTGGCAATCAAAAAACGATAATCCAAAGAAAATATTGCGCTTGGAAAGATGCCTCAGAGATTGTGCGCCTAAGAAATTCAAAAGGGTTTGATTTTTATCATCTAAGATAAAACCAAGGTTCCACAGAAAGTTCAAGGGGACCCAATCTTCTTCAGAATTGCTAGATGAAAAAACAATAGATCTAAATAAGGCTATTATTGTGGATGGAGATAGTTCCTCTATAGATAAATATTTCGGCAACGAAGAAAAGGAAGAAAACATGATTGAAGACACAATAGGACCTGATTAAGGAACTATGCAAAAATAATTCATCCAATTTGGATCTCTACCTAAGCAAGTTTCACTTAATATGCTAATGGGTGAAGATCATAAATCAGAGGTAGATAACTTTGACTTGTTTGTGTCCTATCCATATTTGATTTATGGGTTCGTAGAGTCTACTAAAAATATTACTAATCATATTAAGCATTTGTTTATAAAATCTTGGATAAAAGAAGTTTTAATCAATAAAATATTAGTTGGTAATGATGTTTTTGTTAATATAATTTGATTTTTAAGGCTTTAAAGAATTAACATATAAAATGCTAAATTGGTCCAAACTCAAATTATAATCTCTAGTTCTACTAGAGCTAAAAATTTGACCAAAGTTGTACTACTAATTAATATTGAAGTAGTCACTAATAAATAAATAAAATGTTTATTATTAAAGGTAAACCGAGTTTTAACACATTACTTGGTAGAGATTGGATTCGCTCTAAAAAAATGTAATGCTTCTTCCATGCATCAGAAACTACTTTTGATAAAGGATGATGGAAATATGGAGGAAGTACAGTAAAATTCATTTCTTTTTCACACAACCACTAATTGTGTAGATATTGGATTTTACCAAAAAAAATGTGGGACCTGTGAAGGAAAATTCTTTTGTTTCAAAGGACTCTAAAGGAGAAGTCTCTAATGGGGATTGGGAAGAACTGGATTTTGGTCTGTTGGCACCAATTAAAAAGACAACATGTGTCCTTAATGGATAACACACCTATTAATGTTGAGAAGGCCAATGAAAGTTTGGCCCTGATGTTAAATAATTTCAGGGTACTTGATTTGACTGCAAGGACTGGTGAGAAAATAATCACCAATTGGGTCGATTATGTGTTTGAAGAAGATAAAGAGTATGATTATCCTCATAGCAGCGATGAATTAGCAAGTTCACAAGTGGAATATGAAGAACTCATGGTTATTCAATCGGATCCTTTGTTAGAAGTCAAGTTAGGAACCGAACAAAAAAGGAAGGTGAGATATATTAGTGCAAACCTTAGTAATGAAAGATAATAACTTACTGGAGACCTTTTACATTAGTATAAGGATTGATTTTCTTGGGAATATGATGAGTTTCCTAACTTAGGTATGAAATTAGTGGAGCATGGGATATCAATCAAAGAATGATACAAACCTGTCAAACAATTACCACGATAAATAAGCCTTGAGGTCACAACAAAAATAAAAAAAGAAATTCAAATACTGTTGAAGGCTGGATTCTTGAAAACAACAAGGTATGTCGAATGGATCTCCAATATAGTGCTTGTTTTTAAGAAAAAAACAATTTAAGATCGTGCATTGATTTTAGAAATTTAAATGTTGCTACTCCAAAATATTAATATCTAATACAAGTAGTTGATTTATTTTTTGGTAGATCTTCTCGTCATGCAATAATGTCTATGATGGAAGGTCATTCAGGTTATAACCAAATATTTATAGCTGAAGAAGATGTGCATACAACTAGTGTTAGCTTCCGTAGTAATTTAGGAACCTTAGAATCGATAAAATTACCATTTGAATTAATGAATGCACGAACCACTTACCAAAGGGGAATGATTACCCTTTTCATGATATGCTTGTCATATTTTTGGAGTGTTATATTGATTATACAATTTTCAAATAAAAAATAATAATCAATCATATAACTCACCTGAAAAAGTCTTTTGAACAATTGAGACTTTATCAACTTAAAATAAATCCTTTGAAATGTTCTTATGGTGTTTTTACTAGAAATTTCTTAGGAAATTTTGTAAACTACAAGGGAATACACATTTATAAAAATAGATAAAAAGCTATAATTGAAAACTTAGTTCCCAAAAATAAGAAAGAATTACAAAGGTTTTTGGGTCAAGTTAATTTTATTGATAGATTTATATCTAATGCAATAGGAAAAACTAAAGTGTTTTCTCCTTTATTGATGCTAAAAGATCAAGAGGAGACGGATTGGAAGGAAGAGGATGAGCTATCTTGCCAGACATAAGAGATACTTCACTAGGCCACCTGTTTTGGCACCTCTAAGAGATGGTAAGCCAATGAAGTTAGATGTTTCATCCTTTGATGTATCAATCGAAACATTATCAGGCCAAGACAATGATAATAAAAAAGAAAATTTTGTGTACTATCTTAGAAAAAATTTTAATGATTGAGAATGTAGATATTATGTAATGGAAGAACTGTGTTTGACTTTGTATTTCGCTGTGATGAAACTAAGATTGTACTTATTGTCTAGAGAGATCTATGTTATTTTGAAATTTGATTTAATTAAATATATGTCAACCTTATTTATTTTACGCAATATAATTGGTAAGTGGGTGCTAGCTCTATATGATTTTTTCCTACATAATTTATCTCAAAAGTCAATAAAGGGCCAAGCTTTGGCTAACTTTTTTAGCAAATTATTCGTGCGAGGTTGAGCCAAAAGGAGAATATCAAATAGTATATATATATATATATATATATATATATATATATATATATATATATATATATGGAAGCTATGTTTTGGTCCTTCGAAGAACGAAATAATGTCAGGAATATAGGTAGTTATTGAATCCCCTGAACAAATCAAAACTAGACATGGATAAATTTTGGAAGAAAACACATGTTCATGGGCCTAGAAATCCTTCGAAGTTTGAAAAACTCAATGATACAAATATATGAAGATTGTCAATTGGTTATAAGACAGTTAACTAGTGAGTATAAATGTGTTCATTTTGGTTTAACTTTGTATAACCAAGTGGCCTTGAATTTATTGTCCAAATTTGATGAAGTCACACTAAATTTGAAATTGATAATATGGATGCTCATGAGGATGGAAAAACGATTTATTGAATATCTAACTGACCTAAATTTCAAGGGTGATAGCGTTTTTATACTAACAACAACTAGCTATGTTATGTATGCTGAGAAATAATTTAAAAGGGGTGTTAATGGAATAATTCTAGAATATGTGAGAAAATATAAAGGTTTGAAATCCATTGCAAAAGTCCATGAGGCCATTTGTGGGTCTCATCAAGTTGCTCCCAAGGTGACATGGTTGTTGAGGAGACATGGATTCTATTAGGCTTCCATTCTAAAAGATTTCATCGAGTTTGCAAAAGGATGTCAAAAATTCCAAGAGCTTGGTGTTTTAAAACATGTGTTTGCTATTCACTTGTGATCTACAGTGAAACCTTGACCATTTAAAGAATGGGAAATTGATGCCATACATAAAATGTACCCTCAATCTTCAAAACTACAGAGTTTTGTACTTGTTTGAAAAGATTATTTTACCAAATGGGTCGCAAAAAAATCTTTGAAATCAGTCACCCAAACTAATTTGATAGTCTTATTGCGACACATTGTGTGTAGGTTTGGGATCCCAGAAACCATAGCCTCAAAAAATGCAAGTAGTTTTTTAATCTGAGGGGAAATAAGAATTCACTTCAAGTTTAGGCATAACTTTAACAAAATCAGCACCATACCATGCTCAATCAAAAGATTGGGCATAAGCTATAAGTTAAAGCGGTGTAAAATTATCTCAAAAATCTGATTGAGAAAATCCAAGAGATTGGGATAATTTTATTCTAGACATTCTATGGGATTATAACACCTCTAAAAAATCAAGTAAAGGGTGATTCAATGCCTTAACACATGGGCATGATATTATCTAACCAATACAGATAACTCTAAGTTCATTGAGAATGGTAGCCCAAAAGAATTAATAGTGCAAGGAGATAATCAAGCTATGTTCATGGAGTTGGAAAATATGAAAATAGCTAATAACTATAATAAGAAGGTGAAAAGGATGACCATAAATGAAGGATACTTTGTTTGGAAAACCATCTTACCATTGAGATCAAAAGATCAAGCCTATGAAAAATGGTCTCCCAAGTAAGAAGGGACATTCCAATTTTATAGGGCATTCAAAGGTGGATCATATAATTTAAGAGACGTTAATGATCACATTTACATGAGAAAAAAAGGTGGATCATATAATTTAAGAGACGTTAATGATCACATTTACATGAGAAAAAAATGCCAGATTTTTAAAACCATATAACCCTACCATTTAGGAAAAGAGACAATCAGAACAAAATATATGATTGCATATATATATATATATATATATATATCTGTGTGTGTGTGTGTGTGTGTTGTCAACTACAAGATAATAAAAATGTTCGAATATAAAGGACCTAAGTTTGGTCCAAAAATCTTGATACATAACCCTCTTGGTTCTAATTTAAGCATCACTTTCTTTAAAAGAAGCCCAATTACTGGTAGAGACCTACATATCCCCTTTAATTAGTTCAATCTCAGTTGCAAGTCCAATTCTTCCATAGCTATCAATTCTAGATCAACATTGACCCTTGTCGATTTCTTCTTCAACTGCCCCTTCTCAGATAAGATGGGAATCATTTTGTCTGAATAGGTTTCAAATCATGCACGCCTCTAGTTTCTTAGATTTTTAATAAGAAAAATGGATTCATTCTATACGCATAGCATTTTCCCCATCTTCTACTTGGGTCATAATGTTTATGAAATATGGAAGTGCTAAGACACTAGTGTCTAAGACACTAGTGTCTAAGGTCTTCAAAACATCCAATTCGAAGCCTTAAAATTGGGAAATGTAGGAACAAGCTCTTTTCAGCCCACTAAAAGAGGCACAATCAATTAGAGCCTCAAATGGAACCCTGAAAAAGTTTCAAAGTATTTATAAAGCTTGAAAGGCCTCTAATTTGCAATGAGGATGAGTTGGTGGATCTTGAATAAGGTGTTGCAGTTGATGCTCCACGTTTCTTGTTGATATCTCCATGGTTCGAGAAGGATCTTGTGATGAAATTTCCTGATGTTCCAGTTGAAAAGCGATGACATTAACTAGTGCCATCAATACTGGAAGGCCCTAAACTAGAGGATCCACTTCTGCATGTGGGTAAGCCTCTCTCAAAGGTGAGGTGATTGGCATCGAAATGTATTTAGATTTTAAAGGAATTGAAAGTGACTTTGGAGGTATCATTGGCAAGAGTGATTATCTAATTGGGATCTTCTTCTATAAAAGTTGGAATTCTAACAACTTCATATTTCGAAACAAAGGTGACAACCAGATAATCAACAGTTATTAGAGTTATTTTCACTCTAAAAATTGGATTCAAAGTTTGAGAATATGTTTGGACATGAGGATCATCTAGCTCATTTATCAGGGATATTGGAGGAGGTGTCATAGGATCTCTGACTATCATACGCTCCTCCACATTAGCTAAGGTATCAAGTAAAATTATATTAAGAGAAAAATAATTCAAAGTCATATTTATTGATGTAATGAGGCCACATTATAAAAAGAAACCTCGAAAGGAAACTATATTGGTGTACCCATATGAATAAGTTTCTTAGCTATTGGTTTCACCTGTTTCCTTCTAGGAATATTAAATATAGCTGAGATTGGAGGTTCAACATACTCTGGAGTACTTAAAGAATTATTGGCTGAAGCATCAGAAGAAGAATTTGTCCTTGTTATTCGAATAAGACAAAAATCTTCTCCATTGTTTCTTCATTCCTTAAAGCCTCCTCTCTTAGAGCATTAATTCTTTAGAAGTTAATTTCCTCTTGTGATAAAAATGTATAAGCAATAGGAGGTGGAGCTTCCAGAAGAAAACAAACTAGCGAAGTAAAGGCCAAATCAGATAAACACATGAGTATAATAACTTACATAGGCCTTTCCAGAAGAAGGAGGCTTCAAAGACTCCATGTCAGTAAGTAAGTAAGTAAGGGCTTCAGATAAATTTTAATGTAATTTGACCATAATCTTCAAAATTCTTTGTCACCCTAGCATTAAATTGAATTCCTTATATGATAAAAGAGCTCTGAACCTTATGATAATTGGAAATAACCTTTAGAACAACCATTTAGGAAATTTAGGAATACCTAACAAATAAATAAGGATTGGCTAGATTCCTGATAGGAACTATGATGGATTGGTTAACCAAATTGCCTAGAGAATTGACCAAACATATACATTTCCCCCAAAAGTTTAGAATTTAGGGCATTGGGAGGTGATCTCTCAAGATATAAATCTCTGGAGATTAGAAATCTCCCCCAACATGGGTCTACCTATTCTTTAGGGGTAGATTTTTTTGAAATTGAAGAAATCCAATATGGATCTTCAATAGCCTTGAATAAAAACTGCAAGATAGTACTTAGCATATCAAGATTTAGATCTTTAAACATGTTACTAAGATGTTCGAAGATCTTGTTCCCAAGATCAAATCGATAAAAAGAATAAATGTGGTTGAACATAGAGTTACCTTTGATATGGCCAATATCTGAAAAGTAGGCATGAAGCCATATTTTGAAGGCCCATAGGGGGCCAAGATAATTAATTAGAGTTAAATGGTCATCCAAAAGTTCAAAATAACTCCGATAAAGAGATCACAAAAGGTAGAGAGGAAGGGAAAATTGTCTTCCCTGTAAAAGAATGACAGCTAAGAAGGAGACTCCAACATAAGACTCTGTGATTTAGAAAAGAAGACGTGCCTCGACAGTCAGAGCAAAAGGAAAAAATAATTATTATTTTCATCCACATCCTTGGTCCTTCTCTTCTGTTTGTTCATAAGGTACAATACGATAGGTGGACGTTTTCACTCCTTAGATTCAATGGGAGGTTAGCTGGTGCCATATGTAAGTGAAGATCTTCCCTAATGTTTTTAAATCCAGCCAATTGGAAGATGTCCAACATAGTCAAATCAAGCATGGGTGATGCATGGGTAATATTTGATGTTATTCAAATTGAGTTTGACAACATCATAAATGTTGACCTTCTCTATTTATATTTATGGTAGGTATAAACCTCTATGAGAAGTGTTTGATCCTTAAATCTGGGATAGAAAATATAAATGGATAATGGGAGATCATTCTTAAACAAGGGTCCAACAATGGAGAAAATAACTTCATAAGGGGTTTTTGATGGGACAAACAATGCTCCCAACAATAATGAAGTTTTTGGCCAAAATTCTATTGATGGTCTCGTCAAATTAGAGGTAAACATCATAAATTATAGAGCTAGGAACCAATGAGGGTGAAGAGTTTGAAGAAAGAGAAAGAAACTATGAGCGCTGGGGATATGTTTGGAGAGAGAAAGTAAATGTTAAAAAAATATAAGAAACAAAGGAATGAGCTTAAATATCATAATGGCACCGCTTCAAATGCAAACGAATGCCTTAAAAATTCTATTACGTGTTTCCAAGAATTTTTTTTCCAAAAAAGTTAAATTGTGGGAAGTGGAAAGACAAAAAGGAGGCATTAATGGGTCCATCAATCAAAATACCCATATGATTATATTTTTATCATTAATACCCCAAGTAATCAAAATTAAATATTAGGAGTACCATGGGAGACAAATACATATAGGTTGAAAAGGATTGCCAAGGTTGACCATTCCCTAAGAATTAATTATTCCAATTGGCCAAAAAAGGTTATCATTTAGACAACTCTACACGCGCACTGAGATTTGGTGGAACCACTACCAATAATAAAAAGTACATAATAAATAAGATATAATTAAAAAAATCTCGTCCTAAAAGTAAAAAAATAGTTACAACTGCATGCAACATACCAAGTGTTCCTTAAATTGTTGAAATAAATATTAGGCCATGGTGATCTTATTGGTTAAATTATAAAATTAGGTAGCAAAAAAGTAAAAATACATTAATCAAATGCAACACATTGGTTTCCTCACAATACTTCAAGAATGATTTAAATTATAAAAATAATTTCCAGTAATAATCCAAATCTAGAGATTATAAAATATGAAGAAAACTATAAGAGCAAGCTTTATAATTTCTCATCATCTATGTTTGCTTGGAATATTTTGTTACATATGCATATTATGTGCATTCTCTAGGGATTTAAGTGAAGACAAATTAGTAACTGAACGAAACAATCGAAGATCGAAAGAGTTGAGATCAATAATCGAGAAGGTATATGGTATTGATTATGTTTAAACATTTTATTCAGGGGTTTCTTTTATAATTTGTTCGAGACTTTTTATATAAATTTTCAAAAGAACAGTATTTTATTAAGTCGTTCGAATGACTTTACTTCTTCATTCAAAAGAGTATAGACAATTCGCTCAAATGAACTTCAAACGAACATCAAATGATATTTTTCTATTTATTAAAATAATATCATTCGAACTGGTTCGAACCAGATTGGTTGTTCACTCGCTTAGTTTAAAAAAGTTGGCATTTTCTTTCAAATGAGGTCCAAATTTCATTCAAATGAGATTTTTTTCAAATTTGTGCCACCTCAAAATTTTATTTTCTATAAAAGAGGTCTTGGGATCAGATTTCTTAAAACTTTTGGTGAAAATCTTTTCCCACACATATTCAAATGATCGCCAAAACCCTAGTTAGTTTAAAACTCTCTTCTTTTCCAGATCTAAACCCTTAGATGATTTCTTTAGCATTTATCAAACCTTGAAAGAACACCAAAAACGTTCATACCCATGCAGATTTAATTATTTACTCTTGAATATAGCAATTCTGATTCTTGAGGTTGATCAATGGATACCGAGGTAAGTGGATCGTGCTATGGGGTGGTGTTAGATCTGCATCATTTTCTTTTGACAACAAGAAGTGAAGACATTACTGCGTCACTTAGTGGGGCTCTAAGTTTTGTAAGTCTATAAATATCATTCTATAATACCCAGTTGTAAATAGTGCCAAAATATAGGTTTTGTCTGAAAGAGATTTTTCCTTATCTTTTATCTTCTATTATAAGTTTTGGTTTATTTCCATTTATTTTCAATATCATGAAAGTTTAGGTTCACCTAATTTAACAAGATACAATTTTGACTAAATTGAATTTGGTTTAAGTCCGCGTTACCTAGTTTATGATTTACACATAGAACCGAACCATTACATTTTTCAAATAGATATCAAATCTTGTTTTCACAAGTTACTTGGATGAATCCTAGTGGTTATATGCATAACTCGTACAATAGGCCACCAGCGTTTGATGGGTTTAACTATTCTTATTGGAAATCTCAAATGAGATCGATTTTGAAATCGATAGGTGATCTAGTTTGGATTTCTATTGAAAGGTGTAAGGACACAAATTTCCAATTGAGTCCATATATAGTTTTGGCTCAATTCCGGACAAAAACATTTATTCATAGGTTAGTGATTTACTGTAAATACTCTCAAGCCTATGAAGTGTGTGTTGAAGACGTAGCGGCAAAGAATATAAAGCTTCATCAAAATGCCGATTTGCGTGCCTCGTTTCTACGTCATCATCTAAGGTTCCATGCTCCCAAGGTATGAATGTAATTATATTTATATAGGAGCTTGGAAAAATATTTATTAGGTGTTAGGTTTAATAAAAAACCATGTTTTACTTTCAGAATAATTTAATTGAAACTTTAAAATAAAGTACACAAAGTTTCTGGGCCAAAAATTGAATTTATCAAAAATTTCTGGAAGTCGTTCGAAGTCTCATTCGAACGAGGTTCGAACGAGTTTGCCAACGAACACTAAACTGGTCAGTCGTTCGATATGTCGTTCGAACGAGTTTTTCGTTCGAACCAGGTTTCGTACGAACGAGTTTTGCCAACGAACCTAAACTGGTCAGTCGTTCGATATGTCGTTCGAACGATTTTGGTCGTTCTAACGAGATATCTAACGAGTTTCTAACGAGCCCAGTCTGGTCGCTCGTTAGAAGTCTCGTTCGAACGAGAGTCAAGTTCGTTCGAACGAGATGCCAGGCGGGAACAGTTTTGAGCAATTTTTGGCAGTTTTTACCCACTTTCCCCACTTGATTTTTAACCAACTTTTTCAAGACTTATTAAGGACGGGAAACACATTTTTCTAATTAACTTTTCCAACTAAGTTTATCTCCTAGAGAGAGTTTGAGAGAAAAAATAGTTTAGGAAAATGTTCAAGTTTTGAGGGTTGTTTTTCAAAGAAAATGCATATACCACTCTAGTATATACACCCAATTGTGTTTATCCAAGTTTCTATATCTATATCAATTGCTTGGAGTTTTGGCACCGGTTTTCTCTACCGAATTGAAAAAGAGACGTTTCGGGTTTTCTTCTACATCCCATCACAAAGAAGAAGAAGTTTGTTGCGGTATTACTCACTTGGAGAAAGGCTCCAAGCTTGGGTGACGGTGACCATACAAAGTCCTATCGGTGGATTCCGAGATCGCGGTGGAGCTCCGTGGTTGTCCGCTAGGAAGAGGTTTCTACAAGAAGGAGCAACAAGGCTTGAGAGGGTTCGAGTCGAGGATGTAAGTCTTTTGTCTTGTAATTGTATAATTCCGTATCTAGTGGACTTGTGGCTAGGGCCGTCCGTGGTTTTTTCCCGTCTTTGGTTTTTCCTCGTACATCGTAGCGTAGTGTGACATTGTTTATTTTATCTTGCACAAAATTTAGAACGCATGCTTTAGGTTTAATTCAAGATAAAATTCGGTTTAATTCTCACACTATATTAAAATTGGACTTTAATTTAATATTGGGTAAAATTGTGTAATTCAAGTCACTTGCATTAATTTGGTTTGGCCTAACTTTGGATAATTGAAAATTATGACTTAGGCAAATTCTAGGACTTGGATTAATGAATTGGTTTAATTTTGTTTTATTAAATTAAAATCCGATTTTGTTTAATTGTTGAACCATCATCTTTCAACGCTTCCGCATCGTATTTGTTTGTTTTAAATACAAAGGAAATTGCCTGCTTTTTCAAATTGGTATCAGAGCCAAAAACGATAAATTATTTCGTTAAGATCCTTTAAATTTTTGGCTAAAATGGAATTTTCCCCATTTTCAAAATTTCCTATTTTTGATGGTTCAAACTACGCGTATTAGAAAGCGCAAATGAAATCGGCACTTAAATCTATCGATGAACGTGTTTGGATGTCAGTTGTTAACGGGTGGTCCCCACCAACTCATCTAATTGAAAATGAACGTGTTCCCAAACCCGTCGATAGATGGACCGAAAATGAGTTTAAGCTTGCAAATTATAATTCCCGTGGTTTAAATGCCTTGTTTAGCGCTGTCGCACCGGATGAATTCCGACGTATTATGACGTGTGAAATCGCTAAAGAATCTTAGGACATTTTACAATTAACTCATGAAGGAACTAGTGTCGTTAAAGCTTCAAAACTCCAAAACCTCACCACTCAATTTGAAACTATCAAAATGGATGAAAAAGAAACTTTTGATAAATTTTATGCTAGACTTTCTGATATTGTTAATTCATCTTTTAACTTGGGAGAGAAAATACCTGATGACAGTGTTGTAAAGAAAATTTTAAGGTCCCTACCCGATAGATTTATTCCAAAGGTGACCATTTTAAATTATTTACCCACTTTAGCCTCTACGAAATTAGAAGAGCTTGTAGGTGATTTACAAACCTATGAACTAGATATGTTTCCCTCTAAAACTGAAAAGAAAATTGAAAAGGGTGTTGCTTTAAAAGCCCGAAAAGAGGTTAAACAAGTAGTAGAGAGCGAGAGTGATAGTGACTCGAAAGATATGGCTTTACTTGCTCATAAATTTAGAAAATTTCTTAAATTCAACAAAGATAAATTTAAAAATGATTTTAAGAAATTTGAATCTTCTAAACATGATAAAAACGAGAAGATTTCTAAAGCCGAAAAGATCCCTAAGTCTAGTAATGAAAATGTTGATAGGGACGAGTCTAATAAATGTTTTGGTTGTGAAGGTTATGGCCATAGGGCTTTTGAGTGCCCCACTAAACTAAGGAAAGAGGGTAAGCGACCCATTTCATACAATGCAACCCTTAGTGATAGTGATACGGAAGAGAATCCCGATTCCCCCATTAAGAAAAATTTTGTGGCTTTTATGGAAAGTCATGTGAGTGATAATGAGAACTCATCGATTGATGACACGATAGCACATGCCACTTCCAAGGTCATTGTTCATGATTCCCTTGTTTTTGATGATAGTGAGAGTGGAGAAGAAAAAGAGAGTGAAAATGAAGAAGAGGTTGATGAGAGTGAACTTCAAAATGCTTTTCATGAATTATATAAAGAATCTATTAAATTGAAAAGAGCTAATTTGAAGTTAGAAGCTTGTTTAAGAGAAAGTGTCATGGTCGTTGATGATAGTGCCTTAATAGAAGACCTTAGGACACGAGAGAGGACTCTTCGAGAGAATCTAGAATGCGTAGAAGGCGAGAGAGATAGCCTTAGAGGTTTAATGGAATCCTTGAAAAAGGAGCTTCTCGTTTTTTAAGAGCGTAATTTTTTACTAGAATCTACCATTTTAGATTTGGAAAATAAATTAAAAGATTCTAGTAATGTCAAATTTGATTTGGAATGTCGTTCGAAAAAACTTGATAAAATGTTAGGAACGGTCCAAATAAAAAATGACACATTTGGTTTAGGCTTCAATACTTGTAATGAATTCAACCCTAAAGTCAAAACCAACATTTTAGGAGAATCTACTAGGAATGCATTTAAAGATCACTCCTTAGGTAAATCTTTTCGACATGTTTTCACTTGTTCACATTGTGGTCGAAAAGGTCATCTTAGGAAATTTTGTTTTGATCTTAAACGAATTCCTAGAAAATCCCATTGTAAAGTAACCACTGTAGCTAATGTTCCTACACCCCAAGATTGTCATTCTTCATTAATTTGGGTTAGGAAATCCGATTTGGTTGCCTTACAAAATAGGGATTTTGATTCTCATTTACTTTCACATCCTTCCTCTCTTGCTAAATTTAAAGGTTGAATGTGTTAGTGTTTGCATACTTTAGCTTTTGTACTTCATGCTATATTCACATGCTAAATGTATGCTTGTTTAGTCATTTTCTAGTCATTGCCTCATTTCATATCATATGCTAGAAATTATGACAAGTTTATCCTTTTGTATTATATTTTGTGTTAGAATTAACTGAAAAATATAAAAAAATGTTTTGTTTATCATTTGTGTTTTATTTATTTCATTTAAGCTTAATGAAAAATACAAATGATTTTTCTTTGTCCTTTTGAGTAAATATTTATTTTTGTTTAAAAATGTTAAAAACTCAAAAAGATTTTATTTTGTGTGTATTTTAGTTTGACACACTTTATGTGGCATATATTTGTGTTTGAATCCCTCCTTTTACGCTCCCAGGTGGCTAGAACTTTTGGTTTAGATTGTCAATCCTTAAAATGTTCTTTACCATGCTTTATATGGAGTTGTTGGATTTTGTATTGTTTAAATGGATTCTATTTTTATATGACTCTATTCACACATGCACGAGCTCTTTTGAAACCTTAATGTCACATGTTATATTTGAGATTTTTGAGGTGTTCTCCTACCAATCTAGTCATCTACATATCTTTGACCTAGGAGGACTAGTGCATGTCAAAATTCGTTGCATGTGAGATTTGTGTGAAAAAGAAAAACATGATAAATAAAAATATGCACGGGAAAGGGCTCCGAAAGGATGAATTAAATCCTTTGCGATAGTAAGCCACCGTTGATTGGATCTAAAAGAAATACGTGATCCAAAGGCCTAAAAACAGAATATTTGGCATTAAAAAGAAAAATTGCCAAGGCCTATGTTTGTTTGATATATTCATTCAAAAATAAAAGAATATATATGTTAATTGAGGGAGATTTGGATGGTATATCAACGGTTTGCACAATGTCCGTTTATCCTAGTTGTCTTTAATGTCATGACACTATTTGGTTTGTAGAATCATCATCATGCTAGGCTTGTATGCATTGTGTATGTTTGTTCATTGAGTTCAATCTTTATATTGCCACATGAGGTTATATTTAACTGTGATGAAGTTTACATTCAAATGAGAACTCCGTGAACATTTCTTAAGTGTTTGGGTCTAAATTTAATTGTTGCTAGTACACACCCCTACACTTTCGTTTCCATATGACACATTTTTGCCATACGATCATGCAAACTTATTGTATTTTGTGTCATGTGTGTGTTTATGTCTATCTATATATGCACGTACTTATTGCTATATTTATAGTATATATATATATGATATTTGTTTATCTTTGCCTTGCTTTTATTGCCCATATGCTGTCATGTCTTTTCTTTAAGCTTCAACATGATATTTATTAGTTTGTGCCATGTGTGTGTTTATGCCTATTCCTGAACAAAAAAGGGGGAGAATGATGATAGGGGGAGAAATGGTATCTAAACCTATTATTATTGTATCTTAGTTTGGGGGAGATTTATCTTAGGGGGAGACGTCTTCCTAAGTAAATGTCATTTGTTTGATAAAGAGGAGAATTATTTTAGGGGGAGTAATTATTTAATTGCATTTAATATTTTGATATTCCCTATGCATTTGATGAGTTTGCTTAAGTGTGCAGGCATTCTACTAAAGCGGCATATTTAAAAGGCAAAGAGTTTAATCCTTGGGTTGAGTCAGGTTTGGGCGGGTTATGTTTTGAGTCTAGTGAGCTTGACGGCCCTTTAGGATTTTTTTTTTTTGGTTTTTGTCCCGGAATAGCCAAAGGGGGAGATTTGTAAGGACACAAATTTCCAATTGAGTCAATATATAGTTTTGGCTCAATTCGGGACAAAAACATTTATTCATAGGTTAGTGATTTATTGTAAATACTCTCAAGCCTATGAAGTGTGTGTTGAAGACGTAGCGGCAAAGAATATAAAGCTTCATAAAAATGCCGGTTTGCGTGCCTCGTTTCTACGTCATCATCTAAGGTTCCATGATCCCAAGGTATGAATGTAATTATATTTATATAGGAGCTTGGAACAATATTTATTGGGTGTTAGGTTTAATAAAAAACCATGTTTTACTTTCAGAATAATTTAATTGAAACTTTAAAATAAAGTACACAAAGTTTCTGGGCCAAAAATTCAATTTATCAAAAATTTATGGAAGTCGTTCGAAGTCTCGTTCGAACGAGGCTCGAACGAGTTTGCCAATGAACACTAAACTGGTCAGTCGTTCGATATGTCGTTCGAACGAGTTTTTTGTTCGAACCAGGTTTCGTTCGAACGAGTTTTTCGTTCGAACCAGGTTTCGTTCGAACGAGTTTGCCAACAAACCTAAACTGGTCAGTCGTTCGATATGTCGTTCGAACGATTTTGGTCATTCTAACGAGATATCTAACGAGTTTCTAACGAGCCCAGTCTGGTCGCTCGTTAGAAGTCTCGTTCGAACGAGAGTCAAGTTCGTTCGAACGAGATGCCAGGCGGGAACAGTTTTGAGCAGTTTTTGGCAGTTTTTACCCACTTTCCCCACTTGATTTTTAACCAACTTTTTCAAGACTTATTAAGGACGGGAAACACATTTTTCTAATTAACTTTTCCAACTAAGTTTATCTCCTAGAGAGAGTTTGAGAGAAAAAATAGTTTAGGAAAATGTTCAAGTTTTGAGGGTTGTTTTTCAAAGAAAATGCATATACCACTCTAGTATATACACCCAATTGTGTTTATCCAAGTTTCTATATCTATATCAATTGCTTGGAGTTTTGGCACCGGTTTTCTCTACCGAATTGAAAAAGAGACGTTTCGGGTTTTCTTCTACATCCCATCACAAAGAAGAAGAAGTTTGTTGCGGTATTACTCACTTGGAGAAAGGCTCCAAGCTTGGGTGACGGTGACCATACAAAGTCCTATCGGTGGATTCCGAGATCGCGGTGGAGCTCCGTGGTTGTCCGCTAGGAAGAGGTTTCTACAAGAAGGAGCAACAAGGCTTGAGAGGGTTCGAGTCGAGGATGTAAGTCTTTTGTCTTGTAATTGTATAATTCCGTATCTAGTGGACTTGTGGCTAGGGCCGTCCGTGGTTTTTTCCCGTCTTTGGTTTTTCCTCGTACATCGCGGCGTAGTGTGACATTGTTTATTTTATCTTGCACAAAATTTAGAACGCATGCTTTAGGTTTAATTCAAGATAAAATTCGGTTTAATTCTCACACTATATTAAAATTGGACTTTAATTTAATATTGGGTAAAATTGTGTAATTCAAGTCTCTTGCATTAATTTGGTTTGGCCTAACTTTGGATAATTGAAAATTATGACTTAGGCAAATTCTAGGACTTGGATTAATGAATTGGTTTAATTTTGTTTTATTAAATTAAAATCCGATTTTTTTTAATTGTTGAACCATCATCTTTCAACGCTTCCGCATCGTATTTATTTGTTTTAAATACAAAGGAAATTGCCTTCTTTTTCAAAAGGGACTGGACTCTCCCCACTATGACTAATAAAAAGGCCATTAGTCTCAAGCTAATCACTACTTGGACTGAGGATAATTTTAGATTGACTTACTTTAATTCAAGACTTAAGTGTGATTCTTGGTGTTGTTACACCCGATGAATTATGTCATATCATGACGTGTATCACGTTGAAGGAAAGCATGGGATATCCTCCCACTCACTCAGAGGGTAATAACTCTATGAAAGATTCTAAGCTACAAAATCTTGCCACACAATTTGAGACCATTAACATGGATAAATGGAAAACATTTGATGAATTTATGCATACTTATCTAATATTGTGAACTCTGGCTTTAATTTTGGTGATCAATATTCCTGAAATGAGGATAGTTAAGAAAATTTAAAGATCTCTCCATATCATTTTCAGTGTGAGCTTCGGTCCTTAAATCTTGGGAAATTTTAGATACTCTTTGGTTTAAAGGTCTTGTAGATGATCTTCAAACTTATTAAATAGATATATTCCCCAAAACCCAAAAGAAAAAAAAATGATCACTTTAAAACCTCAATCTAAGAAAAAAGAGGAGGTTTCTCACTTCAATTTTGAATTTAATCAACACGATCTTGCCTTATTTTCTAAAAAATTCAAAAAGTTTCTCAAATTAAAAAAATTAAAATTCTTCCAAATAGGAAAATAAGAGTTTTCAGAAAGACAAAATTTTTAAATCGGGTAAGAATGTGAGAACGCCTACATGTGATAAAGATTCGAATAGATGCGTAGATTTTAATCACAAACTTATTGAATTAGAGTTGATTTATGAATCAAATTCATTCAGTCCATAAACTCAACTAGCTACGTGCGTGTAGTGTCAAACCATTATAAATAAAGTATGTGACACAAATTTCAGAAAAAATCCTCGCAAGGCAAACCCATTTTATTTATAGAACTTTGACAAGTTTATAAGACCATTGACTTACATACAACTTCCCTCAAGTATAACGCACGCTGTATTCTTCAAACCTTCAAAGCGTCAGCTAGAAATCATCAATGGTTCACACACAACTATACCACAAGAACACGCAGTCTAGACACGTAGTCTTCAACAAAGAATCAACAAGAAGAAGATCCTCAATGACACGCAGTCATAAACTTCGTAGTGACTCACTCCACAATAGCACGCATCTCTCGGTTGTAGAGATCTCCCCACAAAGAATGAAACAATAGCAAAACTATGCTTTTGGTTCCACAAAATAACTCGTACAAAAGCAATTGGGATTGTGAATTGTAAAAACAAAAGTAATGAACCCCCAAATGGTTGGAGAATAGTATCAAAACATGTTCTGTGAAAACTAGTGTTTCTCCACACGAAAATCAAAATCCTGACACCCTTATTTATAATAAAAATCAAGGAGGTGACGTGTCATCCAAAAACTATGTCCTTCGAACGACATACGATGTCGATCAATCAAACCTCCATCCATCTCGTTCGAACGAGATGTGACGTCGTTTGAACGATAGTCACTTATCCACGTAAAAACTTTTAAATATTTAAATACCTTGGATCCTTAAAAACCAAAACTGTTTACGGGATCAGCAGAATTTATCAAAAACAATTTTAATTTTAAAATATTAAAAACCATTTAAAATCATTTAAACTTTTATAAAAATATCCCAACACTTTTAATGTAAAATGTAAATGGAGCTTAAACACATTTTACCAAATTCATCCTTGTTGGTCTTGAATGTTGAAGTCTTCTTGAAATTTAGATTTGTCTCTTGTAGATGTAAGATTCTCAATCCTTCGACGACTTTTGGCAACTTGTAGTGGTATAAGACATACTAAACTGTAATGGAAAATGTTCTTACAAATCTCCCCCTATGTCTATATCGATAAAAAATAAAAAATATCTGAATTATCAATCTTAAACATAACCTATACAAATCTACCCTCCCAAAAACTCAAACTTGGAAAGACAAACTGAACAAGTCTTCAAATCTTTTCAAATGATGCTTCAACAATCAACTCTACAAAAACTCCAAGCTTTTCTCATTAGGGTGTGCAATCCAAAATCATCAATTGTACTTACACACATGAGACAAAGCAAAAAACTCGTGACGTATCGAGTTTGAATTGATATAAACATAAAACATAATCAAATATCCCCCATAATTAAACTCCTACATAATATCATAATTCGTTCTTCCCCCTTTTTATTTGTCCGAAATAGACAAGGAAAAGAATAAATCACATAAATCAAATCGGGGTGTCATGGAATACCAAGCAAACAAACTATTTTTGAAATTTTCAAAAATTTTTATACAAAAAAATGCAAAAAATGATGTTACAAAAATCACACACCATGAATTTACACTAAGACAACCAAATCGTGGAAACGGAATGAATGGGTGTGAACACATTCGATAGGAAAACCAACTCAATCATATCATTTGTGCAGGATGCATAAGAGTAATCCTGCCAAATGAACATAAAAAATAGTCATTAGGTGTAGAAAATGTGGAATTTACAGGACATCATCTTAATCATATCAACAAATCAAATTATAAATGATTTTCACACCAATAACGTCCAAACCTATGTAATGATTTTTCATGACTTTCAAGGACATGAAAACCGAACTCCCTCATTAAAAGATAATTCTATTATTTTTCTTATAAGGTGATGAAACTAAAAACCAATGGGCCCATTTTTGGCATATCTTTTCTTTTTATTTCCTTTCAATTTTTTTCGGGCTCTTTTAAACCTCATCGGACCTCGAATAATTTTCAATTCCTCACTTTTTAGGTGCATTTCAATGGTGGATTAATCGCAAAGGATAAATGAGTACCTTTCATAGCCCTTCCCCATTTTTCAGAATAAAACACACAAAACTCACAAACGGTTTATAACATGCACTACTTTTTGTCAAGTTTTATCCCATTTGGTTCATTAAATAGACATAATTGAGATGGAAACACTCAACCAACATGTGATAGACAATCACAAAAGTTAAACAAATATGTGCATGTGTGCAATAGAGGACAAATAGAGTCAATCATGTAGGAAGTAACACTATATCATCTCAAAAGACTCCAAACTTTGTAAATCACATGAATGACACAATATATTGTCTCAAAACACTATCAAACAGTCACATGGATATGGCATGAAGTTGTTAGTTGGTCATCGTAAATGTCAATTTAAATAAGGTGCAAACAAAATCAAAGATTCTTTTTCGATTTTTCAAAGTTTTATAAAATAGAAAATCTTTTTGTATTTTTTAAACACTGTTCAGAAACAACCCAGCAGTACCAAAAAAATATAACAAGATGAACCAGATGACTGCAAACAGAAATTTCCAAAAATCCACACAGGTCGTTTAAAGGAGAATAAATGTGGCTCAACAACATCTTCGCGCGACAACTGATGTCACTTGAAAAAGAATTTTCATAGGATTCCCAGAAGGACACGTAGTTTTGTCCCGTGAAAAAAGTTCGTGAAAATAGTTCCTGGAAGAGACAATCAGTGATAAAACAGTACCAAAAAATAAGAAAAGAAAAAAATGCTAACTAATTATAAAAAAAATGGTACATAATAGAAATAGGCATCATATAATATCTTGCAAATCAACCTATGCTAGCAAACATGTCTAGACTTCAACCGGTAGGTGCGGTCGAGTTTTCCAAAGACGATGATATCTTTTGAAACAAATCCATCAAATCATGAGAAATCTTGACCAAAAACTTTACTTGCTCTCAAATATGTGCGAACTCTCTATAATTATGTTCAAGTAAAGTATCATTGGTGGTGCATGTGTGAGAACATGTGTAGGAGCAAAGCGTGAGACATAACCCAATTTAAATCCCTAACGTGTCCTCCATTTTTACAATGGGAGAAAATATTTATTGTCCTAGGTACACCTCTCTCAAAATTTCTCCTACGAGCTCTCCTAAGAGGTACGAGATGCCTAGGTGGGTTGGGTGGAGAGTCATGTGAATCTAACTCTAAAGTAGGGACTCGCTTGGGTGCAATAAAATAAGTAGACGCACCGTCATGACTTATCCCTAAACTCTCACCATTCCCCAAAACGAGATTGAGAACCATCATTCCCACCTTCTTAGATGCGTTCTCCAAAGTGACTTTAGCCTACAGGCATGCTTAAGATCTGTTACTAATTATGACACGCTGGCTATAATCCCACTATTTTCCCTATTGAAAGAAATCAACTGTTCACTCAAGGAAACCTTCACTTTCTCAAGTTGACTTGGTTTTTAGTCAAACTCTCAATTTCTCTCTCCAAATATTTCATCTAGAGACCTAACTTATTATTCAATTTTTTTTCTTTAAGGTCTCGACGTACAACTCTTGAAATGCAATCTAGAGCTCACTCTTATCATCGATAGTGTACTCTCTCTTAGACTCGCTAGAAACACTCAAAATCTCCTTGGGGGTATCACGTGCACAAGTGTCCTCATCATCGGGGGACAAAATGGGTGTGCTCTTATGACTGGACAAAAAGGAAATACACTTTCCTTGTGAAGACTCATCCTCGAAACCATTCACATCTTCCTCACTATCACTCAGGGTGGATGGAAAGGAAACTTTCTTTACCTCTCTCCCAAGTGTAGTGGGACACTCAAATGACTTGTTCCCCCTCCCCTCACACTCAAAACATTTTAAATTTTCAAACTTTTCTTCACCCTCTCTCTCTTTCTCACCGCTTTCTTTGGCTTTGTCTTTCTTTTTATTTTTCTCCGAAAATATTTTTTTGGAAGAATTTTGTTTCGAAATTTTTTAAAATTATTTGCAAGCAAGGCCATGTCAGATTAAGACTATTCATTAGACTCGGACTCACAAAAACTCACTTTCTTTTTATTATCTTGGGCTTTAAGCGTTATCCCACTATCCTTATGTTTGATAGTGTCCGGGAACATGTCAATTTTGTACGTCTGTAGGTCTCCTACCAAATTTTACAATTTCAGATGATTCTAATTCCCTAAGGTATTTAAAACAGTTACTTTAGGGATAAAATATTTTGGCAGCGATCTTAAAATTTTTTTAGTCACTCGTGCATAAGGAATCGGCTCACCAAGATTAAAACTAGTGTTGACAATGTCAGACAAACATGCATAAAAGTCGTCAAAACACTTAGTCTCTAGCATGGTGATGGTCTCAAATTGAGTGGTCAAATTTTGAACTTTATACTCTTTGACTAAGTTAGTTCCTACGTGGGTGAGTTGCAAAACATCCCATGATTCTTTAGACATGGTGCACGTCATAATACATCGGAAATCGTCAGGAATGGCGTGTCCGGAAATTGCACTAAGCCCACATGAATTATAAGTGCTACACCTAAACTCATCCTCAGTCCAGTCTGACACAGGTTTTAAATTTGTGACATTATTTGCGGTGACAATGGGGAGGTTACAACCTCTTTCACAAATGACCCAAACTCTCTCATCGATTGCTTTTAAATGATATTTCATACGATCTTTCCAGTAATCATAATTAGATCCGTCAAAAATTGGCAACTGACTATAAAAGTTTTCGTCTGGAAACATTGCGACAATCTTTTACAAATCATATTTTACAAAAAAAATTAACATTACACGAATTTTTGCAAAAAATAGGAATACGTGGTAAATTAGCGTAACCTGCTCTGTTACCAATTTGAGAATGCATACATGTGATAAAGATTAGAAAAGATGCACAAAGTCCATCACAAACTTATTTAATTAGAGTCAATTTATGAATCAAATTAATTCAGCCCATAAACTCAACTAGCTACGTGTGTGCAGTGTCAAACCATTATAAATAAAGTATGTGACACAAATTTAAGGAAAAATCCTCGTAGGGCAAAACCTTTTTATTTCTAGAACTTTAACAAGTTTACAAGACCATTGACTTACATAGAACTTCCCTCAAGTGTAACGCACGATTTCTTCTTTAAACCTTTAAAACGTCGGTTAGAAATCAGCAATGGTCCACACGTAGCTATACCACAAGAACATGCAGTCCAGACACGCAGTCTTCAGTAAAGAATCAACATGCAGAAGATCCTCAATGACACGCAGTCATAAACTTCATAGCGACTCACTCCATAATATCACGCAGCTCTCAGTTGTAGCGATCTCCCCATAAAGAATGAAACAAGTGGGTTCCACAAAACAACTCACATAAAAGTAATTAGGATTGTTAATTGTAAAAACAAAAGTAATGAACCCTCAAATGGTTGGAGAATAGTATCAAAATATATTCTCTAAAAACCAGTGTTTCTCCACACGGAAATCAGAAGCCTGACACCCTTATTTATAATAAAAATCGAGGCAGTGATGTGTTAGCAAAAATCTATGTCGTTCAAATGACATGCGACGTCGTTCGAGCGAACCTCCATCTCGTTCGAATGAGATCTGATGTCGTTTGAACGATAATCACTTATCCACTTAAAACTTCTAAATATTTAAATAACTTGGAATCCTTAAAAACCAAAACTGTTTACGAGATCAGGAGTATTTATAAAAAAAAAATTATGATTTTAAAACATTAAAAATCATTTAAAATTTTATAAAAATATCCCAACACTTTTAATGTAAAATGTAAATGGAGCTTAAACACATTTTACCAAATTCATCCTTGTTGGGCTTGAATGTTGAAGTCTTCTTGAAATTCGGAGTTATCTCTTGTAGATGTAAGCTTTTCAATCCTTCGACGACTTGTGGCAACTTGTAAAGGTATACGACATACTAAATTGTGATGGATAATGTCTTTATATAATGTTTTCAATTATGATTGAAAAAAATCTATATGAGAGTACCTTTATAAAGATGATTCATAAAGATGATATGAGTGTGAGGGTAAGGGTAAAAAATCCCACGAGTGTGCTACTAGGATTAAGAAATTGGGCAAAGTGAAAGCTTCTTATAATACTACTCTAAGTGATAACGATGTTGCGTTGGCGGATTATGAGGATGAATCACTGCATGGATGTAACTTAACCACATCCATGGTTAGTCATGTTAGCACTTCAAGTAAGTCTCACACCGATGATGGAATTTCTAAATGTAATTTCCTCAATAATGTGCCAAACCATTCTGGAGAGAGTGAGGGTGATAATGTTTTGAGTGAGGGAGAACATGGCCTCCAACAAGCCTACGCCGAGATTTACACTAAATCTTTAAAAATGAAAAAAAAAAATTGGCTACTAGGGTGTTGTATTTAGAAAAGGAGATAGAGAGTGAGATTCAGTTAGGATTTCTTTAAGTGATTGTTAGTTTTGGTGGGGAGGGAAAAGAGTGACTTGACCAACAAGTGGCTAGTCTTACGAAAGATCTTCAAGCGTCATTGGAGACTCATGAGAAACTTAAACCTAGTATATACTAACTTGAGAAAGATCTCGAACATGGACAGGAGGTTAAAGTTACTTTAGAGGAAACATCTAATAAGGTTGTAAAGATGTTCCGAGGTCACCCATTAGGTTTTAAAGAGAGGTAAGGGATAGGTTAAGATGGTGCATCCACTTCCCATAATGAACCTGAACCGGTTCATAAGTATGTGATGGAACCGTATGGTCCTCGACCTAACCCACCAAGGAGAACTCGTCCTAAAAGTTTTAACCAAGGTATACCAAAAAAATGTTAATGTTTGTACCCATTGCAAATGAAGAGGTCACCTTAAGGAGTTTTTCTATAACCTAGGAAGATCTTCTCACACACCTGCTCCCACAGACCACTATAGTGACATTGCTAGTCTTAGAGAGAAACTTGAGTTTCTAGTCACAACTTCGAAAACATTATTGGAATAATTTCAAAGTCTATCTACCGTTTTGATAACACTTACAGCGCTGCGACTAGAGCTAAAAATGAAAGGTTACCATATCTTGAGTACCCAAGAATGACAAAAAAGCTCTTATTGTTCATGTTCCTCATAATGTTCAAGATACATAGTATTTTTATAGTGGGTGCTCTAGGCACATAACTAGAGACAAGTAATCTTTTAACATAAGTCAACTTTGTAGGTGGGAGTAGGTCTAGAATATTAGGACAATGTGTTGTATTTTGAAAGGTTAAAAGCGAACTTGATAAGAAAAAGTCCACTTTATGATACTAACTTTGATATAATGTTTGACCGATCGGATTATAATGTTTATGATCAATCCAATGAAATTTTTCTACAAGGTGTGAGGACTACTAAAAATTATTATGGTGTCATCCCTAAGTCCTTTTTTGTGTGCAATAATGCTAACTTCTCTTCCATGGACCTTTGGTATTAAAGTTTGGGTCAGATCAATTATTGAGATTTTGAAAGATTAGTTAATAAAGACCTAGTTTGTGATTTATCTTCACTTGGGAAACCAACTCCTCTATGTATGTGGTCCTTTCCAACAAGGGAAACAAATCAAGAGTCCCTATAACAAGTTCAATACTATTACCACCTCCTATGTTTTAGAGTTCATACACATGGATGTTATGGGTCCCACGCGTACGGGTAACATTGGTGGTAAGAAGTATATCCTAGTGATGGTTTATGACTTTGTCAAATATTCTATAATTCAATTTCTTAGAGAAAAGTCCGATGTTTTTGAGTTCTTAACAACCAAGTCTCGTGTTCTAAAGAATCAACATGGTGTCACTATAAATTGGATTCATAGTGACAATGTTACTGAATTTAAAGAAGTAAAAGTGGATTGCTTTTATGAAAAAGTAGGCATCAAGCATGAGTTTTTCATTCATTCGCACTCCTCAGCAAAACGTCATTATTGAGAGAAAAAATTGAATACTTCAAGAGATGGCTAGATTCATGCATCTTGGAGAAATGTGCCTAGAGTTTTGTAACAACCCAGGTTTTTGAACGGCTATTTTATATTATTTTTCTTGATGGGCTAATATTATAAAATAGGGATAGTTGGAGTAAATATTATTTCCCATGAGATTTAGGGATAATATTTACTATGTTTTTTCTATTTACCGTATGAGAAGGTAAATAGCATTATATTGCGGTGTATTGCGTCGTTATATGTAAAACAACGGTTATGACTCATATTTAAATTGGAGTATAATTAATGAAATTGGAACACAAAAATAGTTAACTTTATTCTGAATGCCAAAATAGGGGGTGCGGTTGTTTTTATAATAGTCAAGATAGTCGAAATAAGTGCCAAGTTGTATTTTTGGATTTCGGGCACTTTTGATGCGTTTTGACTCAATTAAGTGGATACGAGTCATTTTAATGGTGTATTAGCAATTAAAAGAGGGCATTTATATTTTAAGACCTGTTTAAGTTCCCCCCCACCCATTTTTCTTTCTTCATTTGTGTTAGAAGCCAAAGGAGAGAGAGAGTTGGGAGAAATGGAGAGAAAAGAGAGAAAATGGAGATTTGAGGCCGAAAATCGTTGCCACCGGAAGATAATCCGAGACTACAACCTCGAGGCAAGTTTCTTACTTGATAGATATCGATTTAATGTGATAAATTGCATGTTTAGATAAGTTTTGGAGATTTAAACCATAAATTGTTTTTTGTTGATTTTGATGATTAAACCCTTAATTCTTGGTTCTAATTTGATTTGAGGATAAATTAGTAGTTAGTAATGGTGTAGAAATGATTTGGGTTAAATTGTTGTTGTTTATGATGGATAAAATCAAATATTTTAGGTTTTGGGATTTTAGGGTTCATATAACCCGTAGCCCTAACTGGGCAAAACTGCAGGACCGAATCGATTCGGCCCTAGGGTGAATCGATTCGAATAAGGGGAAGGTTATAGGTCTGGGGAAACCGAATCGATTCGGTATGGGGCCGAATAGATTCAGCTAAGGCAGAATACAAATTTCACTCACCGAATCGATTCGTCTTTGGGGGAATCGATTCGCAACCAGAGGCGAATCGATTCGGCCATAGGGCGAATTGATTCGGTTGCCCTATTTTTGTGAGATTTTCCTAGTTTGATTTTTTAACCCTTTTTCTTTTAGGTCCAAGGTTTAGGGACCTTCCTTTGGGAAGTAATGGGAGTCCTAGAGGGATGTTTTGGGTAGACTAATGTCCTAGGATTAAATGGGATAATTAGGCTTACCCCGAGGGCTAGTTTGTATAGGTTAATGTCCGCATGATATCAGAAGTTAACCTAAAGATAAATTGGAGATAAGATGAAAATGTTGAGGCTTTTGGGAGATACTCCTTGAGGGAGGCTTACTTTGAGGGTTTATGATATGTATGAATTCTTGGAGACTAGTTTGGGGTTTATGGCACTTCGGGTCTTAGGTCATTAATAAAATATGACACTAAGAATAAGAAATGTATATTATGGAAATATGGTACAAATAAATAAGTACTAATGATTTTGAGAATGTAAAACTGGATGTTTTCAAAAGGAAAAAGTAATGTTTTTCATAAATGATAATTTATGGATTACACACCTCTCTAAATCTCTATCATAAGGGAAGTCGCACGCGTGTGGTGAAGCCCCCTGGCTAATGAATGCAGGGTGGATATAGTCCCTAGGCCATATGGGCGTTTATTATACTACGGTGGTTAGGAGATTCTGGGTGTGGTCTTGACTTTCTCGTAGGCATATGGCCGCTTCCCGGCGTTTGGTAGGTTCCCAGGTTGTCTTGTTTGATAGGCCCTCGAAGATGATAGCCATTTAGGGGTGCGCACAGTGGGGAAACCCGGACGGGCGGTCTTAGAATCGTTATATACATATAATTATAACTATTCTAAATCAAGTTGGACTTGATGTATGATATGCCATAAAGAGCATGATGAAGTTCCATAAAGAGCACAATGAAATGCCACAAAGAGCATTTGATGATGATTATATTCCTGATAAGGAAGGTATTTTTAAAAGTTCCATAAAGAGCACAATGAAACGCCACAAAGAGCATAAATACTGTGATTATATTTCCTCATAAGGAATAGAACCATGAAATGAATAAGTGTATATGATGAAATTGTATGGTAAACATTTGATATAATGTTGTACCATATATATATATATATATATATATATATATAATCCTAAAGAAAGAAATAGGAATGATGCTTTTAGAGGGTAAATGGATATTGTACTTAGGGTCTAATGTATCTCAACGATCCACCTTGCCCAGTAGTAGTGTATCGGGGGGGTCCTTGTTTGGATTTCGCTTTGCGAGACACCCCACCAAGGAATAAGGGCATAGTGTTGTGACTGGGGAGAAGTTAGCTCTTAGTACTTGGTAACTAGAGCAATATATATATATATTAATTACGTGCTGAGGGTTTAATGTATCTCGACGATCGACCTTCCCTAGTAGTAGTGTATCGGGGGGTTCCTTGTTTGGATTTCTCTTTGCGAGACACCCCATGCGTGAATAAGGGTATAGTGTTATGACTGGGGAGAGGTTAAGCTTTAGTACTTGGATTCACTGGAATAGGGCCTAATGTATCTCGATGATTAACCTTGCCTAGTAGAAGTGTATCGGGGGGTTCCTTGTTTGGATTTCGCTTTGCGAGACACCCCACGCATGAATAAGGGCATAGTGTTGAGATTGGGGAGAAGTTAGCCTTCTGTTCTTGATTTAACTTGAGCATTTAATTGATATTGTGATAGGTTGCTTTTAGATTTGAGAGGTGAGAAATATATTGTGAATTGAGAGAGAATTACGCACTTAACTGTCGTGCATTTTATTCACATGGGAATCATATCAAACCGGGACCTGACCCGTCTATAATTCTCTATTTTTGCATATACTTCTTGCCGTACAGGTGCTCTACCGCATGGACATCCGTATTTACATTTACATTCCGGTGGTCATGGAGAAACGACATATTGCGGATTTTGTAGGTTATTCGTATTAGACGCTTCTTTCCATCGTACTCTAGTTATGTTCAGTTTATTTATTCGGGCGTGTTGCCCCAGTGTTGCACTCACTTATTATATTGTAAATATTGAAATGTAATACTCGGTGCAACTAATTGTATTGGTCTGTTCAACGACAGCTTATTCGGTGATTATTTATTATATTGTCATTCTTTATTCGTCAGTTTTTTGATATCCACCGTTTTTACAAATGGGATTGTCTTAGGGTATTTCTTTTACTTATTAAATTTTAAATTGACAGTCCGTTTTCTAAAACGATTGGTGGTTATCTCGTACTATTATTTTAATCGACAGTGATGCTAAGAATGGACCATCTATGATTCCTGTGATTATTAGAGTATTGGGCTGGCCACCTATTATTTTAGTAGGCAGGTTGTCACAAGTTTTTGTGCGAAGGTAGTTAATACTGCATGCCACATGGTGAATAGGGTATATCTTTATCCATACACAATTCAAACTCCATATGAGTTGTGGGTACGGAGAAACCTAACGTATCGAATTTTTGAGTTTTTAGGATTAGTTTCTTTATCCTTAGAGATAGAAAGAAGCTAGGAAAGTTCAACTCTAGAAGAGATAAGCGAATATTTTTAGGTTATTCATTTTCTAGTAGAGCCTATAGGGTGTATAAACCTAAAATCTCTAAGGTCAACGAATCGATAAACATGAAAATTAGAAATGATACGAGATTTGCCCTTGAGTGTGAGAAAAATGCACCTTTGATGATGATTTCATTGTTCCCCAGACCACCATTGTTCCCAAGACTCACACTCAACTAGAGAATGTGGTTAGATACTTTTTATACATTTCCGTAGTAGAGCCCAAGAATGTGAAAACGGACTCAAATATAAGCCTTGGATATGTGTTATTCAAGATGAGTTGATTCAATTTTGAAATAATTATGAATGGGAATTAATCCCCCGACCTAGCGAGATTAATGTGATTGGTCCTAAGTGGGTTTACAAGAACAAGATGGATGAAAATGGTACCATTATTGAAAGGAGTGCGTGTGAGTTGAAATAGAGAGATTATTTAATTAAACTCAGTTTTCCCAATTAAACCCTAAACATGCATCTAGGTGTGATTGAAGATGATGAAATCATGCAAGAACATTCAAACACACACATGTGAGGAAAAATCCCCCAAAGGGGAAAAACCTTTTATTTTCACTTTAATTTTGTAAGATACGGTTACACGGATTACAATGAAAATACAGTGACATAGAAATACCCGCAGGCGTCAGTTCTGATGTCGTCGGCTGGAATCTCCCTCGGTAACTCCATGTGAGCAGCAATGAAGAAGAAAGACGACTTCTCCACAAAGGTTGAACAAACAAAAGGTTATGTTCTTGGGTTACAAAAAGATTCACAAAGGTTTGGCAAGGATGTGTGAATCAAAACATGAGTTTTTGGGACTTAAAAATATGAAGACTTGAGCTAATAGAACTCTCAAAAACGTCTCTCTAAGTCTTACGAAATAACTTCCCCGAAGTTGGCTTTTATAGGAAACCAAAAGGAATTTCACGATTTTAAAGCATTTCCCAGCGTCAGGTAACCCGAACCGTTTCGAGTGTATCGTGAACCGGTTCGTCCCCCAAACCGGTTTGGCCTTCGATTCACAAACGTTTGCTGGTTTGGGGCTTAAAGGACTCATCATTTTTCCAAGTCTTTTCTCGAAATTTTCCTCATTTTCAAAGGCCATAACTTCTTCATCGTAGCTCAGATTGAGGTGTTGTTTCTTCCAGTATCTTCGTGGCGTATAGCTCTTCAACTTTCAAGTTGACTAGACTATGGAATTGTGACAACCCACCTAATTAACCCCGGGTGATCAGTCCTAAATTAAGTTAGAACAGGTTTCTCAGTTGGATCATCCTTAGCATCACTGTCGTCTTTTTAATTACTAACCACCTAAGTGAGAAAAATTAGACCGGTGCCAAGTTTTATCTTTCATTAACTTAAATGAAATCTCATGCGGAAAATAAAATAACACAATTAATCACAATTAATTAAAAAAGCCATTCACAATTAAATGACTAACCGAGTAAACCATCGGCCCAAAACTTCAACAAATATAAAATAAAGCCAAGTAATCAATCTCAACAAGTTTGACAGAAACTAAATGAGTTGTGAGAGAAATGCTCGAAATAACTAATAGAAGTCTCTACACTAGAATGAAATAATGAGGCGTCTATCGAAACTCTCGCAACATCCAGATATGCTGCAGCAACGGATTTGCTGAAACAGAGTCACGCCTGGCATCCCTGTGGTGGGACACCTAAAAGGTTTTTAAAAAAAATTTATAGCAAGGGTTAGTACCCAAAAACATTTGAAAAACATTCAACAAATGATAACTTGCAGTAATAAATAAATATGCATGCTCTCCATATTTTAGTTAGTGCCGCACTTCCTTTAGGACATCCTCACCCCTCCTCTAATGTGCACTACTAACGCCTTAAATGAATTCACCTAGTTTTTTTTTCTTATGACTAGATAAATTATAAAGCCCTTTGCAAACACCCTACTCTAATCGAATATACCTTAATTATGATTTTTAAGTTATTATCGTCATCAACTTAATTAAATCATTTCCCTTTTTAGATTTCATATAACTTCCACATATGTTATACATACAATACAACTAATGCTTTATATTAATTAGCCCGTATATAATTATTTACCTAATTATATACTCAGTCACATTATAGTATTCACAAACATACTGATATAACATTTAATAATAGTATTTTTCCCCGAGTAAAGTCTCACCGAGTAAAATTCCTCTAAAGTGCTATCCCACTAGGTATATTCACCTGACCTAGTTACCCCAAGTCAAAATTTCTCCCTAACTTGGTTATTACATAAATATTGGAGGCGGTCATATTCCTTCCCTGAAAGTGAGATGCCCCTCACCCATATAATGGACGCTATGACCTGGGATTATACTCGCCCTACTCCTCAAGCTAGGGGATTCATCCACTACGCGCAACCTCCCCCTATAGCACTAGAGAATATAATAATAATAATATCTATCACTGATATTAAAGCACACACCATATATATATACATATACTACCTCACACCGTATATATATATATATATATATATATATATATATATATATAACGGCTATACCATGTACTAAGTCCGTAACACAAGCCTATTCCATCATATAATGAGTTTGTGGCCCAACTCGAATTATTAATTAATTTACACATTAATTTCTTTTGGTATCGCCCTAACCAATATATCCGGACTTACTTTCGTGGCCCGAATTAACATCACCCGAGTCCCAATCCCCGACTCTAAATTATTTAGCCATTACCTAAATAAAATTTATATCTCGATATTTCTCAACCGTTATTCCCGGACTTGTTCACTATATCCATATTTAATCATTTAGAACAAACTTTCCAAAATTCAACCTCAGTGTGTCACACCTGATTTCTCCAAAACCCAACAAACTTTTAAATTATGATGCCACACTAAGCCGCCTTCAAATTCTAATTAATTTCATTCACTATTAATTAGATTTAAACCCATGTGTTAATTACTACAACTTAAGGCATGGAAGAATTTTATTTAAATTTCCTTATATTTTACAAACTGGGCGAACTGTCAAAGTTTCTGGGTCCCCCTTCGATCGATCGATCGAGCAGGTCCTAGTCTTCCTTGAGTTGGCTGTTTTAGCCATGGACGCCCACCTCCAAACCCTAGTTTCTTCTACACTAAAAACTAATCGTTCCCATCGATAATAAACATCAAATACCTTATATGAAATCTCTATAAAGTCCATCAACATCACAAATTTCACTTTCTCTACTGTTTTCACATATTTGGGGTAAAATTACATTCAGTCTTTAACACATTTAAACATCAATTTCTTTCCACCAAATTCGTCTCTGAGTCATCCGGTTTACACATATTACCAGATATAAATACACAACCCAGATTATATATGATCTTCTAATCCATTTATAAATCAGATTCATGATTTACAAAACCCCATATTTATACCCCTTTAAAACCCAAAATGAATTTCTTTGATTACACACATCACATGAATATGAATTGAAATACACTTTACATGCTACAGTAAGTTAACCACTTGCATTAAGGTTCGTAGAGTCTAAATTTGGAACCATGAGTGCTCAAGGTTGAAGATGACTCCTTTATGGCTCTCCTATGATCCCCAAATTTGACGTTGGCTGCTGTTAGGATTTCCTAACCCTCTAAGTCCTTTCTCTAATTAATTCAGTCGTTCCCTTGTTTCTTTTATTTGTTTAATTAACCTTAATCCCGTTTTTTGCCTAATGGGCCAAGCCCTAGTGACCCAAATGCCCCCGTGTGGGCCCGGCTATGCCTAAAAATGTCCCGTGATCCATTTACTACCCCCGGGTACACTTTTCCAACTATCTCGACCCATCCAGACTCAACCGTACACTTAGAATTGGCATCTAAATTAATTTCTAAATGTCTTTATTTCACACCCAAATTAGTCTATACCGACCCCCGTCTTAAATAAGTACATATCCCGTCATTAATATCCGAAATGACGTAGATACAATATTACTATTCACTTAGTAAATAAGTTTTCCTTAAATATTAACCATTCACTTCCCGATTAATATTTAAATAAAATTTCCCTAATTAATTCAATTAAAATTACGACGCACAAGTAATTTTCAATTTCCGAATTAATTAAATATTTAATGCATGAAAATACGGGGTGTTACATACTCCGCCCCTTACAAAGGAATTTTGTCCCCGAAATTTGGTCATACCTATGATGAAAAGCTCTAGATATTGTTCCCTCATATCCTCCTCCCGCTCCCAGGTAGACTCGTCAACGTTGTGATGCCCCACTGTACTCTAACTAGTGGAACGACCTTGGATCGTAACTTTCGCTCACTACGGTCCAGAATAGCCACCGGTCTCCCCTCATATGAGATGTCTAGCTGTAAATCCAATTCCTCAAGTGGAATGTGCCAAAAGGTCCTCTCGCTCCTGCGATATTTCTTCAGCGATGCCACATGGAACACGTCGTGTACCCGCTGAAGGTGCTCCGGAAATCCCAGCCTATAGGCTACAGGCCTCACCCTCTCGATAATAGCGAAAGGTCCCACGTACCTCGGTGCTAACTTACCCTTCTTGCCGAACCTCATCACCCCTTTCATAGGGGACACCCGGACCAATACCTGATCCCCAACCTCTAACTCCACATGTCTTCGTGAAGCATCAGCGTAACTATTCTACCTATCCTGAGCTATCCGAATCCTCCCTCGAATCAGCTCTATCTTGGCAGATGTCTCCTGAACAATCTCTGACCCTAATAGTTTGTTGTCCCCCACCTCTAACCAACAAGCAGGTGAACGACAAGGTCTCCCGTATAGTGCCTCGAATGGTGCCATACCGATTGTGAATTTGTAAGAGTTGTTATATGCGAACTCTACCAAAGGAAGATATTTCTCCCAACCTCCCCCAAAGTCTAATATGCACATTCTGAGCATATCTTCCAGCATCTGATTGACCCTCTCAATCTGCCCGTCAGTCTGTGGGTGATAGGTTGTGCTCAAACATAACTCTGTGCCCATAGCCTCCTGAAAGCTCTGCCAAAAGTGGTCCACACAGATCTTGTCTCTATCGGACACAATATTAACCGGCGCCCCGTGCAGCTTAACAATCTCAGCTATGAATAGATGTGTATATCGCCTCATCTCAAAGGCTGTGCGAACCAGCAGAAAGTGGGCCACTTTGGTCAACCGATCCACAATGACCCATATGGAATTGTGACCCCCTTATGATGCAGGTAACCCTGTAATTAAATCCATGGAGATGCTCTCCCACTTCCACACGGGAATCTCAAGTGGTTGTAGCATCCCTGATGGTCTGTAATGGTTAACTTTCACAAGCTGACACGTGGTACACTTCGAAACAAACTCTGTTATGTCTCGTTTCATTCCTGCCCACCAATACTGCCTCCTCATATCCTGGTACATCTTATCCCCACCGGGATGTACTGCGAATCTCGACCCATGAGACTCTGTCATAACAGCATGCCTCAACTCCTCATCCTCTGGCACAATTAACCTCCAATTAAGGCGTAAGCCTCCCTCCGAGCTGAGCGAGTAAACCTCTGCTCCCTCAGCCAGCAACTGGCTCACCTATCCCGACAGGTCTGATCCTCTGCCTGAGCCCTCACAACCTGCATAATGATCTCAGGTGTGATGGATAATGCTTACATACAAGCCCTGGCTACATCATCCTCATATCGAAGTTCTCTCCACTTCGCTTTCCACACTTTTGATATTTCCCTAGTCGGTCTCCGACTCAATGTATCTACTACCACATTAGCCTTACCAGGATGATACTGAATATCAAACTAGTAGTCTTTCAAAAATTCTAGCCATCGCCTCTGCCTCATATTCAGATCCTTCTGAGGGAAGAGATACTGAAGTGATTTGTGATCCATGAATAACATGAACTTTTCCCCCAAAAGATAATGTATCCATATCCTCAAAGCAAAAATGACCGCTACTAACTCCAGGTCTTGAGTGGGGTAATTCCTCTCGTGGGACTTTAGCTTCCTCGACGCATAAGCTATAGCCCTTTCCTCCTGCTGAAGCACACCCCCAAGTCCCTGTAAGGATCCGTCAGTGTAAACCCGATACTCTAATCCTCCTTTAGGCAATGCAAGCACGGGTGCAGATGTCAACTTATCCTTTAACTCATCGAAAGCTAATTGACAATGATCACTCCAAGTGAAAGGTACCCCTTTTCGGGTCAGATTCGTCAAAGGGCCCGCAATCTTTGAGAATCCTTTGATGAATCATCTGTAATAACCGACCAATCCCAAAAAATTGCTCAGTTCAGTCGGTGTCGTGGGCTGCCCCCACTCCCTCACCGCCGATACTTTACTCGAATCCAACACAATACCCCAGTCTGACACCACGTGGCCAAGAAACTGAACCTCCCATAGCCAAAATCCACACTTACCGAATTTGGCATAGAGCTGGTGATCCCGCAATGTCTGTAAAACTATAAGCGGATGCCCTGCCTGCTCCTCCTCGGTGCACGAGTAGATCAGGGTGTCATCAATGAACACGATGATAAACTGATCGAGAAACTCCCTTAAAACCTTGTTCATGAGGTCCATGAACACTGCTGGTGCATTGGTGAGCCCGAATGGCATCACCGTAAACTCATAAGATCCATACCGCGATAGGAAAGCAGTCTTAGGAACATCTTCCTCTCGGATACGTAGCTGATGATACCCTGACCTCATGTCGACCTTATAGAAGTAAGACGCCCCTCTCAACTAGTCAAATAGATCATCAATCCTAGGCAACGAATACTTATTCCGTATTATGGCCTTATTCATCTCTCTATAGTCCATGCATAACCGTAGTGAGCCATCTCACTTCTTCATAAACAACACCGGTGCACCCCACGGCGATGTGATCCTTCGAATGAAAACTTGACCCAGAAGCTGCTGAATCTTCTCTCTCAACTCACGCATCTCTGAAGGGGCCATACGGTATGGGGACCGAGAAATCGGCCTCGTCCCCGGTGCTAAATCGATTACAAATTCAATTTCCCTGCTAGGTGGCAACCCTAGTATCTCTTGAAACACATCCTTAAAGTCTCTCACCACTAGGATTGAGTCCAACGGAATAGCCACCTCTTGTGAGGTTTCCTCCTCGATGTAATACAAGTGTGTATGTGACCCTCCCTCAGGTAGCGACATTGCTATCAAGATAATCTCCTGCCCTAGAATGGAGAACACGATGGTCCTCTCGTAGCAATCCACCATCGCCCGATAACCTGCCAACTAATCCATACCCAAGATGACATCGTACCCCTCCATATCTAACACTAAGAGGTCCGCTGCTAAACTAAGTCTCCCAATCAAAATGTCCACACCCTGACAAATCGAGTGAATCATAGCCCCGCTGCCTACTGGCGACTCTACACACATCCGAAGACTACCCGCGGTCTCTAGTAGTCCGGACCGTTTAGTAAAATTAAATTTAATGAATGAATGTGATGCTACTGTATCAAAAAGAATAATATCCTCATAACCATGAATGAGAAACATGCCCTCAACTGCTGGCGGTGCTTGCTGCGCTGGGGGATTGGGAACATCCCAGATGTTATACACACGCCCGTAGTGCATCTGTCCCTGCTGCGGTGGGGCGGGTGCTACTGCTACTTCTGCTGGCAGCATTTGAACCCATTGCCCCTGTTGGGCCTCCTGCTGTTGACCTCTTCCCCTCTTTGGTCACTCCCTCTTGAAATGTCCTGGCTGGCCACAAACAAAAATAGCATTTCTGACCATCCCCCTGTCGTTGGCCCTGTTGGCCCGGACGGGGCTAGCCCTGGCCCTGCTGGCCTCCCCCATTGTTCCCTTGGCCCTAACAGCCCTGAGGAACCTGCTGCTATTGATTCGCGCCTGGTTGCCCCTGCTTGAACCCTGTCCTCCCAGTCGGAACCCACCAGGCTTAAACTTCTTAGCCTGATTCCCTTGTTGATTGTCCGCCTGCTACTGAGTACCACTTGTGTCACCACTAGTAACTGCCTTGCCCTATTGGCTCGGCTCCCCTGGTCTCTTGCTCCCCTTCGCATGGAAGCGATGATCCTGCCAATGTACAAGTGCGGCATTAATGACATCAATATACATTACCAACGCCGAATTCCCAATCAAATGTTGCCTGATCTGCCCGGCTAAGCCATCTATAAATCTCGATTGCCTCCACTCCTTATCGCTCACCTCATTTGGCACAAAGTTTGCCAACCGAGTGAACTCTTCCTCGTAGTCTACCACTAATCGGTTACCCTGAACTAAATCACTAAATTTCTTTCTCATCTCAATCTCTACTGCTGGTGGAAAGAATTTATGGTCGAAACGCACCCAGAACTCTGCTATTGTCATCAAATCTCGCTCCTCGGCGGTGGTAACTGACTCCAACCACTTTAAGGTTTCCCCCAACAGATGAAAGGTAGCAAGCATCTATTTCTATACCTGAGTACAGTCCAGCATGCGTAGATGGCGCTGAATGTTCTTCTTCCAGTAATAAGCCTCTACTATATCTGTGCTACCTCGAAACTCAGGTGGGTGACCCTTCTGAAAGGTCTCCCTAACTCTCTACCAAGATGGTGGCCCCACTGGAGCCTGAACTGCTGGTTCCACTGGAGGGGGTGCCTGGGGCTGTGGAAAGTGAGCTTCCATAGCTCTCATTGATGTCTTGACCGCCTGGGCCATTATCACTGCCTACTGAGTAGTGGATTTCAACTCGAGTGTGGGTGGTGGTAGCTGTGGCTCCTGGTGAGCCTCCCTGACCTCAGTCCTAGCCTCAGCCCTCTTCGCTCTCAGTCTCCTCGGTGGCATCTCAAATAGATTGAATCGTATAAGCACACAATTTACACAAAAATATTCACAGCAAAAATACGATATCTCACAAATGAAAAATGAATCAACAGTACTAATAATAGGGCTCTATAACAACCGAGTGCAATGCTGAAACGTAGAAAGCCGCACAGATCCTAAGGACACTAGAACCTGGTTCTCTGATACCATCTGTGACACCCCGCCTAATTAACCCCGGGTGATCAGTCCTAAATTAAGTTAGAATAGGTTTCTCAGTTGGATCATCCTTCGCATCACTGTCATCTTTTTAATCACTAACCACCTAAGTGAGAAAAATTAGACTGGTGCCAAGTTTTATCTTTCATTAACTTAAATGAAATCGCATGCGGAAAATAAGATAAGACAATTAATCACAATTAATTAAAACAACCATACACAATTAAATGACTAACCGAGTAAACCACCGGCCCAAAAATCCAACAAATATAAAATAAAGACAAGTAATAAATCTCAACAAGTCTGACAGAAACAAAATGAGCTGTGAGCGACATGCTCGAAATAACTGATAGAAGTCTCTACACTAGAATGAAAGAATGAGGCGTCTATCAAAACTCCCGCAACATCCACATATGCTGCAGCAATGGATTTCCTGAAACAGAGTCACGCCTGGCGTCCCTATGGCTGGACACCTAAAAGTTTTTTTTAAAAAAATTATAGCAAGGGTTAGTACCCAAAAACATTTGAAAAACATTTAACAAATGATTAACTTGCAGTAGTAAATAAATATGCATGCTCTCCATATTTTAGTTAGTGCTGCACTCCCTTGAGGACATCCTCACCCCTCCTCTAATGTGCACTACTAACGCCTTAAATGAATTCACCTAGTTTTTTTTCTTATGACTAGATAAATTATAAATCCCTTTGCAAACACCCTACTCTAATCGAGTATACCTTAATTATGATTTCTAAGTTATTATCGTCATCAACTTAATTAAATCATTTCCCATTTTACATTTCATATAACTTCCACATCTGTTATACATACAATAAAACTCATGCTTTATATTAATTAGCCGGTATATAATTATTTACCTAATTATATACTCAGTCACATTACAGTATTCACAAACATACTGATATAACATTTAATAATAGTATTTTACCCCGAGTAAAGTCTCACCGGGTAAAATTCCTCTAAAGTACCATCCCACTAAGTATATTCACCTGACCTAGTTACCCCAAGTCAGAATTTCTCCCTAACTTGGTTATTACATAAATATTGTAGGCGGTCATATTCCTTCCCTGAAAGTGAGATGCCCCTCACCCATATAACGGACGCTATGACCTGGGATTATACTCGCCCTACTCCTCAAGCTAGGGGATTCATCCACTATGTGCAACCTCCCCCTATAGCAGTAGAGAATATAATAATAATATCTATCACTGATATTAAAGCACACACCATATATATATACATATACTATCGTACACCGTATATATATATATATATAAATATATATATACATATATATATACATATATATATATATATATATATATATATACATATATATATATATATACATATATATATACATATATACATATATATATATATATATATATATATATATATATATATATATATATATATATATATAACGGCTATACCGTGTACTAAGTCCGTAACACAAGCCTATTCCATCTTATAATGAGTTTGTGGCCCAACTCGAATTATTAATTAATTTACACATTAATTTCTTTTGGTGTCGCCCTATCCAATATATCCTGACTTACTTTCGTGGCCCGAATTAACATCAACCGAGTCTCAATCCCCGACTCTAAATTATTTAGCCATTACCTAAGTAAAATTTATATCTCAGTATTTCTCAATCGTTATTCCCGGACATGTTCACTATATCCATATTTAACCATTTTGAACAAACTTTCCAAAATTCAACCTTAGTGTGTCACACCTAATTTCTCCAAAACCCAACAAAATTTTAAATTATGATGCCACACTAAGCCGCCTTCAAATTCTAATTAATTTCATTCACTATTAATTAGATTTAAACCCATGTGTTAATTACTACAACTTAAGGCATGGAAGAATTTTATTTAAAGTTCCTTATATTTTACAAACTGGGCGAACTGTCAAAGTTTTCGGACCATCGATCGATCGATGGTCCCCCTTCGATCGATCGATCGAGCCGGTCCTCGTCTTCCTCGAGTTGGTTGTTTCAGCCATGGACTCCCACCACCAAACCCTAGTTTCTTATACACTGAAAACTAAGCATTACCATCGACAATAAACATCAAATACCTTATATGAAACCTCTATAAAGTCCATCAACATCACAAATTTCACTTTCTCTACTGTTTTAACAGATTTGGGGTAAAATTACATTCAGTTTTTAACCCATTTAAACATCAATTTCTTTCCACCAAATTCGTCTTTGATTCATCCGATTTACACATCTTACTAGATATAAATACACAACCCCGATTATATATGATCTTCTAATCCATTTATAAATCAGATTAATGATTTACAAAACCCCATGTTTATACCCCTTTAAAACCAAAAACGAATTTCTTTGATTACACACATCACATAAATATGAATCAAAATACACTTTACATGCTACAACAAGTTAACCACCTTCCTTAAGGTTCGTAGAGTTTGAATTTGGAACCGTGAGTGCTCAGGGTTGAAGATGACTCCTTTATGGCTCTCCTATGATCCCCAAATTTGACTTTGGATGCTGTTAGGGTTTCCTAACCCTCTAAGTCCGTTCTCTAATTAATTCCGTCGTTCCCTTGTTTCTTTTATTTGTTTAATTAACCTTAATCCCTTTTTTTGCCTAATGGGTCAAGCCCAAGTGACCCAAATGCCCCCGTGTGGGCCCGGCTATGACTAAAAATGTCCCGTGACCCGTTTACTACCCCCGGGTACACTTTTCCGACTATCTCGACCCATCCGAACTCAACCGTACACTCAGAATTGGCATCTGAATTAATTTCTAAAAATTTCTTATTTCACACCCAAATTAGTATATACCGACTCCCGGCTGAAATAAATACATATCCCGTCATTAATATCCGAAATTACGTAGATGCAATATTACTATTCACTTAGTAAATAAGTTTTCCTTAAATATTAACCATTCACTTCCCAATTAATATTTAAAAAAAATTTCCCTAATTAATTCAATTAAAATTACGACTCACAAGTAATTTTCAATTTTTGAATTAATAAAATATTTAATGCATGAAAATACGGGGTGTTACACGAATATGGCTGTAAAATTACCAAAATGCCCTTGAACTTTCCGATCTTACCTTCTTTCACTGTTTTGACTTCTCTTACGTACCACTTGCATAAAGTCCCTAAAATCGTGGAACGTGAAGTCGTTGAGGCAGATGTGGGACACATGTTGGAGATGCTGAATGCTTGATTCCTAGAATTAGGATTGAGGCCATCGTGTGAGATCGTGTAGAGACGTGCCAAATGTAGCGGCGTACGACATACACAAATGTAAGATGTTGGATATGAGAAAAATGCCCTTACAAATCTCCCCCTATATCTATGCCAGTACATATATAAAAAATCCGAATTATCAAATAACAAAATTGCCTATACAAATCTACCCTCCCATGAACCCAAAATTGGAAAGGTACAAATGAATATGTTCTTCATATCTTCAAAAATTTTCTCATCAGGGTGTGTAACATATGATCATCAATGTAGTACCTACACACATGAGATAAAGAAAATACCAAGTGACGTATCGATTTTGAAATGAGATAAACATAGATACCAATTTATGATGAAAGCATAAGTCAAATCTCAAAAACTCCCCCATAAAATGATAATTCTTTCTCCCCCTTTTTATTATGTCCCCAAATAGACAAATTAGAAGAATAAATCAAACAAACAAAAATCGGGGTGTCACCATATTCAAAACAAGGCATCAATCAAATGGCAAACGTGCTCTTGCAAAGAGATGCTAAAAAAATGTTCACAAACTATTTTTTGAATTTTTTAAATTTTTCATACAAAAATAAGACACTAAAAATCACACCATGAATTTAAACAAAAAAAAACAAGTCATGGAAATGGAATGAATGGGTGTGAACACATTCGATGGGTAAATCAACTGAATCAATCATATTTGCATGATGCATATGTGTACCGCTAACGAATGACATTCAAAAGTATCCTTAGGTGTAAAGATTGTTGAATTTAGATGACATCGACTTATACAAATCAACAAATCAAAGTCAAAGTGATTTCCACACCAATAACGTCCAAAACTATTATCACTTTTTCGATATTTTCAAGGACGTGCAAACCCGTTATAAAATCTCCAACCAAATACCCTCATATATATTTTATTTTAGAGGTGTATAAACTAAATTTTCAAACATTGGAGAATTGGTGCAAAAACTTAATTGGCCCATAATTGGCATGATATTCTTTTTATTGCCTTTAAATTTTTTTGGGCTCTTTTAAACCTCTTTGGACCTCGGATAATAAAATTCCTCAATTTTTTAGGTTCAATTTAAACGGCGTCTTAATCACAAAGGACAAAAAATAATCTTTCGTAGCCCTTCACCGTTTTCAAACAAAGCACACAAACTCACAAACGTCTCTTACATGCACAACTTTCTTTTCAAGTTTTATCGCGCTTGGTTCGTTTTAAGGACACAATTGAAGTGAAAACACCCAACATGTGATAAGACAAGCAAAATAATCACACAAATCCATGAACGTGTGCAATAAAGGAAATCATGAGTCAAACATATAGGAAGTAACACTTAATTACATTTTAATGACTCCAAACAATATAAAGCACATGGTTGAATTGACCTATTGTCTAAAACACTATCAAATAGTCATATGGATAAATGGAATGAAATTTATGACTCAACTATCTTAAATGCTCAGCCATAAAAGGTACTAATAAAATACAAAAATCTTTTGTGCTTTTCTAAATTTTTTATAAAAACGAATATCTTTTTGGATTTTTCAAAAAAAATATAGAAATTAGAAAATAAAACAAAGTAATGGTTCATGCTAGCAATAGCCAAAGGAGACATCATGTAAAACACCCTATGCTAGAAAACTTATCAAGACCTCAACCGGTAATAGCGGTGTTGTTTTCCAAAGATGGAGACATCTTTTGAACCAACTCCATAAGATCATGTGTGGTCTTGATAAAAAACTTCACTTGCTCACGAATATGTGCAAACTCTCTATCATTATGTGAAAGAAAAGTATCATGAATGGGTGCATGTGCGGGGACGTGTGATGTGGCATAATATGGAACAAAACCAAACATAGAACAAAACTCCCTAAGATGTCCTCGCTTCTTACAGTGGGAGCAAATATAAACCAGTCTAGGAATTAATTTATCAAGAATTTTAGGATGAGCTTTACTAGACGAGCACCTATGAGACTCACTCACCAAAGTGGATATAGGCTCGGGCGCATTAAAAGTAGTGAATGCATCTTCATTACCCTTTCCAACCTCATTTAAAACAGGATAGGGAATCTTCTTATCAACCTTCTCAAATGCGTTCTCTAATGAGACTTGGACCTCCCGTGCTTGTTTGAGATCATCCTTGAGATGGGATACACGTGTCGTTAGACTAGACACCGTGTTGTTCAAGTCACATTTATCCCTTTTTAGCTCATCATTCTCTTCCTTCAACTCACAAATCTGAAGACCTAGGATCCTATTTGATCTTTTTGTTTCCATGGTCTTGATAAGCACCCAAAACTGTACAATTTATACCCCGAATAGATGTATTTTAGTTGCTATTTCTCGACAATATGGGTCTTATGTGCTTAAATGTTATTCATGCAGGTCTAATGTACGTTGCGGTGTTCAAACGCGTATTTCAAGGCAATTGTGCATTCATTGGAGCTAAATACCCTTGCCCCGTAACCTCATCCTACCCAAACCTAGCCAAACTTACCCTAAGCCCGTGTGTGTTTTAGTTTGTGCCATTTTATTATTTTTTAGATTTTTAGTTTGAGTCTTTTCTATTTTTAGGATTTATTTTAGGTTTATTTTAGAATTTTTAGATTTTATTTTCTATTTTTCTATTTTATTTTTATAATTTTATTTTATTTTGATTTTTATTAGTTTCTAGTTTTATTTTATGTTATTAAGATTTTAATTTTTAGGATTTCATTTATTTTTTTAGTTTATTAGATTTTATATTTTTTAGGACTTTAGTTTTTAAATTTAATAGATTTATATTTTTGTTTTTATTTTCATTTCATTTCTTTTTATTTTTATTTTTATTGAGTCTTTATGTTATTTTTTAGAATAGAAATTTAATTTTTAGATTTTTAGTTTTTATAGTTTTATTTTATTAGTTAGTTTATATTTTTTTTTAGGGTCCAATTAAACACACACACACCACACATAACCCACTACCAAACAACCCACTCATCCTCACCCCTACTCCCTACACCCTCACCACACTCTAACCCCCTCTCTCGTTCTTCTCCCATCCACCAACGATTCTCTCTCCTCCCCCATTAACAAAACCCAAAACCTCCATTTTCAACAAACCACCATTATCATCTCTCACTCTCTCTCTTCGCATCTCTCTGCCACCAGCCCCGACCTCTCTCTCTCCCCTACTGCCAACTCTGGGCAGCCTTACCAGACCCCTGCCGCTGCGACCTTAAACCGCCGGCGGTCCCCAAACCGGTCGGACTTCCATGGCCAGAAAACCAAGACCAAATCCAGCCCCGCGACGCCCGATCCCGGATCCTACTCGGGCACTGCCCAACTCGACCCTACCGACTGACCCTCTACCGCGTCTGACCCGAACTCGACGAATCCAATCGCTGCCCCGGAAACCCGAAACCACCCTTCAACCACCTCTTCCCATACCCACATCCAAATACTATCAAACCCAACCATAGCCCAGACCCATTTTCACCTTTTACCCTTTCAACTCCCAAATTAAAGCCACGATCTATCCATCTCCTGCCAAACAAACCAAACCAATTTCCAAACCAAAAACAAACAATTAACCCATGAGCCAAACTAATACCCACATGCCATAAAACCAATTTATTCCTTTTACACCTTTTTCCCAATATACCCTTAAAAATCCCAACTAACTCTTTCACACCCATTTCCCCTAATTTCCCCCTTCTGCCCCTTTGCTCCATGCATAGTATAAAAGAAGATGAAGACCTCATTTGAGGAGAATTCTAGATAAGAAAGCTTTGTAGAGAGAAAATTCTAGAGAGAGAGATAGTTTAGTTTAGAAAATAAATCCTTGTAAATAGTTTTTCATTTTTTATTTTTAGATATTGTGAGATTAAATATTGTTAGAGAATTAATTGAGTGGATAGTTAATTTCATATCATTTGGAAGATCAATTAAGAGGTGTATGCTTCAATTTCAAGGATTGGAGTTCAACATAATCAAAGAGATTTGGTTTGATTGTTCTCTTCCCCTCTTTTATTATTTTATGCCTTTGAATATTAATTTGTCATATTTTATACCATGTTAGGCTAAAACCCCTTTCAAGGGGTGGGGTAAAACCCTTATTTGATGTTATTGTATTTTAATTAGTTTAATTACTTGAAAAATCCCTTTGAATGTTAATTTTAATCCCTCACCCTTAGATTTACGCCTCGAGAGAGGGTAAATGATTTTCGAGAGAAAATCGAAATTCTAATGATAATACCCATTTTAGATTCGAACTAGAGATAGGGGTTTCTTAAGTGGGGTATTATCATTTGAATTTCAACTCTAAATTTAATTTCTAAGATTGACATAAATTCTAATTGATCGATCCTAGCGGGTGATTAATTAAAAGGAGTGTTGATCTAATTTTCTAGAGTTGTGAGGTGTTAATTTTAATTTTCTAAAAGATTACTATTCTAATTACACTTGCAACGAGAGTTGATTTGTAATTTTGATATTAATTTGGGAGAATTCAAATAATTAAATTAATTAATTAGAATAACTAAAATTTGTGGTGTAATCTCACTCCTTGATTGTTCTCACCTTTATTTACCTCACTTTATCTTTTATTTTTAGTGTTAGACTTTATTTTCATTTTAGTACTTTCTAGTTAGTTATTATCATTTTACATTTAGTTTATTTTAGTTTAGATCTCACCTCACCCTTTTGTTTTAATATTGAAAAAGCAAAAAAAAATAGAAAAGTGAAAAAGCACAAAAAGAAAATAAATAGTGAATTACAATTGAATTTGTTCCATGTGCTTTACTCCCTAGAAAGTGGATTGATACCCTTACTTACCTCTATACTTTAGATTGTTATATTTTGTAGGTATGTGAGGTTTTGACTAACTTGGCTTCAAACAACGACCACACGCAAAAAGCAAAGTTATCAGTCTCGATAAATAACTTTCTAAAAGATTTTCGGATCACACGTTCATCTCCATCCTCATCCTCACTATCGCTTAGGGTAGTGGGCATGGCAACTTTCTTTCCCCCTCTCCTAAGTCTAGTGGGACACTCAAATTTCTTGTGCCTTGTCCCATCGCACTCAAAACATCTTATCTTCTCAAGTTTGTCTTTTCTCTATTTTTCAATCTCACACTAAGTCTCTCTCTCTCTCTCTCTCTCTCCAAATACTCTTAAATCATTCTCTAAAGCAGTGATCCTAAGAACTAACGCTTTGTTATGCTCTCTAGTTTTAAATGACTCGGTATATAACTCAGCGTAGGAGCGTTGGAGATCACTCTCGCTCTCACTTGCATCAACCTCCCCCTCACTCAAATCGCTCTCACTGTCGAGGTGTCCCTGTGAAATAGAATGTTCATCGTCGTGATGAGTACTAGAAGTGCTCACATGACTAGCCATGAATGCGATGAAGTTACACTCATGCGATGACTCGTCTTCAGAGTCGACCGACTCGGCCTCACTGTTGTCACTAAGGGTAGCATTAAGGACAGCTTTGCCCTTTTCTTTGTTGAGCCTAGTAGTACACTCAAAAGCTCTATGACCCCTACCGTCGCACTCATAGCATCTCTCGCTCTCTTTCTTAGGAGGATCTTTAAAATCTTTTTCATTTTTCTTTTCAAACTTATTTTTATCCTTGAAATTTCCATTTTTCTTAAAATTGAGAATTTTCTTGAAATTTTTAGCAAATAAAGCCAAATCATCTAATCAAGGTCACACTTAGAATCTGACATATCTATCTCTCTTTTTCTAGATGACTCTACCCTCTTTCTTACCGACCCATCACTCTTTCTCTCCTGGGCATTAAGTGCAATTCCCTTATCTTTAGGCTTAGCAGATTTAGGAAACATATCAATTTCATATGTTTGTAAGTCTCCCACAAGTTCCTCCAATTTAAGTGTGTTTAAATTACCCATAGAATTTAACACAGTGACTTTAGGGATAAAATGCTTAGGCAGTGATCTAAGAATATTTTTAACAACTCTAGCATTAGGAATGTGTTCACCAAGATTAAAGCTAGTGTTAACAATATCAGACAGTCTACCATAAAATTCATCAAAACATTCAGACTCAAGCATGGTGATTGTTTCAAATTGAGTTGTTAAATTTTGTAGTTTAGACTCTTTCACATCATTAGTTCCTTCATGGGTAAGTTGAAAAACATCCCATGTCTCTTTTGACGTGGTGCACGTCATTATCCGTTTGAAGTCATCAGGTGTGACGGATCCAGAATAGCCCTTAAACACTTAGAATTAAAGATGACCATTTAAATTCTTCTTCAGTCCAAGTAGTGGAAGATTTTAAACTTGTTACGTTCTCAACAGTTATGGAGGGAGGTGTCCACCCTCGTTCAACCAAAGTCCAGACTCTTTCATCAATGGCCTTTAATGCAGATTTCATGTGGGCTTTCCAGTATGCATAGTTTGTCCCATCAAAAACTGGCATTTTATTATATAACTTCTTTATTAAACACGCTCTTTTTCAAAAATCAATTTTTTTCAGAAACTTTATATCTTAGAAAAATTTTGCGAAAAATTACACGATAAAGTTATGTAATTGGCTCTGATACCAATTTGAAAGGAGTGCGCGTGCATTCAAATAGAGAGATTATTTATTTAAACTCAGTTTTCCCAATTAAACCCTAAACATGCATCTAGGTATGATTGAAGATGATAAAATCATGCAAGAACATTCAAACACACACATGTGAGGAAAAATCCACCAAAGGGGCAAAACCTTTTATTTTCACCATAATTTTGTAAGATATGGTTATACGGATTTCAATGAAAATACAATGACACATAAATACTCGCAGGCATCGGTTCTGATGTCGTCGGTTGGAATCTCCCTCGGGAATCCAGGTGAGCAGCAATGAAGAAGAAAGACGACTTCTCCACAAAGGTTGAACAAACACAAGGTTGTGTTTTTAGGTTACAAAAAGATTCACAAAGGTTTGGCAAGGATGTGTGAATCAAAACATGAGTTTTTGGGACTCAAAAATATGAAGAACTGACCTAATAGAACTCTAAAAAATGTCTCTCCTAGTCTTATGAAATAACTCCCCCGAAGTTGGCTTTCATAGGAAACCAAAAGGAATTTCACGATTTTAAAACACTTGCCAGCATCAGGTACCGTGAACCGGTTCGGGTGTACCACGAACCGGTTCGCCCCTCGAACGGATTTGGCCTTCGGTTCGCAAAAGTTCGTTGGTTTGGGGCTTAAAAGACTCAGCATTTTTCCAAGTCTTTTATCATAATTTTTTCCATTTTCAAGGGCCATAACTTCTTCACCAGAGCTGGGATAGAGGTGTCGTTTCTTCCAGTATCTTTGTGGCGTCGAGCTCTTCAATTTTATAATGGACCAGACCTATTGAATATGGCTGTAAAATTACTAAAATGCCCTTAAACTTGCCTATATTTCCTTCTTTCACTATTTTGACTTATCTTGCGTACCACTTGCATAAAGTCCCTAAAATTGTGGAGCGTGAAGTCGTTGAGGCAGATGTGGGACACATGATGGAGATGTTGAATGCTTGATTCTCATAATTCAGATTGAGGTCGTCGTATGAGATCGTGTAGAGATGTGCCAAATGTAGCGGTGTACGACATACACAAATGTAAGATGTTAGACATGAGAAAAATGTTCTTACAATTATTCATAACAAGGCTAGGTTGGTCACTCAAGATTACACATAGATTAAGGGTATAGAATTTGATGATACATCCGCTCTTGTTTCTAGGCTTGAGTCCTTTCGCTTACTACTTGCCATAACATGTCATCTATGATTTATTATATACCAAATGGATGTTAAGAGTGCCTTCCATAATGGAATTATTTAGGAGGAATTTTAATTGGAATAACTAAAGGGGTTTGAAAACCCAAATAACCCAGGGTAATTCTTTTTTCTAACTAAGGATTTGTATGGTTTGAAGAAAGCACCACGTGCTTGGTACAAAAGTTTAACTTCCTATCTCTTAGCTCGTGGCTTCAAGAGAGAGGCATTTGATATGATGTTGTTTATTTGGAGATAAGTTAGTGCTATATTAATTGATCAAGTCTATATGGATGACATCGCCTTTATTTATGTTTTTCCATCATGCTCACACTTTTCAAGGGGAGATGAAGATTTATTTTGAGATGAGCATGGTTGGTGAACTCACGTTCTTCTTAGGTATCCAGGTGCATCAACTTGAGAATGGAATATTTATATCTCAATCTAAATATCCTAAGGACGTAGTGAAGAGGTATGGTTTAGCCTCCACTAATCACTCACACACACCCATGGTTTCCTCAACTAAGTTATTTATGTGTTTCCATCATGCTCACACTTTTCAAGGGGAGATGAAGATTTATTTTGAGATGAGCATGGTTGGTGAACTCACGTTCTTCTTAGGTATCCAGGTGCATCAACTTGAGAATGGAATATTTATATCTCAATCTAAATATCCTAAGGACGTAGTGAAGAGGTATGGTTTAGCCTCCACTAATCACTCACACACACCCATGGTTTCCTCAACTAAGTTAGTAAAAACACTTTAGGCAAGAACGTAGAGCAAACGCTTCATATGACTATGATGGGTAATTTAATCGTTAGTCATCCCCATGTAGAATTTAATGTTGGAGTTTGTGCTCATTATCAAGTATCCTCAAAAGAGTATCACTTGTTACACTTAAATGTATCGTTAAATAAATAAATGGCACGCTTTCTTATGGTATTTGTCATTCCTTTAGAACCTATGAATGTTTATCGGCTTATTCTCATTTCGATTGGGCTAGGATGGTTGTAAAAGACCTTGGGTGGATGCTTTTACTTTGGGCATGCTCTTGTCTCCTCGTTGAGCAAGATGCAAAACTCCATTTCTTTGTCTCTTGGGGATGAAGCAAATGTTTTAAATCATGGGATTACTCAAGGCACAATGACTATTTCACACAATAATATGAATGCAATCCACTTTTCTCATAATACAATCCAACATTATCGTACGAAAGCATATTAGGATTCATGAGCACTTTATTTGAGATCTTATTCAGGAAAAGATCATTTCTTTTATCTTCGTGATTACCAAACATCAATTGGCCAATATTTTCACTAAACCTTTATATGCACTTAGATTTGAGGATTTTAGGAAGTCTTTCGGTATTTGTGCCATTGATTAAGTTCATATATTATTTCAAGGATAGGGTGATTATCATATTGCTATCTTTTCTCCCTAATACTACATTGTATTTTTATGTTTATATACATATTTTTAAAAAAAATTATTTTCTTTCAGAAAAGTTACAAAAACTTTAAAAAATACTTTATTTTTAATACAAACTTTCAAGAAATTCCAAATGATTTTTTGTATTTTGTTTTACACCATTTATAAGTGTGCATTTAATATGTTCGAAGCAGAATGAAATTTCATCTATTCATGTGTTTTAAATTTTGTGTATTTTACTTTACACCATATATGTATTTTCATTTAAGATATTCGAATCACAATGACATTTCATCCATTTACATGTCTTACTTATGGTTTTATGAGACTTGGCTTCATTTCTTTTGTGTGCTTAAAAATGCATATTTAGCATTTTGTGTTTTTTGATTATTACTTCCGTCATGCTAGAATTTTTATATTGCCTTTATTACACACAAGCATGAACCATTTGAACATTGTACTAGCTTGTCTTCTGTCGAATAAGGTATTCTTATCTGAATCGTGCTTAATAACGAATCAAATATTCTAGGAACTAATTGTGCTTGTAAAAAAACATTTCGCTAATTTCTTTTCCCGAAAAAATCAATTTTTGTTAAAGTAATGGAATGGGGCTATGAAAGAGCCAATATTCTTTGCATTAAAATCCACCATTGGCAAGAAAGTAAAAGATGATTTCGATAAATATGAACAAAAGTGCTAATGCCAATTTTTTTGCCTCATTAATGCTTCAATCGTGTGAGCTATAGGAATTTTTCAAAAAAAATGATAATTTGTGCTTAAAATATGATATTTTGAGGTTGTTATAAGTTAAAGATCAATGGGGTTGCACAATAAACTTCCTTAAAAAACATTAAATAGTTTGGCATTATTGAAATCAGAATCATTAAAATTCATGCATTTTGTATAAGTTGAGTCAATTTCACTTCGATTAACAATGTTACACCAAAGGTTGAATTAAATTGTTTCTTTAGGAGTATCTCTTTGACTTCATGCACCTTTTCTACGTATGCATGTGTTAATTTTCCCATGCATTAAGCTAACACAACTTCATTCCATTTCCATGACTCGAATATTTTCATGCTATACCATGGTGTGCATTTGGTATTTGTACTTATATGTATATTTATATACTCAAAAATATTAACCATTTTCAAACATAGATTTTTGCTTCATTAATGTTTCATCACATATAGTTAATTGCTTATTCTTTGTGATTATTTTTCAAACTTTAATATTTTTTTTGCTAACATTTCAGGGTGAGTTTCTAACCTTTTGTCTATTACAAACAAAAGGGGGAGAAGATATTGAGGGGAAGTATTTTGCTTTCTTTAAACTCCATGCATCACGGTATTTATTTTTCTTCATGTGTGTAGGTACTTTCCACCTTGAGGATTTAATGGACAAGACAGTGAAGACTTTCAATCAAAGACAATGTCATAAGTGTCTTTTCCTTTTAGGGTTTGGGAGGGAATTAATTATACTTGTCTTAGGGGACATATGTTTTCAGTTTCTGTTTGCCGAAATATCAAAAAGAAGTTTTATAATTTCTCATCACCTATTTTAGTTTAGCATATTCTGTTTGATATTCATCATCATCTATATTCTCAAGAGCTTTAAGTGGAGACAAGTTAGTGACTGAACACAATAATCGAATATCAAAAGAGTTGAAATCATCTCTAAAATCATCGACAATGTCATGTTTTGATTATGTTTAAAAAAATTATTTAGGGATTTCTTTTATAATTTGTTCAAGGATTGTTTTCGAAATTTTTCAAGATAATTGTTTTCTTCTATTGAGTTATTTGAACGACTTTACTTCTTCGTTTGAACGAGTTTAGTTAGTTCGTTATAACGAATATCAAATGATATATTTCAATTTATATATATAATATCATTCGAAGATTATTCGAATGAGATTGGTTATTCGTTCAGATAAGGTTTCCCTAAGTTGGAATGAGTTAGCATTTTCGTTCGAACGAGGAACAAGATTTCTCAAAATTTGTGTCATCTATAAATTCATATTGCCTCTAAAAGGGTTGTTGGGATCAAATTTTCTTAGAAATTTTGGCAAAATTATTTTACCATAAATATCCAAAATATCTCGAAACCCTATTTTATGAAAAACTCTTTTGTTTTCCTAATACAAAACCTGGATGATTTGTTGAGAATTTATGAAACCGTAGAAGTACACCATACATGTTCACACCCTAGTTAAGTTAATTATCTACTTGAAGAGTGTCCAATATGTGTGTTTTAAACGAAACCAATTTTTCTCCGAAAAAGATCCAACTTTTAAATGTGCACCAAACCAAGTTGTGAAAAACCCAATTCTTACTTTAAACCAATTTTATCTTGATTAATCCTAAACATGCATCTAGTGATTAAATCAAGTAAAGTAAATTAAAGTAAAGAATACTCACAACGCCGGATGTATGAGGGAAAAATCCAAAAAAACACGAAAACAACCTCGGATGGCCCAAGCCAGACAATCACTATGAACAATGGTTGTACAAAGATAGATTAGCCTTACAGTAAGACTCGATACCCACGGGTCTTGATGTTCCTTCTGATCTTCACCGTTCTTCAATAGTTCCCACGCAGAAATTACGTCTTCCATGATACCTGTCCACAACACACGCGTCCATGTAAGTCTTGGTGTCCACCGAATGGCTTTCATTCGTCGACGATGTCGAACAAGAAGTCCTTATCTTTTCTTCACCGCAAAACCCTTTGTGTTCAATGTGTAGAACAAATAACTTTTGTGCCACAAGATCACTTAAACATATAAGAATGATAACTCGGATCTTTGCAAACTCTAAGAATGTGTTTAAGACTTTTAAACCTTAGAAAACATGTGCAAAACAAGTTTCTGGTCGAATACTATTTTCCAGAATGCACACACGTGAAACAATGATGAAAACACTATTTAAATAGGATTTAAATGCCACCTCAAAAAATGTTTCGTTCTAACGACTTGAAGAACTCGTTCGAGCGACATCCCATCTCGTTCGAACGAGACTGGATGTCGTTTGAACGACAGCGTGAAAGTGTGACTTTTTTGACTTTTTGTTTAAAACGTCTCTTCCAATGACAGATCCAAAAATGTCAAATTCTTATACGAGATTATCATCATAAAACGCAGTGTAAACCTTTAAAACACTTTTGAAACATTTAAAAACATTTTTCTTTATAAAAATTACATCCTTATCTTTTATAAAATAATTCCCAGCACCGTTAATTATACGCATTCATACCTGAGTGATCTCGGAATGAAATTAACTTTGAAGATGATTAAACTTGCATTTAATTCTTTAAAGCTTTGCCGCAACGCCTTCAATTTCTTCAATACGTCATAGACCAAGTGGGATCGTGACACAAATAAACATCTCCCTATGACATATTACAAACACAGTTTTGTTTATAGAATTAAGTCAAAACAATAAAGGGACTCAATTGGAAATATATGTCCTTATAAATCTCCCCCTTTGACTATTCCGAGACAAAACTAAACCAGTGAAATTCCTAACCGGGCCATCAAGCCTTATGACGCCTAAATCCCATCCCATAAACCGAAAATTAAAAATTACAGGATGCGGACAAGAATATGTAGCACCGGCAAGCATGAACAGTCTGAATGTGATGTAGACTTGAAATCTCGAATCGCTGAAGAATACCTACACACATGAAACAAACAAACAAATACCCAGTGAAGTATGGAGGAACAAATGAAACTAATATATTTATCCAAATGATACCAAACAATAACTGATACCAATATGAATAATCTCTGAAAACATTCATTTGTTAAAACAACTTGAGCAAAAAAATGATACCAATGTGATCTACCAACATCAATCAGAGATACCAAGAGATACCAATTTGTAAAAAATGAAATCAAAACATGCTCAAATATCCCCCTACATCACATACATCTCTCCCCATTTTTTTCTCGAATAGACAACCCGGTGAAAAGATAAACTAATTTTGAAATATTTAGCATGAGAATATAAACCAATATAAATCAATGTGAAATCGCTAGATAATCATGAAACAACCAGCTAAATATGATCAAGTAATGAAAAATCAGTAGCGAGTAAACCAAGGAATCACACAAAGAATATCGCAAATTAATCAGGTGTGATAAACAGACTATGTGCAAAATACTAATTTTGAAATAAAAGAACCCGCATATAGACCAGAGGACTGAAAAATCCTTCAGTAGTACCAAAAAATATACCAATTTGAAACAGAGGACTGTAAACCAATTAGAAGCCATCTTTCAGCCTGTCGTTTGAATGAGCCAGGGACTTCGCTCAAACGAGATGAGGAAGTCGCTCGAACGAAGTACAGAAGTCGTTCGCGCGAGATGAAATGTCATTTGAACAACTTTGCACGACCTGCCTAAATTTCCCAGTTTCCCAGAAAGATTATAAAGTATTGCCCAGTGAAAATATTTCCACAAAAACATTCCAGGAAGGGCCTGACAGATGCAAAGCAGTGCTAAAACAGTAGGCTTTTCGCACAAAATGCAAAAACTCATAAAAACTAAAAATGTGAGTTACATGCAAACATAGTACCGATGTGCTCAAACATGGACATGGAATGAATGGGCGTGAAACTAAAACAAATGAGTCACAACTCCAACACATCGAAACGATCAAGAAGCTCTAATTGATAACGATAAATCATCACACTTTATCATAACCATATGACAACTAAAGAGTGAGCTTAATGATCTAAACATACTACATGCATATAAATCCAGAATTTTTACACTTCTACAAACAATAGCGTCAAATTGCAATGTTTCAACATTAGGATTAGTTGTGCAAACCCGTTTAAATTTTCTCCAACCAAAACTCCCTCAGAAATATATATTATTTCAAGTTCTTTTGACGTTTCTATCATTATCAACTTAGAGAAAATCTTATTGGACATTTTCTTAGCATTTTGCTTTTTCTTTTGGGCTCTTTTAAACGGTGGCTTTAACGACGAGTTAATTTTGAACTCTCACATCCCTTTCCCGTGAATCACTCATTATGTTTCCAATTATATCAATTCAAATCCTCAAGGTAAACGGTTATTACATGAACACTTCTCCTTAAGTCTAGTTACGCCTAGATGACAAGATTGAGATCAGAACGCCTCACCAAATTCAAATATGAAAGAGAAGTCAAACATTCATATAAACCCGTGCATGTGTGCAATGTTGGCATATATACAAAGTCGAATAAAAATGCATATCAACTTCGAAACAACCCCATATAAATAATGGTTAAGATCATTCTAAGCATCGATAATAATGACCAAATGTCCTAGACACATGGATAATGAAATGATGGGGGGGTCCAGGCACACCAATATGCCACATCAAACATGTAAACTCAAAAACAAAAACCAAAATTCTTTTTGGCTTTTCAAACATATTTTGACTCAAAGAAAAGCAAAATCTTTTTGGATTTTCAAAAGTTTTCTCAAAAACCAAAATGTTTTTGTATTTTTCAAATAGGACCCAAATAAATATAATACAAAGAGATACACATGTCATAATACTAGAAATGAATAAATCATGAAGCAAACTAGCATATGACAAACATGGCAACACTATCATCCTTTAGATTTAGCATGGGAAGAATCAAGTGCACCCAAATGAGAATCATGAAGTTTAATTCCTAAAGCCACTAAATCCGATTTCCTAACCCAAGTAGGTGTAAAACGACGCATGGGGTTAGGGGAACCGGGGCAACTTTATTCCTAAACTTACTAGGAGCTTGTCTAAGGTCATAACAATAACGCCTAAGGTGACCTTTCCTACCACAAAACATGCAAGTGTAGCGGTGGTGGGAATGATTACCTTTATGTGGACATTTTCTAACCTTCCTAGTGTTTCTCACACGTGCGGGGGGAATGGGAACAACTCTCTCATCAAAACCTATACCTCCCATATCTCCCTTAATTTGTACGGTGTCTAGGATCTTATCTAACTTCTTTGGCCTAGCCTCCAAATCAAACTTGACTCTAGACGAGTCTCTCAATCTCTCCTCCAACTCATGAATCCTAGACTCGAGCAGACGCCTAGACTCCTCAAACTCTAAAATCTTCTTTTTCAAGGACTCCATCAAACCATAGAGATTATCTCTCTATTTCTTCGCAAAATCTAGTTTCTCCATAAACTTCTTATCTCTTTCCCTAAGATCCTCAATCAAACAATCATTATTTTCTATGGCACGCTCATTCAAATTACTTGCAATTTTGAGTTAGCCTTTTTCACCTTCACCGTTTAGGTATACAACTCATTAAATGCATTTTGCAATTCTTTCCCATCTACCTCCTCCTCGTCACTCTCTTCACCCTCACTAACATGGGATACACTCAAAACCTCCTCGAAAGTGTCATGCACATGAGAATCGTCATCGCTCACATGACATGCCATAAATGCAACAAAGTTACGATCAATGGGGGAACTCTCTCCCTCTTCCGGATCACTATCACTTAAGGTGGTATTATAGGCAATGGATTTCTTGCCCTCTTTCTTAAGTCTAGTGGGACACTCTTTAACTTTGTGATCGTACCCCTCACACCCAAAACGCTTATCTGACTCATCTCTCTTAGGCTTTTCAAACTTATCCTTAGAGGTGGGATCTACTTTGTTGTTCTTGAATTTTTCAAATTTCTTGGCATCTTTCGATTGCTTTTGAAACTTAATAATTTTTTAAAATTTCTTTTCCAACAAAGCAATATCCTCAAAAATCGAAATCGGAATCCGAAACTTTAATTTCCTCTTTTCGGGTTTTCAAAGAAATACCCTTTTTTAGGCACTTTCTTGGAGGTAATCATGTCGATTTCATAGGTTTGTAAGTCACCTACAATCTCTTCTAGTTTCATTGACTCTAACCTACCCAAGGAGTTTAATATGGTCACTTTCGCATCAAACCTACTAGGCAACGACCTAAGGATTTTCCTAATGACACGGTTGTCGGGAATTTTCTCACCTAGGTTAAACGACGAGGTTACAATATTGGACAACCTAGGATAAAACTCATCAAAGGTCTCACTCTCTAACTTCCTAATGGTCTCAAACTGTGTAGTGAGATTTTGAAGTTTTGACGCCCTAACCGTGTTAGTGTCCTCGTGAGTGAGTGCCAAAATATCCCAAGCATCTTTTGATGTTTCACAAGTCATAATTCTATTATATTCTTCATCTGTGACGTGTGAAGAAATAACGTGCAGACCTTTAGAATTATATTGTGCAAGTCTTTGTTCAGTTTCGGTCCATGACTCAACAGGCTTTAAACTAGTGACCTCACCTACAATAGTGACAGGGGGTGTCCAACCTTTCTAAAATGCAAGCCAAACACGCTCATCAATAGATTTTAAAGCACATCTCATTCTCATTTTCCAATAACTATAATTAGTGCCATCAAAAACAGGAGTTCAAAAAAATTCATTATATCCAGAATTCATCTGTGAAAACACACGGGATCACAAAACAAATAAAAATGTTTTCTAGCTATGATACCAATTTGAAGAGTGCCCAATATGTGTGTTTTAAACAAAACCATTTTTTCTCCGAAAAAGATCCAACTTTTAAATGTGCACCAAACCAAGTTGTGAAAAACCCAATTCTTACTTTAAACCAATTTTATCTTGATTAATCCTAAATATGCATCTAGTGATTAAAGCAAGTAAAGTAAAGTAAAGAATACTCACAACGCCGGATGTACGAGGAAAAAACCCAAAAAAATGGGAAAATAACCTCGGACGGCCCAAGCCAGACAATCACTATGAATAATGGTTTTACAAAGATAGATTAGCCTTATACTAAGACTCAATACCCACGGTTCTTGACGCTCCTTCTGATCTTTAGTCGTTCTTCAATAGTGCCCACGTAGAAATTCCATCTTCCACGATACCTGTCCACAACACACGCGTCCACGTATGTCTCGGTGTCCACTGAATGGCTTTGATTCGTCTACGATGTCGAACAAGAAGTCCTTCTCTTTTCTTCACCGTAAAACCCTTTGTGTTCAATGTGTAGAACAAACATCTTTGGTTCCACAAGATCACTTAAACATATAAGAATGATAACTCAGATCTTTGCAAACTCTAAGAATGTGTTTAAGACTTTTAAACCTTAGAAAACATGCCACTGGGGGATTTGAGGCCCCATTTTACCTCAGTCAACTATGTACCTTGAGAAAAGATAAATTAAGTCCTATAAGTATCTAAATCCTCTTTAAAATTATCCATATCGTGTGCGTACAACCTCGGTGTTCCCACGAATATGCCTTTTTACTTCGAGAGGCCACAGGCAATCCCAGGCCCCATTTGACCTCGGTTAATAATCCAAAACCGAGTGAAGCTTAAATAAATCTCATAGGCCTTGGAATTACCTTTCCAAAGGCCCATACCATGTGCGAATCGGGCTCGCAATTTTCATGAATGAACCTTTTTACTCCGAAAGGCCCCATCTAGAGACCATCGGGTGCTTTCGAACCTCATTTGACTTTGGTCAACTCTAAAACTCGGGAGTGGCTCAATAAATTCTTATAGGCTCTGAATATCATTTCCAACGGTCTTGACCATGCACGTATTAGACTTATGATTTACATTTTGTGCCTATTTTTAAAAAAAGTTTGTTTCGAACTACATATAGGCACCCCAGACCTCCTGTCTCTCGGCATGGTGTACTTTGCTTGGCCAAAAAGGCAGAGGCCATGTTGATAAGTAGGATATATTGATAATTAGGATAGGGTATATGTTGATCATCACCACCTTGAAATCCTAAATTTTACTATTTTAGGAGACCATTACCTGGTGAACCTGGAGCAACGGTAAGGTTGCCCCATTGTGATCTGGAGGTCACAGGTTCAAATCGCGAAAACAGCCTCTCTGCATATGCTGGGGTAAGGTTGCGTACATCTAACCTCCCAGTACCTCGCAGTGGAGGGAGCCTCGTGCACGGGGTTTGCCCTTTAGGAGACCATTACCTCATGCTCAGGGGTCTCTTTATAAGATCAGAACATTCCCCTTATAATCAATGCGCCGAAATTCCATTTTTGCATACATTATATGCATTTCATAACATAATTTTCTTCCACTTTCAACCCTACTTTCCCTCCTTACATCACCACCATCTAACCATATCAAAATCATTATCCTAACTTTTTAAACCAAGTCATGCGCCATCTTTATTTGGGTCACACAGAAACTACAGTACTATATGCTTGCATTTCCATCAAACTGGTGCCCCAAATGGATCCTATAAAATGCCTGTTAGAGAAGCCCGATGGGCAATGTGACTAGTTGAGTTTGATATCTCCTATGTCGTAAAGAAATCTATAAAATGGATAGCCATATACTATTAACTTACCAATAATACTATGGAAGGAACTGAGGTTTGGATCTCTGAATTCCCAGATGAAAACATCCTATATACCTCTCACGAGGACCTTAGGTGGAAGATGTTTTTTGACGGAGCTGCCAATAATAAAGGATACGATATTTGGATACTCCCAATCTCTGTCGATGACTCTCACACTCACATTTCCATTAATATGGATTTCCCTTGAAGTAATTATATGAAAGAATATGAGGCATGCACCGCAACACTAAATATCTCCCTTAAGAAAGGAATCAAACACATTGTCGTCTATGGAGACTCAACCCTCAACGGGGGATAAATTCTTAGAAATGGAAAGTCAAAGACAACAAACTCTTACCCTTCCATGCCCATTTAGAAGTGATTACCTCCTAATTTAAAATGTCACCCTCCATTACCTTCCTCACTTAAAGAATATCCTAGATAATGCACTATCAACTTGGGCCTCCATGGTCGACATGCCTGAGGGAATAATAATTGCTCCCTTTCTGGTTCAGAAACATGTTGCACCCACCGACTACTATGACATCGATCTTATTATAGAAGAATATTCATACATGGTATGATTATGGTACTATAACATTTGGCACCTTGTGACACCCCACTTAAAATAATAATGAGTGCCCAGCTCTATAATACATTTAATCAGGAATCTCAGATGGATCATTCTCAGCATCTACTGACGATACTAAAATAGATAAGGCTAACAACCCAAAACTATAAAAGTGAATGTCAAAAATTAAATAAAACATGCAAAGGACAACAAACCAACAACATAGAATTAATGGAAAAGGTAGAAAACACACAATACCACGACAAAAGGGGAGCGCTTGAATTAAAAATAAACCAAGTACACAAAAAGGAAAAGAAATACCCGAATAAGTTGTCGGGTCACAGACAGTACAACCATAAAGAAGAAATATGAACAGCTACATATAACCCTTGGGTGCAAACCCGATACACAAATGAATCCTATCTAGATTTACAAACAAGTAGGAAGCGACTACAATCTAAATCCTGCCACAGTCTGCAACTGCCACGACGCCCAAGACCCTGGATAGAAAAGCATCTGGTATCCATGCGGTAGGACACCTGTGGTAAGCAGTATATATATATATATATCAAAAGAGAAATATAAACGGGTCAGAGCCCGAGGTGTAAAAATGTTTGCAGCAAGTGTGTTAACCGTGCATAATAAACATAAATGCACTATTTCATAATTAAAGTGGATTCACACTCTCGTGAAACCCCCCAAACTCACCTCTCATCAACAGCGCACACCTAATCATGTCATAGAACCTTAATTAAGTTACCCCACCCATATAAGGACAACCTACCTTACCATACTCACAGCCTATACCTGCATGACCTGCCATCCTAATATAACCCAAGAATCCTTTGCATTCTAATCCCACAAAATATATATACACATAAATGCCTTACTAGGCTCTAGTGGTTCCAATTATTAACTTAAAACAGTTATAAGTCTTAATACATATCAAATTAACATTAGGTCTCAATATAAGAGTTAATTCTTTAAACATCATACATTCGAGTAAAAATAACAAAACTTCTCTCCACTCTCAGCATTGCACTATGTTTCGTGCATGGGGCATCTCGCAAAGCGAAATCCAAACATGGAACCCCCCTTCGATACACTACTCCTTGACAATGTTGATCGTAGGGATCCATTATGTCTTCTACACAAATCCTATTATAGCAGCTACTTAATTATTGAATACTATATCTAATAACATAATTAGAATCTTTCTATAACTTCTTGGGGCCGCTATAACCGAAATTATCTCTTAGTACGATCCTTCGCCCCTGATCAACTAGTACACCGATATCACCCAAGATGTACATACTAGAAAATTCATAACACCTTCACCAATAGGATATATATATATATATATATATATATATATATATAAGCAATCATTCATTCCTATAACCACGTATACATAACACACAAAATGTATACTTTGCAATACAGATAACATAAACGGTTATAGGATACCAAAGTACTGTACCATGATATCATCTTCCTGGAACTACTCACTTTCTCCCAAGGTCACCAACTATCGGACTATTATCACACCCCCATGGCAACAAAATCAATCATAACATATGGGAAGCGGTCATAGTTCCTAATCGGAAAGTGAGAACAACTCATACCCAAGACTTCTCACTCCCAAAATAAAATCACACAAATAAAAATGGACGACTATGACCTGGGCCTATCCACACCCGGCTCCTCAAGCCAAGGGCTCACCCTCATCACGCAACTTCCCATGATAGCATGTGTCGGGTATGCTTCACACAATAAGTATATATATCATTCACACTATATATATACATCCAACTATATATATACATCCAACTATATATATACATCCATGTGATCACATCATATAATCAAACTTTCACATACATTGTATATATATTCATGCCATATATACACACATATAGAAATATCCTCATACCTATTCATTTATAGCTATACATACTATCTTTCGTCTGTATGCATGAAATTTATAAACTCAGCAATAAGTGTACATAATCCTCTATATACTAGTCGTCATCCCCAAGCGTATTAACTTAATTCGTTATAGAAATACGTTTCCTCACTTGAAGCGTAAACATCTATTGCCCCTATGATATTAATAGTCTTGCAATATATACAACATTAAGGTGACAACTCAAAGTTTAATGTATATAACCATCAATATACATTCTGTCTACATCCGAATGCATGTCGATATATCCAATCATAATCCCGACTATAGGTATACACATAACTAGTAGTCAGCAAACCTCAAGCTCAATCCTAAATTCATTCTTACAACCCCATCATACCACATAATATCTATTATTAATTGCGAATAATTATGTAATAACTATATCGGCTAGAAATGCACACATGACTACTCTATTAGGTAATAATCTAAAGCATATACTGCAATACCTCTTGAGTTCAAACACACATAAACAGAAAGGGACTATCTCTATAATTTATAATTATTTCACGATAGCCCACCAACATCATATTAATATAATTCGCTTATCATTCAGTCCCACAATCATTTCCTTACTAAAAGAGGTGTCCTACCCTCATAATTCGTTTCTTACATAAGTTTGAAAGCCCCTATTCATCCTAAGGCACAAATCCCTTAATATTATATCATAACCCTCCATAATATGTCCATTAAGAAGGACCCTAAAAATAAAACCCAAAAGAAAAGGGGGTAAAAGAAAATCCCATTTTTTTTGCTAAAAATAGAGGACTGATCGACCAGCCCCTGACCCCCGGTAGACCGCGGTTCTAAAATTTTCCCTATAAAGAATACAATAGGTTTTTCCCTTAGGGTGCGGTCGACCGGCCCCCTGGCCACGGTCGACCGACCATACCAGATATCTTGGACCCTTTTTCCATTTTGAATGAATCCTAACTCCCCAAACACCCAAATATCATCATCTAAACCCCCACTCTTTAACTCAATCATATTATTAATATTAAAACTCATCCCATCAATTTATATGTCATCAATCCCATGTATAAACATCAAATTCAAGCTTTAGTCCCAAAAATCTAGGTTTTAACATATAACCCAAAAATCCAATTCTTTTATCCACAAATTATGAAATGAAATACGCAAATGAACTATTTAGCAAGATTAAATATTTGCCTCAGAATTGTAGAGGTTGAATCATCCCTTAAATCGCATATGGGCCGGAAATCTCCAAGATTTCTCCTCTCTCTCTCTTTTCCTTTCTTCTTTTTTCTTTCTTTCTTTCTCTTTCTCTCTTTCTCACAAATGAGATAGGCTGATCCGTAAGTCTCTTAAACCTTTAAAACATAAATCCCAGTTTTAAATGTTAATACCCACTTTAAATGACTCGTTTACTCTAATTCGAGTCAAACTTACTTAAAAATATTTCGGAACCGAAATAAAATGCAAGGACAGTCATTTTGACTAAATCGACGGCGCACTCAAAATCGTCATCTGGAATACTTTAAAACATCCTCAATTTTTTAACCTCAATTTCCAAATTTTTAAAATTCTCAAATTTAAATAAATTTTATTTCTCCCAAAAATTTAATTTCTCAGTCCCAAAGTCACGGGGTATTGCAGACTTCCCCCCTTACAAAAATTTCATCCTCGAAATTTAGGTTATGCCTAGGACTCCAAACCTCATGTAGTTCTTACATCTGGACTCAACATCACTATACCCATCCCTTCCACTTCTCATATCAAATCCTATAAACTTTAAAGTCAAACTAGCTATCCAGGGCGACCATACACCCTGTAACCGAGCTCCACTTGTGGAAACATAACCCGGCTCTACTAGCCTCAAAATCATAATATAACTCCCAACAACTCAATCTATAGTAGCATACTAAGAATATAAAAGTATGAAATTTCCAATGGTTGAACTCTTCTCAAGTACTGACATTCGCTACATTCATGCGGGGGAGGTCTCGCAGGAGAAATCCAAATAAGGAACCCTCCCAATACACTACTATGTATCTATGTCAGGGATTGAGATCAGTTAAACCAGGTTTAAGGTTTTATAAAAGATTTTTGAATCATAGATATTGCTCGAAGGCCTATATAACAATATACTATAAAATAATATCATGTCTTTTGACATTCCAAATCAAACACCTTATATTCAAGACACAAGGTCCCAAAAAATACAATACTCTCACTAATACCTAGTTCTCATAACTAGCACAACCATGAGCTAAATTCTCCGCTCAATAATAAATATACTAAAATCTGAACCTCCTCAACTATACAAATCCTTAACATCACATAAAGGCATTTCCACAGAGTCAGTCCTTCTCTTATTGGAATACCACAATTACGTGCCCTAACCTATCTATAAGACAATAACTTTATAACCACTACTCAACAAACCTTAACGGCTCGCACTTCAGTAATTCAATAGCATAACTCTCTACTTTCTCCTCACGAGATCGTCTATTATCTTAAATAACGCTATATAAAGACCACACTTGCTCGCTCCTTCCTCCACTATAAGTGTAGCGTCTTACCACTCGTTATACTTTTCATGCGATGCTACCAATACCGCATAAAGCATGGCCTAAACCCAAAGAAAGGTATTCTACCTTATACTTCCATAATCCAATTATTTCAGTTCATTCCCGAGTCCCTCTACTCCTTCCAGGACAAGCCCTTCTTCCGAAGGCCTAATTTTCCTTAAAGAAACATCCTCTCAAAAATCCTTCCTAACCATCCTGGAAGGACTTCACCATGTTCCCCTAAAAAAATTTAACTAATTCCTCAATCTAAACCTCCCCAGGACTTCACAATTCGCTTATACTCAGTAATTACCTTATCAATCACCAAATCCTCCATTCGAGTTAATTCTCCTTCTTACTCAACCACCGTTAGATCACCTTGAGTCACCACTAGAAATCTCCTCCTTATCTCCGCCTGAGTCAAGAAAATAAAATACCTCCATTCAAAGAGTAACAAAAATCTGTTATGGGTATTGCATCTCTCATCTTGCCCCTTTCTGGATGACTTATTTTTGGCAACGTCTGAGACGAAAGCAACTGTGTCAGAACGTCATTCAAGTGAGTACACCTCGTCGAAGAAGATAAACGTAATGAACACAACAATCCTAATAGTAGAGATCTACATCAAGAACACTTGCAGAAGAACGAAGAAAACCCACATAGATCCTAAAGACACTAGAACCTGATGCTCTGATACCATTTGTGACACCACGCTTAAAATAATAACGGGCAGCCAGCCCTATACTACATTTAATTAGGAATCTCAGATGGATCATTCTCAGTATCTACTAACGATACTAAAATAGATAAGGCGAACAACCTAAAACTATAAAAGCGGATGCCAAAAATTAAATAAAACATGCAACAGACAACAAACCAACAACATAGAACTAATGGAAAAGGTAGAAAGCACACAAGTACCATGACAAAAAGGGAGCGCTTGAATTCAAAATAAACCAAGTACGCAAAAGGGAAAAGAAATACCTGAATAAGCTGTCAGGTCACAGATAGTACAACCATAAAGAAGAAATATGAACATCTACATATAACCCTTGGGTGTAAACGTGATACACAAATTAATCATATCTAGATTTACAAAGAAGTAGGAGGCGAATACAATCTAAAACCCGCCAATGTCCGCAATCGCCACGTCTCCCAAGTCTCTGGATAGAAAAGCATTCGGTATCCATATGGTAGGACACCTGTGGTAAACAGTATATATATATATATATATATATAACAAAAGAGAAATATAAATGGGTCAGAGATCGAGGTTTAAAAATGTTTGCAGCAAGTTTTTTAACCGTGCATAATAAATATAAATGCACTATTTTATAATTAAAGTTGAGTCGCACTCTCGTGAAACCCCCAAACTCACCTCTCATCTACAGTGTGCACCTAATCGTGTCCTAGAACCTTAATTAAGCTACCCCACCCATATAAGAACAACCTACCTTACCATACGCACGGCCTATACCCGCATGACCTGCCATCCTAATATAACCCAAGAATCCTTTCCATTATAATCCCATAAAATATATATACACATATATGCCTTACTAGGCTCTAATGGTTCCAATTATTAACTTAAACCAGTTATAAGTCTTAATACGTATCAAATTAACATTAGGTTTCAATATAAGAATTTATTCTCTAAACATCATACATTCGAGTAAAAAGAACAAAACTTCTCTCCACTCTCAGCATTGTACTACGTTTCGTGCGTGGGGCGTCTCGCAAAGCAAAATCCAAACAAGGAACCCCCCCGATACACTACTCCTTGACAATGTTGATCGTAGGGATCCATTATGTCTTCTACACAAATCCTATTATAACAACTACTTAATTATTGAATACTATATCTAAGAACATAATTAGAATCTTTCTCTAACTTCTTGGGGTCGCTATAACCGCAATTATCTCTTAGTACGATCCTTCGACCCTGATCAACTAGTACACCGAAATCACCCAAGATGTACATATTAGAAAATTCATAACACCTTCACCTATAGGATATATATATATATATATATATATATATATATATATATATATATATATATATATACACACACAATATATATATATAAGCAATCATTCATTCCTATAACCACGTATACATAACACACAAAACGTATACTTTGCAATACACATAACATAAACAGTTATAGGATACCAAAATACTACACCACGCTATCATCTTCTAGGAATTAATCACTTTCTCCCAAGGTCACCACCTATCGGACTATTATCACACCGCCATGGTGACAAAATCAATCATAATGTATGGTAAGCGGTCATAGTTCCGAATCATAAAGTGAGAATGACTCATACCCAAGACTTATCACCCCCAAAATAAAATCACACAAGTGAAAATTGACGACTATGACCTGGGGATTATCCACAACCTGCTCCTCAAGCCAGGGGATCACCCTCATCACGCAACTTCCCATGATAGCATGTGTCGGGTATGCTTCACACAATAAGTATATATATATCATTCACACTATATATATACATCCATGTGATCACATCATATAATCAAACTTTCACATACATTGTATATATATTCATGCCATATATACACACATATAGAAATATCCTCATACCTATACATTTATATCTATACATACTATCTTTCGTCCGTATGCATGAAATTTATAAACTCGGCTATAAGTGTATATAATCCTCTATATACTAGCTGTCGTCCCCAAGCGTATTAACTTAATTCGTTATATAAATACGATCCCTCACTTGAAGCGTAATCATCTATTGCCCCTATGATATTAATAGTCTTCCAATATATACAATATTAAGGTGACAACTCAAAGTTTAATGTATATAACCATCAATATACATTCTGTCTACATCCGAATGCATGTCGATATATCCAATCATAATCCCGACTATAGGTATACACATAACTAGTAGTCAGCAAACCTCAAGCTCAATCCTAAATTCATTCTTACAACCCCATCATACCACATAATATCTATTATTAATTGCGAATAATTATGTAATAACTATATCGGCTAGAAATGCACACATGACTACTCTATTAGGTAATAATCTAAAGCATATACTGCAATACCTCTTGAGTTCAAACACACATAAACAGAAAGGGACTATCTCTATAATTTATAATTATTTCACGATAGCCCACCAACATCATATTAATATAATTCGCTTATCATTCAGTCCCACAATCATTTCCTTACTAAAAGAGGTGTCCTACCCTCATAATTCGTTTCTTACATAAGTTTGAAAGCCCCTATTCATCCTAAGGCACAAATCCCTTAATATTATATCATAACCCTCCATAATATGTCCATTAAGAAGGACCCTAAAAATAAAACCCAAAAGAAAAGGGGGTAAAAGAAAATCCCATTTTTTTTGCTAAAAATAGAGGACTGATCGACCAGCCCCTGACCCCCGGTAGACCGCGGTTCTAAAATTTTCCCTATAAAGAATAAAATAGGTTTTTCCCTTAGGGTGCGGTCGACCGGCCCCCTGGCCACGGTCGACCGACCATACCAGATATCTTGGACCCTTTTTCCATTTTGAATGAATCCTAACTCCCCAAACACCCAAATATCATCATCTAAACCCCCACTCTTTAACTCAATCATATTATTAATATTAAAACTCATCCCATCAATTTATATGTCATCAATCCCATGTATAAACATCAAATTCAAGCTTTAGTCCCAAAAATCTAGGTTTTAACATATAACCCAAAAATCCAATTCTTTTATCCACAAATTATGAAATGAAATACGCAAATGAACTATTTAGCAAGATTAAAGGTATACACATGACTAGTAGTCTGCAAACCTCAAGCTCAATCCTAAATTCATTCTTACAACCCCATCATACCTCGGAATATCTATTATAAATTACGAATAATTATGTAATAACTAGCTCGGCTAGAAATCCACACATGACTACTCTATTAGGTAATAATCTAAAGCATATACTGCAATATCTCTTGACTTCAAACGCACATAAACAGAAAACGACTATCTCTACAATTTATAACTATTTCATGATAGCCCACCAACATCATATTAATATAATCTGCCTATCATTCAGTCCCACAATCATTTCCTTACTAAAAGAGGCGTCCTACCCTCACAATTCGTTTCTAACATAATTCCGAAAGCCCCTATTTATCCTAAGGCACAAATCCCTTAATATTATATTATAACCCTCCATAATATGTCCATTAAGAAGGCCCCTAAAAATAAAACCCAAAAGAAAAGGGGGAAAAAGAAAATCCCATTCTTGGGCTAAAAACAGAGGACCGGTCGACTGGCCCCTAACCCCCGGTCGACTGCAGTTCTAAAATTTTCCCTACGAAGAATGCAAGAGGTTTTTCCCTTAGGGCCCCTGGCTGCGATCAACCGGCCATACCAGATATCTTGGCCCCTTTTTCCATTTTGAACGAACCCTAACTCGCCAAACACCTAAATATCATCATCTAAACCCCCACTCTTTAACTCAATCATATTCTTAATGTTAAAACTCATCCTACATCTCATCCCATCAATTTATATATCATCAATCCCATGTATAACATGAAATTCAAGCTTTAGTCCCAAAAATCTAGGTTTTAACATATTACCCAAAAATCCAATTCTTTTATCCACAAATTATGAAATGAAATACACAATTGAAATATTTAGCAAGATTAAACATTTGCCTCAAAATTGTAGAGGTTGAATCATCTCCGAAATTGCGTACGGGTCAGAAATCTCCAAGCTTTCTCCTCTCTCTCTCTTCCATTCTTCTTTCTTTATTTCTTTCTTTCTCTTTCTCTTTTTCTCACAAATGAGATAGGTTGATTTGTAAGCCTCTTAAACCTTTAAAACATCAATCCCAGTTTTAAATGTTAATACACACTTTAAATGACTCATTTACTCCAATTCGAGTCAAACTTACTTAAAAATATTTCGAAACCGAAATAAACCTAAGGATAATCATTTTGAGTATCTCGACCCATTCAGAATCGATGGCGCACTCAAAATCATCATCTGGAATACTTTATAACATCCTCAATTTTTGGACCTCAATTTCTAAATTTTTAAAATTCTCCAATTTAAATAAATTTTATTTCTCCCAAAAATTTAATTTCTCAATCCCAAAGTCACGGGGTATTACACACCTCCTCTAACATGGTAGGTATCCCCGAGATGCGGACAATAACGACCGTGCAACCCTTCGCAAATTAGTTTCCCAACACATCATTTGTAACAAACTGTTCTTCAAGAGAAACTTCTATGGAACCCACTTGCATTGCATAGTAGGGGCTCAAATCGAAGATATGATAAAGAAAATTCATAATGCGGAATGTGACCCCCACATGAACGGTTATATGCTTACCAAGAAAATTATCCGTCAACAGTACTACTAGATTGCCATGGTCTAAGACTTTACTACTTATGCTCAAAGATGCCTCAAATGCCAGCACTTTGCCAACCTTCAGCACTTGCCTTCTCGAGATTTATACAATATGACCTCTCCCTGGACCTTCCCCACTAGTGGCAGAGACATCATAGGGAAGGTCACTAGTAAATCTTTAAATGGGCATGAATTCATCCTGTCCGCTCTTGAATACTTCATAAAATGGGTCAAACCGGAGTCATATACAGTATTGAATGTGAAGAATGTGGCCAAGTTCATCATAAAGGATATTTTTATCCTCTATGGAGTTCCCTGTTAGTTGGTGTCAAATAGTGGACTCCTTACTGAGTTAGTAGATGAATATAAAATTGAAAGGCATAAGTTCTCTCCTTATCGACTGGAAACCAATGGCATTATCAAATCCTCCAATAAGGGCATCGAGACCATCATCATGAAGATGACGCAAGGCTATAGAGACTGGGCCAATCGGATTCCATATGCCCTCTGGGGCTACCGTACTTCCTTTAGAACACCCACTGAGGATACTCCTTATTCTCTGATATACCAGTATGGAAATGGTTCTCCTTGTCGAATTGGGAGTACTTTCTTTATTGGTTATTTTTGAAAGTAAGGTTAGTTAAGAAGATTGATATCAAATTTTCTATAACAAACTCTCTCTCTTAAATGGAAAAAGGTTAAAGATCTATACCACATACAAGGGTACTATCTTCGGATTTCTCAATCATTCAATAGAAAGGTCAAGGAACGCAGTGTCTAAGAAATAGATCTTATCCCCAAGGATATTATAGAACCTGTCTGGGACTAAAGAGGAAAATTAAAAGCTAATTAGGGTGTCCCCTAATTTATGAGTTAAATCTTGTTTGGTAGCACTACTAAGCTCGTAGACCTCGATGAATAGGAAACGGCGCATACAACAACTTAGAATGTCTCAAAAACATTGGCCCTTAGATCGAACTCTCATCGTACTACGACTCTTATCAACCCCCTCTATTCCATATATATATATATATATATATATATATATATATATATATATATATATATATATATATTTCGTACCCTCTACTCAAAACTACGTAATACCTGGTCCTCTCGTAAACCCCTTTTTTAGGGAAAAAAGTCACAAATTTTCAAACCCAAAGAGGTATGTAGGTAGCCAATGAGACATGCATGGGCGCGGTCCTTTCTCCCTCAAAAAATTCTATTATTTTATCGTTCTGAGAACGATGTTCTTTCTCATCATTTAAATGAACAAATGGATTATGTGTGCCTTAGTGATTGGTAGAGAAAGTTCAAATACGAAATTCATCAAAGACACAATAAAATATATTAAAATCACTATTCTTTTATTTAAAATTAGGAATATAACTATTACATGTCGTATCAGCGATGGGATTTAAATAATCCACTCATTTCCAAAGCCTCATACAACATAAAAACCCACACCATCAACAACTTCACAAAAAAAAATACCTACCAAAACTAAATATGACTTTCTTCAAAACGTCCAAAATCCTACACAAACTTCTCAAACTTTTCCTTCAACTACTTGATGATACTTATTCTTCATCATTTCTTGACCTTGGAGGACCCTAAGAATCCCACTCTTAGTTAAGGCTCCGAATGTACTCCATGTGATCATAGGCTCTAGTAAGCTTGGATGAAACTATAGCATCCTATTCCATGGAGTCAAACATTATGAACCATTTCTGCCCAGTCCCCTCCACCAAAATCTTCTCAACCACCCTCTTCAACAACCACTTTAGGTAGTCGCCTGATATGAACCTGAGAATGACCTTTATAGTGTGCTTTAGGTAAAAATAACTATTTCAATTTTTAGTTAAATCCAATTTTATCTTCTTAAACCCTGAACATGCATCTAAGTGATTTAATCCATTAGAGAATTAAAGAATGCGGTAAAAGAAACAATTTTAGGAAAAACCCCTTTCGAGTAAAATCTTTTTATTTCACTATGAACAGTAAATTACAACTTACAACATAGCAATCTACCGTAGCAAATCCACATAGACACGCAGTCTAAACCAATAAAAGACTCGCGTAAGAACCTTCAAGAACTACATCTCTCGTCTTCAGTAAGGCACACCCGAAAGCATCCCTAATGACTTCAGTTAGTGTAATTAATGAATGAACTATATTCCGGTAAATACGTTCAAGATCACAAACTATAGAACTGAGTAATTTGATCTTGAATAAACTTCGGATGATAATGAACTATATGGGAATTGTTGAAGTTGTTCTATTCTTAAAAACTTCTAAGCAATGATGTACTTATTTCTAAGCAAACAAGATTCCAATGAAAACAAAACACGAAAATTGAGGTGACAGGTCGTTCGAGTGACATGAGTATGTCGTTAGAACAATGTACACTGTCGTTCGAGCGACAGTTAAAATGCATTTTTATTTTTAAATAAATCCTCAAATTATTTTGCATTTAGGAGAATTTAATACAAGTGAGAACATAATAATCATAATAATCATGTTGAGGTCCGTCTCCCGAAAAAAATCAAAAAACATTTCTCCTCTCTTTATCAAAAATCCAAAAATATTTTGTCTTTTCATCTCAAAAGGAAAAAAAATTCATCCCTTTTTCTTAAAAATAAATCCCATTTTTTGCGCCTTCTCAGGTCGATCGCAAACCCTTGGCCTGGATCCTCATTGGCTTCGGTCTTCAGTCAGATCACCCCAGAGTTATGTCTGTTCCCCTCTTACTTCCTTCCAGTTTGGAATCCATCCGTTTTCCATGGAGAACACATATCAAGTACCCGTTGTGTAGCCGGATCTGACGACAGTCCTAGCTCAGCTCGTGTCCAAGATTGATAACCTCCAAACTAAGGCCCGAGAAATGCAACAAAACTAGATTCCCATTCCTCAAGAGCCCGAGACCCTATTACCTCGTGATATGGGTCCACCCGAGCCCATATGGGTTCCCGAAGAGTATCAACACTCTCCACGTGTCCCTCTTGTTAATGGGCCACCACCTGCCCAGCTTCATATGCTGAACCTTGGCCAGCCTGGGGCTAACTTACCTACGATCATTGATCCGAAGGAAGAAGAGCTAAACAAAGTCAAAGAGGACCTCAAAATGCTCACCAAGAAGTTTTACCAAGTCAGAATCTTGGGAAATTACATGGACTACACCCACATGTCTCCTTATCCGAAAACGAGGTTACCCGAGAAGTTTAAGATGCCAAATATCGAGAAATTCGGAGGAAGTGGACCCCTGATTGTTCATCTCCGCAGCTATCACCGTTCCATAACTCTACTAGGGGCTTTTGAAGAAGTGATGGCCCAATTATTTTAGCCAACTCTGAAGGATAGCGCGCTCCGATGGTTTTTGTCTCTCGAAAAAGTCCATAATTCGTAGCTGGGAGGATGTGGGTCAAGAATTCATGTCATCGTATAAGTACAACGAAGAGCTTGAGGTCACCCGCCGTGATTTAGAGCTACTCAAATAAAACTCTGGGGAATAAATCAGTAATTTCATAGCCCGGTGGAGGGAAAAAGAAACAACCATTACCAATCGGCCATCCGAGGAAGAACAAGTCAACATAGTGATGAAGAACTTCTTACCCCATGTCCGAGAAATGATGGTAGGACAATACTATCGCCACTTCCGAGCTCTCAGAGAAACAGGAGTAGAAATCGAGGAAGGTCTTGCTAAAATTGAAATTGAACCGAAGAAGGTGTCTGGACAGTTCACCCCCAGAAAATATGATAAGCCTGCTAGTGCTATAGTCTCAACCATCAACAACATCTCTCAACCGACCATATCAAGGGCACCGAAAATCCGTCCTGTCCCAGTTCGAAAGGAATACATCGATATCCATACCCCCCTCTCCAAAGTTTATCAAGCCTCGTCTGGCCAAAACCTTATCAAACCCTTGGATCCCCGTCCTTTACCAAATCCACTCCCAAGAAACTTCAAGGCAGATGCTCATTGTGGCTTTCACCAAATCGTTGGCCATACCACTGACCAATGCTTTCACCTCCAAAACGTAATCCAAGGTCTAATTAACAAGGGTACCATCGCCCCACTAGCCAATCCTAAGCTAAACACTACTCACAACCCACTCCCAAATCATAACATTGCTATCTTCTTAGAAGAGAATCCAGAATTTGATCCCTCAACCCAAATCACACCCCTATACTCTCCTAAAAATCTCCAAATTCGCCCATATTTCCTCCTACACCCTGCTAGCCTCACCAATCAGGCACTATCACTCCTTACCAGAGCATGCATCGCTGTCCGTACCCGTTCTGAAAATGGAAGTATGTAATTAGCAGAAGTCTTAAAGCAACTCGTGGAGTTGGGTCTAAAATTGCCCTCATAGATGATCATTGATTGCCAGAAGTTTAACACGCTATTCTTAGAAGCAAGAAAATGGGCTCGAGAATCCGATCGTTGGGTGGTACCGATCGATGAAGTCGGCTTGGATGATGTCATCCAAATTATGGCAAAATTATTCAGGCAAACCAACGATATTTACAGTGTAACTGAGTTACTTATTACTCTAAAATTACAAGGATGCCTAGTCCCTTCACCCTTACACATCCCCGCATAATGGGAAGACTTATATGAAGAGGCCATTGAAGTTGTGGAATGCATCGACTTTACATGGAAAGATATAATTGTTGTCACCGGATGGGTGGAAGAGTTCGAAGAGTCGAATGAAGAGAAAGCTTCAGAGAAAAATGGTCCGATAGCCGACATGTGTGGGATGATAACATTTGAAGAACTCCTTAGAGAAATAAACAAGGTGGCAAAACAACCCGAGATTGATAAGGAAATGGGATTCATGTTCTTCCCTTCTTTAGTAAATCATATGACCAGATCAGGGAAGCATTACCAGATCCCAAGCTCAGTACCAGCCAATGACAAAGGGAAGGGCGTTAAAAACCTTCCTATGCTAGAATTGACCCTCGAGAATAGCAAGATCCTCGATCAACAAAAGAAAACTGAAGCTAATATCACTCTATGGGGGCTTTTCATATCTTCTTATCTGCATAGAAACGCTCTGATAAAGTTGCTCACTAGACCCAAAGTTCCTCCCTCTACCACACCAGAAGAAGCGGTAGATTTGGTCATGTCCCTAACCTCTACCCGAATGCTATCCTTTTCTAAAGAAAAAATCCCCAGAATTCGGCCAAACCACAATCATACACTCAACATCTCCGTCGAAGTTATGGGGAAGGTCATACCACTCTCTCTTGTTGATAATGGATCCCCCTTGAATGTTTGCCCACTAAGAACCTTCAAATGTTTAGGACTGAAAGAAAGAGACCTCGCTCCAACCTTCGTTGTTGTACGTGCCTACGACAATACCCATCGGGAGGTGATGGGATCCATAAAGCTAATAATAATGGCTGACCCTATAAACCCTATCATCTAATTCCAAGTTATTGACATCCTAGCTTGTTTCAACTTTTTGCTAGGATGACCTTGGCTCTATAGTATCAAGGGTGTGTCTTCCTCACTCCATCAGAAATTAAAATTCTTCGCCAACGAACGGGTCATCACTATTTTGTGCGATGACGATAATGTCGAGGGTGCAAGCACCAGTAATTCGATCCTTGAAATACAGCACGGGTCAAATGTTATACTCTAATTAAGATTTTTAATTGACCCACTCCTACTCCCGATAGGGGATGACTTTAAAGAAAGGGTTTATTCAGAATCCGACCCTCATAGCAACGTTAATGTGATTCAGATGTTCAAAAACATGCACTTTATGCCCGAACTGGGTCTAGGACAAAGAGAGCAAGGTATACTTGAGCCAATTAAACTGAAGAAAGCTTTACCTCCTTGTGGTTTGGGGTATCAGCCGTTAGAATAAGAGCTCAAAATGATCCGCCAGTCTCGACCAAAGAGAGGACTAGACTGCCTCCAAACTATCCCAGGTGACTCCTTGAATGGACAATTCATCAAAGAGGGTGAGGACTTACCCTTTTTGCATCTTTTCAAAACCATGGTATGACCATACAGACAAGAAGATGAAGCCTGGAATGGAGATCTTTTTCCAAGACAGCTACCCATGGGACAAGAATTCCCAACACCATGTATAATCGCTCATCAAAGATACTAAAGAGATTGAGAAAAGTGACTCCGAAGATCCCTTCAACTTGTAGACACTGGGGCTGGCACTCTGTATGGTTCATTCCAGCACTATATCACCAGATTCATCCCAACTGATTAAAGTTGTTGATACCCCTCTCCTTAACTGGCATGCTGCGCCAATTCTACCTACTAAAATCTACTCTAAACCTAATGTTTACCCCATTTCTTCTTCTATTGTCTATCCTTGCTCAAATGTAATCGAGGCCTGCTTTGATGAGGTTCTCAATGTTGTTTTTCCTATCAATGAAATAAACGAAGATTTTGAGTATCTTGTTGTGCCTTACATTAACTATTTAGATTCTAATCAAACTTTTGATGATAATGATTTTGCAAATGAACAATTCTTAACTGATCTAAATAAGGTTAATAAGAAACAACATAATCATTCAATTTAATGAAGAAGAGACTGTTGTTATTAACCTCGGTTCTAGTAGCCAACAGTGCGAGATTAGGATAGGGGCTACCCTTGACGAGCATGAGCGTGCACAAGTCGAAGAATTGCTAAAGGAATTCCTGGATGTCTTTGCATGGTCCTATGGTGATATTCCCGATATTGATACTGAAATAGCTCAACATGAGATTCCCACTCTCCCAGATTACAAGTCATTTAAATAAAAGTTGAGAAAGCTCCGCACCGAATGGTCGCTCAAAGTCAATGAAGAGGTGGTCAAACAGTTGAACGTAGGCTTCATTCATGTGATAGAATATCCCACATGCCTAGCCAACATAGTTCCTGTGTCTAAATCAGGAGGGAAGGTTTGGATGTGTGTGGACTACCACGACTTGAATAAAGCCTCTCCAAAGGATGATCATTCGTTACCCAATATCAACATGATCAGGGACAACACAGCCAGTCATGCTCTCAAGTCATTCGTCGACGAGTTTTGCCAGATACAACCAAATCAAAATGCACCCAGACCACTAAGAAAAGACCGCATTCATTACCCCACGGGGAACCTTTTTTTACAGTGTCATGCTATTTGGTCTCAAGAATGTTGGGGCTACCTACCAGAGGTTTTCCACAACAATCCTGCATGATCTAATTAACAAAGAAGTTAAGTTCTATATAGATGATATGATTATCAAATCCAAGACTAGATAAGGTCATTTCGCCGCTCTTCAAAAGTTCTTCGAATGACTGTGACAGTATCAGATGAGACTCAATCCGCAAAAATGCATCTTTGGCATTACAAAAGGAAAACTCTTGGGATTCATCATGGTTAGTGAGAAGGGGATAAAAGCAGATCCTGGAAAGATAAAATCTATACTTGAGATGACACCTACCCGAACAGAGAAAGAAGTCTGAGGTTTCCTCGAGAAATTACAATACATTAGCCGGTTCATCAGCCAGTTAACCTCCATCTGTGAACCAATTTTCAAACTACTCCGAAAGGATTCAACTAAGGTTTGGAACGAGGCTTGACAAGAAAATTTTGACCAAATCAAATAATATATGACCCAACCCCCGGTACTCATGCCACCACAACCTGGTCTCCCATTGCTCCTATACCTAACCATAACTGACACTGCAGTTGGGTCTTTGTTATCCCAATACCTTGAAGATTCCAGCAAAGAAAGAGCCATCTATTATGCCAATTGCAAATTGGCCGGATACAAAGTCAACTACACTGCTTTGGAAAATTCATGTGTCGCGCTTGTCTGGGTCACACAAAAGTTGCGGCACTACATTCTCGCCTTCCCTATCAAACTTGTATCCCAAATGGATCCGTGGTTTATGCTCCGAGCCGAGTTTGATATCATGTACATCATGCAAAAATCCATGAAAGGAAGAGCCATCTCTAACTACCTCGCTGATTACCCCATGGATGAAGCCGATGTTTGGATCTCCAAATTCCCAGATGAAAACATCCTCTGCACTAACTAGGATAACCTCCGATGGCAAATGTTCTTTAACAGCGCAGCTAATAAAAAGATATGATATTGGGATACTCCTGATCACCCTAGATAACTCCCACACTCCCATCGACATCAAGTTGAATTTCCCTTGTACTAACAACATGACTGAATACGAGGAATGCACGGTAGGCCTCAAAGTTGCTCTTAAGAAAGGTATTCAATGCCTAGACGTCTACGGGGATTCAGCCCTCATTATCGATCAAGTGCTCAGAAAGTGGAGAGTCAAGGATGAGAATCTTCAACCCTTCCATGCCCACTTAGAAGAACTAGCCTACCAATTCCAAGACATCACCTTCCATTACCTACCTCAAGTAAAGAATAACCTAGCCGACACCCTTGCTACCTTGGCCTCCATGGTCGACAAGCCCAAATGAATCACAATGACCCCCTTCCTCATTCAAAAATAGGATAAACGAACCCAGTGCTACCACATTGAGCTCGTAACCACAAAAGATCTCGAGCTAGCCAATTACTGGTGCAATGATATTTGGAACCTCCTCAAGCATGGTAGGTATCCCGAGGGTTCCAATAAGAAAGATAGAGCATCCCTCTGAAGACTGGCCACCCAGTACATCATCTGTCACAAAGCAGTGCTCAAAAGGAACTTCGATGGAACTTATTTGCACTATATCATAGGGGATGACATTGAAAAGATAATGCATAAAATCTACAGTGGAGAATGTAGCCCCCTATGAGCGGTCACTTGTCTGCCAAGAAGAACATCCGACAAGGTTACTAATGGACTACCATGACCCAAGATTGCACCGCTTATGTCTGAAGATGCCTCAAATGCCAACAGCTCTCCAACCGTCAGCATCTTCCTCCATAAGAATTATACAATATGACCTCTCCCTAGTCATTCTCCACCTGGGGCATCGACATCATAGGGCAGGTTACATCGAAGGCTTCAAATGGGCATGAGTTCATCCTAGTTTCCATTGATTACTTCACCAAATGGGTCGAAGCTGAGTCATACGCAGTGCTGAACGCCAAGAAAGTGGCCAAATTAATCAAGAAAAACATCGTTTGCCGATATGAGGTCCCGCACTAGCTAGTATTAGATAGCAACTTTCATTTTGAGACAGAAGTTACAAACGTGGTCAACGAGTATGGGATTCAGAGACACAAATCTTCTCCCTACCGACCTCAGCTAAATGGTGCAGTTAAAGTCGCCAATAAGAACCTCAAATCCATCATCAGCAGGATGACCGAAAGTTGTTGAAATTGGGCCGATCGGATCCCGTACGCCCTCTGGGGCTACCGAACCTCCATTCGAACCTCTACTAGAACTACCCCTTACTCTCTAGTCTACGGCATGGAAGTAGTCCTACCCATGGAGTTGGAAATACCCTCATTGCGCATCACGCTTGAAGGAAAGGTCAGCGAAGAAGACTGGTGCGAAAGACGTCTTGACGAGATGACCCTCCTAGACGAAAGGAGATTAAAAGTTCTATACCACATACAAGGGTACCATCACCGAATAGCGCAATCATTCAATAAGATAGTCAAGGATTGTGGTGTTCGAGAAGGGTATCTAGCCTTCAAAGAGATCATAGAGCCCATATGGGACCCCAGAGGGAAATTCAAGCCCAATTGGAGAGACCCCTACATTGTGAAGAAGATCTTGTCCAGCGGTGCCGCCATGCTCACTGACTTATATGGGGAAGATATGGCTCGTCCAGTCAACTTGGACCATGTCAAGAAGTTCTACCCCTAGTCCAAAATCTTGGCGCGCTACGACTCTTCTCATCTCCTTTTTATTCCAGAAAAAAAATCTCTTCATTTCCTTCTACTTAAAACTACGTGGGACTGATCCTCTGAAAAACCATTTTCAAACAATTTAAAAATCTACAAAACCCTAGAGGTACGTAGGCATCTCATTCACCTTACATGAGCACGACCCTTTCTTTTTCACAAAATACTGTTCTTTTCTTATCTCCGAGAACAACAGTCCATTCTAACATATACTTGAACAAAAGGATTATGTATGTCTTGGCGATCGGTATAGATAATTCAAAAATAAAAAAACTCATCAAAAAGGCACCGCTGGATGATCAAAAACTTATTTATTTCACTAATAAGAAATTTAGGTAGAGATTACATTAGAAAAGGAACGGATAACTCCCTTCCCCCTACCTTCCTAAAAAAGCCAAAATAAAATCCCCACATTTATTCCCCATTACAAAATAAACTCTCCAAGAGGCCTATCCACAGCTACCAAAGGATCCCACTCCGTCATCATTATCTGAATCCTGGGGTCCCCAAGCTTCTCCTGCCTGAACAGAGAGCCGTAGGCGCTCTATAGATCGATAAGCCCTAACCAGCTTAAGAAAAACCACAACACCTCCCTCCATGGTATTAAATAAAACGAGCCACCTTTGTCTAGTCTCCACTGCCAACATTTTGGTGACTACTCTCCTTCATAACCACTTCATATAATCCCTAGGGATATGCCAAACTCTCCCAACATACTGAGAAGGACGGGTCGACGGACTCTGACTCTCCCACAAAGAGCCAAGTCGCATACGCAGACGCTCAGTCAAATCTTCTACCCGAAAGAGGTCTAGTGTCCGAGGTGGCATGACATATTCCCAGCCAAATTGACACAGAAGTCGCCAAGGGAAATAGAAAGAGGTCTATCTGAGACCAACTAGCCGGACATACGGATATTCTCCCAGCTCTAGAATAGGCAACAACTATCCCCACCAAGGCACTGACTAGCATAGATTTAGAACACCGTGCTCCACAAACCAGTTCTCCCAACTCTCGATGTCCAAGCCAACACTGATGAAATAGCACGAAAAGAAGTTGGGTACAACCAAAAAAGGGTATTCTGGAGGAGTCACCAAGAGAAGTCTCTCAGACAACCACGTGAACAGCATCACGGGGCTACCCCTCAGAAAGTTATTAGGACCTTCTTTCCAGGAATCCAGACCATTCAAAATCCCCGCCAGTACCACTGCCGCAGGATTGCGATGGTATGACATCCATGAAGTAATGGCTGCAAGTTGTGGGTCCACCAGCAGTTCCCCAGTTACCAGCAGTAATTTTGATACTAAGCCTAGAACAGTGGCTACGGCATATCTAGCATCGCCATCTTCCTACAAATGCATGGACTATAACACCTCCGAAAGGGAGATCATTCCCCCAGCAACCAGTGGTCTAGACACCAAAGGCGAAATATGAAGAAGCCCGACTAACAAATCCCTGGGAGAACGGGAAAACTCAGGAAGGGATGAAGCAACAGTGGGATTTATCCCCATCATGTTAGAAAATTCCTCGTAGGTAGGACAGACTTCATCCAACCCAAAGAGAAATACATGGTCTTCGGGGTACCAAAATTGCACCTCCACCATCAACATGTTCCACTAAATGGGTCGGTTGCACCATAAAGAAACTCGATGCGTATTGAAAGCATCGTAGTCGACATTATAAGAGCACATTGCTTCTAAGGCTTCGAGGTAGTTAGCAAATGCAATGCTCCCAGGGAGAGCCATCTTGCGAGACTAAGAAATAATAGGCAAGTAAGTAAGAATGTGAAGGTGTGATGAAAACACTCCACCATTACCCCTTTTATACTTGAAAACCCTCACAAAAAACATGACCCCTGTAGAAATCGGAGGAAATCCTACCCCACAAAGTACAAGTGGCTGAAGAAGGGACTAATTAAAGCTTTTAATTTATGGGACTGGACTTGACTGCCGATAGGAAAGACAAGGGCCTTGTCGATCGGTAACCCCCTATTTTTGGAAATTTTCCTTTTTATCAAATCAGAAGCTCAATAACAAAAAATTGATATTCTCAAATAAAATTTCAAGAATCCTCTTCCACCCCTATATAATTTCTCATCTTTAAAACTTTCCTCAAAATCCCAAAAATATATCTTTTTACGATCTCGACAGTAAAGTAAAAGCTCATGTGCATGCATTCACCATTAACAAAAGATAATAAAAAAAAACATTGCGTTGCATGTATATATTCTTCTATGTTACATCAAATTTTACAGGAAATAAAAGAAACAAAAAAAATAACGGGACTCAGCCTGAACCCACGTTCTCTCTCTCTCTATCTCTCTCTCTCTCTCTCTCACCTACCCTTCACCCCTCTCTCTAAGTGCTTCCACCCCTGCGATGCGCTCTCTTTCCCCTATAGCGAGACGACACACCACCACTACCCGAGCCAGATTCCTCCCCCGATGAAGTAGACGGCACGAAGAAAGAAGGAATCGGGACCGCATCTTGAATATGGGCAGTCACCGAAGATATCCTGTCTTTGATGTCCCTCAGCCAAGTGGTAGATAACCGGACTTGCTGTAAGTAAAAGGAAAAATCAGTATCAAAGAGGGATCAAACTAGAAAAGGAATCAAAAAGAGGAACAGAGAGGTATACCGCAGGACGAAGAACCTCCTCTGTCAAGCCCAACTCCTTAGGATCCATCGCATGAGGATGGTGCAACATAGGCACCATCCCTCCATCAGCCCTTCGGATGTTGTACAAAGGAGTATGGAACCGCACGAAGGGAACCTCTGAAGTCGCTGCCGCCGCAGACACCGACGGACCACCGTCGTTGTGGGAAGACCCCACCACCCGACTCGAACCCACAGGAGGGAAAGGAAAGGCATCATATATGCTGGGCGCCATCAACCAACTCGTCACAAATTCCATATAGTCATACGGCGCAGCCGTATCAGTGTACAACAGGTAGGACTTTCCAATCATCTCTGCGGTCCTCGCATCCTCCAGCAACAGCCGGTCCCACCTCATGGACGTTTGATGTTGCGCAGGTGGCACCATCACCTCCCCCTCAGCAATCTGCCAAACCATCCTCTCCCCAAGATACTAAGAATGGCCAAACTCATGCGCCAGCAAACGCCTCATATGCACGTTCACCCCAGTCGCCCCTGTATCCTGAATGGCTGTCCCCCAAGGGTAAAAAGTTACCTGAAAATCCCCAGCAGGCATAAGTCAATACAGAATCAGAATATACAAAAACTAGGATTGAAAGGGCAAGAATCTTACCCTACCACTGGTCAGGCCATTCAAGACCTGACGCACCGCCTCCTAAGAAAGAGATCCCTTCGACTGTCGATTGTTTTTCCGCTATCGATACAATCAGCAGAAGTCCCCAACAGTCTCTTCCTTCAGGGAAACCAGCTGGGTATTGCACCCAATCACCTCATAGAACCACGTCTGCCAAAAATAAGAATTCACAATAAAAAAAGAGACGCATAAGGAAATGCGAAGGCATGAAAGGAGAATGCGCAAACTGAAAAATACCTCAAGAAGATACGTGGCTCCAGTAAAAGTGTGTCGGCAGCACCGGCTAAATATATCCAAAAAAAATAGAGAGGAATGTTGTAAAACATCCTAAAATATGGCAAGAATAACAAATGGACGATGTCGTCGCTCGAAGCCACCATGAAACCTCCCAGCACCAACAATATAAACAACCGGGCCAACTGCCTCACCTGAAGCCCATCCTCCACATCAAGCACCCTACTGAGAAAAACATCCTTCAGCAAGGAAATCCAGGTGGAGTCCCCAAAAACTATCCTCAATACATCACCAAGCACCGCATGCACCGCATGCACCGCCTCTGGATTGACCCGCAGGGAGCGATCCACCTCTATCTGCTCTCCGTCACAATCCAGCCCCAATAGCTACTGCACATCTATGGGAGTCACAGTCATCTCTCCAAAATCGAAATGGAAGGTGTGGGTAATATCCCACCATCTCTCCCCCAGAGAACATAAGACCCCTATCGAACAAGGCGTCTCATCCAGTGCAGATGCCAACCTCCCAAAACTCGCTGATAATACCACCGAATGCACCACAAGTGGACGATGCTCCTAGATGTCCTTAAGCCCCGTCATCCCATGGGAACTCATGTTCTTCAAATAGATATCAGACTGCCAAAAGAAAAAACTTTATCAAAAATTCAAGAAGGAAGGAAACATCACGAACAAAAAAGAGGAGAATGCCAAGAGTCAAGTTACTTACATAACCTCCAGGGCTCACCACGCTCGAAGAGCGATGACGGGATGGCTCCCGTGGCAAGGTCCGCTCGTCCTCAATCGACTCAAACGCATCAAAAGAGTTATCGCTCCCCAAAGAAAGAGGTGCCCTGGCCCTCCACTCCACATTCGCCCAGTCATCGACAGTCAACCATTCCCCATGCGCAACAGTGCTCACAACGGCGGCCATTTCTTAGAGATCGGAATGCTAGAATGATTTGCAGAGGAAATCATAGAAAGAGAGAAAGCAAGAAGCTGTAAAGAATGAAAGGAATTCCTCCCCTTTATATAGGATGCCAAGGGTCATACCGATCGGCATTGACCCCCCACCCACCGATCGGCACTGCCTATTTACCTTCCCGAGGCAGTCCAAAAGTCTATGCCACTGCCAAATGGTACCCTCTGCACCATGCCGACCGACACCCCCTTAAAATTTTGTACAAAAATTCCTAGAAAATATGAAAAAAATCCTCAGAAAATTCCTAAAAATCCCTGGAGGAATTTAGGACATTTTCACCAAGAAAATTTCGCATTCCCGCATGCGGAACCCCTATCTCCCCAGCGGAACTCTCAAGATCCAAGTAAATCCCCTCTCGACAACGTCTCTGGAGAATCTCTAAGGACCACCTCCTATACCCCATAGGTCTTAAACCTCCCTGAGCAATACATCCAATACTTGGACCACGTGATCACTTCCCTAGTGGATTTTACAGCATCAAATTTGCCTTCCCTCCACAAAGTCTCCAAGATCACAAGGGTTTCCCCAACAATCGACTCCCCAGCTCAAAATAACATCACGAGGTAATTTCCCCAATGAAATCCTAGAGAATCACTCTCCCCATCAATGTCTCCAAAGGACGCTCTAAATTTTCCCCAGGTCATTCGCTATTCCCTATCAAAACCCAAAATCTCATCTTTATCCTCTTTTAAGTAAGAATTGACCTCCGTCTTGGATCATCACCTTAGTTAGGTCAGAATTGACCTCGGTCTTCGATCATCACCTCTCTTAGGTCAGAATTGACCTCGGTCTTGGATCGTCACCTTAATTAGGTCACAATTGACATCGGTCCTCGGTCGTCACCTCTCTTAGGTTAGAATTAACCTCGGTCTTGGATCGTCACCTTAGTTAGGTCAAAATTGACATTGATCCTCGTTCGTCACCTCTCTTAGGTCAGAATTGACCTCGATCTTGGATCATCACCTTAGTTAGGTCAAATTGACCTCAGTCCTCAGTCGTCACCTATCTTAGGTCAGAATTGACTTGGTCTTATATCGTCACCTTAATTAGGTCAGAATTAACCTCGGTCCTCGGTCGTCACCTCTCTTTGGTCAGAATTGACATTGATCTTGGATCGTCACCTTAGTTAGGTCAGAATTGACCTCGGTCCTCAGTCATCACCTCTATTAGGTTAGAATTAACCTCGGTCTTGGATCGTCACCTTACTTAGGTCAGAATTGACCTCGATCCTCGATCGTCACATTGACCTCATTTATCTCATCTTCAAGCCCGCAGAATTGGTCATCCCTACTTAAGCACACATAATTTGCTTCGACACGCATAATTGGTCATCTCTACTTAAGCCCGCAGAATTGGCTTTGACCCGTAGAATCGGTCACCTCACCTTCAAGCCAGCAGAATTGGTCATCCTTACTTAAGCTTGCAGAATTGGCTTCGACCCACAGAATTGGTAATCTTTACTTAAGCCTGCAGAATTGGCTTCGACCCACAGAATTGGTCATCCCAACATAAGCTCGCAGAATTATCTTCAACTCGCAAAATTGGTCATCCTTACTTTAGCCTGCAGAATTGGCCATCCCTACTTAAGCTCGCAGAATTGGCTTCGACCCACAGAATCGTTCACCCCATCCCTTCAAGCCCTCAAAACTGGCTTCGAGCATAATCGATTACCTCATCCCTTCAAGCCCGCAGAGTTGGCTTCGACCTGCATAATTTGTCATCCTTACTTAATCTCGCAAAATTGGCTTCGACTTGCAGAATCGGTCACCTCATCTTCAAGCCCTCAGAATTAGCTTTGATCCGTAAAATCGGTCATCCCCAGCATGCTGCTTAGGTCCTTATAATCGACCCTGACCCTCTGAATTGTTCCTTAGGTCCTCAGAATCAGCCTCGACCCTCTGAATTGGTCATCCTCTTTCAAAAAGTATCATACGGTGTCTATTCGACGGCTATCATTTGCTCCAAACTCACCCGTCAAAGGGGCTTTATAGATACCCCATTATGTTACCCCTTAAACTCTCCTTAGGTCCTTAGCACCTCCCTTCATCACTATAAATCCAGGTCATACCTCAAGTACTGACCTAGAAGCCATTGGGAACTCCCAGGCTCCGTTTGACCAAAAGTTAAAGTCTTCAGATTGCTCGAGACTGAATGAATCTTTGAAGGGCACTGAAACCCCATTCCAATGGTCTATCTCGTGCACGATTCTGACTTACGGTGTGGACGAACGACCCATTTTCCCCTAAAACTCGATCAGGAGGCCACCGGACGCTCCCGAGCTCCATTCCACCAAAGTCAACTCTTTAGATCGATCAAGACTAAATTAATATTCAAAGGTAACTAAAACCCCTTTCCAACGGTCCATCCTGTACATGATTCTAACTTATTGTATGGATGAACGATACGTTTTACTCTAAGAAGCCACCAAACGCCTTCTAGGGCTTAGTTGACCAAAGTCAACTCCCCGAACCAGATCAAAATCTTTGGAATATCGAAGTAAATCTCCTAACCATTACAACGGTCCACCCCATGAGAAATTCGGACTTGCCATGCGGATGAGCGATCCATTTGCGTCCGACGATTCTCCATCCAATGGACCGACGAGCGCTTCCGAGCCACATTTGACCTAAAGTCAACTCCCGAACCCGGGAGCGGTCCAAAGAACTTTTGAAGGTATCTTAATTATCTTTCCAAGGGTCCACCCTATGCACGATTCAAATCAACGGTTTTCACTCTTCAACCGATTTTTCGAAAAGGCCTGAAAGACACTTCCAAACGGCAGGTCCCAGACCCTGTCTATCGGCAGTGTGCCTAAACACACCTTTCGATTGGCAGGACCAGTGCTATTCCGATCGGTAATGCCCTGGGCCTATAAAAAGGAGGCCTTGACCTCATTGCAAGAGGCCCATATCTGAAAGATATCACTCTCAGAAAATCCAAAAAACCTCTCTCGAAATCAACGTGATTTCCACATCCAAATCCCTTTCTAACCGTCGCTTTTCATCATCCTTTTCATCAAAATTGGTGAATTCACTACCCTCCATCATCACCCAAGTGCAAAGGCTTCTCTCCAACATTTAAGATCAAGCTCAAGATCTTTAAGAAGGTCCAATTTTCTCAATTCTCTCCTTAAATTCTCATAAAGTTCGAATTAATTTGTTTTATTAATTAACACTTTTATTTTCTCATCTCACATATCCTAATATACTTTTTTATTTAGTATTATTGCACATCCCTTATTTTCGTACAAATAAAAACCTGAAAGAAAAAGAGGGTTTGCTCATAAATTCCGAATAATAATTCTCACACTTTTCTTACACTTCTCTCACAACTAAAACAGTTTTTGTACACACACACACACAAATAAGAGAATCCCCCGATTGGATTTATGGGATAAACCCCACCCCTCATTTTTCATACAAACTATGTGGACTTTGATGCCTCTATAGGCTACGTAGGCCTCTCACGGTAAAATCCGAGAATCGAGTCCTATTTTTACTTTTTCTTTCCTTTTCTATTTTTCTCTAAACTCAATTATTTTGTGTTCTATACATTTGCTCTTAGTAGCGTATTATCCCATATGCGTTATCGTTCCATCGTAACGATCAACGTAAGGATAATCGCGTAAATCCTATTTTTTAATATTATTTTTACATTCCTACGGATGACTCGCTTTACCTCTTCCATGGTACAAACTGATGGCTCCTATCTCCATTATATATACACATGCACACATATCATGGGGAAAATAAAGGAAAATAGCAAAAACCCATGAGAGACCGTAAGCGCGGAATGGGTGCCTAGCACCTTCCCATTTCGTAACTTAGCCTCCGAACCCTTTTCGAATCATTTTTAGTTTTGAATGTATCAGTATGTCTTTGGATGTTGCCCTTCGGGATGTCTCCCTTTCTTTTGTCTGTTTTAAGTAAAATAGACTGGCGGCTCCATCTCTCTACATTTTTCACCTCATCAATGACGTCGATCGAATCGCCCTCGAGAGGGACGCGCGGGACCAAAGATCCTCACTCTGCCCGCCCGCCGCGAGGATCGGGGATGGCCACACATGAGAAGATGGATTTAAAACCCAAAAATCCTACTACATGGTTTAAACATATTTTCTCACAAAATATTTTCCAATTAATTATTTATTTCCAAAACATTGAAATATTTACTTATTCTTTATTTTCAACCAAATATCATTTTTCAAAAAAATCACATATTTTGCCAACATTTTATTCCATAAAATGTTTTTCATCAAAATTACTAGAGAATACACCATTTTCATAAAACATCAACTTTCATTATTTCAAACCTCGTAATAAATATCCATTCTCAATTTTTAACAAAATAACATGTTTGCAACATTTTTATTCCATATAAATGTTTATTATTATTATTATTATTATTATTATTATTATTATTATTATTATTATTATTATTATTATTATTATTATTATTATTATTATTATTACAACTAGAAAACCCGTCACAAACATTCTACTCTTAATACTTTCAACAATCAAGACTAAAAATACACAGCTAAAGTCTTAATTTAAGAGTAGAGTTTCACCCACCTCTAAGGTCTCCAATAGTGGTGTTGGTGTATGAGGAGCAATCCCCACCTCCAAAGCTAGCCTCAAAGGAGTTGCCAAAAGCTCCTCCAACAAGATCCATTTGAACTCCAAGTAAGACCCACTTTATCTTGTCCAAAAAAACTCCATCTTTATTATTCAAAAACCTCCAAAAAAAATCCCAAATTCATAGTTCCTCCTTGTCATAGTTAAAATAGTTGTTTTTCGATTGGATACACCATGGAAATCACAGGAGAGTGGTGGTTTGGTGGTGGCCTATGGTGGAGTAGTGGTGGTGTAGGGTGGTTTGTGGTGTTTGGAGGTGGGAGGTATCTTAAGGCTAGCGAGGGAGACGAGAAAATCTGATACAAAATGCCCAAATGGGCCAACTACCACTTATATAGTTTCCAAACCCTCAAAGGGTTAAATTCCCTAACTACCCTCACACCCAACTCTTTAATGCCAGGGATAATATAGTTATTAGCCCCACACTTTATCTGGGTTAGTGAGAAGTCAACACGTCATTGCATTCAATGGCCCTCGTCATGATAACACATCAAAAGGATAAGATTAACAAATCTGACGATGGTCGTTAGAACGACCTCTAGATCTCGTTCGAATGACCCTACTAACGAGAATTCAACACTCAAGTCGTCATATTCTTTGTTCGGACTACCCTAATCTCGTTCGAATTACCTCATTCGAATGACCCAATCTAACGAGAATTTAGCAAAGTTAAGACCCAGTTTATTAGATACCTCATTTGAACGTCGTTCGAACGAGACTTCCTTTCGTTCGAAAGACATCTATATTTTTCGAAAATATATTTTGAGACATAAAACTTTGATCCGATAAGTAAGAGGCCTCGAGGTTATCCCGATTTGACCTGGGATCCATCTAAACTAGTCTAAGTCATACAAAATAATCAAATCCCATGAATACTGACGAAATTGTGAGGTGGGGAGTTACAAACTTACCTCCTTAGGAAATTTCGTCCCCAAAACTATCGGTCCATTAATCCTCAAGCTCATATGAGTTCGCTAACTTCCATTATAAGTCCCAGAATTCCTCCAAGGTGGACTATCGAAGTTCTCAACATTAGTGTCCCCAATACTCTACACACAACATGTTCTAATGCACATCATGACATGAGATAATCGGCTCGAAGTCTCCACTTTCTTTACTATCAAGTCCAAACCATTCCTAACACTACCTATGCTAGTATCTAAGGAATACCGACACCTCTATGGGAAAACCACTCCTTCTGATCAATTCTCACCCAAGACAAATCATGATAAAATCAATCGCCGTATCTATATACATAAGAAATTATAGCTTAGGGCTATACATCCTATGTTCCATAAGTTTCCAGGTTATCCCAACTGTATACTCGTATGAATTTTCCGATAACCATGCCATGTCATTCTCTCACTCCAATGGGGAATGATTTCACCAAATCCTTATTTCACTCCCAATTTACACCTTTCAATGTGTACTCTAGTGAACCTAACGCTACCTTAGGCATCTCGTCCTTGAGTACTCACTGGAGTCTAGTTCTAATCCTTTCACCATAGCAAGGAAACATCATATGATAAATTGTTTTTCTTAATTTACAACACTATATAGTATCTTCAAACCATTAAACCATTCTTCATAATTTGGGCCACTGACTGCAGAGCTGACCCATCTAGGGTCCACCAGTCTAAGGTAAATTGATACTACGAACCAAATGAGTGATCGGACATATAGCCACCCGTACATAAAACATTATGTAATAACATGATCACCTCAAATGAGCGCACCCAATTACCGAGCTATATTGGACAAACCCGTCCCATCGCACTCTCTCGAACTAAATCGCGACGACCACACCCACCGTCTTTGGCACCCTAAGGTTAACTATCATCGCACCGGGATACATTTTCGAACCTGTACCCACTTGGAGAATTGTCAATTTCTAGTCTTTACATTTCTATGTTTGTTCTAGCATATGATGTCGACATCCGGACATAACAATCATATCTCGTTGCTGCCCCACCTTAGTCGCCACTTGTAAGTCTCCACATGGCGTCGTCACTCTAACCTCGAATACATTTCCTAGTCTGTATCAAAACAGAATATCACCACACCCATACTGCTCATTCGATGACATCTGAGCATCACTCATGAGAGAATACTACTATCACCCTGCCTTAGGGGTTACACCACCCATTGGTGCTGATTGGAAATCCATACCCGGCAGCACGCACACTAAGCGAATATTAATTTAGATCATCACCTGAAATCAATATTGTCATTAATATAATGCTATTGCCTCTTCCTACCGGACTTAATTGATTTCCTAAGAACACCAAACACATTTAATGTGAAAGATCCAAATTTGACGAGATTTCACTATCTACATCTTAATCATCATAGGTACACCCTTCAACTTTCCCACATCGATATTACTTGGTGCTTTCAAGCACACTAATCTACGAGCTTCTAACCATGGTGAACCTAAATACTCGAACCCCTCAAGACATCACAAAATTTGATATTTATCCTTAACAATGCCACATACAAATTCTTTTTATGGTCACCTCAATGTGCCTATGAACTATCCACACTAGGATTTCCCTCGCACCTAGCCATTACCTCAGTGGCTGAACGAGTTTTAACTTTAGATACGAATCTTACCTTTTCCCAAATGGCTATGACTATAAGTCTCGTGCAAACTATAATTATTCCTACTACCACTTATGGCAGGACACAAAGCGTCGCCGGCAGCCTATGAACTCAAGACTTGTTTTACCCGAATGCTCGATGACTATTCAACTATGGAAATAAAATTTCCTTGCTATGTGAATATCACACTATGTGTCAATCCACAAGTTAACATGACTATGTTGATCTTGATAGGATATAGACGTTAGGCATTCCGTACAAACACCAAGGCCCTCACCACAAACGCCGCACGAGATCTTATTCCTCAATGCTGCACTACAATCACCAAATTATAAACTAATATCATCTAGGGTTTTGGTAGGACAAGGGACGTAGGGTATCACCCAAGAGTAGTCCCACCCCAACAATGCCGCAAGAAGTGATATTCTAAAACATCACAACTTAATTACTTAATACTAAGTCACCATGATTATCTAGGTTCAACCCTAGGTTACCTCAATCATCAGGATTATCTAAACCCACATTATAGTCAAGGTACATAAATTGAAATGCATTAAACCCAAGTTCCCCAATGAATGGACCTAGTACCTCCTCACCCGGAACTAACACTTGTAATTACATTCATCGACCAATAATCCACTAAGGTGTTCACCCATAAGGATAGCATTCTATTAACTAAGACTGACTTATCCTGTAGCACTGGCCTACATCAATTTATAAACTCATTGACCTTATCATCAATCATGGTATAACCCCAAGGATCAAAATTGCCTAATTATGACATCGATACTGACCTCTTAAATGTGTTAGACACAAGGCTACATATAATTTAAATCATGATTTCCCACTGTATAATTATGACACTCTAACTATCAATCTTTACCATTTATTGTACACAATTGGGTGCCACTTGCCCAATGGGTGTCACTTCATTCGATCGAAATATCAATTGATTCTACATCACCAAATCTTAAAGAAAGCACTTACACTAACAACTACGGTGCCACCACTATAGGCTTGCCTGAACACCCGTAAATTACTACCATTCTAGTCATAAATGCAAAAGCGATTAATAACCATCAATCTAATTGTTTTATACTAGACATAAATCTAACTTGTTGTGCTAACCTCTTAGACTTTACCATTGGGGACAAGAACTAAATCGTCATCAAACTAGCATGACCAACCCAAACCACACCGACGTCGAAAGATCCAATACCGACCTCACTACGTCACACCCGAAAGGAACCTTGAACTTAGAGCACTAATACCATTTGTAATTCCTCGACTCGAATTTATGGGTTACCCATGAGTTGACCCAGTCCGACTCGAGCATTAGGTGTGAAGTGCAATGAAACAACTTAGATAATGTTGTTAGTCCAGTTTTATTTTAATTAACATTTCACTGGTTAGCATGCGATTCCAATTTTCAAGATAAACTACTTTAGGAACCCATGGGGAGCACCCCCGAAGTCCAAGTAAATAGAGATACTAACATAAGTATAAATAGAGTATACTTACCTGCAAAATACCCTCAAAATACTGAACCGCTCTCAACCTGCCGTAACAAAGTGGGGAACGGAGCTTATGCCCAGTGGGATTTAAACAATTGCATAGAAACGAACGGCAAAAAGGAATGCTCACACGCTATAACGATATGCATGTGAAAATATGTATATATATCTACATAAGTATACCTTTGGAAAATACACATGCCAAGACATTAACCGTTTTACTTTTGAAAATCTTACTTATCCAGATTAATTTACCTTAATCTAGTATAAACATCCTTTATTCATACTTAGCATTTTCACCTAGTTTAACACACCCGATTCAACACTTGAAACAATTCCACTTTATTTGATTAAACCCATTCCTTCACTGGAATTTACCTTTTTATTCATTTTAATACTCTTTAGTGTTTTCACTGAAAATGCCATTTCAACACATGCAATCCCCATGTTAGAAAACACTTATTTAATTTTTGAAAAACCTTTTTACAACACATTCATGTGTTAAATATGGGTTTAACCATTTAGTTTGCTTAACCACCCATTTATCCACTTCCTTTAACCCTTTTTCATTCCTTTATGGACATCAACAGGTTTACCCATTTACTTGTCCATTTCACCTTTACCAGAACATTCGTTCAAGTTAGGTTGTATTATCACATTATACCATGCAACCCATTTAATATTATGTTCCATATTTCATTTACCTTTTCTCAAAATCTTCCAATATCTCATACTTACACGGGCTCTTCAGTGGCAGCTATGTGCACCCTATGCTCTGGCCAATGGTTTTGGGCTTTTCACCGAAGGGCTCCGGGCACCTTATTGCTTTAAATCGGTGTCATTTGATTACCTTTGATGTGAGTTAACATTTTACAAATGTCCATATTATTTCCTTTCCTTTTTACCCGACCGATGCCAAAAACTTGGGACTTTACTGCCCCTATTGTGTTACACTTGAAAATTTACCAATTTGTGTCCTTTACACTTTAACCTTGATTTTTATTCCAAAAATCATATTAATTTTGGACCACTATGTGTAACACCCTTTTCAACATTTTTATTTCATAACAAATGTTCAACTTTAAGTAAAATTACCGTTTTACCCATTTGTTTCGAAATCACACGTTTACTCCATTTTCACAAGTGTCATTGTCACTAAAACACTATTAAGTCACTTATACCAACTTCTTATGTGTTTTAACCCTTTAAAACCTTTTTACACTTGGATTAGTCTTGTACTTTATTAGAGACACCCTTTATATCTTTGCTTCCTTTTATTTTCATAAGTGTTAATATTTTTCAACATTAGTAAGTTACACTCACTAAATATTCCTTTTTTGCCCATTAACACTTAATCAATACTATTTATCAAGATTCATTTTTCTTTACTTTTTTATTCAAGAAATACATTCATACTTAAGTCTACTTTTATAAGAGGATTGTCATTTCTTTTATTTGACATGTAGTCTTTTAACTTTATGCACATTATGTCTTTTAGTCCCAATTACACATACTTTGAAGACTAAGATTTCAACCTTTATTATTTCTTATTTAAACACAACAAAATCTTTTTTAAAATTGTTTATACATTTTATGTCAAAATACTACAAGTTTAAATGGATGAGAAGATGGCTTTTAAATCCAAAAATCCTACTAAATGGTTTAAATATATTTTCTCACAAAATATTTTCTAAAGAATTTATTTATTTACAAACATTTTATTCCATAAATGTTTAACACCAATAATTCTAGAAATGCCCATTTTTACAAGATATATCATCTTTTAATATTTCAAAACCTTGAAATATTAACTTAATCTTTATTTTCAACCAAATATCATTTTTCAATAATATCAACATTTAATTCCAGAAAATATTTTTCATCAAAATAACTAGAAAATACACCATTTTTATAAAAATCAACTTTCTTTATTTCAAACATTGAATAATTATCCATCCACATTTTTTAACAAAATAACATTTTTTGAACATTTTTATTCAATAAAAATGTTTATTATTTTTATTATTAGAAAACACATCATAATCATTCTATTCCTAATACTTTCAACAATCAAGACTAACAATACACAACTAAAGTCTTAATCTAAGAGTAGAGTTTCACCCACCTTTATGGTCTCCAATGGGGGTGTTGTGTGGGAGTAGCAACCCCCACCTCCAAAACTGGACTCAAATGAATTGTCAAAATCTCCTCCAACAAGATCTTTTTGAACTCCAAGCAAGACCCACTTCATCTTCTCCAAGAAAAGCTCCATCTTCATTCCCTAAAAACCTCCAACAAAATCCCCAAATTCGTAGTTGCTCCATGTCATGGTGAAAATAGGTGTTTTGGGGTTGGATACACTATGGAAGTAGTCGAAGAGTGGTATTTTGGTTGTGTCCTGTGGTGGATAAGTGATGGTGTAGGGTGGTTTATGGTGTTTTGAGGTGGGAGGTCTCTCAAGGCTAGAGAGAGAGAGAGAGGTGAAAATCTGATATAAAATGTCCAAATGGGCTAACTCCCACTTATATAGTTTCCAAGCCCTCAAAGGGTTAAATTCCCTAACTAACCTCACACCCAAATCTTCAAAGCCAAGGATAATATAGTCATTGAATCAATATCCCACGTCGTGACAACACATCAAAAGGGTAAGATTAACAAATCTGACGATGGTCGTTCAAACGACCTCTAGATCTCGTTTGAACGACCCTACTAACAAGAATGCATTACTCAAGTCTTCAGAATCTTCGTTCAGATGACCCTAATCTCATTCAAACGACCCTATCTAATGAAAATTTAGCAAAGTTAAAGCCCAGGTAGTTAGATGCCTCGTTCGAACGAGGTGTTACAAAAGGTTATTCTAAGCACTTTTTTAATACTGCTCAGAGGTTATTACCAGCATCAATATAAATGCCCCCAAAAGTTTTTTTTGCTCCAATTTAAGTAATGCTACTAAAAATGTCGCAAACTTTTTGTGGAATTTTTTAAAATGACATTTTTCTTTTACCATATTGGCTATTACTGCACTTATGGAAATGTCGTCAAAAATGCCGCAAAAAGAGTTACCGGCGTTTCTAGTGCTTTTCTCCGCATTTAATTTTTGCTAGAAAAAAATAATATTCATGTATAAAGCCCCAAGGTAACACATGGCAACTGATCGCATAGTCACGAACTATCGAGTAGGGAAACGTGACCAAAATTTGTAAATATCCATACTTAGCCTTGAAAACATTTGTTGAATGGATAAAATGCAAAACATGATTCAAACACCCTCGTGACGGGCACAAATACCTCCAATAAGACCAACGTAACACATTAGGGAACATGCCCAAAAAGTGCAAATACCTAGACTTAGGCACTAAAAATTATTTTTAAACGAAGAATGCAAATTAGCCCCAAATACCCCCACGAGGGGAACAACAACCTTCCACGGCACCAATATAACACGTGGAAACTGACCATGTAGTAATAGGATTCCCAGTAAGGGAATATCACTAAAAATTACAAATAACTAGCTTACGTATGAAAACATGCCATTGAATGGGAAAAAAGAAAAACAACCACCAAACACCCCTGTGAAGTGCAAAAACACCTCCCTCAAACCAATGTCAAATGTGGCAAGTAGTAGAATATGGATCACAACAACTCATTACACATAAGCGTAATCATCCACTCCATGATCTAGAACTAGAAGTTGTAGTTTTGCAATAAATATTTGGCATTGGTACCTTTATGGTGTAAGTTTTTAGGCTTTTCCTGATCACAAAAGTTTAAAGTATATCTTTACTCATAAAGACTTAAACTTAATACAACGACAATGGATAGATTTTTTGGAAGATTACCGATTTCAACTTAATTACCATGCAGGTAAAGGTTATGTAGTAGCCGACGCTTTGAGTTGAAATCCTATAGGAAGACTTCATACTCTAAATTCCTATAATATTGTCGCTACCATAAAGCAATATGATCTACAATTACTTACCCCTTGTACCAAATTTTGTAATATTGTCTCTTATCCCAAATTAAGAAATAGAATCGTATTACAATATACCCAAGATCCATTTGTACAAAAAAATTTGAGCAAAAATCCAGACTTTTCCTATGATAGAGAGAAAAAACTTAGATTTAGAAATAAGTTGTACATACCTAACAATACATCTCTATGAGACGAAGTATTACACGAAGCTCATCATTCAAAATTCATGATACAACCTAGAAGTTCAAAAATGTACCATGCTTTGAAGAAGCAATATTAGTGGCCAAACATAAAAACCGATATCGAGAACTTGGTAAGGAGATGTCTCACTTGTCAATAAGTAAGGATAGAACACCAACACTCTGGTGGACTTCTTCATCCCTTACCTATTCCTGAATGGAAATGGGATCATATTACCATGGATTTTGTCAGTGGACTACCCCGTACATCCCAAGGATATAATTCAATTTGGGTAATAGTAGATTGACTTACTAAATCAGACCATTTTCTGCCGTTATAAACTATCGATTTATTCCAAAGGCTAAGTAAGTTATACATTCAAGAGATTATTCGATCAAATGGAATCCTTTTATTCATTGTATCGAATAAAGATCCCCATTTTACCAGAAAATTTTGGCAAGGATTGCAAGTTGCAATGGGTACCAAGCTTCACTTGAGTAACGCATTCCACCCCCAAACTAATGGACAATCCGAATGCCCAATTCAAACTTTTGAAGATATGTTATGAGCTTGTACGTTAGATATGTCCAACCATTGGAATGTATATATACCCTTTGTCAAATTTTCATATAACAATAGGTATTAAACCAGTATTAAAGATGCCCCGTTTTAAGCACTAGAGACATGCAAGCTTTAACAAGTAAAAATGCATAAAATTGAAGAAAATAGTGGGAATACCATTAAAGCTTGAGCTTTAATCGTGAAATCCATTACAGTAACTAAACCTTCGATTTAAATCCATGAATAAACTCCTTAGGACCTCAGGATGTAAAATGTATTGGTAAAACCCCGTGAATCTTCATATAAAAGGCTAATCGATCATAAGTGTTTTTAAAACTAAAAACCTGCAAATCCGAAATTCTAGACATATAATCCATGAAAATCATTGAAAGCGAAACCAAGATACTCTCATACATAGCAAAAACCCAACTTGATTTATAAGAAACCCTGCCATACTTTATAAATCCACGAATGTTAAGTTAAAAATTCTTGAAACACATACAGTTTTACAACTCAAAATATATTGAGATTCGAACCATGAAACTATTATATTTGAAATCCTCGTGAAAAATTAGCTTTAGTTGGTGAATAAATCATCTCAAATGGTATACCACAGAAGGAGAAAAACTCAGTCGAAGTTTTAAATACTAAAAAGTCAAACTCGAGAGGAAGAAGATGAAGGCTTTTTCCAGAAAGTTTGACCACGCGCGTGAGGGCGCATGGCCAATCAGAACACTCTGATTTTTTTCCCCAAATTTTTTATTAAATTTTTCTGATCAAAATGGTATAATATAAGACCCTGTTTGGATATTCATAGCTCAAGTTATGCAAAAATGAGGTTTTTACTTACAAAAATTTTATTAAACTTACAAATTCACCCCTAGTAATTTTTTTAACTTTGGAATATATACCTCAAAATTTGCCCCTACACACATAAAACTATTTTAAAACAAAAACTCTCTTGCACCAAAGTTCAAAAATGAACTTAAAACCCTTATTTTAAATGCCCAAAATAAATTACTTCCCCCCCCCCCCCCCCAAAAAAAAAAAAAAAAACTTTATTACAGACAATTTTAAGTAAAAAACTGACTGATTAAACCCTAATACCCCTATGACACACAATGTATAATAGAAAACCAAGTCTCAAATCTTTTGAATACTCCAGTGTGACAGCAATTCAACAGAATACCCAAGCAAGTAGGTTTTTTCCTACCTTTTTAGTATTATACTTTGCGTATTTGAAATACTGTTATTGATATCACTCTGTGATAGCGACATTGACTCTGAATATGTCCATGTTATTATAGTGGCATGCCAAGTATTTTTTCAATCATCATTAGTATTTGAATTATCACGAGTGCTTAATTTAGAATCAGTTTTAAACCCTTATCCCCTAATAACTGAGATCATGTACCATATTGATTCAGTTTGCCCTTGCACGTTTTTGCTATATTTTACCATAAGCATAAGTATTAACTAGGAAGAAGACTGACGTGTTATCCCACGGAACTTTCTACTTGGCCCATTAGTCTCAGATGATTGAGAACCCTGATTATTGCTACATACGTATGAGTGCCACTTCAATTGTGAGCATAGCAAGTTACTTTTCCCCAAAGTTTTTGGGATTATTTATGATAAAGTTACACTGATGACTTAATTACCTCTATACCCCTTCGTGTACTTGTAAGTATGGAATTATTAGTTCAAAGCTCCTTTTTCTTTAACTAGGATTCTAATTAAACCAGTCATATGTCTCAAATTCTTAAATGGAATAATCACTATGGAATTATGAAATTCCAACATTTTTTATGCTTATAACCTAATAAATATGGAATTATTAGCTTATTATTGTCAGCCGTTTTAAACACTTATTCTATACACACTCCAACTCTCATTTATATATATATCATTGTTATAGAACTGGTAGAACCAACTTAGCATATTTGTTCTAATATTTCCTTCTCCAGATGCGCTAGGAGAAAAGAAATAGTATCTCTTCCCTACTAGGAACAGACACTGATCACCTGTTCGCATATGTGATCGTATGGGCATAGATTGAACCACACGTGTGTACTAGTAACGTGTAATTCACCCCTATGGTGGTACCACTTTACATAACATATTAATAATGAATAAAAGTTTATGTTATTCCACCTTAAATTTAATCCATTGCTTTATGTGTACTTCTTATTTATTCATACCAATAATCAGGGTGTGACATGAGAGGTCAATATCGATGAGATAATTCTATAATTTCAATCCTTGGGGCAATACTGCCACTGATGATAAGGTCAATCAGTTTATAAATTTATGTAGGCCAATGCTAGCGGATAAGTTGGTCTTAGTTGATAGAATGTTATCCTTATGGGTGAATACCTTAGTGGATTATTTGTCAACGAATGCATTACAAGTGTTAGTTCCAGGTGAGGAAGTACAAGGTCCACTCGTTGGGAAACTTGGGTTTAGTGCATCTCAATTTATGTACCTTGACAATAATGTGGGTTTAGATAATCCTGATGATTGAGGTAACCTAGGAGTGAACCTAGATAATTATGATGACTTGGTATTAAGTAATTAAGTTGTGATGTTCTAGAATAGGACTTCTTGTGGCGTTATTAGGGCGGGCCTCCTCTTGGGCGATACCCGACATTGCTTGTCCTACCAAAACCCTAGATGCTATAAATTTATAGTTTGTGATTATAGTGTGGTATTAAGGAATATGATCTTGTGCAGCGTTCCTGGTGAGGGCCTTGGTGTTTGTAGGCGATTCTCGACGTCCATATCCTACCAAGACCAGCAGAGTTGTGTTAGCTTATGTATTGGCATATAGTGTGATATTCACATACCAAGGCAATTCAATTTCCATGGTTGAACGGTCATCGAGGATTTGGGTAAGGTAGGCCTTTAGGTTTATTTGCTACAACCGACACCTGTGTTATGCCATAATTTGTGGTAACAATAATTATAGTTTATACGTGACTTATAGTCACAGCCATTTGGGAGAATATAAGATTCTTATCTAAGCATTGAAACTTATTTTATCTGCTGAGGTAAGGGCTAGGTGCGAGGAAATCCTAGTGTGTGGATAGTTCATAGGCATGTGGAGGTACCTATAAGAAAATTTTATGTGTGGCATCACTGAGGATAAATACCGAATTTTATGACATCTTGAGGTGTTCGAAGATTAAGGTGCACTATGGTTAGAAGCTCATGGACTAGTTTCCTTGTGAGAACTAGGTAATATCAACGTGGGTATAAAAAGGTTTGAAGAGTGCACCTAAGATGATAAGGATGTAGATGATGAAATCTCGTCAAATTGGGGCTTTCACATGATATGTTCTTGGTGTTCTTAGGAGACAAATTAAACCCGGTAAGAAGATGCAATAGTATTTCGGTAATGATAGTGTTTAGGGTCAGGTGATGACCCTAGGTTAATAGTTGGATAGTGTACGTGTCGAGTATGGCTTTCCAATCATCACAGATGGGTGGTGTAATCCCTAAGGTATAATGATAGTTGTATCCTTTTACGAGTGATGCTCAGACTTTATGGAATAATTAGTATGGGTGTGGTAATACTCGATTTCTAGACATACTAGAAAATGTATTCGAGGCTTTAAATGATGATTCAATGTGTAAAATTGTAAGTGGCGACTAAGGTTGGGTATTATTAAAAAATGATCGTTATGTTAGGGTGTTGGAAGTATATGCAAGATCAGCCCTAGGAATGCAAGTATTAGTTATTGGCATGTCTTCCCAAGTTGGTGTGGGTTAAAAATCTAGCCCGGTATGATGTTAATTACCCTTAGGGTGCCAATAACGGAGGGTGTGGTTATCACGTGAACACTGTCTGGGTGAAAAATCGAAGGTCAATCGGTGGAAATCTCTCATGGTCAAAGGACATAGTTAGGTGAGTGCTTCACTGAACCATGTAATGTAAACAGGATTTGGGATTTGATCACGATATGATAAAGTAGACAATAACCTGGGTATAACAGGTTGGTGAAGTCGTCACTAGTTTTTGGATGAGGTCAGTGAAGACAAGGCGTGAAGTGTCCTCCAGTTAGAATGATTTATTTATTTACGCCAAAGGTGGGCAAGGTAGGTCCTTGTTACTAATGAGGGAAGTACGACATTGACTTCCTCAAGGACTACTGATTCCTAAATTGCAATTGCAATAGGAGAATGAATAGTCGATATTCGATTCGTCATGGCTAGTGACCCAGGTCAGGGCATATGTCCAAAAGTATAACTCAGTGAAAATGTTATGAACGAGTAGTATAACTTCTAGTATATAGTATAGGTTCTCTTCCATGCGTTAGAACTGGATGTTTATGGACGAAATTCCTCGGGACAATTGCATGTCCCTCTTACTCTAGTGTGTTCCTTTTGATTTCAAAAATCTGGAAGCGATATTCTCATTGGTGACTCAAATTGGTTCCATGTCTTAGCATAATGCGACTAAGCTCAGGAGAGAACGGTGGGATCGGTTTGGCCAGTGCATCTCGGTAACTGGGTGTGATCATCTAAGGTAATCTTGTTATTGCATAAAAATTTGTGTACAACGCTCTTTCGGCTACCCATCTGTTCGTGATATCAATCTCCCATAGACTAGGGGGCCCTCAACTGGACGACTCGGCAGTTAGTGGCTCGGGCTACGAAAAGAGGAATAATGACTTGAGTGGACGTAGGGTGTTGGAAATCAAGATAAACATAGAATACAATATTTCTTTACCAAGGTGAGTGGATTGAAGTTAGATAGGAGTAATTACTAAAGGATGAGACACCTAAGGTAGTGTTAGGTTCATTGGAGTGCACATCGGAAGGTGTAAACCGACCGTCCAATAATGATTTGGTGAAATTATTCCTCCTTAGAATGAGAGAATTACATAGTATGGTCTGGAAAATTGGTAAAAAGGGTGTAGGACCTAAGCTAGAATGTCTTTTTATGGTAAATATGATGGTTGGATGTGTCCTGATTTGTTTTTGGTAAACGTTGATCGCTAGGAATGGTGTGCTCATTTTTTGTCAATTTTTTTAAATACCGCAAGTGCACGGGCTATTATAGAATAACGAGTGTAAGTACAGGTCGAACCCACAGAGATTTGTCAATTTTTTCGTTCAAAATAATTGTGAGTGTCCAAGTAGACTAAATGGGATAGAGAATGATTATGAACTATACTAAATAAAAGCAACTACGATAAATGACGGAAACACAAGATATTTGTACACAATTAGGAAATAATTAGGATTGGGGGTCCATTTTCACATAACTAATGTTGCACACTAATTTAATGTTGTCATTCCCTTTTTATAACTCAAATTAAACCGACTCTCGCTGCATTTAATTCGAAAAATATGACGATTATTATCAAAATATTTTTAATGTCTCTAATGAACAGCTAAAATACTTATTACCTTAGAAAATACTAGTTCTAAAGTTCGCAAATGTATTTAAGCATGGACTATCAAAATAATCAAAGTGCAAGCATAATCCATCAAAAATTACTACTTTAAATTTCAAAACTTGATTTGACAAAACAATTTTGAAGGTTTTAAAACACACTCACGTGTCTTTTTAAAATGAATACCGAATCTTTGATAACAATTAAAACAAGTAAGGAATAAACAACAATCAAATTAACTTGACAATATTAGCTAACTATGATAAACTTCGCCCTAATCCTAATAGAATAATCAAGCTATCAAAATGAAAGAGAAATTGCAAGAAGGAGTAGAGATTTTCACTAATAAATCAAACTTACAAATATTTCTCTCAAAACAATCTTCAATCCTCTAAAAAATGATAAAGACTTGGCCCTCAAATTGAATACAATCCCTAAAAAATTACTCTCTCTAAAATTCTCCCCTAAAAATAATGAACCAAAGGGTCTTATTTATAAGCTTAGGAATAAGGTGTTTGAGTTGGAGTGAAACTCTCTTTGATTGGTTGTATTTGAGTTTGTAATTATCTCATGGAGTATTGGGAAGATTGGAGATAATTGAGAAGTTTTTTTTTAAAATAATTATCCCCAATTCACATCACTATTCACCGCACCAGCTTTAATGCATTTTTTACCCCCAAAACTTCAAAATCTCATTTTCGTCCGAACTTCAAAGTTGTGAGTCTTTTCATGATCGAGAAGCTTTGGCATGGCCTCAACACAAGCTCGAGCGCTTTTATAAAAAAATTATTTAGTACAAATGTGTCAACCGTGTCATGTCGTGTCGTATCATGACATATCGCAACAATTTTTCCACATCGACTCCTTTGTTGTACAAATTTTCGGGGTACCTATAAAAATGCAAAATAAAAATAATTAATTCGAATTTAGAGTCATAAATATTTACAAATTAGAAAATTACCCCTCTTTGCATTTTAGCCCCCGAAATTATAAATTGCTCGTTTTAATATGGAATTCAACCAAATTTCATAGAGAACTTTATATTGCCTAGATTAACATTTAAAAATTATTTTTAGACCCAAAAAGTTTGGAAAATTATGATTTCACCCAAGGTTCTAAAAAACGCGGGGCGTGATCGAGGCGTGGAGGCCAAGCCTTAAGCCTTAGAAGCATAGGCGGGCCTAGGCGTAAAAAGGCGTGAAAAGGCGTTTAGGACTTTTTAATATATTTTAATATTTTTTAACCATAACAAGGCTTTAAAATACTAAAATTGTACATATCATAAAAATATGTCTGAATATTTGCAAATAAAAATACTATTTGATTATTTTGGATGAGATGATGGTTCGGTTTGTAAAAAAATCTTTAAAAGGCGATATCGTTTCACTAAAGCATTGTTGTTTTTAGAAAACAAAGTACGCCTTAAGGGTTTTACCAAGCATAAGGTGTCAAAATCTTAAGGCGGGGCGTTTTTCCCAAGCCTCAAGCCTAGGCGGGTTTTTTAGAACAGTGATTTCACCCCTTCAGGTTACTAAAATTGTATTTTTAACTCAAATTTTATTCAAACTTGCATTTTTCTTTTGTTTTACGAAAATGACTCTAAAAGCTACTTATTTATGATACAACGGGTCTAACAAGGTACAAATTTGGGCATAATTCATGCAAAATAATTCACTCATCAAATACCCCTAAACCTAAACTTTGTTAGTCCTCGAGCAAAAACCAAAAATTTAAAATCTAACTCACTCTCGTAGGAATCACGATTGCACTTAGCATGTGCAATAAGCTGTTACACCTCTAGGTTACCCTAGTGAACGAGTTTTGTCTCGTGGGGGTTTGCAATGAATATACCCACAAAATTTAAAAACTTGACTCAACATAAAAGACTCAAAAGTAATATAACAAAGTTTGAATGGAAACTTCATAAATATAGTAGAACTTCACTTTTCAATCTCAACTCATCATGTGTGTGTGCATAGACAATATAACCGTCCATTTCAAAAGATTTGATCATTACATTTCTTATTCGAAAGATCGTTTCGATTTCAAAATCTCATGAGATGCACTCACAATCGAACACTCGGAAGTGGTTTATTTTCTCTCGGTATTTGTGAATAAAAGTGTAAGTTTAGATGAGCAAATTTCACATATACATGATCAAAAACTGACTCTTTTTTTCTTATAATGGATGAATATGATCTCATGAATGGAAAATCAATTACTTTTTGAAAACATTGAATCACACCACAAATCCTATTCATCTTCTCTCCACACTATAACTAACTTCACTTAAGATCGATTAGGACTTTTTTTGGTTGTATCGTAGGTTCGAATTTGGCTAGAAAGAATGTCTTTTCGGAGTTCAAAATTTCTAAGAATATAGAGGGCTTTTTCGGTATTTTGAATTTTTGGCACTTTTTCTCACCCCCATTTTTCTTCTCTCTTTCATTTTTCTTTCCGACTCACATTTTTTCATCTTTTTTTTCTTTCTTTTTTTGTCTTTTTTTCACACATCATTCTTTTGCAAACTTTTTTTTTTTTGCCTTTTTTCAATCGGAATTTCACCCTAGTATTCTCAGAAAATAAGAATGGCTTATTTTTATGACCTTTCGACTCCCAGTTGAAGTTAGGTAGGATAATGGGTTTTCAACAAAAATGCATATTTTCCTTTTGGCTCAAATGAGTTTGCAACGGAATAATGAAAAAAAATTGGAGTTTAGGCTTAATTTTAACGATGGCCTAATCTCATTTATCAAGTTTCATTAAGTTGATTTGTGTCTCAAGACGACTTACTAAAACTTCTAGTGCCTTAAGATTCACATTTTTACTTTTTATTTTCAATAATCGAACAAAACAAAGAATTTCAGATCATCAACGAATTTATCACTAAAGGAAAGTTTGAGTTATTTTAACTCAGATTGATTTAAATCTCTCGAAAATGATGAATGGCACAAAATCTCACCGGGTTAAATTCTCCACATTTATTCGTTAAGCATATTAACTTTTGTCTCAATATCCATTTTCGATCATATTATATGGCTAATGTGTAAAAATTTCATAAGATGAGAGATTCAAGAATTAATTTTATATTAAGAAATTGTTTCAAAACTCAATTATATTGAAAAAAAATTGGATTTTTTTGAATTTTTTCTTTAAAAAAATATCATCCTTACCCCCAAACCTAAATTTTACATTGTCCTCAATGTATGCTCAAATAAAAATATGGACAGAGAAAATAAAGTAAATAAGTGAAATGACGATATTACTGTGAACTTCACTTTGCTACCAACATCCAAAGTAACAAGTGTATGTTAACAAACACACAAAAAAAAATAACAAGAAAAAAAAGGAAAAAAAAAACCTCACTAATAATATACAAACCCATAAAAATTACTATCATTACCATAAATTAATAATCGAAAGAGTTGTGGTTCATTCCAATTAAAAAAATTTATAGCACTAAGTGCCAAAACATCATAAATTTGATATTATAACCGCACAACACAAATTTCAACCATAAATCTATGATCATAATGGTGTGCACCGACATCATCAATAACAAACAAATTTGAATCGCACGAATCATTTATCGATGCATCACATCGGGGTAGAAAATTACAATAAGGATCCAAATATTTATTATCCCTTTTTCGAAAATAGTCACACAAAATTGGGGAGGCATACTCCCTCCTAAATGTGAGACTTTACTAAAAATCCAAGAAGAAGAGCTATCGTGGGGCGATACACTTTCTTCATCAAAAATGGGATGACCGTCATAATTACTTGAAGTGTCACTAAAATCGGATGACGAATCCTCAAATAAATTTTCCCACATATAGGAAGAATCAACATTTTTTTGAATTAAATTAGGATAAAAATCTCGACAGAAATTAACATCCAACTCATCACAACTATTATAAGTGTCAAGATTGTCAATTTTTTTCTCCTCACAAAATTGATTTCCCCATTTAATTCATGATTATTTTTAGAAATAGCATTATTATACCGTTTGTTTACCTCTTTCCAATTGATACATTTTGGTGGAAATATAGTAATTACAGGGGTTGGATTCTCATCCATACCTTATTTGATCTTTAAAATGACTATTGACCCATCTGACTCAAATTGAAATGCGCAGTCATCTAATTTTTTAGTATTTTGTAAAAACACGTCCACATGATGAATTGAGGAACATGAGAAAAATGACGAGATAACAATATGAGGATCACCCATTGTAATTTACAACGCATGATTTCTTATATAATATATTTTTTTACATGCAAAAGAAATTATAATTGACTCAAAATCTAATTAGATAGCCCATACTTTTTTATAATGGAGAATTTAAAAGACGACCAACTACGATTATCGCCTCAAATACCATTTTTTCCTCCAGTTAGGTGGTCGGTACGAAGACTCATTTAAAACCACCAATCCTAGACAAGGTAAAACGGAATCTATTTGATAAGTTCTCGTTGGAGTAGCTTTTATTTTTTGCTTCATTAAGAGTTTTGGCCTTAAGTCAATTTATGCAACGTGTTAAATTAAGTGTAAAAGTAACCCACATAGGAGCACACAAAACGTACCTTCGGCATAGACTTTTTACGGTCACTTGCTTACGCCGGGTCGAATTTTAAGTTGATGTCGATCGGAGAAAAAATTCATCCATGTTTCAGTCGTCCCCGAGAGTTCCTTGTGCTCGTGGCAAGATTGCACAAGTTTTCTTCACGTTCGATTACTGTTGCACAACTTTTTTTTCTTCACTTTTGCTCTTTTCGATTACTGACCCATCTGACTCAAACTGAAATACGTAGTCATCTAAATTTTTAGTATTTTGTAAAAACACGCCCATAGGATCAATTGAGCAATATGAGAAATATGGCGGGATAACAATATGAGGATAACCCATTGTAATTTACAACACATGAATTTTTTTTATAATATATATTTTTTTACATGCAAAAGCAATTATAATTGACTCAAAATCTAATTAGACAGCCCATACTCTTTGATAAGGGAGAATTTAAAAGATGCCCAGCTACGGTTATCACCTCAAATCCCTCTTTTTCCTCCAGTTAGGTGGTTGGTACGAAGAGTCATTAAAAACTACCAATCTTAGACAAGGTAATACGAAATCGATTTGATAAGTTCGCATTGGAGTAACTTTTAATTCTAGCATCGTTAAAAGTTTTGCCCTTAAGTTAATTTATGCAACGTGCTAAATTAAGTGCGAAATTAAATCACGTAGGAGCACTCAAAAACGTACCATTGGCATGGACTTTTTACAGTCACTTGCTTATGTCAGGCTGAAGTTTAAGTTGACGTCGATCGGGGGAAAATTCGTTTATGTTTCAGCCGTCCCCAAGAGTTCCTTGTGCTCGTGGCAAGATTGAACAAGTTTTCTCCACGTTCGATTACTTTTCCACACCTTTATTTCTTCACTTTTGCTCATTTTTTTTTCCCGAATGTGCTTCTGAAAAAAAAACACAAAAAAAACAACACCAAACATAAAGTGCGACACAAAAAAATAATAATAAGGAAAAGAAAAAAAAAAGAAAAAAATTAACATGACACACGCACTAATGGTGTATTCAACACAAACAAAAATGACCAAGCACGGTTATAAAACAATTTTTTTTCTTTTATTCTGAAAATTAGTACTAGGAAAAAAATATTTTTTTGAATTTTCGGATTCTTTTTTTTAATATTTTTTTTATGGACTACTGACTAAAAAAACTGAAAAAATATTTTTTTTTTTTCAATTTTTTGTGTTTTAGAATAAATTAGTGCAAGACGTAAAAAAAACTACTCCGAAAATCATAATTCTTAAAAAAAATCGAGCAAATCCTCGACAACGTTGCCAAAAACTTGTTTGTCAATTTTTTAAAATACCGCAAGTGCACGGGAGATTATAGAATAACGAGTGTAAGTACGGGTAGAACCCACCGAGATTTGTCAATTTTTTCGTTCAAAATAATTGTGACTGTTTAAGTAGACTAAATGGGATAGGGAATGATTATGCACTACATTAAATAAAAGCAACTACGATAAATGAGGGTGACACAAGATATTTGTAAACAATTAGGATTCGGGGTCCATTTATCACGTAACTAATATTGCACACTAATTTAATGATGTCATTCCCTTTTTATAACTCAAAATAAATCGACTCTCGTCGCGTTTAGTTCGAAAAATATAACGGTTACGATCAAAATATTTTGAACGTCTCAAATAGACGACTAAAATGCCTACTCCATTAGAAAATACAAGTTCTAAAGTTTGCAAATATATTTAAGCATAGACTATCAAAACAATTAAAGTGCAAGCATAATCCATCAAAAATACAACTTTTAAATCTCAAAACTTCATTTCATAAATTTTTTTAAAGCTTTTAAAACACACTCTCGTGTCGTTTTAGAATGAATAAGTGACACCCCACCTAATAAAATACCGGGCAATCACTCCTATATCAAATTAAAATAGGAGTCTCATATGGATCATTCTTAGCATCACTGTCCAAAATCCATTTAATTATTAATAACCTATTAGGCCGGTGTCAAAATTTTACTTAACTACTCTTTTTAAACAACTACAATTAAAATATCCACACAAGTTTTACGAAAATGAAACTGAAATGAAATAAATAACCGAACACTCGGTCAAAATGTACAACCGTATCGAATGTTGTACTCAAAGAATAAATAAATGCAATTGGACCATTTGGCCCGAATGTGTATACAGTACCTCCTATCTAGATTACAAGGATAGAAGCGTCTACTGAGTATCCCGCACGCATCCACAGCTGCTGCAGCTGACGTCTGTCTCGAAAGAAATGTCATCCAGGAGTCCCTGTGTATGGACACCTTGAAAATATTTAGCAAGTGCATAAATGCCTTATTTTTAGAAAAAAGTTTTATCTCATATTTAAATTTGGTATCGCACTCCCATGAGATACCCCTCACCTCTCCACTAACAGTGCACTCCTAGCGCATCCCTCTAAACATCCTAGTCAAGCTACCCTTCTAAACTAGTCTATCACCCGACTACTATCAACCCTAGATAGTCCAAGTAATGTACTAAGGGCTAAACTTCACCCCAGTCTCAACACATTGCCATATTAGTGCATGGGGTGTCTCGCAAAGCGAAATCCAAACAAGGAACCCCCCCGATACACTACAACGCGGGAAGGTAGATCGTCGAGATCCGTCAGACCCTCAATACACGAAAGATATATATAAATATATATATATATATATACCATAAGAATTACTACTATTAGAGCACTAAGGATTAAACTTCTCCCCAGTCTCAACACGATGCCATATTCGTGCGTGGGGTGTCTCACAAAGCGAAATCCAAACAAGGACCCCCTCGATACACTACTACGCGACAAGGTCGATCGTTGGGATCCATTAGACCCTCAGTACTCGATATCCAAATATATTCATATTACAATATACATCCGGATCTATCTCCCGGAATGAGAATACATTTACCAATTCACTATTTATTTATCTCAAAACTTTCCATTTCCTTTTTTATATCCAGGAAATGTACATATAAAATCCAATTCATTATCATGAATTTCTTTAACATAACATATAACTTTTTAAAAGCCAATTTTATTATCATAAAAATACTTTTCCGTTTCATATGCTTCCACTTCCCTTCTTCCATCCAGGAAATGCAATTGAAGCCAAATCATTTAACCCATTTCCCTTCTTCCATCCAGGAAATGTAATTAAAGCCAATTTATTATCATAAATTGCTTTAATTCCAATAATGTCCCATATTATTGAAAACAGTTAATATATCATATAATACGTTCTAAGATCGCCCGCCCGGGCGCGCCCCTAAATGACCATCATCTTCCAGTGCCTATTAATTACGACACCTGGGCACCTATACGCAAGACATCGGGAAGCGACCATATGCATGCGGGCTAGTTATAACCACACCCAGAATTACCTAACCATCGCATTCACTAGCCAGGGGGCTTCACCTCATGCGCGAACTTCCCTTATGATGTCATTTAGAGAGCGTGTTAACCATAAATTATTAATTATGAAAATCATTTCTTTTCCAATTTGAAAACATTCATATTTTATTTTCAAAATCATTAACATCATATCATATATATACTTTAATCACATAGTATACATATACCATATATTCCTCCTCGAATATATATAAATAGCCATATTCGTCAAACCATCTAACAATGACCAATAATCCCAAAGATTCTCTCAAAGAATCATGATCATGCATTCATATTCGCATGATACTAAACCCAAAGTATTTCCTCACTTTGATTCTAATAAATACCTTATTCTCATTTAAGGACTTATACATAAACCCGAATGTCTCTTGTCCCAAAACATTAATTAACTCCATACCTCGGATCACACTCTAAATTAATCCGAGGTTTTCTTATCCTCCTCAAATCATCATCTAGGAGTCCTAATATTCTATTTATAAACTCCTATAATAGTCTCCAAAACCATACATTAAGTCTCCCTAAACTTAAAAGGAGAAAACCTCAAAAATCTGCCAGGACCGAATCGATTCGGCCTGTCCGAATCGATTCAAAATGGTTTCACTTTCAAACTGTCTCATACCTAATCGATTCGGCTTGTCCGAATCAATTCGGCTGGTTCGAAAATCCCAATTCTGCTTTGGGTTTATGTATACCAAAAATCCAAAACTCCATCCAATATCCATTTAAATTATAACTCGGATATATTCCTACAAACCCAAATTTGTCATATCTCCTCAAGTTCTTTAGAGGTCCTAACACTCTATTTGATAACCCCTAATTTTTATCTCCAAATAATTTTAGCCTTAGTTTCTGACTAACTATTTCGACCTCGGACAGCTTTTCGTAGAAAAATCACTATAAATCCAAAAAAAATCAGAAAAATACGCGGTCGGCCTCCACGCGACTGCGTCAAAAGATCTACAAATTTCATTTTTTGACCAAGAGCCGAATCAATCCGCCCTAGCCGAATCGATTTGGTTAACACGCAGGTCTTACTATTCATCATCATCTCCGAGACGGTTTCGGCCATTAAAGCTTCTCCCAAGCTTTTATCGCCTCACCCAACGTCCTACAATCTTAACCAACTACAAATACACATATATTAAGGTTTCTAAACATCCTAGAACCCTAAACCACAAATTTATTTCGATTAATTTCTAAGTTTCTCCAATTATGAAATTATAGGGGTTTATTCGTTTTAACTCCCGAAAACCCGTTTTATCCACGAAAACCCAACCCAAAATCTTTAGGGTTTGTTAATACCAAACTAAGGTATGAGATTTATGAAAAAAGTAAATAAAGCAATTAAACACTTGCCTGGTGGATATAATCCGACGACCTCGAGCCGAATCCCGCGGAGTTTGGTCAGAACCTCCTCTTCTCTCCTCTTTTCTCTCCTCCACTCTCTCTTCTCTTTCTTTTCTTTCTTCTCTTTCTCTCTTCTCCCTCTCCCACTCTTAATATAGTGAGAAAAGGGTTTAACCCCTTAAAACCCAAAAACAACTCATTTACTTAATTACGAGCCCTTTTTAACTTCAAAATTCCTCGAAACTCAATTTTGACAATCGAACACTCTTTTCCGATTATCTCGGACATTCCGAGACTCACGGCGCAGTCAAAATTCCCATCCGAGGTACTTGACCGCAAATCACTATTCTAACTCATTATAACTTAATGCGGGTTTCTAATAAAAATCTTACCTCTTTTGTTGCTATACTCTAAGGTGACATATAATTTAAAATACTTCGACCTATTTAGTCCCAAAAATAATCACAACACCCATCGAAAATCATTAAATCCTCGAGAATCCCCAAAATCACTATTTCGAGAAATTCCTCAAATCTCCAATTTATATCCAATTATGGAATTTAAATTGTCTCCAAAAGGACGGGTTGTTACATACTCCCCCCTTACAACGGAATTTCGTCCTCAAAATTCAGATACGACCTACACCACCAATCCTAGGATTGCTCCCAATCCTAATATCTCAAGGGAAACGATACTAATCCCAATGGTTCCCAACCATACACTACCACGGTCGTAAAGTGACTCCAATAGCGTCACATTGCACTCATCATTACTAGTGCCTCATGGCATAAACTTCAAATTTATACACTACTCCCCTTCAATTTCAGGCGGTATATAAACCAACTCACTAAGGTGCCCATACACCTTTCTAACATGTGCACATCTGCCCATCCATAGTGAACGTCTGACACGTAACACTCTCTCCCAATAAGGGTCTCCTTTCCTCGGTGTAATACTCACACATGGGTCCTCCGAACCCGCAAAATTCCATTCTCCTAACCTCGGCGCCACTAACTCTAGTAAACTTACATCCTAATGATACTAAGGTCTATGTAATGTCCTATCTACGTGAAACGAATGTAATCCTAAGTATGTCCCTAGCACCCAAGGCCTCTCTCAACTTTCGACATTTGCTTGGTTTCATGCGTGGGACGTCTTGCCAAAGCGAAATCCAAACAAGGAACCCTCCCGTTACACTACTCCGGTGCATTGTTGGTCATCGAGATATAGTGACCTAAGGCACACCAGCGGGACATCATAAATCCTACTATGCTAACCTACTAACGCATTCCTACTACTCTGTCCTTCTGCCCATACGAAAGGAAACCTAACAAATCGAAGTTCCCACTTTCTGAAAAAGTGTCACGACCATCGTACCCAAAACATATTTCATCAAAGTTTACCTTTTCGTTAAGGCCTGACTATTATCCTCAAATCAATTTCTCTAAGTCCTACTCCACCCATCCACTTGTGGCGAGAGGACCACTTTAGTTCTTTTCCATAGCACAATATTTCCATAAACATACCATCATCACATGGCTCATAGTCTATAGTGGTTTATCCACACTATAAGACCTTTCCACAAAATCAACATCCTTGCATCCTATAACATCTCGCCACTCCCGACGCCGTTAAGATTCATGTGTGGAGCGTCTCGCAAAGAGAAACCCGAAAAAGGAACCCCTCCACACACTCCTACTTAACTTTGTCGTTCATGGAGGTCCGTTATTTCAAACATGCAACCGGGATAAGCTTATCCCCTATTACAACAAAAAGGTGGTCTGAACTCCTATCTCTAACTAAGAGTCACCCCACCCAGCGCTCGTACTAATTTTAAGTCTTTGCGCAAACAAAAATGAGCTTAATCCTACAGCTCAACAATAATCCTGCGGCCTTAAATCATATCTATAAGGTCGCCACATACTCAATTCACGATAATGAAACCTCTGCTCATCGAAGTATCATCTATGCACATAATAAGGGCGAACTCAACCTGTATCCAGGTGAGATATCGCAACAACCACTTGTTCCACCGTGGAACTGCGGACACGATAGTCTTGCCATCATTAGCCTCCTATCGCTCCGAAAATACCAATACATATATACTCACCATATCACCATACTCGTATAGACATATAAAACGAGTATCCCAACCCAAGTATATATATACACAAATATATACACACACACACACACACACACACACACACACACACACACACACACACACATATATATATATATATATATATATATATATATATATATTCAATATATCAACACCCGCCTCTATGGCGAATGAAGTAAAATAAAACTCCACTACCACGGATAACACACAGGCATACATCATATAATGTTATCGAGACCGCCACAAAACTCAAATTACGCACACGAGTCTAGGGCTAATGAACACCGCGACTTTATCTACTCACACCAAATATACCTCTTCCTTCTGAGGTGAAACTCATAACAACAACTTCGTTTTAACAAACTCCCTGGGTGGATGTCCACCAATGGGGTCCTCACACATACACATTCACCATAATACTCTTTATTCACTGTCAGCCTCTGACCGATCCTTATGTGAATAACCCGAAACAACATTCTTCTCATTCCTGCTAAATTATGGGGACTCACGGTTAAAACTATCCGTAAGATCCCTTTCGAACCCTTAACTTCAATGGGTAATTCAACTTTAGTACCACTTTCTACTATAGCAGTACACTTGTACTAATAACTACTATCCTTTAGTAGTCGCCACCAAAACCCTTAACAATTACCATAAGGAGAGTGACCTCTACTAAGGTCCTCGTCCCCAACTTCTTCCAGCTGCTCCAGCTAAGCCCCACCTCTGGCTGCCATCCAAGCCCCGCACACGATTCTCAAACGAGCGCGCAAAAGATCACTATAATCTTATAATATGGCAGGAGAACAAAATTTCACAAGAGAAATCAATAATCCTAATCCTGAGGCTCTATAACAAATCGAGAGCAATGCTGAAAGAGTAGTACGTCCGCACAGATTCCTAAGGATACTAGAACCTGATGCTCTAATACCATCTGTGATACACCGCCTAATAAAATACCGGGCGATCACTCCTATATCAAATTAAAATAGGAGTCTCATATGGATCATTCTTAGCATCACTGTCGAAAATTTATTTAATTACTAATAATCTATTAGGCCGGTGTCAAAATTTTACTTAACTACTCTTTTTAAACAACTACAATTAAAACATCCACACAAGTTTTGTGTAAATGAAACTGAAATGAAATAAAATAAACTAACACTCGGTCAAAATATACAACCATATCGAATGTTGCACTCAAAGAATAAATAAATGCAATTGGACCATTTGGCCCGAATGTGTATACAGTACCTCCTATCTAGATTACAAGGATAGAAGCATCTACTGAGTATCCTGCACACATCCACATCTGTTGCAGCTGACGTCTAACTCGAAAGAAATGTCATCTAGGCATCCCTGTGTCTAGACATCCATATAATATATATATATATATATATAGCAAGAGAGGAAAAGTAGATAAACAGGTCAGAGCTCGAGTTTTGAAAATATTTAGCAAGTGCATAAATGCCTTATTTTTAGAAAAAGGTTTTATCTCATATTTAAATTTGGTATCGCACTCCCATGAGATACCCCTCACCTCTCCACTAACAGTGCACTCCTAGTGCATCCCTCTAAACATCCTAGTCAAGCAACCCTGCTAAACTAGTCTATCACCCGACTACTATCAACCCTAGATATTCCAAGTAATGTACTAATGGCTAAACTTCTCCCCAGTCTCAACACATTGTCATATTTGAGCGTGGGTTATCTCGCAAAGCAAAATCCAAACAAGGAACCCCCCCCCCCCCGATACACTACTACGCGGCAAGGTCGATCGTCGAGATCCGTCAGGCCCTCAGTACGCGAAAGATATATATATATATATATATATATATATATACCATAAGAATTACTACTATTAGAGCACTAAGGATTAAACTTCTCCCCAGTCTCAACACAATGCCATATTTGTGAGTGGGGTGTCTCGCAAAGCGAAATCCAAACAAGGAACCCCCCCCCCCCCCCGATACACTACTACGCGGCAAGGTCGATCGTCGGGATCCATTTGACCCTCGGTACTCAATATCCATATATATACATATATATTCATATTACAATATACATCTGGATCAATCTCCCGAAATGAGAATTCATTTACCAATTCACTTTTCATTTATCTCAAAACTTTCCATTTCCTTTCTTATATCCAGGAAATGTATATATAAAATCCAATTCATTATCATGAATTTCTTTAACATAACATATAACTTTTTAAAAGACAATTTTATTATCATAAAAATTCTTTTCCGTTTCATATGCTTCCACTTCCCTTTTTACATCCGGGAAATGCAATTGAAGCCAAATCATTTATCCCATTTCCCTTCTTCCATCCATGAAATGTAATTAAAGCCAATTTATTATCATAAATTGCTTTAATTCCAATAATGTCCCACATTATTGAAAACAGTTATATATATCATATAACCCGTTCTAAGACCGCCCGCCCGGGCGCGCCCCTAAATGACCATCATCTTCCAGTGCCTATCAATTACAACACCTGGGCACCTATACGCAAGACGTCGAGAAGCGTCCATATGCTAGCGGGCTAGTCATAACCACACCCGAAATTACCTAACCATCGCAGAAAACATAACATAAACGCTCATATGGCCTCGGACTATATCCACCCTGCATTCACTAGCCAGGGGGCATTACCTCACGCGCGAACTTCCCTTATGATGTCATTTAGAGAGGGTGTTAACCATAAATTATTAATTATGAAAATCATTTCTTTTCAATTTTGAAAACATTCTTATTTTATTTTCAAAATCATTAACATCATATCATATATATACTTTAATCACATAGTATACATATACCATATATTCCTCCTCGAATATATATAAATAGCCATATTCGTCAAACCATCTAACAATGACCGATAATCCCAAAGATTCTCTCAAAGAATCATAATCATGCATTCATATTCGCATGATACTAAACCCAAAGTATTTCCTCAATTTGATTTTAATAAATACCTTATTCTCATTTAAGGACTTATACATAAATCCGAATGTCTCTTGTCCCAAAACATTAATTAACTCCATACCCCGAATCACACTCTAAATTAATCTGAGGTTTTCTTATCCTTATTAAATCATCATCTAGGAGTCCTAATATTCTATTTATAAACTCCTATAATAGTCTCCAAACCCATACATTAAGTTTCCCTAAACTTAAAAGGAGAAACCCTCAAAAATCTGCCAGGACCGAATCGATTCGGCCTGTCCGAATCGATTCGCTGGCCACCGAATCGATTTGGCCTATCCCAATCGATTCGAAATGGTTCTACTTTCAAACTATCTCATACCGAATCGATTCGGCTGGTCGGAAAATCCCAATTCTGCTATGGGTTTATGTATACCCCAAAATCCAAAACTCCATCCAATATCCATTTAAATTATAACTCGAATATATTCCTACAAACCTAAAGTTTTCATATCTCCTCAAGTCCTTTAGAGGTCCTAACACTCTATTTGAGAACCACTAATTTTTATCTACATATAATTTTAGCCTTAGTTTCTGACTAACTATTTTGATCTCGGACAGCTTTCCGTAGAAAAATCACTATAAATCCAAAAAAAATCAAAACAATCCGCGGTTGGCGCCCACGCGACCGCGTCGAAAATATCTACAAATTTCATTTTTGGACCAAGAGACGAATCGATTCTCCCTGGCCGAATCGATTCGGTTAACACGCAGGTCTTACTATTCATCGTCTTCTTCGAGACGGTTTCGGACATTAAAGCTTCTCCGAAGATTTTGTCTCCTCACCCAACGTCCTACAACCTCAACCAACTACAAATACACATATATTAAGGGTTCTAAACATCATAGAACCCTAAACCACCAATTTATTTCGATTAATTTCTAAGTTTCTCCAATTAAGAAATTCTAGGGGTTTATTCGTTTTAACTCCCAAAAACCCGTTTTATCCACGAAAACCCAACCCAAAATCTTTAGGGTTTGTTAATACCAAACTAAGGTATGAGATTTATGTAAAAAGTAAATAAAGCAATTAAACACTTGCCTCGTGGATATAATCCGACGACCTCGAGCCGAATCCCGCGGAGTTTGGTCGGAACCTCCTCTTCTCTCCTCTTTCCTCTCCTCCACTCTCTCTTCTCTTTCTTTTCTTTCTTCTCTTTCTCTCTTCTCCCTCTCTTAATATAGTGAGAAAAGGGTTAAACCCCTTAAAACCCAAAAACAACTCATTTACTTAATTACGAGCCCTTTTTAACTTCAAAATTCCCCGAAACTCAATTTTGACAATCGAACACTCTTTTCCGACTATCTCGGACATTCCGAGACTCACGGCATAGTCGAAATTCCCATCCGAGGTACTTGACCGCAAATCACTATTCTAACACAATATAACTTAATGCGAGTTTCTAACAAAAATCTTACCTATTTTGTCGTTATACTCTACGGTGACATATAATTTCGAGAATCCCCAAAATCATTAAATCCTCGAGAATCCCCAAAATCACTATTTCGAGAAATTCCTCAAATCTCCAATTTATATCCAATTATGGAATTTAAATTGTCTCCAAAAGGACGGGTTGTTACAGAATATTGATAAGCACCCAAAAGTGTTTATTTTATACCCCGAATAGAAGCATTTTATTCGCTCGTTTTAATTAAAAATGGCCTTATGTTCGTATTTATTTATTTCTCATGTCAATACACAGTCGCGGTATCAAATGTGCTAAATCAAGTTAATTGCGAGACAATAGCGGTTAAAAGAGTGCATCGAAGAAACTACAAAAATCGTGAAGTCAGAAGTCCTATTTGAGCTTGCCGAGATCAGTTCCGATGCCTCGAACCCTGTTCCCGAACAAAACTTCAGCCGAAACTGAGCCCAGTCCATCACCCGAGTCTGTGTGTTGAGTTTTCACCTTTATTATTTTTCTAGATTTTTATTTTGAGTCGTTTTATTTTTAGAATTTATTTTAGATTTATTTAGTATTTTCTATGAATTATATTCTATTCTCATATTTCTTTATTTTGTTTTTGATTTTTATTTTTATTAGTTTTTAATCTTTATTTTATTTTATAATTTTTCTTAGGATTAGTTTTTAGGAATTTATTGTCATAAGATTTTATTTTTCTTTAGTTTTTAGTTTTAATTTATTTAGCTAGGATTTTTAGTTTTTTAGTTTTTATAGAGTTTTATTTTCTATTTTTAATTATTTTTATTTTTTAGTCTTTTAGTAATAAATTAGAATTTTATTTTTTGATTTTTATTTTTTATTTTTGTTCTAGTTTTATTTTTTTAGGTAGTGTCATTTTTTTTAAGGAACACAAGCTAACACACACAAAAACAAATCCTAAACACTCACTCACTCATACACAACTTACCCTACACCTAACATACACACAAACACTCACCCATACCCTCACCCTCACCCTCACTCTAACTAACCTACACCACACCACACCTAATCAACCCCATCATCTTCAACCTCCATCACCCCACTCTTTCTCTATTATCCCTCACCCACCATTAACCTCCCTCCATAACCAATCAACCAATTATTCAAACCAAATCCTCCATTATAATCACCATACCCACTTAAACCAACTCAATGCCAAGCTTGTTTAACCCGAATCCCATACCCGAATTTAACCCCACTGCCATACCATCCCCAAACCCGAGATCAAATCCGAACAAACACACTGGGAAATCCGAACCCGAGTTTGCCCCTACCCTTGAACCTGCTGACCCGCGAACCAACCCGGATCCTACCGCCTGTAAACTCTACCCGCGACCCTTGCTACCATCCAAAAACCCGAGACCCATTTTGGTAAAACCACCTTAACCGAAATCCCCCAAACTCGAAACCACCATACCCTCTTTCCTTATCCCACCAAGATAGGAACTCATCCATTTGCCAAATCCCAAAAAAATATCCAACAAAACCAACTTTGTGGGTTACATTATAAATAAGAAGGGAAGATCATTTAAAAAATAGACTCTCAACACACAGGACGGACGAGACAGAGACAGATAAAAGAGAGAACACTATGTATATTATGTACATAGTAGGTACATAAAAAAATTCCAAAAAAAAAAAATAGTTTAGCATTAGAATAATTTTTCTGTTTATTTTTTTTTTATGTAATCAAGTGTTGGATTTGTGAAAACATTGGGAGACACGTGCATGAAAGCGATTCAATGAATCAATTCAAGGGGAGACTTTGGTGTATTGCTCTACTCTTTAAATTGTTGTTCCATGTTTGTGACTGTGATTAATTATTTCATTATGCTTAGCTAGTCACCCTGTTCAAGGGGTGGGATGCACTGTGTATGATTTTAATTTAATTAGTTAATTTCATTCATTGTTATAATTCTAGGAAAATTAATTTTTAACTGTCATCAATTAATTTATGTAACGAGAGTTAGTAAATTAATTGAACAAATTAATGTTTGAATTTAGGAATCGAACTAGAGATAGGTTTTTTCAAAATTTGAATATTAATTCGGTGTTGAATTTTGAGGATTCATATTATTTTCGTTAAATTGATTCTAGTGGGTAATTTTCTAAAAATGGTATAATTCCTAATTTTTCATTGTGTGACATTTTTAAATTAGTTTTCTGAAAATGATATTATTATATTTATAATTGTAACGAGAGTTATATTATCGATTTAATATTATCTCGAAATATTTCAAATTAATAAATTAAGAAATTAAAATAATTGATCATGCGGTGCAATCCCATCTCTTGACATTCTCACATTTTTCTCACTAGATTGCACATTATTTTTCCTTATTTAGTCGTTTCATAATTTTTAGCCTTTATCAATTAATTCTCCGTTGAAATTGTTTTTAAAAAAAATTAATAAAAAAATTTAAATTGCAAGTATTCACATTAATTATTTCACCTTGAAAGTTGGATTGATACCTGTACTTACCGCAATACGAGTTTTTTTAGAAAAGTTTTGTAGGTACTCAAGGGAATTTTCAGATTGACTTTTGAAGATAACGACCATGCGCCAAAAGTTCTTATCAAATGGCATCGTTGTCGCTTTCTTGACGTGGAGAAAAAATTGAAGACTTTTATTTCAATTGTAGTTTTAATTTTTATTTTATTTTCTTTTTTATCCTCCCTCCTCCTTAGACTGGTCGTATAGGATTATTGAGGCATTGTCAATATTCGGGGTGCATTTTGACACCATATTATTTTTGTTATAATTATTTGATAAACATCAAAAAAAGGAAAAAGGGAAACCGGACAAGGTAGAGAGAGGGCATCCAAAGCGAGGATTTTTGAAGCCTCTCTACTTTAGGTCGGTAGGACTCTCGAGGACGACTGAGATAGGTGAGATCTCCCCCCGATCGACTCAGCTCGATCTTCACCCCACATGTGTAAAAGTTGTGGGTGGTATATATTTTTTTATCCCTCGCGAACCTCCTGCAAGCGAGTTCATTTTTGTGTGATTAATTGCTCCTATGTGCTTTTAATTTCTGCATCGCACTTAAATTGAATGGTTTGATGAATTAATTTACATAAGACCTAGACCCGGTCATTGAAACGAGAAAGGATTTCATCACCCGACCCACTCGCTTATCAATTGTGTGCTACCCTAGCTGTCATTAAATTTAAAATCAATCAACTAGCTAGCCCCGTAGGAACACATTTTTGCAACATGCGATCACAATGATAAATCCCGTGATTTTTGTCGCCCGCGGACTTAATTAAAATTTTACTACCCCTTTCACTAATTTTATAGATAATAATTGGTTCCGTGCTCATTAGGATTTTTGTTGACTCGTGTGTGTACTATTCACTTCTTTAGGTAGTCGATTTTAATTAGTTCGTCCAATTCAAGAGTCCATTTTCTCCCCTTTTCGAAAAATCCCAAAAAAAAAATTCTTCATTTATTTTCAAAATATTTTCAAAAAAAAAAACAAAAAGAATTTCTTTTTTTCCTTATTTAAATGCCGAAAATATTTTCCTTTTTTATTTTAAAAAATCCCAAACAGATTTTCTTTTCTTTTGAAAAATATTTAAAAACCTAAAAATATTTCTCTCCTCATTCCCGAAGAACATCCTTTATGGGAGTACTTTGGCCATTTCCCATTGTTTGATGTTAAGCCCGATTCGAACCTCTATTGATGAATTCATGGCTTTAACTCTCAAACGCTAACCCTTAATACTCGTGTGTCATCCACGCACACATCTCCTATTCCACCGCCTCCAGTGACGAGTGTCAACCCATTCCATGCTTCTCCATGCACACACTACTTTCTTATTGATCACTTGTCCCATGAGTGTCCATTTATATTCTCTCCATCTGAACCCACCATGGCCCAAGTGTTTCCATATCACACTGTTTTGGAACCACCCTCGCCGTATTTTCATGACCTATCCAATGCTGAAGGGTATGAGTACCCCAACTATTCATGGAGTCCTAATCACCCTTCTATGCAATATGAATCCCAACACCTTGTTCTGGATCCTCACGGTTTCCAATAGTCATCATTGCCACCTCGTGCACTTCATACCTATCAGTTCCCTTACTATGCTCCTCATGCTGATTAACCTTTTGTCTCTCACGGAGATTCTTATCCCGTGTATGACCACCTTGACCCCATTCCCCACACTTCATATGAGCATTCTCCTTATCCTAGTGTCTATAGTGAGTTGTGTCCACCTCAACCACCACCGCCACCCACTGATACCTCCCCACCACCTTGCACATCTGCTCTCGAAAGCCTACTATAAAAGTTCGTGCACACTCTTTAATCACAAAATGAAGCCCTTCAACGGCTTGAACACATGTTTACTGCATTTGAGTGTGCGAATGAGTCAAATTTTCCCTCAAGTCAACCCATTATTTCCCCTGCGTGGGATGATGATGTGTCGTCTTGTGCCACTGATTTTGAGTGTGACCAACCTATCATCTTGAGAATTCCAAAGTTGAGACCACCGAGTGGTCTGGGGCCTAAATTGACAATTGTGTTGACCTATCCACTGACTGTGAGACTAATACCACTGTGACCTATCCTCTCGAATCCACCATTGAGGTTCGCATTTCCCCTTCCATCGAATCTACTATTATGCCCGAGTCTACACATTTTTATCCTTTCCTGTGTGTTCCCGAGGAACCCAGTATTTATATGTTAGCTCCGTCTACGAGTGCTCACCATTTTCTTGATATTGAATCCGAGATGGTTTTTATCGCTTTGGATATGGATCCTATCCTACCATGCTTGTCTCCCATTGAGTCAGATATTAACGTTGATTCATCGATCTCGAATTTGAGTGTCTCGTTATATTTTTCACCACTTCTAATGGTGACCGTCTGGTGGATAAGTTTATCACTCCCTCGCTCACTTTCGCCCTTCCTCCTTCGTGTGCCCTTGAGGATCACTCTGAGCCTTGTGAGGAGTGTGTTTCTACTACTCTCGAGTTAGATCATATTCCCCCAACCTTTGTCCCATGTGACAATCCTATTGCCTCTACTACCCCACCACTTTATTTGGACCTTGCTATTCTACCTTCCCTGTTCACATCTAAGCATTTAGGTCCTCACTGACACCCACCTTCTGCCTTAATGCTCCACGATCCCATTTGTGCACTTTTCATCGACCCCACCATCCGTGTGAGTATGCATGCTACTCTAATCCTACGTGACACCGAGCTTGTTACTCTCTGCACATCACTTACTTGTGTTGATTTATTTCATCTACCGCTCCCTGGCGTGTCAAGGGGGACCATTACCATCGTCCATTTATAAAATGGTTGTGCACTTTCTATGAGGCCCGCCCCATCATTATTGTCAAACCCTTTTGCCTCCCTAACCAACTTGAGCACCATACTTATAGGGCCCTTATTTCCCTCACATTTACGCTCAATAAGGCCCATGACCATTGCCTATTCACCCTCTCCATTACCATTCTTACATATCCCTTTCTACCCACCCACCCATGGTCTAACGACGCTTTGCATCGTGTGATGCACTTTTCCATACAAGTGCATTGACCATATTCACCCTTTATCCAACAAGGTTGATGCTTCGGTCTTATTTGGGGGTGATTATCATCACTCGATTTTTCTGCCACACCGTGCTTTCATAGTTCTTATCCTTAGGGTGAAATCTGATCGGTCTGACTGAAGATGTTAAACTTAGCACTCCCGGGAGGCAGCCTGTCATTCATTCTTTATCAGTATGAGTCTTATCCTGTTTGGGGGTGGAGTTTCACACCACCCAATGATTTTCACATGCTTTATAGACTTGTACATATTTTTGTATCGCATTTGTTCTTCAGGTTTCATCTCTGCTCCATCATGCGGTACATTTTCACTAGTGGTTCGTTATGGTAATATCTTTCCTCCATTTTTCTTTTCATATTCTATATATAGTTTTAAACATCGAGAAAGATGTTCTCTTTTGTTTGGGGGTGGGAAATTTATCAAAATCGTACCTCCTTTGAAATTTTTCAGAAACAAGTGCTTTTAAACTTTTTGTGCAGTTAAAAAATTAGAATTTTTACGACATGAATTGTCTATCATCCCTTTTAGAAGTCTCGGAATACCAGTGTTTGACCTAAAAATTACGCTTTTTAACATACAATTAATTGATATCGCTTAAAGCGTACTTGCACCATGAATTTCTAGACTCATCAATTTGCACTATCACTTTTATAATCAAAAGTTGAAGAGTAACTATATTCTCAAGAAAGTCTTAAAAGATCACTAGTTGCAACTTAAAACTGTAAGATTTGATATTTTCACCTTTTTGAGGATTTTGACGTATCTCCGGGTCACAAGTTGGCTCAACTTTCTTTGGATACCGCACTTAGTCGTTGCATGATCTCATTATTATTTTTTCAAATTTGGCTTAATCAATGAGAATGACATCATCTTCGAGTTATAAGAAACATGTGTCTTTTAGTTTGTCCCGAGCACTAAATCATCTTTACCATACATTTGCCATTTATTTCACCCATTATCATTCCATGTTTTCCTTATCCATATATATCCCAGATACCATCCACATATCATTTTTCCACCACTACCATCATTTTTGAGAAAAAGAGTGTTTGAAATTATCAATGTAAATTGTCTTCATTTTTGTTATGCAAAGAAAAATGCATCGCAGTAAAATAGAAAAAAAAAAGATTAGAAAAAAAGAAGCAAAAAAAAATATAAAAAAAAGAAGAAAAAGAAAGCATGCGATCATAAATTCAAATGATGAAGACAATAGTTATTCAAAGTGTGTCACACTTGATAAGCACCCAAAAGTGTACATTTTATACCCCGAAGAGATGATTTTTAGTTGCTAATTCTCGGTAATTTGGGTCTTATGCGCTTTATTATCTATTTTGTAGGTCGAATGCATGTTGCGATGTTCAAACGCATATTTCAAGGCAATTGTGCGAATTATGGAGCTAATTACCAATCCCATAACCCTAGCCTACCCTAACCTAGCCTAAACTCTGTTCCGAGCCGTGTGTGTTTGATTTGTTCCCTTTCGTATTTTATTTATTTTTTAGATTTTTAGTTGAGTCGTTTTTATTTTTAGGGTTTATTTTAAATTTATTTAGAATTTTCTAGGATTCATTTCCCATTTTTATTTTTTATTTTTTATTTTTTATTTTTTATTTTTTATTTTTTATTTTTTATTTTTTATTTTTTATTTTTTATTTTTTATTTTTTATTTTTTATTTTTTATTTTTTATTTTTTTATTTTTAGTTTTTTATTTTTTATTTTTTATTTTTTATTTTTTATTTTTTATTTTTTATTTTTTATTTTTTATTTTTTATTTTTTATTTTTTATTTTTTATTTTTTATTTTTTATTTTTTATTTTTTATTTTTTATTATTAAGATTAATTTTTAGGAGTTTATTTTTAGTTTTATTATATTTTACTTTTTTTAGATCTTTAGTTTTTATATATTTATTAGGTTTTTAGTTTTATTTTATAGATTAGAAGTTTTATTTTAATTTTAGTTGTTATAGATTTTATTTTTCGTAGGATTTTAGCTATTTTTATTTTTATTTTTTTAGGGTCAAATTAAACACACACACAAACATCATACACTCACATACACCCTAAACTAATACCTCACCCTCATACTACCACCCTACACCTTCAAACACCCAAACCATCACCTTCTTCTTCAACCTCCATTACCAAACAACAGCCATCCATTACCAAACAACAACAAGCCCAAAACCAATACCCTTTATCTCTCCTTACTTGCCCCTACCCCGGACTTGTCTACCCGATGAACCCCGGACCCCCTCAACCCGGAATCCCACTTGCGTCGGTAACACCAACCCACCTCACCAAAACCTCCCTCGACGCCGTCCTGCTACCACCTACCGGCGATAGCCATGGCCACGCCTGGAGACTTCAATCCGACCACCAGCCCTGCACGCCCTGATCCCCATGGCGTCCCAAAACCCAACACAACCCACCTTGTGTCCACCTCAGACCCGTGTCCCCGACCCGACTTGCAATATCGAAAACCCGAAGCCTCAAGACCGATCGCGGCTCCGACCTAGCCACCAGCCCCGACCCTCATCTCCAATCCCTTACCCATTTTCAAAACCAATCCAAAACCAACTTCATCCCATTAAGCCAACACGATTTTCCCACCTGCCAACAAACACAAGACCAAACCAAAAAACCCACATGCCTTTTACCCAACTTAAAATATCTTTTACCCCTTATTCCAAAAACACCCCCAATCCCTTTTAACAAATCAGATTTTTATTCTCTCGCCTCACTTCCCACATGACCTCACACAAGTCATACACATTTGTGCATTTTCCTAAATTAACCCTCACTCATACCTTATACAACCTCTTGCACCTTTATCCTCACATTTTTACCCCCCATGCTCCATGCCTACTATTTAAATAATGGAAGACTCAATTTGGAAGAGGGTTTTTAGAATAGGAATTAGTGGAGAGAATTGTAGAGAGAGAAACACCTTTTTTTTTTAGTTTAGTTTTTTTTAGGTTAGAATTTATTTTTATTTTACTTTTTTTAGATTAGTGAGAATCCATTTTTTAGTGTAATTTTTGATTTATCACACAAATTGGAGGGATGTAAATTGCAAATTCAAGGATTGGAGTCCAATTTCACTCAAAGAGATTTGGTTTGATTGTTCTTCTCTTCTACTTTATTTTATTAGCCTTTGATTATTTGATTATCATGTTTGATATTATGTTAGGATAAATCCCCTTTCAAGGGGTGGGGTGAGCCCTTATTTGATGTTATTTTGATTTAATTATTTTTATTACTTGAAAATTCCCTTTGAATATTAATTTTGATCCCTCACCCTTAAATTTACGCCTCGAGAGAGGGTAAATGATTTTCGAGAGAAAATCAAAATTCTAAGTTATAATACCCATTTTAGATTCGAACTAGAGATAGGGGTTTCTTAAGTGTGGTATTATTACTTAAATTTCAACTCTATTTTTATTTTCTAAGATTGACATAAATTTTAATCGATCGATCCTAGCTGGTGATTAATTAAAAGGAGTGTTCATCTATTTTCTAGAGTTGTGGGGGGGGGGGGGGGGGGGGGGGTTAAACTTAATTTTCTAAAAGGTTACTATTAAAATTACATTTGCAACTAGAGTTTATTTGTAAGTTTGATATTAATTTGGGAGAATTAAATTAATTAAATTAATTAGAATAGCTAAAATGTGTGGTGTAAATCCCATTCCTTGATTGTTCTCACAATTATTTACCTCACTTTATCTCTTATTTTAGTGTTAGACTTTATTTTTCACTTTTAGTCACTTTCTAGTTAGTTGTTTTCATCTCACATTTTAGTTTAGTGTTATTTCACCTCACCTCACCCAATTGTTTTAATATTTGAAAAGAAAAAAAAAATAGAAAAAGCAAAAATCCCAAAAAGAAAATAAAAATTGAATTACAATTGAGTTTGTCTCTAGCTTACCCCCTTGATGTGGATTGATACCCTTACTTACCTCTACACTTGAGTTTATTATATTTTGTAGGTAATTGAGGTTTTAATTAGAGGAGCTTTTCAAGCAATGACATAAAATACACCGAAAAGTCTTTCTATCAACACTCTTTTCAAAAACCCTATCATTTATCTTCTTCACCTTATACCTTTCATAAATGACATTTTTCACCCCTAGTAAAGTGTTCGGGCATAATAGAAGTCTATATATGGTGAATAACTCGACATTCTCAATATAGTGGTTAGCATTCGTTCATAAGATCAATTTTCTTTCTTGTATCCATCATTTTCTATAAACTGTGTGAGACGTTTGAACTTGTTTATATTTACTCACATCCTGACACACTAGAGAGATACACATACCCAATTCTCACAGAGTTCGATTCAAAGAGATATATCTAGTGAGAATTGAAGTCAAAGCTTTGATTCAATAAAGGTGATATAAGAATTACTCTCGTGATACTTAAGATTGTTTCACACTAACACATGCTGAGTTTTAGGAGGGATTATGCTTTTTGTTATTGATTATTTTTATATCTTATTTTGATAGTTGAATACGGTGCTCCTTGAAGTCCTTTTTAGTTGGGTTGTATAGCGTTTCATCGTCAAAATAAGAAACTACATTCTAATAAGTTTTTGAATTTTGTGGTCATATTCACTGCAAACCCTCACGAGACACCACTCGTCTGTAGGGCAACCTATAGGTTTAACGGCTTGTTGCACATGCTAAGTGCAATCGCCAGTGCCTGCGAAAGTGGCACACTTTTGGTCAGTAATCTTTGTTTTCTCTTTGTTTTTGCTCGAGAACTATCAATGTTCTGTTTGGGGGTGGTGTGATAAGCACCCAAAAGTATCTATTTTATACCCCGAATAGAAGCATTTTAGCCACTCATATTAATTAAAAATGGCCTTAAGTTCGTATTTGTTTATTTCTCAGGTCAATACGCAGTCGCGGTATCAAATGTGATAAATCTAGTTAATTGCGACACAATAGCGGTTAAAAGAGTGCATCGAAGAAAATAAAGAGATCATGAAGTCAGAAGACCTATTTGAGCTTGCCGAGATCTGTTCCGATGCCTCGAACCCTGTTCCCAAACCAAACCTAAGCCTAAAGCAAACTCAGTCCATCACCTGAGTCTGTGTGTGTTGAGTTTGTACCTTTATTATTTTTCTAGATTTTCATTTTGAGTCGTTTTAGTTTTAGGATTTATTTTAGATTTATTTAGTATTTTCTTTGAATTATTTTCTATTCTCATATTTCTTTATTTTGATTTTGATTTTGATTTTGATTTTTATTCGTTTCTAATCTTTATTTTATTTTATTATTTTTCTTAGGATTAGTTTTTAGGAATTTATTTTTATACGAGTTTATTTTTCCTTAGTTTTTAGTTTTAATTTATTTAACTAGGATTTTTAGTTTTTTAGTTTTTATAGAGTTTTATTTTCTATTTTTAATTCTTTTTATTTTTTAGTCTCTTAGTAATAAATTAGAATTTTATTTTTAGATTTTAATTTTTTATTTTAGTTCTAGTTTTATTTTTTTAGGTAGTGTCATTTTTTTTAAGGGACACAAACTAACACACACACAAACAAATCCTAAACACTCACTCATTCATACACAACTTACCCTAAACCTAACATACACACAAACACTCACCCTCACCCTCACCCTCACCCTCACCCTCACTCTAACTAACCCACACAACACAAACTAATCTGAGTTCTCCCCTACCCCCGAACCTGCTGACCCGCGAACCAACCCGGATCCTACCACTTGTAAACTCAGACCTGCGACCCTTGCTGCCATCCCAAAACTCGAGACCCATTTTGGTAAAACCACCTTAACTGAAATCCCCCAAACCCGAAATCACCATACCCTCTTTCCTAATCCCACCAAGATAGGAACTCATCCATTTGCCAAATCCCAAAAAAATCTCCAACAAAACCAACTTCGTGGGTTACATTATAAATGAGAAGGGAAGTGCATTTAAGAAAGAGACTCTCAACACACAGGACAAACGAGAGAGAGACGGATAAAAGTGGGAACAGTGTGTGTATTATGTCCTTTAAAAAATTCCAAAAAAATACAAAAAAAATTAGTTTAGTATTAGAATAATTTTTAGGTTTAGTTTTTATTTTTTTTATGTAATCAAGTGCTGGATTTATGAAAACATTGGGAGACACGTGCATGAATGCGATTCAAGGAATCAATTCAAGGGGAGCGTTTTGTGTATTGCATTTCTTTCTCTACTCTTTCACTTGTTGCTCCATGTTTGTGAGTGTGATTAATTATTTCTTTATACTTAGCTAGTCACCATGTTCAAGGGGTGAGATGCAATGTGTATGATATTAATTTAATTAGTTAATTTCATTAATTGTTATAATTCTAGGAAAATTTATTTTAAATTGTCGCCAATTAATTCATGTAACGAGAATTAGTAAATTAATTGAACAAATTAATGTTTGAATTTAGGAATCGAACTAGAGATAGGTTTTTTCGAAATTTGAATATTAATTTGGTGTTGAATTTTGAGGATTGATATTATTTTCGTTAAATTGATTCTAGCGGGTAATTTTCTGAAAATAGTATAATTCCTAATTTTTCATTGTGTGACATTTTTAAATTAGTTTTCTAAAAAAGATATTATTAAATTTATAATTGTAACGAGAGTTAGATTATCGATTTAATATTATCTCGAAATATTTCAAATGGATAAATTGAGATTTTGAAATAATTGATAAGGCGGTGTAATCCCATCTCTTGACATTCTCACATTTTTCTCACTCGATTGCACATTATTTTTCCTTATTTAGTCGTTTCATAATTTTTAGCATTTATTAATCAATTCTCCCTTGAAATTGTTTTTAAAAAAATATTAAAAAAATTGAAATTGCAAGTATTCACATTAATTGTTTCACCTTGAAAGTTAGATTGATACCCGTACTTACCGCAATACAAGCTGTTTTAGACAAGTTTTGTAAGTACTAAAAGGAATTTTGAGATTGGCTTTTGAATACAAGGACCCTACACAAAAAGTTCTTATCAAATACCGAATCTTTGATAACAATTAAAATAAGTACGGAATAAACAACAATCAAATTAACGTGACAATATTAGCTAGCTATGATAAACTTCACCCTAATCCTAATAGAATAATCAAGCTATCATAATGAAAGAGAAATTGCAAGAAGGAGTAGAGATTTTCATTAATAAATCAAACTTACAAGTAGTTCTCTCAGAACAATCTTCAATCCTCTAAAAAATGATAAAGACTTAGCCCTCAAATTAAATACAATCCCTCTAAAATTACTCTGTCTAAAATTCTCCCCCCAAAATAATGAATCAAAGGGTCTTATTTATAGGCTTAGGAATGAAGTGTTTGAGTTGGAGTGAAACTCTCTTTGATTGTTTGTATTTGAGTTGATAATTATCTCATGGAGTCTTAGGAAGAGTTGGAGATAATTGAGAAGTATTTTTTTTTAAATAATTATCCCCAATTTTGGCACTATTCACATAGCTATTCACAGCACCAGCTTTAATCGCAATTTTGACTCCCAAAACTTCAAAATCTCATTTTTGTCCGAGCTTCAAAGTTGTGAGTCTTGTCAAGACCTTTCCGAAAAGCTATGGCACGGCCTCAACGGACACTCGAGCGATTTTATAAAAAGTATTTAGTATAGTTGTGTCAACGGTGTCATGTCGTGTCGTATCGCGACGTATCGTAACATTTTTTGCAGATCGACTTCTTTGTTGTCCAAATTTTTGGGGTACCTGTAAAAATGCAAAATAAAAATAATGAATTCAAATTTAGGGTCAGAAATAATTACAAATTAGAAAATTACCCCTCCTTTCATTTTAGCCCCCGAAATTCATAAATTGCTCGTTTTAATCCGGAATTCAACCAAATTTCAGAGAGAACTTTGTTTTGCCTAGATAAACATTTAAAAATTATTTTGAGATCCAAATAGTTTGGAAAATTATGATTTCACCCCTTCAGGTTACTAAAATTGTATTTTTAACTCAAATTTTATTCAAACTTGTATTTTTCTTTTATTTTACGAAAATGACTCTAAAAGCTCATTATTTATGATACAATGGGTCTAACAAGGTCTAAATTTGGGCATAATTCATACAAAGTAATGCACTAATCAAATACCCCCAAACCTAAACTTTGCTAGTCCTCGAGCAAAAATAAAAATTTTAAAATCTAACTCACTTTCGTAGGAATCACGATTTCCCTTAACATGTGCAACAAGCCGTTAAACCTCTAGGTTACTCATGGATGAGTTTTGTCTCGTAAGGGTTTGCTGTGAATATACCCATAAAATTCAAAAACTTGACTCAATATAAAATACTCAAAAGTAATCTAATATCTAAATATAACTTTGGTGTCTCCTCTTAGAGGATTAACATGTGGCACTATTAATTGCATTATTTTCACACGTTCTTATTCACGGCTCCTTGATATTTGAAAAGACCCAATGGTTATAATCTTATCTAAAATCTAAATATAACTTTGGTGTCTCCTCTTAGAGGATTGACACATTGCACTATTAATTGCGCTGGTTTCACACGTTCGTATTCACGGCTCCTTGATATTTGAAAAGACCCGATGGTTATAATTCATGCACAACAATGAAGGCACCTTCGAATTAATGGATTCTTGATATTTGAAAAGACCCAATGTTATAATTCACGCACAACAATGAAGGTTTTTTATCGTTTGGCTTCAGGTCCTATTGTGGGTTTCCCATGTTGGCCTTGGTTTTCGGGCCATGGTGGTTGTTTGATACTTCGAGATAAGTTATAGATACATTACCTTCAAGAGGAACTTTACTCTTAATGACATCACATATATATCCATAAGGTGGTAATAATGGATATTCAGAGAGTGGTTTGTACTTTTCATTCTACAACTTTTGTTTAGATCTAACGTTTTCTGAATTTGAAGTATTATATTATATAATATTACGTATAACATATTTTCCATCATTTTATCATTTGTTGTTCAACGCCTCTTTCTTCCCCAGCCCCTGCTCTTGCTCCACCCTTTCCTACTCCTCCCCATCTCGCCCTCCCTTTACCTGCATTGGTTTGCAAATTGAGAGTTTTTCATGTTTCAGCAACAGATCTGGGAGAAGGTCGTATTCCTATGGTACGTCTTTTTTCTTCATCTTTTAATTTTTTATTTGTTTGCTACTAGATTATTCAGTTTCAATAATATAAATGTTAGGTATAATTTAATTTATTAACCAACCCTATCTCTCTCTCTCTCTCTCTATATATATATATATATATATATATATATATGTGTGTGTGTGTGTGTGTGTGTGTGTGTGTGTGTGAAATAACATACGGTTGTGCCAGATATTGTGAGCAGTGGACTCAGCCTTATTACTCCATGAATTATAATTTTGAAGAACAGATTCCATAGGAGTGGAGGGTGCCTTTTCAATGGGGGTGTAGTGGAGGTAGGGATGGTGTTGATCCCCACCTTCACAAATGGTCCATAAAGCTACCTTTTGGGTGGCATGTGGGCAGGACAGGTGGTCCCATTAAGTGAGTCCCCCATTTCCAATTAATGAATCGAAGCATGACCCGTTGATTTGTATAAGAGATGCAAATATATACATAACCAAGCAAGCACTCTTCGGTATTCTTCAGTAAATGGTGGTGTCCTTATTTGTTAAACTTTGTTATTAAATAATTTTTTAACTTTGAACTTTAAGAATCATAATTCTACCCATATTTTCATTTTCGAAAGAATTATTGACGTGGGGACTGTTGTGAATTAACTTAATAAGGTCTCAATTCAACTTTGTTAATATGTGGTACTCCCACATAATTAATTGTACATATTTGTAAAATTTACCTTTTCCACTATTTGAATGATTCTTATTCAACTAACAATTATGTATGCTTGGTTTGTTACACACTAGTATTTTCAATAATTAAATTATTACCATATTGGGGTTGATTAGTTTATAATAAATCAGGTATGTTTGCAGTTGTAATCTTTATGCGTGCATCACAATCATAAATTTTGCATATTCATTTCGGACTTGCAAATTTCAAGAAAATATTTTTAATTAATCCTTACTTTTGTTATTTTAAATCACTACATTAGTGGCCCAGAATTGGTTTAACGATTTTTGCTAGAATATTATATTTGTTATATTTTTCAATAAATGTAGTTACCCCATAATTTTCACATATGAACAAAGAAAGTGTTTCTTGAACAGTAGTTATTTACATTTCTTATTAGTTTGTAGCACTATATTGATTTCTTATCTTACTATATACAGCACGCGCATCACGCGAGGCTGAAAACTGGTATAACCAAGTTTGAATGCAAACTTCATAAATATAGTAGAACTTCACTTTTCAATCTCAACTTATCGTGTGTGTGTGTGTGTGTGTGTATAGCCAATATAACCGTCCATTTCAAAAGAATTGATCGTTACATTTCTTATCCGAAAGTTCGTTTCGATTTCAAAATCTCACAGGATGCACTCACAATCGAACACTTAGAAATGGTTTATTTTCTCTCGGTATATGTGAATAAAAGAGGTAGTTTAGATGAGCAAATTTCACTTATACATGATCAAAAACATATTCTTTTTTTTATAATGAATGAATATGATCTCATGAACGAAAAATCGATTACTTTTTGAAAATATTGAATCACACCACAGATCCTATTCATCTTCTCTTAACACTATAATTAACTTCACTTGAGATCAATTAGGACTTTCTTTGGTGTATTGTAGGTTCGAATTTGGCTACAAAGAATGTTTTTTCGGAGTTCAAAATTTCTGAGAATATAGGGGGGGGGGGGGGGGGGGGGTCGGTATTTTGAATTTTTCGCACTTTTTCTCACCCCCATTTTTCTTCTCTCTTTCCTTCTTCTTTTCGACTTACGTTTTTTCATCTTTTTTTTTTGCTTTTTTTTTCACACATCATTCTTTTGCAAAAAAAAATTTGCCCTTTTTTCAACCGTAATTTCACCCTAGTATTCTCAGAAAATGGAAATGGCTTCTTTTTATGAGCGTTAGACTCCCAGTTGGAGTTAGGTAGGATAATGGGTTTTCAACAAAAAGGCATATTTTCTTTTTGGCAAATGGGCTTGCAACGGAATAATGAAAAAAATATTGGAGTTTAGGCTTAATTTTGGGCTTCCAAACGATGGCATAATCTCATTTCTCAAGTTTCATTAAGTTTATTTGTGTCTCAGGACGACTTACTAAGACTTCTAGTGCCTAAAGATTCACATTTTTACTTTTTTGCTTTCAGTAATCGAACAAAAAAAAATTGAGATCATCAAAGAATTTACCACTTAAGGAAAGTTTGAGTTATTTTAATTCAGATTGATTTAAATCTCTCGAAAATGATGAATGACACAAAATCTCCCCGGGTTAAAATCTCTACATTTATTCATTAAGCATATTAAATCCCCCCCCCCCCCCCCCCAATATCTATTTTCGATCATATTATATGGCTAATGTGTAAAAATTTCATAAGATGAGAGATTCATGAATTAGTTCTATATTAAGAAATGGTTTCAAGAATCAATTATATTGAAAATCTTTTTGATTTTTTTAAAAAAATTCTGATTTTTTTTTCCTTTTCAAAAATATTATCCTTACCCCCAAACCTAAATTTTACATTGTCCTCAATGTATACTCAAATAAAAATATGGATAAAGAAAATAAAGTAAAGAAGTGAAATGACGATATTACATGTGACCTTCACTTTGCTACCAACATTCAAAGTAACAAGTGTATGTTAACAAACACACAAAAAAAATAAAAAGAAAAAAAGGGAAAAAAAACTACACTAATAATATACAACCCCATGAAAATTACCATCATCACCATAAATTACTAATCAAAAGAGTTGTGGGTCATTCCAATTGAAAAAATTTATAGCACTAAGTGCCAAAACATCATAAATTCGAGAGTATAACCGCACAACACAAATTTCAACCATAAACCTATGATCATAATGGCGTGCACCGACATCATCAAAAACAAACAAATTTGAATCACACGAATCATATGTCGATGCATCACATCGGGGTAGCAGATTACAATAAGGATCGAAATATTTATTATCCCATTTTCAAACATAGTTACATAAAATTGGGGATGCATACTCTACTCCTAAATGTGAAACTTTATGAAAAGTTCGAGAAGAAGAGTTATCGTGGGGCGATACACTTTCTTCATCAAAAATGGAAGGACCGTCATAACTATTTGAAGTATCACTAAAATTGGTTGACAAATCCTCAAATAAATTTTCCCACATATGAGAAGAATCAACATTTTTCTTAATTAAATTAGGAGAAAAATCTCTACAGAAATTAACATCCAACTCATCACAACTATTATATGTGTCAAGATTGTCAATTTTTTTTTCTCCTCACAAAATTGATTATCCCACTTAATTCATGATTATTTTTAGAAATACCATCATTATACCGTTTGTTTACCTCTTTCCAATTGATACACTTTGATGGACAAATATTAATTATAGGAGTTGGATTCTCATCTATACCTTGTTTGATCTTTAAAATGACTATGACCCATTTGACTCAAATTGAAATGCGTAATCATCTAATTTTTCAGTATTTTGTAAAAACACGTCCACATGATCAATTGAGGAACATAAGAAAGATGACGAGATAACAATATGAGGATCACCCATTGTAATTTACAGCACATGATTTTTTTTATAATATATATTTTTTTAAAAGCAAAAGCAATTATAATTGACTCAAAATCTAATTAGATAGCCCATACTTTTTCATAATGGAGAATTTAAAAGACGACCAACTACGATTATCGCCTCAAATACCGCTTTTTCCTCCAGTTAGGTGGTCGGTACGAAGACTCATTTAAAACCACCAATCCTAGACAAGGTAAAACGGAATCTATTTGATAAGTTCGCGTCGGAGTAGCTTTTAATTTTTTCTTCATTAAGAGTTTTGGCCTTAAGTCAATTTATGCAACGTGCTAAATTAAGTGTAAAAGTAACCGACGTAGGAGCACACAAAACGTACCTCCGGTGTGGACTTTTTACGGTCACTTGCTTACGTCGAGTCGAATTTTAAGTTGACGTCGATCGAAGAAAAAACTTGTCCATGTTTCAGTCGTCCCCGAGAGTTCCTTGTGCTCGTGGCAAGATTGCACAAGTTTTCTTCATGTTCGATTACTGCTGCACACCTTTTTTTCTTCACTTTTGCTCTTTTTTTTCCTTTTTGAATGTGCTTCTGAAAAAAACACATAAGAAACTACACCAAGCGTAAAGTGCGACACATAAAAAGATAATAAGGAAAATAAAATAAAAATATTAACAGACACGCGCACTGATGGTGTATTCAATACACAAATAAAAATGACCAAGCACACTTGTGAAATAATTATTTTATTTCTGTTATTCTGGAAATTACTACTGGGAAAACATATTTTTTTGAATTTTTAATTTTTTTTTAATTTTTTTTATGAACTACTGACTAAAAAAATGAATTTGGAAATTTCAGGAAAAAGTATATATATATTTTTTTTAGTTTTCTGTATTTTAGGATACACTAGTGAAAAACGTAAAAAAAACTACTCCGAAAGTCACAATTCTTAAAAAACAATTGAAAAAATCACCAACAACGGCGCCAAAAACTTGTTTGTCATTTTTTAAAAGATCGCAACTGCACGAGATTTTATAGAATAACGATTGCAAGTACGAGTCGAACCTACAGAGATTTGTCAATTTTTTCATTCAAAATAATTGTGACTGTCCAATTAGACTAAATGGGATAGAGAATGATTATGAACTACACTAAATAAAAGCAACAACGATAAATGAGGGTAACACAATATATTTGTAAACAATTAGGAAATAATTAGGATTCGGAGTCCATTTATCACGTAACTAATATTGCACACTATTTTAATGATGTCATTCCCTTTTTATAACTCAAATTAAACCGACTCTCGTCGCGTTTAATTCGAAAAATATGACGGTTATGATCAAAATATTTTTAACGTCTCTAATAGACAGCGAAAATCCATATTCCCTTAGAAAATACAAGTTCTAAAGTTCGCAAATGTATTTAAGAATGGACTATCAAAACAATCAAAGTGCAAACATAATCCATCAAAAATTACTACTTTAAATCTCAAAACTTGATTTGACAAAACAATTTTGAAGGTTTTAAAACACACTCTCATGTCGTTTTAAAATGAACATCGAATCTTTGATAACAATTCAAACAAGTAGGGAATAAACAACAATCAAATTAACGTGACAATATTAGCTAACTATGATAAATTTCACCCTAATCCTAATAGAATAATCAAGCTATCATAATGAAAGAGAAATTGCAAGAAGGAGTAGAGGTTTTCATTAATAAATCAAACTTACAAATAGTTCTCTCCAAACAATCTTCAATACTCTAAAAAATGATAAAGATTTGTCTCTCAAATTGAATAAAATCCCTAAAAAATTATTCCCTCTAAAATTCTCCCCCCAAAATAATGAACCAAAGGGTCTTATTTATAGGTTAGGAATGAGGTGTTTGAGTTGTAATAAAACTCTCTTTGATTGGTTGTATTTGAGTTGATAATTATCTCATGGAGTATTGGGACGAGTTGCCGATAATTGAGAAGTCTCTTTTTCATATAAATTATTATCCCCAATTTTGTCACTTTTCACGTCACTATTTACAGCACTAGCTTTAATCGCATTTTTGACCCCAAAAACTTCAAAATCTCATTTTCGTCTGAACTTCAAAGTTGTGAGTATTGTCAAGACCTTTTCGAAAAGCTATGACATGACCTCAACGAACACTCGAACGATTTTATAAAAAATATTTAGTACAGTTGTATCAACCGTGTCATGTCATGTCATATCACGACGTATCGTAATAATTTTTGCACATCGACTCCTTTGTTGTCCAAATATTCGGGGTACCTGTAAAAATGAAAAAAAAATAATTAATTCAAATTTAGGGTCATAAATATTTACAAATTAGAAAATTACCCCTCTTTGCATTTTAGCCCCCGAAATTCATAAATTGCTCGTTTTAATCCGAAATTCAACCAAATTTCGGAGAGAACTGTATTTTGCCTAGATAAATTTAAAAATTATTTTCAGGCAAAAAAAATTTGGAAAATTATGTTTTCACCCCTTCAGGTTACTAAAATTTTTATTTTTAACTCAAATTTTATTCAAACTTGTATTTTTCTTTTATTTTACAAAAATGACCCTAAAAGCTCATTATTTATGATACAATGGGTCTAAAAAGGTCTAAATTTGGGCATAATTCATGCAAAATAATTCACTCATCACTCGTGAAGGCTCCGATATGCCTTAGTTACTAGCATAGGTATTGCTAGGAAAGATTTATGACTTGAACATAAGGCGAATGGAAACCCGGGGTCAAGTATGTAGCGTCATAGTTCACAAAATGATGGTCATTGGGGAATGGATCATGTTTGATGTTTGGTGATAGTTGCATTGAGGACAACGATGATTTTGTCATGGAGGATTTCTAGGACTTAGTATGGAAATTGGTGGACCCCACGAGTTTGGGATGAATGGAATGAGAATTTTGGGGACGAAATTTCCTAAGGAGGAAAGTTTGTAATACCCCACCCCAATAAATTAATTAAAGTATGCTTAGAATTTATATGAGGAGGAAGAAATTATAATTATAAAGAGGATTGTGGATTTATAGAATTTTTGGTTAATAACTACATAGGCCCCTTTTAAGAAATTAAAAGTTGTTAAGGGCTAGTGTGTAAAATCTAAAATGGGCTAGTTTTTATAAGAGTCGCATGAGCGGAGGCCATGTGTCATTCGAAGAAAGTTCTTGCGTTGCTTGAATGATGGAAACAATCGTTTGAGTGACCTCCTGACGAGATTAGTTCTGACGATTGTGCTGTCAACGTATGGGTCGTTGCTTTCAAACCTAGGTCATCTCTTGGATCTTGACCGTTGGATTTAGCGGATGTGATTATTTAGTTTGAGAGCCTTGTTTGTGTATAAGAGAGAAGTTGTGGTATTGAAAACACCCACCGCCATTATCATTTTCCCTCTCTCTCTCTGTAATACTCTCAGCATTTCTCTTCCACAATAGCCAAGAAGCATCAGATTTCTTGATGCGCAATAGCTACACTCAAAAGAATATAAATATTTCTTAACTGTTATCACGAAACTACGAAAAATAGAGAAGTCTTTGTTGGGAGTTTTGATGTGTGTTTAAGGAGATATTGTTAGAAGAATATGTATGTTTTAATGGAGATATTTGTGGAGGGTTTAATGGAGCTTTTTTGGAGACAAACCTTGTGATGCTAGATAACCCCTTTAAGGCCGCCTTAGGAGGTGGGGGTAGTCATCTCCCTTGATCTTTCATACCTTCCGCGGATTTGGGCTTCATTGAGGTGGGAATACTAACTATTTTCAACATGTTAATTACATATATTAGGTTAAAAATATGTGTGCACCTTATTGGTTTGCGTCCTAGTGTTGATTATTAACCATATTAGCATTTGTATTGAATGGTATCACAAAGATGATTTAAATTGGATCTTGAAAATAGAATAAATTTTAGAATACAATAATGAACATTTTATGGAATAAAAATGTAAGAAATGATCCTTTTGTGCATTTTTAGTGAAAAATAAATAATGAATATTTTTATGGAATAAAAATGTAAGAAATGTTGTGTTTATGCATTTTTAGTGAAAAATATATAATTAACATTTTTATGGAATAAAAATCTAAAAGAGTGTTATTTTTTGCATTTTTAGTGAAAAAGAAATTATGAACATTTTTGGATTAAAAATGTAACAAATGTTATTTTGGTGCATTTTAGTGAAAATGGAATAATAGTCATTTTCATAGAATAAAAATGTAAGGAAATATTATTCTAGTGTATTTCTAGCCAAAGAAATAATGAACATTTTTATTAAATAAAATGTGGAATGATGATAATGTTGTCAAAATATTTATGTAATAAGTATTTTTAAGTTTCTTGCAAAATGGAGACTTTATGAATAAATGGACATTTCTTGAGTTTAAAGAAATCACTAAAATGTCATTATTACATGAAATGCATGTTTAGTCCACTTGGTAGGATCTTAGTATTTAAAGTACATTTTTATGCATATAAACTTGTAGTATTTTGATAATAAATATGTGAGAAAGCTTAAGGAAAGTCTTGTCGGGTTTAAGCATGAAATAAGACAAACAAAAATTTGGGCGCATAAGATGTAAAGGGTGTTTTTATGACATATTAAAAGTATTAAAGTGATAATTGTAAAAATTGTCAAAAGTGTGGTATTAAACAAGTGTTAACATGGCTAAAGATTTTAAATGTTAAGTTGGAAAATTAATAACCATTTTTTAGAAACAACACGTGTCAAAGGACTAATTTGCAAGTTTGGCAAATAAAGGGTAAATTGGTAATTTATTTAAAGTGGAACATTTTTATGGAATAAAAATGTTAAAGAAAGTATTTACCCTAATATCTGTGAAAAATGAATTTAAGTCCTAAAAGCGTGAATGATCTTAGTGTAAATAACGTCTGTGTGGTAAAGGGACTTAATGAAAAAAAGAAACAATTTTCCAAGCGTTAATGGAAAAACAGATGGTTAAGTCCAGGTTTTGGCTTCGACCGGGTAAAAGCTAAGAAGTGGAATAATGTGGACACTTGTAAAATGTTAGAACACATAAAACGAACTCGGATGACACCAAGATAAAGCAAGAAGGGTTCGGAGCCCTTAAGTGAAAGCCCTAAATCATTTACCAGAGCATATGGTGCGTATACCATCGATGTTGATCCCGTGTAAGTATGCGGTATACGAAGATTATGAGAAATGTTAAATGAAATACGGGACATCAAGAAACGGGTTGTGTAATAAATGTTTCAATACAACCTAACTAGAATGAATGCAATAAATGTTTCGGTGAAGGTGAAATGGACAAGTTAATACATAAATTTACTAATGTCCATAAGATAAAGAAAAAGGTTAACAAAAGTGGATAAATGGGTGGTTAAGAAACCTAAATGTTGAAACCCATATTTAACACAATAATATATTGTAAAAAGCATTTTTGAAAACTAAATAAGTATTTTCTTAAACGATGAATGTATGTGTTGAAATGGTGATTTTCAATGAAGATACTAAAGTACATTAAAATGAAGAAAAGGGTTAAATTCCGGTAAAGGAATGGATTCAAATCAAACAAAGTGTAATGGTTTCAAGTGTTGAACTGGGTGTGTCAAACAAGGTGAAAATTCTAAATATAAATAAAGGAAGTCTTTAATAGATTAAGAAAAATTAATCTAGATAAGTAAGATTTTTTGAAAGAAAAATGATCAATGCATTGGCATGTGTATTTTCAAAGGTATACATATGTAGATATATACATAATTTCGCATGCATGTGGTTGTAGCGTGTGAGTATTCCTTTATGTCGTTCGTTTTTATACTGTCGTTTAAATCCCACTGGGCATAAGCTCACGTCCCCACTTTGTTATAGCAAGTTGGGAGCATTTTCGTATTTTGAGGGCATTTTGCAGATAAGTATACTCTATTGAAGTTTAAGTTAGTAGATCTATTTACTTGGACTTCAGGGTGCTCCCCATGGGTCCCTCAAGTAGTTTATCTTGAAAATTTTAATCGCATGCTAACTAGTGAAATATTAATTAAAATAAAACTGGACTAGAAACATTATTTAGGTTGTTTCATTGCACTTCACACCCAACGCCCGAGTCGGACCGGGTTAACTCACGGGTAACCCATAAATCTGGGTCAGGGCGTTACACGCGTGGCAACTGATTGCATGGTCACAAGATAATCGATTGGGGAACATGACCAAAAATTTCAAAGAGCTAAACTTCAGCTTGGAAACAAGCCGTTGAACAAAAAAAAGGTAAAACGTTCCCTAAAAGCCCCCACGAGGAACACAAATACCACCAACAGGACTAATATAACATGTGGCAATATACTGCATAATAACGGTTTGCCCGGTTGTAGAAAATGAAAAAAATAGAAAACATCCGCTAAATGTCCACGCAAGGGGCGTAAACACTTCCCATGGCACCAACTTAACACATGGTAACTAACCGTATAGTCTCGGAATTCCTAGTTAGGGAAGGTGCCCAAAAATTACCGATAGCTAAACTTATTCTTGAAAACAGACCATTAAACAGTAAAAATGAAAATTATCCCCCAAACGGTCCCGCGAGTGAGACAATCACCTCCCACGGAACCATAGTAACATGTGGCAACTGATCGCGTAGTCACAAGATGCCCAGTTTGAGAACAAAATCAAAAATTACAAATAACGAGACTTATGTTTAAAAACGTGTTGTTGAATGGAACAAATACAAAATGGCACCCAAATGCCCCAAGGGGGGGGGGGGGTACAAACACCTCAATGGTATCAACATAACACATGGAAAATGACCGCATAGCCATGGGATGCTCGATTTGAGAACATGATAAAAAATTACAATTAACCAGATTTAGGCTTGAAAGCATGCAGTTAAATGGAGAAAACAACAAACAACCCCGTAACTCTCTAGCTAGGGGCAAAGACATCTCCCATGGGACCAACGTAACACATGGTAGCTAATCGTGTGGTTAGGGGACGCCCGTTTGGTGAACGTGACGAAAAATTGAAAAAATCTAGACTTAGGCTCGAAAACATATCGTTAAATGATGAAAAAGCAATACAACCCCTGGACGTCCTGGTGAGGGACCCAAATACCTCATACGGGACCAAGGTAAAATGTGGCAACCGACTATATAGTCACGAGATGCCCAGTTAGGGAACATGACCAAAAATTGCAAATAGCCAAAGTTAGGCTTAAAAAATAACCCCCAAATGCCCCTCAAGGGGTAACAAATGCCTCCCACGGGACCAACGTAATACGTGAAAGATGGTTGCATAATCATGGGATTCCCCATTGGGGAAGATGACCAAAAATTACAAATTGCCAGACTTAGGCTTGAAAACATGCCATTGAATGGAAAAATTGAACAACTGACCCCAACTACCCCTGCAAAGGGAACAAACACCTCGCACGGGACCAACGTAACAAGTGACAATGGATTGTGTTATCAGGGGATGCCCAATTTGAATACATGACCAAAAATTACAAATAACCAAGCATAGGCCTAAAGACATGCCCTTGAACGGCGAAAGGACCAAACAACCCCATAATTCCCTCGCAAGGGGCACAAACTCCACCCACGTGACCAACCTTACACATGAAAACTGGCCACGTAGTCATGGAATGCTCGGGTTAGAAACATGACCAAAAATCACCAATAGCCAAACTTTGGCATACAAACACGTCGTTGAACGATGAGAATGAAAAAAATATAAACACCTCCACGAGGGGCACAAACACCTCGCACGGGACCAACATAACACATGGAAACTGACTTGGTAGTCACGGGATACCCAGCTTGAGAACTTAACCAAAAAGTGAAAATAGCAAGACATAGGCTTGAAAATATGTCATTGAACGACAAAAATGGAAAACATTCCCTAAATTCCCCCTATGAGGGGCACAACCACCTCCCACGGGACCAATATAATAAGTGGCAACTGACCGTGTAATAACGGGATTTTCGATTAGGAAACATGACCAAAAATTGCAAATAGTCAGACTTAGACTTGAAAACATATCGTTGAATGGAAAAATGCAAAACAAACAGCAAATACTACCCATGAGACCAACCATAACACGTGGCAACTGACCATGTAGTTAAGCGATGCTCGGTTTCAGAACATGATAATAAATTTCATATATCCATACTTAGGCTTAAGAACGTGCAGCTGATTGGCAAAAATGAAAATCAACCCCCAAGCGCCCTTGCAAGGGGCACAAACACCTCCTACGAGACCAACTTAACATGTGTCAATTGACTGCATAGTCACATGACGAACGGTTTGAGAACATGACTAAAAATTACAATTAGCCAGACTTTGGCCTGAAAACATGTCTTTGAACGATGAAAATGCAAAACATCCCCAAAACACCCCTGCGAGGGGCACTAACACCTCCCACGGGATTAACGTAACATGTGTCAACTGACCTAGTAGGCACGGAATGCTCGGTTGGGGAATAAGGGGGACCAAAAATTACCAATAGCTAGACTTAGGCCTTAAAATAATTCGTTGAACTGTGAAAACGTAAAATAACACCCAAACACCATTGCGAAGGGCACAAAAACCTCCCATGGGACCAACATAAAAAGTGGAAAATTTTGCGGAGTCACGAAACTCTCGATTTGAGAACAATACCAAAAATTACAAATAGCCAGACCTAGGATTGGAAACATGTTTTTGAACGGGAAAAATAGAAAATAGCCTCGAAACGCCCCTTAACACGTGGCAACTAATTGCATAGTCAAGGGAAGCCCAATTTGAAACCATGACCAAAATTTGTAAATGTTGAGACTTAGGCTTGAAAGCATGTTGTTGAATGATGAAAATGCAAAAAAAATAACCAAATACCCATACGAAGGGCACAAATGCCTCCCACGGGACCAACAAAACACGTGGAAATTGATCTCGTTGTCATGGGATGCTCAGTTAGGCAACATGACCAAAAACTGTAATTAGCCAGACTTAATCTTGAAAACATCCCGTTGAACTATGAGTGAAAAACAACCCCCAAAGGCCCCTATGAGGGGCACAAACACCTCCCATAGGACCAACGTAACATGTGGCAACTGACATCGTAGTAACGAAATGCTTGATGGGGGAACAGGACCAGAAATTGTAAATACCCACACTTAGTCTTTAAAACATGTCGTTGAACGGACAAAATGAAAAAAAGTCTCCAAACGCCCTAGCGAGCGGCACGAACACCTCCCACAAGTTCGCTATAACACATAGAAACTCATTGCAAAGTCACCAAACGCTCAGTTGGAGAGCATGACTACAATATCAAATAGCCATACTTAGGTTTGGAAATATGTTATTGAATGACAAAAAGGTATAACATTTCCTAAATACCCTCGCGAGAGGCACAAACACCTCCCACGAAGACCAACGTATCATGTGGAAACTTTTTGCGTAGTCTTGGGCTCCCGATTTGAGAACATGACCAAGAATTTCAAATAGCAACACTTAGGCTTGGAAACATGTTATTTAATTATGAAAATGCAAAAAAGATCCAAAACGCCCCTATTAGGGGAATAAACACCTCCCACGGGACCAACGTAATACATGGCAATGGACTTCGTAGTCACGGGATGCCTGCTTTGAGAACACGACAAAAAATGCAAATACTAAAAATTAGGGATGAACACATGTCGAAGAATGGGGAAATGCAAAATAGCTTCCGAACTCCCCCGTAAGGGGAACAAATACCTTCCACAGGACTAACATTACATATGCCAACTGACCACGTAGTCACATGACGCTCAATTGGGTAACATAATCAAAAATTACAAATAGCGAGACTTAGTCTTAAAACAAGTTGTTGAATGGAGAAAATGCGAAACAATCCCTAAAGCCCCTGCGAGGGGCACAAACACCTCCCTCGAGGCCAACATAACATGTGGAAACTGACTGCATAGTCACAAGATGCACATTTTGAGAACATGAACAAAAATTACGATTAGCTAGACTTAGGCTTGAAAGCATACCCTGGAATGATGAAAATGCAAAAAGTCCCCAAAACACCCCCGTGAGGTGCACATGTAATGTTAGTCCCATGGAGTCAACGTAACATATGGCAACTGTCCCCATAGTCACGAGATGATCGGTTGGGGAACATGACTAAACATTTCAAATAGCCAGACTTAGGCCTTGAAATACGTCGTTAAATGGAAAAAAATGTAAAATAATCCCGAAACACCCTCGTAAATGAAACAGACACCTCCCACGGGACCATCATAATAAGTGGAAACTTTTCGTGTAGTCACAAAACTCCCGATTTGATAACATGACCAAAAATTATAAATAGCGAGACTTAGGCTTGAAAACATGTCGTTGAATGGAGAAAAGAGAAAACAACCCCCAAATGCCCCCGTGAGGGGAACAAGCACCTCCCTCGAAACCAACATAACACGTGTTAACTGACCACATAGTCACGGGATACCCAGTTGGGGAACATGGCCAAAAATTATAAATAGACATACTTAGGCTTGAAAACATGCCACTAAACAGAGAAGATTAAAAAAATCCCCAAACACCCCCACGAGAGGCACAAACACCTCCTAGGGGACTAACATTACTTGTGGAAACTAACCGCATAGTCACAACACGCCCGGTTTAGGAAAATGATCAATAATTGCAACTAGCTAGACTTAGGCTTGAATATATGCCCTTGAATGGAGAAAATGTAAAATAGCCTCCAAACGCCACCTCAAGGGGCATAAAAACCTCCTGCAGTACTAACGTAACACTTGGCAACTGACCGCGTAGTCACAGGATGCCCAGTTGCATAACATGATCAAAAATTGCAAATAGCCAGACTTAGGCTTAAAAATATGCAGTAAAATGATAAAAATGAAAAAGGCCACCAATACCCCCATGAGAGGCACAAACACGTCCCATAGGACCAACATAACTTGTGGAAGTTAACCACATAATCCCGGGATGCCCAATTGGGAAACATGACAAAAAAATCACAAATAGACCGACTTGGGCTTGAAAATATGCCATTGAATGGCTAAAATGAAAAAAAATCCCCATGCACCCTGAACGAGGGGTACAAACACTTGCCACGGGACCAACATAACTCGTGGAAACTAATCGCATAGTCACGGGACACCCAATTTGATAACATGGAAACAATTGCAAATGGCCAGACTTAGGATTGAAAGCATGTCATTGAATGGTGAAAATAAAAAACAACCTGCAAATTCTCCCGCAAAGGGCACAATACTTCCCACGGGACTAACATAACATGTGCCAACTGATTGCGTAGTTAAGGGACATCCGGTTGGGTAATATGATAAAAATTGCAAATAGTCATGTATTTTCTTGAAAACATGCAGTGAATGGCACAAATGCAAAACAACCCCAAAATGCCCCTACTAGAGGCACAAAAACCTCCTATGAGACTAACGTAACATGTGGCGATGGATTATGTAGTCACGGGATGCCCGGTTTGAGAACATGACCAAAAATTACAAATAGCTAGACTTAGGATTGAAAACATCTCGTTAAACGGTGAAAATGACAAACAACCACCAAAGGCCCTCACGAGGGGTACAACGGTACCACCATAGCACATGAAAACTAACCCCGTAGTCACGGGATGCTCGGTTAGGGAACATGACAAAAAATTTTAAATACGTGAACTTAGGCTTCAAAACATGTCATTGAATGAAAAAATAAATAAATTCCCAAAATTACCCTAAGAGGGGTACAAACACCTCCCACGAGACTAACATAACACGTGGCATCTGATCGCATAGTCAAGGGATGCCCGATTTGAGAACATGACCAAAAATTACAAATAGCCAGACTTAGGCTTAGAACATGCTGTCAAATAGTGAAAATGCAAAATAACCCCCAAACGCCCCCACAAGGGGCATAAACTTCCCACGAAACCAACAAAATAAGTGTAAACTAACTGCGTTGTCACGGGATGCCCGATTAGGGAAACTGACAAAAATTACAAATAGCCAGACTTTGTCTTTTAAACACATCGTTGAATGGTGAAAACACAAAACAACCTCCAAACGCCCCTGGGAAGGCCACAAACACCTCCCACGGGACCAACGTAACACGTGGTAACTGATTCCATAGTCACAGGATGCTCGATTGGGGTACATGACAAAAAATTGTAAAAATCCTGGCTTACGTTTAAAAATATGTCGTTGAACAGTAAAAACCCAAAATAATGCCCAAATGCCCCCCGCGAGGGCATAAACACCTCCCATGGGACCAACGTAACACGCGGAAACTGACCGCATAGTTATGGGATGTTTGGTTTGAGAACATGATCGAAACTTTCCAGTAGCCATACTTAGGCATAAAAACATGTCGTTGAATGGTGAAAATGAAAAAAAAAACATGAGAGGCACAAACACCTCCACGAGAATAATGTAACTCATGGTAACTGACTGCGTTGTCATGGGATGTCCGATATGAGAACATGACCAAAAATTACAAATATCCAGACTTAGGCATGAAAACATGTCGTTCGACGGCGAAAATGCAAAACAACCTACAAACACCCTAACAAACGGAAAAAATACCTCCCACGGGACTAATACGATACGTGGCAATTGACCGCATAGTTGCGGGATACGCGGTTGGGTAACATAATCAAAAATTGCAAATAGCCAGACTTAGGTTTAAAAACATGTCATTGAATAGCGAAAACACAAAAGAACCCTCAAAATCCCCTACGAAAGGCACAAACACTTCATAAGGGACCAACATAACACGTGGAAATGGATCGCGTAGTCACAGGATGCACAATTTTAGAACATGACCAAAAATTTCAAATAACCACACTTAGGCTTAAAAACATGCAGTTGATTGGCAAAAATGCAAAACAACCCCCAAACGACCCCACGAGGGGCACAAACACATTCCACGAGACAACCTAAAATGTGGCAACTGTCTGCGTAGTCACGGATGCCCGATTTGAGAATATGACCAAAAATTACAAATAGCCAGACTTAGGATTGAAAACATTTCGTTGAAACCTCTTTACACCCCCTCAAGGGGCACAAATGCCTCCCATGGGACCAATTTAACACATGACAACTGACTGCGTAGTCACAAGACGCTCAGTTTGATAACATGACCAAAAATTACAAATAGCCAGATTTAGTCTTGAAAACATGTCGTTGAATAGTAAAAAACAAAATAAACCCCAAATACCACTGTGAGGGGCATAAGTATCTCCCTCGGGACCAAGGTAACATGTGGCAACCGACTACGTAGCCATAGGATGCACGGTTTGAGAACATGACCAAATATTGCAATTCGTCAGATTTAGGCTTGAAGACATGCTGTTGAATGATGAAAATGCATAACATCCCTCAAACGCCCTCGCGAAGGGCACATACACCTCTCACAGGACCAATGTAACACGTGGCAACTGAACCCATAGTCACGGGATGCTCTGTTCGCGAACATGACAAAAAATAGTAAATATTCAGACTTAGGCTTGAAAACATGTCGTTGAATCGAAAAAAATCCAAAACAGTCCCTAAGTCCCCCCCCCCACACGAAGGGCAAAAACAACTCCGACAGGACCAACAAAACACTTAGCAACTGATCACGTAATCACCGGACGCTCGATGGGGGAACATGACCAAAAATTACGAATAGCCAAACTTAGACTTGGAAATATGTCGTTGAACGGAAAAAATGCAAAAAAAAAAAACCAAACACCCCTGTGAAGGGAATAAACACCTCCCACCTGACCAACATAACAGGTGGTAACTTTCCAAGTAGTCACGGAACACAAAATTTGAGAACATGACCAAAAAATAGAAATAGCTAAACTTAATCTTGAAAATAAGTCATCGAATGGTGAAAAAATAAATCAACCGCCAAATTCCCCCGTGAGGGCCACAAATACCTCCCATGGAACTGACATTATATGTGGTAATTGACTTCAAAATAACGGGACGCACAATTGCGGAACATGACCCAAAATTGCAAAAGGTCAGACTTAGGCTTGAAAACATGCCGTGGAATAATGAAAATAGAAAAAATCCGTAAACACCGCCACGAGGGGAACAAACATCTCCCACATGGCCAACATAATTCGTGGCAACTGATCGCGTAGGCACAGGGTACCCGGTTTGAGAACAAGGCCAACAATTTCAAATAGATAGACATGGGCTTGAAAACATATCCTTAAATGGAGAAAACATAAAATAGCTTCCAGACGCCCATGCCAGGGGGGAACATACTTCCCATAGGACTAAGATAACATGTGGCAACTGACTACATAGTCACAGGACGTCTAATTTAATAACATGACCAAATTACAAATAACCAGACTTGGGTTTGAAAGCATTCCGTTAAATGGAAAAAAATGCAAAACAACCCCCAAACGTCCATGAGAAGGGCACAAACACCTTCCACGGGACCAAAGTAACTCATGGCAACTGACCGTATAGTCAGGGATGCACGATTTTAGAACATGACCAAAAATTGCAAATAACCAGACTTAGACTTGAAAACATGTCGTTGAACGGTAAAAATGTAAAAAAGTCCCCAAGCGCCCCCCACGGGAATAACGTAACACATGGCAACACACAACATATTCACAAGCCGCCCGATTGGGTAACATTACCAAAAACAACAAATGGTCAAACTTAGGATTGAAAACATGTTGTTGAATAGGGAAAACACAAAACAACCCCCAAAAGCCCCTGCGAGGGGCTCAAACACCACCCACGGTGTCACATCCCAATTTCCAGAGCGTGAGGATTACCTGATAATATTTCTAAACCATAAATATATCTGAAGTACTGAAACAACTGAGGGATTGATTGATACTCAAATGGGTTACAACTGAAATCTATGAATCTATTCTTTATTACAGAATTCTATACAAAAGTATCTATATTGCCAAACTATGATACTTTTCTTCTAATGGCTTTTCCTTGCTTCTATGTATCAACTGATCTCTGAAATATTCATTATAGCCCATAGGTACCTGGTAAAAATAACTGAAAAATAAGGAATAAGAAAAAAAATTCTCAGTAGATGATTATAATTCTATAACAAATATAAAAATTATTTTCAAGATAGAATCTTGCTTTGAATGATAATAACATCAGGAGTACAATAAGAAATATGACTCAACAGTCATAGTGAGATAATCATAATGATAAATGGTGACATTACTAAAACTAGAAATATCATGGGCTAGATCAGGTTAAAGGCTACGGATGGTTTCTTAATAAATAACCCATAATTATCTATCTAGCGACTTTAGGGCAATAGCAAATACATAAAAACTAAATCAATCCAATTAAATTGGAGATAATCAATTGAGATAACCGGAGATAAAAGTAATCGTGCTAAGCCAATATTAAGAGAGGCATTCCATATGGTAAGCAATAATCCAGGCCTTAAATCATCTGAGTCCTTCAGCCCAAATAATATAATCGTGGGTATAACAAAAGATAATTTTCTGATTGTAATGTATGCTATAAATAAGTAATCGGGCTAAAAGTGTCATGTGAATTAATATGATTGCATAATCATTACAAATATATGAATAAATTATACGTAAACAATTTGACCAACTCAAATGAGCTCCACAATAAAAATATGATATACTGGGTCTATCAAAAAGTGATATCAACGATAGGCATAATTCAATAGCATTGAGAGAAAATAATATTAAATAAGAAATCACCTACCAGTATTTACGAGCTTTATGTTGACATTTAAGGATTTTCCATTGTTGTATTCCCGTTCCCCTATATATTTTTGCTCTGGGGTTTAAATGAAAGTGGTTATATCGGTGTCTGGGAAGAAGGTTTTGGGTTTATGATAACTTACGCCGTTCGATTAATAGAAATAATGCTTATGCTACGACAAGAATTTAAAATATAAATTCCTTTTACATTTGTAAGTATGTTAACGCCATAACAGACTTTCTCTAATTTGTTAACGAAACAAGTAACATTCTGAATTTCGTAAATAAAGTTTATGTGGTAACTTGACATTTAAATAATATAATTTTTGTGGAACATATTCTTTAAATGGAATCAAAGGATTCAATTTGTCTACATAAATTGAATAAACAACAATTTAATATTTTATTAAAATATTATCCGAGTCAAATATTCAGTTTAACTATTTAAAAAAATCTCCAAGTAAAGACCTGTTTTCGAGTATTATCCCGATATGTGATTCTGAAATATTAATTTTCAAAGTTGGTCCGAAATCAATTGCATAATTATATTAATAGAAATAATAATCCATGTCTGTAATATTTTATATTATCCGAGTCTGTACAAGTAGTTATAAAATTAATCCTTGTGGCACAAAATAAATTTAGAATTATTTTTTTAAAACTCCTTTCATTATGTAGACAATAATCCAGTGGTCATGCCATTTTCAAAATTAACCAACACAATAAAATAAATAGTTCAACACCTACATAATCACAATTTTAATAAATATGACTCGTAATATAGTTTCGAGTTATAAAAATAACATAACCCCGAGTCGTTGGGTGTCATGGATCGTTTAAATATATTTCTCAAAGAAAATTGACAATTTTATATAAAGCATGATGATGAGTCCAAATAGTTATAAAAAAATTGTACGATTACTTGTACGTGGCGAGTGTCGTGTTTGTGACAATTATTATATGTATGTGAGTATAAAAAATAGATATGGAGGTATTTATAAATAAATAAATAAAAATTTGACACTAGAGAAAAGTCAAGTCAGTTAAAATTATATTACTCGAAATCAAAATTGAGTACTAACCGAATCGGGACATTTTTTTAACGAAAAACAACCAAAAGTTCTTCAATTATTCAACCAAAATCCAAAAATCCAACGAAATCAAATTCGAAAACAGTAATCGAGTTGTGTTGACATTCCAAACTGTGACGAAATTTAACAAAAATAAATCAATTATTCAACGAAATTGACATGGGACAGATGATTCTTGGGTACAATCATATGCATGTACACACACACACACACATATATATATATATATAAAGGAATAAAAAAATAAACTCGAATCAAACGTACCCCCTGTTTTGGGGGTTTCCCATTCGTCGGCCATCACAATGGCAGGGGTGATGGTCGAAACTTCAATTCACACCCACTTACGCGCATAGAAGCTTAGAGCTTCGTTCCCATGTCAGCAAAAGGGAAATTGAAAAAATAGATGAAGAAGAAGTAGGGGTTTTTGGTGGTGGGTATGGCTTCGGTGGAGGAGGTCAGCGGTGGAACAGGGGTTCGGCGGTGGAGGTTCAGGGCGAGGGAGATTGACAGGGAGAAAGAACAAGGGGAAGCGGGGTAAAGGGTTTGGGTTTTCTTTTCTTTGAGAGAGAGAGAAAGATCGTTGGTGTGATAAAAGGAAAATGATATTGTAACCGAAAAAATTACCGAAAGTGGAGATACCGAATTAGGTGGCCGGGTTCTATTGGTTAGTATGTGGGGTTCGTGCCAGCAGGTCCAAAGAATCAACCAATAATACGCTTCCACGTGTCATTTCAGTCAAAATTTCAGTCACTTTTTATGTTACAATAGAAGTGTTCGTGATAAAAATACAAAGGGTTATCCTTCTTTTATATATTTAGATAGGTTACAGTCAGCTTGGGATAACTATGGCACTGAGTGTATTTGGTACTCAATTAAAAATTTTAACGTGTATAAATTTTTATAATATTTGAAATTCCATTCAACTATAAATTACTATCGGGGCGCGTAAGACATGTTTTTGTATTTTTTTCGCAGTAAAAATACGTTTCAATTATGATAACTTATACACGCTTTAATTTGAATAATAATTAAAAATAATACGTTTTAAACTCGTTCTGCTATTCGTTTTATATGAAAAATATTCTATTTTGCGCAAGATAATAAACGTGTCGACCCTATTTTTATGCTATGGGCAATTCATTCAGGTCGTAAGTGTCGTGAAAATGATTAATGGTCCGTAAAAAGTCATTTTGATAGATAAATAATTAAATTAAAAATAAAAATAGGGTATTACGATCTACACATCTAAAAAAAAATCGTCTTCGAAATTCCGATATCCTGAAGTTTCAAAGTCTAATTGCGTACATTATTTAGGGTATATAGCATATTTGGAAAGATAGTTCACGAGTCGGTATTCTCATGATTAGTGATATATCACAATCATATAAGGAATAATGATATAATCAGGAATATAAATTGTTGAAGCAAAAATTCTCCATCTACGAGGACCAATCAGAAAAGGACACATGTCATCCTACGTGGCAATATTCGACACCCGAGGAGAGTTGATCGAGGAGAGTTGGTCGGTACTCGAGGAGAGTTAGTCGACACCCGAGGAGAGTTGGTCGGCACCCGAGGAGAGATAGTCGGCACCCAAGGAGAGTTGGTCGGCATACCAACCAGGAAGATCAAAGGATAACTATGCATTTAATGTGCATTAATGAAGATGACAACGCATTTAATGAGCCTTAATGTACATTTTTAGAAGGCCAACAATTCAAGCAATTCAAGGAATTCAACCATCATAGAAGGCCAACAATTAGATTCATTGTATGTAGACATAAATGTCTGAATGTATAAAGACATTATATCTCTTTATCTCCTATCACTATAAATACATGTATTCCCTTAGCCAAAAGGGGGAGGAGAGATCCGACAACGATGAGAGACTATACACAAGATACACCCTTTTTCTCCCTCTCTCTACCACATTGTGCTATTATAACCCCCTGGGAATAAAATAACAGTGGACGTAGGCTTCTTTCTTATCGCCGAACCACTTTAAAAATCTTTGTCTCTCGTGTGCTTGATTGGATTGCTTTTATCTATTTATCTGTGATCATAAAAATGAGATTCGGTCCAGTTTTTTGCATCAACAGATTGGCGTCATCTGTGGGAACGTGTTACAAGCATTGTTCTCCATTAAAAGCTATGTTTTTATTTTCTCTACGTATAATCAATTATACATACATCTTTTGATTCAATCATGATTTTTATGTTTATATACATAAATTAATTGTCCAATTTTTATCTGCAGAATGTTGCATATCATGATTTTTAAATCATAACTCTTAGATTAATTCTTATTTAGAAATCTGAAAAATAGTGGATTTCATAAATCATAACTTTTTTCTTAATTCTCAAGTTTCAATTTTATATCATGGAATAAATATTTTAAATGATTACATATACCAATATATACGACCGTGGTAAGATTTGATAATTTTCATTGATAATTTTCATTATAAATTTTGTAAGATCTTTGATGTCTATTCAAATTCCCATCATATTTTTAATCAAATAATGGGAAAAGGTTAAAGACAATAAAAAGTTTTCTTATGGAAATCATGACCCAGATCTATTTTCTCTCTCTTTAAGTTTGAGTCTCTTTGCATTCATTTTTATGAGCTATATACTTAATTCGGATCATATACCATCGACACAAGAATTCTTTCCTTTTTTACAAGGGATGAAGATCATCATCAAAAGATAAGCCATTCTTTTTTATATGAACAATTATACTTTATACGCATATCATTTCAATCAACAAATATTTTGTGTGTCATTCACGAATAATATATATCTATATATTTTGAATCCACATAATACTGTTCTGTATGTGCAATTTGAAATTCAATCGTTTTATTTATTTATTTGCATTGGTGAATTATACATGGAAATTGTTTCACCTATAGACATGTACAACTCTGTCAATTTTTTTATATTAGAAAATGTGAACGTTTATCTCCAAATTTTCTTTATTAAAAATTGCATGAAAATATTTTTGAAACTGTTCATATAAGAATCCAAATTCTATCTTTGATAAAAAAGATCACATCAAAAGGGATGGTGATCCATTCCGAACCCATTACAGGTTGAAATTGAAATCCAGTACAGGTTAAATCTGATTTACATCATTTTTATTTCCCCTCTATTGAAAAGTTATCGTTATGGGTTACTACTGATTGAAAGCGTCAACACACCGGAATTAATTACGGCCAACCGTCAGATCAGTCAGCGGTTGTACTATGTACCACACCTATGAAATGTACCCATTTAACTAATTGGCGATCAGGATAAACCAGATCCACACATCAGTAACCGCCTTAGTGGTTCCTGAACACACTGAGATGACTATTGATTAGCTGGCAAACGCCCCAGACCTCTTTTGTTGGTCGGCAACAAGGTTTCGCAGGTCGAAAAACTTCTCGACCTACTATTCTTGGTCGGTGTTATAGGAAGCTGGTCGACGGAATGATTTTGATATCAGGTGTTGAAACTAGGTATTGTTGTTTAAATCAGTGGTGGCTATATAGATAATGGGTTGATGCCAGATGATGCTGATAGTTGGGCACAGAGATTTCGATTAATTGGGATTATTCATCGGTAATATAAATTTTGATATTGTTGTTGCTCGGCCGTTCTTAGAGTTCTCTGAAATGTGGTGTTACACAGGTATTATTGGTCGGTGCTATATGGATACTGTACATCGTTGGTCGGAAGCTGGGTTGTAATACCTTGTTGGTCGGTACACCATTTGTTAAACAAATACATATAATATATTGATCGGCTTAGGCTCCAGAACTTTTTTTGTTGATCGGTATCAGTTATATTGGTCTACGACCATCTATTACTGATTGATTGGACTCCTAGTACAGATCGGCGGCTTCAATATGTTAATCGGCAGAAAGAAACTGAAGGTCGCCATTACTGTGTTAAAACATCGTCGGAGCTATCTATTCTTGGTTGGCGATTGTCGGCTCAGATTTTTATAACGTTCTGCACTGGTTGACAACGAGGTTGCGACACCAGATTTCTTTTAAATCAACATTTGTACAAATTACGGGTTCCTGATCTCTTACATGTTGGTCGACGAAATTAATTGTTGATCGGATACGTGTTTCACGCAGATTGAAAGGCTTCCCGACCTCCTTTGGCTGGTCAGCAGCAGCTATTGTTGGTCGGTAAATAAGAAGGTCGGCATCGGAGCAGGTCGGTATCACCTGATACTCCTCGATTAAAACATAGATAAAATTCCTGGGAATCAGACCTGGTGGTCGGCGTCACTGGTCGGTAACAAAGGATAAAACTAGGACAAAACTTCTTAGGTTTCATACCAGACTATTATAAGCATTTTCTAATTAAAGCTTTACCACATCCCATTTTGACTTTATCTAAATAAAGCCCTCTGCTGATAAAAAACTTATTAAAAAACTTTTGGTTAATTACACAAATTCTCTACAGTTTACACCCTCATGTGAACCAACTTATAAATATTTGGGAAACCAACTTATATTAAGTATTTCTTGGGATTCAGATAATTTTGCAAAAAATTTAGATTAAATAATTATGCCTTACATATGGCACGTACTTGATAAAAATTGCTTATATGATACACATTTGGCACAAAACATATTAGTGCATATTTTGAAATTTTTATTACCTTATGCTGATACACATCATGTATTGTTTGGCTGAATAATTATTCTCATGACAATAATTATTTGATCTAGTCTCGACAGGTGCTCGAGCAGCTTATTAAAATTTCATAGGGACAAGATTATATTATTTCATTTTTTTGAAATCAATATTTTTATTTCTCAAAGCATATACATATCATATATTGATTGGATGAGTAAATTATTCTCATGACTAATCAATTTAGCCTACACATATGGTAGAGTAAGTTATTAATTTTTACAGGTACAAGATTCAACGCCGACGAATGCTCTGAAACAATATGGAATCTATTATCATTGCTCAGCATTATGAAATTTCACCTCAGCGAGGCATTATATATTTTACTATTGCACGGAGATATCGGCTCAAGCACAAATTATTCTATATATCCATTGGGATTCATATTCTATATTCATCTCAACAAGGAGCTCGACGAGATACTTATTATCATATTCATCTTCGAGGAGAACTATAACATTTATTATATTTCACCCCCAACGGATAGTTGGTCGGGGTAATTCTTATATATATTCAGGCCCAACAAGGTTCTCAGCCATATTCTTATGTTCTGAAAAATATTATCCTTATTCGGCATTATGCAATTTTGCCTCGACAAGATACTTATGCAGCTCTAAGGAGAATTACAACATTCTTTGTATTTCATCCCAAACGGATAGTTGGTCGGGTAATTCTTATTTATATTCAGGCCCGACAATGTTCTCGGCCATATTCTTATGTTTTGGAAAATCTTATTCTTGTTCGGCATTATACAATTCTGCCTCGACAGATCAACGAGACACTTTATTACTGTTTTAAATCATTCTTTATATCTATTTGGATGCGTATTCTATTCTTATTTCAGCATGGAGCTCGACAAAATATTTATAATCATATATTCAGCTCCAAGGATGTCTCCATCATTTATTCCCAATAATTCGTTGGTCAGCTCCGAGGAAGTCTCCATCATTTATTATAAAAAATCCACCAACTACGGTTGGTCGGGAATAAAAATCCACCAACTACGGTTGGTCGGGAATAAAAATCCATCAACTACGGTTGGTCAGGAATGAAAATCCACCATCTATGGTTGGTCGGGAATAAAAATCCATCAACTACGGTTGGTTGGGAATAAAAATCCACCAACTACGGTTGGTCGGGAATGAAAATCCACCAACTACGGTTGGTCGGGAATAAAAATCCACCAACTACGGTTGGTCGGGAATGAAAAACCACAAACTACGGTTGGTCGGGAACAAGTTGTTTAAACTAAGCAGGATCATGGGATGAAAGTTGTTTCATTGCTTAGGCCCAAAGAGTGACAAGTCACTATAATTATACAGCAGGTGGAGCAAGTTTCATTGTTTATGCAATACAGGACAATTTGTCTTTCTACATATGTATATTCATCAGCAAACAACAAACAAAGCATTCAAAGTTTATATTACATACTTGGGGGATTCTATTACAGATTTAGTTATTCATTCGGTGGCACATTCTCATAACATCATGCAGTCGAGCATCAAATTCAACTCCACAAACTCACACGGTCGGGGCCCCGACCAATCATCATTTAGGAGTTATTTTTCTTGCTCAGGAATTATTTTTGATATTGAAGTTCAGGAGGTATATTGAAGTTCAGGAGGTGTATTCAGAAGTTCAGGAGGCATATTCAGGAGTTATTGTGCACATGCTATTAAAGTTCAGGAGTCAAATCCAGCATCTATAGCACTGAGATCTTTACTACTACTATCCTGACCAATAATGAAGAAGAAGTTGTATGAAAATGTTTCGAAGTCCACCACTAGCTTGGTACATTGAAGAATTGGATTCAAAAGCTAGAATGTTATTCAACAAAGTATTTAGAGGAGTATAAATCAGAAAAATCAAGCACGTTTAGTTAGCACTCAGTTGCTCGGCACAGGAGGCATTTGGTCGGCTGGCAAACCAATAAACATACTTGAAGATTATGACAAGCTATAAGCTGCATACTATGGCATGGCTGCATCCAAATTCCCAGGGGTGATACATAGCAGACGGAGTTCCTCGAAAGAGATATTAGCAACCATCGATCAGCCTGCATCATATGTCATCCAGGAGATAATGCACTTTATGTTGAACAAATCAAGAAGGTAGATCAAGAATTTCACGAGCACCGAGCAACACTGCAGAATAAATATTCCATCCTTTAAGTAAACCATCGAGCATGGAGCATTAGGGGCTTGTGTTGATGCAAAAATTCTCCATCTACGAGGATCAATCAGAAAAGGACACATGTCATCCTACGTGGCAATATTCGGCACCCGAGGAGAGTTGATCGAGGAGATTTCATCGGTACTCGAGGAGAGTTAGTCGACACCCGAGGAGAGTTGGTCGGCACCCGAGGAGAGTTGGTCGGCACCCGAGGAGAGATAGTCGACACCGGAGGAGATTTGGTCGGCATACCAACCAGGAAAATCAAAGGATAACTATGCATTTAATGTGCATTAATGAAGATGACAACGCATTTAATGAGCCTTAATGTACATTTCTACTGTATTAATAGATGACAACACATAGCATACCAAGAAATTCAAGGAAGATCAACCATCATATAAGGCCAACAATTAGATTCATTGTATGTAGACATAAATGTCTGAATGTATAAAGACATTATATCTCTTTATCTCCCATCACTACAAATACATGTATTCCCTTAGCCAAAAGGGGGAGGAGAGATCCGACAACGATGAGAGACCATACACAAGATACACCCTTTTTCTCCCTCTCTCTACCACATTGTGCTATTGTAACCCCCTAGGAATAAAATAACAGTGGACGTAGGCTTCTTTCTTATAGCCGAACCACTTTAAAAATCTTTGTATCTCGTGTGATTGATTGGTTTTCTTTTATCTATTTATCTGTGATCATAAAAATGGGATTCGGTCCAGTTTTTTGCATCAACATAAATAAAAATAGATTTCACATAATTAATAGGCATTTTTACAAGCTTTTACAGGTATCGTGCATCAAAATAGGGTTTTTGGTAACGTGGTTCATATAGGGTCTGAAGTTCATTTTATACAATGCATTTTGTCATAATATATGAATGGGTACGAGTAAGATAAAACTATAGGTTGCATCATGCTTCTTGTAATAATAGTATTGTATAGTTGTTTGCACAATATGTACTTTGAAAATATAGGTTGAGATTCAACAATTTACATTCAAGAGTTTAAAGAATGGCATTCCAAATTTAATCCCCACAAAGTTCATGTTAACTAAACCGTAAATCATATTTTTAGGATCCTCGTAATTAATCAAAAGAAGTCTCATATTCTAGGCTACTGATATGTATTCGTATTCACCTGATCAATCAAAAATGATTTAACCTTCATTTTACAATCAGAAATATTTTCTCGACTACTTTGTCAAGTTTTGGTTCAAGGTTTACTAATTCTAGGTGTCATGAGGTAAAAGTAAATAGATGACAAGGGCAATTGTCCTTGAAGTTGAAAGATATTAATTTATAATTATGCTAACAGTGACTTAAAACTTCTAATGATTTCAATCTTTTTTAATTACGGCAAATATAAGCAAAGTTCAATAATAAAATGTTGATTACGATTACTAGATCGAAAATTTTATTTCATTCAAATACTAAGGTTATTATAATAATTTAAACCATAATGCTTTTTTAATTCTGAGAGCGGTTTATTTAAAGTTTCGCACACTAAAGAAGAACCTATCTAGGATCTTGACGTAATATATATTTAACTTCCCGAACATATAATTAACGCATTTATAGAATTTGATTCTTATGAAGTTACCATAAGGAAGTGTCTGATAAGGGTTGAGTACTTTAAATAGGTTCATTGATTTGACTAGTTCTCAATTTTCATGAATTTACTAAAGGTACTATAGGTATGATGTCTAATAGTGTAGAATTACCCTCCAGAGATCTTTCGTATTCATGCAAGATAAAAGGATTCTTTAAGGTACATCGGGGCAATCCTATAAATTAGGAAAATTTGAATTTCTTGGATGGATAGAATTTCCATAATCTAATGTGTACTACTGAGAATGAAAAGAGTTCCTTTTAAACATAGTTCTTACAACAATGTCATCGAAGACACTAAATCTATACAGTTTAGTAATAAGATACTATTATCAGGAATACGCTTATAAGGATGTATTGTTCTCAACTGATATATATTCTGACGTCTCTTAATACCTATGCTTACTAGAACTAGGTCTTATAATCAAGGTATGATACTATGAATTCCTGATGAAGTTTCGTCTAAGCCCATTCATTTGGAGTGGTAGGTATAATCTAAAAGAGTATGTTCACATCCTAAAATTTAATGTAATTTAAGCTTTTAAATACGTTCGTGTCAATATGCCATGAGCTACTAGATTTGTTTATGCTAATCAAATTACTATAAATTTCTCTTTCGGTAAAATAATCAACTATTTTTTCTTGGAAGCAAAAGGTAAAATTGACGAGTCAGTTTACTACCATTCATATTGACTTGTATCCTTGAGACGTATGAAATATTGAAATACAAAAATTCATTGTGATGCGATCTTATTTCCATTTAGGGATCAGAAAGAGTTAAAGAAACTCATGGAAATTCTAGTGCCTTATTTGGACTTGGTGAAAATTACGATATTTCCTCGAAAAATTCTTAATATCATTCTTATATCGGCCACTACTAATATTCCTTCTCTGCATGACATGTTCTTAAGTTCCTATGGTATATCTTGAATCTAGAATGCTGAACTTCTAGTGATATTGATCAGGGACATGTAATATATTTTTAAATTATAGGTCCATTTACCTATCGTAGGATAATTTTTGGTTCTCCTTTTACTTTGTGTTTATCTGTAAATGATATCGAAGATTATCATTCTAAGGCTTTATTTCTCAGGTTCGGATAAGCAACAGTACCTGTGACATTTAGAAAAAGTGTGAGTTTTGCTAAAGTTTATATGGTTCTTTGGTATCAACAACATTTTATAAGATGATATGGTTAGATTTACTAGTAAGGTCACGATATTAAGTATCATATGCAATGTTTATCTTTATGAATGATATTCTAACTTGAGTTGTATCCTTTGTAAACTTCACTTGGCATTTTTGTTTCCAACTCAAGTCCTGTCGAGTGAAGACATATTTCAAACCTGGGTGATCTGAAGTTACTTGGTACTTTAATCGTCCATCATAAGATTAGGGTCTCCTGTATTTATCCAAAAACTAACTTAAATATGAAAGTTAAAAAGTACTCTTAGATGAGGCTAACTAGATATCTAAAGCACTAATAATAGGGTGAATGTATGTAGATGTAACGGGAACTGAATCGATGATTATCTTAATTTGGATAGTTATGGTACATAACTGATGACGAAACGTGTAATGAATTCAGATGCTAAAGGGTTCCATTGATGTTTATTCCTAATCCGTTAGTGCTTTCAGATTAAAAAATGTCATAAAGGTAGTATATTTGAACAACATTTTCGGGATAACTAGAAAATATTTGTAGAAAAGAGTTCAAAAATTAAATAGGTCACTAATTCAATTATATGTTAAAGTATCTTATATACGTTGCAAGTTATTGAACTATACTGGATGAGGAGTCGATCAATGTAATGTTTATCATAACGTAAGAGGAATACATGTTGTCGAACGTAAGTTATCGGATGTGGTCATGAAATCCTCATAGTTAAAGCATAAGATTCAAGTAATAATCTATAAATTGGATTGCCGTTAATGGGTAAGTATCTTATTATAATTTCAATATAACTTAATAAGAAACATAACAGGTAATCTGGGACTAAGGATTTTAGATAATGCAAAACTCTAGTTAATTAAAGTAAACAACAACTATTTTATATAGAGCTCAAGTCGTCTTGATAATTTATGCAAAAGGTCGTTAACGCGGGTTGTTAACATTCACATGGTTTATTCATTTTTTTCTTCCCTATTTTAAAATAATGAGGGGATTTATTCATTTTACCATTTACATGAAAGTACAGACTTATGGAGTATATTGTATATAATCCCATCCTAAGATAACTTTCTTAGTATGTTTCTAAATTCTCAATTACATTGTTGAGAATTTATAAATTCTTAAAGATTTGTTCAGTCACGTAAATATAAATATCTAAACTAACCACAGATCTCCAATTCGTAGTTCAAGGATTTATTCTCTTAATCCTTCTATCTAAATATCTTTAATATCTTTTCCCTGAGAAAAGTCCAAGTATCTCATATACTGGTCATGTAGATTGAAAATCAATTTTACTTGATTCTTGTCGAAGTATTTTATTCTCCTTATTCCTACAATCTAACTATCTTTGTGGTAAACCATACTATGTCCCACATATGAGTATGAAATTGGTACTTTGATACCACGTTGTCACATCCCGGTTTCCCAAGCGTGAGGGTTACCTGATAATAATTCTAAACCATAAATATATCTGGAATACTGAAACAACCGCGGGATTGATAGATACTCAAATGGGTTACAACTAATATCTAAGAATCTATTCTTTATTACAGAATTCTATACAAATGTATTTCTTTTGCCAAACTATGCTCCTTTTCTTCTAATATGACTTTTCCTTAATTTTATGTATCAACTGATCTTTGAAATATTCATCAGAGCATATAGGTACCTAGTAAAAATAACTGAAAAATAAGGAATATGCAAAACTTTTCCCAGTACATGATTCTAATTCTATAACAAGTATAAAAATAATTTTCAAGATATTATCTTTCTTTGAATGATAATAACATCAGGAGTACAATAAGAAATTTGATTCAACGGTTATAGTTATAAACGCATAATGATACATGAGGATAATACTAAAAAAAGAAATATCAAGGGGCTAGATCAAATTAAAGGTTGTAGATGGTTTCTAAACAAATAACCCATAATTATTTGTCTAGAGGCTTTAGGGCAATAGAAAATACATATAACTAAATCAATCCATTTAAATTGGAGATATTCAATCCAAATAACTGGAGATAAAAGTAACCATGCTAAGCCTATACTAAGAGAGTCATTCCATATAATAAGCAATAATCCAGGCCCCCAATCATCTGAGTCCTTCAGGACAAATAATACAGTCGTGGGTATAATGAAAGATTATTCCCTGATTGTAATGTATGCTATAAATAAGTAACCAGGTTAAAAGCATCATACGAAATAATATGATTGCATAATCATTCCAAATATATGAATCAATTGTACGTAAACAATTTGAACTACTCAAATGAGTTCCACAATGAAAATATTATACACTGGGTCTATTACAAAGTGATATCAACGATAGGCGTAATTCAATATCATTGAGAGAAAATAATATTCAAGAAGAAATCCCCTACCAGTATTTACGAGTTTTAGGTTGACATTCAGGGATGTTCCATTGTTGTATTCTAGTTTCCGTATATAGTTTTGCTCCGGGGTTTAAATCAAAGTGGTTATATCGGTGTTTGGGAAGAATGGTTTTGGGTTTATGATAACTTTCGTCATTCGGTCAATACAAATAATGTTTATTCTATGACAAGAATTTAATATATAAATTCCATTTACATTCGTAAGTACGTTAGCAGCATAAAAAACTTTCTCTAAAGTGTTAACAAAATAAGTAACATTCTAAAATTAGTAAATAAGGATTATGTGGTAACTTGACATTTGAATAATATCATTTTTCTGGAACATATTCTTTAAATGGAATCAAAGGATTCAATTTGTCTAAATAAATTGAATAAACAATAATTTAATATTTTATTAAAATATTACCTGGGTCAAATATACAATTTAACTATTTTAACAAAATCTCTAAGTAAAGATCTGTTTTCGGCTATCGTCCTGATATGTGATTCTAAAACATATTAATTTTCAAAGTTGGATTGAAATCAATTGCGTAATTAAATTAATTAACATAATAATCCATGTCGGTTATATTTTATATTATCCGAGTGTCAACATTCGATACGAGTAGTTATAAAATTAATGTTCCTGACACAAAATAGATTTAGAAAAAAAGTTGAAAACTCCCTTCCTTATTTAGACAATAATCTAGGGGTCATGTCACTTCCAAAATTAACTAACACGAGAAAATAAACAATTCAACACTTGCATAATGACAATTTCAATAAATATGACTCGTAATATAGTTTCGGGCTATAAAAATAACATAACCCCAAGTCACTGGGTGTCGTGAATCGTTTAAATATATTTCTAAAAGAAAATTGACATTTAATATAAAAAGTGATGACGAGCCAAAATATTTATAAAAAAAAGTACGATTACTCGTATGTGTCAAGCGACGTGTTTGTGACAATTTTTATATGTATGTGAGTATTAAAAATAGACCTGGAGGTGTTTATAAATAAATAAATAAAGGTTGACACTAGAGAAAAGTCAGTTAAAATTATATTACCCGAAATCAAAATTGAGTAGTAACCGAGTGGGTACATTACTATCGGGGCGCGTAAAATTATATTACTCGAAATCAAAAGTCAGTTATTTTTTTTTATAATTTTTCAAAATCCATTCAACGGCAAATTACTATCGGGGCGCGTAAGACATGTTTCGGTATTTTTTTCGCATTCAAAGTACTTTTGAATTATACTAACTTATACACTGTTTTTAAATTTAAATAATAATGAAAATAATACATTTTAAACTCGTTCTACTATCCGTTTTATATGAAAAATATTCTATTTCGAGGGAGAAAATAAACGTGTCGACCTTATTTTCATGCTACGATCAATACGCATGTGTCGTAAGTGTCGTGAAAATTATTAATGGTCCGTAAAAGGTGAATTATACACATAAATAATTAAACTAAATTTAAAATAAAAACAGGGTATTACACACGGGACCAAAATAACACGTGGCGACGGATCGTGAAGTCACGAGATGCCCGGTTAGAGAGCATGGACAAAAATTGCAAATAGCTAGAATTAGGCTTAAAGTGACATTCAGTTGAATGGAGAAAATGCAAAACAACCCCCTAAACACTCCCACGAAGGGCATATGAACCCCCCACATGACTAACGTAACATGTGGCAACTAACTCCATAGTCAAGGGGTGTCAGATTAAAGAACGTGACCAAAAATATCAAATAGCCAGACTTAGGCTTGAAAACATGTCCTTGAATGACCAAAATGCAAAACAACCCCCAAACACCCCTGCGAAGGGCACAAACACCTCCCATGGAACCAATGAAACACGTGGCAACTAACCGCATTGTCATAGGATGCCCTGTTAGGGAACATGACCAAAAATTGCAATTATCCAGACTTGGGATTTAAAATATTCCACTAAACAATGAAAATGAAAACAGTCCTAGAAAACTCCCCCTCGAGGGGCACAAACACCTCGCACAAGACCGACGTAACATATGGCAAATGACCTCGTAGTTAGGGGATACGCGGTTGGGGAATATGGAAAAACTTGTAAATACCCAGACTAGGCTTGAAAATATGTCATTGAATGGAGAAAATGAAAAATTTCCCTAAATGCCCCCACAAGAGGCATGAACACCTCCCGCATGGCCAATGCAACACATAAGAACTTACACATAAGTCACCAGATGCTCGGTTGGGGGCACAAACACATCCCACAAGACCAACATAACACGTGGCAACTTTCCATATAGTAACGAGACTCTCGGTTTGAAAACATGACAAACAATTGCAAATAGCCAAACTTTGACTTGGAAATATGTCGTTGAATGTAAAAAAATGTAAACTAACCCCAAACACCCCCGTGAAGGGCATAAAAACCTCCCACGGGACCAACATAATAGGTGGAAACTTTTTGCATAGTCACGACTCCCAATTTGAGAATAGGATAAAAAACTGCAAATAACTAGACTTAGGCTTGAAAACAAGTCATTGAACAAAAAAAATGTAAAACAGTCCCCAAACGCCCCCATACAGGGGTACAAACACCTCCCACGGGACCAACCTCAGTTGGGGAACATGACTAAAAATTGCAAATAAACAGACATAGGCTTCAAAACATGTCATTGAATAGTGAAAATATAAAACAACCTCCAGACGCCCCAATAAGGGGGACAAATACCTCCCACGGGACTAACATAACACGTGGCAACTGACTACATAGTCATAGGATGTCTAATTTAATAACATGACCAAAAATTACAAATAGCCACACTTGGGCTTGAAAACATTCCATTGAATGGAGAAAATGTAAAATAACCCCCAAACGCCCATGAGAAGGGAACAAACACCTCCCATGAAATCAAAGTAACATGTGGCAATGAAGCGCGTAGTCACGGGATGCCCAGTGTGACAACATGTCAAAAAATTACAAAGAGCCGGACTTAGGCTTAAAAGCATGCAGTTGATTGGCGAAAATGCTAAACAACACCTGAACACCCCCCGCCTGGGCCACAAACACCTCCCACGGGACCAACCTAACATGGGGAAAATAACTATTAAGTCACGGAATGCTCAATTTGAAAATATGACAAAAATTACAAATAGCCAGACTTCGACTTAAAGACATGCCGCTGAATGAAAAAAAATAAAACAACCTCCCAGACACTGTAGTGAGATGGACAAACACCTCCCACCGGACCAACGCAACAAGTACAACTAACCCCGTAATCATGGGATACCCGGTTAGGGAACATGACCAAAAATTATAAATACCCAAACTTACGCTAGAAAACAGGTTATCGAATGGTGAAAATGCAAAAGAGTCCCCAAATGCCCCCCGCGAGGGGCACAAACACCCCCCACTGGATAAACGCAATGTGTAACAACAGTCCGCGTAATCACTGAATGCTCTGTTAGGGAACATGAACCAAAATTGCAGATAGCCAGACTTAGTATTGGAAATGGGTTGTTGAAAGGTGAAAACGTAAAAAACAAAAACCAAATACCCCTCGCGAATGGCATAAACACCTCCTATAAGGACAACATAACACATGACTACTTTTCGCATAGTCACAAAACTCCTTATTTTTTAACATGACCAAATATTACAAATATCTAGACTAAGGTTTGAAAATATATTGTTGAATGGCAAAAAAGAAAGAAAATCCCCAAATGCCCCTTGCGGGGAAAAAACACATCCCATGGAACTAATCTAACACATGGTAACTAATCGCATAGCCACGGGATGCCTAGATGGGGAACATGGACAAAAGTCTCAAATAGACAGACTTAGGCTTGAAAACATGCCCTCGAATGACGAGAATGCAAAAAATCCCCCCACACCTCATGAAAGTAACAAATGCCTCCCACGGTACCAACATAACTCATGGGAACTGATCGCGTAGTCACGGGATACTCGATTTGAGAACATGATCCAAAATATCAAATAGCTTGACTTAGGCTTAAAAACATGTCATTTAATGATGAATACATAAAACAGTCTCCAAACTCTCTCGCAAGGGGAATGAATACCTCCCACGGGACTAAGGTAACACATGGCAACTGACCATTTAATCACGAGATGCTCGATTGGGTAACATGACCAAAAATTGCAAATAGCCAGGGTTAGGCTTGAAAACATGTTGATGAATGGACAAAATGCAAAATACCCAGAGTAGGCTTGAAAACAAGTCGTTGGGGAATATGATAAAACTTGTAAATACCCAAAGTAGTCTTGAAAACTTGTCGTTGAAAGGAGAAAATGAAAAATGTCCCCAAACGTCCTCGCAAGAGGCACAAACACCTCCCGTAGGGCCAATGTAGCACATTGAAACTTACGCATAGTCACGAGATGCTCGGCTGGGGCACAAACACATCCCACGAGACCAACATAACACGTGGCAACGTCTCACATAATAACGAGACTCTTGGTTTGAGAACATGACAAAAAATTTCAAGTAGCCAGACTTTGGTTTGGAAATATGCCGTTGAACGAAAAAAATGTAAACCAACCCCAAACACACCCACGAAGGGCATAAACACCTCCCATGGGACCAACATAACAGGTGGAAATGTTTCGCATAGTCAGAGAACTCCCAGTTTGAGAACACGATCAAAAACTGCAAATAACTAGACTTAGGCTTGAAGACATGTCATTGAACGACAAAAATGCAAAAGAGTCCCCAAACTCCCCCACAAGGGGCACAAACACCTCCCACAGGACCAACCTCGGTTGGGGAACCTGACCAAAAATTGCAAATAGACAGAGGTAGGCTTGAAAACATGTCATTGAACAGTGAAAACATAAAACAACCACCAGATGCCCACACAAGGGGGACAAATACCTCCCACAAACTAACATAACACCTGTCAACTGACTACATAGTCACAAGATGCCCGATTTAATAATATGACCAAAAATTACAAATAGCCAGACTTAGGCTTGAAAACATTCCGCTGAATGGCGAAAATGCAAAACAACCCCCAAACGCCCATGCGAAGGGCACAAACACCTCCCAAGAAATCAAAGTAACATGTGGCAATGAAACACGTAGTCACGGAATACCCGGTATGACAACTTGTCAAAAAATTACAAAGAACTAGACTTAGGCTTAAAAGCATGCAATTGATTGGCAAAAATGCAAAACAGTACCTAAACACCCTCGTGAAGGCCACAAACACCTCTCACGGGACCAACCAAACATGTGGAAACTGACTATTAAGTCAAGGGATGCTGAATTTGAGAATATGATAAAAAATTAAAAATAGCTAGACTTCGACTTGATGACATGACGTTGAATGGCAAAAAATAAAACAACTTCCCAAACACTCTCGTGAGATGGACAAACACCTCCCATGAGACCAACGTAACACATGAAACTAACCCCGCAATCATGGGATGCCTGGTTAGGGAACAAGACCAAAAATGATAAATACCCAAACTTATGCTTGAAAACAGGTTGTTTAACGGTGACAATGCAAACGAGTCCACAAATGCCCCTGCGAGGGGCACAAACACCTCCCACGGGATGAACGCAGTGCGTAGGAACTGTCCGCGTAATCACCAGATGCTCTGTTAGGGAACATGACCCAAAATTGCAAATAGCCAGACTTAGGCTTGGAAATGGGCCGTTAAAAGGTGAAAACGTAAAAAAAACAAATCCCCCCCCCCCCAAATGTCATAAACACCTCCCACAAGACCAACATAACACATGCCAACTTTTTGCATAGTCACGAAACTCCTTATTTTTAAACATGACCAAAAATTAAAAATAGCCAGACTTAGGCTTGAAAACATATTGTTGAATGGAGAAAAAAGAAAACAATCCCCAAATGCCCCTTGCGGGGAAAAACACCTCCCACAGGACTAATGTAACACATGGTAAATGATCGCATAGTCACAGGATGCCTAGATGCGGAACATGACAAAAAATCTCAAATAGACAAACTTAGACTTGAAAACATACCCTCGAATGGTGAAAATGCAAAAACTTACCACACACCCCATGAGGGACACAAATGCCTCCCATGGGATGCCCGATTTGAGAACATGAGCAAAAATTAGAAAAATCTTGACTTAGGCTTGAAAACATATCATTGAAGGACGAATACATAAAACAATCTCCAAACACTCTCACAAGGCGCACGAATACCTCCCATGGGACTAACATAATACATGGCAACTGACCGTTTAATCACGGGACGCCCGATTGGGTAACATGACCAAAAATTGAAAATATCCAGTCTAGACCTGAAAACATGTCGTTGAATGGCCAAAATACAAAATAACCCGAAATGCTCCTGTGCGGGGCAAAAAACCTCCCACGGGGCCAATATAAAACGTGGAGATGGATCACGTTGTCATGGGATGCCCGGTTTGAAAACATGACCAAAAATTCTAAATATCTAGACTTAGCCTTTAAAACATTTCGTTGAATGGTGAAAAAATAAAATAGCCTCCAAATGTCCCCGCACGGGGCACAATTACCTCCCAGGGGACTAACGTAAACACCTGGGAAAGGGACACCCGATTTGGTAGCATGACCAAAAATTGCAAATAGCCAGACTTAGTCTTGACAACATATCATTGAATAGAGAAAACATAAAATAACCCCCAGACGCCCCTGCGAAGAGAAAAAACACATCCTTTCGGACCAAGGTAGCATGTGGAAACTGATCGCGTAGTCACAGGATGGCCGTTTTGATAACATCACCAAAAATTACAATTAGTCAGACGTAGGCTTGAAAACATGTCGTTGAATGGCGAAAATGCAAAATAACCACCAAATGCCCCAACGAGGGCACAAACCCCTCCCAGGGGACCAACGTAACACTTGGCAACTGAACGCGTAATCATGGGATGCCCAATTTCAGAACATGATGAAATTTTTCAAATAGCCAGACTTTGGCTTTAATACAAGTCGTTGAACGGAGAAAATGCAAAACATTCCCTAAACGCCACTACGAGGCCACAAACCCTTCCCACAGGACCAACCTAATATGTTGTAACTCGCTACGTAGTCATCGGAGGACTAATTGGGGAACATGACCAAAAATTACAAATAGCTAGACTTGGTCTTGACAACATGTCATCGAATAGTGAAAAGACAAAATAAACCTCAAATCCCCCTGCTCGGGGCACAAACACGCCCCTCAGGACCAAGGTAACATGTGGAAACTGACTACGTAGTCACAGGATGCACGGTTTGAGAACATGACCAAAAATTGCAATTAGCCAGACTTAGGCTTGAAAACATGCCATTGAATGACAAAAATGCAAAACATCCCCAAAACACCCCGCGATGGGCATAAACACCTTCCGCGGGACCCCCAAACACCCCTGTGAGGGTAACAAACACCTCCCATATTACAAACATAACACGTGGTAACTGACCACATAGTCACGAGATGTCGGGGTTGAAAACATGACCAAAAATGGAAATAGCTATACATAGGCTAGAAAACACGTCGTTGAATAGCAAAAATGCAAGAAAGCTCCAAACATTCCAACGAGGGGCAAAAACACCTCCACGGGACCAATGTAACTAGTGGCAACTGGCCGCATAGTCACAGGACACTGATTTGAAAACATGACCAAAAATTACAAATTGCTAGACGTATGCTTCAAACCATGTCGTTGAATGGAGAAAATAAAAAAAACCTCCAATCGCCCCCCGCGAGGGGCACAAAAACCACCCTGGAGAGTAATATAACATGTAGCAACTGATTGTGTAGTCACGGGATGCCCGGTTGGGTAACATGACAAAAAATTACTAATAGCCAGACTCAGGCTTGAAAACAGGTGGTTAAATGGTAAAAATGCAAAAAAAAAAAAAAAAACTGGTAGGGGGATAAACACCTCACATGGGACCAATTTAATAGGTGGAAACTGACCGCGTAGTCACGAGATTCTTGGTTTGAGAACAAGACCAAATATATCAAATAGCGATACTTAGGCTTAAAAACATGTTGTTGAACAGTGAAAAGGAAAAACAGTCCACAAATGCCCCCACGAGGGGCACTAACACCTCCCACAGGACCAAGGTAACATATGGCAGCTGACCGCGTAGTCACAAGATGCTCGGTTTAAGAACATGACCAAAAATTTCAAATATCCAAACTTGGGCTTTAAAACATGTTGATAAAGGACGAAAATGTAAAATAGCCCCCAGATGCACCCACAAGGATCACAAACACCTCCCATGGGATCAACGTATCTCGTGGTAAATGACTGCATAGTCACAGGATGCTTAGTTGGGGAACGTGACCAAAAAATTTGAATATCCAAACTTAGATTTGAAAATGTGCCATTGGATAGTAAAAACACAAAAAAAAAACACAATAACCTCCCATCGGACCAAAATAACATGTGGCAACTGACCTCATAGTCACAGGTTGCCTGGTTTGTGAACATGACCAAAAATCTCAAATAGCCATACTTAGGCTTGGAAACATGTCGTTGAATGGAAAAAATGCAAAAATACCCCCAAACACCCCCAAAACAGTGAAAACCAAATTCCACTGCCAGAGGTAAAAATACCACCCTCTAGACCAATGAAACATGTGGCAACTTATCACGTAGTCACGAGATGCCCGATTTGAGAACAAGATAAGAAATTGCAACTAGTCAGACTTAGGCTTGAAAACATGTTATTGAATGGAGAAAATGCGAAACAACCTCGAAATGCCCTAGTGATGGTCACAAACACCTCCCACGGGACCAACGTAACACTGGGCAATTGATTGCATAGCCATGGGATGCCCGGTTTGGGACCATGACCAGAAATTGCAAATAGCCAGACCTAGGCATTAAAACATGTCGTTGAATGGAAAATATACAAAACATCCCCTAAATGTCACCGTGAGGCCACAAATACCTCCCACGGGACCAATGTAACATGTGGTAAGTAGCCACGTAGTTATGGGATGACTGATTGGGGAACAAGACAAAAAATTGCAAATAACTTGGTTTAGGCTTGAAAATATGCCATTGAATAGTAAAAATAAAAAACAGCCCCCAATCCCCTCCGTAAGGGGCACAAACACCTCCCATGTGACCAACATAACAAGTGGTAACTGACCGCATAGTCACAGGAAGCCCGATTTGAAAACATGACAAAAAATGCAATTGGCCATACTTAGGCTAGGAAATATGCCATTGAATGGCGAAAATACAAAACAACCTCCAATCGCCACCATAAAGGGCACAAAAACCTCCCACGGGACTAATGAAACACATGGAAACCAACCGTGTAATCATGGGATGACCAATTAGGTAAAATGACCAAAAATTACCAATATCCAGACTTAGGCTTGAAAACATGTTGTTGAATGGAGAAAATACAAAATAAGGACCAATGTAACTCGTGGCAACTGACCGCGTAGTCACCGAATGCCCGGTTTGAGAACATGACCAAAAATTGCAAATAACCAGACTTAGGCTTGAGAACATGCCATTGAACATGTAAAATGCAAAACAACCTCAAATTACCCCCGCAAAGGGCACAAAAACCTCCCACGGGACTAACGTAATATGTGGAAACTAACCGTGTAGTCATGGGATACCCGGTTGGGTAACATGACCAAAAATTACTAATCAGTAGACTAAGGCTTGAAAACAAGCTGTTGAATGGCAAAAACATAAAAACAACCCGCCAACACCCCTGCGAGGGGAACAAACAACTCCCACATGACTAATGTAACACGTGAAAACTCACCACATAGTAACGGGATGTCTGGTTTAAGAACATGACCAAAAATTTCAAATATCCATACTTAGGGTCGAAAACATACCGTTGAACAGTGAAAATGCAAAACAGCCACCAAACGCCCCCATGAGGGGAACAAAACCTCCGATGGGAAAAAAGTAACACATGGTAACGGACCGTATAGTCAAGGAATGCCCACTTAGGAAACATAACCAAAATTGCAAATAGCCAGACTTAGGCTTGAAAACATGCCACTGAACGAAGAAAATACAAAAAAGCCCCAAGTACCCCCATGAGCGGCACAAACACCTCCCATGAAACCAACGTAACTCATGGCAACTGACTGCTTAGTCACGGGATGCCCGATTTGAGAACATGAGCAAAAATTGCATATAGCCAGACATAGGCTTGAAAACACGCCGTTGAACAATGATATCATAAGAAAGTTTCCACACGCCCTTATGAGGGGCACAAATACCTCCCACGAGACTAACATAACATGTGGGAACTGGCCACATAGTCACGGGATGCCTAGTCGGGTTACATGTCCAAAAATTTCAAATAGTCAGACTTAGGCTTGAAAACATGTCGTTCAGTGACGAAAATGCAAAACAACCCCCAAATGTCGCTACTAGTGGCACAAACACCTCCCACGGGACCAAGTAACACGTTGTCATGGATTGTGTAGTCATGCAACGTCCCATTTCAAAACACAACCAAAAATTGCAAATAGCCAGACTTAGTCTTGAAAACATGCCGTTTAACTATGACACTAAAAAATAGCCTCCAAACATCCCTGTAAGGGGCACGAACACATCCCACGGGACTAACGTAACACATGTCAACTGATCACGCAGTCATGAGATGCTCGGTTTGGTAACATGACCAAAATTTGTTAATATCCAGACTTAGGCTTGAAACACATGTTGTTGAACATTGAAAACACAAAACAACCACCAAACACCTCTACAAGGGGCACAAACACCTCCTTTAGGACCAATGTAACACGTGACAACTGATCGTGTAGTCATGGGATGCTCCCTTTGATAGCATGACTAAAAATTGCAACTAGCCAGACTAAGGCTTGAGAACATGCTGTCAAATGGCAAAAAATGTAAAATAACCCCCAAACGCCCTTGTGAGGTACACAAAAACCTACCACGGGACTAACGTAACATGTGTAAACTAACCGCATAGTCATAGGTATCCATGTATGGTAAGATGACCAAAAACTTCAAATAACTAGACTTTGGCTTGAAAACATGCCGTTGAATGGTAAAAATAAAAGATAACACCCAAACGACCCCGCTTGTGTAACAAACACCTCCCATGTGACCAATGTAACATGGTAACTGATCGCATAGTCACGAGATACCCGATTTGGGAACATAACCAAAAATTGCAATTATCTAAACTCGGGATTGAAAATATGACGTTGAATAAAAAAATGTAAAAAAAATAAATGCCACCATGAGGAGAATAAACACCTCTCATGAGACCACGTAACACGTGGCAACTAATTGCATAGTCCTGGAATGTCTGGCCTGATAACATGGCCCAAAATTATAAATAGCCATACTTAGACTTAAAAACATGCTATTGAACGGCGAAATAAAAAACAACCCCTAAACGCCCCCATGAGGGGTAGAAACACCTCCCAATGGACAAACATAACACATGGTAACTAATCGTGTAGTCATGGGATATCCACTTGGGTAATATGACCAAAAATTAAAAATATCCATACTTAGGCTTGAAAACATGTCTTTGAACGACGAAAATGCAAAAAATCCTTTAACACCCCCACAAGGAGTTCAAGCACCTCCTACAGGACCAACGTAATTCATGGCAATTGATCGCGTCGTCAAGGGATACCCGATTTGAGAACATGACCAAAAATTGGGAAAACATAAAACAACCTCCAAACTCCCCTGCTAGGGGTACAAATACCTCCCACGAGACTAACGTAACATGTGGCAACTGATCGTGTAGTCACAAGACAACTAGTAGGGTAATATGACCAAAAATTGCAAATAGACAAACTTGGGATTGAAAACACGTCGTTGAATGGAAAAAAATCAAAAACAACCCCCAAATGCCCCTATGAGGGGCACAAACATCTCCCATAGGATCAATGTAACATGTGGCTACGGATCGCGTAGTCACAAGATGCACTGTTTGAGAACATTAGCAAAAATTTCATATATCTAGAAGTAGACTTATAAATATTTAGTTTAATGGAAAAAATTTAAAATATCCCCCAAACTCCCCTGCGAGGGGCATAAACACCTCCCATGGGACCAACGTAACACATGGCAACTATCCGCATAATCACGGGATGTCCGGTTTGTGAACATGAGGAAAACTTACAAATATCCAAACTTAGGCTTGAAAACGTGCCCTTGAACAGAAAAAATGCAAAACTATCCCTAAATTCCCCGTGAGGGGCACAAATACCTCCCACGGAACCAACGTAACATGTGGAAACTGACCATGTAGTCACAGGATGCTCGGTTAGGTAGCATGACCAAAAATTGAAAGTAGCTAGAATTAGGCTTGAAAACATGTCGTTGAACGGCGAAAACATAAAGTAAACACTAAGTGCCCCTTTGAGGGGCACAATAACCTCTTACAGGTCCAACATAATACATGGCAACTGACTGCATAGTCATGGGATGCCTGATTTAAGAACATGACCAAAAATTGTAACTAACCTGACTGAGGCTTAAAAACATGTCATTAAACGATGAAAATGCACAACAACCCCAAAAACCCCCACGAGGGGCACAAACACCATCCACGGGACCCACTTAACTCCTAGCAATTGACCGCGTAGTCATGAGATGTACAGTTTGAGAACATTACCAAAAATTGCAAATAGTTTGACTTAGGCTTGAAAACATTTCATTGAATGACAAATATAAAAATATCCTTCAAACGCCCCCAGAAGGGGCACGAATACTTCCCACGGGACTAACGTAACACATGGCAACTGGACACTTAGTCACGGGACACTCAGTTGGGTTACATGACCAAAAATGGCAAATAGCCAGACTTAGGCTTGAAAATATGTCGTTAAAAGGCGAAAGCCCAAAACAGCTCCAAACACCCTTGCGAGGGGCAAAAAACCTCCCACGGGACAAATAAGACACGTGGAGATAGATCACGTTGTCACGAGATGCCCGGTTTAAGAACATGACCAAAAATATCAAATAGTTAGACTTAGGCTTGAAAACATGTCGTTGAATGGTGAAAACATAAAAGAACCTTGAAACTCCCCCATAAAAGGCACAAATACCTCCTAGGTGACTAACGTAACATGTGGCAAAGGGACACCCGGTTGGATAACATGACCAAAAATTGCAACTAGCCAGACTTAGGCTTGAAAACATACCGTTGAACTGTGAAAACATAAATAAACCCCCAAACGCCCCTGTGAGGGGACAAAAACACCTCCCTCCGGACAAACGTAACACATGTCAACTGATTGCTTTGTCGCAGGATAATCGATTTGAGAACATGACCAAAAATTGTAACTAGCCAGGCTTAGGCTTCAAAACATGATCTTGAATGGCAAAAATGCAAAACAACCTCCAAATGCCCTAGCGAGGGCATAAACACCTCCCACGGGACCAACATAACACATGGAAACTGACTGTGTAGTCATGGGATGCCTGGTTTGAGAACATGAAAAAAAATTAAAATTGCAAGTCTTTATCTTTAAAAAATGTCGTTGAACGGCGAAAATGCAAAACATCCCGTAAATGCCACTGCGAGGACATAAACACCTCCCATATAAACAACTTAACGCGTGGTAACTCGCCACATAGTCATGGGATGACTTATTGAGGAACATTACCAAAAACTGCAAATAGCTAGACTTAATCTTAAAAATATGCCATTGAACAGTAAAAACACAAAACAACCCCCCAACACCCCTACGAGGGGAAAAAACACCTGTCACGTTACCAATATAACATGTGGTAACTGAACGCATAGTCACGGGATGTGTGGCTTGAAAACATGACCAAAAATGAAAATAGCCATACTTAGTCTAGAAAACATATAACTCGTGGGGCACGAACACCTCCATGGGACCAATGTAACTCGTGGCAACTCACCGCGTAGTCATGGGACGTCGAGTTTAAGAACATGATCGAAAATTGCAAATAGTCAAACTTAGGCTTGAAAACACACGGTTGAACGGTGAAAACATAAAGCATCCTATAAACTCCTCCTCAATGGGAATAAATACCTCCCATAGGACAAGCTTAACATGTGGCAACTGTGACCGCGTAGTCACGGGACACCTGGTTGGGTAACATGAAAAAAATTGCAAATAATCAGACTTCGGCATTAAAACATGCTGTTGAATGTGAAAACACAAAACAACCCCCAAATGCCACTGCAAGAGGCACAAACAATTCCCTCGGGACCAACGTATCACGTGGCAACAGATCGCGTAGTCATGGGATGCTCGCTTTCAGAACATGAAGAAAAATTGCAACTAGCCACTTAGGCTTGAAAACATGTTGTTGAATGGAAAAAATGCAAAATAACACCAAAACAACCCCTTGTGGGCCACAAACACCTCCCACGGGACCAATGTAACATGTGGTAACTGACCGCATAGTCAAGAGATGCCCGATTGGAGGACATAACTAGAAATTGCAAATAACCAGAATCAGGTTTAAAAATATGCCTTTGAACGGTAAAAACGTAAATTAATACAAAATACCACTGCGAGGGGCACAAATACCTCTCACAGGACCAACGTAACACGTGACAACTGGCAGCGTGACCATGGGATGCCTGGTTTGAGAACATGAACAAAAATTACAAATATCCATACTTAAGCTTGAAATCATATCGTTGGACGGCGAAAAAAGAAAACAACCCCCAAATACCCCCATGAAGAACACAAACACCTCCCACGGGACAAAAGTAATATGTTATAAATGACCATATAGTCACGGGATGCCCACTTGGGGAACATGACCAAAATTCGCAAATATCTAGACTTAGGCTCGAAAACATGCCGTCGATCGACAATAATTCCAAAAATCCTTAAACACCCTCGCGAGGGGCACAAGCATCTCCCACGGGACAAACATAACTTATGGAAATTGATGAAGTAGTCACGGGATGCCCGCTTTGAGAATGTGACCACAAATTGCAAATAGTCAGACTTAGGCTTTAAAACAAGTCGTTGAACGAAGAAAGTGAAAAATAGTCCACAAATTATCCTGCGAGGGCCACAAATACCATCCACGGGACCAACGTAACACGTGGTAATTGACCGCGTAGTAACGGGATGCACAGTTGTGAAATAAGACCTAAAATTGAAAATAGCCAGACGTTGGTTTAAAAAAATGTCGTTGAATAGTAAAAACACAAAACAACCCCCAAACGCCCCTGCGAGGGGAACAAATACCTCCTACGAGACTAATGTAACACGTGGCAACTGACCACATAGTCACGAGATGCCTGATTTGAGAACATGACCAAAAATTACATATAGCGTTAGACTTGAAAATATGTTGTTGAATGGAGAATATGTAAAACAGCTCCAAAACACCCCCGTGGGGGCACAAACACCTCCCACCGGACCAATGTAACACGTGGCCATGGGCCCCATAGTCATGGGATGCTCAATTTGAGAACATGATAAAAAATTACAAATAGCTAGACTTAGGCTTCAAAACATGTCGTTGAGGTTGTTACTTACCACTTTTGACACTTTTGAAGTTTTGTTTTCAGGCCTCAATGGAGAAGGAGCATTTGGAACATATTCACGCAAACACTTGATGTATTTTCATTTAAATTGTCCAAATGCGTTATATTTTATTTTTTACTGTACATATTTACACAAGCATGCGTTGTATTTTATTATTTATTCGCGCAACATGAAGAAAAATTGCAACTAGCCACTTAGGCTTGAAAACATGTTGTTGAATGGAAAAATGCAAAACAACACCCAAACAACCCCTTGTGGGCCACAAACACCTCCCACGGGATCAATGTAACATGTGGTAACTGACTGCATAGTCACGAGATGCCCGATTGGAGGACATAACTAGAAATTGCAAATAACCAGAATCAGGTTTAAAAATATGCCTTTGAACGGTAAAAACGTAAATTAATAAAAAATACCACTGCGAGGGGCACAAATACCTCTCACAGGACCAACGTAACATGTGACAACTGGCAACGTGACCTTGGGATGCCTGGTTTGAGAACATGATAAAAAATTACAAATATCCATACTTAAGCTTGAAATCATATCGTTGGATGGCGAAAAAAGAAAACAACACACAAATACCCCCATGAGGAACACAAACACCTCCCACGGGACAAAAGTAATATGTTATAAATGACCGTATAGTCACGGGATGCCCACTTGGGGAACATGACCAAAATTCGCAAATATCTAGACTTAGGCTCGAAAATATGCCGTCGATCGACAATAAATCCAAAAATCCCCAAACACCCTCGCGAGGGGCACAAGCATCTCCCACGGGACAAACGTAACTTATGGAAATTGATGAAGTAGTCACGGGATGCCCGCTTTGAGAATGTGACAAAAAATTGCAAATAGTCAGACTTAGGCTTTAAATAAGTCGTTGAACGAAGAAAGTGAAAAATAGTCCATAAATTACCCTGCGAGGGCCACAAATACCATCAACGGGACCAACGTAACACGTGGTAATTGACCGTGTAGTAACGGGATGCCCAGTTGTGAAATAAGACCTAAAATTGAAAATAGCCAGACGTTGGTTTAAAAAAATGTCGTTGAATAGTAAAAACACAAAACAACCCCCAAACGCCCCCGCGAGGGGCACAAATACCTCCTACGAGACTAATGTAACACGTGGCAACTGACCGCATAGTCACGAAATGCCTGATTTGAGAACATGACCAAAAATTACATATAGAGTTAGACTTGAAAATATGTTGTTGAATGGAGAATATGTAAAACAGCTCCCAAACACCCCCGTGGGGGCACAAACACCTCCCTCCGGACCAACGTAACACGTGGCAATGGGCCCCATAGTCACGGGATGCTCAATTTGAGAACATGATAAAAAATTACAAATAGCAAGACTTAGGCTTCAAAACATGTCGTTGAGGTTGTTACTTACCACTTTTGACACTTTTGAAGTTTTCTTTTCAGGCCTCAATGGAGAAGGAACATTTGGAACATATTCACGCAAACACTTGATGTATTTTCATTTAAATTGTACAAATGCCTTATATTTTATTTTTTACTGTACATATTTACACAAGCATGCGTTGTATTTTATTATTTATTCGCGCAACATGAAGAAAAATTGCAACTAGCCATTTAGGTTTGAAAACATATTGTTGAATGGAAAAAATGCAAAACAACACCCAAACAACCCCTTGTGGGCCACAAACAACTCCCATGGGATCAATGTAACATGTGGTAACTGACCGCATAGTCACGAGATGCCCGATTGGAGGACATAACTAGAAATTGCAAATAACCAGAATCAGGTTTAAAAATATGTCTTTGAACGATAAAAACATAAATTAATACAAAATACCACTGCGAGGGGCACAAATACCTCTCACAGGACCAACGTAACACGTGACAACTGGAAGCGTGACCTTAGGATGCCTGGTTTGAGAACATGATAAAAAATTACAATTATCCATACTTAAGCTTGAAATCATATCGTTGGACGGCGAAAAAAGAAAACAACCCCCAAATACCCCCATGAGGAACACAAACACCTCCCACGTGACAATAGTAATATGTTATAAATGACCGTATAGTCACGGGATGCCCACTTGGGGAACATGACCAAAATTCGCAAATATCTAGACTTAGGCTCGAAAATATGCCGTCGATCGACAATAAATCCAAAAATCTCGAAACACCCTCGCGAGGGGCACAAGCATCTCCCACGGGACAAACGTAACTTATGGAAATTGATGAAGTAGTCATGGGATGCCCGCTTTGAGAATGTGACCACAGATTGCACATAGTCAGACTTAGGATTTAAAACAAGTCATTGAACGAAGAAAGTGAAAAATAGTCCACAAATGACCCTGCGAGGGCCACAATACCATCCACGGGACCAACGTAACACGTGGTAACTGACCACGTAGTAACGGGATGCCCAGTTGCGAAATAAGACCTAAAATTGAAAATACCCAGACGTTGGTTTAAAAAAATGTCGTTGAATAGTAAAAACACAAAACAACCCCCAAACGCCACCGCGAGGGGCACAAATACCTCCTACGAGACTAATGTAACACGTGGCAACTGACCGCATAGTCACGAGATGCCTGATTTGAGAACATGACAAAAAATTACATATAGCCTTAGACTTGAAAATATGTTGTTGAATGGAGAATATGTAAAACAGCTCCCAAACACCCCCGTGGGGGCACAAACACCTCTCACCGGACCAATGTAACACGTGGCAATAGGCCCCATAGTCACGGGATGCTCAATTTGAGAACATGATAAAAAATTACAAATAGCAAGACTTAGGCTTCAAAACATGTCATTGAGGTTGTTACTTATCACTTTTGAAGTTTTGTTTTCAGGCCTCAATGGAGAAGGAACATTTGGAACATATTCACGCAAACACTTGATGTATTTTCATTTAAATTGTACAAATGCGTTATATTTTATTTTTTACTGTACATATTTACACAAGCATGCGTTGTATTTTATTATTTATTCGCGGAACATGAAGAAAAATTGCAACTAGCCACTTAGGCTTGAAAACATGTTGAATGAAAAAAATGCAAAACAACACCCAAACAACCCCTTGTGGGCCACAAACACCTCCCACGGGATCAATGTAACATGTGGTAACTGACCGCATAGTCACGAGATGCCCGATTGGAGGACATAACTAGAAATTGCAAATAACCAGAATCAGGTTTAAAAATATGCATTTGAACGGTAAAAACGTAAATTAATACAAAATACCACTGCGAGGGGCACAAATACCTCTCACACGACCAACGTAACACGTGACAACTGACAGCGTGACCATGGGATGCCTGGTTTGATAACATGACCAAAAATTACAAATATCCATACTTAAGCTTGAAATCATATCGTTGGACGGCGAAAAAAGAAAACAACCCCCAAATACCCCCACGAAGAACACAAACACCTCCCATGGGACAAAAGTAATATGTTATAAATGACCGTATAGTCACGGGATGCCCACTTGGGGAACATGACCAAAATTCGCAAATATCTAGACTTAGGCTCGAAAATATGCCGTCGATCGATAATAAATCCAAAAATCCCTAAACACCCTCGCGAGGGGCACAAGCATCTCCCACGGGACAAACGTAACTTATGGAAATTGATGAAGTAGTCACGGGATGCCCGCTTTGAGAATGTGACCACAAATTGCAAATAGTCAGGCTTAGGCTTTAAAACAAGTCGTTGAACATAGAAAGTGAAAAATAGTCCACAAATGACCCTGCGAGGGCCACAAATACCATCCACGGGACCAACGTAACATGTGGTAACTGACCTCGCAGTAACGGGATGCCCAGTTGCGAAATAAGACCTAAAATTGAAAATAGCCAGACGTTGGTTTAAAAAAATGTCGTTGAATAGTAAAAACACAAAACAACCCCCAAAAGCCCCCGCGAGGGGCACAGATACCTCCTACGAGACTAATGTAACACGTGGCAACTGACCGCATAGTCACGAGATGCCTGATTTGAGAACATGACCAAAAATTACATATAGCCTTAGACTTGAAAATATGTTGTTGAATGGAGAATATGTAAAACAGCTCCCAAACACCCCCGTGGGGGCACAAACACCTCTCACCGGACCAATGTAACACGTGGCAATGGGCCCCATAGTCACGGGATGCTCAATTTGAGAACATGATAAAAAATTACAAATAGAAAGACTTAGGCTTCAAAACATGTCGTTGAGGTTGTTACTTACCACTTTTGACACTTTAGAAGTTTTGTTTTCAAGCCTCAATGGAGAAGGAACATTTGGAACATATTCACGCAAACACTTGATGTATTTTCATTTAAATTGTACAAATGCGTTATATTTTATTTTTTATTGTACATATTTACACAAGCATGCGTTGTATTTTATTATTTATTCACGCAAGCATGCATGAATTAACTTTATATATTGGCTAAATATTTATGTGTGGAATTGTAAACAGGCTTGAAAAATTAAAAAAATTTGGAATGCAGATAAATAAATTCTATTTTATATTTTTTTTGTTTCATGGTTTTAGACCGGGACCACATTTTTTTACAAAATAAAAAATTGGTAGTTGTCACAAGTGTCGACCGTGAACCAACCCGTGACCAATTTTTTTAAAAAAAAAATAGGTGTAAAGAGATGGTATCAGTGGGAAATCTCTTTAAAAATCAAGATCACACGATAATTGGGTGTAACCTACTCTGATGCCAATTTGTAAGGGTAAAAAATGTTTGGACACCACTTTTAAGAGTAGAACGCACCGATACCTCTATGAGAATGCAAAAATAACGTTCTCGGCAAGGATGGTCACAAGAAAAGATTCCAATTTATATATTAATCAATTTTATCTTATTATCCTAAACAAACATCTATGTGATAAAACAAATAATGCGAACCAGGCATTCAACAAAATAAAAGTTTCAGAAAAAATTCCTTTCGGACAAAACCTTTATTCAGCACTTTAAAAATCTACGAGATAGTTGACTTACAAACTACTTGATATCCTCCACAAGCATAATGTGCTAATATTTGTAAATTCTCTAAAGAATATCACTTTTCACCAAGCAATCCACAAACGACAGATTCGTCCTATGTACCCACCAATGCAGCCTCAGCTTTCATCTTTAGCAGTAAACCCCTCTCGTTTCACAAGTCAACTATGGAGATGCCTTCTTTACAAAGGTTTATGGAAGATACTAAATAATTCTAGGGTTTAAACAAATTCACAAGAACAATTTTCAGGATGTATGTTGTAAGTTAAAAGCGTTTGAGAATACAAAATAAAGAAGAACTTTTGCAAAATATATATGCAGAAACAGATCTGCCAAAAGTCTTAATGAAGACAAACACGAGACATGTATTTCTAGAGTGTTCACAAATTTTGAGGAGGCGACTCGTTTGAATGAATTTCGAGGCTCGTTAGAATGAAATACAAATCTCGTTTGAATATAGATCTCGTTCGAATGAAGGCTCGTTAGAATGAAAAAATAAACTCGTTAGAATGAAACAGAGTCTCGTTAGAATGAGAAGGCATTCTCATTTGAATAAGCTTCAAACAACCTTCTTATGAGTCAAAATAGTATGCCCTCGATCGATGCACATTCGAAGTAAACTTCTAACGAGCTTTCGAACGAACTGCCCTTTTTGTTTGAATGATATACTGATCTCGTTTGAATGAGTTTTAAAAATAAAAAATATTTTTCTTTTAAAGAATAAAAAAAATGTTCATTATTAATAAAAATAAACATCCCAAAAATTAAGTCTATGAATTCATTTAAACATTAAATTACTTTATACTTTTATGGGATATGAGGAAGTCTCGAGTGTTGATGTCAGTTTGCTGTGATGTTATGTAACAGGATTCGCCAAACTAGCCTAAAACTATATAATGACTATACTTTGAGCAATATTAAAATTTTTCTCTCAGAAATCTCCCCCTTGAAGATCAGGATCACGCAATAATTTGGTGTAACTTACTCTGATACCAAGTTTTATGGGTAAAAAAGTACTCTGACACCACTTGTAAGAGTAGAAGGCATTGATACCACTATGAGAATGTGGAAATAAATGTTCTCGACAAGGATGGTCACAAATAAAGATACCAATTTCTACTTTAATCAATTTTATCTTTTTATTCTAAATGTACATCTATGTGATAAAATAGATAAATCAAACCAATCATTCAACAAAGGCAAAGTTTCAGAAAAAATTCCTTTTGGGTATTACATTACCTTAGAAATCTATAAGACCGTGTTTTATTAAACTGCTTGATCTCCGCCACAAGCATAACGCGATAGTCATCGTAAATTCTCTTAACAATATCCCTTATCACCAAACAACCCACATACGATCGATTCATCCTTGGTATCCATCGATACATCCTCAACCTTCATCATTAGCAGTGATCCCCTCTGGTTTCACAAGTCATCCATGAAGACACCTTCTCCATAAATGTGTATGCAAGATACTAAAAAAGTCTAGAGTTTAAACAAATTCACAAGAAAAAATTTCAAGATGTATGTTGTGAATTAAAAGTGTATTAGAACACTAAAAAGAAGAACTTTTGCAAAATACATGCAAAAACAGTCAGGAAAAGGTCATAATGAAAACAAACACGAAATGGGTATTTATAGGGCACTCATAAATTTAGAGGCGGTGGCTCATTCGAATAAATTTTGAGGCTAATTTGAACGAGAAACGCAACACCTTGGAAAGAAAAAGGCATTCTTGTTTGAACATGCTTCAAATGACCTTCTAACGAGTCAAAACACCCTCGATCGATGCACGTTCGATGTAAAATTCTAACGAACCTTCGAACGAACTACCCTTTTCGTTTGAAAATGATACATATCTCGTTTGAACGAAACTTAAATTAAAAAATATTTTTCTTTTCAAAAATAGAAAACCCGTGTTCGTATTTAATAGAAATAAGCATCCTAAAAATAATTTATGTGAATTAATTTAAAGATTAAATTGCTTTGTTCCTTTATGGGATGACGAAAAGCCTCAAGTGTTGATGTCGATTTGTCGTGACGGTATCTGACGGTTTGTAACGAAATATGCCAAACTATCATAAAAAATACAAGGCCTATACTGTAAGTAATATAAAAAACATTACCCTTATAGTGCCTTAATCGTGAGTGCGGCTAAAAATCTCCCCTGTGGGTCACGGGCTTGGACCCTGACCCAACGTTGCCCCTTGTCACGAGATGGGACCATGACCCATATTCTCCCCTGTGGGTCACGGGTGGAAACCATGACCCACAGTTTTGTCACGCTTAATATGGTCACTGGTGGTGATTGTAACCCACAACTGTGGTCACGCGTCAAAATCGTGACAATTAGCGATATATGGTGTAGTACTTATTCCTTTAGTTCATTACATCATTTTGTTGTGGAGTGCCCATGTAACAACCCAGTCTTTTGAGTGACTATTTTATATTATTTTGACCGATGGGCTAATTCTATAAAATAGGGATAGTTGGATTAAATATTATTTCCCGTGAGATTAAGGGATAATATTTACTATGTTTTGTCTATTTACCGTAATGAGAGGTAAATAGCATTATATTGTGTTTTATTGCGTCGTTATATGTTATGCGACAGTTATGACTCATATTTAAATTGGAGTCTAATTAATAAATTAAAATGAATTTGGAACATAAAAATAGTTCACGTTACTCCGAATGCAAAAATAGGGGGTGCGGTTGTTTTTAGAATAGCCGAGATAGTCAAAATAAATGCAACGTTGTATTTTTGAGTTTCGAGCACTTTTGGTGGGTTATGACTCAATTATGTGGTTACGAGTCATTTTAATGGTGTATTAGCAATTAAAAGAGGGGAATTGTGTTTTATGACCCGTATAAGTCCCCCACCCCTTTTCATTTCTCATTTTGTGTTATAAACCAAGAGAGATAGATAAATAGATAGATAGATAGATAGAGAGAGAGAGAGAGAGAGAGAGAGAGAGAGAGAGAGTTGGGAGAAATGGAGAAAAAGAGAGAAAAATGGATATTTGAGCCAGAATCCGTGGCTACCGGAGGAGAATCCGATACTACGACCTCGAGGCAAGTTTCTTACTTGCTAGATGTTGATTTAATGTGATAAATTGCATGTATAGTTAGGTTTTTTTAGATTTAAACCATAAATGGGTTTTTGGGTGATTTTGGTGTTTAATACTGAATCTTTGATTTAAATTTGATTTAAGGAAAATAAATCAGTTATTTGAGGAGTAGGACTGAGGTGGTAGCATTTATTGTTATTGTATTTGATTGGTTTTGTGGATAAAAATCTTAGAGCTTTGTCAATGGCCGAAACAGCTTCTCGAAGAAGAATCTTCCCGCCATGATCGATCGATCGATCATGGGGGATCAATCGATCGAGCCTTCGATCGATCGACCCTTGCTGTAAGCCAGGTAGATTTTTAGCGACGAATCGATTCAGTTCCCAGGTGAATCGATTCGGTTTGGAGTTAGGCTACAGGTCTGGGAGACCGAATCGATTCGGGTTAAAGCCTAATCGATTCGGATAGATGCAGAAAGTTGGTTTTACTCACCGAATTGATTTGCATTTTGGCGAATCGATTTGCAACCAGGGGCGATCCGATTCGGCCCTAGGGGGAATCGATTCGGCTGACTGTTTTTGTGAGATTTTCCTAGTTTTGTTTTAGCCCTTTTCTTTTAGCTTTGAAGTTTAGGAATCTTCCTTTGGGAAGTAATGGTTAGTCCTAGACGGTTGTTTTGGGTAGACTAACATCCTAGGATAAAATGGGATAGTTGGTCTTACCCCGATGGCTAGTTTGTGTAGGTTAATGTTCGTATGATATAGGAAGTTAACCTAAAAATAAATTGGAGATAAAATGTTAATGTTGAGACTTTTGGGAGATAATTATTGAGGGAGACTCACTTTGATGACTTAGGTTATTGTGTTGAACTTTTGGAGGCTAGTTTGAGGATAATGGCACTTTGGGTCTTAGGTCATTAATAAAATATGACTTAATGAGAATGAAATACATATTCTAAAACTCGGTGCTTAATGAATAAGTACAAATGATTTTGAGAATGTAAAAATGGATGTTTTCAAATGAAAAGAAAAATGATTTTCATAAATGTTAATTTATGGATACACACCTCTCTAAATCGCTATCTTAAGGGAAGTTCGCGCGTGTGGTGAAGCACCCTGGATAATGAATGCGGGGTGGATATATCCCTAGGTCATATGAGCATTTATTGTATGTTTCTGTGCTGGTTAGGTGATTCTGGGTGTGGTCATGACTATCCCGCAGGCATATGGCCGCTTCTCGACATTTCGGTAGGATCCCAGGTTGTCTTGATGATAGGCCTTGGAAGATGATAGCCATTTAGGGGCGCGCATAGTGGGAAAACCTGGATGGGCGGTCTTAGATTACGTTATATAATATGATATATAACTATGGATAATAATGTGGGACATTATTGTTATTAAAGCATTTTATGATAATGAAATGGCTTTAAATTACATTTCCCGGATGGAAGAAGGGAAATGGGACGTTAAATACATTTTCCGGATGGAAGAAGGAAAATGGAAGATATGAAATGAAAAGGTAAAGCATTTTTATGTTCATAAAACTTGATTTAAAATATATATTTTTCCTGGATGGATGAAAGGAAATAAAAGTGGTAAAGAAAGTTTTGAAACGAAATTGAATTGGTAAACATTTGATAAACTGACTTTCCATATATGTATTTCCTAAAGAAAATAGGAATTATGCCTTTAGATTGTAAATGAATTCTCATTCCGGGTGATATATCCGGAAGTGTAGCATGTTACGTATATAAATGTGAGTAGGAAAGTTAATGATGAATATGTTATGCGTAGTTAAATTAGATATATATACATCAGTAACGTGCTTAGGGTCTAATGGATCTCGACGATCAACCTTGCCTAGTAGTAGTGTATCGGGGGGGTTCCTTGTTTGGATTTCACTTTGCGAGACACCCCACACACGAATAGTGCATAATGTTGAGACTGGGGAAAAGTTAGCCCATAGTACTTGGGTTAACTAGAGCATCATTATCTATATCGCGCTAGGTTGTGCTTTTAGAATGAGATGTGAGAACCCTTATATTATATTGCGAGAGAGTTACGCACTTAGCTGTCATGCATTTTAGTCACATGGTAATAATATCAAACCGGGCCCTGACCCGTCTATATTTCTCTCTTTTTGCATATACTCCTTTCCATACAGGTGCTCTACCGCATGGACACCCGAATTTACATTTCCATTCCAGATGTCATGGAGCTATAGCATATTGCGAATGTTGTAGGCTATTTGTTTTAGATGCTTCATTCCATTGTACTCTAGTTATGTTCAGTTTATTTATTCGGGCGTGTTGCCCAAGCTTTGCATTCATTTATTATACTGTAATAAACGATAATACTCGGTGTAACTAATTGTATTGGTCTGTTCATCGACAGCTTATTCGGTGATTATTTATTATATTATCATTCTTTATCCATTGATTTTTGATATCCACCGTTTTTGAAAATTGGATTGTCTAAGTGCTTTTCTTTTATTTACAAATATTTAAATTGATAGTCTATTTTTTAAAATGATTGGTGGTTATCTCATACTATTATTTTAATCGACAGCGATGCTGAGGGTGGACCATCTATGATTCCTGTGATTATTAGAGTATTGGGATGGCCACCTATTATTTTAGTAGGCGGGTTTTCACAGATGGTATCAGAGCATCAGGTTCTAGAGTCCTTAGGAATCTGTGCGAACGTATTTCACTTTCAGCGTTACTTCTGATTTGATATAGAGCCTTAGGATTAAGATCGTTGATTTCTCTTGTGAGATTTCGTTCTCCTGCTATGATATGAGAACCCCGAAAATCTTTTGCACGTTCGTGTGAGATTTGCAAGTAGTATGATGAAGGGCGTCATGGAAGGCCATTGTGAAGGCATCATAAGACGGGATTACTAAGAGCTGTAAGCTGTAGTCGGGGACGAGGGCCACCTTAGAGGTTGATCCCTTTGTATAATTATATTATATTGATACCATGACTACTAAGTATAGTGGATATACTTTTTCATGTACCGCTAGAAGTAGAGTGTGGTACTAAGCTTGGGATTTTGAGCGACGTCAATCTGAAGATTGAGAAGTCCTTGAGGAGGACTATATGTTGAAGTTTGGTCGGATGGAGGAAGTGTAATCTCAATCGGTGAGAACATGAGGCCCCGGAGTTTTGGCCTAGAGAGGGGTATAGAAGTGCCCAGGTGCGAAGATTGGAGGAAAATCTTTCACCCATAGGAGTAAGGTTAAAGTGGAGGAATTGGTAGTCGCCACATTTTGGTGGAGTAGGAGGTTTTTGCCCATGGAGAAACCCGTTAGATATTTTCGACAATGAGTTTATCAGGGATATCAGGAATGAAGAGAAAGTAGATTATCAATTAGTCACAGGAGGTTTGGTCAGAGGCCGACCATGAGTAAAGAGTGGTACGGTTAAGGAAACCGTGCACCGAAATAAGGTAGGTGCAAGGAAGAAAGAGCCCTTCATTGGAGTGATAGGCTCACGAATAAGTGTTGTTAACACTTCAGGAGAAGTAACGTTCATGAGACCCGTCGGTGGACATCCACCCGGGGAAGACTCATTGAACTAAGGCTGGGGAGGCTAGTATAATGTTCTCTTTGTTGAATTTAAGGGAACTACGCGAGTAATCTCCAGGGTAGTTAGAGATGGTAGTAGTTTGGTTCGAATAAGACTAGAATAATGTGTCTAGGAACCACTAGTGGTGGCGGAAGATATTGACATGAATGTTGGCAAGAGTTCCACCTTAGGTGAGGGTGGAGCATTCCTTATGATAAGATGGAGTAGTATTGTATTTACCCTAGATTCGGGTGTATATATTGAGCTTGAGGCACTATCTGTGTTATTATAGAGAATGTATCTATATGACTTCCGTAGTAGGGAGGTTCTATATTTTATTTCACTTGTTATGAGGCGAGTGATGATTGTTTAAATGTATATTCGTGGTATGTGCTAATTGTATTGTATGTATTATACGAGTAAGGATATTCTTGGGTTGGTTGGTGAGATAAAAAGCGAATAAATTGCGAGGCTATCCTATTTCTAGTTCTAGAGAAGGACTAGTTGTTCTATGATATCTATCCTGGATACAGGTTGAGACTTTATAGAGGTGGTTTAAGGTAGGTAAGAAGTTTCATTTGTTATTTTGTTTGTCTTGTTTGATTTCTTGATTACTTGTATGCTTTATTTGTGGTTGTTGTTGCTTTATCTCCATGACCAACAGAGTTAAGTAGTAATGCATTGGAGGGGTCCCTTGTTTGGATTTCTCTTTTGCGAGATGCTCCATGCATGAACCTTAACGACGTTGGAAGTGGAGAGATGTTGTAATTCTTTTCTTTTTCTTTCTTTTCTTTCTTTCTGTTGGTTGAGTACTGGGTTGAAAGGTTTAGCCGAGAATCACGTGATTGAGTGATTTAAGGGCTAAGTTGATGGGCGATATAGGAGCACTGTAATAGTCCTTCCCTCTGATCGATGTGGGGGAGACTAAGATATGAAAGTCAAATAGAGATTTATGGTTATGCCTTAATGATAAGGCCATTTAAAAAGATGTTTGTATGTGTATTGGGATAAATCATTCGTGGAATCTTACAGAAAGTAAATTCCAGATTAGTTAAAGTTTCAGTTAATTGTGATGGTAGGACATAGAAGTAGAAGTGCAGTAGTAGAGTTACGAGTTAGGATTTTAGCGGTCTCGGTCATGTGTCTTAGATCGTTACATCTCGACGGCCATTGATGCGAGGTAGTAGTGTAACGGGAGGGTTCCTTGTTTGGATTTCGCCTCAGTGAGATGTCCCACGCATGAAATCGAGCGATTGTCAGAAGTTGGGAAAGGTCTTGGACACTAGGGATATAATTAGTATAATATTTATACAACTTGATTAGGATATAGATCGACTTTAGGATTGCTAGGACATAAGGCCCTTAGTGCATACGACATTGTGTTAGGAAGGCGGTAGGGAGTTGACCACAATAAGTTTGCGGGTTAACTCTAAGTAGGATTAGGTCCCTAGAACGAAGAAGTATGAGATCTCGAGTGATTCGAAATGTTAGGCCATAGGAGTTGGGGCCTTTCTTAGATAGAGCGTTACGTCGGTAACCTATCTTTCGAGGAGTTGAAGTATGAGCTGACTTTTACTCCTGCAATCGTGTTCTTATGATCGAGAGTGGATTTAACGAACTAGTCTCTGCCAGGAACGGGAAGTATTAATGCGGGAGCATAAACCAATTGTTTATGCGTCTCACAAACTTAAAATTCATGAGAAGTGTTATCCCACGCTTGATGTAGATCACATAGCGGTAGTATTCACATTAAAGAAATGGAGGCGCTACTTCCTGGGCAGGAATTTGGTATTTTCACGAGCAAGAAGTTGGAGTTTGTGAGGGACTATCAATTGGATATTCCCTTTCTCTAAGGATATGCGGATGGGTTGGTAGATGCGCCGAGGAGAAAATGGTCGGAGAGATTAGTGAGGCATGGAATGCCAAGTTGAACGAGCTTGACCAAGAGGACGCTCTAGATAGAGCATTTATGTCCACGATTGACACTTTCACCTACTGGTGTGAAGACAGTAGTGTTGAAAACCAAAGTGAAGTTGGATGAACGAATAGAGAAGGTTAACCAAATGTCGGAGGGCATACCTTAAATGGGTATGTTCGACTTAAAAGAAGTAGTTGGGCTCATTGAGCCACATACTTGTAAGGGCTACACCAATACGAATAGAAGTAAGTAGTGTGGGGTGAACGATTTTAAGTTAGTGTAGTTATTCCCTGGCAAGGGTATAACGTAATTCGGGGAGAAATGCAATTTGTACCAAGATGTGTAGGTATCTCCTTCCGTAGTAGAAAGGTGGGATGGATAGTTCTGGAAGAATGATTTGGTGCTATGTTAGAGCACGGAGAATGTAGACCGAGATCGAATAGTGACGACCTTAGTCCAAGTCCAAACGGGACGCCGGACTGCCAAGGGGTTTGCTAAGAATGATAGAGTGATAGTTTAGTATAGTATACCTTTACATGGTTATACGGTATTCTTGAATTTTGAGGGCAAAAATCCCTTCTAAGGAGGGGGGGGGGGGGGGGGGGGGGGAGTATGTAACAACCCAGTCTTTTGAGCGACTATTTTATATTATTTTGCCCGATGGGATAATTCTATAAAATGGGGATAGTTGGATTAAATATCATTTCCCGTGATATTAAGGGATAATATTTACTATGTTTTGTCTATTTACCATAATGAGAAGTAAATAGCATTATATTGTGTTTTATTGCGTCGTTATATGTTATGCGACGGTTATGACTCATATTTAAATTGGAGTTTAATTAATAAATTAAAATGAATTTAGAACATAAAAATAGTTCACGTTACTCCGAATGCCAAAATAGGAGATGAGGTTGTTTTTAGAATAGTCGAGATAGTCGAAATAAGTGTCACGATGTATTTTTGAGTTTCGGGCACTTTTGGTGGGTTATGACTCAATTATGTGGTTACGAGTCATTTTAATGGTGTATTAGCAATTAAAAGAGGGGAATTGTGTTTTATGACCCGTATAAGTCCCCCACCCCTTTTCAATTCTCGTTTTGTGTTATAAACCAAGAGAGAGAGAGAGAGAGAGAGAGAGAGAGAGAGAGAGAGAGAGAGAGAGAAGAGAGAGGGTTGGGAGAAATGGAGAAAAAGGCAGAAAAATGGAGATTTGAGTCGGAATCCGTGGCTACCGGAGGGAAATCTGAGACTACGACCTCGAGATAAGTTTCTTACTTGCTAGATGTTGATTTAATGTGATAAATTGCATGTATAGTTAGGTTTTTGGAGATTTAAACCATAAATGGGTTTTTGGTTGATTCTGGTGTTTAATCCTAAATCTTTGATTTAAATTTGATTTAAGGAAAATAAATCAGTTATTTGAGGTGTAGGACTGAGGTGGTAGAATTTATTGTTGCTGTATTTGGTTGGTTTTGTGGATAAAAATCTTGGAGCTTTGTCAATGGCCGAAACAGCTTCTCGGAGAAGAAGCTACCCGCCATGATCGATCGATCGACGGCCAAGGGTCGATCGATCGACCCTTGTTGTAAGCCATGTAGATTTTTAGTGACGAATCGATTCGGTTCCTAGGCGCATCGATTCGATTTGGAGTTAGGCTACAGGCCTGGGAGACCGAATCGATTCGGGTTAAAGACGAATAGATTCGGATAGATGCAGAAATTTGGTTTTACTCACCGAATCGATTCGCATTTTGGTGAATCGATTCGCAATCAGGGGCGAACCGATTCGGCCCTAGGGCGAATCGAATTGGCTGCCTATTTTTGTGAGATTTTCCTAGTTTTGTTTTAGCACTTTTCTTTTAAGTTTGAATTTTAGGAACCTTACTTTGGGAAGTAATGGTGAGTCCTAGAGGGTTGTTTTGGGTAGACTAACGTCCTACGACAAAATCGGATAGTTGGGCTTACCCCGAGGGCTAGTTTGTGTAGGTTAATGTCCGTATGATATAGGAAGTTAACCTAAAAATAAATTGGAGGTAAAATGTTAACGTTGAGATTTTTGGGAGATAATTATTGAGGGAGACTCAGTTTGATGACTTAGGTTATTGTGTTGAACTTTTGGAGGCTAGTTTGAGGATAATGGCACTTTGGGTCTTAGGTCATTAATAAAATATGACTTAATGAGAATGAAATACATATTCTAAAACTTGGTGCTTAATGAATAAGTACAAATGATTTTGAGAATGTAATTATGGATGTTTTCAAATGAAAAGAAAAATGATTTTCATAAATGTTAACTTATGGATACACACCTCTCTAAATCGCTTCGTGCGTGTGGTGAAGCACCCTGGCTAATGAATGCGGGGTAGATATATCCCTAGGTCATATGAGCATATATTGTATGTTTCTGTGATGGTTAGGTGATTCTGGGTGTGATCATGACTATCCCGCAGGCATATGGCAGCTTCCCGACGTTTCGGTAGGATCCCAGGTTGTCTTGATGATAGGCCTTGGAAGATGATAGCCATTTAGGGGCGTGCATAGGGGGGAAACCTGAACGGGCGGTCTTAGATTACGTTATATAATATGATATATAACTGTGGATAATAATGTGGGACATAATTGTTATTAAAGCATTTTATGATAATGAAATGGCTTTAAATTACATTTCCCAGATGGAAGAAGCGAAATGGGAGGTTAAATACATTTTTCGGATGGAAGAAAGAAAATGGAAGATATGAAATGAAAAGGTAATGCATTTTTATGTTAATAAAACTTGCTTTCAAATATATATTTTTCCTAGATGGAAGAAAGGAAATAAAAGTGGTAAAGAAAGTTTTGAAATGAAATTGAATTGGTAAACATTTGATAAAATGACTTGCCATATCTGTATTTCCTAAAGAAAATAGGAATTATGCCTTTAGATGGTAAATGAATTCTCATTCCGGGTGATATATCCGGAAGTGTAGCATGTTATGTATATAAATGTGAGTAGGAAAGTTAATGATGAATTTGTTATGTGTAGTTAAATTATATATATAAACATCAATAACGTGCTTAGGGTCTAATGGATCTCGATGATCAACCTTGCCTAGTAGTAGTGTATCAGGGGGTTTCTTGTTTGGATTTCACTTCGCGAGACACCCACGCACGAATAGGGCATAGTGTTGAGATTTGGGAAAGGTTAGCCCTTAGTACTTGAGTTAACTAGAGCATCATTATTGATATCGCGCTAGGTTGTGCTTTTAGAATGAGAGGTGAGAACCCTTATATTATATTGCGAGAGAGTTACGCACTTAACTGTCATGCATTTTAGTCACATGGTAATCATATCAAACCGGGCCCTGACCCATCTATATTTCTCTATTTTTGCATATACTCCTTGCCGTATAGGTTCTCTACCACATGGACACCCGAATTTACATTTCCATTCTAGATGTCATGGAGCTATATCATATGGAGAATGTTGTAGGCTATTTGTTTTAGACGCTTCATTCCATTGTACTCTAGTTATGTTCAGTTTATTTATTCGGGCGTGTTGTCCAAGCTTTGCATTCATTTATTATACTGTAATAAATGGTAATACTCGGTGTAACTAATTGTATTGGTCTGTTCACCGACAGCTTATTCGGTGATTATTTATTTTATTGTCATTCTTTATCCATTGATTTTTGATATCCACCGTTTTTGCAAATTGGATTGTCTAAGTGCCTTTTTTTTATTTACAAATATTTAAATTGACAGTCCGTTGTCTAAAATGATTGGTGGTTATCTCATACTATTATTTTAATCGATAGTGATGCTGAGGGTGGACCATCTATGATTCTTGTGATTATTAGAGTATTGGGATGGCCACCTATTATTTTAGTAGGCGGGTTGTCACTGCCCAGTGAATAAACTTGGGATGTAATATCAATCTCCAATAGGTTATCCCTAAACCCTCCCAAGAGGTACTCATGTCCTCGATTAGCTCGTGGATTTGGTATTATTTTACCATGCCTATACTCCACTTTGTCCTTATAACCTTTGAACTCATTACGGACTTCAAACTTGTAATTCATAAGGTTGACATAAACAACCCTCAAGTAATCATATATAAAAGTGATCAATTACACATAACCTCCTCTTTCTCGAATAGGCATAGGGCCACACAAAATAGAATGGACCAGTTTTAATATATGATTCATAGACTGTCAGTTCCTCCACTTCCAATGAACTTAATTGTCCATTTGAAACAATTCCTTGAATTCTTTTTAAATTGATATAACCTAAGCATAAGTGTCAAAGATATGTTTTATTAAACTTGGAAGGTTCTTTTATCTTTAGGTTATTTCCATTTGACTTATTCAATTCAATATTAAGTAGTAGTGGTGATATAGGTCTTGTGATACAAAGATCATTTTCCAATGTACTAGAATACATAAGAGATTTACCCTTTTTAATAGAAACACCATCATTACAATAAATCAAGTATCCATTCAAAACTAGTTTAGAAACATAAATCAATTTTCTCCTAATACTAAGAACAAGGAGTCATTACCAATATTAATTTATTATTTTTGCAAAAATTTAAAACTAAATTTCTTTACTGCTATCACTGATTCCTTGTTGTGATCTCCCGTGAGTAAAAAAATTTCCCTATCAATGATCTCCCTAGTTACTAGAACCACTAAAAATAATTGCAAAAATGATTAGTGTCTCTTGAATGTACACACGATGTACCAATAGATTGAACCACAAAACATCTCTCAATGACTAAGGAGAAAATACCATTTCCATTATTCCTTGCAAAGAAGATCAAATATTGCTTCTTCTAGTGTCTTGACTATTAATATATATAATAATTACCTTTTGGTTTCTTACCTCCTCCCACGGCTTAAATTTATTCTTGACAACATTAGATTTTCTTGAGATTTTCCCTTCTTCTTCATCATCATCATCTTCTTCTTTTTCTTCTTCTTCTTCTTCTTCTTCTTCTTCTTCTTCTTCTTCTTCTTCTTCTTCTTCTTCTTCTTCTTCTTCTTCTTCTTCTTCTTCTCCTCACATTACAGAATGGAGACGATGGGACTTTCTCATCAGCCTAAACCATACCCTTATGATTGGTGATACTCTCCGCCGCTTGAATTTATTTAAGAAGTTGCAACAAAGATAAATAAAACTTGTTTATATAATAGTTTAGGCAAAATATTAAAAGGACTCTGACAGTGATTGGAGAATAAAATCAACTTGGGATTTCCCCACCAATTTTATATCCAAGTACCTTCAGTTCTCCTAAGATGGACATTATCTTTAGAACATGATAACATAAGGGCGTATCCTCTACCATCTTGTTATTAACCAACCTTGCCATAACATCCATGTTCACATTTTCTTGTTAGGAATAAAATTGTTCACATTTTCTTGTTATTAACCAACCTTGCCATAACCAACCTTGCAATGTTATGGCAAGGTTGCGTCACAACCTTGTGTCACAATAAAGGGCGTATCCTTGCGTCAAATCCATCTCTAAGGTTCATAATCATGTCATAAGTAATTGACATATGTTGATATTGGTGTTGTAAAAAAATGGTTATGGAGTCTAATATGTACCAATGAGCCATTTGATTAGTCTTTTGCCACCTCTAATAGCTTTTGACATATCTTTTAGGCGCCACTTCATAAGTCTTGGTAGGGCATGTTTCAGTCAGGATAAACTTACAGTCCTCATCAATAAGGACATTATCTAGGTTTATTTTTCCAGTCAATGTAATTTATACCAATTAATTGGTTTTCCTGTAAGATGGAAGCATGTGGGTTGAGTGAAGAGACCATTTTTGAAATCTCGGAATCATAAATTTTAAAAATGGAATTAATTTCAAGATAGGGTGTGAGAATAAACTTTAGATTTAATTTTAAAACATAAAATCTTGTTGAACATCCAAGTTCTGCTATAAAGTGATATTTCACGATGGGAAATTAAATAACTTCACCTTGAACTAAATAGATTTTTGTCTCTCAGTTATGTACTTCATACATCTTAGAAATTTATGTCCAACATAACTGAATAGTTAGCATCTTTTGGTCCCACACCTGATGACAGTGATGCCGATGAGGAGAATACCACTAGTTGTATGTAAATGTATACCATGAGTTTGTCTAGTGAAATTAAACCCCCTTGTGCATAACTTCTTCGATGGGAGGACAAAACATATTCCAATTTAATTTCAATAAACTATAACTTAAGAATTTTAAAATTTATGTGATTCCATGATTAAAACCATCCGATGGGAACCTATATCAAGATAACATGAGGAATTAATCGCATCACAATTTTTAAAGTAATCATGGAGACCACTATATTTATGTTGAAACCCTTCTCCCACTTAGTACTTAAGAAAAAAACTTGAGGGTTTATTCAATTCTAAAACACTGAATTAAATCCTTGGTAATTTTCTAATTTACTTATACATATTAAATTTCCCGGTCTCACTATTTTAGTCTTTCAAAAAAATAATGTTAAATTAAAAAAATGGAGATATCAATTTAATTTAGAGATTTAAATTAATTACATGATTAAAATAAATTTAAAAAGAATAAATAAAGAAAATTTTGTTGAAAGAATGATGATCTAGGCCGGTCACAAAATATTCATGTTCTTCATAAAATCAAGTGTTCTTAATTAACAAATTAATTATTAGATGAACATATAAACATGAACGATGGTAGAATTATGATGAACAAAATAATCAAGAAATCATAATTCAAATTGGAAAGTAATTCCCTTTTCCATCATAGCCTAGATCGTGCCTTCAAGTAAAACTCTTCAAGACCCATAATCGTTATTGGAGAAGACATCCTCATAATTTAGAGTACCACTCGAAGTAGATTTCAATTAAAATAGGAGTTCTTGGTGATCTTTGCATTTGGAAAGTTTCCATTCTATCATGGGAAGAATGATGAAGAAGAACCACCGCGCAAATCAGCCAAAAAACACCATAAAGAATAAACCGCTACACTATTCTCATTAGATCAATCTGATTGGAACCAAATCGATCTGAACTCCTTTCTGATAGATCTTACGTGACCTCAAATTGATCTGGCCTTATAGACTAACATATTTGTCTTCTTTACAAAAATTGCATGCAAAAATTACCATAATTCATCCGGATCTTTAATGAACTTCAAGAAACTTTATCTAGCACCCAATACCACATAAATACATGATTCTAAGCATAAGTGAATATTAATAACATCAAATTGGCCTCCAAATATATTGATACTGAAATAAGTACAAAAATCTAATTATTACAACCATATTAAATCTAGGAGCGAAAAATAAGTACAGATAAACCATCGCATGATCCATTCGCACACACAAAAAAAAATGGGGCCATGAGAAAAGGGATTCAAATATGAAATCTCCTCAAAACCAATGTTATGATGATACCATACATTAAGATGTATAATTCTACAACATAAAAATCTAGGGTATCAATGTTGGATAACATGGACCATTCTAAATCATGATTACTCTAAACCAAAGGCTCTGATACCAATGGTCGGGGATCGATATGTGCATAATAAGCATTTTTAAGCCATTGAATCTTTGATTAATCATATAATAGAAAGTGAAAAAGAAAAAAAAACTAAGTTTTAAAACCAAACCTACGGTTTCGAATACGATACATTTATGGATCCAGTTGTAATCCAGTATGGATAAAGGTATTTGAAGAAGATGATTGGATGTGTTCTTTTGGATATTCAAAAGCTTACTTAAATGCTTAAAAATGTTTGGATCTTCTAATATATGATCTTTTCAAATATAGGTAGGTGTATGGGAACCTTTGAAGAAGAAAGCTCTTAGTATGGATTGAGAGTCATTTATCTCTTGGCCTTTTCAAAAAAATGTGAATAATGTTTTCTCTCCCCACTCTCTAACCCTAATAATGAATTTTGCTTCTTAAATACCTAAATTAAATAAATATATTTAAGTTTAAGTGGTTTTATTAGGCCAAACTCGGTTTCTTGAGAATATGAGCCTAACGACATCAGTATGCGGACTATAATAGGGACTCAAGATAAAAATTTAAATTGTCTTACAAATAAATAATCAAAAATGCCAAATTAAAAATTCCCTAATTTATTCCACTTATTTAATAATAATTAATTACACTAAATAATTATTATTGTACTCCAATTCAATTATCTCATAAATCACTTGGATATAATGAGATCTTATTTTGAAGGTTGATTATAGTACATAATATGATTCCCCAAGTTAAGCTTCTGATACTCGCTTGGTCAAATAAATTTGACACTAATTGACAATAACCAACATCTAATCAATTCGTAGATTCTCAAACTTAACTTATTTAGTCCATAGAATTATGAAATAATCCACTCATGAGGTTTAACTTGTGGAAATAAATATTGCAAGTCTACCAAGGGAGTATCCCAATCCAAGGTATCCTTGGGATGCGGATTCCTCTGAATTAGGATAGACCTACTCACACAACTGACTCCCAATATGCGGGGTTCTATTAACTCGATATAATAATAGATCCCACCTATAGGAATTAAAGTAACATTTGTGTAAGCATGTGAATCCTCATAATTCTCGGGATTAAGAAACTATGAACCCTTTGAAAATGGTGTGAGATTACCTATGTCCAATCAAGGCAAACCTTAGACTTAAATCTCAAAAGCTATTCTATTCAATTCATTCCTGGATGTACCGATTACAATCCTCTTTCAAACTATCATAAAGTTCTCAAACCATTACATAGATTCACATAGTCATCATAAAGTTCACGAACCATTACATAGATTCCCATAGTTTGACATAAACCTCTAGGATTGTATTACATCCATTCTAATAAGATCTCAACTCCATATTTAGGTTGTGAGTTATTTAATAGTTCAAAAATCGGAAGTCTAATCTCTTATGATCAAGCCAAACCCAACTCATCAAAATTCCTATTGAAAATAATTTACCAATATACCAAACAATATATATTAAGAGCACAAATATAAAGCATTCTCACAAATGTGATTCTCATTTAAAATAAAATGAAATTATATGGTTTAAGAATAAAACTATAACAAGAGTTATCAGCTAACCTTGTGGTGCTTATCCGATTATTTCCAGAGAAATCCATACCGAGGGCTTCAAATTACAAGCCTTACCATGCAGAGGAGAAGTGATTAGGATATGGGATCAAGTTTCCCTTGAGTTTTATAGTAAAAGGATAATAAAAGCTTAAAAAAATCCATCCTTTCTTGAGACATTCTTCTGTCAAAATTAGGACCATGCTATCTAGACTAAATTTTTAAAGGGACACAAACCACTGGGGGACTGATGGACTCACTTGCACACTTCAATGTAAAGGTATTATGTATTATGTATTATGTATTATGTATGATAAGATATGTATAATTATAAAGAAAAAGTAAGAAGTATATACAATTGGAATGTGATAATGAGCTAATATGCAAGTGGGGTAAATCATGTGAATATACAAACATAGTAAAACAAATGAGTATGTACAAGTGGAATGAAGAATGTGATAAAAAAAATGGGAATGTACATGAGGTGAAGAGAGATATACATGAGTGACATAATATGAATATGGCATATGGCATATGGAAGAGGCGAGCATATATAAGAGAAATGAGAGAAGTAAATGTACAAGTGAGAAAGTATATACCCACATATAAAAAGTGATTGAGGGGAAGAAAAATAAAACCCATTTCAAGAGAGTCTTATCCTCGGAATATCCCCAGTAGAGTCGCCACTTGAACACACCCGACCCCACTCAATGGCGATAACTTTCTCATACATGGTGTCATCAATGATCTGAGGTGTGTGAATGTGTAAATATCAGAGGGGGTTTTCTAGCCTATTTTAACCAAAACATGCAAATGATGGAGTCACCTCAAAAGAAATAGATAAAAGATTACTTGTACATGAAAAACCAAGAGAGATATGGGCTCAAAGACTATGTTATTGAATGGGAAGGTGTTAGGCACCCACTCCACCATTTAGATCTCTTATGGGATTTATAAAACATTTTCCTTCCCCTAAATGTATGAAGTGTTGTATATGTCATAAATGTTCCACATTTTCTTTTAAACAAAGTGAATATATAGATGAATGTCCAAGTCTATATGTGTGTGTGTGAGTGAGTTAGGAGTAGAGTCATCATATATGCATACTTGGAAAGATGGGTATGAATCCTCATAAGGACCTAATATGCAAACGGAGTTTTGAAAGCGTAATCTCACTATAGAAGAGTGAGTACGATAAAATGGACCTCTAGAAAAAGAGTAAACTAACTAAACATGAGTAATATGCAAAGAGAAATGTATAAAACGAGTATAAATGTGAGTGACACCCCAAAATCATAATCTCACTATAGGATAGTGGGTACGCATATACGAAACCTTTAAAAAGATAATAAATGTAATAAAAGTAAATAAATGAATATAATGTACTAATTACATGAGTGGGATGATAATTTATGTAAATGAACTAATTGAAATATGTAAAAACAAACTTGAATCCCTAAATGTCTTTGGGATGCCTATGTATCCAAAGAAGGAATCAAAGTCCACAAAGTTCGCATAATGAACATGGTGGGGTCTAAACCTTAATCCAATTCTAGGGTGTCTATTTTGATGTGTGATGAGTAATTGAAATGTTGTGAAAAATGTAGAAATGTGTGAGAGCACTCTAAATTGGGAATTAATATTTAAACCCACTTTTGAAATTTTTGGTTTATGAAAAAATAGATATGAAGATATATATATTAGTAAAAAGGTAGGATTAGAGTTAGAAATAGAATATATGGAGTATAAATGAAATAAGAGAACGAAAATATGTAACATGGAACTTATGAGAATAGTAAAATGTACAAGTATTTGAACCTTCAAGCACTTTCAAAATCCATTTTAAGCTCTTTGTTTGTTGATTTTGGTGTGTGAGTGATGGTTGTGGAATGGTGGTTAAAGGTGGGGAAGGTGTTGTAAATGAGTGTGAATATAATGTATGTAAATCCAAAATGACTTCTACACTAGAAGGTCTTGTGAAAATGAGATACCTAGTGATCTGCCAGTTGACATGGCTTCGAGCCTGCATGCTGGCATGGAGGCTAGACTTGGATTTTAAGAAACCTACTTTCCATTAGGGATGGTCCGAACACCATAAAGATAATTTTATAATTTTTCAAATTTAATGTCAAAACTTTAAACATATTTAACCCAAATAAAACTTTGCGCCAATTTTAATCCAATTTTTTATGATAAAATGATTTACTCAATTTTATCTTTTTAACCTAAAACCTCTTCTTGACCTACAACATGCATATAAGTGATAGAAGATAAAATAAATAAATAAATAAATAACATAATACGCTAATGTACGAGGAAAATCCACAATGGATAAGGTTTTACACAAGATAGATAGTAGACTTACACAACGACTCGTGTCCCTCACAAGCCTTGACTCTCTTTGATCTTCAACCTCTCCTCCACAGTTCATTGCATAAGTCCATGCACGCAAGCTATCGTAATGTATAAGTCCACACAAGCCTAGATATCTACCGATAAGTATCGACAACCATCCAAAAATTCCGAACACGGAATCACCCCTTGTTCACCGCAACACAATACGAAGTCCATCCACTAAACCTTATCTTTAGCCAGATGATGAGAGAACAAACTATGGTTCTTATAAAATAAGATCTCAAAGCATAAGAAAGATGCAACTTGGATCTTTAAAGAGTTTGCTTTAAAGTAGAGTTTGAAAACATTCGGATATAGACGGAAAAATGTTTTTCTCCAAAAGTCTCACTGAAAAGTAATGTCAATACTCCTATTTATAAAAAAAAATAAAAATTGAGGAGGTGGGGTTTGTTCGAAAGAAAACTAGGTTTAGTTCAAATGAAAATATTATTTCGTTCAAACAAACTCAAGTCTTGTTCGAATGAACAAGTGAACTCGTTCGAACGTGCTTCTAGCAAGCTTCTAATGGGTAGGTCACTGTTAGACAAAGAAATCCCATTGGATGTTAGTTTGAACTTTGATATAATGAATCCATCAATTTTTTCCAACAAAAACAACACCTCGTTCGAAAGAAAATCATATCTCATTCAAACGAAGATAAACTCTCCTTAAAATGAACTAAAACAAACAAATATTCTTCTCCAAAAAAACATTTCAAGAAATACTTCCAAACATTTATTTAAAAAAAAAACACCCAAAATTAAATTTCTAAGATATAAAAAATCATATGCATCAATACTGAGAGATTCTTGAAAATACTAAGACTAACGTGGCACTAAAAATATCACGATGCATAATCTCTGAAGCTTTGCCACTACGTCTTTATCAATTACGTCATAGGCTTACGAGTTCAACAATACAAAGCTTAACCCATGACTCAAATTTTTTTGTCCATAATTAAGTTAATGCAAATAAGTTAAATCAATTGGAAATTTCCCCAGACAAAACGCTCCCTTTGGATATTTCGAGATAAAACCAAAATAAAATCTCATATGGGCCGTCAAGCTCTCTAAAAGAATCAATTCCAAACCGAAATATGAAATAGTATAGACGCTCGACAGACACATACGCTGAGTAGAATTTCACGCATGTAAAGTTTTTTGCATGTTGTAAAACTACATACTTAAACACACCTTCAAATGCAAAGATAATATAACAAGTATAAAATATGCATAAGGATAAACTCCCCTTATGTCTAATAATCCCAACCTAGGTAAGAAGTCTTCCCCTTAGATAAAGAAATCATAATCGTGAAAGTGAAAGATACATTTATCCCTCTTTTTCTTCAGGAATAAATAAAGGAAGGATGCATAAAACAATTTTTCTCCATAAACCATTTATCCCCGTAAAGGTGAGAACATGTGATGCTAATAGATCTTAAGGAAGAAGGAATAGTATCATGAAATAGGGTAAAGTGCAACAAAGTACTACATAGCAACACAAGCACAAATAAACCACATAATGATCAATCAATATAAATATTAATGTAATTATGATACCTGCTAGAATATACTTGAAAGCAAGAGATGTAAATGCAAAGAAGCAATAATAGATAACAATATGATCGTATACCATAAGAATTTTATCTAAAAATAATGCAAATAGCAAACATGGATTAAATGAAAACACAAAGACTCAAAACAAAAATGGTACCATGTATATAAATACCTAAATATACCCATGACACTCAGGCACATATATATAGGTATAAACGACCACAAATAAAAATTGACACAAAACACATAAGCTTTACACACTAGCATAGTATCGATGTGTCTAAACGTGTGGGATGGAATGAATGGGCGTGAGATATATTCAAATGAATTATGACCCAATCACTCAAATATGTTCAAGGAGTTCTATTTGATCGCAAAACTTTATTAAACTAAGATTTAGCCTCAAGTGACGGATATAGTGAACTTTATGAACAAACAAGTACAATACGCACAACCCTAGAATATTGATGACTCTATAAATCATGACCTGATAAGCATAACTAGGATTCATTGTGTAATCCCATCAATCTTGAACCATAACACCTTTAAAAGAAAAACATATATTACATTTTTTGCTTAATTCTTTTTAATATATCACTTTTGAAAATCAAACAAACAAACTAGTCAGTCTTTAATCTTTTATATTTTTTCTCTCATTTTTTTATCAAGCTCCTGCCAACGGTGGCTTTCTCGCAAAGGATATTTGCTTCTTTCGAAGACTATTTGTGGGCACCCTCATATTTTTAATACAAATCAAACAAACTCATGGGAAATGGTTCTTAAATGAACAAATCCCCCATAATCTGCAGATATGTAGATGACAAGACTGGTGGGAGAACATTTCACATAGATCAAATATAACATGTGAAGTTAAAATCCAAAAAGCTCATGCATTTGTGTTTGGAGGCATATACAAAGTGTATCCATTAAGTAAACTAAAGTCAAGAAACTCCATGCAAGCATGATTAAGAATAATCTAATCATTGGATGTCATAATCAAATGTTCTAGACAAATGGAATCATGGAATAAATTGGATTAAAATACACCAATATGCCATAGAATTATTTGTAAAACTAAACTATAGAAAAAAAAAGATCTTTTTGAGTTTTTAAACCTTCTAAAAAATCCAATTAAATAAACAACTCAAAAGACAAACAAAATCTTTTTGTATTTTTTAATATGACCCAATTAATAAAAAAGCATAAGACAAAAGACTCAAACAACATAAAACTCGCAAACACATATAACATGAAGTATAAAAGCTAGTATATTCAAACATGTGAACACAATCAATCATTAGATTTAGCATGGGAAATGTCATGTGCAAGCAAATGAGAACCAACAAATTTAATATCTAATGCCTCCAAATAAGATTTTCTAACCCGCTGAGGTGTAACATGATGCTTGGGTTTTGATAACCTTAGTGGATCTTGACTTAGCCTTCGTAGGACTGTTTTTAAGTTGAAGAAAAAGGTCTAAGGTGGCCTTTTGTATCGCAATGTGTGCATGTGAAGACATGGGGAGGGGTATTACTTAAGGGTTGACCTTTTATAACTTTCTTAGCAATGGTTGACTCTCCTAAATGCATGGTCATGGCTTGGTTAGCAAAGAAATTTTATCATTGAAGACAATCCCACACTTGTCATCTTTGATTTGGATAGTGACTAACACTTTATCCAACTTTTTTTACCTAGGTTCCAAATAAATTTTACACGACTCGAGTCACTTAATCTCTCTTCATTGTAAATAAATCATAGTCTCAAGTGAACGTTAAGACTCTTTAAACTCTAAAGGATTCTTCTACATAACCTCCATCAAAACTCAAAGGTTGTCTCTCTCACCCTCAACATACTTGAGATTATCCTTGAGAGTCCTCTCACATTCCCTAAGGCTCTCAAAAAAATTAGCATTATCATCACCTATGACACGTACTTTCATCCAAGCTTTAAACTTTAAGTTTTCTTTTTTCACTCCCAATATTTTCACATACAACTCATGAAAGGAAACTTAGAGTTCGATATCCTCCTCGTCTTTTTCATCCTCATCTCCTTCTCCACCCATACTACCATAACTCACTTGGAAATGAAAAAATAATGGCCTTAGAAGTTTCATGCTTGGAATCATCTTCATGGGATGATTTTTTTTAAGGCTTTCATTACTAGCCATGAACGCGGCGTCGTTGCACTTAATGGGGGAATTGGGTACCTATTTTGGATCACTACCATTAAGGATAGCATTGTACACATTTGGTTTCTTACCCTCCTTCCTTATATCAGTCATACACTCAGCTACCCCATGTCCGTAAGCTTCCCAACCAAAGAATCTTTCCAACTCATCCCTCTTAAGGTTATCATTATGATTTTTAGGGAAGTTATTGGAGTTATTACACTTATTTTTCTCGATTGTTTTTTGCATCTTTAGATTGCATTTGAAACTTGAGAAATTTCATGAATTTCTTTGCTTACATGGCCATTTCTTTAGATTCGATGTCAGATTCAACATTTGAAATAGATGTTTCCTAATTTTCGACTTTTAAAGCAATGACCTTGTTATTTTTTATCATTCTGGAGGAAAACAGATTAAGCTCATAAGTTTCTAGGTCACGTACAAGCTCTTCAAGTGTTGTAAAGTCTATAATACCTAAGGAATTCAAAACAACCATTTTTGAATTAAATCTTTTAGGTAATGACCTTAATATTTTCTTGAGTACTCAGTTTTTAGGTATTCTCTCTCCCGAGTTAAGAGACGAGTTCACAACATTGGACAATATAGCATAGAACTCATCAAAATTCTCACTCCCTTTCATCTTAATGGTTTCATATTGAGTGGAAAGGTTTTGGAGTTTAGAAGCCTTAACAACACTATTTCCTTTTTGGGTGAGTTAGAGTATGTATTAAGACTCTTTAGACATTTTTCATGTTATAGTATGACGGAACTCCTCCAGGGTGACAAAATAAAACAGAGCAATTAAACCATGCGAGTTATAATTTGCTAACATATGCTCGGTTTCACTCCGTGATTCTACAGGATTGTGAATCCTATTTTCACCAAATAAAGTTATAGTTGGAGACCAACTATTAAGTACCACTTGCCATACCCACTCATCTATAGCCTTAAGTGCTAATTTCATACGCATTTTCTAGTATGCGTAGTTTGACACATCAAACATCGGTGCTCTAGGAGCCAAAAGACCATCAGAATAAAAACCACTAAAATTAATGCCTGAACATGATAACATAATGTTATAGCTCTGATACCAATTTCAGAAGGCACAAGGGATGGTCCGAACACCAAAAATACTATTTTCAAAATTTTTAAATTTAATGTCAAGACTTTAAATAGATTTAACCCAAATAAAACTTTGCATCAGTTTTTATCCATTTTTTCTAACAGAATGATTTACCCAATTTTATATTCTTAACCTAAAACATGCCTCTAGGTCATAGCAGATAAAATAAATAAATTAATCACACAATACGTCAATGCATAAGGAAAAATCACACTGAGAAATACTTCGGATGGTCCAACCAAATAGATCCTTATGACAAGGTTTTACGAAAGAGAGATAGTAGACTTACACAATGACTCGTCGCCCTCTCAAGCCTTGATGATCTTCTATATTTGACCTCTCATCCACAGTACAACATAGGAGTCCACCAATGTAAGTTTCCATAATGTGTGAGCCCGCACATGCTTCGGTGTCCACCAATGAGGCTCAACAACCGTTAACGGAGTCAAAACATGAAACACTACACCAAAAACACCAATTTGGCACACCTTGATATTAAAAATCTGGCACAGTTTAAAACTGTGCCAAATTTTGGCACTGTTTAATAACAATTTGGCACACTTTTAAGGAGTGCCAAATTTTGGCACTGTTTAAAAGTGTGCCAAAATTGAGAACACTTCATTAAAATATAAATATCCTAAAAAAATTAATCCCCCTAAAAGGTTTTTTTTCTCCCTCTCTCTCTCCTCTACCAATATCGTCTCCCGCTCTCTCCCTCACGAAAATCCCTAACTTATCTCTTTTGCCTCAAATCCATCCCCAAAAAAGCCATTGTTGGATCGAATCTTGAAGATACTAGGCGGCGATGAAGAATCTGCGGAGCGAGTCTCTCTAAGCTGGGTATTCGGATGTGGGAAGGTCTGGTGCTTGAGGTTTTGGGGTACAGGAAACAGTTCTGTCATGCTTGAAGTTGTTCGATTGGGCTGGTCGAACAACTTTATGTGGCAGCCTGTTGGAGAATGACAATCACGCCGGGGGTTCGAGTTTCATATCGGAAAGTGCTGGTAACAGGACGATATTAACAAACTTACTGAAAAATGTGATATTGACTTCCGGTTCTAGCACCAGTCCTGTGGATGGTATTTTTATCAGTGCGGTGTTTGATGAAGAGAAAAGCAGACACGTGGTGTCATTGGGGACTTTAAACTATGTTAGATTTATGGCGTGCATTAGGTTCAAGTTATGGCGGATGGCTCAAAGAATGGGAGAGAGAGGAAGCTGAGGTGTGTTAATTATTTTTATAATTTCTGACATGTTAGTGTTGTCATATATCACAAGTTGACACCAGTTCGATTGGGCTGGTCGAACAACTTAATCTCAACCACAACTTAATGTGATTTCACGTGGAATCACATGAAGCGGAGGTGTGTTCATAATGTCAGATCCCATCTCATTGTTGATTTCAAATTTTTTTCTATATAGTTATTTTGCCTAAGTGGGTGTTTATTAGTTGTTTCATTCATGTAGTATACCTAAAAAATATCTCGGGAATCCATATATTACATATATGCATTGTTCTAACATTTGAGGCAATTTTTTAATCTGAATTATTTGTGTGGTTGAGATTGACTTTGTATGCTGCCCTATTTGCTAATTTGCGATAATTGTGTAATATTCATGTTTAATTCAAATGGTTCAAATTTCAATTTAAACTTCGACTAAAGTTTCTTATTTAATCTCTGATTTTAGGGCTTACATATGGATGGAAGCAGTGATCAGTGGAAGAATGTTGTACCATGAGGTACAAGAATATAAGTTATGCATCGTTCAATACACGAACATGGTGTTGTGGGTATTCAATGAGTAGTTATATTGATTTATTTTCTTGGTTTTGTGGTAAAGTTCACATACACATAGTAATTGTCTTGGTTTTGTAGTATTTGAGCCCATTTCAGTGACTCTGTCTTCAATTGCTACATTAGCACAACCACATTTCATATATTCCTTATTGCCCTCTCTTTTTAGGTAAACATAGATTAACATTGACATGAATTGTTGATTTTTTCACCTCTTTGTTTTGGTACACACATAATAAAATGAGTTACAAGCCCATATTTGGACCTAACAACAATATTGAGGTAAAAGTGGTCAATGTTTGTCAATATAGCATTCCACAATGTTTTATTTGATATAGAAATGCACATATGTGTGTGTGTGTGTGTGTTTGTATTATATTAATGTTTGTCAATATAGCAGCCCAAAATTGGATAACATTTGTTACAAATAAACACTTAAAACATTTCTAACATTGTCGTCTCTCTCCTTTGTGGTTCCTATTTCAGCAATGAATGCAGTGCCTCCCATTGTTGATTTACATGTGAGAGAAAAATTAATGAGAATATCTATTTATTTCATTATATATTGAACCATTTGCCTTTCTGATATGTTCTTATATGTAGTAGACATCTCGATTTTTGTGAGTAGGTAGGAGATCCCCAGTTTTTATTTGAAGGAAAAACCATATAAATAATGGAGCTTCTTCTTTTGAGCACCTTAAATGGAGAACCAAAGTTCTTTCATAGACTACTTTCTTAAAAAGATTAACCATTAACATCTTCCATCACAATCTTTGATCTCCAGATCAATTCAATACATCTTAAGCACAATCAAAGGTAGATTATTCACTATATGCACAAATGTGTTAATTTATATCGATACATATCCATATAATAAAGAACAATATAACGCTTGTCCTAATGGCACGTAATGATACCCAATTATACTCATAAAAGGGACATGTTATCAATTTCACACACGTGTGTGTATAATCATATATAGGTACTGTAATATTAAAGAGTTTGATCCAATGCTGGGTGGGAATTGAATGTAGGTATTGGGGAGGTTTGGAGATCAAAAGGCCAGCATAGGCTGCCAGTGATTTGTTTGGTTTTGTTTCACAAAGGTTCAACTCAGGCCAGTTCCATCCAATATTAATCAAGTTACTGCAGGTAACTATTATTTAGTACCCATTTGTTAACCTTTTAAAATGCAATGAATTATTTCTACTCAACATTTGTAGTTTGTCTTTTTCATTCTATATCTAATCATTCCTTTTAAAGTTTGAAAATCACTTCATGGCTTACTTTATGAGCTTATTTAGTTAAATTGGTGGAAGGGATTTGCTGGTGGTTTGGTTTTGGAATTTGCTGTTGCTGTTGAGTTTGTTTTAAATGTTAAAACATGTTGGATTTAACGAATAAACAAATGAAACTATGTCAAAATTTTCTAAAATTAATAACCGTTCTAAATTGATTAAACAATACCGTTAGAGGATGAAAACCCAAAATAACCTCCAAACAACCCCAAAGAGGCACGAATACCTCGCACTGGACCAATGTAACTTGTAGGAACTGACCACGTAGTCACGGGTCTCCAGGTTTGAGAATATAACAATAATTTCAAAATACGTAGATTAGGCTTGAAAATAACCCGTTTGAGAGTGAAAACCCAAACAAGCCCCCTAACGGTCTGGTAAGAGGTACGAACACCTCGCACGGGACCAATGTAACATGTAAGAACTGAGCGTGTAGTCACGGGCCTCTCCGTTTGAGAATATGATTATAATTTGAAAACATATCGATTAAGCTTAAAAATAAGCTCTTAAAGGGTGAAAACCCAAACCAATGCCCAAACGGCCCAGTAGAGGCACGGACACCTCGCACGGGACCAATGTAAGTTGTATGAACTGACAGCGTAGTCACAGGCCTCTCGGTTTGAGAATATGATGATAATTTAAAAATATATCGATTAAGCTTAAAAATAAGCCCTTAAAGTGTACAAACCCAAACCAGCCCCCAAACGTCCCCATAAGAGGCACAAATACCTCGCACAGGACCAATGTTAGTTGTACAAACTGACAGCGTAGTCATGGGCCTCTCGATTTGAGAATATGACGATAATTTAAAAATATATCGATTAAGCTTAAAAATAAGTTCTTAAAGGGTGAAAACCCAAACCAGCCGCCAAACGGCCCCATAAGAGGCACGAACACCTCGCACGAGACCAATGTAAGTTGTACGAACTGACATCGTAGTGATGGACCTCTCGGTTTGAGAATATGACGATAATTTGAAAATATATCGATTAGGCTTAAAAATAAGCCCTTAAAGGGTGAACACCCAAACCAGCCCCCAAACGACCCCGTAAGAGGCACGAACACCTCGCACGGGACCAATTTGACTTGTAGGAACTGACCGTGTAGTCACGGGCCTCTCCGTTTGAGAATATGATGATAATTTGAAAATATATCGATTAAGCTTAAAAATAAGCTCTTAAAGGGTGAAAACCCAAACCAATGCCCAAACGGCCCAGTAGAGGCACGGACGCCTCGCACGGGACCAATGTAAGTTGTATGAACTGACAGCGTAGTCACAGGCCTCTCGGTTTGAGAATATGATGATAATTTAAAAATATATCGATTAAGCTTAAAAACAAGCCCTTAAAGGGTGCAAACCCAAACCAGCCCCCAAACTCCCCCATAAGAGGCACGAATACCTCGCACAGGACCAATGTTAGTTGTACGAACTGACAGCGTAGTCACGGGCCTCTCGAATTGAGAATATGATGATAATTTAAAAATATATCGATTAAGCTTAAAAACAAGTTCTTAAAGGGTGAAAACCCAAACCAGTCGCCAAACGGCCTCGTAAGAGGCACGAACACCTCGCACGAGACCAATGTAAGTTGTATGAACTGACAGTGTAGTCATGGACCTCCCGGTTTGAGAATATGACGATAATTTGAAAATATATCGATTAAGCTTAAAAATAAGCCGTTTGAGGGTGAAAACCCAAACCAACGCCCAAACGGCCCCGTAAGAGGCACGAACACCTCGCACGGGACCAATGTAACTTGTACGAATTGACAGTGTAGTCACGGGCCTCCCAGTTTGAGATTATGATGATAATTTCAAAATACGTAGATTAGGCTTGAAAATAACTCGTTTGAGGGTGAAAACCCAAACCAGCCCCTAAGAGTCACGAGCACCTCGCACGGGAATAATTTAACTTGTACGAACTGACCACGTAGTCACGGGTCTCCCGGTTTGAGAATATGACGATAATTTCAAAATACGTAGATTAGGCTTAAAAACAAGCCGTTTGAGGGTGAAAACCCAAACCAGCGCCCAAACGGCCCCATAAGAGGCACGAACACCTCGCACGGGACTAATGTAACTTGTACAAACTGACCGCGTAGTCGCGGGTCTCCCAGTTTTAGATTATGATGATAATTTCAAAATATGTTGATTAGGCTTGAAAACAAGTCATTTGAGGGTGAAAACCCAAATGATACCCGTAAGAGGCACGAACAACTCGCACAGGACCAATGTAACTTGTACGAACTGACAGCATAGTCACGGGCCTCTCAGGTAGTCATAACTTGCGTAAGATTTTCAATTTTAGAATATAATAATAATTGCAGTCCTATATGTAATTTTTTAGCTTGAGTAAAATTTTTATCTAAATTACTTGGTTTCAAGAGTTCACGGGGAACACACGGAGAATTTTGTATCCTATTTTTTTTGCAGGATAACATTTTATCATTAACATTTATTCACGGGGAACACACGGAGAACTCCATGGTTTACAACAAGGGGTTTATTCATGATTCTATTTTTTTGTGTTATGGCTGTGTAGGCTTTTGTAGTATTATTGTAAACTTTTATATCCGTGCGGGATTTTGTAAGTTTATTTTTTATATTTTGTGGCCATGCGGGCTTTATGTTATCTAGGTTTTATATTAGCAGGTTTTCGAATGTCCAGAAAATAGAGGAAACTTTGCCCAATTTTTTTTTGGGCTGTGAACTATTAAAGACTTGTAATATTTTAAAGTTTGTATGTATATTAGTTTATCAACAACGTGCAAGATTTGCAATTTGCGAATCTTCTAGTTTTCAAAAAATTAAATTTTTTTATCCAAAAATTTGGCACAGTTCAAAACCGTGCCAAAAGTGTGCCAGAAGTTTTCCTGTTTGGTCAAATCTGGCACACTTTTAAACCGTGCCAGAGAAAAATGGCCATTTTGGAACACCTGATTCTGGCACAGTTCAAAACCCGTGCCAGATTCATGTTTTTTGCGTAGTGAAATCACCACTTCTTCACTACAACATTACAAACATAGTATGAAGTCAACTACATGAAACCTTACCTCAGTCCAGATAATGAGGAAATAAACAATGGCTCCTAAAAAAGAAGATCTCGAAGCATAAGAAAGGTGAAACTTGGATCATTGAAGTGTTTGGGTAAAGTTAGAGTTTGGGAAATTTTGGATATTTATGGGAAAAAGTTTTTTGCCAGAAGTCCCATTAAAAACTGATGCTATCAATCATATTTATAGAAAACAAGAATTTTGAGGCAATAGGGTTCGTTCAAATGAAAGTTAGGGTTCTGTTCAAATGAAAACCTTATTTCATTAAAATTAACTCAAGTCTCGTTCGAATGAAGAAGCGCTCTCATTCAAATGTTCTTCGAACGAGCATCTAACGGGTTTGCCACTGTTAGATAGAGAGGCCTCATTGGATGTTCATTTGAAGTTCGTTCTAAAGAACCCATCAATTTATTCCAACAAAAATGACACCTCGTTCAAACAAAACTCACACTTCCTTCAAACTAAACTAAACTCTCATTCAAATGAACCAAACCCAAAATGTATTTTTCTCTGAAAAAATTTCAAAAAATAGTTCCAAACATTTTAGTAAAAACTAAATACCTCAAATTAAATTTCCATGATCTCCAAAATCATATGCATCCATACCTGTGAGATCCTCAAAAACAGAAAGATAAATGTGGAACTAAACACAACACGTGTAATCTCTGAAGCTTTTATGCTATGTCATCATCAAACACATCATAGGATTATGACTTCAACAGTACAAAGCCTAACCTATGATTCAAATTATTTTTTTCAGAGTTAATGCAATACATATAAATTGACTAAATTATAAATTTTTCCTTATAAGAATTCTTTTTCTGTCCATAACATTTGAACCATAAGTTCGATTCATTGAGGGTCACGGAAGTTAGAAAGAGGATTCAGATCTCTACATTCTTTACTGAAGGATTCTTGGTTTCAAGAGTTCACTAAAGTCAAATGGGCTTTATGAAAGAATTGTTGTATAGGGGACTTTTTTTAAAACAAATAGAAAGTATAGGGGAGTGGGAAAGGTTGTTTACACCTACTGTCATGATTAAGTACAATAATTTGGCTACCATATACCATTTTCTATAGTAAAAGATATAATTAAAAGTCTATACAGATTAATCTAAGACATGGTGAGAAATACTCTTTTTGTCCAAGATCTCTCTCTCTCTCTCTCTAAGTCACAAACCATTCCTATAAACCCTAATTAGGGTTTGCGTGGAAATGTCTAATCAAATTCATGTAGATCATAAACCTCCTGATATTAATAATGCGTGGACTATATCCATTCCTTCTGTCATTGAAGATTCCTCATTTCATAATCATGATCTTTCTTTGAAACCCCCAACATCCTTCAAAGAAGAACTTGTTGTCCTATTCTCTGAACAAGATATATATATCCTCTATAAACCTTTCAAATATGCCTTGGTTGGAAAGTTTTTGCATGGAAGGTCGTCTATGGAGGTTATTAGAAAAGTTTTTCAAACTTTCTCATTACAAACTGCTGTCAATGTTGGTTTGATTGATCATAAACATATTCTCATTTGAATTAATTCTTAAGAGAACTACTCAAAGACGTGGATGAGAGATACTTAGTCTATAGGTCATTTCCCTATGAGAATCTTTAAGTGGTTTCCAAAATTTAGGCCTGGAGTTTAAAGTAGTGTAGCTTCTATCTGTATCACATTCCCAAACCTGCCCATTCATTTTTTTCTCCAAATCAGCCCTCTACTCGATAGCACAATCAATTAGTAAGCCTTTAAAATTAGATGCTTCTACAATTGAGATCAATAGACCAAGTATGGATCGCATTTGTGTTGAAGCTGACTTAACAACGAATACTGTAAAAAGTGCATGGATTGGATGTGGTATGAAAGGGTTTTGGCAAGAAGTCCAAGTGGATGAAATGCCAAATTATTGCAAACATTGTTTCAAGAAATGGCATAATGAAGATTCTTATATGTTTTTAATCTCTTTAAATATATTAAAAAAAGGTAATTGTCCCCAAGCAACATGTTGTATGGAACCAGAAAGAGAAGACAAATGTTATGGTTAACATTAAAGGTACTCTTAAATTTAGAGAAGAAGATATGTTAATTGATTTGGATATGCAAGAAGATAAGGAACAAAGGGTTTTAGAATAAGATAAAGAAGAAAAAGGCTCCCTAATTATGAAAACTCAATCTTCAATCATTCCTCTTCTAAAGAAATCCCAAAGAGTTAAACCAACCCTAAAACAATTACAAATCCTCCCAAGACAATATAATAAAGATGATGTTTTAGTGGAAGTTTAAGATCAAGATCTGAATGCCAGTTCATCTACAAAGACTCTTGGCCAAGATATTATTCTGTCCAACATAATTTAAGAGTACATAACCAAAATCCACCATTGTGAGATATCTTCACAAGAGGCCTTTGTTGTAGATTATCAACTGCTTTCCCTAAGATCCTCTGAACTCCCAAACTATAACTGTCATTTTGCCAAAAGTAAAGGTTATATGTTAAATATTGAGTAGAGAAAGCAGAAAAATAAATATGTTACAGTTTTACAAAAAGAACTTGTCATCTTTGCCTCCATGTTTAATAGAAAATTAAGTAAAATGAAGAACAAGAATGAAACCAGTAATAAGAAAATCCAAGAAGTCTTTCTTTCCAAGTCTATGTTAGGCACCAATTCAATAACTTTTTCTACAAAACAACCTTTTGATCCTCTTTTTAAAAGAATAACTAGATCTTCTGTAAAGGTTATCTCTAAATCATCTACCTCATTATATAAATGATAAATTTTATTACATGGAATGCTAGAGGAATATCAAACTCTCCCATTTGTAGAAGAATAAAAAGACTTTCCAAAAATTTTAATTTGTCTTCTCTTGCAATTCTTAAGCCTATGTAAAAGAAAAAGAAGATGAACAACATTTTCTTGAAGTTGAATTATGATGAGAGTATTTCCAATTGTTCGGACAAAATATGGTTTTTGTGGAGGTTTGACATTAATGTAGAGTTAATAAAAGATGGGGATGAAAGATGGGGATAGTTCTTTATTAATTAGTCTTATTTATGCAAAATGCACAAGACAGGAAAGAATGGATCTTTAGATGGATTTAGAGCATTTGTCCAATATTTAAGATATTCCTTATCTTTTCATAGGAGATTATAATGTGGTATCTACTCAGGAGGTGAAGATTGGTGCTAATCTAATTGATCATCAGGAAGTGGAGGAATTTAATAAAACCATTTAACAGTGTGGGCTTTTTGATTTGGGGTTCAGTGGGTCTAAATTTACTTCGTCAGACCTTAGAATTAAGGATGGTTCTATTAGTCCCAACTTGGTAGGGGTCTTTATAATCCCAATTGGAAATCTTTATGTCCTAATTCTATTATATCTCATTTGGCTAAGAATTGTAGTGATCATGCACCTCTTCTTCTTTAAATTAAATCTTCTTTTGATGATTTCCATAAACCTTTCAAATTCCAAAAAATGTGGTATTCTCACCCATCCTTCATTGAAACCATTTCTAATTCTTGGCCTGTCATCTTTCAAACCTCTTCTATATGAGAAATTTCTCCCTTAAATTTGAACATCTTAAAGAATCCTTAAAGCTTTGGAACAAAACCACCTTCGAAAACATTTTCCAAAATGTTACTGATCAAAAGGTTGATGTTATTAAAAAAGAATTTGAGTTTAAATGGGATCCTTCTTCAGTTAATAGAATAGAGTTGCAGCAGACCAAAAATAAGCTTGATAGATCTATAGCTATTAAAGATATATATTGGAAGTAAAAGTCTAATATTAAGTGACTCAAGGAGGGAGACAGAAATTCAAAGTTCTTTCATTCTTTAGTGAAGTCAAAGGTTGAAAATATGTCCATCCACAAGATTAAAGTTAAGGATGGAATTTGTAAAACATCTAAAGAGGATTTAAAGAATATTTTTTTGGATCACTTAATTGAGAGATGGCCGGGTACTACTACCTCTTTCCAAGAGGATGTTCTACAGTTGATCTCAAATATGGTTACTGAGGATATGAATTTAATTCTAAGTAAAGTGCCTAATAATAAGGAAATTTTTAATGTTGTTTCCCAATTGAATGAAGATAGTTTTGCTGGACTTGATGGATTTGTGGGAAGATTTTATGTGAAATGTTGGGATATCATTGAAAAGGATCATTGTGAGTCCATTAAATCCTTTTTTCTTGGGGCCCAAATTCCTAAATGTTGGTCTAGCACTTCTATTGTTTTGATTCCTAAAGTTTCAAACCCTTCACTTTTCTCTTATTTCAGACCTATTAGTCTTAGTGAATTTAATGTGAAAATAATTTCAAATGTTTTAAATAATAGGATTGATGACTTCCTTCCTTCTCTGACCTCTCCAACTCAAAGTGGCCTTATTAAGAGAAGAAGCATTCAGGATAATATTCTTCTTGCACAAGAGATGGCTTGTATAATCAATAAGAAGTGTTTTGGTTCTAATGTACTTATCAACTTGGATATGGCTCAATCTTATGATAAGGAGGATTGGTTTTTCTTTATTAAAGTTCTCAGAAGATAAGGTTTCTGTGAAAGTTTCATTTATTTTAATTGGAGAATTATTTCTTCCAACTCATTTTCAATCATTATCAATGGAAGGTCTACTGAATTTTTCTCATCTCATAGAGGATTGAAGCAAGGAGATCCTATTTCACCTTCTCTTTTTGTCCTTATGGGTGATTTTTTGAGTAAAGGCATTCAAAATTTGATTGAGTCTAAAAAAACTTCTCCTTTCTCTCATCCCCTAATAGCCCCCTTATTTCTAACCTTTGTTTTGCAGATGACACCATCATTTTTATTAATGGTGGTAATAGAAGACTGAATTCCCTGTTAAAGTTCTTATCTTCTTATGAGCAAGCCTCTGGCTAACTTATTAATAGGACTAAGAGGTCATTTTTAATCAATCCAAAAGCCTTTTATATAAAAAAGATCTTCAATTGGCCAATGCTTGGTATTGTCTTTCAAACCTCTTGCTATAAAATATCTGGGATGTCCTCTGTATAAAGGAAGAAGTATAATTACATACTTTGAAGACTTAATTGTTAATATTATATTAAAATTGAAAAGGTGGAGGCTTAGATTTCTATTTGCAGTAGGTAGATTGTCTCTAATCAAGAATGTCCTTTCATGAATTCCCATTTTTACCTTATCCTCATTAAAGCCTCCTAAAGTTATGTGTGAAAAGATTAACAAGATATTTAGTATATTCTTTTGGGGTTCAAATGAGCTAGGAGGTTTCAAACAAGCTTGGGTTAACTAGAATGATATCTATAGACCTTCATATGAGGTAGGTCTATATATTAGAGAAATGGATTCTATTAGTGATGCTTTTGGTCTGAAAATTACTTTGAGGTATTATAATTGAGAAGGTATTTGGTCTTCATTCAGGAGGAACAAGTACTAGTCTTTAACAAGGCTAAATGATTCAGTGGTCTTCAAGAGAATTAAGCATGTTAAAACTCTCGTTCAAGAGAATTCTACAACCATTGATAATGAGCTTACTTGGAATCCTACAACTTCTGGTATCTTTTCATTAAAATTAGCATAGTAGATTTTTCTCTAATCCTAATCTTAAAATCTTTATTGCCTCTAATATTTGGTCTTCTCAGGTCCCTCCCAAAATTTCTTTATTCTTATAGAATTTGCATCATATTGAAATTCCTTTAGATTCTAATATTAAAGATGTCAAAATCCCATTTGTTTTTAGATGTCATTGTTGTCTGTTTCAAGAAGAAAATGCCAATCACCTATTCTGGCATAGCCCTATTACTTCTGAAGTTTGGAAACATTTCACCAATCTTTTTTATGTTAGCATTGGTACCTATTATTTTTCATCTCTTTTCATGTCTTGGTGGATGGTAAAATCAAATAAATATTATTTGAAATCTCATTAAAATCCTTCCTATGACTATTTTGTGGGAAATATGGAAAGCAAGATATAAGGATCATTTTGAAGGAATTCATATGCAAAGTCAAAGTATAATATAAATGTTATATGTGTGGTTTGTGAATAGGCTACGAGATTAAAATTTGAGATCTAAATTGCAAAGATTCATCAACCTCTTCTACAGTATTTTAACATAAAAGTGTATCCAAAGCAGCCTTGTTTAATTATCACAAGATGGTTACCCCCTCCCAGATATTCTGTGAGGCTTAATGTAGATGGTTAAAGTATAGGAATTCTAGGTGACAGTGGTGTTAGTAGTATTGTTAGAGTATATAATGGAGGAATGGTTCAAGCTTTTTAAGACTATATTAGCCATACAACAAGTTTAGAAGAAGAATTCACATCTATTCTTAAAGGCATTAAAGTTTGTTTAGGTATTGATTTCAATCTCCTTATTGAAATTGATTCCCTAACTTATTTGAATATTATTCCAGAAAAATGGAAGGTCCCTCGGTATTTAAAAGGTTTGTTTACTGATATAATATTGTTGATGTCTGCTCAAAATATCAAACATCCAGCATACTTGGACACAAAAAAAATTCTATTTTAGATGGTTTAGCTACTTTAGCTTCCTCTTCAAATTTTTCTTTATCATATCATAAATTCAGTGATCTTCCTAGAATGATAAGGGGTCTTCTTAACTTAGATAGATGGGGTATGCCAAATGTAGGAACTTTTTAATCTTTGTTAAGTTTTCTTCGACTTGTAAGGCCACTATAGAGAGGCTCTTTATCCATTTATTATAAAAAATGTAGGGATTTAAGCCTTTTTCTAAAAAAAAAACTAATCGAAGACGTTAAATTCTGAGAAAGTTCCTCAAAGTGGAGTAATTATAGTTGACTGTGTTGAAATGAACGAGAATTTAACATGTCCTCTCGATAAAGGTCTTGTTATATATATATATATATATATATATATATATATGTGTGTGTGTGTGTGTGTGTGTGTGTGTGTGTGTGTTGTAACAACCCTCGCTTTTGAGATTCTATTTTATATTTTAATCTGCTTATTATAGTGATTAATTAAAGAGGTTGATCCGTGGAGTAGGTATTAATTTAAGAAAGATAAGTTAATATCTACTATGATGTTGCATATTTACCGTATGTAGAGGTGAATTTGGCTATGTTATGTTTTATTATGTCATAAGAATTTAAAATGATATTCGGGCTTAAAATGAAACCGGAATCTTAAATGAACTATAAAATTTCCAAATGCTAATTTGGAAGGTATGGTTAGTTCCGGGAGGTGGGAGATAGTCAAATTGTGTGCCATATTGTATTTTGAGGTTTTGGGCACTTTTGACTGGTTGTAACTTAAATAAGTAGTTGCGTATTGATTTATCGCGTATAAATCACTTAAGATGGAATTTTGAGCCTAAGCCATGATTTATGTCTTGCTTGAGTTACTATTCCCCTAATTGAATTGCTAAACCTAGAAAAAGAAAGAGAAGAAGAAACCTTGGGGAAAATAAGAGAGATTGAAGCTTGGGTGTTGATCTTGCCTACAATCTTCACCAAATCTGAAGTTATAACCTTTAGGCAAGTTTTCTACTAGCTATTTTATGATTTAAGTAGAGTAATTTGCATTGATGGTTGTGGTTATACATGGTTTAAGAAACTTAGGGCTTCTAATTGGTTTATAGGCTTGGAAATGTTGGAGATTGATTTGAATGGTTATTGATGGTGAAATTATGGTTATTGGCTGCATTTATACTCAATTGGTAGCTTTATATGACAAGGGTTTGGGTTAGTTGTGTTTGGAAGAGATTAGGAGTCCAAGACTCCATAGCCAAAATTGGTAAAATTCACAGGGGCGAATCGATTCGGCTCCTGGCCGAATCAATTCGCATAGATGCAGTGTCCAGGTCTGGTGAATCGAATCGATTCGGTTCTCCCCCGAATCGATTCGGCTGTTATGCAGAATGTTGGTTTTCCTGACCGAATCGATTCGGCCTAGTTCGAATCGATTCGAAAATCCTGCATTTTCTTTCCAAATTTTGACCCTTTCCCTTAGGATTATGACCTAGTACCCTTCTTGAATGAAGTAAACATAGGATCCTAGAGTTTTAGTCGAGTTTGGTCGTTACCCCATAGTTGAATGGGATCACTTGGGGTTGATTTAGGGGTATTTAAAGTGATGTTTAGGCATCACTTTTCATTTGGTAGAGAAATTGGAAAATAGAATTTTAAGCCCATATGTGGAGATTTTTAGAGGCCTTGTTGAGGTATATAAAACCTTGGGACATAGAAGGCTTTGAGAGGTTGTTTAGATAATGCTTCGGGACCTAAACATAGGATGAATTGAATAAGAAATATTAAAAGATAAACGTTTCAAGTGAATGAAACACATTAGATTCATGATAATGAAACATGGGATAAATTGGTAATTGTTAAATTAGTTAAGCACACCTCTCAAAATTCTATCATAAGGGAAGCTCGCGCATGAGGTGATGTCTCCTGGATATTGAATGCAGGCTGACTATAGTCCTCGGCCATATGAGGGATTTGTATATGTTTTCTGCGCTAGTGAGGTAATTTCGGGTGTGGTTATGACTCACTCGCAGGCATATGGCCACTTCCCAACGTGTGTTAGGTGCCCAGGTTGTCTTGTATAGATAGGCCCTGGAAGATGATAGTCATTTAGGGGCGCGCCCAGTGGGGAAACTCGGAGGGGCGGTCTTAGAAATGTTATATGTATAAGAATATAACATTTCTAACTCAAGTGGGACTTGAGGTATGTAAATTTCCATAAGATATGTGATGGTAATTATATTCCTGCTAAGGAATGGAAAAATGATAAGGTATGGAAAGAAATGAGAATTAATTTAACTTCTTTTGCCAAATTTTATAATTGTTAGAAACATATATAATTGCGTTAACACCTTTTATGATTAGGTTGATTAGATTCTCATTCACATTATTATTGATTCATTGTCCATATCTATCATGTTTCTTACTCTTCTGGGAATCATATATAAATCGGGCCCTGACTCGTTCATTTTTTCCATGTTGTGCATGTTATTGTATCCGCTCAGGTGCTCCTCCGTAAGGGCGCCCATTATGATCTTCCTATTCCTATATTTTGACGAGCTGTATGACCTTTCGGACGATTACAAGATGTTGTTAGACGCCCTCATTTTTTTTTAATCTAGTTATGTCCGGGTCTTTCATTCGGGCTAGTGGCCCATCTTTTGTACTTGTTAATGAATGTAGTACGTAGGATATTAAATTGTGGAAATTGTGATGTAACTGTGGACCGACAGATTATTCGGTTCTTTTATTGTATATTGTTTTGGTTATCTATTTATGTATTCTATGGATATTCCACTTTTGTCAGATTTGGGTTGTTTAAATTTATTTCTTAAATCTTTCTTTTAAATTAAAATTTTGACAACCTGCTTTCTGATTTATGGAGTGGTTTTCCTATATACCTAATTATTTTGTTATGATGCTGAGGATGATATCCATCCATGATTCTGTTATGTCGAGGTATCGGGCTGGCCACCCCTTATTTCGGAGAGCGGGTTGTCACAGATGGTATCAGAGCATCAGGTTCTAGAGTCTTTTGGATCTTGTGGACTTGTCACGTTCTACCGTAGCGTTCTTTGACATAAAGCCTAATGTTAGGACTACTTGTTGTTTATGCTTACGATCTTCTGCAACTATAGATTGTTTTGAGTGAAATTCTAACTCTATTGTTCTCTCTCTCAGATGCCACCTAAAAGAGGTCACCCGGCGAGATGCAATAGGATCTCAGATGAGGATATTGGTCCTCCCCCGCCGCCACAAGGAACATTTAATGCTGAGGATGTGGCGAATATAGTGGCTCAAGCCGTTAATGCGGCCATGACAGCAGTGGCCCAACAAGCGCCACAGGCTCAGCAGAGAGCGCCAGATGCCCAAGTTCCTACTGGACCTTCTCAGTGGGAAGAGCTAGGGAATCTTTTCTGAAGGGTCAGCCCCCAGAATTCGATGGGAGCTCGGATGTTATAAAGGCGAATCAATGGAAGAAGGATATTCAACGCCATCTACGTATGGTGGAGTTTGGTGAGGATAGGAAATAAGTCCTTGGTACTTTTAAATTGGTTGGTGCCGCATTACACTGGTGGGAGTCCGTGACTATGCCAGAACAAAGGGATACAATGTCCATCTCTGAATTCTGGGATTTGTTTGATCGTAAGTATTTTCCTCCCGCAATTCAAGGGGAGATGATAAGGAGATTGCAGGACTTTGTGCAAGGGGAGAGGTCAGTAGCGGAATATGAGGAGGAATTCACTCGGTTAGCCAGCTTCGTACCGGATGAAGTGACTCCCGAAGAAAAGAAAGTTTCAAAGTTTTTGAGAGGGTTGAACTAGAGGATCCGGCAACACTTGTTGGGTAATCCCGCCTTACAGACTTTTGGGGAAGTGATGAATGCAGCTCTATTACATTGCCAAGAGCATAGACTCTTTTTGTAAAGTGGTAAGAAGACCTCCGTAGTGGGGCAAGGTGGAAGGCCGAGAGGTGGTGGGATTGGAGGAGGAGTCCTTCCCTCGTCCCAACCTTCGGGCAGTAAACAGAAAGAAAAGGATCCCCAACAGGGGACTCGACTAAGAGGCAGCATTCTGGGGGGTTTAATGGTGGGAATCAAAATAATAGACAAGGTCAGGGTGCCCCACAACAGCAAGTTGGCCGTGGTGGTCAGGGAGGCAGAGGCCAGCAGGGCTAGGGTGTAAATCAGTTTAGAAACAATTGTGGTCGAAATGCCGAGAATATGATAGGCCGGTGTTTCCAATGCGAGGAAGCGGGTCACTATAAGAGGGAATGTCCTCAGTTGATTGGGGGACAGTTTCCTCGAGCTCCATAGCAGTTGTACGTTCAATTCCCTCCACAGGTACCTAACCCAGTTGCTCCTCCACAGCAGGGTCAGTTATAGTATGGTAGGGTCTACCATATTCAGGATGCTATGCTTCCTCCAGCTCCGCCTGCACCGCCAGCCATTGAGGGTAAGTTCTTTATTCAGGGACATATGGGTCGTGTTTTATTTGATACCGGTGAAACTCATTCGTTTATTTCTAGGAGCTTTGCCCAGACCACTGACTTGATTAAATATGCCGAAAGAACTTTTACTAGTGTGGAGTCCTCTATAAGTGATGGTTCACTCATCTTCTTTGTTTGTAAAAATATAGAAATCTCTCTCGGTAATTTATGTTTTGAGGCCAATTTACTCGTCCTGGATATGGTCGGGTATGACGCGATTTTGGGTATGGATTGGTTGATGAAATATCATGCTATTATAAATTGCTACGAGAAGAGTATAGTCTTCGCCGTGCCGGGACAAGAAATGTTCCTGGTAGTTTTACCTCGCTTAGAGGGGAGTACTTGTACTTATTTGTATTGCATTGACGAGGAGACTTCTAGGGGTGTAGTCATTCCTTTGGATTCCATTCCAGTTGTGAAACACTTTAAGGATGTTTTCCGAGAGATACCGGGTTTACCTCCTAGCCTAGAGATTGAATTTATGATTGATTTAGCGCCAGGAACGAGGCCTATTGCGAGGGCTCCATACCGAATGGATCCTATTGAAATGAGGGAGCTAAGAGATCAAATTCAAAAGTTATTGGAGCAGGGATTTATATGGCGTAGTACATCGCCATGGGGTGCTCCAGTGTTGTTTGTTAAGAAAAGAGATGGTTATCTCCGGTTATGTGTGGACTATAGAGAATTGAATAAGGTCACAATCCGGAATAAATACCCTTTACCTCGTATCGATGATTTGTTTGATCAACTTCGAGGAGCGATGTACTTCTCTAAGATCGATTTGAGGACGGGGTATCATCAATTGAGGATACGAGAGGAGGACGTGTTCAAGACTGCTTTTCTTACGAGGTACGAATCCTATGAATTTTTGTTATGCCCTTTGGACTAACCAATGCCCCTACTGTATTTATGGATCTCATGAATAGGGTCTTTCGGGATTTCATCGACCAATTTTTTATTGTGTTCATCGATGACATTTTAGTCTATTCTCGAACGGAGTCTGAACATGCTATGCATTTGAGGTTGGTCCCACAGAGACTACGGGACCATCAAATGTATGCCAAGTTTGAGAAGTGTGGCTTTTGGTTGTAGGAAGTACAGTTTTTGGGTCATGTGGTGGCGTCCCAGGGGGTATCAGTGGATCCAGGCAAGGTAGCTGCAGTGAGGGAGTGGGGTCAACCCACGACACCTATCGAAGTTCGTAGTTTTCTGGGATTGGCGGGTTATTACCGTCGGTTCATCAAGGGTTTCTCTAAGATTGATAGCCCTTTGACCAACTTGACTCGGAAAGGGGTGAGCTTTATTTGGGATGATTCTTGCCAACTTGCATTTGATGAACTTAAAGATAGATTGACTTCGTCTCCAGTCCTTGCTTTGCCAAAACCAGGACTGGAATATCTAGTCTTCACCGATGCATATCTTCAAGGATTGGGAGGTGTACTTCAGTAAGAGAGACGGGATATCGCTTATGATTCCCGTAAGTTGAAGCCCCATGAAAGAAACTATCCGGTGCATGACCTAGAACTAGCCGCAGTTGTTTTTGCCTTGAAAATATGGAGGCATTATCTCTTGGGAGAGAAGTTTAGTCTTTTCACGGACCACAAATCGCTGCAATATTTATTTTCACAGAAGGACTTGAATATGAGACATCGTCGATGGTTAGAGTTCGTGAAAGATTATCAATTTGATATTCATTATCATTCGGGTAAGGCCAACGTGGTAGAGGATGCCTTGAGTAGGAAGCCTAATGGAGAATTAGCTGAGGTTTGGAAAGCTAAATGGAAGGAACTCAGTCAGGAGGATGCGATGGTGAGAGCATTCATGTCAGTAATGACTGTTACTTCTACCATTGTGGCAAGGGTGGTAGAAGCTCAAGGAAGGGATAAGGAGTGTCAAGACCATATTCGTCGATTACTGTCCGAGGGAGCAGAGTCCTACTCGATTGGTTCCGAGGGTGGGTTACGCTTCCATGGAAGACCCATCGTTCTGGAGGAAGGAGATTTTAGGCGGGCAGTGATGGCCGAATCTCATGGGTCTAGGTTTACAGTTCATCCTGGTGTGGACAAAATGTATCAGGATATGCGCCGTCAATATTGGTGGTCGGGTATAAAGAGGGATATTTCGGAATTTGTGTCCCAATGCACTACTTGTCAACTGGTCAAGATTGATCATCAGAAGCCGACATGTTTGTTGCAACCGTTAGAGATCCCAGTGTGGAAATGGGAAAGTATATCGATGGATTTTATTACGGGCTTGTCGAGATCACAAAGCGGGTGTGATTCTATTTGGGTAATTATCGACCGATTGACAAAGTCGGCACACTTCCTACCTGTGCGGACAAATTATGACACCGCTCGGTATGCTCGCTTATTCATCGAGGAGGTGGTGAGACTCCATGGGGTGCCTTTGAATATTGTCTCCGACAGAGACAAAATTTTCTTTTCCCACTTTTGGAGGAGTTTCCAAGAAACGATGGGGACCGAATTGAGGTTAAGCACTTCATACCATCCTCAAACAGACGGCCAAACGGAAAGGGTAAATCAAATGTTGGAGGATATGCTTCGCATGTGTATGCTTGACTTCAAAGGTGGTTGGGAACAATATCTCCCATTGGTTGAGTTTGCTTATAACAACTCTTACCAATTCACAATTGGAATGGCACCTTATGCGGCTTTGTATGGAAGGCCGTGTAGATCACCTGCTTGTTGGTTGGAAGTGGGTGATAATAAATTTCTTGGGCCTGAAATGATCCAAGATACTTCCTCGAAGATTGAGTTGATTCGGAATTGCAACCGGATAGCCCAAGATCGTCAAAAGAGCTATGCCGATGCGGGTCACCGACACATGGAATCGGAGGTTGGGGACCAAGTTTTGGTTAGAGTGTCGCCCATGAAAGAGATAAAGCGTTTCGGTAAAAAGGGGAAACTTGCGCCACGCTTTGTTGGACCATTTCCAGTTATTGCAAAGGTGGGTCCCGTGGCATATCAACTCGCTTTATCTGAACCATTGCAACAAATTCATGACGTGTTCCATGTTTCCTCCCTAAATAAGTATAGGAGGTGTGAAGGTGCGCTATGGCACATTCCTTTCGAGGATATTGATTTGCAACCCGATGTTTCATATGAAGAACAACCGGTTGCAATATTAGAGCATGGGGAGCGTAGATTGAGATCTTGTGTTTTACCTTTGGTGCGGGTTCAATGGAGTCACCATAGTGCCAAGGAATCTACGTGGGAGTGCGAGAAGGACATGCGGGAGAAATATCCGCATCTCTTTATACGAGGTACGCTTGAATTTTGGGGATAAAATTCTCATACGGGGGGAAGTATGTAACAACCCTCGCTTTTGAGATTCTATTTTATATTTTAATCTGCTTATTATAGTGATTAATTAAAGAGGTTGATCTGTGGAGTAGGTATTAATTTAAGAAAGATAAGTTAATATCTACTATGATGTTGCATATTTACCATATGTAGAGGTGAATTTTGCTATGCTATGTTTTATTATGTCATAAGAATTTAAAATGATATTTGGGCTTAAAATGAAACCGAAACCTTAAATGAACTATAAAATTTCCAAATGCTAATTTGGAGGGTACGGTTAGTTCCGGGAGGTGCGAGATAGTCAAATTGTGTGCCATATTGTATTTTGAGGTTTTGGGCACTTTTGACTGGTTGTAACTTAAATAAGTAGTTGCGTATTGATTTATCGCGTATAAATCACTTAAGCTGGAATTTTGATCCTAAGCCACGATTTATGTCTTGCTTGAGTTACTATTCCCCTAATTGAATTGCTAAACCTAGAAAAATAAAGAGAAGAAGAAACCTTGGGGAAAATAAGAGAGATTGAAGCTTGGGTGTTGATCTTGCCTACAATCTTCACCAAATTTGAAGTTATAACCTTGAGGCTAGTTTTCTACTTGCTATTTTATGATTTAAGAAGAGTAATTTGCATTGATGGTTGTGGTTATACATGGTTTAAGAAACTTAGGGCTTGTAATTGGTTTATGGGCTTGAAAATGTTGGAGATTGATTTGAATGGTTATTGATGGTGAAATTATGGTTATTGGCTGCATTTATACTCAATTGGTAGCTTTATATGACAAGGGTTTGGGTTAGTTGTGTTTGGAAGAGATTAGGAGTCTAAGACTCCATAGCCAAAATTGGCAAAATTCGCAGGGGCGAATCGATTCGGCTCCTGGCCGAATCGATTCTCATAGCTGCAGTGTCCAGGTCTGGTGAACCGAATCGATTCGGTTCTCCCCCGAATCGATTCGGCTGTTATGCAGAATGTTGGTTTTCCTGACCGAATTGATTCGGATAGTCCGAATCGATTCGCTTGTCTGGCCGAATCGATTCGGCCTAGTCCGAATCGATTCAGAACTCCTGCATTTTCTTTGACCCTTTCCCTTAGGATTATGACATAGGACCCTTGTTGAATGAAGTAAACATAGGATCCTAGAGTTTTAGTCGAGTTTGGTCGTTACCCCATAGTTGAATGGGATCACTTGGGGTTGATTTAGGGGTATTTAAAGTGATGTTTAGGCATCACTTTTCATTTGGTAGAGAAATTGGAAAATAGAATTTTAAGCCCATATGTGGAGATTTTTAGAGGCCTTGTTGAGGTATATAAAACCTTGGGACATAGAAGGCTTTGAGAGGTTGTTTAGAGAATGCTTCGGGACCTAAACATAGGATGAATTGAATAAGAAATATTCAAAGATAAACGTTTCAAGTAAATGAAACACATGAGATTCATGATAATGAAACATGGGATAAATTGGTAATTGTTAAATTACTTAAACACACCTCTCAAAATTCTATCATAAGGGAAGCTCGTGCATGAGGTGATGTCCCCTGGCTATTGAATGCAGGTTGACTATAGTCCTCGGCCATATGAGGGATTTGTATATGTTTTCTGCGCTAGTGAGGTAATTCCGGGTGTGGTTATGACTCACTTGTAGGCATATGGCCACTTCCCAATGTGCTTTAGGTGCCCAGGTTGTCTTGTATAGATAGGCCCTGGAAGATGATAGTCATTTAGGGGCGCGCCCAGTGGGGAAACTCGGAGGGGCGGTCTTAGAAACGTTATATGTATAAGAATATAACCTTTCTAACTCAAGTGGGACTTGAGGTATGTAAATTGCCATAAGATATGTGATGGTAATTATATTCCTGCTAAGGAATGGAAAAATGATAAGGTATGGAAAGAAATGAGAATTAATTTAACTTCTTTTGCCAAATTTTATAATTGTTAGAAACATATATAATTGCGTTAACACCTTTTATGATTAGGTTGATTAGATTCTCATTCACATTATTATTGATTCATTGTCCATATCTATCATGTTTCTTACTCTTCTGGGAATCATATATAAATCGGGCCCTGACCCGTTCATTTTTTCCATGTTGTGCATGTTATTGTATCCGCTCAGGTGCTCCTCCGCAAGGGCACCCGCTATGATCTTCCTATTCCTATATTTTGATGAGCTGTATGACCTTGCGGACGATTACATGATGTTGTTAGATGCCCTCATTTTTTTTGAATCTAGTTATGACCGGGTCTTTCATTCGGGCTAGTGGCCCATCTTTTGTACTTGTTAATGAATGTAGTACGTAGAATATTAAATTGTGGAAATTGTGATGTAACTGTGGACCGACAGATTATTCGGTTCTTTTATTGTATATTGTTTTGGTTATCTATTTATGTGTTCTATGGATATTCCACTTTTGTCAGATTTGAGTTGTTTAAATTTATTTCTTAAATCTTTCTTTTAAATCAAAATTTTGACAACCTGCTTTCTGATTTATGGAGTGGTTTGCCTATATACCTAATTATTTTGTTATGATGTTGAGGATGATATCCATCCATGATTCCGTTATGTCGAGGTATCGGGCTGGCCACCCCTTATTTCGGAGAGCGGGTTGTCACATGTGTGTGTGTGTGTGTGTGTGTGTGTGTGTGTGTGTGTGTGTGTGTGTGTGACCATAATAGGAATTGGACTAACGTTTGTAAAATGAATCAACTATCTTTAATGGGAACCTAATGTATGTCAAGAAAATATAGAAAAGTTCAATGTGGTGCTGATAATCTAAGTGATAATTACATAATACTAAGAATTTATGTAATGTTTCATTACTAGGTCAATACACGACAATGGATAATGGTTACTTCTTACGAAGTCAAATAAAGAAGAGTCGCGTAGTCACTCTTGTTTATTTATCTATATAAGTATGAGGATTGTGGGTTCTTTTTGTAGAAACTCGCACATTCCAATAACCACTATGAAACCATCATAAGAACAAGACCATTAATATATATTATAAGAACAAGTTTTATAATTTTTCATTTTTATTTTATTTGATATCCCATTACACCCCACTGTACCTTCATGACTACTTCCACGTATGCGAAGAGAATAAGTTGATGACTTTTGAAAGACTGAAAATTATTCATCACAACAACATTCAAAAGAGTTATGAGGTGGTTTGGTAATGATTTTAATTATCTAGAGATTATTTTAAAGAGTTTGCATTTAAAAAAAATTAAATAATTTTTTAATTTTGTTTAAAAAACTCACCAACTTGTTAGAAGGAGAATTGGTATGTCATTCGAACGACTTACGTAGGATTGTTAGAATAAGGTTCTTTTGTTTGAATGAAATCTTTAATGTTTAACTTTTGTCAGTTCTGGAATCTCATTTAAAGTTTCATTGGATGTCGTTCGAACGAGATTGAGCATATTGTTAGGACAAGTTTCCCTTGTTTGAACGAGTTTTGAAGCGATGTCTTTCGGCAAGCTCGAGAATGTTATTTGAAGTGTCATTGTAAACATTTTTGAACGAGATAGGGTACTTAGTTCGAATGAGGTACCATCTCGTTCGAACGAGTATGCATGTTTTTATTTTTTTTAAACATATCTTTCCAAATTTTTAATCCATATCCCTTTGCAACAACTTTCCCTATAAATAGAGATGCGGGATTAATTATTTTCTTTAAGCCATTTTAAAGTCCTTTTTGTGATGAAACTCTATAGTTTTTTTCATCCAACCGCCTTAGATTCTTGAGGATCACTTTTCTAAATGAATAAGAACAAATTCCAATTTTAAGAACCCTTGAAGAGACTTTCTCTACTAGTGAATTATAGAGTCGGGGCTCTACGGCTAACGAATAAAGTAATTAAAGATTCATGAGGATGATCGATGGATACCGAGGTAAGATATAATGTTGTGGGAAGTACTGGACTTCATCATTTTCTGTTGATGGATTAAAAACATCTCCGCATTATACTTAGTGGATCTCTAAGTACTTTGCAAGGCATCAAGTGTTTGTCGTTCCTTAAACAGTGCTAAAATCATAGGTTTTCTCCGAAAGGGATTTTTTTCTTAAACTCTTATTTTATATATTTGGTTTGTAATTTGTCTTCATAACTTTATTGCATGTTCACTAAATTAAACTAAGATAAAAATTGCTAAAAAGTGGATTTGTGTGTTTGACCTCGATACAAATATTCCATATATCCCCTACTATGCGTTTTCAAATTGGTTTCAGAGCGGGTAACACTATTTTTCCGTGTGATCTTTAAATTGGGATAAAATCAATAATTTGTATAAGAAGGTTATAATTTTTTATGGGCCAAATTATGCTTACTGGAAAGAAAGAATGAGGTCGGTTTTAAAATCTATTGATGAAAGTTTTTGACTTGTAAGTGAAAGAGGGTGGCCACCACCCACTGTGATAATGGAGATGTCAAAAGTCCTAAATCCGTCACCTCTTGGACGAATGGAGAATTTAAATAGAGTAATTTTAACTCTAGTAGTTTAAGTTCCATTTCTGTAGACGTCAACCCTAACGAGTTCCATCGCATCTTGACATGCACCATGTCTACGGAAGCGTGGGACATCCTCCCACTAAATCATGGGGGTACCAATGCTGCGAAAGATGATAAGTTTCAAAATCTTATCATATAGTTTGAGACCATTACTATTATAGAGATTGAGTCGTTCAATGAATTTTATGCATGATTGCCTAATGTTGTTAACTCTAGTTTTAACTTGGGAGAGAAAATTCCAAAGATGCGTATTATGAAAAATATTTTGAGATCCCTACCATACCAATTTATCCCTAATGTCACTATCCCTAATTCTTTAGGAATTTTAGATACGCTTAGGTAAGAAGAACTCATTGGAGACCTTCAAACTTATGAGATCGACATGTTTTCTAAAACTGTTAAGCCAAAAGATAAAGGGATTGTTTTAAAAGAACAAGATAAAAAGAAAGAGGAGGTGTCTTCTGATGCCAAATATGATTTTTACTTAAATGATCTTGACATTGTTATAAAAAAAATAAAAAAAATCTCAAACTAAGAAAATAAAATACTTATAAAGAAAACAAAATTGTTGAGAAAGATAAAAGTTTAAGTTGAGCAGGAAAAGTTTTGAAAAAATGAGAGGAGAATATCGCAATAAAGATAAGGATAGATGCTATGAGTGCTACAATAAGGGTCACAAAGCTCACGAGTTTGCTACAAAGCTAAAGAGATAAGGCAAAGGTAAAAGTGACTTCAAGGCCATGCTTAGTGGTAGAAATATCAAGTCAATGGATTTAGGGGATAAATCACCCCATTGATGTAACTTCATCGCGTTCATAGCCAGTCATGTTAGTACATCGAGTACACTTCACGTCAATGAGGAAGTTTCTAAACATAATGGCCTAGACAGTTAGTCTAGTCATTTTGATGAGAGTGATGAAGATGACATTTTAAGTGAGGGATAAAGGGACCTTCAACGGGCTTACGCTGAGCATTAAGTTGAGTCATTTAAGACTAAAAAGTAAAATTAAGTTTGGATCTTAGGGTATTAGCTTTAGAGAAGGAGTTGAGAGAGTCGAGAGAGAGAGAGTCCTCGGTGAGAGTATCTTCTGCAGAGAGAATCTTTTTAGGGGAGAGGTAAAATGGTGACTTGACCAATAAAGTGGCTAGTCTTATGAGAGATCTTGAAGGTTATTGGAGACTAGTGAGAAACTTAAAGCCCTTGTATCCTAACTAAAAAAAGATATCCAACATGCCCAGGAGATTAAGGTTACTATAGAGGATACATCGAGGAAGGTAAAGAAGATGTTACTCGGTCCCTCTTTAGGTTTTAAGGAGAGACATGGAATACATTACGATGATGCATGCATTTCTTATGCCACACTGAATCCATTTCTAAATTTATGGTTGATCCTTATGGGCCTCGTCCTAATTCATAAAATAAATTTCAACCTAAAAGTGCGAACCAAGGTTGATAAAAAACGTGTATGTTTTCAAAAAGAGAGGTCATTAGGGAATTTTTCCATAAGTTATGGAGAAATCAACGTACGCATGCTCCTGCGCACCACTATAGTGACTTTGTTAGCCTTATTGAGAAAGTTGAATTCATGCATATCATAGCTTAATGGAACAATTTCATAGGATATCTATGTCATTTTAGAACTCTTCTAACACTACGAATATAACCAATAATGATAAAGGCAAACAAAAGGTTACCTCCACTTGGGTACCTAAGCAAGACAGCAAAGCCCTTATTGTTCATGTTGCTCTTAAGGTTCAAGATACCTCCCTAAGGTATTTTGATAATGGGTGCTATAAGCACATGACAAGTGACAAATCATTTTTTACTAACCTTGTGGATCACAAGGAAGACAAAGTCACCTTTGGAGATGGAAGTAGGTCTAGTATTTTAGGAAGTGGTTGTGTTGAGATACCCGTATTTCCTATACTAGACAATGTCTTCTACGCCAAAGGGTTGAAATCAAACTTAATTAACATAAGTCAATTACGCGACGTAAACTTTACGATGAAGTTTTACTATTCCCAGTGTAACATACATGATAAATATGGTGAAGTGTTACTACAAGGAGTTAAGACTAAAGATAATTTATGTGGGATCATTCCCAATTCCTCCTTTGTAAGCAATAATGCCACAGTCTCCTCTATGGACCTTTGGCATCAAAGACTAGGCCATGTGAATTTTAGAAATCTTGAGAGCTTAGTGAAAAAAGACTTAGTTCGTGACTAACCATCTCTTAGGAAAACTACTTACTTGGTTTGTGGTCCTTGCCAACAAGGAAAACAAATTCTAAGTCCCTGTCAAAAGTTCAATACCATTACAACCTTATGAGTGTTAGAGTTGATACATATGGATCTTGTGGATCCTACTCATATGGAGAGAATAGGTGGTCATAAATACATTCTCATAATGTTAGATGATTTTTCAGGATACTCTATTGTGGGGCTTCATAAAGAAAAGTCCAATGTGGTTAAATTCCTAACAACCAGGTGTCATTTCTGATAAAACCAACACGGTGTCACTATTAATCGCATGCCTAGTGACACCGAATATGATTTTGACGTAGCCAGAGTGGATAGCTATTGTGATGGAATAGGCATCAAACACGAGTTTTTGACCGTTTGTACTCCCCAATAAAATTGGATAGTTAAGAGGAAGAACCGGACGATATAATATATGTCTAGATCCATACTTATTGGTAGAAACATGCCTAGATGTTTTTGGACAGAGGCGATTAATATTGCATTTCATACAGTGAATCGAGTGTATCTTCATCCACACACATTACACACGCCATATGAGTTGTGAATAGGGAAGAAGACCAACCTATCATATTTCGTGTCTTTGGGAGTCATTGCTACATTTTTAGAGATAGAGAGCACTTAGGAAAGTTCGACTCTTGGAGTGATGAGGGGATATTTTTAGTTTATTCATTGTCGATTAAGGCTTATAAGGTGTTTAACCTTGCAAGCTCTAATGTTATGGAGTTAATAAAAATCACAGTTAGAAATGACGAGCCAACCTCTTAGGTTTGAAACAAGCATTACACTTTATTTATACTTGGTGATACTATACTAGGTGTCAAGATACGCTCTCAACTTGAGAATGTTGTTAGATAATTTTACTACACCTCCTTAGTCGTGCCCAAGAGTGTATAATAAACACTCAAGGATGAGCATTGGATATCCTCTATGCAAGAAACATTGCTTCAGTCACATAAAAATGATGTCTGGGAGTTAGCCCCTTGACCTAGCGAAACTAATTTGATATGTACCAAGTGGATCTACAAGAACACGATGGAATAGAATGGTACCATAGTTTGCAACAAGTCTAGGTTGGTTGCTTGAGGCTACACACAGATTGAGGATGCAGACTAAAAAATCTCTCACTACGTTATTTTAACAAAAGTTAAAATGGTTTAATGAGTTTCGAAATTACTTTTTGAGGAAACTATTTCAAAACACAAAAGATTTGTATAACGATTTTTGAATGAATTATTTCAGTCTCTTGGAAATAGGTTTTAAACTAAACCTAAGTCTGATTTACAGAATGTAGCAGTAAAGAGATAAAAACAACACACAATGGACAAGCAATTTTTAACGTGGTAAAACCCCACCCAATTGGAAAAAAATCCACGGTGACCTCTAAGCCACAAAACAAAACCCAATATAAACAAATATAGGTTACAAGCATGTACACCAAATTAGACAAAAAATCCTATTATAAGTCAAGAATTATACCTAAGAGAGAATCCTCTCCTTCTGGTGTACCGTCTTCTGACTTCTTTGAGAATCTGGTTCGCCCTTTCTTTGTTAGACGCCTTGCTTCCTTTATCCTTTTAACTCGATGTAAACTTTGCAATCAAAATCTCTCTACCAACAACACACGTTAGTGTTTGTGGGAGAATGTGTAGTGAGTGAAGAGCCTAAATGATATGCATGTACTCATGCACACTTATAATATATACAGACTCACACTTCTAAAATTTAGACTTATTCTTGTTGTGGAAAATATTTCAAGATCTTATTTCTTTTATATGTTTAAAACACAGATCCACATAAATTATTTATAAACACAATTTTGTATATGAAAAATTTTCAAATCTAAAACATGCAAGTCTTGATTTCATTTTATGAAAACGAGAGAAGTTGGATTTAAAAGGTTTAAATCTTTATAAAACAGAATCCAACCAAGAGATAAGATTTCTCAAAACAATAAATCAAAAACAGCCTAGAACTACACGTGAAATGTATTATAGTATTTAGATCAACAAATTTCTAAAAAGAAATTAGATCCAAAATATGTGAGGCTGTTGAAAGAGAGATTACGATAATGAGGAATAAACAAAACCTAACTCTCAATATTTTTCTAAAAACATTTTCTCATAATTACTATACGGAAAATATTTTTTTCTCAAATTTTTCTCTCTTCTTCCCTTTTTCTCTTCTCTCTCTCTTTTTTGTCTCAACTCTCAAGACTCTAAAAAAACTCTCGAATGCAAGGAATAATCTTCCTTATATAGTCCCAACGAAGGATCCAGAAGGTCCATTTAAAATCAAGGGTTTGGATTAACTTTGATTTAAAACGTTGAAATCTAATGGTTGAGAAACGATCGCACTAAAACAAAAGCTGATAGGTTAAGGTCAGAAGCACATGGATCAACTATGGTTACATGAATAACATTGATTAAATTTGTCAAACGATTAATATTAGGTGCGTGGTATGTGAATATAAATAAACACAGATTTATCCAATCATAAGCTAACACGTGCAACTCTCTTGCTTGTTTTTATATTTTTAAAAACTCCATTTTCTACCACAAGTGTTTCATCCGATTTGGATTCTACCCAAGCCATTTTTCAGGAACTTATAAAATTTAGAATTTATCCCCTAAACAATCTAAACCCTATATTAATTATTTTAAAATAGATTTTAATTGTTTTAAAATTCTCAAAAATTATAAAAAAATCATTTTAATTCCAATTAACACATAACAATTAATTATGATATGAAATGCAATCCTATGAGTTGTGAGTGTGTTGGAATACTATCTTTGTGATTGATGAGGAGTCTTTGTCGATGTTAAGGTAGATTATAAAGAGGCTATTATGTAATTGAATGGGGGACTCAAATTTTGTCAATATTTCCAAATTAGTTGAGGCTCCTATATAGTGAAGACTCAAATGAGTCAACTATATAGTGTGCTTCATAGACTTCCATGAGACATTTGCTCATAATGCTAGGATTGGGTCCATTTATTTATTACTTGCCACAGCATGTCATCTACACTTCAAGTTATATCAAACGAATGTCAAGAGTGCCTTTATTAACGGCATTCTATAGGAGGAAGTTTACATGGAACATCCAAAGGGGTACGAAGACCCAAAGCACTCGAAACACGTCTTTTACCTTAAGAAGGTCTTCTATGGTTAAAGAAAACATCTTGTGCTTAGTACGGGAGGCTCACTTCTTATCTCTTAGCTTGGGGCTTCAAGAGAGAGGGAGTGGCTAAGACGTTTATAAGGAGAGAGAGTTGTGCTATATTTGTTTTACAAGTCTATGTGGACAACTTAGTATTTGTATCCACGTGCTCCCGACATGCACATACGATTGAGTAGGAGATTAAAAATGATTTTAAGATGATCATGGTAGGTGAGTTGACATTATTTTTAGGTCTCCAGGTTCATCAACTTGAGGCTGGGATATTCATATCTCAATCCAATTATGATAGGGACCTAGTGAAGAAATTTGGTTTAAACTCTGCTAAGCACTCACAAACCCTTATGAGTTTATCGACTAAGATTAGCAAAGACACTTTAGGCAAGGATGTAGAGAAGACTCTTTATAAGAGCGTGATATGTATTCTTCTTTACATAACCACTAATCGTCCGCACATTGCCTTTATCTTAGGAGTTTTTGCACATTACCAAGCGTCCCCAAAAGGGTCTCACTTGTGTGCATTTAAATGTATTATAAAATATGTGAGTGGAACTCTTTCTTACAATATTTTATATTACTTTGATACCAATAACCGTTTGACTGCCTATTCGAATGTCGGTTGGGCCAGGGATGTTGATGGACGTAGGAGCACCTCTGGTGGGTGTTTTTTAATTTGGGAGTTATCTTCTCTCTTGGATACCCAAGAAGAAAAACTCCATTTCTTTGTCCATGGAGGTGACCAAGTATATAAACATCGGCAATTGTTGCATGTAACTCTTATAGATGAAACAAATTATGGAAGGTCATGGGATTTCCCAAGGCACAATGACTATTTCATGTGATAATACGAGTGCAATTCATATATCTCGTAATCCGTCCAACACTCCCGCATAAAGCACATTGGAATATGTGAGCATTTTATTCATGATCTCTTTAAGGAGAAGGTCGTGTCCTTATGCTTTTTGAGCATCGAAACTCAATTATCGATACTTTCACAAAACCCTTACAAGCACTTCGATTCGAGAATCTTAGGAAATCTTCGTGTATTTGTATTGTTAATTGAGTTCGGGACTTTTTCTAGCAGAGGATGATTTTTTATGTTTATACCTTTTATCCTATTTCTAGTTTGCATTTTTATGTATTTATATGTTTCTATTTCTGGAAAAATTTTGAAAAATCCAAAAAAAAAATTCGATTTTTAAGAAAGTTAAAAAATTCCCAAAAAACATTATTTTTCATAAAACATTATTTTGTGTTTTTACCGTCAATGGATGTACGTTTAACATATTCATATCGCCCCTACATTCCATGTATTCATGTGGTTTTTTCATGGTGTTTTAAGACATGGTTTCGTTTCTTTAGTGTTCTTAATAATGTGTGGATATAATTTCGTTCATCATTGATGATTACTTTCTTTATGCTAAACTCTTTATCTCCTTTATTGCCCACGTTCATGGACTTTTCAAATATTGTGCTTACTTATCATATGTCGAATATAGTGTTTTTATTTCAATTATGCTCAATAACAAACCAAATGTAAATAGAGATCAGTTGTGCTTGTAAGAACCATTGTCCTAATTTCATTTCCCGAAAAAGATTGTTATATATTAAGCAATGTAAAGGGTCTAAGAAAGGGAAAAATAATTTTTGCATTAAAAGCAACCATTTGCAAAAAGAGCCCAAAAGATTAACAACACACAAAAACAGAAGTACCATGGCCATCGGTTTTTTACATTGATGATTCTTTACATATGAGTATTATGCTACCTTGAAAATTAAGAGTGAATTCTTATATATGTGAGATTTTTAGGGTGCTATAAATTAGAAGATCAATGGATCTTCATAATGTACACTCTTGAAAAACATTAAATAGATTGGTGCTATTGATTTGAGAAGCATTTAAATTCTTGGTATATTGCGTAAGTCAAGATAAAATCATTTAAGTTCAATATTTTTACATTTAAGGTTCAAATTGAGTTCTTTCCTTAAAAGAATCTCATGACTTTCTACATCTATATCATAAATGCCTTTGTTGATTTTCCCAAGGAGAATGTTCACACAATTATGTACTGCTTTCACGATTCGTATATTTTAGTGATATTCCATGGAGTGTTGTATTTTTACTTCTTATACCTTATTTGTAAACTTAGAAATTTTGAAAATTTTGAAAAATAGTTGTTCTGCCATGTGGAATTTCATCGCATTATCTTTATGATGATATCTTTGCTTCTTCGAGTGATGCTAACAATTTCATAATTAGTTTCTTTCTCTTTGTCTATTACAGATAAAAAGGGGGAGAACAAATTAAGAGGGAGTTTATTTTTTCTTTAAACTCTTACACGTCATGATATTTCTTTGGCCTCATGCATTCACGTCATTCCGCCTTGATGATGATTTCATAGACCACACAAGATCAAGATTTTTCAGTTGAAGACTTATACATTCATGCATTTTCGTTTCTTAATTTTGGAGGGCATTAGTTGTATTAGTCTTGAAGGACAATTTGGCTTCAGTTTGTGTTTTGTTCTAGAATAGACAAGTGCGAAGATTTGGAAACTCATTTTTATTTTATTTGGCTTATCTCGTTACACCAAACTGTACCTTTATGACTACTTCCACATATTTGAAGAGAAAATGTTTTACTTTTGGAAGATTGAAGATTGTTCATTATAACAACATTCAGAAGAGTTATGAGGTGGTTTAGCAAAGACTTTAATTATCCATGGGTTATTTTTAAAGAGTTTGAATTTAAAAGTTTTTAAAATCATTTTTAAACAAAGTTTGAAAAATTCACTGACTCATTATTCGAGAATCAGTATGTCGTTTGAACGAGTTGTGTAAAGTCATTAGAATAAGGTTCCTTAGTTCGAATGAAATATGGAACATATCCTTTTAGTCAGTTCTGGAATGTCATTTAAAGTTTCATTGGATGTCGTTTGGATGAGATTAGGCATGTCATTAAAATAATTTTCCCTCGTTCGAATGAGTTCTGAAGCGACATCTTTTGGTAAACTCTGAAATTGCATTCAAAGTGTCATTGGAAACACATTCGAACGAGATGGGGTACTTCATTCGAATGAATTAGCAGTTTGTTCGAATGAGTATGCTTGTTTTTTTTAAATATATTTCCAAATCTTTAATCCTTATCTCTTTGCAACAACTTCCCCTACAAATAGATATGTGGGCTTAGACAAAAGCTATTTTAGAGTTCTTTTTGTGATCAAACTCGATACTTTCTTCATCGAAACCCTTTGTATTTTTTAGGATCACTTTTCCAAATCAAGAAGAACATATTCCAAGTTCAATAACCCTTGTAGAGATTTTATCTACTGCTGAATCATAGAGTCAAGGCTCTACGGTTGAAAAAGAAAGGAATTGTAGATTCTTGATGCTGATCGGTGGATATTGAGGCAAGATATGCTTATTGTGGACGGTGCTGGACTGCATCGTCTTCTATCAAAGGATTGAATACATCTATGTATTATACTTAGTGGGTGTTTAATTGGTCTCTAAGTCGCCATATGTCTATCTTTTCTTAAACAGTTCTAAAATTAAAGGTTTTGCCCTAAAGGAAATTTTTCCTTAAACTCCTCTTCTGCATATTTGGTTTGTAATTTTGCTTCATAACATTATTATATGTTCACTATATTAAATCAAGATAAAATTTGCTAAAAATTTAAGTTGTGTGTTTGGCCTAAAATACAAATATTCCATATAGCCCCTGGTGCGCATTTTCATATATTCTAACAGAAAAATCTTCAACACAAAGATGAATATCTTGAAACTATTTCATTAACAGACACAAAATGCCTATAAAAGAGTTTTAAACCTATTTTGGATGCAAATAATTGTGGTGCTCTCTCTCTCTCTCTCTCTCTCTCTCTCTCTCCTCTATCCTTTATCCTTATCAGGCATACAATTTAGATTATTCTTAATCTCATAAAATTTTACAAAATTAATTCAAGCACTTGAAATTGTTGTGTTGTATCCCGAAGAAATATTTAAACCAAACTTCATTTTGTACTCTTTGTTCTTTTACCAAAAGGGTAAAAATATTACCTAAAAGATAACATTCCTAAAACGTGTCATGGAGTAATTTAAAACAAAACTTTATAGTTATCTTTTCATTTATACACATAACTCCAACACATCCAGACATGGATAGATATTGGCCCTTCTATAATTTGCGGGGCTTCAGGAATTTTCCTAAGGGTTGAGCTAATAAGTATCAAGTTCTTATTTTATAAGTAAGCATTGAATATCCATCTCTCTTGTGAAAACCAAATTTTATAACAGTGATTAGGAATGATTGGATTATGGAACGAATGCTAATGATTTAATTGTTAAGTGCATGGCAGTGATTAAATTGTGAAGTTCTTGCAAGTAACAAACTCCGTGTGTGTTGTATTCAATTTTATTAAATATTTTTAAAATGTTTCAATTTAAAAAAAAAAAAAACTTTGTGAAATGTTTGATATCTCGTTAGTACATGATATGTTCTAAATCTCATAAATAGTATTTATTTTATGTTAAACACTGCTTATCCTCGCATTTTTTAACACAAGAAACTATACTTTAACATATACTATTTTATTACAAATGGGAGGGGGATGCACTAACACTGCTAATGAGATTAAAACCTCAGTCGTTCCAAAGGTTTATGAGATGTCATACCACTACTACAATCCACATGCTTGCCACACACTTGTTTAATTACTATATTTATAGTTACATATATGTAATGTATTTTTTCTCTTTAGTCATACAACGAAAATAAAAATGTTATTAAGGCTATAAAACTAGGTATTATAGAACATCTCCAAAGTATTTGGATATATTGGTGTGACAAAATCATCAATTATTAGTTTGTCATATTAAAGATTGTATAGCCTCCATAGTTATGGGTATTTTGGAAGACTTTGTGGCTACGGAGTCATCGCGTATGTAAAGCTTAAAGATTATTTCAATTGTCACGATGTTAATTTGTCTGATGAATTAGGCTTTAAACTAATTAATTTTTTTAACCAAATTAGATTTTGTAGAACGCGGATACAAAAAATTCTTATAATTTTTCTATATAGGACAAACTTTCTACACCAACTATACCAGATTAGTTCAAAAGTTTGTCCAATATAGAAAAATTATAAGGAGTGTGGTATATGTGTCCATTAATTTGACGAGGGGTTTGGATACTCTTGGGATATCTCAATCCCTTGAACAAATGAGGATCTACATTATTCATTGTTTGGGCATTGGATAAAAATCCCACACGCACGCATTGCTGATGCTCGACCCGAGTTATGGGTCCTTTTTAAGACAATATTATCTTTTTGGATCAACTTTATTTGGGCATTTGACGAATATTTTGGGCTGAATTTGTTTAATAAAAATCACTATAAAACAACGTCATTTTAATTAAAAAAAATAAAATTTCTTTAAATTTGTAGCTTCAATTATTAGCAGTTAATCTGGAACATCTCGAGTTGTGTCTATTTAAGAACAAATACTTATTTTCCATAGAAAAGGAAATTGTTATAATGGAAAGGAACTACCATGCCTATAAATAAAAGACTCTCCCTCTTAGTTTGTTAATTACTAAAATACTTTCCTTATTCATTACTTGTTCTTCTTCCCTAGATTCAGAGAGAGTGTCACCATTGTTAGTTCATGGGGGAAAGCACATTCTAGTGCTTCTTCCACTTTTCGTAGATCGTTTCATTATGGGAAGTAGACACCCAAAGTCCATTTCCATAATAACTCTACAAGAGACCAAATCTATCGTAGGGAGAGAAAGTCCAAAGTTCAACTCGGTCAGCTTCTTCAACCGTTGTTTATTTTATAAATCACGAATTGTAAGTATATTCATTTACTATTTTTTGTTCATTTTAATTTTTATCAATTAGTAAAAATATACTACTATGTAACAAGCTTAAGATAACGATTTTGATTTTAATTATTGTAACATTCTAATGTAGTTACCTATTATTTACTAAATAATAAAAAAGAACAATGTTTTCTCTATATTATGTGTTTTGAACAATCTGATAATTCTAGAATTATTTTCCAATTAAGGTATACCTTTATATTTTAATTGAATATAAATCAAATATATTTATAATTTGTTTTCTATAGGTTAAAGTTTAAACATATTACAATATAAAGTTTGTACATATTTTGTTATTTATTTACTATTATTTCATTCTTTAGGATCATAACATAAAATCGATACTTCATCCGATGAAAATAATGCAACCACTCATATTAACATCGATTGTCTACAATCAATCCATCTCACGCAACACATGGTAAACTCCAAAAATTTAGCGGACTTGATTTCAATATATGGTAATTAAAAATGTTGTTTTATTTCATAACTTTGAATCTTATACGGCTTATAAATGAAGATAATCTCCTGGTTGATGATATAGAAACATATAAGACAATTTTGGTCACCATAGAATATTGGAAGCATTTTTGGATTTCTTTAATAGAATGGACAACATGTTATACATTGTCTATAATCTAATGAAAAGATTAAAGTTTTTATGTGAGTCCTGGACAAAAATTATAAAATAGAGGATGACAGAATTAAGACAATGTACACCTAATGATTATTATGCTAATTCACTTTGTGTATAGTGAACGGAACCACCTTAAGGTCATTGTCTTTATACTAATTTTATATGTCAATGTACACCTGATGATTATTAGATTTGTATAAGGCTCTTAATCCTGACATGCTTGATAGACACATGCACTGGTTGTTTATTTCTTTAACTTATCGGGTGAGATTCATTATTGGATTAATAAACCAAATAGATTGGGTAGTGCTGATAAATGTATGGTGAAAGTTTTTTAGAGATGGAATCCACGTCTCGTTGTAGATAATTATGATACTCCTTTAAGATGTGTATAAGTTTTTTACATGCCAAATTCAGTAACTGAATTATGTTAATCTGACACTACAAATAAGTTAAGTTGGACAACTCAAAGTCTTAAAAGGTTAATCAATCGATAATTTTTTTATTATCGGGTATTTGTAACCTTATCAGAGGGATAATTAAGTCATTAATAATAAGGAGCTCAAAATATAATTTTAGGTTAAGGAGTGGAGTTGAAATTACATTTATTTCATGTAATTAATTACAATTAATTGACTAGGATCATAATTTGGGTCGAATTAGGTTTTCTTAAGGCCATTAGGATCTACACTTTTATATCTCCTTAAATTCCTTGTCATGGTCTATATATATGCACCTAAGACTCCCTTTTTCAAATAAGTTCATCACACTTTTACTTGGGAAACCTTAATTTAGATATCCGTAAAAAGAAAGATAACGAGGGAGATTGAGAGAAAGGTGAGAGAAGAAGAGATAAGTAGGTGATCACAAAGTAAGATCCCACACTAGTGATAGTTCATATTAGGAATGAGATAGAAGATCGGAAGGTATATTGAGCTCGTTTTCTAGATTAATATGCATCAAATATTATTCGTATTGATACGAGATCAAACCAGAGAGGTCTCGAAGGTAACCCCTGAATTCCGTCTTGTAGGGTTTTTTGTTTGTGTAATAATTTTTTTGTATTTAGATTTACACTATACCAAAACAAAAAAAAACTCATGTGTTTTAAACACCTGCAAATGTCCCTTGCAACGGTTTAAAATACTTACAAATTGGTATGTTGCAAAATATTTTCAAGTGTTCAAAAACCGTTGCAAATGGTATTTACAATAGTTTATTGGGAATGAATGTCTGTTCTGGATAACCGTTACAAAAAAAAATTGAAAAGAATTTGAACACTTATAAATGAAAAGTTTGTAAGTTTTCAAATTCTTTGCAAATTTTTTCAGTTTGTAACGGTTTATAACCATTGCAAAATTCCGTAAACTTTTTTGTTTTGCAACAGTTCTAAACACTTACAAATTAAAAAATATGTATTTTCTTATAATAGTTCAAAACACTTAGAATAGTAATATGTAAGGTAAAAAATGTTCCATTTGTAAGTTTTATGCACCATTATATAAATTAAAATATCTAAAAATTCATCCACCACGTTAAAATAAGATGAATACAACATATAATATAAGCAAATTATGGGTAAGAATCAAGACTTTGCATATCTACTACAAATCCATTAATAAACACGTCAATGCAATAATAATTATTATTACTAGATCATTACAGAATGCACTAACACGGCCAAAACATATTAACGTTAGATTAAATAAAAAACACAAACTAAAATTTAAAAAAAAACATCTCAATGTGATTCCATAGTATCCAACGTCGTCTCTATTAATGCTACCACCACTATCACTCTCTCCTTAAGTTGTACTTGTTCCATTAGTCCCCTTGCACAACCCAATCGAATGACCCACCACTCCTTATGACAACTAAAAAAAGGCATTAAAACAAAATCGGCAAATCAAAAGTAGTACAACAAATCAATGTGAAGCGATTTAAATTGTTAAAATATACCACATGCCACTACCCTCACACATAAAAAAAACATCATAATCAATGCAAAGGTGATATATTATCCATCATATAAGTAGAACTAAATTAATCTTTACCAAAGTCTTGAGAAACAATAACTTTATGCAATCCAACTATGTGATTGTGTCCATATCAATATATATTTTGTTATGCAACATTTACTAAAGATATAAGAAGAATATTGTATGCACCATTTGATCTTGCGCTTGATGCCTTTAGTTACTTTAATTATATTTGCTCATTTATTTCCTTCAGAATCATCTTCTTTCTTCTTTCTGAACACCCTGTGCGTGCCAATAATTAACAATAATGCCAAAAATTCACCCCAACCTGCCAATTGTTTCCCCAATAATGATTTCATTTTGTAATTATTTTGAGGGCCTCGACAAAGGGGAAAAGGCCTCTCACAAAGCTATGAGTTATTTACATAGCTTTTAGATAAAACTGTAAAATTACTAAATTACGGAACTTTCCAGTCAAATAAAATACCACTCCGCAGTCTAGTGATTAACACAAGCATTTGCAAGTTCATATCGCTCTTTATATCATTGAGAAGAAAAATATTTTTTCCATGAAAAAAATCAAAGTAAAAAATTTATTTACCAGGTAAACCAACGAAAAGAGACCCAATAAATAATATAGTTCTGACTTGTCTTGAATTTTCAGAAGAAAAAAATAGGAACTAAGCTAACAATTGTACTTAAGGAAAAGATGGAAAATACAGCCAATCAAACACATAAAATTTTGGGACCTTTTATGTTTTTTATGGAAAATAATGATATTATCATTTTCTAATATACCTTTTCAACAACACATTTAGCAATGAAAAAATCAAGCCCATAACACCAAAGGTCATGCAGGAATTCCAGCTCCTCATACCCATCAATTGTGCAATATAAATAAATTGCTGCCTTACCGGTCATCTCATCTTCAATTATAGGATTATCCAATGCACCTAAAAACAATCCCATAAACAACCCAAGTCCACCCCTACATATGTTCACAACACAACAATACCAACATGCCAAGAAAATAAATAGAACTAAAAATGTAGCCACCTAAAATTAAAATCTTGTTGTTTTCAAATAAACATGGTAATTATATGACGAAAGCACTTAACTCAGCATCTTCAGAAGTTGGTGGTTACAATTTTCCCAAATTAGAACCATACCATAAAATAATAGATTAAGAATAAATTTACCTTCCACAGAAGCTCAGGGTTGTAAACACCTTGAACATGCAATTCATTTACGGGTGCATTTTTTATTTGTGCTATACATTTAACTCTAATGGTATGGAATTGAAGAAAATTGGATATTCCAAAGTCCCAGAGAAGTTAGGACATGATAAAGTTAAAGGCTTATAGCCTCGATAGTTTTAGTTCAGTAAATCACAAAAATGCATCTATCATTTCTTTTAGCTTTTTGTAGAAACTAATTCACCATTAAGATTTGCATCAAACCACCACAATCAAATAAATTCGCTAACTCGTAGAAGCTATAACCCTTGTGTTGTGTCAAATCCAAATCCGTTAACTCGTAGCAGCTCATGCACATCCAGATACTAATGTTTAAGGAGAGCATACATTTAACTGAGCAACCACAACATGATTTCATACAAATTAATATACAATATTATTAATACAAATTGTACTCGTATTAATACAAAGTGTACAATTCATAATGTTTTTAATTTCACCTGGTTTGAAATTAAAAATATAGCGACCAAAACAAATTGTAGTGAACTATACAAACTCCAAATCATTATGACAGAATTAACAAAGATAAAAGATTAAATAAAGTGCAGTACAAGTATAGACTAAAAAACCATAAAAACACTACACCAATTCATCAAGTGTATTAACCTATACAAAATGCAATACGAGTATTGGCTTAAAATCAAATAAAAATTACAGTTGGTCATCAGCTGCTATACGCAAGGCAATTAATGTATATACTCAAAAAAATGAAAGAATGAACGGTCACACCATTCAAACAACACTAGAAAGCTCATTACCTTTTCAAATACTAAATACTTGTATGACCTACAAGAATAAAGAGAAGGATATACAGATTTCAAATCTCCATACTTAAAACCATCCCCAATATTCCCACTTCATGGAAAAAGCCCAAACTCGTAATTAGATAATGGTAAGAAAAAGATGGATAGGAATTGTATTTGTATCATGCATACGAATGCTCTAAAATGCCATCAACTACATCTTTCAATGTAGTTACAATTATATAAAAGTATCAATTATGTACTTTGTACATATAAAATACAAACTCTACATGCCTTCAACTGCACACAATATAATTCACTCATTTCCAGCCTTGAATAAAAGGGAAATGAGAGACACCAAAGCATTATAGAGGATGTTATAATAAATAAATGCAAACTCATGCGCAATCACATTGAACTAAGACTTCATTATAATAAAAGGATAGTAAAAGGATTTTTATGATTAAAATCCAAATATATTCTCTAATATTGTTCTAGGTATAATGAGTAGACATCACAAACCAAAAGTAAAAATAAGTAGAAGTAACATAGTAGTTATCAATCAGAAAGTAAACAAATAACGAGTTTATCTACACCTTAGTGTAGTTCGTGATTATGCTTTATTCACACCACCATGTCAGAAAAATTAGTAAGACTCGTGAGAGGTGGTTTCATTCGGTACAATACAAACTAAAGCTACACCAAAGTGGAAGGGCCATCATAGAAGCTAGAAGTACCCTATAGTAGTTGGCCTAACAAAATCACCACCACAACATATAATTAGCCTTCTGAATGGAATCTTAAGTAGGGGGATTTATTCAACAACTAGATCAAGTGTTTGATTCCCTTGGTTTGAAGAAAATATGTTAGGGATAGTCCTCAAGTTAATCTTTGATTAAGTAAAACTTGATAACTACTATAGTCGACTCTTCCCCGTCATGAAAATGGCTTTTAGTGGAAATTAGTGCTTGTCTTGGTCAGTCCCCTCGCAGTGAAAGTTTATAACCTTTCTATAAACTTTAAAACCTCAAATGTATTCAAAATTTAATTTTTATGGTGCCTTGCTACCTCGGTAACTTGTTTAACCAATTAATGATGGTTGATGAAAGTCCCAGTTTGGGCATTTTGTCAAGTACGTGGGAAGCATAAAAATTAAATGCTCACTTGGGCCATTATTTTTACAATCATAGAAAATTTGAGATATTAAATTTATTTTGAATATAGAAAACTATTAATCGACACATCAAACACAGATCTAAGACACATACCAACATACCAAGATATTCAACTTAGTCCATGGTGATGCTTGACTTAAAATTCAATAAATAAACCTCTCTTATTATATCCTTTGATGTTACAATGAACTGCACCAGGTTATAGCAGATCATTTAACATCAAAAGATTGAATTACAATAAACTTCCTAAGCCTTCATATGTGCATGACAATATTTAAAAATTATTCAAAACAATGTTGTTGTTCATAGATTCCTTTAAATCTAAATCTTCATCTCCAACATGTCACAAAATTAAAATCATAATAAAAAAAACACACCCAATTTCCTTGTTATGATTCTAGTGCCCAAAAAACATAAATGCTTACATATGTTCATACAGTCATCTAGGTTAGCAAATGTATAATGCAAAATAGAGCTTTAGTTTCATGACTTCAAACCTGACTTGAACCCAAAATATGGTTCATCATGTTCCTTCCCTATTAAAGCATTATATAGAGAATATTAAAATTAATTAGATAATTGTAAATATTGAGTGACTTTATTTTCAACCCCATAACTTACCTAAAATCAACTTTATCTACCAGTCACAACATCTTTTAAACTCAACTTTATCAATTATATCAAAGATTTTTAACAAAAGATGATCATTACTTTGCATGAAAATTACAAAGAACTATATGAGGAACATTTATCCATATGAAAGTGCTTTGATAGTAATAGACCTTATGGGCCTAAATCACTGCTATAACATAACAATAATAAGCATAAACACTAACCCACAAAAAAAATCATATTTATAACGGATAATGGCTACACAATTGAAAAACAACATAAAATTGTTATGCTTTAGTGACCTCATACATACATCGCTAATCTAGCAAAAATAAATAATGAAAACTTCTGAACAATACCTACTAATTTGTGTGTGTTGTCTTCAAATAGGTTCAACTGTAAACCTTCAAGTTCATACATTAACATTTAACATTATTAAAAAAAAAAGTGGAAATGAAAAATGCAAAAGACCTAAAACATAACAAAAATTTATTCATTTGTAAGTTTTAATGTCAAATTGACACAACATAAATGGTCTTAGACATTATACATCTAAGCAAAATCATTTTTTCAGCTTTCGCGATAAAATTCTAGATATAGATACTTGTGTTGGTTAAAGTATGTGTTGGTTAAATTGCAAAAGTAAATGCACTTGTGTTGGAATAACTAGACAACAAAAGATGACATGTTGAAATAACTAGAGATAGAGAGCAACATATGCAGCTATTATCGTTGAGTCTCCGGTAGTCAACAACCTAGGATTTTGGAGTTAGATGTCATTGAGTCTCCGACGGTGAACAACCTAGGTTTTAAGAGCTGAGGCCTAATGTTATAGATGAAAAGCTTGCTACTAAAAATACAAATGAAAAGGAACAAAAATAAGAAGACACGTACATCCAAACATTCATGGAAGATGGGGGAGGGGACTCTGATGCGATTCTAGACTGTCAATTTTGTGTATAGTCGATTTTTGTGAATGTTAGAACGCTAATTATGTTTGCACTTTTAGGGAGTAAGTTACACTTTTAGTATGTGAAAATAATAAAACTATAACTATGGAAATGGTTTTGAACACTTGCAAATTTTGTAAGTGTCAAAAACCATTGTTAAATTTGTAAGTGTTATAAACAGTTACAAATTAAATTTTATATTAGTTGTAAAATATACATTACGGTGTAGTGTTATACGCATGATCAATAAACCCTAGGGCATCCTATCCAACATGGAAAACAATTAGTTATGGGAAATTCATCCACTTATAATGTTGACGGGCAAGGAATGTTGTGTTGAAGATGACTTCGGAAAAATAACTCACTCTCAACAATATGCTATATGTGCCAGACATTTGCAACAATCTTGTCTCCAAATCTGAACTAAGCAGCAAAAGGTTTGAACTTATGTTTTAATCCGACAAGTTTGTTCTTACTAAGGATGAGATATATGAGAGAAATGACTATTTACTTTATAGGATGTTCAAAGTGAACGTCATGATTGTTCTACCAAATAATAATCATAATAATATAAATATTACATCTTTTTCTTATATACTTAAGTATAAAAATGTGTGGCATGGTAGACTGGGACATATTAACTATAACATATAAAGTAAATTTATTTAGTCATAAATTAAATATAATATTTGGCATTGGTATAAATTAATCGAATTTTAACCCAACTAATGTTTTGACCAAATCAAACTTTGGTAAATTTTATGCCTTTTTTTAAACTTTGCGCCTATTAATAACACATAAAAATGTCGGATCAAGCTAATATACGTGCCCCTTTGAAAGGTGAACAGTGTGGTGTATTCATTTAATTAAAAAAAGGATAATAAATGAATGAGAAATTTTTCTTCAAATTATCCCTTTATCTCATGAACTACCTTTGTGTAGTTGGTGTACACATTTTGGCCCATATAGAAGAATTATAAGATGTGGGTATTGTATATACACCCATTATTTGACTCTAGGGTTTGGATACTCTTGGGGTATCCCACGCCTTTAACGAGAATAAGACCTACATTATTCATTGATGATACGAGAAATCGCCCCCTTATCTCTCCCATATTAGCAAATTAAGAGTAAAGTGCATAATAAGCAAACAAAGCAAGTAAAGGGAGATAAAAGACAAGATATAGAGTGGTTCAGCCTCTAAAATAGGCCTACATCCATTGTGGTGCTCCATTATCATTATATGAATTTCATAGTATAATATAATCAAGCCTAAAGTGGCGTACACGTATAAGAATAAAGGAGAATACATGGTAGTAACGAGGATTCCAGTGTACCAGAGCGATGGATGCGATGCCGGTGAGTAGCCAACAAGCTGTGCTCAATGGCGTAGAGAGAGTAATCAACACTAAGATTGACACAAATGTAGGAAAAATGAATTCTGATCCCCTATCCTGAGGTGTTGACCTTTATTTTTAGGTGTTGTATTGCTGGTAGGTGAAAGGGGGCGGGGCCAGTTAATATGATAAGATTGAGGCCACACCCTATAGTAAGTTTAGCCACGTCCTGTATCAAGTAGGTTCGTGCCCTATAGCATGAAGGTGTCGCACCCTGTGCATATGAGGCAGATTTGTTTAAGGCCACAACCTGTAAGTTATAGGCTGTGGCAGTAAGTCTTCGGCACTTGTCCATTGTATACATTTCGCGGTAAGGTACTATATCTGTACTATCAATAAGCCCCCAAGTGTAGTGCCAAGATATTGAGATTGGGACTGCGACTGAGTAGTCAAGTCCTCTTAAGGTGTTGCGGTACTTCCAAGGCGACGCTTCATCTTCTCGTGCCCTCTTATATAAATTCTTTCGAGAGCCAACCCCTGTTCGTTCATCCTCTTGCTTTTTTCGGTGACTTTCCAAAGCTGCGTGTGGTGGTTTTGAGGCGTTCTAAGGTGGTTTGAGACTGAGGCATTCTAGGTAATCTTCTAACCATCTTTCACACCTTTGTGTTATTGAATTGAAATTTATGTCTAGGATTTGTGTATTGGTAGAAATTTTCCTGGGATTCATTTTTTTATCACATTACTTTCTAGGAAAACACCCAACTGGTTGATAGAACCTTAAGTTTTTGGCTAAACTATCGAATTCATGCTCTTCCAAAATAACTGTGATTTCTAGGATAATTAAATTCATGCTTGCTCGAATGATTACTCATTATAGCTTCGATTGCAAAATAACTTCTCTAATAATTACTCTTGTCCTTTGAATCGATCTTCATATGATAGAAATAGGCTTTTGTAGATGAAATTTGCTAGCGAAATGTAGATTTTTAGGTTTCTGCTTTTATTTTTGATGTTCTTGAGAGGGACCCTTCGTATTCTAAGGATTTTGATCTTTAAAATAAGCATCTTCAGAGTTAAGCGGTTTAGAACTTTGGCTGCAGCCTGTGGCATGTCTGGCTGCGACCTCATAAAATGCTTGCATGATAAATATTAACTTACCCTTAGGCTAGTGAATGAGAGGGGTTGTAGCCCGTTAAGTAAACAAACTAGGGCCGCACCCTATAACATATGAGGGCCACATCATGGGTATGAATGGTTGCGGCATCGTTAAGCAATACTGACCTGTTTGAGTGATAGGCCATGGCATGATAAAATTTCCCTTTAGTAACTTGGGGCTGCCCTGGATACATGCAACCTTCAAATATTGGTTTAAGGAACATCTGCGGCATGTATCAAACAAAGGCTGCAGCATGTAAATAATTGGTTATGGCCTGTAACAACATTGGAATATTTCTTTTAGGTTCCCATATTAGAGTCCGCGGCATTTATTCCATAGTTTAATGACTATGACACGTAAGAAGATAACATACCTCCATCCTCAAAATAATATGCCGCAACGATAATTAACTTCTAGGTCTTTAGAACCCAGCACTTGGTATACTTAGCCAATTTTGTCTAACATTCTTGTTTATCCTCACCTTGATATATTATTTCACCTGCTGCGGACTATGAGAGGCCTTAGGACCATATTGGTTGCGGCGCCTAACTGCGAACTCTCTGCTTTTCAGGTACTGCTGCAGCCATATGAACTTTAACTTAGATGAATTTCTGAGAGGCTTTTGGAACAAACATTTTGGAGCCTCTCCTCCCGAACTTCCTTCAGTGCGTCCTTTGAGGACAATAGGGACGTGACAGTTGAAAGATTTCCTTAACTGTGTAGTGTTAGATTCAAACTCGAATTTCTGCGATTATGGAGGAAGGGGCTAATTCAAGCCAATGGATATAGATAAGAATGCCATGACAGGGGGTCCGTCTGAGGTTAGGGATATACCAGCTAGAACATCTAGGAGAGTTGAAAGACCTCCTACTGCACTTGGTGTCCGTAGTGCTATGACCCAAGAATGGGTTGATCAGGTAGCTGAGCCCTTTGAGTTTCCTGAGGGTTTACTATGCTCATCATCTGCAGCAGAACAGAGGCCATGCACGATGCTTGCCGACAATGGGGTATGCTTCCTCCTCCTCGCTTTCACTTATGGAATGCGGCTGCCTATCCCTGTTCCCATTAGAAGAATTTTTCAAACAATGAGGTTAGCCCCAGCGCAATTGGATCCCAATGGATGGAAGGACATTCTTGCAGTAATTATATTATGGGAGAATAAATTCAAGAGAGACATTACTCCTGCAAAGTTTTTCCACTTCTACCACCCGAAGGAAAACTATGTAAAATTTACGGGTTACTATTACTTTTCAGTACGCAGCAGAGACGAGACCCTTTATTCTGGCAGCCCTACCAGTTTAAATAATTGGAAGGGAAAATATTTTTACATTTCTAGAGAAGGGTGCGAGATTCACCCTGAAGAGATTGAGAGGGAGAGAACCTTTAGGATGCTGCGACAATGGGGGGTGTCCTTCCAAACATGGTACTTCTTCAATTATTATTACGTCCCCTCTTTAGAGTTGCATATTATTCTCCACACTTTGCTTTTGTACTAACCTTTGTATTTTTCTGCAGTTCTTGATAATTTACAGCTGAGTAAGCGACAAGAGAAGAGAGTTGGCAAGGCCACGATAGTTCCTGTTGAGGAGAAGAAGTCCAGTACACTTGTAGCATCTGCCTCCATTTTTGAAGCGGGACACTTCCCCAATAAATTTATTCCAAAATAGATGGGTGCTGAAGGTATCATTATTTTTACTTTTTGATTCCACGGCAATTGTCTTCAATCTTTGGATATTGACCATGCTTTATTTCTTCTCAGGTGAGGATATTGACAGATCTCTATTAGCATCTCCGCTTGCTGAGATGGATGAGGACGTGGTTGTCCTCAATAACACTACTAGGCAGAGGAAGAGGAAAAGGACCAAGTCCAAGGCTCCTGTCGCAGTCACCCCTAGTGGCCAAGTTGAGCCTATCGCGCCCTAAAATTTGGGTGCGGATCAAACCAATGCTGTCGTGCTCTCAATCCAAGTTGAGGAGTTGTCCCCTTAAGAGAGGCCTGAGGGCACTTTTAATGATGATATTGGGGCTGATCTGGACACTGTGGGTCTAATGTCATCACTCTCTGACCAAGGTGTCCGTGGCACCTCACATGTACATGAGAGAAATTCTCCTCCCCCTCCATCAATAATTGTTGTTAATGAAAATTTTCCACCTCCACAAAGTAGACGTCTGTGACCACAACTGCGTAGGTGAGATCCTCAGTCTTCTTGGGACACAACTTCTCGTGCCATCCACAGGATAAAGAAGGCGATGGATGGATCTAACCTAGATCGATTGGTGGATGAGGACCACGAGAACGTGGAGTCTTATGCCATTCACAGTCTGCTAAGAGTAATTAATTCCAACTTTCCAATATTCTTTGTGGTTTGTGTTATTTTATAACTCAATACATTTACAGGCTGCAGAAGCTGTGGAGACCCAAAAACTGAAGTATGAGGGCCTTTACAGACTTAAGGAGGCCCCCAAAGGTGTTCACACAGCTAATTTGGTGAAGGCAAGAACTAAATCCTTTGAAGTTGGGAAGAACTATTTTATTGTGGCGCTCCAGGAGGCTCAGATGGACCTTAAAGCCGCCTACAAGGCTAAGGAGGAAGTTGAGGAGAATTTTAGGCAGGCTTTATAGTCCCTTAAGGTTTCCCAAGATCAAGCTGTGGAAGCTGACAAGGGTGCAGAGTTTTCCAATAGCAATTTAGGACTTCTTCAGAAGATCTATGATTAATTGGACCAAAGTATCCAATTATGCTGATGCCCATGCCGCGGCGATAAAGAAGATGTAGGAAGATCATTATGTGGCCCTTATAAGAAAATATGAACAACATGGAGAATCCCTTAAATTAGCCATTGACAACACTGTATCATCATATAAAGGCTCCACGAACTTCTTCCTTATCAACAACAGAGCTTATATTCGCGGCAACCAAGAGCTGATATATAGAAATGCAAAGAACTTCCCTGATTCCACGTCTATAATTAAATCTTGGAGCATAGCAGATGATGAGCATAATGCCTGCGTGGCTGAAATGAAGGTTGCAGCCGAAGAGAGGGCCATGCTAAGAGCAGAGGCAGAGGCAGAGGCTGCGGCAGAGGCAGCTGATGAGAAGATAACGACTATCGGGGAAAGAGAGGAAGGTGATGTAGAAGATAACGCTGCCTCTTAAAATTCACTTTGAACATGGGCTGCGTCCCTTAATTTCACATTTTTGTTGACATATACATTGGGTTGTGCCTCTTTAAACATTATGAATTTCGTTATCAAGGTTGGAGCATAACTTGACATTTTGATCTTTTACCAATGCTTTAGCCTTTGATCTTTCTAATTTACGTTCCTTGCTCTTCCTTTGCTTCAATACTTGCAATGCTTTTTTATACTCCTTCCTGTTTGTATACACAGTATAAATGTTATTTTCTTGAACAGGTCGCGGTACCTTTTTGAATTGTGTATAATGATGATAACTCATATCACCCTTTAGCAGTAGATTTTGTTTGTATTCTTGTGCAAAGAATATTGGGGAACCAGTCCCTTGCCGTGAAAAATTAAGTCTTTAGACCACAACGCTTCCCTTTAAAAGGGGTTCCTCAGAATAGGTCGTGGCCTGTTACATTTTGCCTTGACTTCTTTAAATTTTTCCAGCACATTCAAGTCTTGATGTCGTGATACTGAGGTTGCGGATGGTTTGCAACCCAACCGAGGCATTTTAACAATACATAAATGTCCACTTTTTCTATTTGATACATCTTCTAAATGAACGAGTAGACTCCTAAATGGCGGTGACCACATTGATAAGGCTGTGGTGCCTTTCAAAACCTTGACAAAAATATGATGACAGCATGTTGGGCTGAGGCCCTACCCTTTTTGTAGCTTTGGCATGCTTCATGATGACAGCTACACAACATCCTTTAGTCGCTTCGATTGCCTTTAATGAATTTCCTTTATTCTCTTCGATTGGGTTATTATCATCCCCCCCCCCCCCCCCCCCGAGCTAGGTATTATAAAGCTTCCCCAAGCTATGTTTGGATATATATAAAGCCTTCCCAGGCTACAATAGGATTATCCGCAGTTAATTAAGTCTTTGGCCCCTGTGGGTTATTTTCAGGCCTTCCCGGGCTAGGTTTTATGAAGCTTCCCCAAGATAATGTGAGATCACCAAGTCAATGATGTTTTTTCTCTATCCACCAATTTAATGATGTTTTTCGAGGGAGTAATATCCCTGGGCTAATGACACATCCCAAAAGCGAAGAACGGGCATTGTAAGCCCTTACAGCTAATGACGAATCTTGAAAGCTAAAAATGAGCATTGAAATCCTTATGAGTGATGTTGTAGACCAAGTTAGATAGCTACTCTCAATAGTTTCTTTTTCCATTTTCAATTATCATTTTCTTTCAGACAATCAGGCGTCTTGATGGGCGTTGTGGGCCCATTTAGATATTATCATTCCCGGTATCACATATTATCTCGATTCAAGATTTGTGTAAGATAAAATGGTTTTTTATAAGATAACATTTCATGGAAATGAGAATAAAAATATGGCACTATAAGAGTGAACTTGATTTCACACACACACACACACACATATATATATATATATATATATACATATATATATATATATATATATATATATTACTTTGTAATGACCATACAAAGTTTAATTTAAAATAGCGTAAGAATAGTTTCATTGTAAAATAGAAACAGATGAAATATAAAACATAAGCATGAAAAATGGGCATGTGTCCTGTCAAACTAGGCTGCTCCCTTAGGTATCCCTGAGGAAGCGCTGCAGCATCCCCTGCCTTATGGGCCTCTCAATTTCATCTTTATGAGCATAGCACTGCTCAGTGTCATGGCCATGGTCCAGATGGAATTCGCACCAATTATCTTTGTTCCTCTTGTGGGGTGGAGCTTTGAGATTCTCTGGCCACTTCAGCAGCTTGTCCTCTTTTATGGACTCAAATATGTCTTCAGCTAGGAAGGCTAATGGGGTGCAGGACTCAAAGACCCTTTCTTCCCTCTTCACTTTTCTTTTCTATTTCTTGCATGCTGCTTCTACGAAAGGGACTTCTGGTGCTGCCGCGGCAGCAAAGTCTAGTGAGGCAATGATCCTGGGTGTTGCGCCCACATTGGATGAGACTACATCCTCTAGCATGAGGACCCTCTCGGTCAAATAGTTAACCTGGGTTTGTAGTGAGGCATGACTGTCGTAGAGATTGTTGAGGTTATTGTAAAGTTGCACAATCTCATCTTTGAATTATGTTCTCTGGCTGGATTCTCTTTCCATTTTATGCTTTGTTAGTCTTTACAAAATATATAATCAGAGACAAAACTAGCACAAGTGAGTAATCACAGAAATATTGGATTAACCAAGTAGGAAATTGGGACGCAGCGTTTGCACTACTGCATGATACTACTGCCGAGGCTGCGGCCAGTAAGACACATAAGTGTACTGCCATGGCCTTTGAATGATATTCACCAAGGTTGATCTGAAGACCACTTGTGTCCATTCCCCAATGATTTGGAGCGGTTGTAATACAACTGCACTAGAAGAGGCTGTGGTAAGAAAGGATGTTGAACAACCATGCCGCATCCCCTTCTAAGCAATGGGGAAGAATACCAAGATTGAAACCCAAAAACTGAGTTTTTCTCCCGCAATATGAGGAGAGCATACCTACTAGGGTCGATCCATGAGAGAATATCATCAGGGTGCACAAAATAGCACAATTCTAATGATAAACCCTAAATCATAGGCATAAAGCAACAAAAAAGGAGTAAATACAATCCTTCCCTAATCACTCATCTTTAAGGGGCCAAAGCCTATCATGCCTTTCAGCGTTATCTAGATGAAATGATATCACAGGGGTATGTAAAATAGATCTAAGGTCATAAAATGAAGACCCAATAGCATATCTGAATATATAAAATATCCATTTAAGGGTGTAAATATAAAATAGAGCTCAATAACCAAAATTTACTCATGAGATGATGATCCAAAGGATCCCCATGAATAAAATAAGGTGTTTAAGAACTCAAAACATAGATAAACAAGATTGAAATGTCTTGTTTTCCATAGACGGTGCCAAATTTATGATATGAGAAATCGTTCACTTATCGCTCCCGTATCAGCAAATCAAGAGTAAAGTGCGTAATAAGCAAACAATGCAAGTAAAGGGAGATAAAAGACAAGATAAAGAGTGGTTCAGCCTCTAAAATAGGCCTACTTCCACTTTGTTTCTCCATTCTCATTATATGCATTGCATAGTACAATATAATCAAGCCTAAAGAGGCGTACACGTATGAGAATAAAGGAGAATACATGGTAGTAATGAGTATTTCGGTGTACCGAGGAGATGGTTGCGATGCTGGAGAGTAGCCCCCAAGCTGTGCTCAATGGCATAGAAAGAGTAAATCAGCACTAAGCTTGACACAGATGTAGGAAAAATGAATCTGGATCCCCTATCCCAAGGTGTTGACCTATATTTATAGGTGATGTATTGCTAGTAGGTGAAAGGGGGTGGAACTAGTTGTGAAACCCCGCCTAATTAAATATCGGGTGATCAGTCCTTTATTAAATTAAAATCAAAGTGTCCGGTTGGTTCATTCTTAGCATCACTGTCGAAAACAATTTTCATTATTAATCACCTAATAATTAATTAAGCTAAGTGGCAAAACATTTATCCAAATGAATTATATCCAATCAATCCATTAATAAATTCCATGCTTTAATATATAAGCCAAATCCATTCCACAAGAATAAATACTAAACATGAATCAAATATTGAAATAAATGTGATTGCATAAAATGTTCCAGTTCAAAGTATAAAACCAAAGTATCATAATACTCAATCCAACAGTAAGGAAATGATAATAAAAATAAAATCCTTGAAATAGTTAATCTGAAAGGGGGTGACATATGCCCTAAATGAAAGATCTGAACTAGGAATAGAATGAAGAGATAACAGTGTCTAATATCGATAACCTACAGCTTCCACAATAGTTGCAGCTTGTCGAATAATCCACGTGTCTAAGTCTGGCGGTGACCCTGTGGATGGACACCTGGTATAATATATATATATATATATATATATATATATATATATATATATATATATATATATATATATATATATATATATATATATATATAAGAGAAGATAAATGCAGGAAATACTACACCAAATCTGTCGAATTGTCACGGTCAATGACCGTGACATTTCTAGGGGTGACAACTTTTTTTGTCAAGGACTTGTCACGGTCATTGACCGTGACAAGTTCATTAGACTTGTCACGGTTATGTTATGGTCCTTGACCGTGATAAGTTTTGTCATGATTAAGGACCGTGACAAACCCGTGACATTTAATAAATAATTGTCACGGTCAATGACCGTGACAATTCTGGGCAGAATTGAAAACATATCTACTGGGTAGTATGGCCACTGCCACTGCCCAACAGTATATTTGTCCTTGTTATAGCAACGTTGTACCTATTTAAACATTATATATCCAAATAAAATAGAGATAGTGCAAATATACATTCAAAATAGAGACAATATGCATCACGATATAATCTAAATATAATTCAAATGTGCCAACTTAAAAACAATTCAAATGTAGCAACTTAAAAACAATACAATTCAATTCAAATAATTTCACTACATGTCTTGGGTAAGGTTAAATTCGAGGAGGTGAGTAGGCCACACGATATACAAATTGACACAACCACTGATATACATCGTGCCGCATTGTTCATGCAACCATAACGGGGAGTTCTCCTTCCTGGGTATCACATGCATAACGAGCAGCTTGGACTCAACGTCTTGAAGCTCACGTCCATGAACTAGTCCCCCTGGACGATATTCGGGTCCCTCAACCCCCGCCCTATCCGCTGACAATCAAATATGTCCAGTATAAACACGCTCGGCCAACTAAGTGTCGACATCGGTCGATCGAAGGGAGCCAGATAGGGAAGTGGATCATCAAAGTCCGCACATGTCGGTGATGAAGCAGCGAGGTCCACATCCCCGTCATCCTGCACCTCATCCTCCCGCACCTCCTCCCCCCTAACTTCTCCTTCCCTTTCCCCTTGCATTTTCCACCTCCCAACGAATGCTTCATGAATGAGAACATATCTTGGACCGTCGCCTCTAAACGGGACAACTGTGTGTCATTCGTCTCCAATCCGATGATCCTAGATTTGGCCATCCGCGATCTCATCCCCTTGTCCTCCCCATGCGATCAGAGCCAAGTACTTGGCTGAGTGCGTCTACGAACAAAGATTCCTTGTCGGTATCAAACTGCGACTCATGCACTTCTTTAAGCTTTGCCTGAAAAGATAAAAAGCACATGATTAGTAAAATAAGTAAATTAAAAAATTATAACTTAATTAACAAAAGTAAACTGTCGGATTACTTACAATCGTGGAAGCGACGCTCGGAGACACCTCATTCTCCTTCCCCTACTTCGTTCGAAGAGCCACATAAGTATCGAGCCTATGTGGCCTACCCCTAAGGCCACTCCGTGTCCCCTGAAATAAAATAAAGTAAAATTAGTATCGGACCCGTAAAGTAAAATAATGCAGAGTAATATATTTCTGTAATTATAGAAAAAATAAATCTTACCATCATCCTATGCTCCACCTCGACGTAGGACGTCCGGCCGGAGTAGTGCACGTCCGTCTTTTTTGCTCGGTTTTCCCACCCCGATTGGAGATATGCCAATTGTCGTTCCCCGATCTCATTGTTAATGAACTTTTGCCATTGTGCCAATGAGATCGGCTCCTTCAGTGGGATGGATTCACGCCTTTGGATAATGGACTCTCGTGTCTTTCTAAATTACCGAGTCCGCATATTTTTCTTCCACGTCTTGTGTTGCTCCCTCAACTGCTCCAAGACGGAATCGCATAGCTTTGGATCCAGGCTGAATTGTTCATGTCCAACAAATACAATGTTAGTTATAAATAAATATAAATATAAATATAAAATGAAATTGAAATTGAAATTGAAATATTCATATGAATATAAATATAAATATAAATACATTACCGATAATGTCACCCAAACAGCTAACTTGTTCTCATATGGCACCTCCTTCCAACTAATGTACCCTGGGCTAATGATCGTCTTTACCAGCTAGAGGGATCTCTCTAATATCTCCGACTTGTTCTTGATGGTCATCCCCAATTTTCCATATTTGGGAGCCTAGGGGCCGAGGAGCCCTCGTCGCCTCCACTACCACCGAGCCCAGGCGACATCATCATAACAAGCATAATCATCCTTGCTTAATACCTGAAGGAGACATTTGCTATAAAAAATGTTATTAGTACATATCAAAATGAATTAAAAGAAGACATGCAAATATGTACAATTACTACAAATAAAAATGAATTGTTATTGTCAACCACCTCAATTCTGAATTCCAAAACAACAGCATCTATCTCATAATATGTACAATTACTAAAAATCCGAAACATCCCCACCCCCACCCCTACTGCCCACACATGCACACTACACAAGAGTGAAAATGATAAAGTCCAAATCAATTAAAAGCATTAAAAATGGATGTTTCGGTATAAATTGGAATATTTATTACAAATTGAAAAATTGTTTAAAATTCGGGTTATCATAAAAAATGGATTGATATTCGGTAGGAGAAGCCAAGTCATCCACACTACTATTTAGAAGTTTTGGCTTTTGTTGGACAATTGACCACGACTCGCTGTTGATATACTCCGAGTAAAACATTTGGTTAACCTTTTGAAATGCACAAACAAACGGCGCATCGCTCACGTGGTCGTTGCTCTTCAACTTGGACAAGTCAACCATGATCAAATTGGTGACAGGATCAACTTTACAAGAATTTTTATCCTCAACTCTTACCCAGTAACAGTAAAATACAACCTCTTTAAAGATTATATTATCCAATTCAAATATATTTCGGATTACACCATAGTAAGTCATTTCAGCTTCAACGAGGTTTTTATCTTTTGCGCTCGCTCGAAAGAAAGTAAGAGCCTTATATGAAATGCTTGAATTCTGTACATTTGTACTTTCCTCTTACACTTTAGCGTCGAAAATCAAATCGTTCAATCGATACTTTTTGTATTCTTGTTCCACGAACAAGGGTTTAGTGGCTAGACGAGCAAGCCTTGATGTCACATCACCCGTCTTTAAGAGCTGAGAATATAGATAAATTAATTATATTAGTTGTAAAATTTGAGTGTAACGTAACGTTATATAACGACCATTTTCATTATAATTACCTCTTGTGTCAACCACAACCTAAATTCGTTGTCTGATTGTACCATTATTTTTCATCTTTATTTGTTCTCACAGGCTTCATATTTTCTGCATATTATGAAATTAATCATGTATAAAATAATCTAAAATAATGTTAAACATTATAATAATTGAAACTTACTTTTTCCATTCTTAGACATCTTCACGTGTGTCAAATAGATAATGAGGTACTTGTTCATGTTGCAAACTCGTTAATTTCACTCATTTTCCCATCACATGACCACCATCATCGACGAACTCATCAGTGTCATCAACGGTAGTCGAGTCAGGCATATATTCCCGAGTATATATTGATGACTCCACGATGATGTATTCCTCTACAATTGATCCTGCAATGTGTTACATATTCTTGACGTAATCTTTAAAAACTTTCATCAATATTTCAAATGGATACATCCACCCATATCTAACTGGACCATAAAGAAGTGTCTTATCGTATAGGTGTACCAACAAGTGAACACTTATATCAAAGAATGCTGGGGGAAAGTACTTCTCCAACACACAAATCGCTTCGATCACCGCCAATTTTGTGGCCACTATGTGTTCTCGAATGACTACCTTCTCACACAAGAGTGAGAAGGTAATACTAATTTTCATAATAGCCCTCCACAAATCCTTGTGCTTGGAGAAACAGTTCTTAAACAATAGAGGAACCAATTGCATGATCACATGCCAATCGTGGGACTTACACTTATGTAAATCATGAGTAGCATAATTCACAATCCTTTGCAAGTTGGACGAAAAAGTAGATGGTCCCTTCAAATTATATATTTTGTCTAAAAACACATTCTTTTCTCTACTCGTCAAAGTAAATGCACCAGGGGGAATTATTGTCCTTCCCCTACTATCTTCTTTCAACCGTAGTTGTGGCTTAAGTTTCAATGATTTAAGGTCTTTTCGTGCATTTTCTACATCTTTCGAATGACTCCCCCCAAGCCAAGTTCCCATAATATGTTCATCGAAGTTCTTCTCTGCATGCATCACATCCAATACATTGCGCACCGGGTTATTCTTCCAATAAGGCAAGTCAAATAAAATTGACCTCCTAGACCATGTCTTTCTTGTCTCAGTTTCATTCCCAGATGGGGTCTTCTTATGCTTGACATTCTTAAATTTAGGATTCTTACCTGGCATATTAGGGTCATATTCAGAAGATTTACTTTCAATTTCTAAACCCAAAAGTTGTCTCGGCGGTAGCCTATATTCAACCCTGCCCAATAAAAAATTGGAACCTTTCTCAAATCTGAAACTATGAGTCGGGGGTAAAAACCTCCTGTGGCAATAGTATACATTTTTTTAGCTAAAGGATAAATGAAGAGATTCAGTCTCCTCCCAATAAATAGGACACCCCAAATACCATGTACTAACAACCGGATAATGTCCCATAAGCTGAAAAATCACGAATTTCCCACATCAACATAGCTTTCAGCGTAAACTCTTCTTTTCTAAAAGAGTCAAATGATTGCACACCCTCTTCCCACAACTCATTTAATTCTTCTACCAGAGGATCCAGGTAGATGTCGATGTCATGACTTGGTGCCTTTGGCCCAGGTACAAATATAGCCATCATCGAAAACTCAGGTCTCATACACTGTGAAGGAGGGAGGTTGAGTGGGGCTAGGATCACTAGCCATACACTTTGATTGGCACTTATATTTCTAAATGGATTGAAACCATCTGTTGATATAGCCAAACGAATGTTGCGTTGTTCTCGAGCAAAATCAGGATACTCATAATTCATACTCCTTCAGGCAGTAGAATCAATAGGATGGCGCATGATATTACCCCCTACTTCTTCCCTAGCATGACAAGTCATTGCCTCTGCTATCCATGGTACTGTGAAAAATTTCTTTAATCTAGGCCCAATGGGAAAATATTTCAATACTTTTTGAGGCACTTTTAAGCTTGCGTCTTCCTTACTAGTAGATTGGACATATCTAGGTTCATCGTATACCGGACAATGATCGAGATTTTCATACTCCTTTCAGTATAGTATGTAGTCATACACACAAGCATGAATCGATTTATACTTCATTCCCAAACCTTTTAAACTGTTCTTCATAACAGGATAGCTATTTGGAAGTGTATTCTCCTTGGGTAATAATCCCTTCACCCATTTCAAAATTCCAGTCATGCTATTGCTAGACAAACCGTATTGTATCTTCAAACTGTGCAAATCAACCATGGCATGTAAAGTTGTTTGATATTTCTTATAGCCAGAGTATAACGGTTGGGTAAATTTTAAACTTTGGTAGTCATCATCAAGTTTTATCGTGATATCTTCACTAGCACTTGAACCTTCTACATCATCAGTAACTTCATTCTCTTATGTTTCATAAACTCCGTATGCATCATCAACTAAATCCTCTAAAATATTATGATCTATGTTATCCCCTTCTACATCTATCCTACTTATTGAAGGTTGTTGTGAAGGTTGGTCGGGGACAAAAGGAACTTTCAATTCACCGGGAAAACTCCAAAATCGATAACTATCTTACATACCCGATCTTAAAAAATGTAGTTCAACTGTTTTCCACTCAAACACCTTACCATTCTTACACCTAGCACACAGACACGGAAACTCTTCATCATTATGACATCTCTTTGCATATTTCACAAATTTGTTAGCACCTCTACGAAACACATCCCACATTCTATTTGTCTCACCCATCCACTCTTTGTATTTCGGATATTCCATCACAGCTACCACAACTAATCACCTATTAAAGGTATAAAGCGTATATTCATGGATTAGTATAAACAAAACTTAGATTTATAGTATGTTTCATTTAATTATGTCTTATTTATATTCAAATTCAATTTATAATAGAAATTTCTATTTCCTCCATCTCCTCTAAAGGGTGAGTGGTCCTATCCCATTCAAGATTGAATTTTTCTATAATATACTTAACAACTCATGCACATTGTTATGATTCGAAAAAAATTTGGCAGCATATCCCCGTAGTTCTCCAAGTACACGACGTAGATTGGCAAGTGTGAGTGTTATTTCAATTGATCAATTGAAATAACAGTCACACTTGTCAATCTAGTATGTACCCAAAGAACATTAGGATACGAATGCAGAACTTCCTCCAAAAGTAACAACTTTAAGCCACTAAGAATATTATACAGAAATTATGCAGTCCCAAACTGTCCAAACGGGACAATTCGAGAGATCTCATTGCAGGGGTAATGACTCTCGAATGGGTCTAAGGGCTATTGAATGCGTACGCATAATAACTAGAAGGCTAGTATCTATGCGCGCTATATGTAATTTCAAGTATGTTTCATTTAATTATCATACTATATATATTTTTCGATATATAAAGTAATTTTCAAAAAAAATTGAAAAATCCCACCCCCATATGGATAATAATCCAGTGGTCATGACACTTTTAAAACTAACCAACCCAACATCGATCCATTATAATCCAAAAACAATGTCAACAACAAATGTGTATCTCGTACTCCTTCTAATTCATCTACTCAATTAATTATTTTCATCAATTAAACTAAAAATTAAAGTATACAATTATTAATTTACTAATTTACAATGAGGGGCAATCCTACTTTCATAATTAATCATATATTAATTTACTAATTTCCAATGAGGGTCAATCATATATTAATTTACTAAAAAAATTAATAACCAATCAATTCGTTTACAAGGGACATTATGCACAAACATGCACACTACACACACATATACACACACGCGCACATACACACACACATGCGCACATTCACACACACACACACACACGCAGCCCCCTACCCCACCACCCACCCACCCATCCCTTCCCCCACTACCCTGCCCCACCCCCTTCCCCATTCCCCCACCACACACACACATGCACACACACGCACACACACCACACATACACACACAAACATCCCCCCATCCCTGCCCCCTCCCCCCACCTTGTCCTACCCCCTCCCCACCTCCCACCCACCACACACATGCACACACACACATACACACACATATGTACATATATACACACACACACACATATATATATATAATTGGAAGAGAGAGAGAGAGAGAGAGAGAGAGAGAGAGAGAGAGAGAGAGAGACTAACCTGAAAGTAGAGAGAGAGAGGGAGAGCAGTATAGAGAGAGAGAAAAAAGGAAGGAAGAATTGGCGGGAGAAAAAAAGAAGGGGAAAGGGTTTTTTACTAGGACATTTGTCACGGACGTGTCACGGTCCTTGACCATGACAATATTATAAGGATTGTCACGGTCAATGACCGTGATAAGTCCGTGACAAGTATAGTTATCACGGCCTTGTCACGGTTATTGATCCTGACCGTGATAAGGCTAGTCGCTGGAAGGGTGCCAATTTACCCATTTTGTTGTAGTGAAATGGGTCAGAGTCCGATTTGTAAAAATATTTGTTTTAACAAGTATTTAAAACTGCAAAGATGCAATTATTATGCACATGTTAGCTCCGAACTCTCACTTAATATTCTCACCTCTCCACTAATGTGCACACCTCTCGTACGTCTACCCTGGCCTAGTCATCTATAATATTCCCAACTAGGTTACAGACATGAACTCCTAAACATATCTCAAGGGAGTAACCCATATCGCCCATACAATAAGAAAATAATATTCTTTTATGCCAGTTACCCATTTTATATTCACTATTTTGATAGGTCTCTTTTATCCTCTGGAAATTAATTTACTTATCCATATTTATACATTTTCTAATTTCACACATTAGAATCATTCGTTCTCAAGTATATATATATATATAACTTGCGCCCCTTGGTTAGGACCACTTGGCACAATGCATACTCTGCTATCCTGTCCCCATGCATCGCTTTGCATAATTGAAATTGCTTTGACGTCTCTCACAAACCGTAAATCTCATAACACAAATATTGGAGGCGAGCATACTCATCAGCTAAATGGATCACGCACATACCTATGCTCCCATTGAACCATCAAAACTATCCTATGTAACAGATAACACGTATCCAAGTTCATATGCTCTAGGTAAAATTCAATATCCCCACATCGGGTCACCGAGGATAAGACTGCCCACTGCACGAAACCGCTGCCCGATAGCAAGCAGCGTAGTTATGCTATACACATAATAAATCAATACATAGGTATACAATAAACCTATTATAATCTCTAGGTATTCATACAATTAAGTATCATGTCCTATTCACAGTATTACTTTCACCTAATACTCTCGACGTGTTAATAATTATGATTATGGTCCCCCTCCAAATTTTCTAAGGGTCATTTATCCCACTTATGCCCAAGTCTTGGATCACAGTTGTCTAAATATATCATCACTTCAAATCTCAGTGTGCTTCATTAAAGTTCTTTCATTTCAAGTACCGAAGGATGTCCTAGAGGTCCACAATTCAATTATGGAAAATATAGCAGGGCGATCGGACCTATTAAGGAAGACGATCCGGACCCTTTTTTTATTAAAAATGGTCCAGACCTTTTAATGGAGAATGGTCCGGACCTTTTAATAAAAAAAATGATCCAAACCTTTTTATGAAAAACGGTCAGGACCTGTTAATCAGGAAAACAATCTGGACCTATTAAAAGGTGGTTCGGACCTCTACCTGTAAAAAGGCTGCCCAACCCAAATACATTCTCTTCACCATTTCAACACCTCTAACCTCTACGGATCATTACCAATCACCAATTAAAAATTCTAAATCATCTTCCTAACATGTATATATTATTTCCACTAATATAACATCTGTAAATCATCACCCATCATCATTATAATTTAAAATTCCCAAAATTAGATCATAAGAACCCTAGTTTACCAATTTTCAATTAAAGAATCTAACTAACCCAGATTTGTTCATCGATATAATTTTCCAATTTCATGATTAATCCTCTACATATAAGAAGAAATTAAACTACTAATGAAATCAGTCCATAATCTGAATTTAAATCTCCAATTTTCACCAAATGTCATATGTAATTAATGATTAAATTCACCTACACTACACATGAGCATGATTATTGCTAAAGGAAAGAAAGTAATAAACACTTGCCTCAAATTTGAATGTCTGATCCACTGGTGATGTTGGTATAGACGCGTTCCTCGCTTTTCGATCTACACGATGGTGGTGGTGGTTGTGCAAGGTGGTGTTAATTGGTCTTCCTCCTTTGGGATTTGTTCTCCCTCACCCTCTATGATTATCTCTTGATTTAAGTGTAACTTAAACCGAATGGAACTTCCATAACTGATATAATAATTATCAAACTTTTGTCCATTTTAATTCCCCAAAAATCTAAATGAGAAAACTACCCCTATGGGGTGCCGTTTAGGCCTAAAATTACCCTAGAGTCCAAATAAAATACCCGGGTAGAGATTTTTTACTATCTTGACCCTTTCGGACTCAATGGAGCACTCGAAATTACCATACGAGTTATACAAAAATAATTTATCTTTTATCCCATACAATTAGTCCCGACACAGCTCACACGCGCGTCCTGACTTAAAATATCAAACTGTTATATTTCGCACTCCGGTAATTTATAAAAAATTATATAATTCCATGTTACATATACCCATAGTAATAATCAATGATTTCCATCAATAAGTATCATCCCTTGGCACGCTAGTTAGTAATTATTTTAAATTCGGATTAATTAACAATTAAATTTCTCAACCTTTTTAATTTAATTAATCCAATAATAATAATTAATCTCATAATTATTTAATATCATAAAAATGCGGGGTATTACACCTGTTCACGAATAAAAAATTATTTCCCGGGAAAAGGCAATTGGAATCCTAAAAGGAACTTCCATTCCTATAAATAATATACCTTCTCTTCCAATTGGATGACTCAAAAAATCATTTTCTTCTATAGATATTCTTCTTCTCTAAAATCAGAAAGAGTGTCCCGACTATTGTTTCGTGGGGAAAGTTTTCATCATGGGAGGCAGAATATCTTTCATATCATCCTCAAATATGAACCCAATGACTAAAATTACATCATGTATATTGTAGGCTGGTAGTGATATTAGGGTCTATGAATAATCTAAAAGGGTAAGGCATGACCCACTCTAATGGAAAAAACCTTCAAGGTGATCAAAGTTTCAAGAGTAGCCAGTAAATAAAAAAACTAACTTTTGCAATATAATGACAACTTTGTGATGACAATATGAGGAAGATAATTATTAAATACAAAATTTTCATTGGTAAATGGAATCACTTGAGAGTGGTAAATCTTTTATAGTGAAGAGATAATCACTTCAAGTAATTAGGAGAGAGCGGGGAGAGAATATTTTATGTTTGAATTTATGCAGAGTAGCGAGCTTAAGTTATGGTCTTATTTGACCTTACCCAGGTGCTTTATTTATAGCTAAAACATTAGGGCTGACGTGGAGTGCACGCACCAAAGGGATATTCCCTTGCGACAATATCTAAATGGTACTTTTTGTCCTATTTTACAGTTTTCCGTTATCCACTCTGACACGCGACATCTGGTGCAACCAAAGTCAAAAGGAAAATATATTGGGAATAGTGCCAAAAATTATGATGTTGTGAATATTTCAAATGGATACTTAGTGAAAAAAACTTGAAAAATTGTGAGCGGCCTTGAGGGCCACTGGTCAATGCTATAATTGAAAATGACTTTGCGAGCAGTACCTTGGTTACTTGTCAATTTTACTAAGTGTGAGTTGTGTAAGTGTTTATGAGTGTGGAAATTATCTTTTAGGTCCCTCACACTATTATTATCTCTTTCCTAGGGTACATAAGTAGTTGAGATTTATCTTGCTCCATAAGACTTTCCTCTTAGCCTCCAAACCAAAACTCTCAAAAGATCCCAACTGGCCTTATGCTCGAGCCCCACTTTCTCGGATAAGACTCTTTACTAGGTTTTGATGTGTTTAATCGATAAAAGTGTTAGTAAATATTCATTTACGTAAACATCACTCTTGAAAAGACTTGGGGATGCTCGTATGTCATCTTTTGCTGGCTTGAACTTATTTTCCCGTAATTCTGGACCTGCTCGTATAAAATTATTTTGCTCCTATCTTGGGCATGCTTGCCCATTATTGTTTTGTTTGTCTTACATTGCCAATTATTTTGGTTTGCTCATTATTTGGACTTTCTCATCCAATATTATTTTACTTCAATTTTCGGGCATGCTCTCCCATTGTCACTTTTATTTCTGCCTTAAGCCTCCTCACTGGGTATTACTATGTTTAGGCTTTAGGCTTACTCACAACAAAGTAAATTTTAATGAGGGGGTCGAATGAGTACCCCTCTATATTAGCCCCCTCATAAAAAAGTGTTCTTTTGGGTAAAAATGAAGATTTTTGTATAAAAATGAAATTTCAATAGTGTTAGGACACTCTATTGTAAATTACCATTACTTTTATATGAGCATTTAATGATTTGTCAGAGCATCCATTCCTAAGATGTCTTTTAGTGTCTAGAAGAGATACATGTTGCCTTGATAAGTCTTGTCCATGATTTGGGTAATGATTACCCATACTTTTAAATCGTTAGGCATGCATGCCTACATCCTATAAATACCTACGACTTTGTCTTTTTCAAACTTTCACTTATCAGTTTCTTCCGTATCTGAGAGAGAGTAACCTTGAGAGATTTTTAGACTTTGGGAAAATAAAAAGAAAAAGTTCATCTCCTTCTTTATTTCTTCTTTAACCTTTCCATCATGGGCTTCATCTCAGTTGAACACTTCATCTGTCTTTGTTACCTTTGTGAGTGATGTTTTGGTGGGTTCCTTACCCATTAACATGATTGTCATCGTGTCTATGGACATCGTTGTCATCCTATTTGCTCCTCTGTAGTGGTTTCATTTGTTGTTGCCACTATGGTGTCTGGTGGCAGTGGGCCCTCTGTGGGTGATGTTATCACCTTTCCCAAGGGAAAAAGATTTTTATGGAAAATAGGGTAAAGAGATATTTTTTGTTTTACCTCCTTGCCCCCTTCTTTGTCGAGGACAATGACTTCATTCCCTCACTCGAGAGGTTTGAGGTTGAGTTTATGGAGAAGATTAATAAGCGGTCGCTTTTGGGATTATGAAGTCTGAGGATGCTTATGTGGTTTTTGCTGATAGAATCCTACATGTTTGAGTGGATCGGGGTGATTTCCACTTCTTTAATGTGAATATTAATTTCTATGAAGAGGCCCCAGACGAGTGGGCACTATGGGTTGATTATGTAATTAATGTCCCAGCCTACCATGCCATTATTGATTACAGGCTTAATTTCAAACTCTTACCAGCCTGATGACTTATACGATGCCTAATAGTACAAATGCTTATAAAATTTTAATTTTACAATGGAGTGTTGATTCCCACACTTTTGTTACCAGATGGAGAGAATTTTTTATCACTTTAGAAGATGTCTGCGAGTTCACAGGTTTGCATATTTAGGTAAGCCATGTTTTAATGATGGTTATGAGAAATCCTTGCAGCAAGAGATGTGTGAGGAGCTCCATCAAGCTTTGGATGATTGCACTCGTTATGTTTCTCTCGCCTAAATTGAAGAGATTAAGCATTCTTTTATCATATGGAAATGACACTGGTTTAAAAAATTTGAACCACTATCCACGAAAGAGACCCAAGCCAAAAGGCCTAAAACCTAAGATGGTCCAAAACTCTAATCAAGGACTCATTTGGTTGCTTTATTTATCCCATTTCTAAGTCGATATCTATTTCAAGGGAGGCCAAATAATTCCCCTCACGAGCCACATTTTCATTAGGTGATTAGGCTTGCGCATGGCAGGAACATTCCACTTGCTGCTATTACTTTGGGATATATCTATACTGAGTTGAATCCAACTAATATGTATATGGAACGCTCACATGGTTGCTTTGATGTAGTAAAATTTATCAATTCTTTTATGTTGATGGGTTTCTTCTTTGAGTGATTATCAATTGGGCCCCTGCCCCCACTCCTTGCATAGTCAGTCTACTCGTACTACTAGGTGGAATAAAAGTCCCCTAAGGAATGAGTTATTTTATTTTTGGAAAATATTGATGAGTTTCTTTCCGTCCCTACTCAAAGCGGTTGGTGGGATATTTTCTTGATGTTTTTACTCTACTTCTCCTGAAACTTATTTCTTTCTAGCTAATGCTGATTATGTGAGTGATTGCCCTCATAATTCCATGATGTAATTTTTTTCTCCCATGTATACTCCCACATTTGACTGAGATTGGACAAGGGGTTAAATTTTACCACTCCGAGTGGGTGAGGATACAATTTGTTTACGGCCAAGCAACTTACTCTCTAGATTTTCCTAGCAACCTCTCGCCTTCAACTTTTTACTTATAGGCCTACTCTAACTTTACTCCCGAGGGGATGGTACAAACAACTACTCATTTTGAGAACTTTTTTATACCCGCTTTTTATTATCTTCCTTCATTCAGCCTATCGTGGTTTGGTTTATGGCAGCACCAAGTCACGTTGATAAAAATTGCATACAGGATTCCCCTCATGAGTCTTTCATTGAGGTCATCCCCGCTTCTGATAAGTATATGGATAAGATCACTCCTAAATAAGTTTGGCATCATAGCCAAGTTTAAAGGATTCCACTCGAGCAAGTTGTACCAATCCTTGTAAATCCTCTTTGCTAGGAAATCATATATTTTAAACATCTTGAGGAAAAATCCCTACAAGTTAATGGAAAGATAAAGGGTAAGGTTAAAAACAATGTCCCATCGAAGAGGAAATGCCTGGATGTTGATGTTTCAAACTTAATTCTTACATAAGTTAGGTAAGATTTTTCCCCCTCTCTAGTTAAGACCCGAGCGGCCAACCAGAAGGAAAAGGCTTTCAAGACCACTTGCCCCTATATTGTTGAAGATCAAGGTTCAGACATTGACACCTTTGGGGTTAAAAAAACCTTTTAAATCGTTTGTGAGTAGGACTATTAGGCACTTAAAGCCACTCTTTCTCAACCTTTTGCTGCACTCTCTACTCCCTCAGTGGAAGGTACTTTATCTTTTCCTCTTTTATTAAGTAAAAACATAATTTATGGAATTACGGTCGCTCTCTCGACATCCTATTTATCTAAAGAGAAACTTATTGATTATTGAAGTACTCATTCTTATCATTACCATATTTCTTTTTCAAATTAATTTAACTTACTTGGCATCAATAAAGACCACTCATTTGATGTTTCTCCTTTTTAATCAGCCACGAGGGGATTGACTTTAGACCTAGAGCAACCATGTAGTGACTAGGATGACATAATTATCTACTCACTCTCCTTCACCAGTCCAAATACTGGACCTTTGCCTTATGGGAAATCTCTTCATGATGATCCTGTAAGTGCTTAACTCAATAGCTTACTTTTCTCTTTATTATATCTTCATTTGAGTTATAGTTTATCTTGTTACTAACCTCCCCTCAATTTTTAGTAGGCTTCTTCTGTAAGGACGAGTGGTCCCTTCGGGTTGAGGGTAGCTCCTTCAACTTATTCTCCCGTCCTTCCTCGCGCTCCATTTTAATGTGAGAGGAACTCTATGCTAGTGTCTTTTTTGTGCTTCACACGAGAGGTTTGTGCGCATGTTAGGCTTATTTATCTTTTCCCTTTATTATCTTGGATTTTGAACCTCCCAAATACTAGTACTCGTGGACTATAAAAATCATCCATGTCTTCTCTTACAGCTCTCTATAATATTCCCCATCACTATTAAGAGCTTTTTTGTGACTGCTCACTCAATCCTGGTATTTACCACTTTACAAAAGTTTTTATCAAGTATTTTTATGCGTTCTCTGCCAATTTGTATATTTTTTTCTTTTTTCTTTTTTCTTTTTTCTTTTTTCTTTTTTCTTTTTTCTTTTTTCTTTTTTCTTTTTTCTTTTTTCTTTTTTCTTTTTTCTTTTTTCTTTTTTCTTTTTTCTTTTTTCTTTTTTCTTTTTTCTTTTTTCTTTTTTCTTTTTTCTAATAGGTGTCTTTGGCTTCTCTTTCACTAACTATCAGTCCACTCACTCCATCTACGCTAAGCAGCTCGTCAGTCTAGCCCCCAACCAATATTGTGGTTAATACTAGAGAGGTATTCTTTGAGAACGTCCTTTTATTTTAAACACTCGTTTTTTGAATAATAACAAAAAATATTAATTTAATTTTTTGATGATTATTTTACTATAGGGCTCCCTCTTGAGAGATCCTATTAGTAATGTGGGAATACTTTTTCCCACATGGGTAATCATCCTCGGGTTACCTCCCTCTAGGAGGATATCTATTCCAAGGGTGTATCTCCCCTTGGACAACAAGCCCCAGGTCCAGACCATTCCTGCTCAGTCTATCTTTAGTGTGGCTTCAAGTGAGCCTGTTGCTCACATCACTTGTTCAATGCAGGTAAATAATTGTATAATTTTGTTAGTTTTGATAACTTTTTATTGACAACTCCTTCATTCATATGTTAGTTAGAGTATCCATATACCCTCTATTATAGATTTGATTGCTTCCCCTTCTATTGGGGTTCATATATTTGAACTGGCACACCTTTATGATTTCTCTCAAAGCTTGTCCATTATTTTTCATGTGTTCAAACCGCTGCTCATTCTATCTTTTCACTTTCAAATTAGAAGATTATTGTCAGTACTCCCTCTTCTACTACGTCTCCATCCAGTGTTGTTGTTAGTGGTTCATCACCTGTGCCACCTCAGGTATTAACCTAACATTCTTTGATATCCTACTTGTTAAATCTTTGTACTTATATTTGTTTTTTATGGGGCTACGCGGATCATAACATTCTTTTTTTCTTTCCTTAAGTTGGCATCACGTGTGTTCCCACCACCGTGGAACCTCAAATGAGTATGACCGTGCACACTCATGTTTTATTCTGTCATACTTAACCCTTTTAATCTTGCTTTTACTGTGTAAGTGCTTTTATAATATTTTCCTTGCGCTTATTTGTAGGCTAGCACTACATGCGTTCCTTAATTGTGGAACCTCTTGTGAGTGTAGTTTTGAGTGTTTCCCATTGTCATACGTGGCTCCTCTAGAACTTGTTTATACTATGCAAGTGCTTTGGTAACACTTTCCAAATTCTTTGTTTTCAGGTTAGTGGTACTGGTGTTTCTATATTTGCAAAAACTATGTGAGCATTATTGTTGGTTCTCCTCAGGTATTATTTTGTGATACCAGATTCTTTTATAACTTGCATTTGATGTGAGAGTTTTGAAGTAGAACTCTCTTGGTTCTTTGTTTTTAGGTTAGTGATACGAGTGTTACTTTATCCATGGAACATTCTTCTAGCATTGTTGTGAATGCTCTTTAGGTATTATACTGTCATACTTAGTTTTTATAACTTGCTTTTATTGTGCAATTGCTCGAGTGACCACTTCCCCTTACTTTGTTTTCAGGTTAGTTCCATGAGTTATCTTGTAACTACTTGTGACACCCCGCTTATTAAAATAATAGGTGGCCAGACCGATACTCCAATAATTACAGGAATCATATATGGTCCATTCTTAGCATCACAGTAATATCATAAATATACGAGATAACCACCCATTATTTTAGAAAACGGATTGTCAAAATTTTATTTAGTAAGTTAAAGAAAGCATTTAAATAGTCCAAGTGAAAATAAGGTGGATACAAATAAAGATAGATAGTCATTTAACCTTAATACAACAAAACAACAGAATAAGCTGTCGGTTGACAAACAAATAGAACAGGGTTACACCGAGTATTAAAGTAAAATATCATATATAAATATATATATATATACAACAACTACAAAACTTGGGCAACATGCCTAAGTGAGTAACCGAACATAACTAGAATACAAAATGATGGAAGAGTCTATGTCAAATATCCCATAAAATCGGTAAGGTGTTACAGCTCCAGGACACTGGAATAGGAAAGTCAATACGGGCGTCCTTGCGGCGGAGTACCTGGGTGAATAATAGATTCATACAAAACAAAGAGATATAAACGGGTCAGGGCCCGATTTGATATAATCACCATGTGAATAAAATGCATGACAGTCATGGACTATTTAATCATCATGAATATTCTTATTTTGTTCACCATAAATAATGATAAGGAATCTAATATCTCAATCTCAAAGCATAATCTAACACAATAATAATGATAATGATCAAAATTCATTTAGGCAAGAAAAATTGATAATATAATACTTAGTGAGATTCCATTTCATTTTATACACAATTCATTTCGCCTTTCCTTTATCTCATTAGGAAACATATTCAAAGCAATATTTTTCATAGAGTTATTTGCCATCAATAATATCCCACTTTTTTATGAATAGTTATATTTCTCAACATATAACGATTCTAAGACCGTCCTTTCGAGTTTCCCCACTGGACGCGCCCCTAAATAGCTATCATCTTCCAGGGCCTATCACACAAGACAACCTGGGCATCCTACATCACGTGACATCGGGAAGAGGCCATATACCTTCGACAGTGAGTCATAACCACACCCAGAATTTCCTCACTTCGAACAATAATCACACAATATATATAACAACCAGTCCTATGTCCGAGGACTATATTCACCCTACATTCACTAGCCAGGGGACTTCACCTCATGTGCGTACTTACCCTATGATATCATTTAGAGAGGTGTGTATATGCACATTTGTCATTCACAAGTTATTTCTTAAGTATGCATTACAGTTTATCAGGAGCCATACACGATTAATATCATCATTATAAACCTCAATGTTTAATCATCTCCAATACAAATCTCAATGAATTAACATTCATTCCTCAACCCATAAGGTATAATATCAATACAACCCAATTATAGAAGCCCACATTAATTCACTATATTTCCCTTTTGACCTAATTTAACTCATTTTATAAAAGAATCATTTATCTATGTCTAAATTAACTAACTAAATTAATTCCATTCCAAACCCCAACTCTCATTTCTACTTAGGTTTCTAAGTACATCATTACTAGACTCTAATACTCTAGTTTTACTTCATTCAAGAAGGTTCCTAAGTCACTATCTTAAAAGAAAGAAGCTAGAAGAAACTAAGAATTTAAGGGTGAAAAAAAGGGGACCGGTCGACCAGTCATGGGACCGCGATCGACCGCATCTCAAGGGTTTTGCCTAACAAGGAATGCAGAAAGCTCATTTTGGAAGGCCCGGTGGACTGGTACTGGGACCGCGGTCAACCGTTCTTTGATTCTATACTTATATACAAAACCAGTAGGCTTTCACCTGAGCGACCGATCGACCGGTCCTGGGACCACGGTCGGCCGCGCCTAGCAGACCCACGATTCTCTCTTCCTCTACAAGATTAAATCCAAAACCTAAACTGCTCATTCTTATACTCCTTTCCTTATTATCAACCAACATCATATCTACAACAAGTATATACCAAAATAAACCCATATAACCAACTTAAGTCACATAACTACAAGATTTAAGGGTTAAACACCAAAATTTACCAAAACCTACTATTTGTTCCAAATCTCCAATTTACACAACTATCACAACAAATTATTCACATCAAATCATATACTAGCAAGTACGAAACTTGCCTTAAGCTTGTAATCTTAGATTTTCTTCCGGTAGCAACAAATCCAAGCTTCAATCTTCAATTCTCTTCCTTTTCTTCTTCATTCTCTTCCTTTCGCCCAATTCCCTTTCTCTCTCAATCTCTCAAGGTTTAGGAACATATAAGAAGGATAAAAGGGTTGTAAGGCTTAAATCATGCCCTAATTATAAATTCCAATCTTTAAAATGTTAATACACCATTAAAATGACTCGTAACTACATAATTAAGTCATAACCTGTTAAAAATGCCCGGAACCCAAAAATACAATATGACACTTATTTTGACCATCTCGACTATTTCGGGACTAACCGCGCCCTCTAAATTGGCATCCAAAATAATATAAATCATTTCAAGTTCCAACTTCATTTAAACCATATTTGTCGTTTAAAGCACAACGACGCTATGAATCGTAACATAATGCTATTTACATTCACATAACAGTAAATATGCAAAAATTTGTAAATATTATCTTTTAACTCACTTAAAATAATATTTACTCCATTATCCAATATTTTATATAATTACCTCTCATGGCCAATTAATATAAAATAAATTTCTCAAAAATAAGGGTTATTACACTCTCCCCCCCTTTATAAGGGAATTTTGCCCTCAAAATTAGGCGTACCTTGCAAAAAAAGATATGGATACTTTTCTCTCTTATCGTCCTCACATTACCACATTGATTCCTCTGCATTTGATACCCCCATTGGACCCGGACCAAAGGCACCACTTGAGATCTTAGTCTATACTCCCCGTGATCTAAGATTGCAACTGGTTGTTCCTCGTACGAAATATCAGGCTATAATTCGATATTATCTAAAGGAATGTGCCAGTGAGCTCCATCACACCTCTTGTACTTTTTTAAGGATGAAACATGAAACACATTATGAATCTGTTGTAAGTGTTCCAGTAAGGCAAGTTGATAAGCGACTAGGCTTACTTTAGCGATAATAGGAAAAGGGCCTACGTAACGCAGCGCAAGCTTTCCTTTCTTTTCAAATCGCTTTATACCCTTCATTGGCGATACTCGCACCAAAACTTGATCTCCAACCTCTAAATCCACATGCCTTTTATTAGCATCGGCATAACTCTTTTAACGATCTTGAGCTATTCGGATGCGATTGTGAATAATTTCAATCTTCAAAGAAGTATCCTGGATCATTTCAGGTCCAAGAAACTTATTATCCCCTACTTCCAACCAACAAGTAGGTGATCTACACGGTCGGCCATACAATGCTTCATAGGGTGCCATCCGAATAGTGAATTGGTACGAATTATTATAAGCAAATTCGACCAAGGGAATGTATTGTTCCCATCCTCATTTGAAATCAATCACACACATTCTGAGCATATCCTTTAACATTTGGTTGACTCTTTCTATCTGCCCATCTGTTTGAGGGTGATATGAGGTACTCAACTTCAACTCGGTTCCCATCGCTTCTTGGAAACTTCGCCAAAAATGGGAAACAAAAATTTTGTCTCGATAAGAGACTATATTAATGGTCACCCCGTAGAGTTTAACAACCTCTGCAATAAATAGCCGGGCATAACGAGCAGTATTATAATCTGTACGTACCGGTAAGAAATGTGCCGACTTAGTTAAGCGATTGATGATAACCCAAATGGAATCATGACCGCTTTGTGACGTTGGCAACCCCATGATAAAATCCATCGAGATGCTTTCCCACTTCCATATCGATATTTCCAAGGGTTGTAACAATCCCGTCGGTCGTTAATAAGTTACCTTCACCAGTTGACAAATGGTATATTGGGAAACAAATTAAAAAATGTCCCATTTCATACCTGCCCACCAATATTAACGGCGCATGTCTTGGTACATTTTGTCCCCACCAGGATGTACTGCAAATTTGGACCCATGAGATTCTGTCATTACGGCCCGTCTCAAATCCCCTTCGTCCGGGACAACAAGTCTCCCGTGGAAATGCAGCCCACCCTCAGAACTTATAGAGTAGGATTCCACTCCCTCGGTTAACAATTGGTGTATGCGGTCCTGACAACTTCTGTCCCTTCCTTGAGCTTCCATAACCCTTTCCACAATAGTAAGCGTAACGGTCAACACCGACATAAATGCCCTAGCAACAGCGTCCTCTTGGCTAAGTTCGTTCCATTTAGCCTTCCATACCATGGCTAACTCCCCCTCGGGTTTCCGACTCAACACATCCGCCACTACATTAGCCTTACCTGGGTGATAATGAATATCAAATTGGTAGTCCTTCACAAACTCTAACCATCGACATTGCCGCATATTCAAATATTTCTGTGAAAATAAATATTGCAACGATTTGTGGTTCGTGAAAAGACTAAACTTCTCCCCCAGTAGGTAATGTCTCCAAATCATCAAGGCAAAAACCACTGCCGCAAGTTCCAAATCATGAACCGGATAATTCTTCTCATGGGGCTTCAGCTTGCGAGAAGCATAAGCAATAGCCCGATGCTCTTGTTGTAACACACCTCCCAACCCTTGTAGGGATGCATCTGTAAAGACAAAATATTCTAATCTCGGCCTCGGTAACTCAAGCACTGGAGCAGAAGTCAACTTATCTTTCAACTCGTCAAAAGCTAGCTGACAAGAATCATCCCAAATAAAACTCACCCCCTTCTGGGTCAAATTTATCAAAGGGTTAGCAATCTTAGAAAAAACCTTGATAAATCTGCAGTAATAGACAGCCAAACCTAAAAAATTACGAATTTCAGTAGGTGTCGTGGGCTGACCCCATTCCCTCACCGCAATAACTTTACTCGGGTCTACCGAAATACCCTCAAAGGTAATAATGTGGCCCAAAAACTGTAATTCCTGTAGCCAAAAACCACACTTCTCAAACTTGGCATATAATTGATGATCCCTCAACGTCTGCAGGACCAACCGTAAATGCTTAGCATGATCAACTTCTGTTTCAGAATACACTAGGATGTCATGAATAAACACGATAACAAATTGGTCCAGGAAGTCTCAAAACACTCTATTCATAAGGTTCATAAACACTACAGGAGCATTGGTTAGCCTGAAAGGCATAACCAAAAGACCCATATCTAGTCAGGAACGCAGTTTTGGACACATCCTGTTCTCGTATCCGCAGCTGGTGATACCCAGTCCTCAAATCTATTTTAGAGAAGTACGTAATGGGTATTTGTTCCTGATGGTAACTTTATTCAACTCTCGATAGTCAACACATAATCGAAGAGAACCATCTCTTTCCTTCACAAATAATATAGGAGCTCCCCACGGTGACGTACGATGCCTATTCTAACAACTTCTGAATCTCATCTCTTAACTCCCTCATCTCAACAGGAGCCATATGGTACGAATCTCTAGAAGTCGATCGTGTTCCCGGTGCTAAATCAATCATGAACTCAATCTCCCTACTTGGAGGTAAACTCCGTATTTCTCGAAAAACATCTTCGAAGTCTCTAACAACCGAAATTGAATCTAAGGAAATGACTAAATCCCGAGAAGTCTCCTCTGCAATACAATACAAATAAGTGCTAGAACCTCCTTCAGAATGAGGCATAGCCACTAAAAACATCTCTTGCCATGGAATGGAAAAAACTATACTCTTCCCATAATAATTTACTATCGCACGGTATTTTACTAGCCAATCCATACCCAGGATTGCATCATACCCGACCATAACAAGGACGACCAAATCGGCCTCAAAACACAAGTTACCAAGATTTATTTTTACTTATTTAAAAACAAAGAAAATAAGTGAACCACCACCCATAGAAGATTCGACACTAGTGAAAGTACTCTCCGCATATTTGATTAACTCCGTAGACTGAGCAAAACTTTTAGAAATAAACGAGTGTGTCACACCCGTATCAAACAATACACGACCCATATGCCCATGAATGGGAAACTTACCCTTGATAGCTAGCGGCGCTGGTGGGGATGGAGGAAGCATAGCATCCTGTATGTGGTAAACACGCCCATACTGTAGCTTTCTTTGTTGTGGAGGGGCGACTGGATTAGGCACTGGTGGCAGTAGTTATGCTTGCTGATGCTGTGGAACTCTAGGATACTGTCCCCCAAACAACTACGGACACTCCTTCCTATAATAACCCGACTCCCAACTTTGAAAAAAATGACCTGCTATATTATCTTGATTACGCCCCCTATTATTCCTGAACTGCCCAAAGCCTTGGCCCGATGGGTCTCGACCCCCATTGTTACCCCGACCTTCCTGTTGCTGTTGCTGAGCACCTTGACCGTGCCTGAAATTACTGCCACAAAAATTAAATCCTCCAAAATGCTATCTTTTGGACAAATCCCCTTGCTGGGTGTCCCTTTCCTTTTACTTGCCTCCCGATAATTAGGACGATGGTAGTGCTCCTCCTCCTGCACCATTTCCTCTCAGCTTGCTTTCTTGCCCCACAACTGAAACTTTCTCACTTCCATGTACATGTAACCGATGATCTTGACAATGGAGTAAAACGGCGTTCATCATATCCCCGAAAGTTTGTAAAGATGGATTGCCCAGTAAATGTTATTGTATCCTCCAATATAAGCCTCCATTGAACTTTGATATCCTCCTCTCCTACGGAGTTACCTCATTCATCACAAAGCTGGCCAAATGAGTGAATTCCTCCTCATATTCTACCATCGAATGTTCACCTTGAATTACATCTTCAAGCTTTCTCCTCCTCTCCATTTGAACTACGGGAGGAAAATACTTTCGGTCAAACAAAACCTAAAAGTCAGTGATAATCATAGTATCTCTTTGCTCTGGCGTGGTCATTGACTCCCACCAATTCAAGGTTGCTCCAACTATCTTAAAAGTAGCAAGGATTTGCTTTCGTTCCTCACTGCAATCTATCAAGCAAAGATGGCATTGCATATCCTTTTTCCATTGGTTAGCTGTTATCACATCGTAGCCACCCTGAAATTCAGTGGGATGACCCTTTAAGAAGGATTCTCTGACTCTTTCCCACGGAGAAGGTCTCACAGGGACTTGTACCTCCTGAGCCCTCGGCTGTTGGGCTTGAGGAAATTACTGAACCACGGTAGTCATTACCGCATTGACCGCCTGAGCCACGATATTGGCTACTTCAGTGGCATTTATAGATCCTTGCGGTGGTGGTGGATTACCGACATCATCTTCTACAACTCTATTTCTTCTCGCAGGGTGACTTCTCTTAGGCGGCATCTGAGACAAAGAAATAAATAAATTAGAATACTATTAAGAACAATTTATATTGCAAAAGATCGAAACCATACAAAACAAAACAGTCCTAATAATAGGGCTCTATATCAAAGAACGCTACAGTAGAACGTGATAAGTCCATATAGATCCTAAAGACTCTAGAACCTGATGCTCTGATACCATCTGTGACCCCCTCTTATTAAAATAATTGGTGGCCAGTCCGATACTTCAATAATTACAGGAATCATAGATGGTCCATTCTTAGCATCACAGTAATATCATAAATATACGAGATAACCACCCATTATTTTAGAAAACGGATTGTCAAAATTTTATTTAGTAAGTTAAAGAAAGCATTTAAACAGTCCAAGTGAAAAGAAGGTGGATACAAATAAAGATAGATAGTCATTTAACCTCCATACAACAAAACAACCGAATGAGCTGTCGGTTGATAGACATATACAACAGGGTTACACCGAGTATTAAAGTAAAATATCACATATATATACAACAAGTACAAAACTTGGGCAACATGCCCGAGTGTGTAACCGAACATAACTAGAATACAAAATGATGGAAGCGTCTATATCAAATATCCCATAAAATCCGTAAGGTGTTACAACTCCAGGACACTGGAATAGGAAAGTCAATACAGGCGTCCTTGCGGCGGAGCACCTAGGCGAATAATAGATTCATACAAAACAAAAAGATATAAACGGGTCAGGACCCGATTTGATATAATCACCATGTGAATAAAATGCATGACAGTCATGAACTATTTAATCATCATGAATATGCTTGTTTCGTTCACCATAAATAATGACAAGGAATCTAATATCTCAATCTGAAAGCATAATCTAACACAATAATAATGACAATGATCACAATTTATTTAGGCAGGAGAAAATTGATAATATAATACTTAGTGAGATTCCATTTCATTTTATACACAAATTATTTCACCGTTCCTTTTTCTCATTAGGAAACATATTCAAAGAAATTTATTTCATAGAGTGCTTTGCCCCCAATAATATCCCACTTTATTATGAATAGTTATATTTCTCAACATATAACGATTCTAAGACAGTCCTTTCGAGTTTTCCCACTGGACGCGCCCCTAAATAGCTATCATCTTTCAGGGCCTATCACACAAGACAATCTGGGCATCCTATATCACGTGACATCGGGAAGCGGCCATATACCTTCAACAGTGAGTCATAACTACACCCGAAATTACCTCACTTCGAACAATAATCACATAATATATATAACAACCGGTCCTATGGCCGAGAACTATATTCACCCTGCATTCACTAGCCAGGGGACTTCACCTCATTCGTTTACTTCCCCTATGATAGCATTTAGAGAGGTGTGTATATGCACATTTATCATTCACAAGTTAGTTCATAAGTATGCATTACATTTTATCCGGAGCCATACACAATTAATATCATCATTATAAACCTCAATGTTTAATCATCTCCAATACAAATCTCCATGAATTAACATTCATTCCTCAACACATAAGGTATAATATCACTACAACCCAATTATAGAAGCCCACATTAATTCACTATATTTCCCTTTTGAACTAAACTAACTCATTTTATAAAAGAATCATTTATCTATGTCTAAATTAACTAACTAAATTAATTCTCAATCCAAACCCCGACTCTCATTTCTACTTAGGTTTCTAAGCACATCATTACTAGACTCTAATACTCTAGTTTTACTTCATCCAAGAAGGTTCCTAAGTCCCTATCTTAAAAGAAAGAAGCTAGAAGAAACTAAGCATTTAAGGGTGAAAAACATGGGACCGGTCGACCGGTCATAAGTCCGCGATCGATCGCGCCTCAAGGGTTTTTCCTAGAAAGGAATGCAGAAAGCTCATTTTGTAAAGCCCGGTCGATCGGTCCTGGGACCGCGATCGAACGTGCTTTGATTTTATACTTATATACTAAAGTAGTAGGCTTTCACCTGAGGGACCGATCGACCGGTCGTGGGACCGCGGTCGATCGCGCCTAGCAGACCCACGATTCTCTCTTCTTGTACAAGGTTAAATCCAAAACCTAAACTCCTCATTCTTATACTCCCTTCCTTCTTATCAACCAACATTATAACTACAAAAAGTATATACCAAAATAAACCCATATAACCAACTTAAGTCACATAACTACAAGATTCAAGGGTTAAACACCAAAATTTACCAAAACCTACTATTTGTTCCAAATCTCCAATTTACAGAACTATCACAACAAATTATTCACATTAAATCATATACTAGCAAGTAAGAAACTTGCCTTAAGCTTGTAATCTCAGATTTTCTTTTGATAGCAACAAATTAAAGCTTCAATCTTCAATTATCGTCCTTTTCTTCTTCTTTCTCTTCTTTTCCCCCAATTCTCTTGCTCTCTCTATCTCTCAAGGTTTAGGAACATATAAGAGGGATAAAAGGGTTGTAAGGCTTAAATCGTGCCCTAATTATGAATTCCCATATTTAAAATGTTAATACACCATTAAAATTACTTGTAACTACATAATTAAGTCATAACCTGTTAAAAATGCCCGGCTCCCAAAAATACAATATGACACTTATTTTGACCATCTCGACTATTTCAGGAATAACCGTGCCCTCTAAATTGGCATCCGAAATAATATAAATCATTTCAAGTTCCAACTTCATTTAAACCATAATTGTCGTTTAAATCACAACAACACCATAAATCGTAACATAATGCTATTTACATTCACATAACAGTAAATATGCAAAAATCTAGTATATATTATCTTTTAACTAACTTAAAATAATATTTACTCTATTATCCAATATTTTATATAATTACCTCTCATGGCCAATTAATATAATATAAATTGCTCAAAAATAAGGGTTATTACACTTCCCCCCCCCCCCCCCCCCCCCTTATAAGGGAATTTTGCCCTCAAAATTAGGCGTACCTTGCAAAAAGAGATGTGGATACTTTTCTCGCATATCTTCCTCATGTTCCCACGTTGATTCCTCGGCATTGTGATGCCCTCATTGGACCCGGACCAAAGGCACCACTCGAGTTATTAGCATACGCTCCCCGTGATCTAAGATTGCAACTTGTTGCTCCTCTTATGAAATATCAGGCTGCAATTTGATATTATCCAAAGGAATGTGCTAGTGAGCTCCATCACACCTCTTGTACTTTTTCAAGGATGAAACATGAAACACATCATGAATCTGTTGTAAGTGTTCCGGTAAGGCAAGTTGATAGGCGACTGGGCCTACTTTAGCGATAATAGAAAAAAGGGCCTACGTAACGCGCCGCAAGGTTTCCTTTCTTCCCAAATCGCTTTATACCCTTCATTGACGATACTTGCATTTGATGTGCGAGTTATGAATTAGCACTCTCTTGGTTCTTTATTTTCAGGTTAGTGATACGAGTGTTCCTTTATCCGTGGAACATTCTGCTATCATTGTTGTGAATGCTCTTTAGGTATTATACTGTCATACTTAGTTTTTTATAACTTTCTTTTATTATGCAACTGCTCGAGTGACCACTTCCCCTTACGTTGTTTTTAGGTTAGTGCCACGAGTTCTCTTGTAACTACGGAGCCTGGGATTAGGCAAAGGGAGTTGCACAGGCTCTTTGGTAGCATGTTGACTCCTATTAACCTATGAGTGAGTCAATTTCCTTTATATTATTTTCTGCGTTCTTCTGGCTATTTTACTTAGCTCATTTCTTTCTTCCTCATTCATTTTTCTCCTTTTTTACGAGGAAATGAGCAAGGCAGTGGAGAAAATTAGAGTCAACGAGCAAAGTTGTAAGGCCACTCATTCTGATGGAGTTGAGAGGGAATAGTCTAGTAAGGATTATTCCCCTCTTTCCGAGGAGAAATCTATGGACACCAGTTATAATGCTATTGAATGGATGCTCTTGAGACTTTCATAAGGGATTTATGGCGCAAAGAACACTCCATAAAGTTTTGAGAAACCGAGCGAGTTGTCCTAGACTTGATCTTGAAGCATCACCCTGAGACCTTCACTATGGGGAGTGTTTGCAATATTGACAGTCTAATTGTTCTTAATCTCAAAGCAGTCACTAGCTACGTTCATAAATTTACTTCGACTCCTCCTAGCTACGTTCAATTATTTAGGTTTGATAACGATTTGGATTTACTCATCCAATTTTATTTTACATCTCTTTTTGGGCATGCTCACCCATTGTCACTTTTATTTATGTTGGACCTGCTTGCCCGTTATTACTCTATTTGGACTTTGAGTTTGCTCGCGCCAAACTTAATTTTAACCAGGGTTGAATGAGTACCCCGCTACATATGTATATCATGAAGTCGACACCACAATTCATATATCATGAGAAAGTTTCCTCGAAAAAATATAATATCACGATAGAGACTCCTTTGCTCAAAGTGGTGTGCCAAATATTAAAGCAAAATTTCAAATTTATTAAAATATTCTCATATTTTATTTTGTTCAAAGCTTTAAAATAAATCAAATACCGGAAAAAAAAAGTAGCAAGCTCTCTTAGACCGACAATGGATGGAACCTAAATAAGATGAGAAAAAGGCTGATATACTGGACGAGCATCAATACAAGAACACACTTAAACCCGCCAAATTGGACAAAAAAAAATTGTAGGCAAGTGTTTGTTTTTATTGTTAATTTGGATTCATGTTTTTTTGTTTTAATTTTAAAAATGTTTTTTTTCCAAAGTTAAAAGAATTATTTAAAAAAACACAAAAAGGTTAAAACCTCCCAAATGTACCCAAAATAATTTTTTAGTGTTTGTGTGCCAAAAAAAAGTTCCTTAATTTTTTTAATTAATAACATTTTGAGTGCTTATTTGTCAAAAATAAAAATATTTTTTTTTTTTGAAAAAAGTAATATTTTCATCCTTTGTATGGGTTAAATAAACATATTTTTTTTTTAAATTGAGTTTGAAATAAGGTGTGCCGCTAGTGCGGATCTTTAAAAATAAAAGAATATTAGGTAAATGGGTATTTGAGGGACTAAATGCTTTAAAAATTCAGTATTTTTTTTATCAACAAACAATATCTTTAGTGTCTGTTTGCCAAAAAAAAAAAAAAAAATCAATATTTTTTTTTGCTAAAAATAATATTTTCTAGTGTTTGTGTGCTAAAAAAGTTCAATGATTTTTTTTCAATTAATAAAATTTTGAGTGCTTATTTGTCAAAAATAAAATATATAATTTTTTGTGGCAAAAAAAATATTTTCACACTTTGTATGGGTTAAATAAAAATATTTTTAAAAAATTGAGTTTAAAAATAAGGCATACCATTGACACGGACTTTTAAAAATTAAAGAATGTTAGCTAAATGGGTGTTTGAGGAACTAAAAGTAAATGCGTTAAAAATTGAGTATTGTTTTTTTTATCAAAAACAATATCTTTAGTGTGTTTTTGTCAAAAAGAAAAATATTAAGTGTTTTTTTTGCTAAAAATAATGTTTTTCATTTTTGTTTACCAAAATTAAAAGAATTCAGTATTTTTTTGTTAAAAAAATATTTTCTAATGTTCGTATGTAAAAAAAAATTAATATTTTTTTCAATTAATAACATTTTGAGTGTTTATTTTTCAAAAATAAAAATATTTAATATTTTTTGACAAAAATAATATTTTCAGGATTTGTACATATTATTATTATTTTTAATTTACCTTTATAAGTGTTGTGAACCTTTGTTCGAAGATATAAGTGGAGGCATTTATGTTTTTTTATTTTTTTTTAGGTATAATGGTGGATCAGTTTAGTTTTATTCATTACTGGACCTTAACTGCAATGAACCAATGATGCTCCAATTCTGAAATCTGTCCTTCACAGATAACGTTGTCTATTATTTTGGTGCATTGTACGAACGTGGGGCGAGTTTGTTTTTTTACATGACAGTTTCCTAGCAGAGAGGGAGGAATCGACGATTACATCTCTTCTCGAGGACGAAAGCCGGAATTTTTAATAAACAGGCCCACTTTTGATGGGACACACTGGGAGTTTTTGAAACATCTTCAATGATTTGAGTAAAACTGAGTAATAATAAAATAAAAATGCTATTTGGATTGAATTTTTAACATAAAAATTTTAGACATATTGAGATGTCAAGTTATTATTAATTAATTTTGAAGATCCACGCTAATAAAATACAAAAATCAATCAATATGAAATTGTCACGTCATTCGATCCCCAAAAATTTGATCGATTATTCGGTTACAATAGAAGTGTTGGTAATAAAATTCTGGTTTCACCCTAGAATTTTTTGTAAATATCTTTTTTTTCAACATAATAATTTCACTTTTTCTGGGATAGGATAAGGATATGTGTAGAAGTCTGTACATTTGGTGGTGTTTTTCTGGGATAACGTAGAGAGGTGAGACCTGAAATCCTTCGCAATTTAATGATAGGAAGAAGTTTTCTTATTTTATTGGGGCATATATCAAATAATTTCTTGAATATTTTTTAATATGCGTTTAATTTAAATTTTTTTATTTTGTTTAAAAAAGTCATTCACCATGTTGTTAACGCGGACCTTTATAAGTAAGATTATAAGGGACTTTTTAGTATAAAATAAAAGCCTTATACTAAATGTTTATTAAAAAAATATTTGAGGGACTTTTCATATTTGATCCTATTTTGTTATTTTGGTTTCTGATTTTCTAATTTTTTTTAAGAATAATGTACCAAGCAGATCATCAATAAGTTTGCAAAAAGGATAAAATATAGACGGTAGCACTAAAGTTTAGGGGTGGGCGCGGTCCGGTCCGGTCCGGTTTTTGGTCATTTCAGGTGACGGACCGAATTATTCGGTCCTATATTTGAGAAGACCGAATTCGGACCGATTTAATCGGTCTAACCTAGTTTATCGGTCTAGGCTATTTTCGGTCCGGTTCGGTTAATAATCGGTTCACTTTTTACATTTATTTACTTTTTTTTTTCAATAAAAACCTGTTAATTTTTTGCTGTTTGTAGTAATTAAAGGCTGTTTTGAACTTTTTAGTTACTGTTTTGCACGTTTTAGGTGCTGCTTTGCCATTGAAATAGTGCTATTTTGCACATTTTAGGTGCTGTTTTGCACCATATAAGGTGTTGTTTTGCTACTTTAAAGGTGCTATTTTGCACCATTTAAGGTGCTGTTTTGCTACTTCAAAGGTGTTGTTTTGCACCATTTAAGGTGCTATTTTTTCCTTCAAATGTGCTGTCTGGTTTTGCCTAATTTTAGTAAAATAAAATGTTGTTTTGCCCAATAATATGCAAACATTAAAATAGCTTCAAAAGTAATACATGTCCACCATAAGAAAATATAACATGTCCAAGCAAGCACCATAAGAAAATATTACATGTCCACCATATTACAAGTCCCATAGTCTAGAATAAACATAAAATAACTTCAAAAGTAAGCTAAAGCAAAGTCCTTGAATCTCCTCCACCTCTAAAAGTCACATCAATCCACCACAATAGTTGAAATTGAGGTCTTGAATCTATCTCCCAATATTTCTACAAAAAATAGAAAACAAAGATTATATCAAATAAGAATTCAATAACAAAAGTTTAACATTTAAATGATGAAAAATATACATTAAAATTTAAAATTAACTATTACCCGAATCAAGTTTCTCCATTTCTTGAATTTCATCCATGGCATCTCGAATGTTGATAGGTTTTGTTGAAGATTTGAGCCAATTTTGTGCACAAACTAGTGCCTCCATCGTTGTATGAGCTAGAGAGCTACGAAAAGGATCAAGCACACGACCACCCGTACTAAAAGCGGATTCGGAGGCAACGGTAGACACGGGAATAGCTAATACATCTCGTGCCATACGAGATAGCACTTGATACTTGCCTTGATTATTTTTCCACTAATCAAGAACATTAAAGTTATCATTTTCCACTTCACAAGTTTCCAATAAATACTTTTCCACCTCCGATTTTGCACCTAAATTATCCTCCGACTCTAAATGCCTTTTAAATTGAGATGTTAAAAATGCACGACCATCCTCGTCCTCATCAACTCCAACCACATTAATTGGTTTATTCATATTGTTTGAAGATATATTAGATGATTTATGACCATCACACCACTCAAACAAACGAATTAATGTCTCTTTAACCCTTCTTGACAACTCCATGGATTTAACACAATCATACAACTCACTAAACCAAAATTCAACATACTTTAACTTATAACGTGGGTCTAGGACAATTGCAATAAACAACAAGAAGTTAATTTTCTCTACATTCCAATACTTTTCAAATTTGGCAATCATTTTTCCGGCCATTGAAGATAAAAAATCATCACCATAATTTTTCAAATGCACCAACTTACTTTCAATAATCACAAGTTCATGAAAAAAAGCATTGGATGTAACATATAAAGATCCCGAGAATTTAAGAGTAGCATTATAAAAGATTCGAAAAAACTTCACAAAACTCTTAGCTTTTTCCCAATCCTCAAATTTTGGAGGTCCTAAATTTCTACCGAACACCGACCCTCTTCCCCTCTCATCACCATCACCATAATTTTCCTCCTCTACACCAAAGTAGGACAAATAATCATTGTCATCTTCCTCCATCATTTTAAATGCTTTCTCAAATTTAATGGCCGCCTCCAACATCATAAATGTGGAGTTCCATCTCGTTGGAACATCAAGACATAACAAACTATTTGATTCTATCTTTTGCTTCTCACAATAATTTTTAAACTTTACCAACCTAGAAGGTGACGTCTTCACATATTTTACGGCCCTACGCACTTTTGCAATTGATTCATTCATGTCCCTTAATCCATCTCCAACAATAAGATTGAGAATGTGTGGGCAACATCTCATGTGTAAATACTCATGGTCCAAAATCGTACCATTCCAATGTTTTGTCATTCTTTTCAAATAACTAATGGTACCATTATTAGAACTAGCATTATCAACCGTGAGAGTGAAAACACTATCTATCCCCCAATCACACAAAAAATCCTCAACCACTTGTCCTAATTCCTCACCCTTATGAGTTTTGACTTGACAAAAGTTCAAATTTTTTTTGTGTAGGTTCCATTCTTTATCAATATAATGTGCGGTGAGACACATGTAATCTACATTTTGAATGGAAGTCCATGTATCAGTGGTAAGGCAAATCTTTTGACCTTTCAAATCTTTTTTCAACATTTTCTTTAAATCCACATATATGTTTAGGCAATCTCGTGCAATTGTTCGACGACTAGGAATATGCAATTTTGGTTGTGCGAGAGCCATAAACCTCCTAAACCCCTCATTCTCCACAAATTTATACGGTAGCTCGTCAATTATAAGCATTTCGGCCAGCCCTTGACGACAAGCTTCCGCATTAAAAGAGATAGCCAATAAATTTGAACTTGTCTCATTTCCGTTTGGTTCTTTTTTCATCATAAATGACAACTTTTTCTGCCCATTTTCCTCTACTAATCTCTTATTAGCGGGTAACTCTCTACAAGAAGGAGTGTGTTGTTTCATATTTTTAGTCCCATTCTTTTTAGAGTCGCACGCATAAGAAACGCAACAATAATTACAAATAGCTCTAGGCTTTTTGACATCATTATTTCTATGGAAGTGATCCCATACCGTAGATGCATTTTTTCGTTTGTGTTTTTCGGGATGAGTTCTTTGCAAACCATGTAAAGTAGCATTGGCCGGATCTTCACTCACTCCATCCATCTACACATGAAAAAAAATAACAAACTATAAAATCCACAAACTGTAAACTCCATTAGCTTAAATATCTTTCAGGCCAATTAGCAAAAAGATAAATTTGGGTGATCACCCCCCAAAAAATACAACATAGTTAATCAACTTTGGTGATCACCCCCCCCAAAAAAATGATAAATTTTGCAATATCAGCATCAAACATCTATATAACAGCTAGCCTGGTCTCTTCCACTAACATATATCAACATGAAACTAGAATTAAACATTCCTAATATATTTTTAGAAAAAGAGGCAGCCCTTGAAGCATATCAGAAGAAAATCACACGAAAATGACAAGAAAAAAATACAACAGTTGGTGCATTTTTAGAACAGTTGGCGTAACCTAACCCCCTAAAAGTCTCCGGACATTTGTAGGTAGGACATTAGTAAAATTTTAGAACAGTTGGTGAAACCCCCTAAAAGTCTTTGAACAGTTGGTCCCATAGTCTTCGAACAGTTGGTGTTGTTAGAAAAAAATAACAAACTCAAACAAACTGTATATTTGTTACCCTGGGCTAAAAGTCTTCGGACATTAAAAAAAAATACAACAGTTGGTGTATTTTTAGCAGATCGGAAGAAAAAACTAAAAGAAAATAGTTGAAGAAAAGTAATACCATTGGATCTATCATTGCCGGTGCCGGAGTAGTTGCGGTAGAGTTGGGGTTTGCCGGATCTAGTGTTGGGATGCCATAACTTGTGTTTATGGCACTAGATCTTGTATTCATGGTGCCAGAGTAGTTGCGGTAATGTTTAGATGATGAGTAGCAGCTGTAGCAGCCGTGGCCCGTGAAGAGAGGAATGGTAGATGATGAGTAGCAGCTGTAGCAGCCGTGGCCGGTGGTGCCGGATCTTTAGAGAGAAATGGTAGGAGGAGGGTTGCCGAGTAGAGAGAGAGAATGAAATTGATAGAGAGGAAAGTCTCCTAAGGTTAGCTGAGTATTTGTTATGTTGGGTGTGGTGCGCGTCTAAGGCTCTAAGCCTCTAATGTTTAGTTATTTGGGATATTTATATAAAACTAATAGTAATATATATAATATATTATATAATATTAAATTAAACGGTCCGGTCCGGTCTTAAGACCGAATTTAAAATGAAAAAAATTAGACCGAACCGAATTTTTCGAGTCTCTTAATTTAGGACCGAATTAAGACCGATTTATAAAAAAGCCTATATAAATGGGTCCGGTCCGGTCCAATCGGGTAAATCGGGTCGGTCATTTTTTTGTCCACCCCCTACTAAAGTTTGATAATTATTATTAGCAACGTATGAAAGTTATTTGTATGAAAGTTTGCAACGTATGAAAGTTTTAAAAATATATATGAAAGTTTGATAATTATTGTTAAGTATTTGTTTGTTCCACATCTTACTCAGAAGCACTGACAGTTAAAATTATGTTTCACAAGTTCCATTCGATACGGCTCAATCTCTCATACAAATGGATTCGTGTAAAAATCAGATTACTCGAATTACATATTTAACGAATAATTGTCTTTGTTGGAGCATGTAGAAGAAAGTTGGCATAAAAACTGCTACACTTTGCTAATTGTCCTAAGAGCAACCGTACTGGTGGAGATAGAGGAAAGGTAGATATGCAAATTCAAAGTCTCTAATTACCTTTCGTCAGCCATATCCTTTACAGTGGTGATGATTAAAAAATTTGCAAGTCATTTCCTACGAACTATTATTGTTCGTAGGAATTAAAAAACCACTTCTTACGAACAACATTTTTTCGTAGGAAATGATACGGACAAATGTTGTTCGTAAGAACTCAAATATTTAATAAAAATAATTATTTATATTTTGTACGAACTTCATTTGTTCGTAGAAAATTCTTACGAACAAATGAAGTTCGTAGGGACCATTTACAAATTCAGTAGCCGATCAGTAATTTTACCAAACGACTACCATTTCTCCTACAAAATTTGTTTCTTTCATTACACCACTGTGTATCATCTGATTTGCAAACTTACCATTTCTTCTGTCTTTAAGCATCCCATTGTGGATGCTCTAATAGCCTCCGGGTTGCTATTGAGTCCTTCAACGCCCGCTCCTGATATCGACACATTTGTTGCACCCATATTGCCTTGCGTCTCCCTTCAATGCGAGTGGTCGTCGACTAAGAATTATTGGTTGCTATTTGACAGCTCAGCTTGTCAAGAAAAGATTCTCATGTTTTTGTTGGCAAGTAGGTATAAGCTGCATTACAAATGACGTGTAACACGTTTGTCTACCGTTAATCATACGTATATCTGATGAAATACTCTTTATGTAATAACATTTTCCATTATAAATAGAGAGGAGTAACGGGGAGAGAGGTAGGAAAGTAGAGAAAGGAAACAATGGGTTTATATGATGTTAAGCCTGCTTCGGATACAACATTAGTTTTCCAGGTAGGGAAATTGAGTGTGAAAATAATTGACGTGAAAACATCAAAAAAAGATACTTCTAAACCAACCAGCCCATTGTTGATATTTGCACCAACCGTAGAAGGTACATATCCTGTTCTCTTGTTCCTGCACGGCTTTTGCATTCTCAACACTTGGTACACTCAACTCCTAAATCATATATCATCCCATGGATTTATAGTTGTAGCTCCGGGTTATGAGGTACTCTCTCTCATTCTCTCTCCCGAATAGTAATGACACAATAGTCATTTTTAGGCTGACTCAATTTATTTAACATTATCTAAGCCTAGTCATTTCTAGACTGACACAATCTATTAACACAATTTTATTTGACAATTTATCTGGTTTCTAGTGTAACCTCTTGATGCCGTTTAAATGTTGCTGCGGGGACGATGTGGCTTCCGCAGCTGCAGTGACAGACTGGTTATTCGATGGCGGATTTGCAGCAGAGCTTCCCGACAAGGTGCACCCGAACCTGAAAAAGCTGGCTCTCGTGGGCCATAGTAAAGGTGGCAAGACGGCATTTGCTCTCGCTCTGGCGGAAAAATCCCTCAACTTCTCAGCAGTGATTGGAATCGACCCCGTGGCGGGCCGCTCCCCATCAAGTCGAACCTCCCCAAAAATCCTCAACTACATTCCCTGGTCTTTTGATTTAAATACCCCCATTGCTGTAATTGGTACGGGCTTGGGTAATAAGCCAAAAGGCGTGATTCCACCGTTTGCCCCAGATGGGGTCAACCACGCTGAGTTTTTTAATGAGAGTAAACCTACTTGCAGTTATTTTCTTGCCAAGGACTATGGGCACACGGACATGCTGGATGATTCGATTGCGAGAATAGCCAGTTTGGTGGCTCAGAGTGGAATTGGTTCTAGGGACCTAATGAGGAGAGGTGTGGGAGGGATTGTTGTGGCCTTTCTCAACGCTTATTTGAATGGTGACAAGGCAGATCTCAGTGCTATTGTTGATCAACCTTCTATTGCTCCCATAGTGCTCGATCCGGTAATATTGATTGATGAGAAAAACTGTAAGATTTAGTTCTGGTGTGTTTTGGTAATAAATCAGTAATTTGGTTTTATTAGTTCAAATGGCCATATTTGCTGAAGGCTTTTGTTTTTCGTTCACACCATTGGGTGGGTTGATCAACTGTTGCTTTCAAACAGGCTATCAATTTTAATGAAAGGTTTTGTAGTTTCTTATTTTGCTTGTTCTAGTGGAGTTTCGCAGTGGACCCCTACTCCCATTACTATTTTGTTTGACTGAGCAAGTGTAGGTGCATACCTCAAATGGTCAACAGTGTTCTCATTCCCATCATTTCTTGCAATAGAGGTTGCTTTGTCCCTTTCCATATCACTTGTGCAAATGACTTGTTGGTTTCTACAGAACATCTGTAAAGGGAATTCATAATTTGCTTTCTTTTTTTTTGAATTATGGTGAAGCCTTTGGGCATGTTCCCTCGGCTTATATAAATTTTCCAAAAACCCAGTGTAAGATTTTTTTAAGACGATCTACAATCAAAGATCAGTTTGGTGAACCTGATTTTAGTGACATGTCATTTTTGGCCTGACAGTTTCACATATTATGCACATTTTTCAAATCGATCATTGATTGTTGATCAATTTAGAAATCATTAACATCAATTTTGTAAATAAAAAAAAAAAAAAAATTACCCTTAGGTCCATTGGTAACAATTTTTAAATATTTAAGGACAATTTACTATTAGGTCTATTTGTTATGTCACTAGCGTGAACTTCTACAAGAAGAGAATTAGTGAATCTAAGTGTTTAAAATTTGTTAAAATTCTTCTAGTGTTTAAAGTTTGTTTGTGAGGGACCTAAGAGTACTTTCCTCTAAAAAAAAATGGTGAAAGGTCGTGTTGACATTAGCCAATTGTGTTTTAAAGAATTTCAATTTCACAAGTTAGTGAGGTGTTTGATAACCACTATGTTGAGCTCTTTAGTACATAAGATTGTACTTAGAAAAAAAACTATTTTATAATTAATATTATTTAGAACACAAACTTATTTACTTCTTGTATTCGGAGATATATATACGTATATAATAAATATTCTCTCTATTGGGAAGAAAAACTAAAATGTTGCAAAGGTTACACCACAACGAATTAGGCAACTCTAGAGTATTTGCACATTTTGATGTGCCAAAATGTTCATATATTCGTTTGATACACCAAAAGAAAGGTCCCTTGAGAACAATGTGTATTTTGGAAGAGTGCGCACTCTCACTGGGTTAATATTCATATTGCCAAGTAAGAAACAAAACTAATTTTACATCACACATTTATGTCCGCGACTGTCCAAACGTTGCATCAAGGTCTTCCGCGACGAATGGGACCACTTTACCTAACCTAGTGTAGCATATTTAAGAGTAAAGCTAGCATGCAACTCGCGCGATGCGGAGGCGCTCTAGTTTGAATATGTTCACATCGATGTTCGTTGCACAAATAATGTTGCCCATTATAATTGATATTCAGTATGAAGACTCATTTCTAAGAATAACTTATACATTAGTGTTGCGAAATAATTGTTAATACAATGATTTTCCAGATGTAACGTCCACAATTCCGTGTGGATATTTTCCAGTACCCATTGCATATTCAAAGGTATATAAGGCTTATCAGAGTTAGTTTTCGTTTAGTTTTCGTTCTCGACTCTTTTGCTAAATCCCTCACCTTAGCAGTTTACACGTTCTCCTGGTCGTTCAACATTTCATTGATTCACTTTGAATCATGTAACATTGTCAATATGCTTTGAGTAACACCGATCAATCCAACTGAAGACAAACAACCATGTATTGAGCAACAAATCTAGTAATGGGAACATCGTTTGGTTGTCCATTGATTTTACGGAAAGCCTTACAACAGAAATTAAATTATTCATATATTTACATTTAGAAGAGTTGATTAGGTATCAAAATCATATACACAAATATGAAGAAAAGGCCAGCAGAAAACACATAATATCTTACAACATCATACCTCAAATTGATTGTGAGCATTTACATGAAATATTGTGTTATATAGTATGGCGTAAAGCTAATGTAATTCATGCTATATTGGAATAATGTGTATAATATCAAAGGTTGGAACCTAAACTCAAGTTAGCGAAGCTTTACTGTCACAAATTTTCACAAACGTGTATTGATGTACTGATACCTAATTCATGATATTGCTCTTCTCTTGATCTTCATGGAACAAATCAATATAAACAACTACAAAATTAAACGAAAAAGCAACGAAAGTTTGAAAACTAAAGTTAATAATGAAATTCAAATGTTTAGGTATCTCCAGATCGGATGTTGTTGTTGTATGAATACATCAACATGTTTTCTCCTTCATCATGCCTGGCCTCTCATCAGATGTTTTTGATCATTTCTTCTTCGTCAATGCGAACTGAAAACCAGATAAACTATTAATAACAAATTATACCAAATGATATATTAAATAAATAAAGTATCCTTGACATGTATTGTTGAGAATAAAAAGCTGTTATAACAGAACAGTTATTTTCTCAATAGTTTGTTAGACTTTGTTAGTTTCAGTTAGACTTTGTTTGTGTTAGTTAAACTATTTATGATAGTTGTCTTTATTCTATTGGTAGTAACTAGAGTTAGTTTATGTAATCTCTAGTATATATATCTCTGTAGGATCATTTCTTCAATCAATGAAAATCAGAAACTGTTTAACAATTCTTTCTTAATATTCTTTTCCCTTACATGGTATCAGAGCAATGGCTGATCCAACTTCATCTTTGTCTTCTTCAAGATTTGTTTCAGTTACGTTCACACACTCTTTGTCTGTTAAACTAGACAACGATAATTTTCTTCTTTGGCAACATCAAGTTCTTTCTGCAATCAAAGGTCATCGTCTTCAAAAGTTCCTAGATCCGAATTCGTTTCCAGCAAAAATTTTAAGTCAAGAAGATGAGATCGTTGGTCAGGTTAATCAAGAATCTCTTGAATTTGAGCAACAAGATCAATTACTTGTATCTTGGTTGCTATCTTCAATGTCGCAGAGTTTTCTTACTCGAATGGTAGCTTGTGAGACTTCTGCTCAGATCTGGAATACACTCAAACAGTACTTCTCTACTCAGAATAAAGTTAAGACTAGAAAGTTTAAAACTCAATTACAGAATACAAAGAAAGGCTCTCTGTCAATTGATGCTTATTTGCTGAAAATCAAGAGTTTACTTGATCTTCTTGCTTCCATTGGCTGTGCAATTTCTCCGCAAGATCACATTGATGCTATCTTTAATGGACTTAGTGAAGAATTTGACACCTTTGTTGTCTCTGTCAATTCTCGCACGGATGATTACACGGTAGCTGAAATTGAATCTCTTTTACTTGCTCAAGAAACCCGAATTGAAAAGAATACAAAATCTTTGGATTCGCATTCCAGTGAAATTAATCTTGCTCATTTTTCACAGTCTAATAATTACAAAGGTGGCTTTCAACATAATCGTAGTAATTTTCAGAATACTCGTGGTGGTTTTGGTGCTCCAAATCGTGGTGGTCTTAATAACAATGACAATCGTGGTAGCTTTGAATTTCAATCTAGAGGAGGATTCTCAAATCAAAGAAGAGGAGGTGGTCGTCAAGGATGGCACTTCACGTGGAATCAAGCCAAAAAACCACAGTGTCAACTTTGTGGTAAGCTTGGACATTTGGTTCTACAATGTTACTATAGGTTTGATCACTCTTTTCAAGGGCTATCTTCCTTTCAAGGATCAAACAACTATTATTTTCAACATAAATCACCTGCTCAAATGCAAGCCATGGTTGCAACACCAACTACCATTTCTGATTCAAATTGATACCCAGACTCTGGAGCTATGAACCATGTTACTCCGGACTTAAACAATCTGATGGCTGGTACTGAATTTTGTGGTCAGGAAAAGATTCATATGGGAAATGGCGCAGGTTTGGACATAAAACATATTGGACATTCTACCTTCACTTCTCCATTTATTCATAAAACTCTTTCTCTAAATCAACTCTTACATGTTCCTGCCATAACAAAGAATCTTTTGAGTGTTTCTAAGTTTGCTAGTGATAATAACATTTTCTTTGAATTTCATGCTGATTCTTGTTTTGTCAAGGATCAGATCTCCAACCAGATCCTACTGATGGGGAGACTCAAGAATGGACTATATACTTTTGATCACTCTCAAATGGGAAGTTTAGCTCAGATCAAATCCATTCCTACTCAGCTGCATTCAAAGTCTTTTTCTGGTCCCTTGTCTACCAACAACACTGAACTCACTCAGCCTTCGGATTCTTCCATCAACTAAAGATCATCTACTTTTCATCTTTGGCATAATAGATTAGGACATCCATCTGCTAAAATTGTACAAACTGTTCTTAATAAGTGTAATCTTTCTTTCAAATGCAATAAAAGTGAATTTGATTTTTGTTCAGCCTGTTGTCTTGGAAAAATTCATAGGTTACCATTTCCTAATTCTAACACATCATACAATGCTCCACTACAACTTATTTACTCAGATATTTGGGGACCTTCACCCCATCTTTCATATAATGGCTATCGATATTATATTACTTTTGTAGATGCATATTCTAGATATACTTGGATGTATCTTCTTCGAACTAAATCAGAAGCCTTCAAAACTTTTCAAAACTTCAAAAATCAGGTTGAGCTCCAACTTAGTGTTTCAATCAAGGCTATTCAAACAGATTGGGGTGGTGAGTTTCGAGTGTTTATCGACTTTCTCACTAATAGTGGTATTATTCATCGTGTTTCTTGTCCACACACACATCCACAAAATGGTGTAGTTGAGCGAAAACATCGTCATATAGTTGAACATGGACTTCCTCTCCTAGCACATGCACATATGCCTCTCAAATATTGGGATGAAGCTTATCGAACTGCAGTCTTTCTATCAAATAGGCTTCCCACAGCTGTTTTAAGTTCTAAGTCCCCAATAGATTATCTCTTTCACACTCCACCAGATTACTCCATGCTCAAAGTCTTTGGATGCACTTGCTATCCAAATTTACGTTCGTATAATCAACATAAGCTTCAGTTCAGGTCTCAACCTTGTACTTTTTTAGGATATAGTCTAAACCACAAAGGCTACAAATGTTTAGCAGCTAATGGACGTGTGTACATTTCTCGAGATGTCATCTTTGATGAGTTTACATTTTCTTTTCTCTACTGTTTCATTTTCCAATTCCCCTCATATCTCATCATCTCCTCCTATTCTCCCTTTTGCTTCTCCACCTATCTCTTCTTCATCTTCATTTCCTTATGTTGCTCCTTTAAAGTCATCTCTTCCTATTAGTTCTTCTCTCTCTGCTTCCTCTCCTATCCTTTCATCTCGTAATTTTTCATCTTCTGTCTCTCATAGCTCACTTTCTCCTGCCCAACATGCTGAATGTTCACCTATGCCACTCCCTAATATTTATAATGTTGACAGTTTATCAGTGCAACCACAGGTTTCAGGTCCTAACACTCATTGTATGCAGACTCGGTCAAAAGCTGGGATTTTTAAACCTAAGATTTATATGGCAACACTTGAACCTACCTCTGCTAAAGAGGCTCTGCAACATACTCACTGGAAATCAGCAATGCAAGATGAGATTATTGCTTTAGATCGAAATCAGACATGGACTTTAGTCCCTTTACCTGATGGACGTAAACCTATTGGTTGCAAATGGGTGTTTAAGACTAAAGAGAATCCTGACGGGAGTATCAATAAGTACAAAGCTCGCCTTGTTGCCAAGGGATTTCACCAACAACCTGGTTTTGACTTTACTGAGACTTTTAGTCCAGTTGTCAAACCTGTCACTATTAGAGTTGTTTTAACTCTTGCATTATCACATGGCTGGTCTGTTCGTCAATTAGATGTGAACAATGCTTTTCTCATTGGAATGTTGAATGAAGAAGTATATATGGAACAACCTCCAAGCTTTGTACATCCCGATTTCCCCAATTTAGTGTGCAAATTACAGAAGGCACTCTATGGCCTGAAACAGGCTCCTCGTGCCTGGTCTGAGAAGCTCAATACCGCCCTGGTTTCTTTTGGATTTATGTCTGCTAAATCCGATCAATCTCTATTTGTTAGAGCTACTCCTACTCATTTCACTTGTGTTCTGGTATATGTGGATGATATTTTAATTACAGGCAGCGATCGTTCTCTTGTCACATCTCTTATTGTTGATTTGCATAAGACGTTTGCTCTTAAAGATCTTGGTGAAATCAACTACTTTCTTGGAGTTCAGGTTCATCATACTCAAGATGAACTTCATTTATCCCAAACCAAGTACCTCAAAGATCTATTGTGCAAAGCCAAAATTCAATATGCCAAAGCTAGTTCTACTCCTATGACCAGTGGCCTTAAACTCTCTGCTTTTGGCAGTGATCCTGTCGAAGATGTTCATTTTTATCGTTCTATAGTTGGTGCTCTTCAATATGTTACTATCACTAGGCCTGATATTTCCTTCAGCGTGAACAAGGTGTGTCAATTCATGCAAAATCCACTCCAGTCTCATTGGAACTCAGTAAAACGTATTCTGAGATATCTCGCAGGCACCTTAGATCATGGCTTACATCTTAGAAAGCCATCAATATTGAATTTGGAAGCTTTCTGTGATGAAGATTGGGCTTCTGACCTTGATGACCGTCGCTCCACTTCTGGATTTTGTGTATACTTTGGCTCGAATTTAATAGCTTGGCAGTCCAAGAAGCAGCATACTATATCCAGGTCTAGTACTGAAGCCGAGTATAGGAGTCTAGCTAATGTTGTTTCAGAACTTACATGGCTTCAATCTCTCTTCACTGAACTTCATATTACTCTACCTGTGGTTTGGTGTGACAACCTTAGTACCGTTTATTTAGCGGCCAATCCTATTCTTCATGCCAGAATGAAGCATATTGAGTTTGATCTTTATTTTGTTAGAGAAAAAGTGCTCCAGAAGACTATTGCGGTTCAACATGTACCTGCTTTGGCTCAAACTGCTGATTGTCTTACAAAATCCATCTCATCTTCAAGATTTCCCTTACTTCGGGACAAACTCAGAGTAGAAACTCTATCCACTCTGAGTTTGAGGGGGGCTGTTGAGAATAAAAAGTTGTTATAACAGAACACTTATTTTCTCAATAGTTTGTTAGACTTTGTTAGTTTCAGTTAGACTTTGTTTGTGTTAGTTAAACTGTTTATGATAGCTGTCTTTATTCTATTGGTAGTAACTAGAGTTAGTTTATGTAATCTCTAATATATATATCTCTGTAGGAACATTTCTTCAATCAATGAAAATCAAAAACTGTTTCACAATTCTTTCTTAATATTCTTTTCCCTTACATGTATCATATGCGATGAGAAAAAATGGAATAGTGTTGAGTCTATTAGCAAGGTTAGGCCCAATGGTGTCATTTGGGTGGAGAAGGTTAATATGTGTAAGTAAAAAATATACTGAATTTGAGGTTTTTAAACCGTTGTTTATACATTGCCTTTGGAGATTGATGTAAATAATATTAGACATAATTATGATAATGAAATCAAATATCAAATTTGTTACGATATTATATGTCCTTTTGAAACAACTAATAAGAACTAAACATGACACTTTACCTGAGTGTAGGCTTATCATTCTACCTAGGACAATATTACTCTAAAGAAACACCATTCTTTAGTATAGTAGCATATATTTTTAGACATTCAGTATCGTTGCTATCGCACATATGCAATTTTTCCCTCACTACAATTACAAAACAAAAAATTTATTTAGATAAGAATGTATAGCTTTTTAATCAAACACATAACCAAAAAATTGTGTGAACATGTTAAACACGTACTGTATGGTCATTGAATGGAAGAATTTTAGGTTTGACAAAGTAAAATTTCAGTGACCAAAAAATAATTTCTTAACTAATAATAGATACAATAAATGTTAAGATACACAAATATTTGAAAAGAACATACCTTAAATGCACAGTACTAAAATTGCCCTTGTCTAAGCAGCATCGCTTCTCGTATTCTCCAACATATCAAGTGTAGTAAACCTCATTCTAATGGAGCAATAGTGGCCAATCAATGTAGTATGGTTTCCTCCAGATGATCATTTCGCTGCTACAACAGGAGTTAAATTACTAAGGTTTAAAATGATGTCCAATATTATATACATATTCATGTAAAATGTCTAAATGTGTGACATTTACATTATTGAAAATCATTGTAGTCTTTACAATTTAGATCTCTTAACTAGATTAGTCAAAGTAGCCTTATAATTGAGTATATAAATGAATACAGAAAATTAAACAACATAAGTTAAATTTTTCTTCCGTTTTAAGCTAGCCACTCCTAAGGTTCTTCACCTTTTATGGTATGACATAAATGTTCAATTCTTTATGTACATATAGTAGACATGGCATATATCCTTCAATATATGAATGTAACTATTTTAGATATATCTTAAATCGATTAGATATTAATATATATAGTGCATAATGAACTTAATTATATCTCATTTAAATTAAGCAAAAGGGGAAACACAAAGGATTTGAAAAAAAAGTTAGAAATGCTACTAAGATGACCATAATGTGTGCCCAATCATGACTCTTAGGATGATGACAATCGTAGAACAAAATAGGAGCAGGGGACGAATGTTGTTCCTCGTTTAGCAATTCGGAGTTGTGATCTGAAGTATGAAACCGTATTCCCACAATCACACAACATAAGGAAGTTGAGAAGTTATTAAAAATCAGATGTAGCTATTAATTTATTGTCTAGTAGGAAATCTGTGATTATCAAAACAAACAACTCCCCCTCTATCGGTTAAGTAAAGGCCAGTTAGCAAATATTCGCGAGCAGAGAGATTTTGATAAATTGTTTGAATTCAATATTAATAGTAAACAATATTGATTATCAAGTCCCAAGTTGGTCTTGCTCTTCATCTTATTCAAACCATTGAATACCAACAACTACTTAATTAAACCGAAAAGTGAATAAAGATTGGAAAATAAAATTTATAAAAAAAACTAACTTTATTGGGATTGTCTCTTTTTTTTTGTTTTTGCTTTACTTGAGAGAATGGTCGTTATTCTACAGAAAAAAATATTACAATGGAAGAAGGATCAATGCTTATTTTATGAGAATAAAATACGTGAAATGAATATAACAAATAATGCAGCACTGCAATTACAAAGCACCAAAGATATCTATATTATAATTTAAAACTTTGAAATAAAATGCATTCCTTGTAATCCTTAGGGCTAATGAGCATACCAACTGTATTCTCATCAGGAGATTGATGTGTTGCGTTTCAACAAAAAAACATTTGGTAGCCTTTATCCATAGCGATGCCCTGATATTGTTAATATTATGAACATAAGTAGAATATCGTAATGTAAGAGAATACTGATAATCAAATTTTGGTATTTCAACTATTTAGATTTAATAATTGTATTTCTTTGGAAGATCTTTAAGACAAAGTGGCTCGTATGTATATCGAATGAGGGAAAGAGGTTGAAGACAAAGGGGCTGGTTAAATCGAATTAGAGCAAAAGGAAGTTTAGAAGTAATGAATATTACCTTTGAGAAATTGACAGTTAAAAGCGCAATATGCTCTCTTTTTACCATTGATAGATACAAAAAACATTAACTAAGATAATGAAATATTTGGAGATAACATACCTTAAATGCATAGAGGTAAAAATTACCGCCTTTATGCAATAGTCGTTCTTGTAATATGAAGCAAGTTTTTGTGCAAATCTTTTCTAATGAAGTAACACTTGGACATTGATCATACTATCTAATAAGCTATTTTTAACTTATGCCTAGGATACATTAAAGAAGTAGTGAGGACACAATAATAATAAAATAGCAAAACTTGTGGATATCCATTAAGTTATTCATTAATAAATACCAAAACCCATTGGAATGTAAAATCTAAAAATATAGAAACGCAATGTCTTTTCGAACTCCAACATGATTAAACATAATAAACGATAAATACATACGAATTTACTCTTTAAACTTCTCACTATTGAGTGATGGAGCAATTTTTTCGTCTTTGTCAAAGATTTTTATTGTAGGGACCTTGTCTAGGTTCTTGTAAATATCATAGAGCTTCTCCAACCTAGTCTTTTTTGGTTCTTTCTTTGAGTACTTGGCAAACTCATCGCGTTTGTAATACCCCGTAATTTTATTGATTTTATTTAATGGGATTAATTAAATTTAATGGGAATTAATTGGAAATTAATCCGGACTTAAATACTAGCGAGACGTGAGTTGGTATATGATTACGATGATAATGTTGAATATTAATGGGTATATATGGTAATATATGATTATTGAATTTATTAAAATTATCGCGAGTCATATATACGACAATTCGAAAAATTAAGTTGGGACGTGCGTGTCAGTCGCATCAGGAATCAATTTAATTAGATTTAAAAGTAAATTATAATTTTATCATTTGTATGGTCATTTTGAGTGCGCAACGTGTTCAGAGGGGTCGAAATAGTCGAAAAATACTATCCGGGGGTTTAGTTTGGGTCCCGGGGCATTTCTAGACCAAACCGGCAACCCGGGAGGGTATTTTAGTCATTTTAATTTTTAAGGAATTTTGACCCACTAATTTTAGGCCTTATTTATTAGCCAAAATAAGGGCCATTATCTGTCAAAAAATAAGAAGTGGGCAACGTGAGAAAGATGAGAAGTTACCGGAGGGTTATAAAGCCATAACCACCACTTTTCGTCGGAATTATGACCTGAGAGAAGGAGAGAACCAACCTTTATCATCACCAGCAGATCAGAATCTCAATTCCAAGGCAAGTGATTTGATTTCAGTAAGTTTCAGCGAATAATTCATCCATGCTAGTGTAGGATTTGATGATAGCCTTGAATAATGATGAAAACTCATGAAATTTGGAGAAGAAACCTAAATCTTGGATATGATTTGCATGTAGATTAGTTCTGGAAGTAATTCAGTAACTAAATCATAACCTTAGATGAATTAAAAATGGATTTAAGAAGATAAATATTATGGTTCTTGAAGAAAATAGAAAAATAAGGTTTTTAGGTTAATATGGAGATTTGATCCAAGAAAGGCTAATTGTTGATGATTTAAAAGTGTTGGAACATTAAGAATCATGTAATTAGGTTGTATAATGACCCCATATACTCATATTAGAGTTTCACATCATGTAATGTATTTTTGGGACAAATCAGGGACTGAAAAATATAGAAACCCGTAGCCTCACCTGCTTGATCGATCAATCGACATTCATAGGTCGATCGATCGATGATCAGGCTCGATCGATAGATCTCCCCAGAAATGGTGACTTTTCCCCCTTTTTAATTTTAAGTGTTCCTGGCCATAGAATTTTGTAGTTGGGGATTATGTGAATGCATTAGGATTTGAAGGAGACCAATAGGGATATATATATTTGAACCCAAAATTTATTAGAATTGGGTTGGAAGGTAGCGTTGAATTTTCAAGTTTCCGATAAGTAATTTCCTAATTTATGATGTGAGAACGTGATTTAAATTCTTAGGAGTGAGAAGTTAGGATTTGGGACATAAATAAGGAGTTAAGAGTACTGAATTAATGTGTGGGAAAGTTAGGAGACTTAGTAACCTCTTCGGTTAGGTTTAAGTACTCAAAAATTATACGACACGAGACGTATCGGCGAAAAATAATATATATCACCCGGAATAATCGTAGCGTATGAATTAGAATAATGGTATTAGGTTGAGAATATACCTTTAATAATTTAACAAGTTATCTAAGTTGTGTGAATGATTAGTATATGGATTATTGTGTGTATGACATACCTACCATACTTGCTATCACGGGAGGTCGGCTTTCGAAATAGGGACATCAAATCTTTGTGTGCCTACGGTGGGATTTAGATTGGTACCTTAACGACATAGGGCTGTGAATGTATTATTTGTGAGTTAATAAGTCAGCTGACGATGGGAGTGTAGGTATGTGCGTGACCCATGGGTATGTGAACTATGTTCGCCTCCAATATGTGTGATTTTTCTTATTGAAATGGTTCCTGAGAGATTCGGAACACGTAGTCCTTATGTACGTGATGTACCGAGATTCGATAGCAAAGTATGTGTGCACCGAAACTTAGCCTAGGGGTGCCCTGTTTTTATATTGTGCTGAGAATAATATACTTGTGATTATATCGGAATCTTTGCTAAAATGTGAATATAAATTATTGAGACTTTTTGAATGGGATTTAAAATGAGAATTTCCTTCCGTAATTGTTATAAATTAATCTTATCAGTGCAAAGGTGAGTTACACGCAGGATATGTTTGAACGATGTGATTAAACCCCTATTTTATAATGTGAGGACAGAAAGTGGTATGGACTAGTTAGTTAACGGCATAACTAGGACGAGTTAAGGATATACTTTAGGCGTGCACACCAGTTGAGGGGTGAGGAACTCATGTGAGAGCACGTAACTAACATATATATATATATATATATATATATATATATATATATATATATATATATATATATATATATATATATATATATATATCACTATTTAATGCTATTAAACACTTGATATTTTTAAATTGTTTTCACCTCGGGCTCTGACTCGTTTGCTTTCAAATCTATTTTTTTGTAAAACCTTTTCGCTGCCCAACCACAGGGACGCCAAGCATAGGAGATTCATCCCATTAATGTGTTGTAGCTGTTGTGGAAGTTACAGGATCTCGGTAGTAGATGCCTCCACACTTTTCATTTGATTCTATTTATGGGTCATTCATCTGTTAGGGCATGTAGCCCCTTTTCCATTTAGAGACAACATTCTCATACTTTCAGTTTCATTTCAGTTTTGGAGTTATTTAATTATTCAGACTTTGTATTGTATTTTTATTCAGTATTTGGTTTATTTAGGGGAGTGTTACTCGAGACTCATTTATTATTCCATAATTATTTCCATTGTGATTGTGATGTGGATGTGGTGTAGTTAGCGTATAATTTAATTGGTTGCATGTTAATTTAATTTAATAAAATTTGGCAACTCACTTTATAATATTAGGTGGCTAGTAATTGTTTAAAGAAAATGTTTTCGATAATGATACTATGAACTGAACCAACTTGACATTTTGTATTAATTTGAATAAAGGATTAGCTACCCGGTATTTAATTAATCGGGATGTCACAGCGTTCTCTCGCTCGGAGTCTTGATTGGAAGAGTAATTCCCAAGGGGTTGGATTCTCAATGTCGATGATATCATTTCGAGCATATATTTAGTTTTCTTGGATTAGATTTTTTTCATTCAATTCTCTTTATGGAATACTTTTTCATGTATGTTTCGTCCTATAACAAACCCCCCCCCCCCCCCCCCAACCCACCCCAACAACTCACAAAATATTACTGTAAGTTCCAAACCCTATAACTATCCAAATTACCCCGCTTCACGCCCTAAATACATGGCATATGCTAATGCCTCCCTACCAACTGCTACATTATATGCATAACCTCTTGTGGCTATTTCAATGATTGTTATACCTGATATTGCTTTTTGTCATGGTGCTGATGTTGCAATTAGCTACCTCGTTATAGCCTTAAACACATTACACAAATCATTCTCCCATTTCAATGCGACTAATGTCCCAACTTAAAGTTTTATTGATGTTATTCCCAAAGAGTTTAGTTATAGTTTGCTACCACATGCTACTGCCCCTGCTTCTATTGCTTATGCTGCCTTTACCACATCAAAACCTTCTTGTAAAGTTTCAAATGTACATGTATATCCCTATTTCGTTCTTCGTAACCATTTATATTTCACATATACAATCAACACACAAACTGGTTTGTAAGTTATTTATCAAGAATAAATTGAGGAGGGGTAATATATTTCAAAATTATAAACATATAAAAACAGGTCATTCTACGGATAAAACTATAGTATTACATGTTTATTCTACCGATAATAAAAACTGTTATAGAAATCGTTGAACAACGATCACATATTTAATTCATTAAAAATAGTTATAAAAATATCTAACCCCTTTATTTTATGAAACATGTACCTTACACTTCATAACTATCAACCATATACTTGTAAAAACCTCTAGCACTAAGAGAGTATTGATTAGTGGATTATTTACGAATAAAAAAAGTTGTTTAAAATTACAAGGATTCCCAAAGAGATGGATTATCAAAACATGTCTTATGTTAATGTAAGTATAACTTCGTTTAATTAATGCTTAGATGAAAAAAGTTTGCTATATATAAAATACAATACTAACATGTAATAATATTAGTTTTGCATCCTTATTTCTTATCACCTCACATCTAACATTAAACCTAATAGAAAACTTATAAAAATGAGTGTAAAGTAACCTTAAGGTCATGTATGGGAACCTCGATTCTCTGCCTTGAAGTTGAAGTTTGCAAATGCACTTTAATTTTAATGCTTGGAAAGAACATACCTTAACATTACCGAGGTTATAATTAAATAGATTAGGAAGTTCATAATGTCCAGCGTCCTGTAAATACTTAGTTTCCATATTTTCCATAATACATAGCCCATAGAAGAGAAGGAAAAACCATAATTTATAGTTAAGTTTCTTTTAAGACGGTAATATAATTTGGGAAAGATTATATTGGTAGTTAAATATACCAAATTATGTGACAATTACTTAGAAGTCTTACTTATATTGGAATGATATTTTTTATTACCTTAGAATTTTGTCAGTATGAACAAAAAAAAGAGAAAGTAGAGGATCTATTTGAAATGTAGTGAGTATATCAAAGAGTACGAAAATTTATCTATAGTAGGTTTAAGCAAGGGCAAATATGCATGTTTTTTAGAAGCAGTAAATAAGTACTATGCAATAGATAAATGTAAACTGATGTTCATATCATTTAAAGTATTCAAGGAGAAATACCAATATCCACTGAATTACCAAATTATAAAATTGAGAAACAAAATACAGAGTTTATTAAGAATCAATAAGAGGGGCTTATTGATGGAAAAACTTTATTCTCATGAATTTCACATGCAATTGCATTTATTGTAAACGTGTGCATATTAGATCATTACTCCTTCATCTTGGCTTTGTTCCTGAAAGTCAGTATAATAAATATTTGGTATTCTAATATGTAGGAGAATAATTTTTTATTATGAATAATTATATTCATCATATGAGTCGGTTAAAATAGTATTTAAACATGTAGAAAAGCGAATATCAATTTAGTTTAGGCCACTTTATGTTACTAATTGTGGACAAACATTAATTTACATTAGGAATCAATATCTACCTAATTTTACATTGAATTCCAGTGAATTGGAAAACAAATTAAATTTATTTTAATGTGTAATAACATAATTGATTATTTGTAATGTGAAAGATAATTGAAGGAGTTATATCACATGAAATTCCAAAGTTACCACACTTTATGCACCACAATTTAATTGTAATCGAGCAATTCCAACATAACCAGTCATAACAACAAAGAAGTTAAACAATATTTAACAAATGTGTTATCTAAACCATATATATAACTTCGTCTATAATTCATAAAAAATTATAAACTAACAGTGTTGATCCCAAAAGGCAGTGGGAAAGATAATCTAGCGGCTCAATTAATCCATCAATATGAAATAATAGATAAGAAAAGGGTTATATACTTGTATGTCAATGCTATTTATCTTTACTTCATGTATAAGTTGAATAATTCAAGTTCATACTATTATTTAGTACCAATTATATAAGATTATGAACCAAGTCAGAGTTGTTTTGTGCATTGATCAACTTAGTCACCAAAGTGTTATGTGATAGCTAATAGTTCCTAATGTGTTATAATGTCACATCATATGCATCAAATTACAACTCAATAATGGGATGATTGCCCATTATAGAGACCTCAGAAGGTACTGAAAAACCTAATTTAGCGACTTAATTGGACCTAAAAACTATATATAAACCTGTACCAACTGGACTATCCTGAATTAAAGAGAACTAATTTGAAAATATTAAAAAATTTGAAGTTCTACACATTCTAAAAATTTGAAAACAAAAAATGTAGGAATTATAGTGCATATTTGCCTCCATTATCAGAATCACATACTGAGGGTCGTGAGAATTGGGAGACTAATTGTAATACCCCGTATTTTTATAGCTTTTAAATTATGGGATTTATTAAATTTAATTGAGATAAATTAATTTAATTTTAATCCGGAATGTTGCTTTAAATATTTATTAGCGTGACGAGAGTTAGTAATTATAGGAAATTTGTTATCTGTTGAATATTAATGGATGAGTATAGTAATATATGAGATTTATTTTTATAATATTGTCACGTGTGAATAAAATGACAATTATGGAAATTTAAGTCGGGACGCGCCTGTGTCGTGTCGAGACTAAATGTTGATTAATAAAAGTGAATATTTTATAAGTTATTCATATGGTCATTTTGAATGCGCCAACGTGTCCGGAAGGGTCGAGATAGTCAGAAAAGTATACCCGGGGGTTTAGTTTTGGTCTCGGGGCGTTTTTAGGCTAAGTGGTACCCCGGGAGGGCATTTTGGACATTTCACATTTATGGGTAATTAAACCCACGAAAATCAGAAACCTATATCAACCATTTAGGCTAGTCATCTAGGGTTAGAAAACTCAAACACAAGTGACGGCCATAGGAGAGGGAAGAAGAAAGCTTCCAAGGCAATCCAAGGCCCCAAAAGTCATCCGTTTACACCGCCGCCACCACCACCAACGCGTAGATCGCGCAACGGACTACGCAACCACACCAAAATCATATGCAAATCAGAACACCAAAAATCTCAGGCAAGTGTTTATCTTGCTTATTTCGTTAGTGCATCCTTCATATTAGTTTAGGGATGATTAGGGATGCATTTCATTGAAGAAAACCTAAATTGTGATAGGAATTTGCATGTAGTGATGACTTAAACCTTATTCTGGAAATTATTGGTGATGTAGAAGAATAATCCATGAAATTTTAATGTTGTATTAGAAGGAAATTTTGGGATAAACAGATTAGAACCATGATTAAGAAATTTCTAGGGTTCATGATAATTGTATAGATATTGGGCTGTTAATCCATGATTAAATGACTGAAATCCACATGCTTTACGTTGAAAATACCTAATATGATGATATATGGTTAGTAGTATCAATTCTGGGATGATTGGGATTAGAAAATATGGAAATTGTTGAAGTTAAGAGATGAAACCCGTAACTGCAGAATTTCAGTTTTCGCAGACCTTCTTGATCGATTGATCGAGCCCAGAGCTTCGATCGATCGAAGGTTCGATCGATCGAGCCCCAGACTTCGATCGATCGACCCCTCCTGGCAGACTCCTATTTCCTCTTTAAATGAGTTAAATTCAATTTATTGTGAGATAATTCTTGGGCATCCTTAGTAAAATGTTTTGGGAGATAGGGAAGACCAGTAGGACATGTGAATAGATTTTGGGACCCTTGATGTCGGGCAGAGATTGTGTTTCGGGATAATTACATAAGGGTCGGTGAATTTATGATTTAAAGAGAGAGACACGTAAGAGAGTTACTTTGGGACAAATGTGTATACCTACTGAATTTTATAATTGGGAGGATAAAATCCATGAAGCGTTATGTAGTAAGTGGAAAAATTCCCCTGGAAAAGTTCCTCAAATTAAAGTAAGATGTGAATGGTTATACGCGATAACTATATAATGAGAAATAAATGCAAATGACGTAATTATGGGAATTGAGAATTTACCCATTATTGATATGGTAATATTAGTATAGTTATATGATTGTGTATGCATATACTATCTATGTGTGAAAATCATGCCCACGCTACTTGCTATCCCTGAGGTTTTCGCGCTGGGACAGTCTTATCTCGATGGGACCTTTATGGGGGATATTGACTTGTACCCTAGAAAATAGATATCCTTGGTACAGGCTATCGGAATGATAGTTCAGACGGTCCTAAGAGATGCGGGTATGTGCTTTCCTCTTAGAGACTTGGAATCTATGCTTCGCCTCACATTGTTTGTGTATAGGTATCCTTGGTAAAGGCTATCGCAGTGATAGTTCAAACGGTCCTAAGAGACGCAGACATATGCCATCCTCTTAGAGACTTGGAATTTATACTTCGCCTCAATATTGTTTGAGAATGTGTTAATACAGATCGAAAGTGATTCCGAATTTGTATTCCCTTAGTACGAGTGATACGGGGATTGGATAGTAGAGTATGCCCGCACCATAATTTTTATTTGGGGTGCTGTTATGATATATATATATATATATATATATATATATATATATATATATATTTTATGAGTAGATAATATATATATGGAATTCTGAAATCTGGAACTGCCTACTGTGATTTGATATGTAGGACATTGTTGATGACTCAAATTGTAAATACTTGTTTTGAGAAAGTATAATCTGACACTGGAAAACTTTATTGATTTATAAAGTTAAAATGAGAACTGTGGTTACTAATTGAGATATTCTTTTCAAACAATTGAATCGTTAAATTTTGAATCCTGCGAATAACCTAAGGTGAGTTAAACCATTGGGAAAGGATAGCGTGATATATGATGAGATAGACCACTGGGAAGGTTAGTGCGATAGGCGTGCGCATTAGAAGAGAGGTGAGAATTTCTCAAGAGAGTGTCGAACTAATATGTTGTTGCATTGGCCTATATCAATTTAAATATTTGCTAAAAAAATTTTAAATCATATACACTATCGGGCTCTAACCCGTTTCTCTCTCTCTCTCTCTCTCTCTTTCTTATATATATATGTATGTACTACAGGTGCCCAGCCACAGGAGCGTCTTGCTTAGGATATCTTGGAAGGAACGTGCTACAACTTAGGTGGGAGTTGCAGGCCACTTGCTTAGACGATTTCATTTACTTGTTTCCACTCCTATGATTCTCAGTTATTTGGGCATGTGTCGCCCTTTCCACTATTTATCTGTTCTGTTGGGACATTTGTATTTCAGTTATTTCTAGTACTGTTACTTTGGTTTTTATTCAGCATGTATGTTTTACATTTAGTTTTAAATGTTGGGATTTTGGATGTTGAATGTTTAAAGTAATTGGATTATGTTCCAGGATAATTGTTATGTGATTCTTACTTATTGAAAATGTTGTTACTAATTAAATAAATAAGTTTTTCTTTAAAAATACAATTTGGTTAGAAAGGTTAAAAAATGGTTTTAACACTTAGCTTAATTAATTAGGGTGTTAATTTGGAAAAGTTTATTTTTACGACAGTGATGCTAAGAATGAACCAACTGTTCACCTTGATTATAATTTAATAAAGGAGTGATCGCCCGGTATTTAATTAGGCGGGGTGTCACACTAATACGAAAAAATATACAAAATATTTTACATTTTACATAAATAAATTAAGATTAATTTAGTGCTAACGTACATTTGATATTAATCTATCTAAAAAATATGCACTCTAACATTTTATCATACGCCATACATAGATAATCATGGATGCTTTTGCATATTAATCTCCCTAAAACAATATACTCACGCATACATTTTATCATACAACAAACATACACAATAAGACATACATACAATCATATATGCTTTCGAAATTGTTTATATAAGATTTATATACAATTTATAAATTAGGACATACCTTGATGGGTTACGGGATAATCAAGGATGCCAATGTTTTAATCTAGGATCTCAAGGAATGCTTTTGATGGGGTTTAAATTCTACAAACTGATGTGGAGAGCAACTTGAAAAACCTCGCTAATGCCGTTTAATACAAGATTAAACTGTATAAGCGACTCCGAGATGTTTGTTGAAGAAACCCTTTTCTTTTGAAAATAAAAATTATAAACAAGATGTGTTTACAAAGAAACTTATGTACGAGAGTAAGTAAGACTGTGTAATCAGTTTTTAAAACTAAGGCAGTTTCAAAAATTCAGCACACTTATAGAATGAGATGAGTAGATGAAGATAATCAACACACAGTTTTTAACGTGGTAAAACCTCTCCCAACAGAGGAAACATCCACGGTGACTTCTAAGTCACAAAAGTAAAAATCCAATAATAACAAATAATAGTTACAAACAATACAACATGCAAGCACACAAATCAACCTATTCTAAGTTTAGGAATATACCCCACTTGGTGTCCTTCTAACTTCTCATAGATCTGATTTGTTGATGATGTTCTTCCAGTTTGCCAACTTCCTTTGCTTTAGCTTCCTTATGTCGACTCAATGATCTCTGATCTTATACACAACACTTCCAGTGTAGTAGTGTGTTAAGTGTTTGTGTAGTGATTCCTACCAACATGCATGAACTGACACACACTTAGATTTACAGACAGTCCTAGTAAATTACATATAAAGACTATATGCAGTGATTTTAGTTTATTTCTTTCTCACAGAACTTGAACCATTTTTTACCTTTAAATATAACCCAGATTCCACGGATATCTTGCTTTTAAAATCGGTAAAGATCTTAATCAATCTCTTTTTGAAAACATTTGTGAGATTGAAAATCTCCAAGTGTGAATCCAACTAGGTCAGGGTTAAGTTTCGTAAGAATAGAAACCACAAAACATTTTCAAAACTAAATCAGTAAATATTTTCTTAAATCAAGTAGTAAATATGCAGATCTAGTGAAAATGTAACATGCAGAGTGTAGATCTAAAGTTTCTATGAAAAATAAACAAGATCCTCACACGAATGTTTAAGTTGTGAACAAGATCAAAGACAAGGAGGTTACAGCTTCGATATGAACAAACCACTCTCTCTCTCTCAAACACTCAGGGTTGTGTTTGGTGTTGAATATACGAAGGTTTGTTTCAGAGTTGAAATGTTTAGGGTTTGGGTTAGGGTTTGGCTAACAGTTTTCCTTTCTCTCTCTTCTCTCTTTTCTTTTCTCTCTTCTCTCTTTTCTTTTTTTTTCTCTCAGAAAGACGAATGCCCAAAAGTCTTCTAAGGCTGAGAAGAGGAGGGTATTTATAGGGCTGAGGGAAGGTTCTGGATGTTCGAGGGAAATCAAGGGCTGAGATCAAGTCTTGCAAACTTTGACTTGATCCAAAGGTTATAAAACAGCGGTGATTAAAAATGATTGTGATTGGTTCATATGGATAACAACGGGATTAACTAAGAACACATGCAGACCCTCGATTAGGAATGATCCAACGTTCAGCAATCAACCACCCAACCTTCTCACATAACAAACACAAATAGGTACACCCGGAAGATGACAAGTGTTGACATATGAGAGGCTAACACACGCGCGTCCAAAGTAATTACAGAAGGCACCCTGAAGTCTCTAGGGCTTTGAGATTCTACCCAACCAAACATTCGAGTGAGAAATGAAGTTTAAAAAATAGAATATTAACCCCACAAATTTTATAATCCCATTTTATTAATAAAAACATTTATTTAAAAAATGTTTAAAAAATATTTAAAAATTCCCAAAAAATTATTAAAGCTCCAATTCATGGGGAATTAAACACACACTCAATTTTAAGCAATATGAACACATGTATGCACTTATAATTGTGTGTAGTGTGATTCAATTTATACCTTCATGGATCATTGAAGAGGATTAGAGAGATAAGATCTGAGGCTCTTTGGATTCTAAGTTGGACAACCAATTTTGTCACTATTTCCAAACTAGTTGAACACTTATACAGTATAGACTTAAGCAAGTCAAAGGTATAAGGTGCTTCAATCTCCCCCTTTGGAAATATGAGACAAAATCTCCTTTGAGTTAGCTTAAAACTCGTGGGGAACAAAAAAAATAAAACCTAGTCCTATACAAAAGATACTATCTACCCATTTCCTAGAAAGTCAAAAATTACACAACTCAACTATTTACAAGTTTTTACACTAGAAAAGGTAGACAATTAGTAGAAGAGATTCCTGCAAATATACACACTAAGATCAAGCAGTTTAGATGAAATGTGAACAAAATATTGAACTCATAAAACTCAAATTTCTCCCCCATTTTGTCTCAAATGGACAAAGGGTAAAACTTAAGGTCTTAAGAGTTTAATCAGCGCATACCATGCCTATAGAATTTCGCAAATACAGAAATCTGTTATAGTCTAGAGGTTTAGTGAACATGTCTGCAAGTTGCAGATCAGTAGGCAGGTAATGAATTTCTAATTCCTTAGTTTCAACAAGTTCGCGTATAAAATGATGTCTTATTTTAATGTGCTTAGTTTGCGAGTGTTGAACCGGGTTTTTAGATATGTTAATGGCGCTTTGATTGTCACAATACAATTGTAATTGATCTTCTTTAATCCCATAATCGCTTAACATCTGTTTTATCCATAATAATTGAGCACAACAACTTCCTGCTGCTATATATTCGGACTCAGCCGTAGATAAAGATGTGCAATTCTGTTTTTTACTACTCCAACCAACTAAATTATTGCCGACATAATAACAGGCACCTGATGTACTTTTACTGTCATCAGTACAACCGGCCCAATCAGCATCAATATACCCTATGATGGTGTTGCAGGTATCATTAGTGTACCTAAGTCCAAGATTGAGAGTGCCTTTTATGTACTTTATTATACGTTTTACAAACAATAAATGGCTCTCTTTAGGGTTATTCTGGTAACGAGCACACAGACATACATCATACATTATGTCTGGTCGTGAGGCAGTTAGATAGAGTAGGCTACCAATCATACTACGGTAAAGTGTGGAATCAACTGACTTACCATTTTCATCTTTGCTTAATTTAACGGTAGTACTCATAGGCGTTTTGGCAACTTTAGCATTCTCTAAACCAAATTTCTTAACAAGGTCTAGGACATACTTAGTTTGAGAGACAAATAGACCATCAGAATTCTGTTTCACTTGAAATCCTAAGAAAAGTTGTAGCTCCCCCATAAGGGACATGTGAAACTCCTTGTGCATAATAGCAGAAAAGGATTTAACTTCAGAGTTTAAAGTTGACCCGAATATGATGTCGTCTACATAGACTTGGGCTATAATAATGTTTTTGTCAAAATGTTTGACAAAGAGAGTCTGGTCATTTCCACCTCTCTTAAGACCCTTATCCAACAAAAAGTTGGAAAGGCGTTCATACAAAGCTCGAGGAGCTTGTTTTAAGCCATACAGAGCCTTTTTTAGACGAAAGACATGGTTAGGGTATTTAGGGTCAATGAACCCTTTGGGTTGTTCTACATACGTTTCTTCGGACAGAATTCCATTTAGGAAAGCAGATTTGATGTCCATTTGATAAAGTGTGAATTTTAAGTGACACGTTATGGCGAAAAGAAGTTGAACAGATTCAAGACGAGTGACAGGGGCAAATGCCTCGCTGAAATCTATCCCTTCTATTTGAGAGTAACCTTGAGCAACAAGTCTTGCTTTGTTTCTAAGAATCACCCCATTTTTATCAGATTTGTTCTTAAAGATCCAACGTGTTCCAATAACATTTTTGTTTTGAGGCCGAGGTACAAGATACCAGACATCGTGAATGACAAATTGTAAAAGTTCTTCCTGCATAGCAGAAATCCAGTGTGTGTCATTCAATGCTTCATTAACATTTTTCGGTTCCACAAGGGAGACGAAACATGCATAATTAGCATAATTTCTTAACTGGGATCTAGTACGAACTGGCTCATTAGGATTACCGACCACGTTGTCAATGGGATGGTCTTTAGAGACCCAGCCAGGTACTTCTGGACTCCCAGTAGGTAATGAGTCATCTATTTCTGGTGAATCATTTCAGATTCAACCACAATAGGTGATTCAGATATCTTATTTTCGACAATAGTGTCGCTTACAATTACATTTATCGATTCCATAAGGGCCTTAGTACGCAGATTGTATATACGATAAGCACGACTGTTTGGGGAGTATCTTAAGAAGATGGCTTTATCACCACGAGCTTCGAATTTAGACAAATGTTCTCTGTCTTTGCAGACATAACATTGACTTCCGAGAGTTCTTAGATATTTCAGATTAGGCTTCTTACCGTACCACAACTCATAAGGAGTTTGTTTAGAGTTTTTCCTAAGGTAAACCCTATTTGTGATATGACAGGCAGTTCTAATAGATTCTACCCAGAAGTATTTAGGTAGGGATTTGGCATGGAGCATGACTCGTGCCATCTCTTGAAGAGTTCGGTTTTTCCTTTCAGCAATACCATTCTGCTGAGGAGTTTTAGGTGCGCTGAATTCATGTTTGTAACCGTTGTAGTCACAATATTCAACTATTCCTGTGTCTATGAACTCTCCCCCTCTATCGCTACGAATACGATTTACTTGTGTGTCCTTCTCATTTTTAATTCTAAGTAAGATTTTTAAAAAATTCTGAAACGTGTCAGATTTATGTTTCAAGAAGGCAACCCAAGTGAATCGTGTAAAATCATCAACCATGACTAGGATATAACTGTGTCCACAAAGACTAACAGTTCTAGAGGGACCAATAAGGTCCATATGGATGAGATCTAGAGGTCTAGAGGTGAGAATGTCTTTAACCTTTTTATGCGAAGTCTTAACTATTTTTCCTTCCTGGCAATGACCACCGACAACACTTGAAATAGGTTTAATTTTAGGAATTCCTCTAACAATCTCTTGACTAGACAATCTACCAAGGATATCATAACTTAGGTGACCCATACGATTATGCCAGATTTCATTGTCATCCATTCTGACAATGTTACAGGTTTCAGAACTAGTCTTGACAGTATAACAATTGTCAGGTGTTCTAAATTCGGTAATAATGCATTTACCTTTATCATTTAGAATTTTACAATTGTTCTTTGAAAAGGTAACAGTACGGTCAGAGTCACAAAATTGTGATATACTTAGGAGGTTGGCTTTAAGGCCTTTAACTAATAGAACATTTTCGAGAACAGGCATTCCTTCTTCTTGTAGGGTTCCTTTACCTATGATCTGAGATGAAACTCCATCACCAAAAACTACTTTCCCACCAACAAATCTGGTTTTGTTTAAAAGTTTGGTTTCATCTCCTGTCATATGTTTGGAGCATTATGAATCTAAATACCAACCAGATGAAGTGTGTTCAGCTTTTAAAGCAGTGATGACAATGCTACACTTCATTTGGGGTAAAAGATCATCTTTTCTAACCCAAATAGCTCTAGTTTTAATTTTGCGTAAGTTTTCCCTCATTTGATAAAACTTTCGAGAAACAGCTTTTTGTCGAAAAACATTTGGGGCAACAAACTCATTATTGTGGAAAATTTGAGCTTTTGGTTTAGGAAAGTTTCTGGGAGCCTTTCTCTTAAATGAACTCTTAGTTTTGGTCTTTCTATTTCTGTAGTTAGAGTTCTTGTCAGGTTGTCTTGGAAGGACATAATGGTTACAATTTTGCCTAGAATAGTTAAAGTTCTTGTAGACAGAAGTGTTATACACAGGAGTATTTAGACGTCTAGCATAGCAACCTTCAAAGGAATGACCATAAATGTCACAGTAGGAGCAATATTGATTGCTCGAGGGATGAACTTCCTTAGGAAAACTTCTAAAAATGGGTTTAACAGCATTCTGTTCAGTAGTGTTATTCCTAAGAGGGATGGTTTTAAAGGTAGATTCAGCCATTCTGATCAAAGGACAGACGTATTTAGTCTTAAGTGTAGTGTCAGCCTTAGAATTACTAGACTCTCCAATGTCTTTCTGTTGTTGCTTTTGATCAAATTCCTTTTTAATAAAATGAAAGTCTGAACATGTTTCAATTGGTCTTTTGCCCCCAGACACAAACTTAATAGGTTCAAGTTTTGTAGTTTGTGGTTTGTTCTTAGGACAGAATCCAATACCGGTTCTATCATCAGAATTGGTCTTGGAGTCAACAACAAAGTCAGTAAAACAATTTGAATTGCTTTCAAACTTAGAAAACTTTTTGAAAACAGTAGCTGTCTTCGTTTTTGCTTCCTCCAGTTCTAATAATGTTCCCTTGTATTTCATTTCCAGAGTTTCATTAATTTTAGTCAACTCTTTTAATTTTTGATCAAAAGTTTCAATTTCAGATTGATGAGACAGACACTGGTTAGTGTACTCTTCGGCATTCAGCTTCACAATAAGACTTAGATCATCTAATTTCTTAGTCAGGTCTCTAATAGTCTTCTCCAGTCTAGTGCCTTTTTTAAGAGTTTTAGCATACAAAGTATGGATATCAGGGAGGTCATCTGTGTCTGAGTCGCTAAGTGAAGTGTGTGTAGTGACCCCTAACGATTCAGTTTTAGTACTCACGCACCCATTTACATCGTCGTTATCGAGATCACTTTGACTCACACACACGGAATTAGAACTAGCAACATTTTTAGATAATAAAGCATCTAGGACAGTCAAAACAGTATTCACACAAGCAGGAGTAGAAGCATCATTATCACACACATGCATATCATCATTGTAAAAGATCTTAGCATAAAACGACATGCAAGGGTCAAGAACATTTGATGACTCAAGTTCCTTTTCATCAGATTCACTTGAATCATCCCAAGTTTTACAGACATTGGCTCTATTGTGTGTGTTGGCTTTATTCAGATTAACTCTACAATCGTGAGCAATGTGACCTAGTTTCCCACATCTAAAACATTCAATCTTTTTAAGGTCTCTAGTGGGTCTGGAGTTGTTGTCCTTAGGATGTTTATCAAGACCTCTCTCATGAGGTTTGGGATTAGACAGAGTATGATAATTAGGCTTGCCTTGTTTAGATGCCTGTTTGTTTCGAAATTTGACAATTTTCTTAAATTGTTTAGACATCAAGGCAATCTGATTATCTAGTTTGTCTATATCGCACTCCTCATCAGAGTCAGAGTTGGCCAAATTAGACTCAAGTTTGGGTATCTTAGAGGCAAAACTTAAGTTAGAGTTAGGCTGTTTTCTTTGAGAATGATTTAATTGTTTCTTAAAGTCTAATTCCATTTCCACAGTCCTAAGTTTGCTACTGAGTAACTCAGGGGTAAGGTTTTGATCATTCATTTCCTCAATAGCATACCTCTTACTGTTAAACTTTTGTGGTAATGACCTCAGGATTTTAGAAACAATTTCATTTCTATCATAAGTAATACCATTAGCATGCAACTTAGTGACTATATCAGTCAAGTTCATGTAAAAATCATCAAAAGACTCAGAATCAGACATGATCAAAGAGTTGTACTGCTGGATAAGCATTTGAGTTTTAGCAGCTTTAACTCTTGAGTCTCCTTCATGGGCAGTGATTAATGTGTCCCACGCTTCCTTAAAAGTGGCACAAGATGAGATTCTTTTGAACTCATACTCATTAATAGACATAAAAATAGCATTCTTGCCTTTATTGTTATTTCGAGAAATAGTTTTTTCTTCTTGGGTAAACTCACTTAAGATTTTCTTTACCCTCTCATCACTTCCTTCAGTGGCTGGTTTAGTAGGATAAGTATATCCATTTTTAATAATGTCCCAGACATCATCTCCTAAAGTCCCTTGGATGAAGGCAACCATTCTTACTTTCCAGTAAGCAAAGTTGTTTCCATCAAAGAGTGGAGGTCTGGACAGATTACCAAACCTTTCATTCTTCTCTTCCATAGTTAGGTTTTTCAGAAAACGATTTCAGAAACACAAGATCTTTTGAAATAAAAGTTAACAGGGCTCTGATACCAATTGAAAAACGTCGCTAATGCCGTTTAATACAAGATTAAACTGTATAAGCAACTCCGAGATGTTTGTTGAAGAAACCCTTTTCTTTTGAAAATAAAAATTATAAACAAGATGTGTTTACAAAGAAACTTATGTACGAGAGTAATTAAGACTGTGTAATCAGTTTTTAAAACTAAGGCAGTTTCAAAAATTCAGCACACTTATAGAATGAGATGAGTAGATGAAGATAATCAACACACAGTTTTTAACGTGGTAAAACCTCTCCCAACAGAGGAAACATCCACGGTGACTTCTAAGTCACAAAAGTAAAAATCCACTAATAACAAATAATAGTTACAAACAATACAACATGCAAGCACACAAATCAACCTATTCTAAGTTTAGGAATATACCCCACTTGGTGTCCTTCTAACTTCTCATAGATCTGATTTGTTGATGATGTTCTTCCAGTTTGCTAACTTCTTTTGCTTTAGCTTCCTTATGTCGACTCAATGATCTCTGATCTTATACACAACACTTCCAGTGTAGTAGTGTGTTAAGTGTTTGTGTAGTGATTCCTACCAACATGCATGAACTGACACACACTTAGATTTACAGACAGTCCTAGTAAATTACATATAAAGACTATATGCAGTGATTTTAGTTTATTTCTTTCTCACAGAACTTGAACCCTTTTTGACCTTTAAATATAACCCAGATTCCACGGATATCTTGCTTTTAAAATCGGTCAAGATCTTAATCAATCTCTTTTTGAAAACATTTGTGAGATTGAAAATCTCCAAGTGTGAATCCAACTAGGTCAGGGTTAAGTTTCGTAAGAATAGAAACCACAAAACATTTTCAAAACTAAATCAGTAAAGATTTTCTTAAATCAAGTAGTAAATATGCAGATCTTGTGAAAATGTAACATGCAGAGTGTAGACCTAAAGTTTCTATGAAAAAGAAACAAGATCTTCACACGAATGTTTAAGTTGTGAACAAGATCAAAGACAAGGAGGTTACAGCTTCGATATGAACAAACCACTCTCTCTCTCTCAAACACTCAGGGTTGTGTTTGGGGTTGAATATACGAAGGTTTGTTTCAGAGTTGAAGTGTTTAGGGTTAGGGTTAGGGTTTGGCTAATAGTTTTCCTTTCTCTCTCTTCTCTCTTTTCTTTTCTCTCTTCTCTCTTTTCTTTTTTTTTTCTCTCAGAAAGACGAATGCCCAAAAGTCTTCTAACGCTGAGAAGAGGAGGGTATTTATAGGGCTGAGGGAAGGTTCTGGATGTTTGAGGGAAATCAAGGGCTGAGATCAAGTCTTGCAAACTTTGACTTGATCCAAAGGTTATAAAACAGCGGTGATTAAAAATGATTGTGATTGGTTCATATGGATAACACCGGGATTAACTAAGAACACATGCAGACCCTCGATTAGGAATGATCCAACGTTCAGCAATCAACCATCCAACCTTCTCACATAACAAACACAAATAGGTACACCCGGAAGATGACAAGTGTTGACATATGAGAGGCTCACACACGCGCGTCCAAAGTAATTACAGAAGGCACCCTGAAGTCTCTAGCGCTTTGAGATTCTACCCAACCAAACATTCGAGTGAGAAATGAAGTTTACAAAATAGAATATTAACCCCACAAATTTTATAATCCCATTTTATTAATAAAAACATTTATTTAAAAAATGTTTAAAAATGTTTAAAAAATATTTAAAAATTCCCAAAAAATTATTAAAGCTCCAATTCATGGGGAATTAAACACACACTCAATTTTAAGCAATATGAACACATGTATGCACTTCTAATTGTGTGTAGTGTGATTCAATTTATACCTTCATGGATCATTGAATAGGATTAGAGAGATAAGATCTGAGGCTCTTTGGATTCTAAGTTGGACAACCAATTTTGTCACTATTTCCAAACTAGTTGAACACTTATACAGTATAGACTTAAGCAAGTCAAAGGTATAAGGTGCTTCACAACTTGGAGAGTAAAAGTTAGTACAATCCTTTTGATGGGTTTTAAATGATACAATCTGACGCGGAGCACTGCTGGGAGAAGATAACTTATTGCAAGGCTTCTGTTTTAAAGTAATAAAATAGATAACCTCAAATATACTAAAATTTTGTACACAAATTTATTTTTCCCAGGCTCTTGATTTCTGTTTTGCAAAGGCAAAATTGAATTTGACTTGATGAAAGAAAGATAATATGAGACTGTACATAATGGACTTTCAACTGCAATCAACCATAAGGCTCCTCTTTAAAAATATTTTCTTTACTGATAATTTTATTCATCTGTTTAATTAATCGTACTAATGTGGGAGTTCTTTTGTGTTTATTTTTAACATCACATTCTCTTCTTTGAGGGGGAGAAATTAAGGACCACATGATTCTCGTGTGGAGAACGAACAAATCAAATCCTATATATCGCGAATTCAAGAAATAGGCTCACATCTAATGAGACAGACTATGACTTTCGTGATTTAACTATAACTGAACAATAATAGTGATTTTTGGATAAGCATAACTGAACAATAATATTATAATTTTTGTTTTACAACATAATTTTTTTCTTATATTCTTTTTTCAAGCAAATAGTTATTTTTTCTCTAGTAATTAGTAGATATAACTTATATCCTTCCTCATAAAGGGACAAATAGAATTTAAAAAAGAATTTGGATGCAGTATAAACTTTTCATTTCATTGTCATATATATTCAAGGAGTTTTATTTATAATACAAATCATGGTATCTCAAAAGACCCTTTAATAATGAGGAATGCCATTGTACATCCACTAAAATGCATATTTTTATAACACTCTCCTTGGATGTATCTACACTATTTTCACCATTCAATGATCATTGTTTCATTAAAACCTTTCTAACGAAAAATTCAATGAAAAAAAGTCGAAGTGAAGGAAAAAGAGTACATCTTTTTTCATCACTGAATTGGTTTTTAATGTGCTTGATGTTGTCTCGTTAAAAGCTTTACTAGAAAACCCATTGGAAAAATATTAATTAAAGAAAAAGAGTACAACACACATATGTCCTATAAAGATCATGATTTCTGATCCTCTCCGTTGTAAGCGACTTCCTTTGATTTGATATCTCCAATTAACTGTTGCAGAAGTCGACACACTCCAATCACATGTATTTTGGAAATTACTTAGTAAAGATTTAAGGTTGTCACTTGAATACATTTTCTTGACTGTAGTCTTATTTTTCATTTGAAACCGAACTTTGGTAAAGAGAGGTGAACATGCCAGTTTATCGGATCTATTTGACTTCAATAGCATGACTCGTTTGGATTTTATGTACGTAGAAAATTTAAAATGTGTTGGCCATGTCTTCCTCAATGTAGCCTCTTTGAATTTTAGCTATACATGCATCATTTTCTTCATAGTATGTGTTACTTGGGGGTCAATCATAAGTGATTTGATTTTTCCTTATGATGATCAAAGCGATAAGTTACATCTACATAAATAACTAGATAGAGATAGTTAGATATAAAAGTATCGAATAATATGATTGATACTAGTCCCATGCTTTCCAAGTGCAACAACCCAGGCTTTTGAGCGGCTATTATATATTATTTTTGCCCGATAGGCTAATTCTATAAAATAGGGATGTTGGAGTAAATATTATTTCTCCCGTGAGACTAAGGGATAATATTTACTATGTTTTGTCTATTTACCGTATGAGAAGGTAAATAACATTATATTGTGTTTTATTGCGTCGTTATATGTAAAACAAAGGTTATGACTCATATTTAAATTGAGGTATAATTAATGAAATAAAATAAAATTGGAACATAAAAATTTGTTCACACTTTCCCGAATGCCAAAATAGGGGGTGCGGTTATTTTTAGAATAGTCGAGATAGTCGAAATAAGTGTCAAGTTGTATTTTGGAGTTTCGGGCACTTTTGGGGTGTTATGATTCAATTAAGTGGATATGAGTCATTTTAATGGTGTATTAGCAATTAAAAGAGGGAATTTATGTTTTAATACCCGTTTAAGTTCCCCCACCCCTTTTCTTTCTTCATTTGTGAGAAAATCCAAAGGAGAGAGAGAGAGAAGAGAGAGTTGGGAGAAATGGAGAGAAAAGAGAGAAAATGGAAGATTAAGGTCGGAAATCGTTACTACTGGAGGTGGATCAGAGACTACGAACCTCGAGTCAAGTTTCTTACTTGCTAGATGTGATTTAATGTGATAAATTGCATGTGTAGTTAAGTTTTGGAGATCTAAACCCTAAATGGGTATTTATTGATTTTGGTGCTTAAAGCTTTAAATCTTTGTTTTAATTTGATTTGAGGATAAATTTATTAGTTATTAATGGTGTAGAAATGATTTGGGAGAATTAGATGATGATAATGTTGGATAAAATCAAAGATTTGAGGTTTTGGTATTTTAGGGTTCATATAACCCGTAGCCCAAACTGGACAAGATTTCAGGACCGAATCGATTCGGCCCTAGGGGTGAATCGATTCGGCCCTAGGGGCGAATCGATTCGGATAAGGGGTAGGCTACAGGTCTGGCAAACCGAATCGATTCGGGTTAAGACCAAATCGATTCGGACAATTACAGAAAGTCAGTTTTGCTCACCGAATCGATTCGGCTATTTAGCGAATCGATTCGCAAGGGAGAATCGATTCGGTTCCCCTATTTTTGTGAGATTTTCTTAGTTTGATTTCTAGCCCTTTTTCTTTTAGGTCCTAGTTTTAGGGGCCTTCCTTTGGGAAGTATGGGGAGTCCAAGAGGGTGGTTTTTGGGTAGACTAATGTCCTAATATTAACGGGATGATTGGGCTTACCCCGAGGGCTAAAGTGTATAGGTTGGTGTCCGAATGAAATAGGATATTAACAAAAAGATAAATTGAAGATAAAATATTAATGTTGAGATATTTGGGAGACAATCCTTGAGGGAGATTCATTTTAAATGGTTTATGATATTATATTGAAGTCTTGGTGACTAGTTGAGGTTAATGGCACTTCGGGTCTTAAGTCATTAATAAAATATGACTCTAAGAATAAGAAATGAATACTATTAAATGTCGTACTAATAAATAAGTACAAATGATTTTGAGAAAGTAAAAATGGATGTTTTCAAATGAAAGGAAGATGATTTTCATAAATGTTAAAAAGGTATGGATACACACCCTCTCTAAATCGCTATCTCAAGGGAAGTTCACGCGCTGTGGTGAAGCCCCTTGACTAAAAATGCAGGGTGGATATAGTCCCTAGGCCATGTGAGCGTTTGTGATTGTATGTTTTTCTGCGATGGGTAGGAGATTCCGGGTGTGGTCTTGACTATCCCACAAGCACATGGCCGCTTCTCGACGTTTCGGTAGGATCCCAGGTTGTCTAAATGATAGGCTCTGGAAGATGATAGCCATTTAGGGGTGCGCACAGTGGGGAAACCCGGACGGGTGGTTTAAAATTGTTATATATATATGATTATAACTATTCTAAATCAAGTTGGACTTGATGTATGATGGGTGCCATAAAGAGCACAATTAAATTCCATAAAGAGCATAAGGAAGTGCCATAAAGAGCACGATGAAAATGCCACAAAGAGCATATGATGATGATTATATTCCTGTTAAGGAAGAGATTTTTACAAAGTCTAAAATTGAGATAAAATGCCACAAAGAGCATAAAAACTATGATTATATTTCCTGATAAGGAATGGAACTATGAAATGAATTAGTATACGATGAAATTGATTGTTAAACATTTGATAAAATGTTGTACCATTTATATATATTCCTAAAGAAAGAAATGGGAATAATGTTGTTAGATGGTGAATGGATATAATTATGTATCCTTGAGTAGCAGTAGATGAGACCTCTCATTTATATATATATATATATATATATATATATATATATATATATATATATATATATATATATATATATAATATTGTGCTAAGGGTCTAATATATCTCGACGATCATCCTTGCCTAGTAGTAGTGTATCGGGAGGGTTCCTTGTTTGGATTTCGCTTTGCGAGATACCCCACGCACGAATAAAGGCATAGTGTTGAGACTGGGGAGAAGTTAGCCTTTAGTACTTAGATTAATTAGGACATGGTCTAATGTATCTCGATGATCAACCTTGCTTAGTAGTAGTGTATCGGGGGGGTTCCTTATTTGGATTTCGCTTTGCGAGAAACCCCACGCACGAATAAGGGCATAGTGTTGAGACTGGAGAGAAGTTAGCCTTCTGTTCTTTGTTTAACTAGAACATCATCATTGATATTGCTCTAGGTTGATTTTAGACTAAGAGGTGAGAAATATTATTGTTAACTGCGAGAGAATTACGCACTTAACTGTCATGCATTTTATTCACATGGGAATCATATCAAACCGGGCCCTGACCCGTTTATATTTCTTGTTTCTGCGCATACTCTTTGCCGTTACCGGTGCTCTACCGCATGGACACCCGTATTTACATTTCCATTCCATTTGTCATGGAGCTACGGCATATTGCGGATGTTGTAGGTTATTGTTTAGACGTTTCCTTCCATTGTACTCTAGTTATGTTCAGTTTATTTATTCGGGCGTGTTTGCCCAAGCGTTGCACTTATTTCCTATATTGTAAATATTGAAATGTAATACTCGGTGTAACTATATGTATTAGTCTGTGCACCGACAGCTTATTCGGTGATTATTTATGATATTGTCATTTTTATAGTTGTTTTTGATACCCACCATTTTTGCAAATGGGATTGTCTAAATGTTTCTCTTTTACTTTCAAAATTTTCTTTTATTGACAGTCCATTTTCCAAAATGATTGGTGGTTATCTCGTACTATTATTTTAATCGACAGTGATACTGAGAATGGACCATCTATGATTCCTGTGATTATTAGAGTATTGGGCTGGCCACCTATTATTTTAGTAGGCGGGTTGTCACAGATGGTATCAGAGCATTAGGTTCTAGAGTCCTTAGGAATCTGTGCGGATGTAAATTACTTTCTGCGTAACTTTTGATTTGATATAGAGCCTTAAGATTAAGATCGTTGATTTTCTTGTGTGAGATATCGTTCTCCTGTTATGTTATGAGAACCCCGAAGATCTTTTGCGTTCGTGTGAGACTAGTAAGTCGTCAGATGATGGGCATCAAGGGAGGTTGTCGTGAAGGCGTAGCGAGATGGGATTTTTAGGAGATTTAAGTTATAGTCAGGGATGTAGGCCGCTTTAGAGGTTGCTCCATTTTTTAGTATTTTCTTACATGGCTACCGTGACTACTAAGTACAGTAGAGTTGATTTTTCCATGTGCCGCTGTCAGTAAAGAGTGGTACTAAGCTTGGGATTTCGAGCAGTGTCAATCTAAAGATTGAGAAGTCCTTAATGAGGACCACATGTTAAAGTTAAGTTGGATTGGAGGAAGTGTAATCTCATTTGGTGAGAGTATGAGGCCCGAGAGTCTGGCCTAGAATGGGGCATAGAAGTTCCCAGGTGCGAAGAGCGGAAGGAAAAAAATCTTTTCACCCATAGAAGTAAGGCTAAAGTGGTGGATATGGTAGTCTCCATAGTAGGGTGGTGCAGGAAGTTTTACCTAGAGAGAGAGAGCCCTTCGATAGAATGATAGGCTCACAAGTAAGTGTTGCTAACACTTCAGGAGAAGTGGTGTTCAGGAGACCCCATCGGTGGACATCCACTCGGGGAATACTTGTTGAACTAAGGCCGGGGAGACTAGTAGAATGTTTCCTTTATTGAAGAAGTTAAGGGAACTATGCGAGAAATTGCTAGGGTAGCTTGGGATGGAAGTAGTTTGGTTCGGTTAAGACTAGAATGATGTGTCTAGGAACCATTGGTAGTGGCCGAAGATTGGCATGAATGTTGGCGGGAATTTCCACCGTAGTTAAGGGTGGAGCATTTCCTTCTGATAAGATGGAATAGTATTGTATTTACCCTATATTCGGGTGTGTATTTCGAGCTTGTGGTAGTATCGATATTTTTATAGTAACTATACCTGCATGGCTTCCATGATAGGGAAGTTCTATATTTTTCCTTCACTTGTTATGGGGAGAGTGATGATATGTGTGGTGTGTGCTATTTGTATTATATGTAATATACGAGTAGAGATGTTCTCGGATTGGTTGGTGCGATAACAGGTGAATAAATTGTGAGGCTATCCTTTTCTAGTTCTAGAGAGGAACTGGTTGTTCTATAATGTCTCACCTAGATATAGGATTGAGACTTTATAGAGATGGTTTATGGTATGTAGGTAGTTTTCATTTTTTTTTATTTGTCTTGATGTATTCATTTTTCTTGATTGTTTGCTTTGCTTGTGTATGATGTTACCTGATCTCCACGACCAACAAGTTAAGGGGATTGTGTTGGAGGGGTTCCTTGTTTGTATTTCGCTTTGCGAGACGCTCCACGAATGAACCTTAACGAAGTTGGAAGTGGAGAGACGTCGCATATTCTTTTCTTTTTCTTTCTTTACTTTTCTATTGGTTGAGATGCTGGGTTGGAAAGGTTTAGCCAAGAATCACGTAAATGAGTGATTAAGGGCTAAGTTGATGTGCGAGATATGAGCACTACGATAGTTCTTCCTCTGATCGATGTGGGGAAGACTAAGATATGAAGGTCAAATAGAGACTTATGTTTATGCCTTAATAAGAAGGACATCTATAAAAGATGTATGTATGTATATTGGGATAAAGTATTTGTAGTGCCTTACAGAAAGTAAGCGCTCGATTAGTTAAAATTTTTATTTTTCTGTTGTTGTGGTAAGACTTAGAGTTAGGATTTTAGCGATCCCAATCATGTGTCTTCAACCATTACTTCTCGACGACCGACGATGCGAGGTAGTAGTGTAACGGGAGGGTTCCTTGTTTGGATTTCATCTCGGCGAGACGTCCCACGTATGAAATGGAGCGACTGTCGGAAGTTGGGAAAGGTCTTGGACACTAGCGATCTAGTTAGGATTTTACTTATACGACTCGATTAGGATAGATAGATTGACGTTAGAATTTTTAGTATGTAAGGACCTTAGGGCATGTAGCATGGTTTTAGGGAGGCGGTGTGGATTTGACCGCAATAGGTTTGTGGGTTAACTCTAAGTGGGATTTAGTCCTTAGAACGAGTAAGTTTAGGAGATTGAGTGATTAGGAATGTTAGGCCATTGATGGAGGGACCTTTCTTAGATAGAGCGTTACGTCGGTAACCTACCTTCAGAGGAGTTGATGAATGAGCTGACTTATACTCCTACACTCATGTTGTTATGATCGAGAGTGAATTCGATGAACGAGTCTTTTCCAGGAACGGGAAGTATTAATGCTAGTGCATGAACCCATTGTTTATGCGTCTCACAGACTCAAACTCCATGAGAGGAATTATTCTCCGCTTGATATAGAGTTCGTAGCGGTAGTATTCACCTTAAGGACTAGAGGCAATACTTCCTGGGCAAGAAATTTTTCTTCTCACGAGCAAGAAGTTGGAGTTCGTGAGGGACTATCGATTGAATATCCCCTTTCGCTAAGGAGATGCGGATGGGTTAGTAGATGCACCGAGTAGAAAATCGTCAGAGAGATTAAGGAAGACACAGGATGCCAAGTAGAATGAGCTTCACCGAGGAGACGCTATAGTAAGGGCATTCATGTACGTGATTGATCGACTCACCTACTAGTGTGAAGAGACTAGTGGTGGGACGAGGAAGGATAGGAGTATTAGTTGTAGGGATCGAAACCTCCATACAACTGTTTGGATGATTTCTTGTAATTAGGGTGTCGGGATGTATAAGGATCTCCTTTCGTAGTAGAAAGGTGGGATCGATAGTTCTAAAGGAACGATTAGGTGCTATGTTAGAGCAAGAAGAATGTAGGCTAAGATCGAAAATGATGACTTTAGTCCGAACCCAATAGGGACGCCATTTTTTTCTTACCAAGGGGTTGCTAGGAATGATAGAACGATAGTTTAGTATAGTATACCTTTATATGGTTATACTATATGCCTGAATTTTGAGGGCAAAATTCCCTTCTAAGGAGGGGAGTATGTAACAACCCAGGTTTTTGAGCGGCTATTTTATATTATTTTGACCGATGGGCTAATTCTATAAAATAGGGATGTTGGAGTAAATATTATTTCTCCTGTGAGACTAAGGGATAATATTTACTATGTTTTGTCTATTTACCATATGAGAAGGTAAATAACATTATATTGTATTTTATTGCGTCATTATCTGTAAAACGAAGGTTATGACTCATATTTAAATTGAGGTATAATTAATGAAATAAAATAAAATTGGAACATAAAAATTAGTTCACACTTTCCCGAATGCCAAAATAGGGGGTGCGATTGTGTTTAGAATAGTCGAGATAGTCGAAATAAGTGTCAAGTTGTATTTTGGAGTTTTGGGCACTTTTGGGGTGTTATGACTCAATTAAGTGGATATGAGTCATTTTAATGGTGTATTAGCAATTAAAAGAGGGAATTTATGTTATAAGACCCGTTTAAGTTCCCCCACCCCTTTTCTTTCTTCATTTGTGAGAAAAGCAGAAGGAGAGAGAGAGAGTTGGGAGAAATTGAGAGAAAAGAGAGAAAATGGAAGATTGAGGCCGAAAATCGTTGCTACCGGAGGTGGATCAGAGACTACGAACCTCGAGGCAAGTTTCTTACTTGCTAGATGTGATTTAATGTGATAAATTGCATGTGTAGTTAAGTTTTGGAGATCTAAACCCTAAATGGGTATTTATTGATTTTGGTGCTTAAAGCCTTAAATCTTAGTTTTAATTTGATTTGAGGATAAATCTATTAGTTATTAATGGTGTAGAAATGATTTGGGAGAATTAGATGTTTTTAATGTTGGATAAAATCAAAAATTTGAGGTTTTGGGATTTTTGGGTTCATATAACCCGTAGCCCAAACTAGGCAAGATTTCAGGACCGAATCGATTCGGCCCTAGGGGCGAATCGATTCGGATAAGGGGTAGGCGACAGGTCGGGCAGACCAAATCGATTCGGACAATTGCAGAAAGTCAGTTTTGCTCACCGAATCGATTCGGCTGTTTAGCGAATCGATTCGCAAGGGTGAATCGATTTGGCCCAAAGGGCGAATCGATTCGGTTCCCCTGTTTTTGTGAGATTTTCTTAGTTTGATTTTTAGCCCTTTTTCTTTTAGGTCCTAGGTTTAGGGGCCTACCTTTGGGAAGTATGGGGAGTCCAAGAGGGTGGTTTTTGGGTAGACTAATGTCCTAAGATTAACGGGATGATTGGGCTTACCCCGAGGGCTAAAATGTATAGGTTGGTGTCCGAATGAAATAGGATATGAACCAAAAGATAAATTGAAGATAAAATATTAATGTTGAGATATTTGGGAGACACTCCTTGAGGGAGATTCATTTTAAATGGTTTATGATATTATATTGAAGTCTTGGGGACTAGTTGAGGTTAATGTCACTTCGGGTCTTAAGTCATTAATAAAATATGACTCTAAGAATAAGAAATGAATACTATTAAATGTTGTACTAATAAATAAGTACAAATGAATTTGAGAATGTAAAAATGTATGTTTTCAAATGAAAAGGAAGATGATTTTCATAAATGTTAAAAAGGTATGGATACACACCCTCTCTAAATCGCTATCTTAAGGGAAGTTCACGCGTTGTGGTGAAACCCCCTGACTAAAAATGCAGGGTGGATATAGTCCCTAGGCCATGTGAGCTTTTGTGATTGTATATTTTTCTACGATGGGTTGGAGATTCCGGGTGTGGTCTTGACTATCCCGCAGGCACATGGCCACTTCCCGACGTTTCGATAGGATCCCAGGTTGTCTAAATGATAGGCCCTGGAAGATGATAGCCATTTAGGGGCGCGCACAGTGGGGAAAACCGGACGGGCGGTCTTAGAATCGTTATATATATATATGACTATAACTATTCTAACTCAAGTTGGACTTGATGTATGATGGGTGCCATAAAGAGAACAATTAAATGCCATAAAGAGCATGAGGAAGTGCCATAAAGAGCACGATGAAAATGCCACAAAGAGCATATGATGATGATTATATTCCTGTTAAGGAAGAGATTTTTACAAAGTGTAAAATTGAGATAAAATGCCACAAAGAGCATAAAAACTATGATTATTTTTCCTGATAAGGAATGGAACTATGAAATGAATTAGTATACGATGAAATTGATTGGTAAACATTTGATAAAATCTTGTACCATTTATATATATTCCTAAAGAAAGAAATGGGAATTATGTTGTTAGATGGTGAATGGGTATAATTATGTATCCTTGGGTAGCAGTAGATGAGACCTCTCATTTATATATATATATATAATATTGTGCTAAGGGTCTAATGTGTCTCGACGATCAGCCTTGCCTAGTAGTAGTGTATCGGGGGGTTCCTTGTTTGGATTTCTCTTTGCGAGATAACCCACGCACGAATAAAGGCATAGTGTTGAGACTGGGGAGAAGTTAGCCTTTAGTACTTAGATTAAGTAGGATAGGGTCTAATGTATCTCGACGATCAACCTTTCTTAGTATTAGTGTATCAGGGGGGTTGCTTGTTTGGATTTTGCTTTGCGAGACACCCCACGCACGAATAAGGGCATAGTGTTCAGACTGGAGATAAGTTAGCCTTCTCTTCTTTGTTTAACTAAAACATCATCATTGATATTGCGCTAGGTTGATTTTAGACTGAGAGGTGAGAAATATTATTGTTAACAACGAGAGAATTACGCACTTAACTGTCATGCATTTTGTTCACATGGGAATCATATCAAACCGGGCCCTGACCCGTCTATATTTCTTGTTTCTGCGCTAGGTTGCTTATTCGGTGATTATTTATGATATTATCATTTTTATAGTTGGTTTTTGATACCCACCATTTTTGCAAATGGGATTGTCTAAATGTTTCTCTTTTACTTTCAAAATTTTCTTTTATTGACAGTCCGTTTTCTAAAATGATTGGTGGTTATCTCGTACTATTATGTTAATCGACAGTGATGCTGAGAATGGACCATCTATGAATCCTGTGATTATTAGAGTATTGGGCTGGCCACCTATTATTTTAGTAGGCGGGTTGTCACAGTAAGTTGATGGTAATTATTTCTTGCAAAGAGATTGACTGTAATTATTATGTCATGTATTGTGTTATGTATAAAAATATAATAATAAAGTACATGTATGGTACTTGTGAACCAAAAATAATTCAATAACAACATGCTAACTAAAATTAGCATGAAAGAGTTTGTTTAATATATGGTAGAGCATTGAAAGAGTTTTAATATCCAAAAAACGGACATCACATGTATACTTAAATAGTTTGTTTAATATATGGTAGAGCATTGAAAGAGTTTTTAATCCATTTGACTGATGGATAACTAAAATTATTCTCCATATGTAGGCCGAGATAAGAGCTAGGTACCCCAAGGTCATTTATTTTTAAATTCCTAATGATTGATCTTAGGAGAACATTATTTTAAAGACATTTTTATAATGCTACGTTGGCATATATGATTGTTTTCATACCCTTCCTTACATATATATATATATATATATATATATTAACTAAGATCATTGTACCTATATCCATTTAGATTTCATGTTGTATAATGAACGTCCTAGTGCATTTGAGTACGTACTCTTTATTTTTACCTCAGGTAAAGAAAATGCTTTTGAGATTTTCATATGTAATCTTCGCCTAAGTCCCATATAAATAAGAAGTTTTAATATTCATGAGTCTCGTATATAATATATTTCAAAACTACTAAGCTAGTCAGATATCTGGAAAGTATTTTTTACGGCCATAATGGGATAGTATGTTCGTATATAATTAATTTTTGGTTTTTACAAGAAACTTTCTCCTATAAGTTGTGCTCTTTTTAGTGAGTTTTCGACTCAACTTTCTTATAAACACTCATTCGTAACCTTCAGGTTTAATATATAATGGGATTTGTACTATAGTTCTGAATACACCACATTTATTTAGAAACTCGAATTACGCCATCATGGCATTTTCTTATTTTGGCTAAGATATTATTTATCGACATTCAATTATAGAACAGAGATTTGTAATATCATTGCCCATTGTTTTATGTATCTGCAATATATATATATAATTATATTATCGATGATGATATTTGGCGATCCCAATTTTTTCTTGTATACATATTAAATATGAAGATCTCATTAATATTAGGTACCTTTGACTACTTTAGTATATTTATAGTCACTTCAGGAACTTGTGTCTTTTCATAGATAATAACCTCTTCTAGGATTACTAAAAAAGTGAATCTTTTGTTCATAACCTTTTCTTGAGCGTTATATATAACCTCTTCTTGAGTGTTATGTATAACCACTTCTGGAGCGTTACTTGGACATGGTTTTATTTAACCTCCACTATTGGAGTTGGGACTATAGGTTTGTCATGCTTCTGGTGTGCAATGAATTTATTTCCTGCTGAAATTATTTTGTCATTCTAGGACAATAGTTTTGGAAAATACATTTGCAACTAGTCCACGTGACTACATCTACCATTTTATGTTTTGCAATAATTTGATGTTATAACATCATTATTCATTTTATTTTAGCATTGAGTGATATGGGGGATCATATGAGACAAAGTGGAAGTATTCCACGATAATTTTCATCTCTCTTCAAGAACAAAACATTCTTTATAAATAATTTTTCCTTTTGTTACGTTCTATGCTCCCCCAATGACGAAAAAAATGTTTCATCAATAATTGAATTTCGTAAATTGTACAATAAATACTACTTTTTTCAATGGTTCTATAGATAATAAATCATAAACACCGTATATATAACCTTAAGATAACAATAGTAAAAATACGCATCAATGAAATTCATAAATATCTTTAAAAAAGTCATTAAATAGGTCATTGTATAATATTATCTAATTGAACCGTGACAAAATGCAATTTTACAACAATAAATATTTGTATAGTACAACCTATGAATAATGAAATGATGGTTTCCTAGTGTAAGATTTTGGATTTTGATATTAGAAGTAATGAAAAATTATTGTTCATTCTTTATTTCGATATAGTGCCTATGTATTCTAATGCCCATAAAAAGAAGAAAATTTCTTCAGGAATTTCTTTCATATAAACCATCGCATATGAATAGGCAGGTACCATATAGAAACATCACATGGTTACTTATGGATCCATTAATAATTTAAAAAGGTTCAACTATAGTTGAAACATTAATTATAATATATAACAAGTCTGATTAAACTTCTGATTTTTTAGAATATTGTGAGTTGTTCATTATCGGGTAGAAAAATGCCATTATATAATGACTATTATTAATTGTCAATTACAAGGTTCAATATATATTGTGAAGTGCGCGTGACTTCAAATATGTAGATGCAGAAGAATACACTAGTTTATGTTACGGCCAAGTATTTGTTAACCAAACCTAAATAAATGAAAATATTTTTGTTATTAAAATAAACTCGTATCAAATAGTTTCCAGATATTCAAAGAATGAGATGGTGTAACAATCCCTATTTTCCACATAACACTCGGCTAGGATAAGATGCCAAAGACAGGGCTTGCCGAACCATTTATATCATCCTTAGCATCAAACAATTAATAAATATGAGTGAATTTCAAACCATTCGCAACTTGTGATAACAAAAACAATAAATAACTCTGAATAAATAATATCTCAAAACTTCTGACCACAAATAGTCTAAATAACTCCACTGACAAATGGATACTAGTGGAAATAAATAACTAGGTTTCAAGGTCCATACAATCTCTGAAATAAAAATAAATTGAAATACTAAAAGGAATAATCTAAGCTAGAATCAAAGAAACAAAGTTGCTAGTCAAGTGGAATTGCAAGTCCGAAGTCTCCTCAGCCTTGTTGATCTTGTCTATGAATGCCTGAAAACAGTTTTATATAATTTAGGTTAGAGCCCGAAAGTTGCAAGAAATATCATCAATATCAACAGTCTAAATCATGCAACTCATTTACAATAAACATGCCACCATGTTGTCTATCTAATGCAATAAATACATCACCCTCACCTAAGTGACACTACACCCAAAAATCAATTTAATAAGTGTTTTAAACACTTATAAATACATTTGTAATGATTTGAAACCATTACAAAAAGGGGAGTTATATTGCTTTTATAAATGTTCAAAACCGTTACAAATTAGATTTTTTAATGGTTCCTCTTGTTATTAAATCCTTTATATCCGTTATCTTTTCTAACTAGTTGTAATAGTTATGATCCATCACAATATGTTTTCCATTATAATGGTTTGCACCCATTACAAATGTTTAACTTCATGATAAGTTGTAAAGGTTTATAACCATTACAAATTTGGGATTTTTTAATATTAGTAACGATTCTAAACTGTTACAAATAATGAATGTAGTAGTTATTTATAACAGTTTACAACTATTACATTTGTGCAAATGGTGAGATGGAATCCTAACGGTTTTGAACGATTACAAATATTAATTTAATTTAAAAAAATAATCTAAATAGCCTCCCAATAAATTTTTAGCAACAATAAATAAGAGGGAATCACTACATATATAATAACTACATTTATAACACTAATTTTACAATTGCTATAGGTACTGTGAGTGCAGAAAAATTCACAATAAAGGATTCACGAAAGCAATCATAAAAGGCAGAAAGTAAATGAAATCACAAACAACAACGATGTATGTGGTTCAGCAACTTGCCTACGTCCACAGAGAGGTTACTTATTTTCTATTAAGTGTCTCTCAACGATTACAGTTTTTCACCCCTTTGCCTCGGGTCTGGGAGTATAATTTATTTGATGGGCCGACCTTTTATCATCTGACAGTAGTTCACTCTGTAGATAATTGATGATGGGGTCCATCTAACTTGGGGCTTTATCTATGAGGAGGACTTGCTTAGCTACGGTTGTATGATAAATACTAAGATGTGTGATGAAATCAATCTGTATTGTCCTTTTTAGGTCAGAGTCAATGGCTGAGCTTAGTGCTGCTAAGGCATCAATGTGGATATTATATCCTCGCGGGAATTGTTAAATCTCCATATGCTCAAAGTCTCCCATGAGTCCTCTTACTACATCAAGGTATGCTTCCATTCGATTATCTTTGGCATTGAAATCTATGCTTACCTTCTTAGAGACCAATTTGGAATCACTAAATACATTGAGGCATCTTGCCCCCAGTAGTTTGGCTTTTCATAAATCGACGATCAATGCTTCATACTCAGATTCATTATTGGAGGCTTCAAATCCAAGCCTAATTCCCTGCTCGATTATTATATCTTTGGGGGTAACGAGAACAAGCCCTAATTCTGCCCCCATGGGGTTTGAGGCCCCATTAACACACAGTGTCCAATATTTGGATGTTGCATCACATGTGACCAATTACTCTTTATCCAGCTGACCTGCTGGAAGATCTACTGTGAATTTAGCAATAAGATCTTCTAGGATCTGTCCCTTGATCGTTGTTTTAGGATGGAAGTGGATGTCAAATCTTCCAAGATCGATCGACCAATTCAAAAAATTCCCAAAGAGGTTAACTTTTCGTAGTACGACCTTGAGTGGGTAAGAGGTGATCACTGTTATGAAATGAGCTTCGAAGTAGTGCTTCAACTTCCTCAAAGATCTCACTAGGGCATAAGCGAGATTTTCCAGAGGCAAGTAATATTGTTGAGCATCTAGTAGGGTCTTGGTAGCATAGTAAATCGGATGATGTTATCCCTACTTTTCACAAACTAAAGTGGAGCTCATAACATGTCTAATACCATAACATATCTGATACCATGTTATGACTAAAGTAGAGCTCAAAACTAAGGTGGAGCTCATAACATGTCTGATACCACCAGTTATAGGTACAATTATTCTCCATTATATGGAATTACCAACAGTGGGGGCTTAATAAGGTAAGACTTGACCTCTTCCAAATCTTGTGAGCAGTATTCATTTCCTACTAGGACTTTACCTTTTTTTAAGAGCTGAAAGAATGGTCAACAATGCTTCAAAGACTTGGAGATGAAGCGATTGAGCGCCGCGAGCATTCCAGTAAGCTTATGAACATCTCTCAATGTCTGGGGAGGCTAGACCTTGGTGATATCATTGATTTGATCTGGGTTAGCCTCCATTTACCTTTTACTCATTAGGTAGCATAAGAATTTTCCTGACTGGACACCGAATGAACACTTACTTACATTAAGCTTCATTCGGTACTTCCTGAGGATTTTGAAGGTTGCTGCTAGGTCTGAGAGGTGATCAGTCTTGTTCTTACTTTTTACGAGCGTGTCATCGATGTACAATTTTATCATCTCTTCCATCTATTTGGTAAACATCTTGGTTACCAATCTTTTCTAAGTTGCCCCTGCGTTCTTGAGGCCAATAATCATGACCTTATATTAGTACAAACCAACTGAGGTTACAAATGAGGTCTTATCTTGGTGAGGCCCGTGCAGGGGGATCAGATGATATCTTGAGTAAGCGTCAAGTAAGATCATCCTTTTGTGTGTCACTGTGGCATCAACCAACTCATCTATCTTTGGGAGAGGGAATCTATATTTAGGACATGCTCAGTTCAAGTCAGTGAAATCGATGCAAACCCTCCAATTGCCATTGCTCTTGTGAACCACCACCGGGTTGAACAAACATATAGGGAACTGAACTTCCCTGATGGATCCTGTATCCAATAGCTTCCCTACAACTTTATCTACTGCCTTGGCCTTTTCAAGAGACATTTGGCAAGCCTTTTGAGTGATAGGCTAAATAGTAGGATCGACGTGTAGGCCGTGGCATGCCAATCTGGGGTTAATCCCATGAAATTCGTAAGGCTCCCATGCAAAAAAAATCTATGTTACTTTTAAGAAGTGAAACTAGTTCGCTTTTCTCTTGATTGGTAAGATCCAATTAAAAACTTACTTTCTGTCAAGTTGTCATCCGCTACAACTTCTTCCTATCTTTCAAAGACCCTATCTACGGGGTGGACCCTGGTCTTTTGCACCCCTAGACGACCATACGGTAGGTGCTATTTAGAGATAACAATCCCTTCCTGGGCTTTGTCCTGGGCCTTCTTGAGCTCCATATTTTTTTCTTTCTTCGAGCGGATGGCTACGATAAAACATTTTTGGACTATGGCCTAGTCACCATGAATTTTGACCACTCCATGACCTATAATGCATTTCATCTTCTATTGATAAGTGGATGGAACGACGTTCATGGTGTGGAGCCAGCCTCAACTAAAAATAACATGGTATGGGGTCTCAATGTACACAACTAAGAACTCAATTAACTTCGATATGTTCCTTGCCCTGACTGGCAAGGTGATATTTCCCAACGACATGGTAATCCTTCCTGCAAAATTAACCAATAGAACATTGGCCTCTTTGAGGTCAGAGACGAAAAAATCTGTTACTGTGGTGTCAATTGTTGTGCAACATAAATAAATATGAAAGAGGTAATGACCAAGAAAGAACAAATAAAATGCCAATCACACAACAACAGGTGTACGTGATTCAGCAAAGATGTGCCTACGTCCACGGTGGTGCAGTCAGTATTATTTCTCTATATTCTGAAGAGTAAGTACAGAGAATACAACTTGTCCTTTGCCCCGGACCTAGGGTTTAATTTATATATGTGTATGCTAGTTAGTGGAGATGATGGGTTCCTTCATATTAACCATCTTCCCTATCCCTTCCCTTCATGGGATTGTGCTCCCCTATAACTTCTCTTCATGGGATCGTGGGGAGAGACCGGATCAATATGAAAGATAGAGGGCCTGGACTTTGGGCCGCCAGAACTGGGCTACTCGTCCAGGCCCATGGTTCTCAATTCTGGGTACCTACAATTGCCCCTAAATTTGTTGGGCCATGTTTATGGGTCCAATGAATTTAAATGATCAGCCATTATGGCTGATTTGTGATTCTTCGAAAACTGTGAAGTTGCTTTGGCGGCACCCGCTTCGCTATCCATGCGCTATGATTAGAATTGAAGGCTTGTTGGGATAGCCACTTTTTCATTCGTCATTTCAGCCTTTCCAGTATTCTTCCTTCTTCTGAGAACTCTAGCGCCTCGTACCTTCCTCTCTGAATTCCCATTCCCATTGCTTCTTAGTCGTCTTGAGCTCGTGCTTCTTCATCACTCGAACCGATCTTCTGTTTTGTAAGTTTCTTGTGCCCTTTTTTTGCACTTTCTCTTTGGTTTGTAGGATTTGAGTTTTTCAATGGCGAAGATTGGAAATAGGTCAATCTCTGAGTTTAGGAAGTTCTACAATATTCCTGAGTGGGTAGATATTGAATGTTGTGCCTCCCCTCCTAGGAACGTTAGGGATATAGAGGATGCTCACCGGATCCATGTTTTGTTGCTCTCCCAGGGGGGCTTACTTTTCCCCCTAATGATCTATTTCTACATTTTTTTGGTTATTTTGATATTGTTCCCGCACAGTGCTCGCCCAATGTGTGGAAGATAGTAAATGACGTCCATAGAATAAACCAGTTGTATGGTACTAGGTTAGGACTTGCTGAGATCTGTTTCTGCTATTCCTTCTCTCGAACTAGCTCAGGTGTTTTATACCTCAAAGCTAGGAGTCCTGATAGGGTATTGGTAGTAAACCTACCTGATTCCCATAAGGACTACTGGCAAGAGGGTTTCCTCGTTAGGAATTGGCAGTTCCCTCCCCAGTTCGAAGGGTCGAGGTCTGAGAGGTTCACTGTCCCTTTTTATGGGGAAGAATATATAGGTAGACATTGTACTGTTATTTCAACCTTTGCTGGCTTGTGATTTTTCTAACTTCTTTGCTTTTTCTTTCACAGCGAGGACAAAGAATTTGGAGCCTGCTCTCAGCGAGGTTCGCATCTCGGAGTTGGTGAAAACTTGGAATATTAGGGAGCCTCTGGGTGACGGCGAGCATCCCAGGTCTGCTGCCTTTTTGCTCGAGTACAAGAACACAGGCTCCAGCTTCATAGCACGACCTGTGGAAAGTGTGCCAGAGTTTGATTTTTTGGGAGAGACTACTGCTGAGCTGATACCGTTGGACGAAAAAGAGAGCAGCTCTGAAAGTGAGCCTGCTGGTAATCTCGGTGAAGGGAGTTCTGATAGTAGCAGCTCTTCTGATTCTGAGGAGGCTTCTAAGGCTCGAGGATCGTTGAGTACTTCCAGCAGTTCTGGTGAAGATATGCCTCCAAGGAAGAACCTGATCAGAGATGATGATGATGATGACCATGTGCTCCTTGCACAAAGGTCAAAGAAACAGAAGACTGTATCTGGGGTTGTGGCTACAGGTTCTCGGCCTTCCTCTGAGGAGCAAGAAAGGAAGAGGAGAGAAGAAGAGCAGGTGAAAGAGAGGGAGAGAAAGAAGGAGGAGGAGAAGAAGGTAGAAGAAAGGAAAAGGGTCGAGGAGAGAAGGAAGAGAGAGAGTGAGAGGGAGGAGGAGAAGAGGAGAGCTGAAGCAAGGATGAAGGTCGGGAAGGCCTTAGTTCCAGTGTCTGCTCTGCCAGAGGGAGCTTCCGTGGCAATCTCCCCTCAGCTAGCTCCAGCCCTGCTTGAGAGGGCTGTCCTCCCTGCTGATCGCCAAAGGGCAATAGGTTCGGAGCATCTGGACCTTCAGGCTAGTCAGAGGCTTGCTCTGGTAAGGTTTCTTTTCCTCTCGTGTTTTACTGACTTCTCTTGATTTCCTTTTCTTAAATCTCTTTCTTTTTCATAGTTCGTTATCGACTTTGCTATGCTGTATCACTCACGCGATGAGCTGGTGAAGAAGAATAGTGAACTGGAGCAAGGAAACTCTGCCTTGAAGCTTAAGGGTAAGGAGCTCGAGGCTAGTTTTAAGGCTGTTGATGCAGCTAGGATCTCGTCTGATTTGTCCCTTGCCACTTCCGCTCGTGAGAGGTATGATGCGGTTAGGGAGCTGGGCGAGCAGAGGAAGGCTTATGATATGGTATGTACGAGCAAGCTGGACTTTGCAGAGAAGAGCAGAGTTCTGTCCGAGCAACTAGAGGCAGAGAAAGCCCAGGCAGCCACCATGAAGGAGGACTCATACAACTCTGGGTGGGCTGCTACTTATGATGATGTTGAGGCTCAGATTGGCTACATCAGCCGTCTGAATTTCAAGAAGGGCTGGAACAAAGATCTTCTAGCTGCTGGTGTGGATGCTGAGTCTCCCTTGTTTGACGAGCACGACCCGGGTCCCAAGCCAACTGTGGACGAAGAAGCTCCTGCTCCAATTATCGAGAGTGCTGATCTTCCCTCGGATACAGTTCCTGCTGAGGGGGATACTTCTGCTGCAGCTGATAAGGGGAAGCAGCCAGACACCGCTGGGCAGTTTGAGGTTGCCAGTTAATCTGTTTTTAGGATTTCCTTTTGTACTTTTTGCTTGTAATCTCCCAAGTTTTTTCTGCTCGATGTACTTGGCCTTTATTAATGAATGATAAGATTCTCCATTTTGTTTATGCTGATCCCTTTTTCTCTTCTATCTTTCTTTTATCTGTAGTTGATTGATGTGGATGACTATATTCCTATTACCTCCCAACTGGGCAGGACTCTTGGTCCTAATGCAAGCCCTGCAGTTCATCATGCCTTTGCTAGACTTTGCAGGTTTGCTAAATTAAGGAACCAAAAATATAAGGATCAGTCCGAGCTAGTGGCCAAGTTGAAGGACAGGCTCCAGGAGATGGGAGAGATCGGTGCTTCAGTGCAAGAAGAAGTCAGTGCACTGAGAGCAAGGTTGCTGGAGGCCACCGAGATTAACCAGGTCGGGGAGTTCCTGCAGCAGGAGAATGAAGACTTGAGGAGGGAAGTACTGAGGCTTAAGGAGCATTCGTCGAGGATCGCTTCGGCAGTCCTACAAGGCTCTTCTACGTCACGAGATGCTCGGCCTTCCCTCCCGCGTGCTGGTAGGAGTGCCAGGGGTAGGAACAGGGAAGTCGAGGAACAACGTGAGAGGGAGATGGAGGATCTGCGCGGTGACGTTCGGCGAGCTTATGTGACTGCTGCCGGGCTCCAGAGGGATGTCACCCATCTACGGCATTTGTTTAAGAATGGTCCTCGACAAGTGTGGTCCGATGGCTACGATCAAGGCTGGCTGGATGCTCCGACGAGACTATCAGAGTTCGAGGAGCTCTCCTTCATCAGAGGGTGGTTGAGTGCCCTCAAAGAGCTGCAGGTCCCGAGGAACTCGATATTGTGGTATCGACACGAGATGTCCTCCTCCACTCTGATGCTCAATCCATTCAGGTGGGATGATTAATGGATCCCCATTGATGCCATTCCCCGGCAACTATTGGAATTGGACGCAAATGAGGTTGTGGAGGAGCTCGCCCCTGCTCCTGATGATGGAAGGAGGGATAAAGTTGCTGATTATCTTGCTCGGAGTCTTCCACCTCCTTGAGATTTTGTTACTCTTTTTCTTTTTGATAATTGTAAATGCTTTGGGCGAGATTCGCCGAGTAAACGTGTATTATTATTGTTTGTAAATATAAAAGATTAATGAAAAGTTCGAGTTTTGGGCAATTTTGCCGACTAAATGTGTTCATCCAATCCTTTTATATTTTGCTGCTTCACAATCCTTTTTATTTTGTCATGTGAGTGTCCGCCCAGTCTAGTACAAGAATACCATTGTGCCCTTACTTTACCTTTTAGGTTGTGTCGTCACACTCCCTTAGGCCTAAGTAGGGCAATTGTCGAGGACACACCTGGTATTGGATGTCATCATCCGATCAGGATTTTGTTCAACCAATGTAGTTTTGATGCCTAAGAATACTCTGTAGGGCTTCATATATTGCCAGGGGCAATGCTAAGAGGTCTGTCGTGCTTCATGATGATGACCTGAGGAGGGGTGTTCCCCTGCTATGTCGACCATTATGCCTGTGATTTGGAAGGGGTGTGTAATAAAATATGACCGTTAACAATTAGAGAGATTTTCATTAGTGAAGTGAGAAATGAACTGTCACATAACGAATACAATAAAAGATTTAATAATAATGTTCCTAAAAATAGAATTTCTTGAGATTATCCGCGTTCCATGCTCGTGGTATCTCCCTGCCCTCCATCGTTTCCAAATGATAGGCACCTTGTAGGTCGTCTCTAATTATCTTATAAGGTCCTTCCCAGTTTGGGCCCAGTTTGTCGTCTGATGGCTTCACTGTGTTGCCCAGAACCTTTCTTAGAACACGATCCCCAACTTTGAATTTCCTCGGATTGACCCTTTTGCTGTAGTGCTTCGCGAGCTGTTTCTGATAGCTCGCTAGTTTCACTAGGGCAAGTTCCCTGCGCTCGTCGGTCAGGTCGAGTTCAGCGAGCAAAGCCTCATTGTTCTGGCCTTGTTTGACAAGATCGGATCTCATTGTCGGCAATCCTGCTTCTAGTGGGATGATCGCCTCTATACCATATGTTAGTGAGTATGGTGTTTCTCCTGTTGCTCGCCTAGGGGTCGTTGTGTACGCCCACGGGATATGCGGTAGTTCGGTTGCCCATACGCCTTTGGCTCGTTCTAACCGCTTATTCAATCCAGCGATCACTGTTTTGTTGGAGGCTTCAGCTTGTCCGTTGCTTTGAGGGTAGGCTACCGAGCTGAAGTGGTGCCTGATCCCGTGTTCGTCGCAGAAGTCCTGAAAAGGGCCACTCTCGAACTGTGTTCCATTGTCAGTGATGATGGTTCTGGGGATTCTAAATCGAGTGATTATATTCCTCCATACGAACCTTATCATGTCAGTATCTCGGATGTTCGCCAGTGGTTCTGCCTCGATCCATTTGGTAAAGTAATCCGTTGCAACCAACAGGTATTTGCGATTGCCGACAGCGGTGGGCAGTGGTCCCACGATGTCCATTCCCCACTGGGCGAAGGGCCAGGGACTGGTCAGGGATTTTAATTCGCTGGCGGGCTGGTGGACCATAGGAGCGTAAAGTTGACATTTTAGGCATTTACGGACATATACCGCGGAGTCCTTTTGCATGTATGGCCACCAATAACCTTCCTTCATTGCTCGGAAGGCTAGAGATCTTCCTCCGGCATGACTTCCACAGATTCCTTCATGAAGCTCGTGACGCACTGTCTTGACATCGCCTGGGTGGACGCATCTAAGGTAGGGGCCGGAGAAAGATCTTTTATACAAGGCGCCTCCTGTGGTAAGTGAAAGCGAGCATCTTTGACTCTTATCTGGTGGGCAGTTCTCTTGTCTTCTGGAAGCATTCCGTTCTTTAAATAGTCCTTCAAGGGATCCATCCAGCTGGGGGCTGATTCCAATTGGAGTATTGGTTTTGCTTTTTCCAGCTCATAGTTGGGTTAAATGCTTGGGCAACTGAAGAAATCGATAGGGATGACCCTTTTAAGGCTAGAATCAACCGCCGAGCTCAGGGCTGCTAACGCATCAGCGTGGCTGTTTTGCCCCCTGGGAAACTGTTGGATGTTGATCTCTTCAAAGCTCGTCATTAAGTTTTTTACTAAGGAGAGGTAGGCTGCCATTCTCTCATCCGTCGCGTTATAGTCTCCACTTATCTGATTGGAAACTAGTTGCGAATCACTGAATACCTGCAAATGCTTTGCTCCCAAAGTTTGCGCCTTTTGGAGACCTGCTATTAGGGCTTCGTATTCTGCTTCGTTGTTGGAGGCTGCAAATCCCAGCCTGATTCCTTGCTCGAGGACTGTATTTTCTGGGGTGATGAGAACAATTCCTACCCCTGCCCCCTTTGAGTTGGAGGCTCCATTAACGAATAGTTTCCAGCTTTCCACTGTAGCTTGGTAGTTTTGATCTGTTGGCTTAGGCTGGTCGAGGGGTTCTTCGCCTGTGAATTCGGCTATGAAATCAGCAAGGATTTGACCCTTGATAGCTGTCCTTGGTTGAAATTGGATGTCAAATTGGCCGAGCTCGACTGACCATTTAGACAGTCTGCCCGACAAATCCGCCTTCCTTAGGATAGCCTTGAGGGGGTGTGATGTAAGGACGATGATCGAATGAGCTTCGAAGTAATGCTTCAGTTTCCTTGAGGCCATTACTAGGGAGAATGCGAGCTTTTCCAATGGTAGGTAGCGCTGCTCGGCATCTAATAAGGTTTTGCTCACGTAATAGACTGGATGTTGGATTCCTGTAACTTCACACATTAGCGCTGAGCTGACAGTATGACTGGATACAGAGAGGTAGAGGTACAAAGAGTCCATTTGCTGTGGTATGACAAGCAATGGTGGAGAGCTTAGGTAGGACTTGAGCTCGTATAATGCTCGCGAGCAATCTGGGGTCCTAACTATTGTTTTGCTACCTTTTAAGAGTTGGAAGAAAGGCTTGCATCTCTCGGAGGATTTAGAGATGAAACGATTTAGAGCAGCGAGCATTCCAGTGAGCTTCTGTACATCTCGGACTGTGCGAGGAGGTTGCACTCTGTTGATTGCATCAATCTGGTCCGGATTAGCCTCTATGCCTCGCTTGCTGACTAAATACCCAAGAAACTTTCCTAACTGGACACCGAAGGAACACTTGCTCGCATTGAGTTTCATTCGATACTTCCTGAGGATTTCGAAGGTACTTGACTGGTCCGAGAGGTGATTCTTCTTCTCCTTGCTCTTGACGAGCATGTCGTCGATGTAGACCTCCATTGTGTCTCCCATTTGATTCTTGAACATTTTAGTAACTAGCCGCTGATAGGTTGCCCCTGTATTTTTGAGCCCAAAAGGCATGACCTTGTAACAGTATAAACCAACCGTCATGATAAACGTCATTTTGTCCTGATCTGGGGCATACAGGGGAATCTGGTGATATCCTGAGTACGCGTCCAGGAAACTCATTCGTTCGTGAGCTGCGGTGGCGTCTACTAGTTGGTCTGTTTTTGGAAGAGGGAAGCTATCCTTGGGGCAGGCTTTGTTGAGGTCAGTGAAGTCTATGCAAACTCTCCACTCCCCGTTGCTTTTCGGAACTACCACTGGGTTGGATAAACATTTGGGGAATTGCACTTCCCATATGGATCCTGCATCTAGTAGTTTTTTTACTTCTTTTTCTATTGCTCTGGCCTTCTCGGGAGCAGTTCGCCGTGCCTTCTGCGCTAACGGCTTGAATGTGGGATCGACGTGCAACTGATGGCAGACCATATTGGGATCGATTCCTGGCAGCTCATAGGGTTCCCAAGCGAAAAAATCTATGTTGCTTCTGAGTAAGGTTGACAAATCCTTTTGCTCTTGGTCAGTGAGTGACGCTCCGATCAGGAAGACTCTGTTGTTGTCGCCTTCTTTAGCCGTCACTTCAACCAGGTCCTCGACGACACGCTCGGAAGGGAGGAGCCTGGTCTCTTCCACTCCAGGCTTACCATATTTTAATTGCTATTTGGAAGGAATTGCACCTTCCTCTATTTTCTCGCTGGGTTGAACGGATTTTTTCTCTGGCTTTGGTCGGATGGCCGCTATGAAGCACTTCCTTTCCATCGCCTGGTCTCCATGTATCTCCATTACTCCTCGCTCGGTGACATATTTGAGTTTCTGGTGGTAGGTCGAGGAGACTGCCTTCATTGCATGAAGCCATCCCCTGCCGAGGATGGCCTGATACGTTGAATCGATGTCGACCACCAAGAATTCGATCATCTTGGAAACATTTCCAGCGCGCACTGGCAGTACTATTTTGCCCAGAGGCATGGTCATTTTTCCAGCGAAGCCGACCAGAGGGACAGTGGTTCCCTTTAGGTCGGCGATATTCAACTTCAATTTCCGGAACAGGTCGATGTACATTACTTTGGATGAGCTTCCTTGATCGATGAGCAGCCTGTCGATGTCAAAGTTGGCTATCCTGAGTGTAATGACTAAGGCATCATGATGTGGGGCCCTTACTCCCACAAGATCTTCATCCGTGAAGACAATATGCTTGTTGTAGTTGATGTCCTTTGCTCGCCGACGTTTTCCTGATTGTGATTTTGCTGGGTCAATCTGAAAAGCCTGCATTACCGTTGTCAGTTTCTTTACCTCCATTCGAGCTGAGTTACCTTGGATCTTCTTGACGTCAGATACTTCGTGGATTACTGCGAATTCGTGTCTGGAGTCATCTTCCAATACGTTGTCGGGTTTCACCTCTTTGTGGGCAGCCACTTTCTCTACCTTCTTTTCCACAAAGTCATTCAAATGTCCGGACTGGGCCAACTCCTCGAGGTGGGACTTAAGTGCCTTGCAGTGCTCGGTCTTATGCCCTCCCTCTTTGTGGAAGGTGCATCTTAATGCATTGTTTCTTTTCGAGGGGTCTCCCCCCATTTTCCGGGGCCATTTGATGAACGGCTCATCCTTGATCTTCGCGAGAATTTTATAAATCGGCTCTTTGAAGACGGTGTTGACCGCATGGAACGATTTTGTTACGTCAGGGTTCCCTCCGCTTTTGGAGCCATTCTTGCCCCCACTCTTTCCTCCTTTCTTCTGGTTTTCAACTTTCTCACTTCCCTTGGTAGTGAGCTTGGCTCGACCGTTCTCTCCTACATTAAAGCGGGTGACGTCTTCCACCTTTGCGTATTTCTCAATTCGGGCCATCAGGTCATCAATGGTTATAACTTTATTCTTCGTCAAGGACTGGTAAAGGAGGGAAGAGCTAGGTAATCCGATTTTGAAGGAAGCCACTGCCACCTCTTCATCGGAGTCCTTAATCTCGTTGAATAACTCCCAGTACCTCTTCGCATAGTCTCGGAGTGTTTCTTGAGGCGTTTTCTTCATGGTTAATAGAGCATCCATCCTTTTGGGATGGGAGCTGCTGGTGATGAACCGGGCCGTAAAGAGCTCAGCCAGGGATTTGAAATTTTTGATGGATCGGTGAGGGATTTTTTCGAACCATTTCTGAGCCACGTCATGGAGGATCGAGGGGAAAATACGGCACATCAGTGCATCCCGGTGATTCCATAGGGTCATGGCCTGCCGGTACTGCTTGACATGATCAATGGGATCAGTCTTCCCGTCGTAAATCTTGAACCTTGGAATGGAAAATTTCTTGGGAGCCTCTTCCTCTTCAATTTCCTTCGTGGAGGGTGACTTCATCTGGGTCTTGAGAGCTCTCCTGGCGAGTTCTCTGGTCGACCTGGTACCGCGGTGAGCTGGATGATGGTCCATTTCTCTACGGACCAGGTTCTGTATGTTTTCATCGCTGCGAGCAGGGCTTTGGTAGCGACGAGCTTTTCTTAGTTGTTCGCTAAGGTCGTCATCTGAGTCGCCACCTTCTACCCCTTGATATTCTCGCCTAGGGCTCCTTCCTCGGCTGCGAGATTTGCTCGCCTGAGGGCTAGGAGTGCGATAGGGGTGTCTCCTGGTATCAGGACGTAGTTCCTTCTCCAGTCTTTCCAGTCTCCTTTTCAAGCGAGCATTCTCAGCCTCGTATCTGCGAGAAGACTCCCTCTGCTCGTGGAACCTTGCCTCGTATGCATCAATCAATATGGATATCTGCGTGGACCTGGCCGGTCCTTGACTTTCTTTTGAGGCAGGCCTTTCTAAACGAGCCCCATGATTTGAGCGTCGGACTTCAGACCTAATCCTGCGAGGAGCAGGTGGCTCTTGAATGTCTCCTGCTTGAGGAGTGTTGCTGCTGTGACCAGACATCTTAGATTCTTTTCTTGGCGTGGGCTCTTCTCAGGGAAAGATGAACGTTTCCCACAGACGGCGCCAATTGTGGTGTCAATTGTTGTGCAACACAAATAAATATGAAAGAGGTAATGACCAAGAAAGAACAAATAAAACGCCAATCACACAACAACAGGTGTACATGGTTCCGCAAAGATGTGCCTACGTCCACGGTAGTGCAGTCAGTATTATTTCTCTATATTCTGAAGAGTAAGTACAGAGAATACAACTTGTCCTTTGCCCCGGACCTAGGGTTTAATTTATATATGTGTATGCTAGTTAGTGGAGATGATGGGTTCCTTCATATTAGCCATCTTCCCTATCCCTTCCCTTCATGGGATTGTGCTCCCATATAACTTCTCTTCATGGGATCGTGGGGAGAGACCGGATCAATATGAAAGATAGAGGGCCTGGACTTTGGGCCGCCAGAACTGGGCTACTCGTCCAGGCCCATGGTTCTCAATTCTGGGTACCTACAGTTACTAAGTCCGTTTAATACAAGATTAAACTATTGAAGCAACTCCGAACTATTTTTCAAAGAAACACTTTTCTTTAAATCAACATAAATTAACACAAGATGTGTTTAATAAAACATGCACGAGATTTGTTCAAGATACCCAACTGAGGAAACATCCACGGTGACTTCTAAATCACAAACCAAAAATCCACTAAAAGAAAATATACAAGTTACAAACTATTTAACACACATGCAAACTAATCAGACCTATACAAGTTTAGAAATGTACCCACTAGTTGATTCTAACTTCTCTGCAGTTCTGATGTTGATGTGGCTTTCCCAGTTTGCTAACTTATCCACTTTGTTCCAATCTTTACGTTGACTCTTGAAGATTATAGATCTTATATCCAACACTTATGTGTTGTAGTGTGAAAAGTGTTTGTGAAAGTGATCTAACACATGCATGCACACACACACACACACACTTATTTTATACAAATAGTCCTATCAAATTACAGATCAGATCTAAATGATGATGTGTTCAATTTCTCTCTTCTTTAGAAACAAAAATACTTTATTTAACCTTTCAAATAATTTTGAAATCCAAGGCTACCTTGCTCGAAAGATGGTTCAAGGTCTTAATCAATTTTAGAGGGTTTTGAAAATATTTTTGAAATTGAAAACCGCCAATTGTGATTCCAACTAGGTCAATAGTCTTGTTTCATAAGAACTGGAAACAGAAAATAAATTTGTCGATTATAAAGTTTTAAAAACCATTTACAGAAAAGTAACCAACAAATATGATTTCTCAAAATGAGAAACTAAAATGTGCAGATCTAAGTGTAATATGACATGCAACAATTAGATCTACTATTTCTATGAAAGAGAAATAGAGATCTAACATGAAATGTCTAAGTTGGAAACTAGATCTCGAACCTAGATGATAACACCACAAACAAGCATCAAACCCCCACCAACAACACTCTAAAACACACAGGTATAGTGTTTGGTAAATACTGTTTAGGAGAAATGAGTTAGGGCTTGAAAACAAAATAGGCTTTGGACGATTCAGGGTTTCTTTCTCTCTCTGTCTCTCTACTCTCACCTCTCTTCTCTCTCTATTTAGATGAACTACCAAAAGTTCCCAAATGCTGAGGCTTGGCATCCTTTTATACTGAGAGGCGAAGGTTCGAGAATGGCTATCCAAATCTAAGGATGAGATTTGGCCTAGGGTGATTGACTTTGATCCAACGGTTAAAGAACAACAGTGGATTAAACGTCCTCTGATTGGTCTAGAGAGGTTCACAGGGATTGAGTTCAAACACATGCATAGCATTGATAACAATGATCCAAAGGCTGAGATAACACACGAGTTTTGAGTCTTGCAACAAACACAAATCATACCGGTATAACATGGACAGGTGTTGGGCTGAAATCAGTTCTCACACGCGTGTTTAAAAATAATTACACATGCACCCTGAAGTCTCAAGCGCTTTCGGATCCTGCCCAATCCAAATTTCAGGTATGAAAAACATAAAACCAGTAATTACACAATAACCCCAAAAGTTTTATAAACCAAGTTTTAATTAGAAAAAAAAATCATTAAAAGTTATTAAAAGTTCCCAATTAGAACCAATTTAAATGGGATTAACCTCACACAACTTACACACAGTCAATTAATGCAATATATGAATATTGTATGAAACCCTAGTGTGTGTGTGTGTGAATGAGCATTATACCTTCAAATGAATCAAGTGTGGCTTAAGAAGAAGATTCTGAGGCTCTTTGGTATCTAGGGAACGTGACTCTAATTTTGTCACAATTTCCAAACTAGATGAGCACTTATACAATGTAGACTAAAGTGAGTCAAGATTATAAGGTGCTTCAATATCCCCCTTTGAAAATATGAGGCAAAATCTCCTTTGAGTCAACTAGGACTCGTAGGGCTACAAAGAACGAAGGAAAAAACCTATTCCTATAAAAATTCTATGTACCCATTTCCTAGAAAAAGAAAATTACATAACTCAACTAATTACAAACCAATACCCTAATAACCTCTGTTGAATACAACTGTTCAGATTCCTGCAAATAACGCTAAGATCAAGCTTTTTAGAAATAACAATATGAACTCATAACACTCAAATTACTCCCCCATTTTGTCTCAAATGGACAAAGGGAAAAAAACTTAAGTCATAGGAGTTTATTCAGCACACACCATTCCTATCGATTTTCGCAAAGCAAGAAACCTATTATAATCTAAAATTTTGGTAAACATATATGCGAGTTGAAAATCAGTAGGAAGATGATTGATTTCTAATCCCTTAGTCTCAACTAATTCGTGTATAAAATGATATCTAATTTTTATATGTTTAGTTCGCGAGTGTTGAACAGGTTTTTAGAGATATGTTTGATATTTAAAATTCCGCTAACTATTTCTTATGAAGATAAGCTACTAAGATTGTCGTAATTTATGTGACCCATCCTATTATGCCATATTTAATTGTCATCCATTTTGGCAACGTTACAGATTTCAGTACTATTCATGACAGTGTAACAATTTTCAGGAGTCCTGAATCCTGTAATTATGCACTCTCCTTTTTCATTTAAAATTTTGCAATTATTCTTAGAAAATGTGACAGTATGATTTGAGTCACAAAATATCGAGATACTAAGTAGATTAGACTTAAGACCTTTTACTGGAGGAAAATTTTTAAGAACATGCATTCCTTCTTCTTGGAGTGTTCCTTTACCAATGATTTGAGATGATACACCACCACCAAAAATGACTTTCACCCCAGCAAAGCTGGTTTTGTTTAAAAGTATTGTGTCATCACCAGTCCTGTGCTTTGAACACCAAGAGTCTAAATATTAATCAGAAGAGGTGTGTTCATATTTTAAAGCAATAATCACAATGTTACACTTTATCTGGGGTAATAGCTCATCTTTTCGAACCCAAACAGTTCTTGTTTTTGTTTGCGCATATTTTCTCTCATTTGATAAAATTTGCGAGCATTTGATTTTTGTTGAAAAATGTTTTGCGCATGAGTTTGCATTTTAGGGAAAATATGAGAATTTGGTTTAGAAAAGTTCCTTGTTGTCCTCTTGGAAATGATCTTATAGGTTTGGTCTTTCTCTTTTTATAGTTAGAGTTTTTGTCTGGTTGTCTAGGCAAGATATAAAAGTTCTGGTAGAGTGGAATATTACAGACTAGTTTTACTAAACGTCTAGAGTAGCAACCTTGAAAAGAATGACCGTATATGTCACAGTAAGATCAATATAGATTGCTTGAAGAGGCTATCTCCTTAGGAAAGTCTCTAAACATAGGTTTCATGGAATTTTAATGTTGAACCTTATTCCTAGGGAGTAGAGTTTGGAACTAAGAAATACTCTTCCTAATGGGAGGGCAGATGTATTTCGCCTTAGGTTGACTATCACACTTTCAGTAACTTGATTCCCCAATATCTAACTTTTGTTGTTTTTCATCAAACTCATCTTTTAGGGAATGAAAATCTGGGCAAGTTTCTATAGGTCTTTTGCCTCCTGACACAAACTTAATTGATTCAAAGTTTTTGGTTTGTGTCTTTAACATTGGGCAAAATCCTATTCCAGTTCGATCATCAGAATTGGTTTTTGAGTCAGCAACAAAACCATCAAAACAGTTGGAATTATTTTCAAATTTTGCATTTTTTAAAAACAGTTGTTGTCTTTTCTTTAGATTGTTCCAATTCTAATAATGCCCCTTTATATTTTTTCTTTAGAGTTTTATTTATTTCAATCAAATTCTTTAATTTTTGATCAAACCTTTTGACTTCATTTTCATGAGTTAGACACTGGGTAGTATACTCTTCAGCGTTAAGTTTAACCATCAGACTTGGGTCTTCAAGTTTCTTAGTGAGATCTTTCACTGTCTTCTCTAGTCTAGTGCTTTTCTTGAGAATATTGGCATAAAGTATGTGAATATCAGGAAGGACTTCAGTGTCATAATCACTAAGTTAAATGTGTGAAGTAACCCCTACAGATTCGTTTCTTGAACTTACACACACATTGACATCATCATTATCTCTTTCCCTTTGACTCAAACACCCTGCTATAGAACTAACATTGTTCTCAGAAATTAAAGCATCTAAACCCGTAGCAGTATGATACATAATAGTAGAGGTAGAGCTACTAACATCATTCTCATATATAGGCACAAGCATATCATCATTATAGACTATCTTGGCAAAGAAGGACAAGCAAGGATCAAAAGCATCAGATGATTTAGGTTCCTCATTTTCATAATCACTTGAATCATTCCATGTCTTGCAAATGTTAGCCCTAGTATGTTTATTGGTCGTGTTCAGTTTAACTCTATAGTCTTGTGCTATATGATCCAATTTACCACATCTAAAACATTCAATGTTCTTGAAGTATTTGTTAGGTCTCGTATGAATGTCCTTGTGATGTTTGTCTTGACCTTTCTCATGAGGTTTGTGGTTAAACTGAGTTGGATAATTTGGCTTGCCTTGTCGGTTTGCCATTTTATTTCTAAATTTGACAATTTCCTGAAACTGTTTTGACATCAAGGCAATTTGATTATCCAACCTATCTATACCACATTCCTCATCAGGGTCATTATTGGGAATAATAACTTAGGTTTCATCAGCTTAGAGGAAAAACTCTAATTGGAACTAGTCTGTTTCTTATGGGACTCGGTCAATTGTTTCTTAAATTCTAATTCCATTTTCATAGTTCTCTGTTTACTAATGAGTAATTCAGGAGTGAGATTTTGGCCACTCATTTCCTCAATATCATATCTTTTGTTATCAAATCTATGTGGTAATACTCTTAGAATTTTAGAGACAATTTCATGTCTATCATAAGTTATCCCATTAGAATGCAGTTTGGTCACAATATCAGTCAAATTCATGTAAAAGTCATTAAATGACTCAGAGTCAGCCATGATTAAAGAGTTATATTACTGGATAAGCATCTTTGTTTTAGTAGCCTTAACTCTAGTGTCACCTTCATGTTCAATAACCAAAGTATCCCAAGCTTCCTTAGAAGTGGAACAAGATGAGATCCTTTTGAACTCATGTTCATTTATAGATATAAAAATGACATTCTTTCCTTTGTTATTGTTTCGAGAAACTTGCTTCTCTTCTTGAGTGAATTCACTTAACGCTTTCTTAATCCTCTCATTACTTCCTTCAGTGGATGGTTTTGTAGGATAAGCATATCCGTTTCCAACAATATCCCTGACATCATCTCCTAAGGTTCCTTATATGAAAGCAACCATCCTTACTTTCCAGTAAGCAAAGTTGCTTCCATCAAAGAGAGGTTGTCTGTTCAAGTTACCAAATCTTTCATTTTTCTTGTCCATTGTTTGATTTTAAGAATACAATTTCAGAAACACAAGATCTTTAAAGAAAATTTCCAAAGCTCTGATACCAATTGAAAAATTTCTTACTAAGGCCGTTTAATACAAGATTAAACATAGAAGTAACTCCCAACTGTTTTTTGTAGAAACTCTTTTCTTTAAATCAAAACAAATTAACACAAGCTGTGTTTAATAAAATATGCACGATATTTGTTCAAGATTAGTTAACTAGTTTTGAAAAATAAAACAAAAAGGTTTAAATCAGCACAACCACAAGAATGAGATGAGGAGATGTATAAAGATTAAGGACAAGGCATTTTGTAATGTGGTAAAACCTCACCCAAACAAAAAATCCACTAAAACAAAATATACAAGTTACAAACTATTTAACACACATGCAAACTAATCATACCTATGCAAGTTTAGAAATGTACCCACTAGTTTATTCTAACATCTCTGCAGTTATGATGTTGATATGACTTTCCCAGTTTGCTAACTTCTCCACTTGGTTCAAGTCTTTACGTCGACTCTTGAAGATTCAAGATCTTATAGCCAATACTTATGTGTTGCAGTGTGATAAGTATTTGTGAAAGTGATCTAACACATGCATGCACACACACACACTTATTTTATACAAACAATCCTATCAAATTACAGATCAGATCTAAATGATGTTGTTTTCAGTTTCTCACTTCTTTATAAACGAAAAGACTCTATTTAACCTTTCAAATAATTTCCAAATCCAAGGCTACCTTCTCGAAAGACGGTTCAAGCTCTTAATCAATTTCAGAGGGTTTTGAAAATATTTTTGAAATTGCAAAAAAGTCCAATTCCGATTCCAACTAGGTCAACAGTCTTGTTTCATAAGAACTAGAAACAGAAAATAGATTTATTGATTCTAAAGTTTTAAAAAACATTTACAGAACAGTAATCAACATATATGATTTCTCAAGATGAGAAACTAAAATGTGCCGATCTAAGTGTAATATGCCATCCAATAATCAGATCTATTGTTTCTATTAAATATAAATAGAGATCTAACATGAAATGTCTAAGTTGGAAATAAGATCTCGAATGTAGCGGATAAAACCCCAAACAAGCTTCAAACCTCCACCAACAACACTCTCAAACATACAGGTATAGTGTTTGGTAAATACTGTTTAGCAGAAATGAGTTAGGGCTTGAAAACAAAATAGGGTTTGGACGATTCAGGGTTTCTTTCTCTCTCTGGTTTCTCTCTTCTCTCTTTGTCTCTCTACTCTCACCTCTCTTCTCTCTTTATTTAGACGAACTACCAAAAGTTCCCAAATGCTGAGGCTTGGCATCCTTTTATACTGAGAGGCGAAGGTTCGAGAATGGCTATCCAAATCTAAGGCTGAGATTTGGCCTAGGGCGATTGACTTTGATCCAACGGTTAAAGAACAACGGTGGATTAAACGTCCTCTGACTGGTCTATAGAGGTTCACATGGATTGAATTCAAACGTATGGAGAGCGTTGATAACAATGATCCAAAGGCTGAGATAACACACGAGTTTTGAGTCTTGTAACAAACACAAATCAGACCGGTATAACATGGACAGGTGTTGGGCTGAAATCAGTTCTCACACGCGTGTTTAAAAATAATTACACATGCACCCTGAAGTCTCAAGCGCTTTCGGATCCTGCCCAATCCAAATTTCAGGTATTAAAAACATAAAACCAGTAATTACACAATAACCCCAAAAGTTTTATAAATCAAGTTTTAATTAGAAAAAAAATCATTAAAAGTTATTAAAAGTTCCCAAAAAATTATTAAAACCAATTTAAATGGGATTAACCTCACACAACTTACACAAACTCAATTAATGCAATATATGAATATTGTATGAAATCCTAGTGTGTGTGTGAATGGGCATTATACCTTCAAATGAATCAAGTGTGGCTTAAGAAGAAGATTTTGAGGCTCTTTGGTATCTAGGGAATGGGACTCTAATTTTGTCACAATTTCCAAACTAGATGAGCACTTATACAATGTAGACTCAAGTGAGTCAAGAGTATAAGGTGATTCAATATCCCCCTTTGAAAATATGAGACAAAATCTCCTTTGAGTCAACTAGGACTCGTAGGGCTACAAAGTAAAAAAGGAAAAAACCTATTCCTATAAAAATTCTATCTACCCAATTCTTAGAAAAAGAAAATTACATAACTCAACTAATTACAAAACAATACCCTAATAACCTCTGTTGAATACAACTGTTCAGATTCCTGAAAATAACGCTAAGATTAAGCTTTTTAGAAATAACAATATGAACTCATAACACTCAAATTACTCCCCCATTTTGTCTCAAATGGACAAAGGGAAAAAAACTTAAGTCATAGGAGTTTATTCAGCACACGCCATTCCTATCGATTTTCGTAAAGCAAGAAATCTATTGTAATCTAAAATTTTGGTAAACATATATGCGAGTTGAAAATCAGTAGGAAGATAATTGATTTCTAATTCCTTAGTCTCAACTAATTCGTGTATAAAATGATGTCTAATTTTTATATGTTTAGTTCGCGAGTGTTGAACAGGTTTTTAAAGATATGTTTGATCTTTGGAATTCCTCTAACTATTTCTTATGAAGATAATCTACTAAGATTGCCGTAACTTAAGTGATCCATCCTATTATGCCATATTTCATTGTCATCCATTTTGGCAACGTTACAGATTTCAGTACTATTCATGATAGTGTAACAATTTTCAGGAGTCCTGAATCCTGTAATTATGCACTCACCTTTTTCATTTAAAATTTTGCAATTATTCTTTGAAAAGGTGGCAGTATGATTTGAGTCACAAAATATCGAGATACTAAGTAGATTAGACTTAAGACCTTTTACTGGAGGAAAATTTTTAAGAACAGGCATTCCTTCTTCTTGGAGTGTTCCTTTACCAATGATTTGAGATTATACACCATCACCAAAAATGACTTTCCCCCCAGCAAAGCTGGTTTTGTTTAAAAGTATTATGTCATCTCCAGTCCTCTGCTTTTAACACCAAGAGTCTAAATATTAATCAGAAGAGGTGTGTTCATATTTTTAAGCAGTATTCACAATTTTACACTTTATCTGGGGTAATAGCTCATGTTTTCTAACCCAAACAGTTCTTGTTTTTGTTTGCGCATATTTTCTCTCATTTGATAAAATTTGCGAACATTTGATTTTTGTTGAAAAATGTTTTGCGCATGAGTTTGCATTTTAGGGAAAATATGAGCATTTGGTTTAGAAAAGTTCCTTGTTGTCCTCTTGGAAATGATCTTATAGGTTTGGTCTTTTTCTTTTTATAGTTAGAGTTTTTGTCTAGTTGTCTAGGCAGGACATAAAAGTTCTGGTAGAGTGGAATATTACAGATAGGTTTTACTAAACGTCTAGAGTAGCAACCTTGAAAAGAATGACCGTATATGTCACAGTAAGAGCAATATAGATTGCTTGAAGAGGCTATCTCCTTAGGAAAGTCTCTAAACATAGGTTTCATGGAATTTTAATGTTGAACCTTATTCCTAAGGAATAGAGTTTGGAACTAAGAAACACTCTTCCTGATGGGAGGGCAGATGTATTTAGCCTTAGGTTGACTATCACACTTTCAGTAACTTGATTCCCCAATATCGAACTTTTGTTGTTTTTCATCAAACTCATCTTTTAGGGAATGAAAATCTAGGCAAGTTTCTATAGGTCTTTTGCCTCCTGACACAAACTTGATTGATTCAAAGTTTTTGGTTTGTATCTTTAACATTGGGCAAAATCCTATTCTAGTTTGATCATCAGAATTGGTTTTTGAGTCAGCAACAAAACCATCAAAACAGTTGGAATTATTTTCAAATTTTGCAAATTTTTTAAAAACAGTTGTTGTCTTTTCTTTAGATTGTTCCAATTCTAATAATGCCCCTTTATATTTTTTCTTTAGAGTTTTATTTATTTCAATCAAATTCTTTAATTTTTTATCAAACCTTTTGACTTCATTTTCATGAGTTAAACACTGGGTAGTATACTCTTCAGCGTTAAGTTTAACCATCAGACTTGGGTCTTCTAGTTTCTTAGTGAGATCTTTCACTGTCTTCTCTAGTCTAGTGCTTTTCTTGAGAATCTTGGCATAAAGTATGTGAATATCAGGAAGGACTTCAGTGTCATAATCACTAAGTTAAATGTGTGAAGTAACCCCTACAGATTCGTTTCTTGAACTTACACACACATTGACATCATCATTATCTCTTTCCCTTTGACTCAAACACCCTGCTGTAGAACTAACATTGTTCTCAGAAATTAAAGCATCTAAACCCGTAGCAGTATGATTCATAACAGTAGAGGTAGAGATACTAACATCATTCTCATATATAGGCACAAGCATATCATCATTATAGACTATCTTGGCAAAGAAGTACAAGCAAGGATCAAAAGCATCAGATGATTTAGGTTCCTCATTTTCAGAATCACTTGAATCATCCCATGTCTTACAAATGTTAGCCCTAGTATGTTTATTGGTCGTGTTCAGTTTAACTCTACAGTCTTGTGCTATATGATCCAATTTACCACATCTAAAACATTCAATGTTCTTGAAGTCTTTGTTAGGTCTCATATGAATGTCCTTGTGATGTTTGTCTTGACCTTTCTAATGAGGTTTGTGGTTAAACTGAGTTGGATAATTTGGCTTGCCTTGTCGGTTTGCCATTTTATTTCTAAATTTGACAATTTTCTTAAACTGTTTTGCATCAAGGCAATTTGATTATCCAACCTATCTATATCACATTCCTCATCAGAGTCATTATTGGGAATAATAAGCTTAGGTTTCATCATCTTAGAGGAAAAACTCTAATTGGAACTAGTCTGTTTCTTATGGGACTCGGTCAATTGTTTCTTAAATTCTAATTCCATTTCCATAGTTCTCTGTTTACTACTGAGTAATTCAGGAGTGAGATTTTGGCCACTCATTTCCTCAATATCATATCTTTTCTTATCAAATCTATGTGGTAATAATCTTAGAATTTTAGAGACAATTTCATGTCTATTATAAGTTATCCCATTAGCATGCAGTTTGGTCACAATATCAGTCAAATTCATGTAAAAGTCATTAAATGACTCAGAGTCAGCCATGATTAAAGAGTTATATTACTGGATAAGCATCTGTGTTTTAGTAGCCTTAACTCTAGTGTCACCTTCATGTGCAATAACCAAAGTATCCCAAGCTTCCTTAGAAGTGGAACAAGATGAGATCCTTTTGAACTCATGTTCATTTATAGATATAAAAATGGCATTCTTTCCTTTGTTATTGTTTCGAGAAACTTGCTTCTCTTCTTGAGTGAATTCACTTAACGCTTTCTTAATCCTCTCATTACTTCCTTCAGTGGATGGTTTTGTAGGATAAGCATATCCATTTCCAACAATATCCCTGACATCATCTCCTAAGGTTCCTTGTATGAAAGCAACCATCCTTACTTTCCAGTAAGCAAAGTTATTTCCATCAAAGAGAGGTTGTCTTGGCAAGTTACCAAATCTTTCATTTTTCTTGTCCATTGTTTGATTTTAAGAAAATAATTTCAGAAACACAAGATCTTTAAAGAAAATTTCCAAAGCTCTGATACCAATTGAAAAATCTCTTACTAAGGCCGTTTAATACAAGATTAAACTATTGAAGTAACTCCGAACTGTTTTTTCTAGAAACGCTTTTCTTTAAATCAAAATAAAATAACACAAGATGTGTTTAATAAAACATGCACGATATTTGTTCAAGATTAGTTATCTAGTTTTTAAAAACAAAACAAAAAGGTTTAAATCAGCACAACCACAGGAATGAGATGAGGAGATGTATAAAGATTAAGGACAAGGCGTTTTGTAATGTGGTAAAACCTCACCCAACTGAGGAAATATCCACGGTGACTTATAAGTCACAAACCAAAAATCCACTAAAACAAAATATACAAGTTACAAACTATTTAACACACATGCAAACTAATCAAACCTATGCAAGTTTAGAAATGTACCCACTAGTTTATTCTAACATCTCTGCAGTTATGATGTTGATGTGCCTTTCCCAGTTTTCTAACTTCCCCACTTGGTTAAAGTTTTTACGTCGACTCTTGAAGATTCAAGATCTTATAGCGAATACTTATGTGTTGTAGTGTGACAACTATTTGTGAAAGTGATCTAACACATGCATGCACACACACACACACACACACACACACACACACACACACACACACACACACACACTTATTTTATACAAACAATCCTATCAAATTACATATCAGATCTAAATGATGTTGTTTTCAGTTTCTCACTTCTTTAGAAACGAAAAGACTCTATTTAACCTTTCAAATAATTTCGAAATCCAAGGCTACCTTCTCGAAAGACGGTTCAAGGTCTTAATTAATTTCAGAGGGTTTTGAAAATATTTTTGAAATTGTAAAAAAGGCCAATTGCGATTCCAACTAGGTCAATAGTCTTGTTTCATAAGAACTAGAAACAGAAAAAAGATTTGTTGATTCTAAAGTTTAAAAAACATTTACAGAACAGTAATCAACATATATGATTTCTCAAGATGAGAAACTAAAATGTGCCGATCGAAGTGTAATATGCCATCCAATAATCAGATCTACTGACTCTATTAAATATAAATAGAGATCTAACATGAAATGTCTAAGTTGGAAATAAGATCTCGAACGTAGCGGATAAAACCTCAAACAAGCTTCAAACCTCCACCAACAACACTCTCAAACATACATGTATAGTGTTTGGTAAATACTGTTTAGGAGAAATGAGTTTGGGTTTGAAAACAAAATAGGGTTTGGACACTTTAGGGTTTCTTTCTCTCTCTAGTTTCTCTCTTCTCTCTCTATCTCTCTACTCTCACCTCTTTTCTCTCTCTATTTAGACGAACTACCAAAAGTTCCCAAATGCTGAGTCTTGGCATCCTTTTATACTGAGAGGCGAAAGTTCGAGAATGGCTATCCAAATCTAAGGCTGAGATTTGGCCTAGGGCAATTGACTTTGATCCAATGGTTAAAGAACAACGATGGATTAAACGTCCTCTGATTGGTCTATAGAGGTTCACATGGATTGAATTCAAACGCATGTAGAGCGTTGAAAACAAAAATCCAAAGGCTGAGATAACAGACGAGTTTTGAGTCTTTGCAACAAACACAAATCTAATCGGTATAACATGGACAGGTGTAGGGCTGAGATCAGTTCTCACACGCGTGTTTAAAAATAATTACACACGCACCTGAAAGTCTCAAGCGCTTTCGGATCCTATCCAATCCAACTTTTAGGTATGAAAACATAAAACCAATAATTATACAATAACCCCAAAATTTTTATAAACCAAGTTTTAATTAGAAAAAAATCATTAAAATTTATTAAAACCAATTTAAATGGGATTAGCGACACACAACTTACACATAGTCTACTAATGCAATATATGAACAATGTATGAAACCCTAGTCTGTGTGAATGAACATTATACCTTCAAATGAATCAAGTGTGGCTTAAGAAGAAGATTCTGAGGCTCTTTGGTATCTAGGGAATGGGACTCTAATTTTGTCACAATTTCCAAACTAGATGAGTACTTCTACAATGTAGACTCAAGTGAGTCAAGAGTATAAGGTGCTTCAATCTCCCCCTTTGAAAATATGAGACAAAATCTCCTTTGAGTCAACTAGGACTCGTAGGGCTACAAAGAAATAAGGAAAAAACCTATTTCTATAAAAATTCTATCTGCCCATTTCCTAGAAAAAGAAAATTACATAACTCAACTAATTACAAACCAATACCCTAATAACCTCTGTTGAATACAACTGTTCAGATTCTTGCAAATAACGCTAAGATCAAGCTTTTTAGAAACAACAATATGAACTCATAAGACTCAAATTACTCCACCATTGTGTCTCAAATGGACAAAGGGAAAAAAACTTAAGTCATATGAGTTTATTCTGCACACACCATTCCTATCGATTTTTGCAAAGCAAGAAATTTATTGTAATTTAAAGGCTTGGTAAACATATCTGCGAGTTGCAAGTCAGTAGGAAGATAATTGATTTCTAATTCTTTAGGCTCAACTAATTCGCGTATAAAATGATGTCTAATTTTTATATGTTTAGTTCGCGAGTGTTGAATAGGATTTTTAGAGATATGTTTGATCTTTGGAATTCCTCTAACTATTTCTTGTGAAGATAATCTACTAAGATTGTAGTAATTTATGTGACCCACCCTATTATGCAATATTTCATTATCATCCATTCTGGCAAGGTTACAGATTTCAGTACAGTTCATGACAATATAACAATTTTCAGGAGTCCTAAATCCTGTAATTATGCACTCACCTTGTTCATTTAAAATTTTGCTTTAAATGTTTGAAAAGGTGACAGTATGAATTGAGTCACAAAATTGTGAGATACTAAGTAGATTAGCCTTAAGACCTTTTACTAGAGGAACATTTTCAAGAACATGCATTCCTTCTTCTTGAAGTGTTCCTTTACCAATGATTTGAGATGATACACCATCACCAAAAATGACTTTCCTCCCAGCAAATCTGGTTTTGTTTAAAAGTTTTATATCATCACCAATCATGTGCTTTGAACACCCAGACTCTAAATACCAACCAGAAGAGGTGTATTCAGCTTTTAAAGCAGTAATAACAATGCTACACTTCATCTGGGGTAATAGATCATGTTTTTTAACCCAAAAAGTTCTTGTTTTTGTTTGCGCATATTTTCTCTCATTTGATAAAATTTGCGAGCATTAGATTTTTGTTGAAAAATGTTTTGCGCATGAGTTTGAATTTTATGGAAAATATGAGCATTTGGTTTAGAAACGTGCCTTGTTGTCCGTCTTGGAAATGATCTTACAGGGTTGGTCTTTCTCCTTCTATAGTTAGAGTTTTTGTTCGGTTGTCTAGGCATGACATAATTGTTACGGCTTCTCCTAGAGTAGTTAAAGTTCTGGTATAGAGGAATATTACAGACAGGTTTTACTAAACGCCTAGAGTAGCAACCTTCAAAAAATGACCGTATATGTCACAGTAAGAGCAATATAGATTGCTTGAAGAGGATATCTCCTTAGGAAAGTCTCTAAACATAGGTTTCATGGAATTTTGATGTTGAACCTTATTCCTAGGGAGTAGAGTTTGGAACGAAGAAACACTATTCCTAATGGGAGGGAAGATGTATTTAGCCTTAGGTTGACTATAACACTTTGAGTAACTTGATTCCCCAATATCAAACTTTTGTTATTTTTCATCAAACTCATCTTTTAGGGATGGAAAATCTGGGCATGTTTCTATTAGTCTTTTGGCTCTTGGCACGAACATGATTGATTCAAAGTTTTTAGTTTGTGTCTTTAACATTGGGCAAAAACCAACTCCAGTTCGATCATCAGAATTGGTTTTTGAGTCAGCAACAAAACCATCAAAACAGTTGGAATTATTTTCGAATTTTGCAATTTTTTTGAAAACAGTTGTTGTCTTTTCTTTAGATTTTTCCAATTATAATAATGTCCCTTTATAATTTTTCTCCAAAGTTTCATTTATTTCAATCAAATTCTTTAATTTTTGATCAAGACTTTTGACTTCATTTTCATGAGTTAGACACTGGGTAGTATACTCTTCAGCGTTAAGTTTAACCATCAGACTTAGGTCGTCTAGTTTCTTAGTGAGATCTTTCACCGTTTTCCCTAGTCTAGTGCTTTTCTTAAGAGTCTTGGCAAAAAGTATGTGAATATCAGGAAGGTCTTCAGTGTCAGAATCACTAAGTTAAATGTGTGAGGTGGCCCCTATGGATTCATTTCTGGAACTTACACACACATTGGTATCGTCATTATCTCTTTCCCTTTGACTCAAACACCCTGCTATTGAACTAGCATTGTTCTCAGAAATTAAAGCATCTAAACCAGTAGCAGTATGATTCATAACAGCAAAGGTAAAGGTACTAACATCATTCTCATACATAGGCACAAGCATATCATCATTATAGACTATCTTGGGAAAGGACATGCAAGGATCAAAAGCATCAGATGATCCAGGTTATTCATTTTCGGAATCACTTGAATCATCCCATGTCTTGCAAATTTTGGCCCTAGTATGTTTATTGGTCGTTTTCAGTTTAATTGTACAGTCTTGTGCTATATGACCCAATTTACCACATCTAAAACAATCAATGTTCTTGAAGTCTTTGTTAGGTCTCGTATGAATGTCCTTCTGATGTTTGTCTTGACCTTTCTCAGGAAGTTTGTGGTTAAACTGAGTTGGATAAATTGGCTTGCCTTGTCTGTTTGCCATTATATTTCTAAATTTAAATAATTTTCTTAAACTTTTTTGACATAAAGGCAATTTGATTATCCAACCTATCACATTCCTCATCAGAGTCATTATTGGGAATAGTAAGCTCAGGTTGCATCTGCTTAGAGGAAAAACTCAAATTGGAACTAGTCTCTTTCCTGTGGGACTGGGTCAATTGTTTCTTAAATTCTAATTCCATTTCCACAGTTATCGGTTTACTACTGAGTAATTCATGAGTGAGATTTTGGTCACTCATTTCCTCAATAGCATATCTTTTGTTATCAAATCTCTGTGGTAATGATCTTAGAATTTTTTAGACAATTTCATGTCTATCATAAGTTATCCCATTAGCATGCAGTTTGGTCACAATAGTAGTCAAATTCATGTAAAAGTCATCAAATGACTCAGAGTCAGCCATGATTAAAGAGCTGTATTACTGGATAAGCATCTGTGTTTTAACATCCTTAACCCTAGTGTCACCTTCATGTGCAGTAACAAAAGTATCCCAAGATTCCTTAGAAGTGGCACAAGATGAGATACTTTTGAACTCATATTCATTTATAGACATAAAAATGGCATTCTTTCCTTTGTTATTGTTTCGAGAAACTTTCTTCTCTTCTTGAGTGAATTCACTTAACACTTTCTCAATCCTCTCATTACTTCCTTCAGTGGCTGGTTCTGTAGGATAAGTATATCCATTTTAAAAAATATCCCATACATCATCTCCTAAGGTTCCTTGTATGAAAGTTACCATCCTCACTTTCCAGTAAGCAAAGTTGTTTCCAGCAAAGAGAGGAGGTCTGGTCAAGTTACCAAATCTTTAATTTTTCTCGTCCATTGTTTGATTTTAAGAAAATAATTTCAGAAACACAAGATCTTTAAAGAAACTTTCCAAATCTCTCATACCAATTGAAAAATCTGTTACTAAGGTCGTTTAATATAAGATTAAACTATTGAAGTAACTCCGAACTTTTTTTTGTAGAAACTCTTTTCTTTAAATCAAAAAAATTAACACAAGATGTGTTTAATAAAACATGCACGAGATTTGTTCAAAATTAGTTAACTAGTTTTGAAAAACTAAACTAAAAGGTTTAAATCATCAAAACCACAAGAATGAGATGAGGAGATGTAGCAAGATTAAGGACAAAGCATTTTTAACGTGGTAAAACCTCACCCAACTGAGGAAACATCCACCGTGACTTCTAAGTCACAAACCAAATATCCACTAAAACAAAATATACAAGTTATAAACTATTTAACACACATGCAAACTAATCAGACCTATACAAGTTTAGAAATGTACCCACTAGTTGATTCTAACTTCTCTGCAATTATGATGTTGATGTGGCTTTTCTAGTTTGCTAACTTCTCCACTTGGTTCCAGTCACTTCGTCGACTCTTGAAGATTCAAGATCTTATATCCAACACTTATGTGTTGTAGTGTGACAAGTGTTTGTGGAAGTGATCTAACACACACACACACACACACACACTTATTATATACAAACAGTCCTATAAGATTACAGATCAGATCTAAATGATGCGGTTTTCAATTTCTCTCTTCTTTAGAAATAAAAATACTTTATTTGACCTTTAAAATAATCCCAGAATCAAAGGCTACCTTGCTTGAAAGACGGTTCAAGAATGTAATCAATATCAGAGGGTTTTTAAAATATTTTTGAAATTGAAAACAGTCAATTGCAATTCCAACTAGGTCAATAGTCTTGTTCCATAAGAACTAGAGACATAAAATAGATTTGTTGATTCTAAAGTTTTAAAAAACATTTACATAACAGTAATCAACAAATATGATTTCTCAAGATGAGAAACTAAAATGTGCAGATCTAAGTGTAATATGACATGCAATAATTAGATCTATTATTTCTATGAAAGAGAAATAGAGATCTAACATGAAATGTCTAAGTTGGAAACAAGATCTCGAACGTAGAGGATAAAACCTCAAGCAAGCTTCAAACACCCACCCACAACACTCTCAAACACACAGGTATAGTGTTTGGTAAATACTGTTTAGGAAAAATGAGTTAGGATTTGAAAATAAAATAGGGTTTGGACGATTCAAGGTTTATTTCTCTCTTTGGTTTCTCTCTTCTCTCTCTCTCTCTCTTCTCTCTCCTCTCTTCTCTCTCTATTTAGATGAACTGTCAACAATTCCCCAATGCTGAGGCTTAGCATCCTTTTATACTGAGAGGCGAAGGTTCGAGAATGGCTATCCAAATATAAGGTTGAGATTTGGTCTAAGGCAATTGACTTTGATCCAACGGTTAAAGAACAACGGTGGATTAAACATCCTCTGATTGGTCTAGAAAGGTTCACATGGATTAAGTTCAAACGCATGCAGTGCGTTGATAACAATAATCCAAAGACTGAGATAACACACGAGTTTTGAATCTTGCAACAAACACAAATCTGACCGGTATAACATGGACAGGTGTAAGGTTGAGATCAGTTCTCACAAGCGTGTTTAAAAATAATTACACACGCACCCTAAAGTCTCAAGCGCTTTCGGATCCAGCCCAATCCAACTTTTAGGTATGAAAACATAAAACCAGTAATTACAAAATAACCCCAAAAGTTTTATAAACCAAGTTTTAATTAGAAAAAAAATCATTAAAATTTCCCAAAAAATTATTAAAACCAATTTAAATGGGAATAACCACACACAACTTACACACAATCAATTAATGCAATATATGAACAATGTATTCAACCCTAGCGTGTGTGAATGAGAATTATACCTTCAAATGAATCAAGTGTGGCTTAAGAAGACGATTATGAGGCTCTTTGGTATCTAGGGAATGGGACTCTAATTTTGTCACAATTTCCAAACTAGATGAGCACTTCTACAATGTAGACTCAAGTGAGGCAAGAGTATACTGTGCTTCAATATCCCCCTTTGAAAATATGAGATAAAATCTCCTTTGAGTCAACTAGGACTCGTAGGGCTACAAAGAAATAAGGAAAAAACCTATTCCTATAAAAATTCTATCTACCCATTTCCTAGAAAAAGAAAATTACATAACTCAACTAATTATAAAGCAATACCCTAATAACCTCTGTTGAATACAACTGTATAGATTCCTGCAAATAATGATAAGATCGAACTTTTTAGAAATAACAATATGAACTCATATGACTCAAATTACTCCCCCATTTTGTCTCAAATGGACCAAGGGAAAAACACTTACGTTATAGGAGTTTATTCAGCACACACCATTCCTATCAATTTTCGTAAAGCAAGAAATCTATTGTAATCTAAAGTTTTGGTAAATATATCTGCGAGTTGCAAATAAGTTGGAAGATAATTGATTTTTAATTCCTTAGTCTCAATGAATTCGCGTATAAAATGATGTCTAATTTTTATATGTTTAGTTCGCGAGTGTTGAACAGGATTTTTAGAGATATGTTTGATCTTTGGAATTCCTCTAACTATTTCTTGGGAAGATAATATATTAATAGTGTCGTAATTTTTATGACCCATCCTATTATGCCATATTTCATTGTCATCTATTCTGGCAACGTTACATATTTCAGTACTGTTCTTGACAGTATAACAATTGTCAGGAGTCATGAATCCTGTAATTATGCACTCACCTTTTTCATTTAAAATTTTGTAATTATTCTTTGAAAAGATGACAATATGATTTGAACACCAATAGTCTAAATATTAACCAGAAGAGGTGTGTTCATCTTTGAAAGAAGTAATCACAATGTTACACTTCATCTGGGGTAGTAGCTCATCTTTTCTAACCCAAACAGTTCTTATTTTTTTTGTGCATATTTGCTCTCTTTTGATAAAATTTGCGAGCATTAGATTTTTGTTGAAATTTTTTTTGCTCTTGAGTTTGAATTTTAGGGAAAATATGAGCATTTAATTTATAAAAGTGCCTTGTTGTCCTCTTGCAAGATATTATAGGTTTGGTCTTTCTCTTTCTATAGTTAGAGTTTTTGTCTGGTTTTCTAGGCAGGACATAATTGTTACGGCTTCCCGTAGAGTAGTTAAAGTTCTGCTATAGAGAAATATTAAAAACAGGTTCTACTAAACGTCTAGAGTAGAAATCTTGAAAAGAACACATTATGAGCAATATAGATTTCTTGAAGAGGGTATCTCCTTAGGAAAGTCTCTAAACATAGGTTTCATGGAATTTTGATGTTGAACCTTATTCCTAGGGAGTAGAGTTTGGAACGAAGAAACACTCTTCCTAATGGGAGGGCAGTTGTATTTAGCCTTAGGTTGACTATAACACTTTGAGTAACTTGATTCCCTAATATCAAACTTTTGTTATTTTTCATCAAACTCATCTTTTAGGGAATGAAAATATGGGCAAGTTTCTATAGGTCATTTGCCTCCTGATACAAACTTGATTGATTCAATGTTTTTAGTTTGTGTCTTTAACTTTGGGCAAAATCCTATTCCAGTTCGATCATCAGAATTGGTTTTTGAGTCAGCAACAAAACCATCAAAACAGTTGGAATCATTTTCAAATTAATTTTTTTAAAAAAACATTTGTTGTCTTTTCTTTAGATTGTTCCAATTCAAATAATGTCCCTTTATATTTTTTCTCCAGAGTTTCATTGATTTCAATCAAATTCTTCTATTTTTTTATCAAAACTTTTGACTTCATTTTCATAAGTTAGACACTGGGTAGTACACTCTTCAGCCTTAAGTTTAACCGTCAGACTTATGTGTTCTAGTTTCTTAGTGATATCTTTCACTGTCTTATCTAGTCTAGTTCTTTTCTTGAGAGTCTTGGCATAAAGTATGTGAATATTAGGAAAGTCTTCAGTGTCAGAATCACTAAGTGAAGTGTGTAAAGTGACCCCTAAGGATTCATTTCTTGAACTCACACACACATTGACATCGTCATTATCTCTTTCCCTTTGAATCGCACACCCTGCTGTAGAACTAGCATTATTCTCAGAAATTAAAACATCTAAACAAGTAGTAGTATGATTCATAATAGCAGAGGTATAGATACTAACATCATTATCATATATAGGCACATGCATATCATCATTATATACTATCTGGAAAAGAAGGACATGAATGATCAAAAGCATCAGATGATTTAGGTTCCCCATTTTCAGAATCACTTGAATCATCCTGTGTCTTTTAAATGTTGGCCCTAGTGTGTTATTGGTCGTGTTCAGTTTAATTCTACAGTCTTGTGCTATATGACCCGATTTACCACATCTAAAACATTCAATGTTCTTCAAGTATTTGTTAGGTCTCGTATGAATTTCCTTGTGATGTTTCTCTTGACCTTTCTCATGAGGTGTGAGGTTAAACTGAGTTGGATAATTTGGCTTGGCTTGTTCATTTGCATTTTATTTCTAAATTTGACAATTTTCTTAAACTTTTTTGACATCAAGGCAATTTGATTATCCAACCTATCTATATCACATTCCTCATCAGAGTTATTATTGGGAATAGTAAGCTCAAGTTTCAACAACTTAGAGGATAAACTCAAATTGAAACTAGTTTGTTACCTATGGGAATGGGTCAATTATTTCTTAAATTCTAATTCCATTTCCACAGTTCTCAATTTACTACTGAGTAATTGAGGAGTGAGATTTTGGTCACTCATTTCCTCAATAGCATATCTTTTGTTATCAAATCTCTGTGGTAATGATCCTAGAATTTTTGAGACAATTTCATGTCTATTATAAGTTATCCCATTAGCATGCAGTTTGGTCACAATATCAGTCAAATTCATGTAAAAGTCATCAAATAACTCAGAGTCAGCCATGATTAAAGAGTTATATTGCTGGATAAGCATCTGTGTTTTAGCAGCCTTAACTCTAGTGTCACCTTAGTGTGAAGTAACCACTGTATCCCAAGCTTCCCTAGAATTGGTACAAGATGAGATCCTTTTGAACTCATGTTCATTTATATACATAAAAATGGCATTCTTTCCTTTGTTATTATTTCGAGAAACTTGCTTCTCTTCTTGACTGAATTCACTTTACACTTTCTTAATCGTCTCATTAGTTCCTTCAGTGGCTGGTTTTGTAGGATAAGTATATCCATTTTCAAAAATATCCCAAACATCATCTCCTAAGGTTCCTTGTATGAAAGCAACCATCCTTACTTTTCAGTAAGCCAAGTTGTTTCCATCAAAAAGAGGAGGTCTGACCAAGTTACCAAATCTTTCATTTTCCTCGTCCATTGTTTGATTTTAAGAAAACAATTTCAGAAACATAATAACTTTAAAGAAAATTTCCAAAGCTCTGATTCCAATTGAAAAATCTGTTACTAAGGCCGTTTAATACAAGATTAAACTTTTGAAGTAACTCCGAACTGTTTTTTGTAGAAACTCTTTTCTTTAAATAAAAAAAATTAACAAAAGATGTGTTTAATAAAACATGCAGGAGATTTGTTCAAGATTAGTTAACTAGTTTTGAAAAACAAAACTAAAAGGTTTAAATCATCACAACCACGAGAATGAGATGAGGAGATGTAGAAAGATTAAGGTCAAGGCATTTTTAACGCGGTAAAACCTCACCCAACTGAGGAAACATCCACGGTGACTTCTAAGTCACAAACCAAAAATCCACTAAAATATAATATATAAGTTACAATATATTTAACACACATGCAAACTAATCAGACCTATACAAGTTTAGAAATGTACCCACTAGTTGATTCTAACATCTATGCATTTCTGATGTTGATGTGGCTTTCCCAGTTTGCTAACTTCTCCACTTTGTTCAAGTATTTACGTCGACTCTTGAAGATTCAAGATCTTATAGCCAACACTGATGTGTTGTAGTGTGACCAGTGTTTGTGAAAGTTATCTAACACATGAATCCACACACACACACTTATTTTATACAAACTGTCCTATCAAATTACAGATCAGATCCAAATGATGTTGTTTTCAGTTTCTATCTTCTTTAGAAGTGAAAAGATTTTATTTGACCTTTCAAATAACCCTGAAATCCAAGACTGCCTTTCTCGAAAGACGGTTCAAGGTCTTAATCAATTTCAGAGGGTTTTAAAAATATTTTTGAAATTAATAACTGCCAATTGCGATTCCAACTAGGTCAATAGCTTGTTTCATAAGAACTAGAAATAGAAAATAGATTTGTTGATTCTAAAGTTTTAAAACACATTTACAGAATAGTAATCAACAAATACGATTTCTCAAGATGCGAAACTAAAATGTGCAAATCTAAGTGTAATATGACATGCAATAATCAGATCTACTGTTTCTATGAAAGAGAAATAGAGATCTAACATGAAATGTCTAAGTTGGAAATAAGTTCTTGAACCTAGAGGATAAAACCTCAAACAAGCTTCGAACCCCCACCAACAACACTCTTAAACACACAGGTATAGTGTTAGGAGAAATGAGCTAGGGGTTGAAAACAAAACAAGGTTTGGACGATTCAGGGTTTCTTTCTCTCTTTGGTTTCTCTCTTCTCTCTATTTAGACGAACTGCCAAAAGTTGCCAAATGCTGAGGCTTGGCATCCTTTTATACTAAGAGGCGAATGTTCAAGAATGGCTATCCAAATATAAGGCTGAGCTTTGGTTTAAGGCAATTGACTTTGATCCAACGGTTAAAGAACATCGGTGGATTAAACGTTATCTGATTGGTCTAGAGGGGTTCAGAGGGATTGAGTTCAAACGCTTACTGAGCGTTGATAACAATTGTCCAAACACTGAGATAACACAGGAATTTTGAGTCTTGCAACAAACACAAATCAGACCGGTATAACATGGACAGCTGTAGGGATGAGATTAGTTCTCACATACATGTTTAAAAAAATTACACACGCACCTTGAAGTCTCAAGCGCTTTCGAATCCTACCTAATCCAACTTTCAGGTATGAAAACATAAAACCAGTAATTACACAATAACCCCAAAAGTTTTATCAAACAAGTTTTAATTAGAAAAAATCATGAAAAATTATTAAAAATCCCCAAAAAAATATTAAAACCAATTTAAATGGGATTAACCACACACAACTTACACATAATCAATTAATTCAATATATGAACAATGTATTCAACCCTAGTGTGTGTGAATGAACATTATACCTTCAAATGAATCAAGTGTGGCTTAAGAAGAAGTTTTTAAGGCTCTTTGGTATCTAGGGAATGGGACTCTAATTTTGTCAAAATTTTTAAACTAGATGATCACTTATACAATGTAGACTCAAGTGAGTCAAGAGTATAAGGTGCTTCAAGAGACATTCAACTTCATTTATAGAACAGGGGCAGATACATCAGTTTGGATGAACTCCCTTGGTCCACTAATAGTTTGTCGACATCCCAGTTAGCAATCCTGAGTGTGATTACTAATGTGTCATAATGTGGGGTCCTTCCCCAGCACAAATACTCTTCGGTGAACATGATATTCTTTGTGTAATAAACATATTTTGGTCGCCGACGCTTTTTAGTCTGAGTTTTGGATGGATCGATCTGATACTTTTCCATTACGTTAGTCACCTTCTTGAGTTCCATTCTAACGACATTGCCATGAATCTGTTTGAGGTCTGATGCCCCATGAATTACTACAAACTCATGTCCTGTATCATCATCAAGGACATTGTCTAGCTTCTGGTTCCCGTTGGCTAAGACCTTCTCTTTTCTTATAAACATTCTCGCTAAGGTGTCCTTCCTGAACTAGCTCTTCCAGATGTGACTTCAGAGCTTTGCAATTATCGGTTCGATGACCACCCTCCTTATGAAATGCGTACCTAACTGTGTTGTTTCTCTTAGTTGGATCTTCGGCCATCTTCTTGGTCCATTTGATGAAGGGCTCATCCTTGATCTTGCTAATAATCTTATAAATGGGTTCTTTAAAGACTGTGTTAATAGCCTGGAACGCCTTGGAGGGGTCATTCTTACCTCCTCTTTTGGATTTATTCTTCCCCCGTTCTTACTTTGCTTTTTCTGGGTATCATTCTTCCTATTCCACTTGTTTACCTTCGCTCGACCATTATCTCCCCCCGTAGGCTGGACCACATGTTCGACCTTGGAGTACTTCTCGATATGGTCCATAAGATCATCGATGTTTATGGCTTCCTTCATGGTGAGAAATTGGTGGAGCATAGAGGTGGTCGGCAAGCCAATTTTAAAGGATGCTATGAAAACTTTCTCCGAACAGTCCTCGATCTCATTAAAAATCTCCCAATATCTTTTGGCGTAATATTTAAGGTTTTCCTGAGGTTTTTTCATTATAGTGAGCAGCGCATCCATCCGCTTAGGATGGAAGTTGCTCATTATGAACTGTGTCGTGAAATCCTCTGCCAATGCTGTGAAATTCTTGATTGACCTGTCGTGAATCCTCTCAAACCACTTATGTGCCACATCGTGTATGCTAGAAGGGAACATGCATATCAGTGTGTCATTGTGGATCTATAAGGTCATTACATGTCAATAATGCCTAACATGGTCTATGAGATCTATTTTCTCGTCAAAGATCTTGAACCTGGGGACAACGAATTTCTTAGGAGTCTCTTCACGTTCAATTTACCTTAAAAAAGTGGTCTTTATATGAGATTTTAGAGGTCTTGTAGCAAGCTCTCTAATTGATCTGGATCCTCAGTGCGCCGGATGTTAGTCCATTTCCCTACAGACTAGAATCCTTAAATCCTCACTTGGTCGATCATTGTCCCTGTGGCACCTCTCCTGGTGTCCACACTCTGATCATTCTTGCTCTGATATGTCATATTCGGTTCTTTCTTATTCATGCCTAATACACCATCCTCGGCTAGGGGAATCTTCCTCCTGAGGGCTAAGAATTTTGTCTCCCCGCCGCCTTGTGTTTCTGAGGAGATCTATCTTTATTCTTTCAAGTCCCCTCTTAAGACGAGGATTTTCTTCTTATTGGCGTCGAGTTGCCTCTTCTTGTTTTTGAATTCAGGCTTCATAGGCATCGACCAACCTAAAAATATGAGTGGACATTGGAGGTGCATGGCTCTCTTCTGAAGGTTTCCTTTTTGGGAAAAACCTTGGGTTTGAATGTGGGTGAATTTCATACCTAACCCTGGGAGGGGTTGGCTCTTCCTGAACATCATCGTCTTGTGGAATATTGTTGTTGTGGTGAGACATTACTGGCTTTCTATTGTTGAATGCTTTTGTAGGAACACAAGTCGCTTTCCATAGATGACGCTAATTGTGAGTGCAGAAAAATTCACAATAAAGGATTCTCCAAAGTAATCATAAAAGGAAGAAAGTAAATGAAATCACACAAAACAACGATGTACGTGGTTCGGAAACTTTCCTACATCCACGGAGATCTTACTTGTTTTCTATTAAGTGTCTCTCAGCGATTACAATTTTTAATCCCCTTGCCCGGCGTACAATTTATAAATGTGATTGTTATAGAGTCGGAGTAGTTTAAGGAACTCCATTATAGTACATGAATTGGCACCTGATTTGACCATATCTGCGAGTATGCTCCTCTAACTTAATTGTTCGTCTCAAAACTAATCCATGATTTGGGCCAGGCCAAATAACTCAAGTTATCTTGGTCGTCTACTCTCATGGGCTTGCAAAAAGTGGGGTCCCACAGGTACAATAAACACATTTGTTTAAAACACTTAGGCCCAGTTTGGTTGCGCAAATTATTTGATTATGTAAATTGTTTCATTGTGAATTAGTGAATTATAAATGAGTGAATTTGAAATGAGTTAAATCCAATTTTACACGATGTTTGGTAATTTGAAATTGATGTTAAGGTTCTATGAAAAAAATATAAAAACAAATCAAGAGAGAAGGGGAGGGAAAGAGAGAGGGAGAGGGGGAGAGGAAGAGGAAGGGGGAGAGGGGACATGCACTTAATGTGACTTGTATTTCAAATGGATTAATTTCACATTTTTTGTGAAATGATCCAATTTCAGATTTTGCACATGAGCTAAAATGGAACAATTAATGAATCATTTCATTAATGAAACCAAACACAATTAATGAGTCAATTTGTAAATGGGACAATTTATTAATGATACAATTTACAATTTTGGGACAACCAAACAGGGCCTTAAAGATATAGAGAATTTCGTACTACAAGTCTAAGAAACCAAACATCAACTTTTCATGGTTCAATTCCTAGCCAACAAGTAGTCCTTTTTAACACCCTCTGCGGCTATTGAACAAGGTTAAAGTGTTATACCTAATTTACACATTTCAACTTTCGATAGTTCATTATACCAAATCAATATTTGGAAACCCATACAAGTACACATATATGTTAAGAACATGAAAGAATGATATACTTGGATCAATAGCTTCATGTGGGAAACTCACAAGTAAAATCATATAAATAGAAATACAAAAGTTGATAGTAACTCAACAATTCTTATTTACTAATGGAAATATTAAAAATTATATGGATAGATAATGAATATGTTTTGCCCTGCAGCATTACAAAAATACTGTAAATAAAGAGCATAGATAATCAACTAACCACAATTGAACATCCATAAAGTTATTGTAGTTAGAAAATAACACATTGAGAGTAGGGCACATTTCTATCTTAGCAACTGGTTCAACCGTGCCCAAACAATAACCAGTACAACACTATGAATTTTTGTTTAAAAGAATGACTTGCAACATAGGACATCTTGTTTGCAGATCCCTAACTATAGTTGGAAATAATAATTCATCTTTTTTACTTTTTAACAATTAGTTAGTGACCATCCTCTCCAAGGCATGCTTCCTGTCTTCGATATTTTCATATATGGAATTTATGTTCGACTTTGTCAGTGTATAATATGACATAACTTCTGGGAGATAATGGTAAAAATGGAAAACAAAGAAGAAAACGAAATAGGGTGGGGGTGGGGGTCCTACTATTAATTCCGTGACATGTTATCTCCAAATTAACTGTTGAGACAAACAAAAATATGGATGATAGCCCAGATGGTATAAATAACGTAGATGAATTCATCAGTTATGCACACTTTTTCTTTTTATGTTATTCTTTAGATGGTAAAAAAATATTTCATCCAACTTGCACACACACCCACGGTTATTCTTTAGGCTCCAAGCATATCAGCCAGGTCCAAGTAGGCATAAGAATCCGAGTTTCATCAAACATTAAGAAAACAAAGAACAAATGACTTTTAAAATTCGTCTTTCAAACTCCTTACACACGAAAAAAAGTTACCCCTAAGATAACCAAACTTATTTATCTCGTGTACCATGAAACCATGGCCTAAATTTAGTCCCTAATCTTTTGTAATTACACTACATGTTCTTAATGATAACATTTCAGACAAAAACTAAGCATTGTGGACAAATTTGAAGAACTTGTAACTTTTAGACCAAAATTTGATAGTAAGTAAGAACTTCAACCTTTAGATCAAGCTTTTTGCAGTTTTTTTGCAATAACAACAAGAACCATTAGTGAAAATTCACCCTAACAAAGTGGGAAAAATAAAAGGCATGACGGGGAGAAGGCTACAATTTATAAATCTTAAAGAACGAGAAGTATCATAACTACCTAGTTGGCAAAAAAAAGGGAGGACAAGGTATAATTAACAATTTTTATTCACTTCCTTGATGTCTTTTCCCACTGTCTAGAAATAGACTATAGCAAGAAGGCAACGAGATTGTGTTAGACATGTGTAGGCATCAACACTCTCGACGCATGTCCAACACATCTTTCACTTGTTCATAGTTGAAATATAATTCTATTATTCAAAATCATAAGCAACACTTCTTTAATTAACAGTTGAAATGTGATTATTCTATAGACTACCAATTTTATAGATCATTGATTACCCGCATCCACAAAAAACAATTGTCATTCAAATAACAAGAAGCTAGAATTTTTAGGTAACTTTTGCCATTAAACCAACTATACCAAGAAGTTTGATGGTAGTTGAAGCAAACCCACCAAGCTTAATGAACACCAGGAATATCACAAACAATCCATCAAAATGAATAATTTGGAATAATGGAAATAAGACAAATTAAGGTAAGATTTAGCAAGACCAATACCTCCACTTGTGATTGACGGACCACCACGGCCAATACCTTCACCAGAGATTTCTAAATAAAATAATATAGGAGGATTAGACATCCAACTGGCAAGAGGCGTTGGAACTGGTTGTGGTGTAGTTTAGAAAGGCTAACAACGTAAATCAATACAAAATAATAACCAATCCATAGTGAAACAGATATGTAATGACTAAAAATGCAAAATACAAACCCCATGTTCACCCAAATGAGGCGAAACCCAAACTTTCGATAAGCCTCCAAATAGTGGATTATTCACAGGTGATGGATCACGTGCACTGTTTGGTTATCCACACAAATGATCCATAAAAAGAGTTTTGATATATAGATTAGGCCTTTGGTTTTTACGAATTTGATGATGCCAATTCAAGATGGAACACAAGTAAAATATCAGTTCTTCATTTGTAACCTTTAATATATACAAAATGTGTGTACGTTGTAATACATGCCAACTCAGGTTGGTTCCATAAATTTATGCATCAATATAGGTTATTTAAATCAATTACTCTATCCTAGTATTATGAAGCATAACCAATAACCAAAAGATAAAGCTTAAATTTGAACCAAATTGAATCCCAAATTTGAAGTTGTCTTATGCAACAAAAGATGCGAATTAAGTCCCAAGGAAGACCAATAGACTAATTTCCATGTAATGTACAAAATATAATAGAAGTATTTCAATTAAAGGAAAATTTTATATGTTACTATAAAGGTAACGCAACTACATATTTGAATTGAAAACAAAAGTGTCACTTATAACATTACCTTTGGTGAATGAGATTCTTTAAGCAAAGAGATAACTTTTTTACTTTTGAGGGTTTATTATGACATTTTGTAAGCTTTAGCAAATCTCAAAAGGGTGTATCTCAAATTTCCAAAAAATGGGGATGCAGAACAAAAGTGAGGGTGAAAATCAACAAGACCCACACAATAAAATGAAAATGCTAACGAAAACATATATGGTTCAATATCCTCCCACTTGGAATAGAGTCAAAGAAAGACATTCGTACTCAAAACACATTTCTAAGAATTTACAAGAACAATTTTTGGGCAGCTTCAAGACCAAATGTAGCTACCAGAACAACCGTAACAATTATAAACCAAGAGCTCCCAAAGGAAAGGGCCATATAAACACTAATAAGGAACATACTACTTGTTCTCAGTTAGTCTCTTAGTGTTCATGGGTTTGCCCAACACATACACCAATTACTAATTATTTGAACTACTTGAAACATTATTTTCCAAAGAATAATTGGCGAAATAAATAAACCATTGTATGCTGCATCCATGTAGGATAAATATACCTTCAAGCTAATTTTTCCTCTCTCCCTTTACTGTTCTTGAACAAGTTGATTTTTCGTCGAACGTTACGCTTTCTCTTTCTTTCTCTATTTAATTCCTTTCTAGTTGGAACTTAGCCCAACCTCTTTCACATCCTTTACCAAACTGTCAATATCATTTCCAATTGAATGGAATTTGTTGCTCGATATAATATAACTTTCTTTAGGATGTTGTTCATCTAAGTCTTCAGATAAGTTTCGTTATGATTTCTCTATTCCTTCATGGGTTGTTCTGGAGGAACTTTCAGAACCTTCAGATTATTTTTGTTTGGCTGAGGGACATTGGTTCCCCAGTCTCTTTGTGGCTGAATGTGGTTTTTCTTTTCCCCCAAACCCTTTGTGTCTAGAATTCTGTCAATATTTTGACGTGGTTCCTGCAAAAATTGCCCCCAATACATGGAGAATAGTTAATGGGATTCATAGATTAAATCAAATTCATGGAACTCGTATAGGAATTCTAGAAATTATTTTTTATTATAGATGGGTTGTTGGTGACAATACTTTTTATTTAAAAACTAGATTTTTAAATAGGGCTTTAGTGGTCAATCTCCCAGATGCCAATAGGGACTACTTCGAGCACGGGGTTGTTATGAAAAATTGGCAACACCCTCCACTAACTGGAAATGATGTGTACCAGGGTCCTAAATGCCCTCCCTATGGCAATGGGATAGGTTGTTTTTATTTTATTTTATTTTTGAAATTATGCTTCCTTTGTGTTTGATAAAATGTGTCACTGATATTTTAATTTTCATTTATTTGCAGTTGACAACAAAATAAGATCTCCAAAAGAGACAGAAGTTAACTTAAAACATCTGAAACTTATCTGGGGTTTGCATCAGACTGTTGCCGACGAGCATATCAGATCAGCTTCATATCTGCTGCAGTATAAGAGTTACACCTCGTCTTTTATTGCTCGTCCGGTGATAAGCGACATGGAACCAATACCAGCTTCTACAAGTTCTTCACCTGAGTCACATATTCCTCTGAGTGAAATAATGAAGAGAAGAAGAGCTCCTGCCCTCTTCAAGAAATCTGCCTCTGTTGCTGGAGAGGCAAAGAAAAGCAAACATGACGTCCCGGAAGAAGGGACAAGAAAAATCGATGCACCTCCTCCGGCTTCTCCTGTGAAGGTTGCCGAGAATCCCCCAGTGGATCCGAGTAAGGTCGCTGCTCCAAGCGAGGTTATAGTCATATCCCCGACTAAGAATTCATCCTTGGTCGAGACCGCTGATGCTCCTCTAAGGAGGCTAAAGAAGAGCTCCTCGGTCAATTTGGCTGAATCCATCTCTCAACCCCCGACTACTGGAAGTAGTGTTCCCACGTTTACTGTCCCGAGCTATGCCATGATCTCGGTGAAGTCTTGGATCATTCCCGAGATCCAAGGTATTGAAGAAAATCTTTCGCGGGATATAGTTACCACATTGGCTGCTCGTCATATTGCTTCTGTAAGTATTATTGTCCTGAACTTTCATTTTTCCCTTGTTATATCTGTGCACTGACTTGCTATTATTTTCTTTTCACAGTTGGTAACCTATTTTAATACAATTTTGAAGAAGGATGAAGCTATTAAAGCTTCAAGCTCCTCGTCAGGTGTAGAGGAAGCTTTGGTGGGTCTGACGCAGTCTCTGAAGGATTCTCGTCAGAAGTATGATGATGATGATAAAGCTACTTAGGAGAAGAAGCTTAATTCCATCGAACAGGAGAAGGATCAGGTTGTTGAGGTCCCCAAAGGGTTGGAGAAGAAAATAAAAGACTTGGAGGAGAAGAATAAAAAGCTCGAGGGGAAACTCCAAAATACTGGGGAGCTTAAAGGTAAGCTTAAGGTTGCTGAGGAAGAGCTAAACAAGCTTCGGGAAGTAGGTCGTCAGAAGGAAGAAATGGAGAATAAGTTGAAGGCTACCGAGGAACTTCTATCCAAGAATATTTCCTCGGAGAAGGTGAAAAGAAAGTTATCCGTGAAAAGGTCATTCAGTGCTGGCTGGGATAAGGGGTGGAATAAGGGTCTGGCTGCCATGATGTCACAAGTGGAATATGGTAGCCACAAATACTTTAGGGATGGCTGGGTCGCTGCTCTGCAACAGATGAAGGTTGATGAAAATTCTGACCTGTTTCAGCGACACATCCCTGACCCCCCTCCAACTCCTGAAGAAGAAGAAGAGGGCGAAGCTGCCTCTGAGGAATCCTCCATAGTGATGGGAGATCAAATTTCTCATCCCACAATTGTCCAGTCTTCCTGCGAGCAACTTCAAGCATCCATTATTTCAACCGAGCAACTTTCAGCACCCCCCGAGCTACCATCTGTGCCATCCGAGCAACCTACCTCCTCGTCCCAACCTCCCGAGAAAGTTTTGGGAGACAAGGAGAAGGTGTAGAGTTGTTTGTTTTTTTCTCTTTGCTTATTTTTGTCAATTGTAATTCTGAACTATGTACCTCTCTTTTATGATATAATAAAATTTGAAGTTTTGCCTATTCATACTATTGTTTCTCTTCCTCTTGCTCCTTATTGATTCTTGCTCTTTCTTCATTTTACTAGTTTATGGCCAGGATGGAATTATTATTTGCTCATGATACAAAATTGATGAAACAGTGCAATAAATATTTCAAGGCTGGCCATGCAGATTTGACTGATGCTCAAATCGTTGATGTACTTGTCCAAATGCTTCAGAACGAGCAGTTGAAGCCTACCAGTATTTGAAGTGCCTGCTTGACCGTGCAGTGGCTAACAATGTAGCGTATTATGACATGATTGAATACCTCCAGGGCACTCTTGAAGATCTTCAGCAACAATATAAGGAACCTACATCCCTTTTGCACGAGGGATACGAGAAGAAGTATCAACAACTAAGTGCTGATAACGGGTATGATAATTTGTTTGCTGCTTACAATGTGAGGGAGAGAACTTTGAAGGCTGAGGTCGAAGAGCATAGACAGATAGCTGAGTTGTTGGAGCGGGAAAATAATAACCTGCAAAGAGAGGTATCTCAGTTGAAATCTGTAGCTTCTTCCTTAAACGCTTTGGTCCCTGTGAACGACGAGGGATTCTCTTTCTTTGAGGTTGAAAATGCCAACCTGAGGGATGAATTAGAAACCTTGAAAAGGATTGGTCCCTCTACCTCTACTCGGGGACGAGCAAGAGTTGTTCGAATTCTTGTCGAGGAATAAAGAACTTAATCGGCTCTCGAGAACCAAACCTTCCAATTGATGGCAAAGAACCAGGCATTGGCCGAGATGTCTAAGAAAATCATGAATCTGGACGAGCATCTCTCTGCTCAAAAGTCTTCTTTGGAGAATAAAGAACTCTTTATAAAAAATCTTCACGAGCAGTTGGAAAGGTTGACTTATCAATTCCACAAGCAGCCCAGAGAATTATGGATGGCTGGCTACAATGAGGCTCTCTACCATTTGGATGATCGGATCCAAAATGCGAATAATGAGGGTTACAAACAAGGGTGGCTGAATGCCTTGGGTGTAATGAAATTGGAACAGGGTCACTACTTATGGGATTACCATAATCCTGGGTTGCTCGACCTGCCAGTGCCACCATTCAAACTCGACATGAGCTGGATCCCTGCTCGGGCAATCCCTCAGTGTTTGATTTCCAAATATCTTGGCGATTACAGTCTCCATTCCAATGTTGAGATATCTCACCCCGAGCACCTACTCGATCGATCATCTGTGATGAACATCAGGATGCTCAAAGACCTTAATTTCATTAACTCCCCTTATGCCTTAGACGATCCTCCTGCTGGTGAAGAACCTGTTTCAAAGGCAGAGGGGAAGAAACCAATAGAATAGGAATCTTGATGTAATATTTTTATGTATTTTATTCTCAATGTACTTTGTTTTGGATTTAATGAAAAAACTTCTATTTTTCTTTGCAATTTTGATTGCCATTGTATTGTAGATATTTTGTAAAACACTTTACATATGTGTATGTATATCTGTTAAAAAGATAACAACATTGTGTTATTTGCTGATCAACTAAAGCTGGTTAAAATTTATTGTCGACTTGCTGATCAACTAAAGCTGCTAAAATTTATTGTCGACTATCCTGAATTTGTGGTAATCATTTGACGACAAACCAAAATTGATGATATTTTGTTTCTCGACCAGCTTGGTGGTAATTTAAAATGTTACGAGTATTAAAAATTTTGCTTGATCACTTTTTAATTCTAAGCCATTAGCTGAAAATGTTCTCGACAGACTGTAGTTTACAGCTTCTTATTCCCGACCAACCTGCGTTGGTGGATTTTTAGAAATATTTTTTCTTCCCGACCAACCTTAGTTAGTATTTCCGGGAAATATTTTTTATTCCCGACCAACCGGAGTTGGTGGATTTTCTTCCCAACCAACCGGAGTTGGCACTTTTGGGAAATATTTTTTATTCCCGACCAACCGGAGTTGATGGATTTTCTTCCCAACCAACCGGAGTTGGCACTTTTGGGAAATATTTTTTATTCCCGACCAACCGGAGTTGGTGGGGTTTTCTTCCCAACCAACCGGAGTTGGCACTTTTGGAAAATATTTTTTATTCCCGACCAACCGGAGTTGGTGGATTTTCTTCCCAACCAACCGGAGTTGGCACTTTTGGGAAATATTTTTTATTCCCGACCAACCGGAGTTGGTGGATTTTCTTCCCAACCAACCGGAGTTGGAACTTTTGGGAAATATTTTTTATTCCCGACCAACCGGAGTTGGTGGATTTTCTTCCCAACCAACCGGAGCTGGCACTTTTGGGAAATATTTTTTATTCCCGACCAACCGGAGTTGGTGAATTTTCTTCCCAACCAACGGAGTTGGCACTTTTGGGAAATTTTTTTTATTCCGACCAACCGGAGTTGGTGGGGTTTTCTTCCCAACCAACCGGAGTTGGCACTTTTGGGAAATATTTGTTATTTCCGACCAACCGGAGTTGGTGGATTTTGCTGAGTAGTGTGTAGCACTAGTATTCCGCGAAAAAATTTCAATAAAAGGAGAGAATTGGGTAGAATGTTCATATTTTATTCATACTGATGGAACTGCATTACATGAGAGTTTACATTACTGATAATATTTGCGCAGGTGTTCTGCATTCCATGCATTCTTAAACTCCTCCCCATCTAAAGTTTCTATTCTGTATGTTCCTAGTCGAACAACTTCTGTAACTCGGTAAGGTCCATTCCAATTCGCTTCCAGTTTGTTGTTCTTTTGAATCACTTTCTTTAGCATATAGTCTCCTTCTTTCAGGTCGCACTTCTTCACTCTCTTATTGGAGAACAAAGTTGTTCGTTGCTAGTAACCAGCATTCCTGATGGCTTCTTCTTCTCTGACTTCCTCGAGCATGTCCAAGTCTAACCTTCTCATTAAATCGCTGACAGGGAAATTGAAATTCAGTACTCGGTGTGTTGGGAGGCCCAACTCGGCAGGTATAACAGCTTCACTTCCAAATGCCAGCATTTATGGAGATTCTCTAGTTGCTGCTCGGGGAGTAGTACGATAAGCCCACAATACCGAATGTAGCTCGTTGATCCAGTTTACTTTCGCGTTATTTAGTCTTTTCTTCAAGCCATTTAGCAACGTTCAGTTTGTCACTTCAGCTTGTCCATTGCTTTGGGGATGGTCTGGTGCCGAGTGGATTTTCAAGATATTTGACTGATGACAATAGGCAGCGAACTCCTCGTTATCAAATTGTGTTCCATGGTCGGTGATGAATGCGTGGGGAAGACCATATCAACAAATGATATTTTTTCCAAATAAATTGATACACCTTGTCATACGCCATATCAATGAGAGGCTCGGCTTCTACCCACTTAGTAAAGTAATCCATTGCAACGACGAGATATTTAAATCTTCCTCTAGTTATTGGAAGTGGCCCGACCAAGTCAATTCCCCACAATGAAAATGGCCAAGGGGAAGTAATGGGTGTCAACAATGCTTGGGGAGTTCTTCGGATGGAGGAGAAGCGCTGACACTTGTCACATTTCTTGGCATAGGCTATACAATCAGCCCTCATCGTTGACCAGTAGTATCCTTGCGTCATTATTCTTTACAGAAGTGTCGGACCTTCTACATGGGCTCCACAAGACCCTTCATGGACTTCTTCAATCAAATCCTTCACCTCGGTTGGATGTACACACCTCTGCAAGCCAGCTATGATTCCTCGTCTGTATAGAATACCATTAGTTAGTACATAACGAGCAGCTTTAAACTTCAATTTCTTGGCTGCAAGTTTGTCAATCGGTAATTCTCCCTCCTCAATATATGCCCTGAGGGGATCCATCCAAAATGGCCCTAAATCAAGGGTAATAAAATTCATCGTCAGATCTTCTTCTATGCTCCAACCAGCTAGAACTTCAATCGGGATTATTCTTCGTAGCTCGGTATGAGTAGCCGATGCTAATCGAACTAAAGTGTCTGCTCTTGCATTCTCCATTCTTGGTATTCTGACCAATTGAACAGTAACAAATTCCGATACCAATTCCATTACCTTTGCATGGTACTTCATCATCAACTCTCCTTTTGCTGTATACACACCAAGAATTTGGTTTACAATCAACTGTGAGTCACTGCATACGATTACCTGCGCTTCCTTCATGATTTTTGCCATACTAAGACCTACAATCATCGCGTCATATTCGGCTTCATTATTAGAAGCTTGAAATTGAAAACGCAGAGCATATTCTATATCAATCTCATCTGGACTTTTCAATACAATCCCAGATCCACTACCCGAGGTGCATGATGAGCCATCCACATATAGGTTCCATACAGGTATTTCATCCTCAAACTTCTTATTGGACAAAATTCCTCGATGGAATATTTGTTGATCCTTTATCTCCATTTCTACCACACCTCGCTGCTCTTCGACCTTCTCCTCTTGTTCTCCGACCAGCTTAAGTTGATCGGGGTTTAAATTTGATGATCCTGTAACATCCACAGGTTGGTCGGTGCTCAGCTTTTGCTCCTCGGGGGTATCAGGATAAGTGAACTCTGCTATAAAATCTGCTATTGCTTGCCCTTTCAGTGACGATCTAGGCTCATATTATATCATATTCACCGAGTTCTATTGCCCAATACATCAATCTCCCTGATTTTTTTTGTTTATGAAGAGCTTGCCTCAACGGCATATCGGTATATACGACTATGGTATGAGCCTCGAAATATAGCTTCATTCTTCTACTTGCTTCGATCAGCGCCAGTGCCAACTTTTCCAGCTTTGAATATCTGATCTCTGCTCCTTGGAAGGCCTTACTAGTGTAATAAATTAGTTTTTGTACTCCATCCTCTACTCTTATTAATGGCGAGCTAACTGCATTTTCTGAAACTGCCAGGTACAAGTACAACCTTTCTCACATCACTGGTCTGGACAACAGTGGAGGTGCTCCCAAATATTTTTTCAACTCTTGAAAAGCTTTCTCGCATTCTTCATTCCATTCAAAAGTCTTTCGAAGCGTTTTGAAGAATGGGAGGCATCTATCAGTTGCTCGCGATAGAAATCTGTTAAGTGCTGCTACTCGCCCTATAAGACTTTGTACTTCCTTCTTCATCGTTGGAGATCGCAACCCTAATAGAGCTTTGATCTGTAATAACCCGCGTAATTTTTGGGGTATTTTCGAAATTAAGAGGAAAAATAAATTTTCAGATAAAATTATTTTTATCGCTCTCCCAAATAATACATTCTGTAACACCCCGCCCGCCCGGGGAGAGCGAACGGAGCACTACTATCGATAAAACTAAACTAATCCACAAATAACAAGGTATAGAGCATCTAAATCCCACAATAAAATAAGAAACCACTATTCTCATCTTCAAATTAATACAACAAATCTCTCGAATTAAAACAACTATCTATATTGATACAAAACAATTCTCCAATGCTCTATACATCAAAATAATACAATCTTGTATTAAAAATTCTTCCCAAATAATCCTCGCTAAAATCATCCCAATTGGTCCATAGCACTCAAATCCGTGCTCACCTGCCAACTAAGAAAAAGATGGGGAAGTACACAATACGACACGAAAGATGCTCAACAATAATATGTTAGCGATGAATAAAGCGCAACAATACGAATACGAATTCTCAAATCAAATGCGAATCTCAATAGCATTTATCAATAAATTTCTCAACAACACATTAACCGGAGTCACCAGGCCTCACCATACCGCGCCATACTTTATCAAGTAGCCGAAAAAGGAGTCTTGGCGGGTGCCCAACATCAGTGCCATATTAAAATCTCATGACACCGTGCTCAAAACAACATGAATAATACCTCATGAATGAAAATAATTCCAACAATTATTTTTCCAGATTTCCAAGAATTTAACAATTCAAAATATGAGTTCAATTAACAAGAATTCAACGGAATAAACACTCGCGAGATTTCAGGAGCATATTGTGTAAAACCCCATACCTTAAACCACCAAAAAGAACCAACATGAATCATCACATAATTCAGCCTCAAAATCTAATCACACCATCACGTTCCTCTCGCGAAAATAATCAAATCTCGTTCTAGCCCAAACTCGAGAAAACACCAAATAAGCCTTTTAATCTAAGGTTGAAATCTTGAATAAGTTTGGGGCTATGGTTTGTAGATGAAAGGGAGTAATTTTGGAGAGGTCTTCTGGTTGAAAAGTTTGAGAAAAAGTGATTTGAAAAGTCCATCCACGAATTTGTTGATATATAAAGGATTAAGAGTTTGATTAAGAAAAGAGTTATAATCAGATATAAACACTAAAAAATTTATTCCGGACGATCGGACCGTTGTAATTGGATGAAATTTTACAGAGAATTAGCTGAATACGAGAGAAAGTTGTCAAAAAAATTTCAGCTCGATCGGACCGTTTAATATTTTTAAATATGTTTTTTTGCTAGACAGTTTTATGTTTTGAGGACTCTTAGAGAGTTTTATATTTTGAGGACTCTTCTATATAATAAAAATTCAATTAAAACTCTATTTTAATTCCAATTTCGAAACCGTTTGAAATTCTCGCCTTTAAAAATAATAACCAACATATTTGAGCAATAAAAATAATTTTATCTCAAAATTTATTTTCCTCTTAATTTCGAAAATACCCCAAAAATTACGCGGGTTATTACACTTCCCCACTAACAATGGAATTTCGCCCTAGAAATTCTCCGAATGCCTAACTCTCAAAAATCAGGCCACCAATCTCCAAAAATAAATTCGTCACCAAAAATAAATTCCTCACATCTAATCTAGATGTCTAACACGAAACGATCATCTAAGGATTCTATCTCCAAAAATACGCGTCACAAAAACGCAACAGACCCAAAACCCAAGACCCGAGGGTGGTCGTATACCTAAGCTCTGATACCATTCTGTAACACCTCGCCCGCCCGGAGATATAAACACTAAAAATTTTATTCCGGACGATCGGACCGTTGGAATTGGATGAAATTTTACAGAGAATTAGTTGAAGACGAGAGGAAGTTGTCAAAAAAATTTCAGCTCGATCGGACCGTTTAATATTTTTAAATATTTTTTTTTGCTACACAGTTTTATGTTTTGAGGACTCTTAGAGAGTTTTATATTTTGAGGACTCTTCTATATAATAAAAATTCAATTAAAACTCCATTTTAATTCCAATTTCGAAACCGTTTGAAATTCTCGCCTTTAAAAATAATAACCAACATATTTGAGCAATAAAAATAATTTTATCTCAAAATTTATTTTCCTCTTAATTTCGAAAATACCCCAAAAATTACGGGGGTTGTTACACTTCCCCACTAACAATGGAATTTCGCCCTCGAAATTCGCCGAATGCCTAACTCTCAAAAATCAGGCCACCAATCTCCAAAAATAAATTCGTCACCAAAAATAAATTCCTCACATCTAATCTAGATGTCTAACACGAAACGATCATCTAAAGATTCTATCTCCAAAAATACGCGTCACAAAAACGCAACAGACCCAAAACCCAAGACCCGAGGGTGGTCGTATACCTAAGCTCTGATACCATTCTGTAACACCTCGCCCGCCCGGAGATACAAACACTAAAAATTTTATTCCGGACGATCAGACGTTGGAATTGGATGAAATTTTACAGAGAATTAGTTGAAGACGAGAGGAAGTTGTCAAAAAAATTTCGGCTCGATCGGACCGTTCAATATTTTTAAATATTTTTTTTGCTAGACAGTTTTATGTTTTGAGGACTCTTAGAGAGTTTTATATTTTGAGGACTCTTCTATATAATAAAAATTCAATTAAAACTCCATTTTAATTCCAATTTCGAAATCGTTTGAAATTCTCGCCTTTAAAAATAATAATCAACATATTTGAGCAATAAAAATAATTTTATCTCAAAATTTATTTTTCCTCTTAATTTCAAAAATACCCCAAAAATTACGCGGGTTGTTACATGATCTTTCCAGGGTTTGCTTCAATGACTCGTTGATTGACAATATACCCTAGAAACATGCCTTCTCGTACTCCAAATATGCACTTGGTCGGGTTCAGCTTCATTTGATATTATTCTAATTGATCAAAGGTCTGGCCTAAATCAACTAGATGGTCAGTAGCTTTCTTGCTCTTTGTCAGCATATCATCAACATAGACTTTTATATTGCAACTGATTTGTTTAGGAAACACCTTGTTCATCAGCCGCTGATATGTCGCACCTGTATTTTTCAAACCAAAAGGCATAACATTATAACAATAAGTTCCCCTAGGGGTAATGAAAGAAGTACTCTCCCTGTCTTCAGGTTTCATTTTAATCTGGTTGTAACCAGAATAAGCATCCATGAAGCTCAGCAGCTCGTATCCCGAGGTAGTATCCACTAGTTGATCAATTCGAGGCAAGGGAAAATGATCCTTTGGACATGCCTTGTTGAGGTCGATGAAGTCTACACACATCCTCCATTTGTTGTTCTTCTTTTTCACCATCACCACATTTGCTAACCAGTTTGGATACTTAACATCTTCAATAAAACAAGCTTTCTGGAGCTTCTCGACCTCCTCCTGTATAGCTTGGTTCTTCTCGGGGCTGAACACTCTTCTTCTCTGCTTCACTGGCTTGATCTCCTTATTCACATTGAGCTCGTGACATAAGAAATTTGGATCTATTCCGGGCATATCTTCATGACTCCAAGCAAAAGTTTATTTTCTGCTTTTTAAGAAAACTATCAACTCCTATTTTAATGAGGCATCTAACGATAAACCTATATGAGTTGTTCGTTCAGGGTGCTCGTCGTCCAGAATGATGTTTTCAGTAGCTTCTACCACCTGACCTTTCACGAGTTGCGACTCGTCTCTAGGATCCAATGTTTCAATTTCTGCACCCTTATCCACCTGATAGGTAGTAGTCTTTTTCTTAGATTCTTCCAGTTCCTCCTGCTCGACAGATGAATAGTAGCATTCCCGAGCTACTTTTTGATCACCCTTCACAACCCCTACTCCAAAATTAGTTAGAAATCTTAGGCATGGATGTACCGTAGATGGTACTGCTTCAAACTTCTTTAATCCTACCCTTACCATGATGATGTTGTAAGCTGATTGAACATTCGTATCCATCACGAAGAAGCGTACTCTTTCTCTTCGACAAGCAGGCCATGTACCAATGAACATATCCAACATGATCGCCCCAAGTGGAAAAACTTTCTCGCCAGCAAAACCGAGGAGGGGCCTATGATAAGGCTCCAACTGTGACAACTTTAGATTTAAGCTGTCGAAGCACGAGTAGAACATAATATCAGCCGAGCTACCATTATCAACCAGTACTCACGAGATCATCACTTCCTTCATTCTCATTTTGATCACCAATAGGTCATCATGAGGGTACAGCACACCTGCAAGGTCATTCTTTGAGAAACCGATGACCAGTTTTTCTTTATTGACCTTCCTCGCTCGATCACCTTCAGCCAAGTTTATTCATTGAATATATAAACAGGCTTGAGCCTCATTGAGGTAAGCTTTTCTTTCTGCGGTAAGGTCTCCACCTCCTGCATCTCCACCTGTAATAACATTACAATCAAAGGATCCAAAACGTATTGAAAATACCTCACATTCTGGCTGCCTTGGTCTTTTGCGAAGATCAGGATCGTCTTATGGATCATCTTCATGGTCTCTTTTCGTGTTCTCCTTTTCTTGACAAGGAGATCTAGATCTATCTCTTTCTCGGTCGTTGTTTCTTCTTTCATTTCTACGATCAACATACTTTGCCAGTTTTTCTCTTCTAATGAGTGCTTAGATCTCATTCTGAAGAGCTATATAATTTTTTATCATGTGGCCATGATCCTTATGGAACTCGCAATATTTGGCCTTATTCCTCTTGTCAGGGTCTAACTTCATTTTCTCTGGCCATTTTAACTCCTCGTTGTTCTTGATTTCTTCTAGAACATGGTTGATGTCTACCTTCAAAGGAGTGTAATTCTCAAATTCCTTCAATACCTCCCATGATGGCTTTGTTTTTTAGTGCTTGTCACCACCATTGTTCTTATGCTCTTTCTTTTTGGCCTTATCACCCTCCACCTTGGTTTCTTTGGTATTCATATTCTTCTTTGCAGCCATATCCTCCTCGGCATTCATGATCTTAGCCACTTTTGCCATCAATTCTGACATGGTTCTGGGTGGATCTTTAGCCAAAGTGTAGTACAACTTATTGGGAAACAACCCACTCATCAGAGCAGTAATCGCTGTCTTTTCCTCGTAATCAATAACTTCGAGTTTCTCATTATTGAAACGAGTTATATAATCCCTAGTGCTCTCCCTTGCCTTTTGCCTAACACTCAACAAGTGTGCTACTCGTCTAACAGGTTTTGCTCCAAAATAGAAGTTTCCAATGAAGAGCTCGGCTAGTTGAAAGAAAGTGGAAATCTTACCCCAAGGAAGATTATTGTACCATATTTGAGCAGATCCTGTAAGAGTCCCCGAGAATGCCCTGCATCTCATGTCATCGGGCACAGCATAGATGTTAGCATCAGCTAGGTATTGCTCTATATGAAGGACAGGATCGGTTTTTCCATCATATTTAGGAGTCACAACAGGTGCTTTGAACTTTGATGGTGTGGGAAAATCCACAATTGCTTGGATAAAAGGTGTCCTTTGGATAAAAGTTCTTTGTAGAGGATTCTTGGCCTTGGCCATTTTCCCTAATCTATCCTCCAGCCTCTGAATAGAGCCTTTCCATGCATCATTTCCTTCCTTGGGACTGTTGGTTCGAGCAACTGATCGCGTGGATGTGGCCTCTTGTGATCTATCTTGTCGAGCAACTGGTTGTGATTGGGAAAAACCCTCTCTTAAATCAAATGGTCGTTGAAAGTTTCTCGACACAGCCTTAGGAGGACTTTTATTCTTCCTAGGGCCAAATCGATCAAAAGGAGAAACCCTACTCAATATTTCCAGTGCGCTAGTCCTTTCCGGAGAGAGAGTGATGTGTTGTTAAGTATCTGTAGCTCGTACTGACGAAGTTCGACCCGGTTGATAAGAAAAATCTTCAGATTTATCAGTGCGATATGAATCGCTTTGCCTAATGCATGAAGAAAGTAAATGAGTATTTCTTTGACCACTTCGTTGTCCTGAATAGGTTGATGCTCCACCTTGGATAGTTTGCATGAGTTGTCGCATTGTTTCCTGCATGGCCGTCTGGCCTCGAGCCAAACTGGCCATGATTCCTGCTAGATCTTGGATATTTGGAGGAGCGGATGGATTTGGGGGATTCCGAGCGTTTCGATTGCTGGATTCAGGATTGTCAACCATTGATGATGAATTGTTTTTGGTGAAAAACGAAAATTACAGTCGTTTCCCACAGACGGCGCCAATCTGTTGATGTAAAAAATTAGATTATCTTTAATTGTTTAATCACAGATAAAAATAAATAAGACAAGAGATTTTGAAGTGGTTCATCCTTGAACAAATGGCCTAAGTCCACTGTTGGTGCTATTATTGATTGTTTGGGAATTCTCGAAGTAGGGTTTATCTCCAGAAATTTCGGTCCCCCCCAATGAGGATGATACAATGTATTTATAGCCATGAGTTTGTACATGTGAATGGGTAATACATAGCTGTTAAATAAGCGTATACATCCGTATGATGATAATCAGCATTTAATGGGCATTTAATCCTCTTAATTGTTTGATAATAAATGCTCTGATCGAGATCCAGCTCGGACCGCCAAAACTGCTCGGACCGCCTAAGTATCTCGGCATCCATGAGTTGATCGGTGCAGTAAAGTTCCTTGGAGAGTACCTACTGCTCGGAGTATTTGAGTTGGTCGGGGAAAATGAGTTCCTCGAAGTCAAGGGATTGCTCCGATGTTTTTGTTATTGCCATGCAGATTGCCACGTGTCTCCACTTAATTGAGCCATGTCAGCAGACTAAATTTGGTATCAACACATATGCACCAAAGCATGAAAGGTCAATAAAAAATAAAGTATTTATATCATATAAATCATAAATACAAGAAAAATAACATGATTCATGGGTGGAATTATCTTAATGGCTTTTACGTAATTTTCTATGAATTTTTCTCCTTTCTTTCTTCTTCCTAACCTTCACAATTGTTTTTTCTCAACCTAAAACTCTCCCAAACTGAGTTTTCTAAATAAAGAAGGATATCTCAAGGGTTTAAGTCGGCCAAACCAACCTCCACCTCCAACCAATCAATTTAAGACACTTATTGGGTATAAAGGACAAATTACCACTTAAAGGGATGGACAGATTTGCCCTTGGTTAGTAATTTCTGTATAACTTCTTACTTGGACCTCCGTTTCACACATCGTTTGTTGTGTTACAAACATAACTCACCTGTCTACAACTGTCTATTTTTCACCTCAAGTTAGTTGTTATGTCAAAAAGGTCAAAACTAGTCTTAAAAATGAATATTCCTACCGAAAACATTAAAATTTCATATTCGTAACTAATTCGATATTTCATGCTTTATGAAGGTAGTATTAGACTGAATATAATGACTTAACATTATATATACTAATAACATATTATCCATATCACATAAGCTAATCATGATTTAAACATAATTTATCATAATTATATTCGGGTTCTCACAGTTTATGGGTGACCTAAACTAGGGAAACACATGCTTTTTCCAATGCGGTATAATTAACCTCATAGCCCTATAGATTTTGACTATTATAGTAAATGGTCCATTCTTTATGTTACTCTTCAATATATTAGGTTAGATTATCCCCAATACTTGTGTCAGTGACATCTAGGAATAGGAGGAGTGGCATCCCAAGATGTGATGGCATGAGCATCAGTGGTTGAATAAGATAAAGTTTAATTTTATCAAAAGCCTCTTTATATTGTTCATTCTAGACATTAGTCAAATCCTTCTAGGGAATTTTAAAGATTAGATCACAGATAGAAGTGAATCTCTAATGAATCTAGTTATGTATTAGAGATTTCCCAAGAGACAACGTACCTTGTTTTTTTATCTGGGATGGTGACATGTCGAGGACTCCTATGATTTTGGTAGGGTCTACTTCAATTCTATTTTCACTTACCATAAGTCCCAGGAATTTCCTTCTGGAGAAACGAAAGATGCACTTTAGACACATTTGGCATTATTGTATTTATTCGAATAATTTCCTTGAGGTATGGATATGACCTTCTTGAGTCTTAGATTTAATGATCATTTCATTAACATAAACCTCGACTTCTTCAAAGATAAGATAATTCAAGATAGTTATGGCCGATCTTTTGTATGTAGCCGGGGATTCTTAAAATCGAATATTATGACCATGTAGTAGAAAGTTCCTTATGGGCTAGTAATATTACTCTTCCCCAATGATCTAGGCTGATTTTAATCTCATTGTAGTCGTAAACACATCGATGAATTATTTGAGGGCATGGTTAGCAGTGTTGTCAATGATCATATTGATATTGGGAAAAAGATAGTCATCATTGGGAGGTTTTGTTTACATCTCAATAGTTAACTCACATGTGGACCTTTTATCCAAATTTAGGAACCAAAACGATATTGTCTATCCATGTCGGGTATTCGACCATACGAATAAAGCATACATTTAATTATTTGATCACTTCATCTTTGACTTAGAGGGACCATATGGGTACTTTTATTTGACCAACTTACATTCGGGATGAAGGAGGAGCTTAATGAAAAATCTCCTAATTTAATTTGAGGATAGAGAGCAAGGTCTTGTTAAGGCATTATACTTAACCATTTTAATTTCACAGGGTAAAGCACCAAGAAAGCCCAAAAGATCATTACTCAAGCAATCTTGACCAAACTCATTCTCATCAACACATATATATTTGATCCAAAAATAATATTTTTCCCAAAATATCTGACTGATGTCATACCATACATAACCTTGTCTAATTAAATATACCTAAAAAATGACGCTTTAGAAAATTGGTGGTCGAAAAGGCTTTGATGTCATAATCAGCCACCTGAGTCCGTTAATTGGTCCCTCGAGATTTAACTCGACATTTAATGAAATTGACGTGTTAGGTATAGAAGACTCATCATTACAAGTGCACTGAGGCCCCTTGTTACCCAGCTCAGCCTATAAGTACCCTACTTATCCTTTGATAAGCCATTGAATGATCAATCCATAAGTTATTCAACTGTTCAAGCCATAAGATCTTGAACCTATAAAAATATCCTCTCGTCGTTAATACATTTTCTCAGTTCTTATTAAACTCTCAAGTATTTATTATTATTTAAACAGCATTCCATTCATATTTTGGTTCTTATATTCCTATCTTGGTGTATTTATAGTGCTTATTTCTTTCTCCCTCTAAATTAACATTGATTAAAGGCTCATTTATTATCCAAACATTTTATATTTATTTTCCATCATTATGATATTTATAGAACTTCGTCTCTCATCATTATAAATGCATTTATTATTGTTCTTTCACCATTAAATAGGTTACATGTTTATTATTCATAAAATATTTCAAATCAATCAACTCTCTTATATTTGGAAACTCTGTTGTGTAGGTATCCTTTGTTAAAATGGTGAATAACACCATCAACCGCACTATGTTTGGTGATAACCAACCTAAGGGAGAACATTACACTCCCATGGTTGACCTCCCATAAAAGACAACTGCCACTAGAGGTGTTTATGTGGGACGGTATTCCACGAGCATTGTAATGGGGCCAACTCATATGTTGAAGATCATGGCCAAGTTTATGGAGTTTCTTCAAACTGACCCTAAAATGATGGGGTTTGATACAAAGATGGACCCTGTGTCTTTCATTACTCTAGTAACACCGCTAGTACCTCCCTAAACGAGGATAAATGTTTAACCTCCAAGACATGTTGGTCCTTAAATGACCAATATCCTAACCACCACACCAATACCAAATATAAAAGCAACTATTGCTATTGCTACCTCATTTAAGATCACCCCACTAAAAGACAAATCACCTGAGGAAATGGTGGGCCGAAGTTTGACTCTTGAGGAAGTCAAGGAAGAGATAATAAAGATGAGGATGTTAACCCCACAATCTTCTAATGAGTCTATGATAATATACGATGACTTTTGGCGGCTCTATCTAGAAGAATATAACGACTAACCATACCCTGAAGGGTATGTTCCCCCAATATTTGAGAAATTTAATGAAAAGGGAGGAAATCCAAATGATCATATCAAAGGCTTTTTCTAACATCTAGGAGCTCATTGTAATAATATGAGTCTCTGTTTTAGATAGTTTTAAAAATATCTAAGGGAGAAATCCTATACATGGTATTTCCACTTGGCTCTAAAGAGTGTAGCCACGTGGTAGGTTATGCATGTCCATTTTCTACAGAAATTCTTCCTGGCAAAGGATAAATTTACTTTGGCCCCATTTGCTCACGAAAAGTAATGTACTGGTGAAAAAGTTATGGCATACATTTAAAGGTCCATAGAGAGGTATCTCCACTTGACAGAGGATGCAACATAAGGCAAGTCCCTATAGATTAGTATTGAAGGTTTAAAAGTTAATTACATTATCACTTGATAAATGAAATGAGAGAAGGAACGTTCAAGGCTTTTGCCATGGATGCTCGAAATGTCTCCATGGTTGTTCGCCCTAAACCCATTGTGTCTAATGTTTCTTGGAATCCTATGACAGGTTATCCAAACAAGGTGGATACAACAGAAAAACCACCATCCAGGCATATACACGAGTTAATTATGGAAGATGGAGAGGGATCATAATTAGCAAGATAATGAAAGAGACGAAACAAAAGAAAATTTGGCTTAGAAGAACCACCACCATTATATTATTCTATTGATTAGGGAACGAGCTTCTACACCACCATGATGGCATCCCCCCCCCCCTAACTATTCATCGTATTCTTCAGCGAGAGATGTTCAGGCCAGCCCTAAATATTTCCATATACATTAACGTGTGGGTCATCCTACTACTGAGTTTTACACATTGAGGAGTGTCATTAACAAATAACTGATGGAATGGAATTTACAAATCCATCAAGTTAATGCCAATCATAACCCTTCACCATCTCATGCAGTAAATATGGTGGTGGCCTACGATGAAAAATAAGAAGCCCAAAGCAAATAAGAACAAATACAGGAAGAGGAGTTTCATTATATGTATGGTGAGTGTTTGGCTGTAATGGACAACATATATGAACTAAGTATCAAGGACAATGAACAGGCTTGCCAGACTGAGTACTATGAGGTGGATCCTAGTTTGTAATATTAAGTTATTTCATGATCACCAAAATTCACATGGTTTTTTGAATAGATCGGTATAACCCGGGAAAGTCGGCTAGAGATTTTTCAAGAAATCCTTTAGATAATAAAGAAGAATGTTGTTCATTTTCTAAATTAGAAAGGTCTCGTGGCTTGGTTAACCTATCTCTTAATGTCTGAGATCACTTTCTATGCTACAAATAGATATCTTAGATTCAACCACAGCAGATTGTTGTATGTGATAGTAAGCATCAATGAAACTATCTTCACTAGAAATATAATGGATGAAAGATCTCTGATGAATACATTGCCAATCACCTCTTTTCACATAACTAACATCTCGAAAACAGTTTGATTGCAACGCCTTTGTCAATTTATGGACATGATAACCAGCCTTTCCAATCAAATGGGTATGTCAATGTTGAGATAGTAATGGGTAACCTCACATCACACAAAAATCTCATGTGATTGATTTAGCTACATCTTACCATATATTGATTGGGTGAGTGTGGAAGGATAACTATAGTTTGGTCCTTTGGACATACCACCAATGTGGAAGGGACATAGATTGTCATTAGAGAAATTAGGAATCCCTTCTCCAAAGAGGAATCACATTTACTAGGTGTATATTTTTACATGGAGCTCAATCACACAAATGCATCATAACAAGACATGTCAAATGAGTTAAAGTACCAGCCATCAAAGACGAGTTGGGACCTATAATAATGCAAGAGGAATAGATATAAGAAGCTGAGAAGGTTAATAAGGTTGTTCACCAAACCCATGCTATCTCCGAACAACTGGAAGATTAGATCAGGCTAAGAATTGATTTAGAGGAAAGAAAAGTCAGATTCCAGAGCGGGATTTGACAAGACACGAGTATGAACAAGTATATAGCTCCCATATGAGAAAGGCACTCCCACCTCATGATAGAAAATAAAAGAAATTTTTTCTCAAAGATGGTAAGGTGGTCTATCATCTATGAAGGTGTGACCGGGCAATCATTTTTTTAGGGGAAAATCACCCGAAGGTAGAGTATGAGTGTTTCCTTGTAGATAATCAAGGACAATGTCTAGTCATTGATATTTCCTGCATCCAAAAGTTTGTTTAAGAGATGAAAGAGGAGCCAAAATGTGTTCAAGATCATCTAAAGCTGCAAATGCAAGAATTGGAAAAGATTGATCTAGAAGAGTCGAAGAAACTAGAGTTGATCAAGCTTATAAATAATATAAATAGGTATTCACGTGGAAATACACTCAAATTCTTGGCCTGGACCAAGAAGTGAGCCTCCATAAGTTAAATGGAATGCCTTCGCTCATTCTAGTCAAGCACGGAAGAAGAAATTAAAAGCTGGAGCTATATTTAAAGATTAAAGATGGGGTGGGATGATTAATTGAAATTGTATTCATTAAGTCTATTCAACATCGATCTAGCTATCTAGCATCGCTCCAGTAGGCAACAAGGGTAAACAAAAAATACGCATCTGTTGGGATTTCATGGACCTCATCAGACAATGCCCCAAGGATGACTTCCATCTGCCCTTAGTAAACATCTTGATATACTCCATAATTAGACATAAGCTGCATATATTTATGGATGTTTATGTGGGGTACAACCAAATTAAGATGGACATAACTGATTTTGGGAAGATAGACTTCAGGACCCATTTAGGAACTTTTAATTATATTATTATGATTTTTGGCCCAAAAAATGTGGGAGAACTTATAAAAAAAAATAATGGACATTTTTTACAACCTCTTTTATGATATTTTAGAACACTTGGATAATTTTAGGAGAGTTTTCAACAGTTGTCAAAAGTACAAACTTGAAATGAACCCTCTCAAGTATTCCTTTGGTGTTGCGAGTGGGAAATTTATAGGTTTAGCGGTACATCGATAAGGAGTTCAGATTGACAAAGACAAGAAAAAAAAATCCATCCTTAATATGCCATATCCAAATATCCATAGAGAGAAAATTTTCCTTGGAAAAATTTCTTACCTAAGAAGATTTATCCTAGGTCTATCTTAGATCACTCACCCATTGATGCAACTTCTTCCAAAGATCACAAAGTTCTAGTGAAAGGAACAACACCAAGATATGATTGACAAGATCAAGAAGTTTCTCACTTATCCTCAGAAGATTATCACACCAAAAGTTAGAATAGCTTTGACACTCTACCTTACCTCCAACATAAGTTAAATCAGTGAACTTTTCATCCAAAAAGTAGATGGGCAAGAAAAACCTATCTGCTAGTATAATTATTCGAGTACAAAAAATATTTTTGGAATTAGTCTTATATCTCAAAAGCTAAGACACTACATGGTATCTTTCACTATTCACATAGTGACTTGATGTGACATAATCAACTTCTTATTGGCGAAAAAAGTGTTGATGGAAAGGGTAGTAAGGTGGTTTATCATTATTTCTGAGTATGATCTTTTGTGTGTGGTCCCTCGAATGATCAAGAGACAAGCTTATGCAAATATATTGGCCATATTTCCTACATAGATCTTTGAATTATATATATCATGTGATGATTTTCAAGCCAACAACTATAACAAAGATATAGAGGAATGGATAATGGAGTTTTATGGTTTCTTTACAAAAGGCAAAGGGAGAGCTAGAGTTATATTGTATAAAGGAAAGGTGGAGATTACTTTGTATTTTAAATAGGGCTTTCCTTGTTCAAATAATGAATTAGAGTATGAAGCACTGATTTTGGGAATCCTTGAAGCCTTACGAAGAGGCATCCACTCCCTATATAGCAAAAAAGACTTTAACCTTATGGTCAAATAGGTGAACGGTAAATATTATTTGAAGTAAATTAGTCTAGCACCATACATAATGATTAGTAAGAGTTTAATAGATCAATTCCATGAGGTAAAGGTGGAGAGACCCAAGAACAATGAATCGTCATCCAGATGATTATGCCATAATTATATAAAAAGTTGTCATGGATGATGAGTCTATAATGGTGGTGATCTAAAGAACAACAACACCTCACGTGTGCTCCAGCTTTTTCCTATTAATAATAATTCAAATTGGAGGGGTGAAATCAGAAAGCAGCTTAAGACAAGGGATGAAAAGATGAAGATCATAGAGTTAGTATAATAATTCATTCTTCAAGATAATTTTTATTACGAAAATCATAAGGGCACATTGTCTAGATGTACGAGTTTAGATGAAGCACGAGAATTACATAAGAAGACTCATGATAAGAATTTTGAAACCAATAATATCCATCTTTATAGAAGAATCCAAAGGGAGGTATACTTTTGGCCAACAATAAAGAAAGATACAGCAAAAATACAAAGAGAATGTGTTAAGTCTCAATATTTCTTCTAACCAACTAAATTAATTTCATGAAATCTCAAACAAAATAGAGGAAACCCTACATAGATTTCATCAATGATAAAGTTGTCATAAGTGATAAATCAGATGCAATAGAAATCTGGATAAGGCCCCCAAGATTTTTTTTTAATTAGAGGGGAAGATCTTTCGAAAAGGGTATTTCAATAGTCCACTATGATGCATCACCAAAGAGGAAGAAAAAAGGTCCTCAAGAAAGCTCACGACCCATCTCACATCGAAGGATCCAATTTGTATGACCAGCTAATGATACTTGGTTATTACTGGCTAACAATGGAAAAAGACTCTCTAGAGTTTTTTCAAAAATAAAAGCCTTGTCAACTTCAGGTCAACCTCATTCATGTATGCATTATTCTTTCCATTCTTAAGCTTTCGACCTAGTAGGAAAAATAAAACCTTCCTCTAGTAAGAAAATATTGAATTTATTGTCCACTCAGTACTTTACCATATGGGTAGATGCATTACAATTAAATAGATCCACAAAAGGAGTGGTGGTATAGTTTCTTTGAGAGTACATCATGTGTCCATTTGGCATCCCCAAGATTATTCTATCAGATAATCAAAATCCATTAATTAACAGAGGTGGAAATTCTAATAGACATATTTAACCATCCACGACACTTCCATTGTGGCCTACCCAAAAGGTAGTAGCCACTACACCAAATCTGCCCATTTGTCAAGGTCATTGACCTTGACAAATTCACCTTGTCAAGGTCAATGACCGTGACATTTCGAGGCGAGACAACTTTTTTTGTCACGGTCGTGTCACGGTCATTGACCTTGACATAAAACTCGCGTTTTGTGTCACGGTCGTGTCAAGGTCAATGACCGTGACACGTTTGTCACGGTCATTGACCGTGACACGTTTGTCACGGTCATTGACCGTGACACGTTTGTCACGGTCATTGACCGTGACAAAGCCGTGACCCTTAGTAAAAAAATTATCACGGTCATTGACCGTGACAAGGCCGTGACAAAATTGTCAGGGACTTGTCACGGTCAATGACCGTGACAATTCTGGGCAAAATTAAAAAAAAACTGCTGGGCAGTATGGCCACTGCCACTGCCCAGCAGTATATTTGTACATGTTATAGCAACGTTGTACCTGTTCCACACATCATATATCCGAACAAACTAAAGATAATGCAAATATATATTCAAATAAGAAACTATTTAAAAAGAAACAACATCACCATCATTTTATCTCAAATCTACAAACTATTTGCATGGAAAAGAGATTTTGTACCGCGACGCTCGGGAACACCTCCTTATCCTTCCCTTCTCGTCCGAGTAGCCACATAAGTATAGAGCATATGTGGCCTACCCTTAGGGCCACTCCCTGTCCCCTGAATTGAAATAAAGTAAAATTTGTATCCGCCCCTCAAATATAGATAAATATAAATTGTAATTGAAATCGAAATCGAAATTGACATATAAATATAAATACATTACCTGTAGTGTCACTCAAACAGCTAACTTGAGCTCATATGGCACCTCCTTCCAACTAATGTACCCCGGGCAATCGTGTCAATTATAATTCTCTTCATATCTAAACACTAAGAAATACCATAATCCTATGGAGGTATGCGTTGCAAATTCCTTCCAACCGTTGTGTAGCCAAAAATCAGCAGTTGAAGTTGTCAACTCCACCTTTGAATGGGGTATGGAAAGTGGTGGGGTATGGAAAGTGGAATTGACAACTTCAACCGGTGATGTTTGGCTACGTAACGGTTGGGAGGAATTTGCAGAGCATCGCTCCATAGGATTATGGCATTTCTTAGTGTTCGGATAGACGAAGAGATTCAGTCTCCTCTCCACAAATAGGACACCCCAAATAACTATGTACTAATCACCTATTAAAGGTAAGAAGCGTATATTCATGGATTAGTATAAACAAAACTTAGATGTAGTTGGAATATTTATGTATTAATCTCCTCTCCACACACGCACACTACACAAGAGTGAAAATGATAAAGTGCAGATCAAGTAAAAGCATTAAAAATGGATGTTTCGGTACAAATTGAAATAATTATTACAAATTGAAAAATTGTTTCAAATTCGGGTTATCATCAAAAATGGATTGATATTCGGTAGGAGCAGCCAAGTCATCCACACTACTATTTAGACGCCTTGGCGCGTGTTGGACAATTGACCACGGCTCGTTGTTGATATACTCCGAGTAAAACACTTGCTTAACCTTTTGAAATGCACAAACAAATGGCTCATCGCTCACGTGGTCGTTGCTCTTCAACTTGGACAAGTCAACCATGATCAAATTGGTGACAGGATCAACTTTAGAAGCATTTTTATCCTCAACTCTTACCCATTCACAGTAAAATACAACCTCTTTGAAGCTTATATAATCCAATTCAAATATATTTTGAATTACACCATAGTAAGTCATTTCAGCTTCAACGAGGTTTTTATCTTTTGCGCTTGCTCGAAAGAAAGTAAGAGCCTTGTATGAAATACCCGAGTTCTGTACATTTGTACTTTCCTCGTACACTTTAGCGCCGAAAATGTAACCGTTCAATCGATATTTTTTGTACTCTTGTGCCACGAACAAGGGTTCAGTGGCTAGACGAGCAAGCCTTGATGTCGCATCACCCATCTTTAGGAGCTGAGAATATAGATAAATTAATTATATTAGTGGTAAAATATGAGTGTAATGTAACGTTATATAACGACTGTTTTCATTGTAATTACCTCTTGTGTCAACCATAGCCTAAATTCGCTGTCTGATTATACCACTGTTTTTCGTCTTTTATTGTTCTCACAGGCTTCATATTTACTGCATATTACAAAATTAATCATGTATAAAATAATCTAAAATAATGTTAAACATTATAATATTCGAAACTTACTTTTTCCATTCTTCGACATCTTCATGTGTGTCAAATAGATAACGAGCTACTTGTTCATGTTGCAAACTCGTTAATTTCACTCGTTTTCCCATCACATTACCACCATCATCGAGGAATTCATCAGTGTCATCAACGCTGGTAGAGTCAGTCATATATTCCCGAGTATATATTGATGACTCCACGGTGATGTATTCCTCTGCAATTGATCCTGTAATGTATCGCGTATTCTTGACGTAATCTTTAAAAACTTTCATCAATCTTTCAAACGGATACATCCACCGATATCTAACTGGACCACAAAGAAGTGCCTCGTCGCATAGGTGTACCAACAAGTGAACACTTATGTCAAAGAATGCTGGGGGAAAGTACTTCTCCAATACACAAATCGCTTCGTTCACAGCCAATTTTGCGGCCACTATGTGTTCTCGATTCACTACCTTCTCACACAAGAGGGAGAAGGTAATACTAATTTGCATAATAGCCCTACGCAAATCCTTGTGCTTGGAGAAACAGTGCTTAAACAATAGAGGAACCAATTGCATGATCACATGCCAATCGTGGGACTTACACTTAGGTAAATCATGAGTAGCATAATTCACAATCCTTTGCAAGTTGGACGAAAAAGTAGATGGGCCCTTCAAATTATATATTGTGTCTAGAAGCACCTTCCTTTCCTCACTCGTCAAAGTAAACGCACCAGGGGGAATTATTGTCCTTCCCCTACTATCTTCTTTCAACCATAGTTGTGGTTTAAGTTTTAACGTTTTAAGGTCTTTTCGTGCATTTTATCCATCCTTCGAATGACTCCCCCCAAGGCAAGTACCCACAATATGTTCAGCGAAGTTCTTCTCTGCATGCATCACATCCAATACATGGCGCACCGGGTTTTTCTTCCAATAAGGCAAGTCAAATAAAATTGACCTCCGAGACCATGCCTTTCTTATCTCAGTTTCATTCCCAGTTGGGGTCTTCTTATGCTTGACATTCTTAAATTTGGGATTCTTACCTGGCATATTTGGGCCACATTGAGAAGATTTACTTTCAATTTCTGAACCCGAAAGTTGTCTCGGCGGTAGCCTATGTTCAACTCCGCCCAATAAAAAATTGGAAGCTTTCTCAAATCTGAAACTATGAGCTGGGGGTAAAAACCTCCTGTGGCAATGGTATACATTTTTTAAGCTGGAGGATAGACGAAGAGATTCAGTCTCCTCTCCACAAATAGGACACCCCAAATAACCATGTACTACACATCCGGATAATGTCCCATAAGCTGGAAAATCATGAATTGCCCACATCAACATAGCTTTCAGCGTAAACTCTTCTTTTCTAAAAGAGTCAAATGATTGCACACCATCTTCCCACAACTCATTTAATTCTTCTACCAAAGGAGCCAGGTAGATATCAATGTCTTCACTTGGTGCCTTTGGCCCAGGTATCAATAAAGCCATCATCGAAAATTCAGGTCTCATACACTGTGAAGAAGGGAGGTTGAGTGGGGCTAGGATCACTGGCCATACACTCTGATTGGTGCTTAGATTTCCATATGGATTGAAACCATCTGTTGATATAGCCAAACGAATGTTGCGTATAATTCATCCTCCGCCAGGCAGTAGAATCAATAGGATGACGCATGATATTACCCTCTACTTCTGCCCTAGCATGCCAAGTCATTGCCTCTGCAATCCATGGTACTGTGAAAAATCGCTTTAATCTAGGCCCAACGGGAAAATATTTCAATACTTTTTGAGGCACTTTTGAGCTTGTGCCTTCCTTACTAGTAGATTGGACATATCTAGGTTCATCGCATACCGGACAACGATCGAGATTTTCATACTCCTTTCGGTATAGTATGCAGTCATACACACAAGCATGAATCGATTTATACTTCATTCCCAAACCTTTCAAACTGTTCTTCATAACAGGATAGCTATTTGGAAGTGTATTCACCTTGGGTAATAAGCCCTTCACCCATTTCAGAATTCCCGTCACGCTATTGCCAGACAAACCGTACTGCGTCTTCAAACTGTGCAAACCAACCATGGCATGTAAAGTTGTTTGATCTTTCTCACAGCCAGAGTATAACGGTTGGGTCGCCTTAAATTTTAAACTTTGGTAGTCATCGTCAAGTTTTATCGTGTTATCTTCACGAGCACTTAAATCTTCTACATCATCAGTAACCTCATTCTCCTCAGCTTTATAAACTCCGTACGCATCATCAACTAAATCCTCTAACATATTATGATCTACGTCGTCCCCTTCTTCATCTATTCTACTTGTTGAAGGATGTTGTGAAGGTTGGTCAGGGACAAAAGGAACTTTCAATTCACCGTGAAAACTCCAAAATCGATAACTATCTTGCATACCCGATCTTAACAAATGTAGTTCAACTGTTTTCCACTCAAACACCTTACCATTCTTACACCTAGCACACGGACACGGAAACTCTTCATCATTACGACATCTCTTTGCATATTTCACAAATTCGTTAGCACCTCTGCGAAACACATCCCACATTCTATTAGTCTCACCCATCCACTCTTTGTATTTCGGATATCCCATCACAGCTACCACAACTAAACACCTATTAAAGGTAAACAAAACTTAGATTTATAGTATGTTTTTTTTAATTATCCCATCATTTAATTATCCTATTAAAGGGTATGTGGTGCTATCCCATTCAAGAATGCATTTTTCTGTAATATACTTAACAGCTCATGCACATTGTAACGATTTGAAAAAAATTCGACAGCATATCCCCTTAGTTCTCCAAGTACACGACGTAGATTGGCAGGTGTGAGTGTTATTTCAATTGGTCAATTAAAATAACAGTCACACTTGTCAATCTAGTATGTACCCAGAGAACATTAAGATACGACTGCAGAACTTCCTCCAAAAGTAACAACTTTAAGCCAATAAGAATATTATACAAAAATTATACAGTCTCAAACTGTCCAAACGGGACAATTCGAGAGATCTCATTACAGGGGTAATGACTCTCGAACGGGTCTAAGGGTTATTGAATGCGTACGCATAAGAACTAGAATGCTAGTATCTATGCGCACTATATTAAATTTCAACTATGTTTCATATAATGGGTTAATTCAAATACACAAATAAATTCATGGGATAATTCAAATACAAAAATAAATTCATGGGATAATTCAAATACAAAAAGAAATTCATGTATTGACCACATACACACACACACACACACACACTATCTAAGTTGTTCTATAGGTATAAAAACAATTATTATCCAATTATTATCCAACTATTATCAATTATTTATTTTGAATGTAAATAATATTCAAATATTCTAATATTCAAGCCTAGGTGCGTAGGTGTGCGTGTGTGTGGCGTAGGTGTGCGTGTGTGCGTAGGGGCGTAGGTGTGCGTGTGTGTGTGGCGTAGGTGTGCGTGTGTGCGTAGGTGTACCCACCCCACCCCACCCCCTCCCCCCTCCACTACCCCCTCCCCCACCCTGCCCCATCCCGCCCCACCCCCACCACACACCACCACACACACACACACACCCACCCCACCCCACCCCACCCCCTCCCCCTGCCCCCCTCCACCACCCCCTCCCCCACCACACACACACCACTCTACCCCACCCCCTGCCCCCCTCCACCACCTCCTCCCCCCCTCCCCCAAAACACACCACCACACACACACACACACTGCACCCCACCCCACCCCACCCCCTGCCCCCTCCACCGCCCCCTCCCCCACCCTGCCCCACCCCGCCCCACCCCCTTCCCCCCTCCTCCACCCCCTCCCCCACCCTGCCCCATCCCGCCCCACCCCCCACACACGCACACACATACACACACACATATATATATACACATACACACATAAATATACAAACAAATCTATATATAAATGGAAGAGAGAGAGAGAGAGAAATTGGACCTGAGAGAGAGAGAGAGAGAGAGAGAGAGAGAGAGCAGCGTCGAGTCGAGAGAGAGAGAGAGAGAGAGGGAGGGAACGGTGGGAGGGAAAAAAGAAGGGGGAAAGTGATTTTGCTGGAAAAGTTGTCACGGTCGTGTCAAGGTCATTGACCGTGACAATTCGTTGTCACGGTCGTGTCAAGGTCAATGACCGTGACATAAAACGCGTGTTTTTTTGTCACGGTCAATGACCTTGACAAGGCTGGCCGGCTGAAAGGTGACAATTTGCCCATTTTGGTGTAGTGAGCCAAGATGAGGCTACAAAAAACGTTGACCAATATTTTAGCCAAGATGATGAAGTAATTGTTAGGGCATGGGATGACAAGTTATCGATGGTTCTCTGGGCCTATTGAACAACCGAGAGGAAACTAATGGGATATAATATCACACCCCGCAAAATTTGACAGACAGGGTGGCCAGCCACCACCGCCGAACCGGGTCAGGCGTGAGTAAATAAATTCTTAGCATGAAACAGATATGAGACATAAATAAATCAATCCACAAGATAAATAATTGAATAAATCCCAAATGATAATAACAATTGAGCGATAAAAGATCCATCACATGCTAAAACTCCGAATAATCTAACTGAAATCCTCTAACAACTTTGGAATCAAATGGCCCAATAAAAACTCAAATGAAGTCTCATAATGAAATACGGCTGAAAAGAAAGTTTAACTAAATAAAATGATAAAGGAATAAACTCCAGCTGCACCTCCAAACGATATACTCTGATAATCCTATGCAGCTTCTCCAAAACTTATCCTGAAAATGTTAGTCAACGCACAAGGTCAAAGCCCTGAGCATGAATACACACTACTCCCCTCAAATAGGATCCTTGAATCCATATGTAGCATTATACGCAATAAATATTACAATATAATATTTTAATTAAACGAGATAATTAAATGTGATAAATATAAAACTAACTACCCTCAGAAATTCCCATTTTAAAAACACACCAATATGATTTTAAATTTCCAAGTCCCACGATGTTAATTTAATTAAATTAACCCAAATTTATTATTGTTCTCACTTTTTATTATGGCGATCCTCCTGTCCCGGGTGGTAATCCACCAAAATGTCACACTTCCCATTGTCAAATGGCCTCTGATCCGTTTAAATGTCGACCCCGCCCCATGACAAGGTTCCACATATGACACGACATAAATCGTCCGCTAACCCATTTAAATAGTCGATCCCTGACACATTATGTCGCCACAAATTTTAATACCCGTTTTTATCTTAGGCATTTATTCTCATTTTCTCAATTTATAAATTACCCCACCATTTTAATCGATGTGAGATCCTCAAAATACCCCTTAGTCTCATAACTAAGGGTCCCCAAGTACACATGCGTCCTATCCTACATATAGGATAAATTTCTAACATAAATCTCGACCTAGTCTCATGCCTAGGCTAGCGTAACGATGATAAAATATCAAAAATTAGCCCACCCCCGACATAATAAAATCATAATAATCTACCCTCACTAGTCCCATACCTAGAAGGCCTAAATCATCTAAAGGCCTACCCACTAGTTCCATACCTAGAAGGCATCCTAAAATATAGGGAGAGCAAAAATACCCAACAACTCGTCGTCACAATGGTAATTCAATAATACCAATAAGTCACACAAACAAGCATCATTAATCAACGTATAAAACTATGCATAATAGTCCAATTCAATTAAATCTTAATTTAATTATCACATCGTCATAAACACCCAATTAATCCCATTTAATTATTTTAAATTAAATACACCGAGATTTCATCATTAATACATCATATTTCCAATTTCATTATCTCTACACAATTTACGTGAGTTATATGTCCCCAAATTCATTTAATTCAAAACCAAGGTTTTCTACATGCAACCTACACCAATAAAACCCAAAATCCACTCACCAATCCTATATACCCAAGGGTTATGAATATTATTTAGATTAAAAGAATTAATAAAAATAGTTCCATAATTAGTGTCCACTTTTCCTAATTAAGTCACTACTTTTCGTTAAGAAAAACATGATTTAAGTTTTTGGTTATACTTAAAAATGCATAAGATCAAAGGAAAGGAATAGAGTATTCATGCCTGAGATTAAGTTGAAGAAAAACTGGTAGCATGGTTGGATTCCTTTCGAAAAAATTATCAAAGAAGTGTTCTTGAACAAACTTGCTTAAAACCCAATTAAGCCATCCAAAACTTGTGACAAAAAACTTGATTATGTTGGAAGTTGATGATTATGGTGGAGAGGAAAAACTTTAGGAAGAGCTCTCTGGTGAAAAACTTAAAAAAAAGTGATTATGAGATATCCCCCCACGAACTATAATGGTTAAATACCAATTAGAGATCCTAACCCAACTAAAAATCTAATATATACTCACCGACTCAAAATCTGGGCATAATCGATCGATCGACTCCCAGGGTCGATCGATCGACCCTGCAGGTCTGGCGACAGTTCCACCACAAAATGCCTATAAGACAAAAATAATTAAAAACTCAATTAAAATTCATTTTAAATCCGATTTAAATTCCTCTTGAAGTTTTATTCTTCTAAAATCAAAACCAACAGATTTTACTAATAAAAATCATTAAATCCAAAAATTTATTTTTCTCCAATATTCCAATTAATTAATTAAATTAATTAATAAAAACACGGGGTGTTTCATGTAACCATTTTCTTTAGTTTATGGAGTTGAGGAAATTCTTCCAGTAGAACTCAAAGTACCTTTAGCTAGATATTTCGTACAAAGCATCATGCTACTACAGAACAGGCGCGTTCAACTAAATACACTAGATGGACGTCGTGATAATGCACGAAGGTAATTCTAGATCTATAAGAAGAAAATCCCCAGATCTAATGAAAATTTAATAAAACCAAAAAAATTTCCTTGCCAAAATTAACATGAACTTGGTAAGAACCTTATGTTTTCAAAGAAGATCGTTGTTGGGGATCAATATATGCAGAAGAAAAAATTACTCCCCTTGAATGTTCGATTCATCATATGATAAAAAGTGTAAATGAAAAAATAAGGACTAAAAAACAAACCTAGGGTTTTGAATATGATACGTTGAGGATCCAGTTGAAATCTGATGAGGATAAAGGTATTTGATGATAATTCAAGGATGCCTTGATTTGGTCCTTTAAAAGATTTCTTGAATGCTTCCAAATTCTTAGACCTTCAAGTATATGATCCACCTAAGGTTAGATAGGTGTGTGGGCACCTCTTAAGATGAAAACTCTTGCTTATGAGTGAGATATGATCATTTTATCTTGTCCTCCTTAAAAAAAAATGAATAGTGTTTTATCTCCTCCCTCTCAAACCCTAATAATAAATTATGTAACTTAAAACTCAAACTTAAACGAATATATACTAGTTTAAGTCATGGGCTTTAGAAAAACTGGGTTTCTTGAGAATCTGGGCCAATTACTTAGGTATATGGACTATATTAGGGACTCAAGATAAATAATTAAATTGGCTTCCAAATAAATACTTGAAAATCCTAAATTACAACCCATAACTTATTTTCTTTCTTTCTTTAATCAATGATGATACCCTATTAAACCTTAACCTTTCAAATGCTCTTAATCACCTTCAAGCATCCTCGGGAAAGAAAAAAACTCATCAGACCTCGAAAAGAGGGATACTTAGTTTTAAAGACCTCTGTTGTTATCAAAGATGATATGTGGTACTATAGCAGACCAATCTTTAAAGATATCAGCAACTGGTTCCCCTGGGGGCAGTGGTTCTAGTCTGACGGACAAGGGGAAAGATAAAGAGAAGGAGACAAAAAGAGAGGATGAGAGAGAAGGAGATGAGAAAAGTAGAAAAGAAGAAAGAGGAAGATAGAGTAGAGGACAAGAGGAAGTTAGTGTTATGGTCCTCAGAGGTACAGTCTTTCCCAAGCCTTAAGGAGGTTAGCATGGGTGATGCTTTCAGTCGATGTTGTTGACAAACCTTTAAAGGTCCCATGTACCTTCTATAGGTAATCTTTACATATAGTTTGTTCTTATTTTGTTCGTTATCTTTACCGTTTTTTTTTTTTGGCATTTTGCTTTGCTTTTTACAGATATGGTTCTATGAGGTGATTAAGCACAATGTTGGATTGGTGTCCCTGAAGGCGAGTGAGATGGGGAACTTATTAAAGATGTATCGGTGGAGTAAGTCAAACAAGCCCTTGGTTTTTAAGGATGTGCGGGTGATGTTGAACGCCTTGATGAACGATCAGGTTAGGCTTTATTTTTTTCCTTTTCGTGGATTTCATGTTTTTTTACACTTGTATATCTTCGATGACTAAACTTTGTTTGGGAACATGTGACATTCTACCCCTGGAATTTGTCCTCGAAGGCTGCAAGTGTTATTGGCATGCATGACTAAATGCGAAAGATGCTAGCGTATGAGTTTGGGCATGTCTGGTACCGAGGGGAGAGGGTGATGAGGTAGGTGGTGAAGGGTGAGGTGGAGGTCCCTCCGTTAGTGCCCCCTGAGTTCATCAGGCGAGTGAAAGAAATAACGAACAAGGCAAAAGTGGTCAAGATAAAGGGCGAACCCTATATGCTTTATACTGACACGATCGTAGGATACAATTATTTATATTTCATCACCAGTTGGTTGATTTTGTTATCTATCCATGACGTGGAGGGTATGCCTCTACCTTTAGCATGATCAGGTAGGGGTACAAGTGCACCAGCGGCTTCATCTCATAGTCCGGAGGGTGGGACAACGGCAGCGAAGGATATTCCTTTTCAGCATCTCTCCATTCCGTTTTACCATATTAGATTGGGAGGTGGGGATGTTATCTCGGTGCCTCATAATACTTACGTGGAGATAGATGGTTTTTCAAGTCTTCCTGAGGAGGTTCTCCGAAGAGAGATATGACTTCCATTTCTATTTCGCATTCCTCTCATTTCAGTTCTTTATTATTGATTTTCTTGCTTCTGGTGGGCTATTTTTTGTAGACTATTTGTGTATCGACATTCTAGATTTGGGACATTCAAGACTGAATATCTTTGGAGTCCGATCATGTGAGGAAAATGGTCAAGTCTTGTACGGTGCCATCGGACACATCTTAGTAAAGCTCTAATTCTGGGACTGGGGGATCTACCACTCATCATCAGGGAAAGCGCGTTTGCCGAGGTGCCTGAGGCGATGGTTTTTAGTTCATTCTCTTTTTAGAAATATGGGGTTGCATCCCAATTTATTTTGATTTTTTCTTCTTTTTTTCTTTTCTTGTTCTCTCTATACTTGAAAAATGTTAGCATACTGACAAATATATACAAGATGCATTTTCATTATTTTTTATTTATCTTGGGTTAAATGACTTATTCTACACACATTTTGATTTTTTGCTGAGGTTTTATTTGTTACCAAGGTAAGTAGAAAAGATAAAGAAATACTAGGAAACTTTTTTTTTTGCAAACAAGTCGTTTTTAACAACAAAAAAAGGTCTCTTTTGGAAAGGTACATGCAAGAGGGGAAGGTAGAAGATTTCAAAAAGTGGGGTATGCCAATTGACATACTCCTTAGCCTACCTATAATCATATTGTTCAAGTCCAAATAACTTTTCTAGATTTTATTGCACTTCTTTTGTTCTTAGGATTACTCATAAATTGTAGTCATGACAACTGGTCGAGCCTTTTGTTCCTTGTGGGTGCCTTTGGGTATAAAAAAAGTTCTTGGAGAGGGGTTCCCTCACCACACTTCAATCTCCTTTCTATTTTCCAAGTATTCTTCTCTTCTTGAAGTGACGCTTTCAATGACCGAAACATTTTCTACTTATCTTGAGGTTTTGGAGGCCATGTGCCTCTATAATGTCAACTATGAGACTTTTAACCTGCGCCCTATCTCCTAGTGGTACAACTATTCTCTGGATTGGAATCTTTGGGAAGTGGCATTGAATTTTTGGTATTCTAAAGAACGTGTATTTGTCTTTGGCCTAAATGAAGTATGCCCCACTTATGAGGAATTTTCTACGATGTTGGGCGTCAAACCAGGTGTTGCAACAGCTATGTCGGACATGTCTCGTACCCCTCGAGTGTTATTATCCGAGTTATCTTATGTTCATCCTTTGGGTGCCTGATCATTGGTGCACTGCGAAAGTATTATTCTTCCAGCGTATTGAATTCGGTGTGCCAAAGAGACTATACTAATAACGACTTTGCTAGTGTTGTGGCCTAAGGGTTAATTGTCAGGCTACTTTTAGTAGCCAGTGATATGACAGAGGACCCCCAGGTGACCAATATTGTGATGTGGATGTCCCATCACTGTAATCCTATCGCTATCATACTAGCGGAGACTCTGAATGGACGTAATACCCAGAAAGAAGGTCGGGCCAATTTTTTTCAGGGAATTCATATGATGTTGTTCATGTGGTTGTTGGAGAGACTGCACTTGACGGATCCTCCTGAGTATCGGGTGTTCCTAATTTCTTTACACAATCTTTTTCAACTTTGTCCCATTTATGGAGAAGTGGGTAAATTGGCTTGTGGAGCAAGGGGCCAGGAATCTTCGCTAGTTCATGCCATGGTGGAGAAAACTATAGCTTTATTTTCAACGGGGGGGACTACTGGTATATTTGGTTGATGGGACTTCGCCAGACTTCTTTCTATTTTTTGAGGCAGCTTCTGCATCAAGTGGGCTGGGAGCATATCGTTCCTCCTCGTATAACCAGCTTCTTTACCATGGACATGTCTCAGTGGCTCTAAGTAAATATGCTTTTACTAGCTTATAAGAATGTTGAGGATGGGATCGAGGAACAAGACTTTCCGAGTTGTGGTTTTAGGATGCTCATCATCCAGGATCACTGCATCTGTTTTCTCAATTGCTTCTCCAATTATCAACTTATCTTCGTCACGAGGATCTGACGTCTCGATCAGATAAATTTGGTCTAGCTTCTTTCTTTCCTCCACGTCGATCAAAGTGTAGTCACATTTGTGTGCTTCTACTTGGTTTCCTTTCCCCACTACCATACCAAAATTGGTGGCGAACTTTAGACATTGATGAATAATTGAGGCTACAACCTCAACTTTCTATAGACCCACTCTTTCAAAAATAAATAATATTATTTATCCTGAAAAATACGGGTGTTACATACTCCCTCCCTTACAAAGGAATTTCGTCCTCGAAATTAAGATAAGTTTAGTACTCCAAGCCTCAAATACTTAGTTAATCACATGTCTCTAAGATCACTACACCTAGTTCTACCTCTTCTAATCGCGAATTATGTTAAAATTGAATTAGTTATCTATGGTGCCCATACACCCTATATGCATACATAACTGCACAAAGGTTACCCTACTCCACTAGACTTAAGTTATACTATAACTTTTAACTTACAATTATAACTACCTGAATGCATAATAGCCAAGGTACCAAAATAATGTGCTAGTGACCAAACATCTCCCCACTTCCAACGTTGTGCTAAGTTTCATTTGTGGAATGTCTCGCAAAGAGAAATCCAAACAAGGACCCCCCCGATAAACTACTACCTAGCATTTTCGATTGATAAGATCCGTTTAGCCCTCAATCCATAGCACGTACCCCCAAATTCTGTCTTCTGACATAAATGTATACTCGACCATTTTCAAGTTACCAAAGATATCATACAATATAGCGCCCCTTACTATCACTAGTATTTTAGCCCGAGTCAATCACAAGCTATATATACTCGCTCGTTACTAAACATATCCACTCTGAATCTCATTAATAAACATCCCTACTTGCCGGGATCAAATGTAATAATACAAACATTTTCTCATACGTATATTATGAAACACACGATAACATATATACACGAATATATAGGTTAGACCCTCTTCCAGGTGATAACTAGCACATGAAAATCATATCTCAGAACAACGAACACAAAGTCTCACCATTCTATATACTATAGCCCAAACATTTAAGTATAATTATCAGTAACGTCTTGTACGTAATATATTTATCTCAAGCTCATCTCCCCACTCTCAGCGTGGCTATATCATACGGGTATTCTTGATTACCCTAATTTGAAAATTAAGTCCTTCTCGACCTTTCCCCACCCATTAACTTGTGGTGCAAAAAATTTCTCAGCGCATCCTTCTTAGCACTACCTGGCTCCACTGGCCATATATCGTATTAGCTCTCAGCTTAAAGTGTTTCCTCTACTCGTTTAATAATTTAACATTTAAAATCGATGCACTAGCATCCAATAATGTCTCGCTATTCCCAACATTTATTACGATTCATGTGTGTAACCTCCCCTAACGAAGTTCAAAAGAACTTCCCCCTATGCATTATCCCCTCGCATTGTCGGTCATTGAAATCCATGCATTACAAGCACATAACCAAGATATCACAAATTTTGTCTCCCAACACATAAATCAAATCATCTATGCCCATATCTCTCAAGGCGTCACATGATACTATGCTCTCAATATGACTAAGTTCTCATCACTTACACAATAATGAGTTAAATCTTTCCACTCAACGGTAAACTCGACATACCCTGAATCACATTAGTAAAAGTCCCTATGCACAAGGATCCAATATAACTAGACCTATGTACTCTCTAAAGTCTACTTTATAAAACTATCATCGCGAGCTTGACCCCCTTTAAAGTGAGACATCATAAAAATACCCATCCTACCCTGGAACATCGAACATGATAGGCTTGTTGTAATCGCTCACCATCACTTAACAATCTCTACTTAGGATAGAACCATACCTTGAATATTACCTCTAAAAATGAGATAGCCTCATAAGATATATATATATATATATATATATATATATATATATATATCCTATCAGTGTCCACACCCGCTCCCCTGCAGATGGATCTAAAGAGAGACCCTCTACTTAGCGGTGAATAAACACACACTATAATTGTATTTACGATACCTCTACTAAACCCGTTTCACATGCGAATCTACAATAACACCGGCTATTATAGACTAATTTTCCCTATCCTCGCTTGTGTATTTCACCACGAGTCCATTTTTAACTTACAAACCCTTTTTTGATTCTCCGTATCCACCTCATTGGGCTTGAATTTCTCTAAATAAGTTAACTCTCCTTCATGTCCGGCCACTGTCCGACCCTTCTGAAGTAGGACTGAATTCCCTTTACCCCTCTATTTAAACAACTGATAAGGGGATTTGCGATTAAATCGAACCCCGATTTCCCCGTTATCCATTGTATCTCTACATAGTTGTGGTGAGAGGCTCCCACCATTACTACGCCGCTCCTATGAGACCAGATTTTATCTGAAATTTAATTCTAGGTGTCACTGCACTCCACCCTACTCAATTGACTTTGGGTTATCTCTTTCCATCAACACGTTACACTCCCCCTCTTTCTCGAATCCTCACAGATGGATCTTCGAAGGAGTTCCCCCGATTCCACCGCTTTACCGAATACACTGGGTAAGTTTGAATATGCACCGCCGCTTTCTACGGAGGTGTTTAGGGAAACTAATTCACCCTGGTGTTTATCCTAACGCCATCTATCGTGAATAATAATTATGGTAACTTCTATCGCGATCACCATTTCTAGAATATTCCATGCTTTTTTCTTATCCTCCCCTCCTACAATCCTTCTAACGGTCCTCACTGGTCATTCCAAAGTTGTTCGGTGTATAAAGATCAACCGAACTCGTATATGAATCGCATCCACTATACTTAATAGCAGGAGAATGTAAGTCGCATGCGTGAAGGAATACAACAATCCTATAATAAGTCTCTATAATAAAAAACGCTATGCTGAAACGTAATAAGTCGCAAAAATCCTAAGGACTCTAGAAACTGATGCTCTAATATCATCTGTGACACCCCGCCTACTAAAATACCGGGTGGCCAGCCCGTGATCAAAATAAAACATTGGTCTGATATGGCTCATTCTTAGCATCACTGTCGAAAACTTTTTAAAGCTACTAACCACCTAGTAATTTAATTAGACTGGTACCAAATTTTATCTTTCATTACTTAACAACAGGCAGAAAATAAATAATAACAAAACCATCAACACAATTAATAGCGAAATCCAACACAAACGAATAATCATGAATAATGATAACCGAATCAACTATCAGTTTAACAATAAAATACAACAGTAACAGAAACAATAACCCGGATACACAAAGTCCGATAAGTAGACTAAACACAAAATCTGAGGGCGACATGCCCAAATGAGTACTGAAAGTTCCTACACTGGGAGTAAATGAATGAACCGTCTATAACAAAGTCCTACAACTTCCACATGAGCTGCAACTACGCATTCCTGAATAGAATCCTCAAATTGGGCGTCCATGTGGCTGTACACCTAAAATGTTTTGGAAGAGATTTTGACACGGGTCAGAGCCCAAGTAAAATATTTTGAAAATATTTAGCAAGCAGTTAAATTTGCAATAATTAAATATGCATGCACACTTTTCGTATTTAAGCTAATGTCGCACTCTCTTGAGACATAACTCACCCCTTATGTAATTTTCACACTTAATGCTTGCCTTCTACGTTTCCTAGTTAAGTTACCCCCCACCTAACTAGCCATAACAAGTCTCCTTCCATATACTAACTCATTGTACTCACCCGTATTACCCATACAATATGTTACCGAATTTGCATGACTTTTATCCCATTGTAAATTTCCCAGTATGTGCTTATTTCTCCCATAATATAGTTATTTTTAATGTCACTATCTTTATCTTCTACTAAACCCACACAGTAGAATAAAATAAAAGTATACATATATCACTCTGTTATATATATACCAATACTACACCCCTAAGATGAGTTGCGGTGCGAGTATACTAGGCTATAATGTCCTGGCACAACATTTATGAAACACACGTGGTAAAATAAGTCACAAGTATATATATTTATCACACTAATTATATATATACAATGCATCACCCCTAGGCTGAGACCTGCGGTGCATGCATACTCTGCTATCAAGTCCCAGTACATCATGCATTGTATAAAGGACTACGAATTTCGAATCACTCTGGAACCGTATCAATACAAATCACACATATTGGAGGCGAACATAATTCACATACCCATGGGTCACGCACATACATGGTCAGCTGACTTATCAACTCACAAATAAGTCATTCACAGTCCTATGTCCTTAAGGTACCAATCTAAATCCCTCCAAAGGCACACAAAGATAAGATGGTCATTTTTCGAAAATCAACCACCCGTGATAGAAACTATGGTAGGTATGTCATACACATAATAAATCATACAATCAGTATCGGTATACATACAACCTATATCATATATTCCATACATAGAATATATATCTCCCTAAGATCCTACGTATTTTTTAATTTCAATTATACGTCTCATCGTATATTCCCGAGTATCCCTCACTACTCGAAGTGTGCCAATTTCCTTTCAAATATTGCAGTAGGTAATTCACTCATATCCTATTGATCTAAGTCATAGGTTTGCTCATCCCCCGAATTCGTTAAATTTCAAATTACACCAATTAATCTAATCAATTTCACATTAATTAATTTATTAAAGTAGTGCCACCCAACTACAATACTCCGACTCACTCATATAGTCCGTATCTTCACCCTTTAGAATTTGTTACACAAAAATCCACTATTAAGGTTAACACCTCTCGTTAAATTCACTATTCGATAATTTATTGTATATCTCTATAATAAATTAAACTGGCTAATCTATGCCTAACTCTCATAGCACTAGCCTGAGAAATATCAGGGTCAAAACCCCAACCCTTAATTTAATTACTATCACCTCAATTAATTTTTTATCCAAGTGGTATCACTCAACCAAAATGCCCGGACTCCTTTTATTGGTCCGTATTTTAACCTTTTAGAATTCCTTTCACCAAATTCGATTAATAAGTTTAACACCCTTATTAAATTTAATAGTCCTTAATACTCATCACATACGACTCTAAGTATTAGTTTCCATTTAATTTCTATCAATTAAATTCCACCTTAAGATACCAGCCCGTATGCTAAACTCATCAAAAATTCCCATTCGAATACGTTCGTATATTTTTGACATATATTATGGAGTGTCGTTCATTATAAATACTCCTAAATCTATACCCCGGATTCATACCTATCTAACCCAAGGATAAAATAATGTTCCTTTATATTTTTCCAAAGTCCTTCACTCATCTACGAACATCTCCAAATAACCCAAATTTATTTCTTCCTAAAGATGTCGGTCTCGCGCACCCTATCATAGAAAAATCATATCAAATCCAAAAAAAATCAGAAAAAAGCGAGGTCAGCGCCCATGCGACCGTGACGAAAAGATATACAATATCATGTTTTACAATACCTGAAGGGGTCGATCAATCGACCAGATAACAGTAATCTTCCCCAAGTGCTTTTTTGTGACACCCCGCCTAATAAAATACCAGGTGATCAGTCCTATACCAAATTAAAATAGGATTCCCAGTTGGTTCATCCTTAGCATCACTGTCGAAAACTTTTTAAAACTTACTAACCACCTAGTATTCCAAAAGCTGGTGCCAATTTTAACTTTTTAATTAAACAAAACAGTACATGCGGAAATAAATATGAACCATTCACACAACTGAATAAAACTCAACTGAATAATTAATTAAACAATTTGCTGAATAAACCATCGGCCACCAAAGTGAAATCCAATATAAACATCCAACATCTGAATAAATACATTTGAAAACTACACTGAGAAGTCTAGGCAACAAGCCCAAAATAAAACTGAAACTGATACATGATTCCTACTCTAGGAATGAATGAACGATGCATCTAATTCGAACTTCTGCTAGCATCCAGATATGCCGCAGCTTCGTATCCCTGGAATAGAATATCAATCCTAGCGTCCCAGTGGATGGACACCTAAAAGATTTTGAAAATAGTTTTATAGAAAGGGTTAGAACCCAAAACATTTTGAAAATATTTAGCAAGTGAATTAACTGCAGTAATTTAAAATGCATGAATGAGCTTCATATTTAAGTTAGTGTCGCACTCCCTTGTGGACATTCTCACCCCTCCACTATTGTGCACACTTAACGGTTACCTTAACCCCCACCTAGTTGTACTACCCCGTCCAACTAGTCCTGGTATAACCTCCCCTTGCCATACTACTCTAACCGAGTATAATGATTTTTGAATTATAAGTTATCTCACAATTAACTTAATTATTTCCTTCTTAAATAGTAGCATATAACCGTGTCACAAGTTATATAAAGTAATAAATACATCACACACTGTATTATTACCCGCATATAATATTGAATACCATTATATACGTACCTTTACTAAAACACCCACGCATATAACATACGTATATCCATCCCTCCGAGTATACCCTCGCTGGATGATTCCCTCTAAAGTGGTATCTCACTAGGTGTGCTCACATAACCTAGTTATCCAAGTTGGAATCGCTCACCAACCTGGCCTAAAACATAAACGGAGTGGAGGCGGTCATATTCTTTCCCTGAAAGTGAGATAATCCCCTCACCCATATACCAGACGCTATGACCTGGGGATATACTCATCCTACTCCTCAAGCTAGGGGATTCACCCACATTGCGCAACCTCCCTTGATAGCACTAGAGTATATAAATTAAGTAAATATCTAATCATTGGCATTTAATAGCACACACAATATATACACACATCTATATATATATTATCATTACACCGTATATATATATAATATAAACATCGGCTTTACCGTGTACTTAAAGATCCGTAACACTAGCGTGAAATTTTCTGAGTCTATGTCCCAACTCTCTTAATTAATTTTCTCACTTAATAATTTATCATCTTCCCGAGTCTGTGGTCCGACTCTAAATAATAATACTCTACACAATAATTTATATGAAATTTGCCCGAGTCTATGATTCGACTCTTATTTAACTAATTTACACATTAATTAATTAACACAACTCCGAGTCTGTGGTCCGACCCTCATTTAATTAATTTACACATTAATTAATTAACACATATCCGAGTCTGTAGTCCGACCCTCATTTAATTAATTTACACATTAATTAATTAACACAAATCCGAGTCTGTGGTCCGACTCTAATATAATTAATTCACACCTCAATTAATATACTATTTTTCCCGAGTCTATGGTCCGACTCTAATTAAATTAATTAACACACCTATTAATTTAATATCTTCCCGAGTCTATCGTCCGATTCTAATTAAATTAATTAATACACCTATTAATTTAATACCGATCTGAGTCTGTGGTACGACTCTCATTTAATTAATTTACATATTAATTAATTAATACCCTTCCCGAGTCTACAATCCGACTCTAAATTAATTCATCACAACATCAATTAATTTAATACTTTTTCGAGTCTACCTTCCGACTCTACCTTCATTAATTAACACATCCATTAACTTAATAATTTGGTGTCACTCAACCATTATCTCCGGACTCGCTCACTTGGCCCATAACTTAATATTTCCCGAGTCTATGTTCCTATCACAAGGAAACACACAATAGGCATTCACAACCCAAGTAATCCTATAAAACAGTAGGTATTTACACAACCCAATTATTCATACTTGTACGTAATATATGTCTCTCTAATTTTCACCGTACTTGTTTGCTTTATGAATTTATTTCACTTTCGTATTAATTCAAGTATTCACACAACTCTAAGGGTCCTAGTTACCCCTTGTTATATCAATTCAGTAATTACCCTTGTTAACCCACTCACCTAACGAATTTAAGCTCGCTCACGCTTTTTTGCAATTATATTCTTATCATCTCGAATTAGAGTACGTCACAATCAAGCCTATGAATGTCCACTTTAACTCTCTCACAAAATTAAAGTCCAACACACAATCATAGACCTACTGCCATATCATTATTCCATCAATATATTTCATCAAGGTCCCAAACACTTCCCCGATAAAATTTTAGACATTTGAGGCTTAAAAAGAAAAATCTCAAATTTTCTGGCAGATTAAACACCTTGTAGTAAAATTTCAATTTCTCCCTCTACAGAAATCCGATTGACCTGATTCCAAGTTCATTGGATAGATAAGAGAAATAACTTCCCATTAATGTATGGTTCACACTCCAATTCGAAGTAAAATTCAAATCGTACACGTTTAAAGTCACGTCAAAATTCTGGCAAATTACTATGTTGACAGATCAAACACCCTGTAGTAAAATATCGATTACTCCCTCTACAGAACTCTGATTGACCTGATTCCAAGTTCATTGGATAGCTAAGAGAAATACCTTTCCAGATATGTATGGTTCACACTCTAATTAGAAGTAAAACTCAAATGACATACGTTTAAAGTTTTGTCAAAAATTCTGGTAGATTGACATCTTGTGTTCATCAATTAAATTCTAAGTCATTCAAGATTCAAGTTCTTCATCCAAGAACTCATAAAGATTCCATGTTAATCATCAAATATATTCAAATTTCATTTTATCTTTACTTAGGGATATATAATACACATATTTCTTACTTTGAATCTCAGCCAAGTATTCCATTAACAAAACCCCATTTTGTACCCATTTATCCCCAAAATGAATTTTAGTTTACATTTCACTAAAATATGAATTGGATATCACCATTTACACATTACAGCAAGTTAACCACTTGCCTGGAATTGTTCGTAGGGTCTGATCCGTTGGTGTAGTCCCTTAATTCGGATCCAATGATCCCCAATTAGCTCTTGATTTGCTTTTCCCCAATTTTTCTCTCAAGTCCTAGGCTTAGAATTTGTGTTTACTGCCGTTTAACACTTCTCCATTTAAGTTAAAAATCTTTAATCCCATTTTTGGCCATCTGGGCCTAATTAAAATGACCCAACTCACTCCGTGTGGGCCCAACTATGCCCAAAAATACCCCGAGACCCAATTACCACCCCCGGGTACTCTTTTCTGACTATCTCGACCCATCCGGACGCAACCACGCACTCGGAATTGCCATCCAAAATACTTTTTGACATTTTCAAATTCGACCTCAAAATGCGACACACATTAATTCGGAGAATTAAACTTAAAGTCGCCAATTATAAATAATTCGGCTCACTCAAATAAATTATCCAACTCAAGAATTTAAGTTTCTCCAATTTAAATATTTTTATAACTCCCAAAAATAATTAAATATTAAATCCTCAAAATTACGGCTGTTACATTTTTCCACCATTTTTAAACTCTGAAGCTTTCCAACTTCAATCCAGACCTCAATTACTTTATCTCCCATAATTATTTCATCTATAGACATGTTCAAACACTAATATATGACATTAATCGTCAGTGATTTTCATTAAAATTCTAGGGTTCATAAATTGAATTTTTCTCAATACCCCTTAAATAACAATTCTCAACTCGATTCAATAATTCGAATTCGACAATAATTTTTACAGGTTTCAATTATAAATCATATTGGAGCTGTAACACCCCGTATTTTTATGCTATATTAATTTGGGGATTTATTAAATTTAATGTGAGTGAATTATTTAATAAAAATCCGGAAATTAATTATGTTATAATTATTAACGTGACGAGAGTTAGTAATTATGGGAAATTTGTTGAATATTACTAATGACCAAAGTAATATATTATATTGGTTATATTGAATGTCACGAGTGAATAAAATGACAATTTTGGAAATTTGAATCGGGACGCGCCCGTGTCGCGTCGGGACAAGATTTTGTTAAATAAAAAGTGAATATTTTATAAGTTGCCCGTATGGTCGTTTTGAGTGCGCCAACGCGTCCGTAAGGGTCGAGATAGTCAAAAAAGTGTACCCGGGGGTTTAGTTTGGGTCTCGGGGCGTTTTTAGGCGTTCTTCATAAAATGTTTTGGGAGATAGGAAAGACCAGTAGAACATATGAATAAGTGTTGGGAACTTTATTATGAGACGAGAATTTTGCTTTCGGGATAATTATATAATAAACGATGAAACTACGTATTCCAAGTAAGTGATTACGGCGAATAGTTACGATAGTGATTAGAGGTATACCTACTGAATTTTATACTTGGAAGGATAAAGTCCACGAGTATCACGAAATAAGTGAGAAAACCCTTCGAGTTAAGGTTAGAGATGAAACCTTATACGTAATACTAATAATGTGAAATTAAGGGTAAATGTTGTAATTATGGGTGACGAGAGGAACCTATATTAATATGATAAAAGTGGTATATTTATATGATTATGTGTACATCTATTATATACATGTGAAAAACATATCGCGCTACTTGCTATCCTTGAGGTTACCGCGCTGGGACAGTCTTATCTCGATGGGACCTTTATGGGGGATATTGACTTGTACCCTAGAAGATAGATATCCTTGGTACATGCTATCGAATCGATAGTTCAAACGGTCCTAAGAGACGCGAGTATGTGCCATCCTCTTAGAGACTTGGAATCTATGCTTTGCCTCGATATTGTTTGTGTATGTGTTAATACAGTTCGAGAGTGATTCCGAACTTGTATTCCCCTTTATATGAGTGGTATGGGGTTTGGATAGTAGAAGTATGCACGCACCATAGTTTTTATTTGGGGTGCTGTTATTATATATATATTATACGAGTAGTTAATATATGTATATATATGAGATTTGGAAACTTGAAACTGCCTACTGTGATTTGATAAGTAGGACATGGTTGATGACTCAAATAGTAAGTACTTGTTTTGTGAAAGTATAATATGACACTGGGAAACTTTTTAAAGTAATAAAGCTAAAACGAGAGTTGTGTTGCTAATTGGAAGTATCTTTAAACACTGATATTGTTCGGTTTTGAAATCTTATGAGTAAGTTAAGATAAGCTAAATTATTGGGAAGGTTAGTATGATAAAATGATAAGTTAAGCCGTTGGGAAGGTTAGTGCGATAGGTGTGCACATTAGAAGAGAGGTGATATTTTCTCAAGAGAGTGTCGCCCTAATATGTTGTTGCATTGGCCTGTATCAATTTAAATACTTGCTAAACGTATTTTAAATCAAACACACTTTCGGGCTCTGACCCGTTTCTTTTTCTCTCTCTCTCTTGTATATATATGTATATATTTCAGGTGCCCAGCCACAGGGGCGTCTTGCTTAGGATCCCTTGAAAGGAACGTGTTGCAGCTTACGTGGGAGTTGCAGGTCACTTGCGTAGACGGCTTCCTTTATTGACTCCACTTATAGCATTCTCATTTATTGGGCATGTGTCGCCCTTTCCATTATTTCAGATTTATTGGGACATTAGTATTTCAGTTATTTCCAGTATTGTTACTATGGATTTATTCAGTTTAGTTATGATATTTTAGATTTCGTATGCTGACATTCGATTTACGAATGTATTCTATTAATTGGTTTATGTTACAGAATTTAATGTGGTGTGATTCTTACTTAGTGAATGTTGTTAATAAATAAATAAATCTTTTTCTTTAAATAAAATTTGGAAAGTTATGTATGAAAATGGTTTTGACACTTAGCTTAATTATTTAGGGTGTTAAATTGAAAAATTTATTTTTATCGACAGTGATGCTGAGAATCAACCAACTGTTTACCTTGATTTAATTTAATAAAGGAGTGATCACCCGGTATTTAATTAGGCGGGGTGTCACAGGTGGTATCAGAGCTTCAGGTTCTAGTGTCCATAGGATCTGTACGGCTTATTTCGCTTTCAGCTTAACGTTATTGCTATAGAGCCCTATTTTTAGGATTGTTGTATTCTTGCTTTTACGTTTAAGTCTTCAGCTATTTGAGATTTGATAATAACTGTAGACTAATAAACTTGTTCACATTTCAGATGCCTCCGAGATGTGCTCCGAAATATAGGCGTGCCCAAGCCGAGCAGCCAGCAGCTCCGGCACCAGGCACAATGAATGAAAACGAAGTAGCCGCCATTATTGCTCAGGCGGTGAATGCCGCACTAGTGGTGGTTCAGAAGGCTCCACCCCAGGTTCAGGCAGTGGCGCCAGTACCAGCACAGCTTCCATCTGCATGGGAGAGGCTTCGGGATGCTTTTCAGAAAGCGCATCCCCCTGACTTCTCTGGTAGCTCTGATATTGTCACAGTTAGCCAATGGAAGAAAGACATCCAGCAGCACCTCCGTATGTATGAGTGCACTGATGTGCAAAAGTAGTTATTGGCTTCCTTTAAGCTGGTGGGAGCCGCATTGCAGTGGTGGGAATCCACTACCACTTTGGAGGAGAGGGACACGATCCCTATTCAGTTGTTCTGGGAGCGGTTTGACCGCAAGTATTTTCCACCCGCAGTGCAGACTGAGATGAGGCGGAGATTACTGAGAGTCTTACCGTAGCGGAGTATGAGGAGGAGTTCACGAGACTTCTCACCATTGTGCCAGATGAGGCACCTACTGAGAGTAAGAGGATTATGCTGTTTGTCGACGGGTTAGCTTGGAGGATCCATCAGCACCTTATTGGGAATTTATCCCTGAGTACTTTCACTGATGTACTCAATGCCGCGTTGTTACATTGCCAGGATCACCGCTTCCATCTGCAGGGAAGCAAGAGAGAAGGAGAGTCCAGCCAGCAGGGCAGGGCCGGGGGTAATAGTGCCAGTGGGGCACCATCTCAAGGACAGACTCGTCAGCACGAGCAGAGTTCCCATCAGGAGGACCCTGCTAAGCGATTCCATTTCGGTGATTCCAGGAAGGGATTCGGGGGTTTTAGGCAAGGCCAGCCTAATCAGCAGGTCCAGCAGGGCCAACACCGACAGCAGCAAGGCCAGCAAGGCCAGCAGCGTGCTAATCAGGGCCAACAGGGCCAATGGCGGGGAGGTAACGGCCAACAGGGCCGTGGTCAGCAGGGACAGAGGTGAGGAAACTTCAAAGGCCGATGTTTTGGGTGAGGTAAACATGGCCATAGGCGTCAGGATTGCCAAGAGGGCGATAGGGCCCCACAGCAGCAGGGAGCCCGTAATGAGCCACAGAGACCACTTTTTCCACCTGCCCTCCCAGCTCCAGCCCAGGTGCCAGCCCTACCAGCCATTCCAGCAGCTCCAGTGCAGCAGGGGCAATTACAGTATGGATGTGTCTATCGCGTCCACCAGGCAGCAGCTCCACAGGCACCACCCGCGATTGAGGGTATGTTTCCTATCCATGGTACTATGGGTCGGGTTTTATTTGATACTGGGGCGACGCACTGTTTTATAGCTACGCATTTTGCGAAGTCCTTAAGGTTGTTAGCCACAGCAGAGAGCACCGTGACGTGTGTAGACTCACCACTGGGGAGTGTGTCCCTTATTTTCTTTATATGCCGAGGAGTGGGGGTAGATATTGGTATCTTGGTATTACCTGCAGACATGTTAGTCTTAGACATGCACGAGCATGATGTGATTATTGGTATGGATTGGCTCGCAGCTTATAGAGCCATGATTGATTGCTTCGGTGGGAGCATTATTTTTGCCATTCCGGGGCAAGAGATGTTTGTAGTGGCAATACCTCGCCCAGAGGGAGGCTCGACTGCTCATTTGTATTACATAGAGGAGGATACCTCTAAGGAGGTTGTGATTCCCTTAGATTCGATCCCAGTTGTCAGGGAGTATTCTGATGTGTTTCAGGAAATACCAGGCCTACCCCCCAGTCGAGAGATAGACTTTGTTATAGATTTATTGCCAGATACGAGACCTATAGCAAGCGCACCGTACCGTATGGCTCCGGCAGAGATACGAGAGCTACGAGATCAGATAGAGCAGCTGTTAGGTCAGGGCTTCATTCGTAGGAGTACCTCACCCTGGGACGCTCCAGTCTTGTTTGTCAAGAAGAGAGATGGTTCACTGAGATTGTGTGTGGACTACCGGGAGCTGAACAAGGTCACGATACGGAATAAATATCCGTTGCCTCGAATCGATGATCTGTTCGACCAGCTGAAGGGAGCAACTTTCTTTTCAAAGATCGACCTGAGGTCGGGGTACCATCAGCTACATATTAGGGAGCAGGATGTTTCGAAGACTGCTTTCTTGAAGAGATATGGGTCCTATGAGTTTAGGGTGATGTCGTTCGGACTCACAAGTGCTCCAGCCATTTTCATGGACTTAATGAACCGAGTATTCAGAGAGTTCTTGGATCAGTTTGTCATAATCTTCATAGATGACATCTTGATATATTCACACTCCGAGGAGGAGCATGCCGAGCACTTGAGGCAGGTTCTTCAGACTCTACGAGAGCATCAGTTGTATGCTAAGTACGAGAAGTGCGGATTCTGGTTGCGAGAAGTACAATTCTTAGGCCATGTTGTTTCTGAGAAGGGGATAGCAGTTGACCCGAGTAAAGTATCGGCGGTGAGGGAGTGGGGATAGCCCACGACACCGACGAAAGTACGTAGTTTCTTGGGATTAGCTGGTTACTACAGGAGATTCATTCGGGGATTCTCCAAAATAGCGGGTCCATTGACCAATCTGACTCGTAAGGGAGTACCATATGTTTGGGATGACGCTTGTCAGTTGGCTTTCGACGAGCTGAAATACAAGCTTACTTCAGCGCCAGTTCTTACATTACCGCAGCTGGGTATGGAGTACGTGGTTTACACCGATGCGTACTTACGGGGACTTGGGGGAGTACTTCAGCAAGAAGAGAACGCTATAGCTTCTGCCTCCCGCAAGCTTAAGCCGCATGAGAAGAATTACCCCACCCACGACCTGGAGTTAGCAGCGGTCTCTTTGCATTGAGGATATGGAGGCACTACTTATTGGGTGAGAAATTCCGTTTGTTCACAGACCACAAGTCATTGCAGTACCTGTTCACTCAGCGAGAGCTGAATATGCGTCAGCGCAGATGGCTAGAGTTTGTGAAGGACTACCAGTTCGACATACAATATCATCCGGGAAAGGCCAACGTAGTTGCTGATGCGTTGAGTCGTAGACCGGTAGACGAAGTAGCAGACGTCTGGAAAGCAAAGTGGAAGGAGTTAGGCCACCAGGACGCAGTAGCCCGTTCTTTCATATCCGTGATGTCAGTCACTCCCGAGATTGTTACGAGAGTGATACAGGCACAGACCACAGACCCGTTTTTCCAGGAGCAGATTGTGCGACTTCTAGCCGAGGGTACTGAGTCCTATTCTGTTAGTTCTGATGGAGGTTTACGGTTTAATGGGAGATTGGTGGTTCCAGAAGGAGTAGAATTACGTCATGCAGTGATGACTCATTCTCATGGGTACCGATTTGCAGTACATTCGGGAGGCGATAAGATGTACCAGGATATGAGGAGGCAATACTGGTGGAGTGGAATGAAGAAGGACATCGCCGAGTTCTTGTCCAAGTGTTCTACCTGCCAACTGGTGAAGGTGGACCACCAGAAACCGTCAGGATTGCTTCAGCCATTGGAAGTACCCGCGTGGAAGTGGGAGAGTATTTCCATGGATTTTATTACAGGGTTGCCTACATCACAGCGGGGCCACGATTCTATCTGGGTGATTGTAGACCGTTTGACCAAGGTGGCTCATTTTCTGCCGGTGCGGACAGATTATACCACGGGTCAGTATGCTCAGTTGTTCATCGCTGAAATTGTCAGATTACACGGGGTGCCCCTGAATATTGTGTCAGATAGAGACAAGATTTTCGTGTCACGTTTCTGGGAAAGCTTTCAGGAAGCTATGGGTATTGAGTTGAGGTTGAGTTCAGCTTACCACCCACAGACAGAGTGTACTAATCAGATGTTAGAGGATATGCTACGCATGTGTGTTCTCGATTTTGGAGGAGGTTGGGAGCCACATCTTCCACTGGTAGAGTTTGCTTATAATAACTCTTATCAGTTTACGATTGGTATGGCTCCATTTGAGGCTTTGTACGGCAGGCCTTGTCGTTCCCCAACTTGTTGGCTCGAAGTGGGGGATAACAAGTTGCTAGGACCAGAGGTGATTCAGGAGACCTCCGCGAGGATTGAGATGATCAGGAGTCGCATTCGGGTAGCCCAGGACAGGCAAAAGAGCTATGCCGATGCGAAACGGTTCTTTCGGGAGTTTAGTGTGGGGGACCAAGTGTTATTGTGTGTATCTCCTATGAAGGGAGTGACGAGGTTCGGGAAGAAGGGGAAGTTGGCTCTGAGGTACGTGGGACCATTTCCCATCATCGAGAGGATTGGGCCGGTTGCATACAGGTTGGGACTGCCAGAACATTTACATCGCATCCACGATGTATTCCACATCTCGTCGTTAGGACAATATCTTCGGGATGATATGGCCCATACTCACATTGCGATAGATGAGATCGACTTACAGCCTGATAGCTCTTACAAGGAGAGACCGGTGGCTATCCTAGACTAAAGTGATAGGAGATTGAGGTCGAAGATAGTTCCACTTGTACGGGTCCAGTGGGAGCATCATAATGTGGAGGAATCCACTTGGGAGCGCGAGGCAGATATACGCGAGAGATATCCAGAGTTGTTTTTACCAGGTACGCCTTATTTTCCGAATTTCGGGAAGAAATTCCGTTATTAGGGGGGAAGTATGTAATACCCCGTATTTTTATGCTATATTAATTTGGGGATTTATTAAATTTAATGTGAGTGAATTATTTAATAAAAATCCAAAAATTAATTATGTTATAATTATAAACGTGACGAGAGTTATTAATTATGGGAAATTTGTTGAATATTACTAATGACCAAAGTAATATATTATATTGGTTATATTGAATGTCACGAGTGAATAAAATGACAATTTTGGAAATTTGAATCGGGACGCGCCCGTGTCGCGTCGGGACAAGATTTTGTTAAATAAAAAGTGAATATTTTATAAGTTCCCGTATGGTCATTTTGAGTGCGCCAACGCGTTTGGAATGGTCGAGATAGTCAGAAAAGTGTACCCGGGGGTTTAGATTGGGTCTCGGGGCATTTTTAGGCCTAATTGGGACCCCCGGAGGGCAATTTAGTCATTTCACCTTTTTGGGTAATTAAACCTACGAAATTCAGCAACCTATATCAGCCATTTGGGTTAGTCAGCTAGGGTTAGAAAACAAAAACACAAGTGACGGCCATAGGAGAGGGAAGGAGAAAGCTCCAAGGCAATCCAAGGCCCCAAAAGTCACCGGTTTGCACCACAACCACCACCACCGCGTAGATCGCGCAACGGGCTACGCAACCACACCAAAATCATCTGCGAATCAGAACGTCGAAAATCCCAGGCAATTATTTATCTTGCGTATTTTCGTTAGTGCAATCTTCATATTAGTTTAGGAATGATTAGAGATGAAAAATATGGAAGAAAACCCAATTTGTGTTAGGAAAATGCATGTAGTATTGATTTATATGAAAATTCTGGAATCCTTGCCATGTAGAGGAATATAACCCACGAAATTTTGATGATACATTAGAAGGAAATTCTGGTAAAAATAGATTAGAACCATGATTAAGAAAAACTCTAGGGTTCTTGATGATTAGATGAGATTTTGGGTTAATTATCCATGTTTAATGTTAGATATACACATGCTTTACATTGAAAACATCTCGTATATTGATATAATGTTAGTAGTAGGATTTTTGGGACGTTTAGAATGGAAAAACATGGTTTTGGATGAAGAAAATTGGTAGAACCCGTAACTGCAATTCTACAGGAATCGAAATACCTGCTTGATCGATCGATCGAGCCTAGAGCTTCGATCGATCGAAGGTTCGATCGATCAAGCCCCAGACCTCGATCGATCGACCCCTCCTGGCAGACTCCTATTTCCCTTGTTTAATTAGTTAAATTAAATTTATCGTGAAATAATTCTTAGGTGTTCTTCATAAAATGTTTTGGGAGATAGGAAAGACCAGTAGAACATATGAATAAGTGTTGGGAACTTTATTATGAGACGAGAATTTTGCTTTCGGGATAATTATATAATAAACGATGAAACTACGTATTCCAAGTGAGAGATTACGACGAATAGTTACGATAGTGATTAGAGGTATACCTACTGAATTTTATACTTGGAAGGATAAAATCCACGAGTATCACGAAATAAGTGAGAAAACCCTTCGAGTTAAGGTTAGAGATGAAACCTTATACGTAATACTAATAATGTGAAATTAAGGGTAAATGTTGTAATTATGGGTGACGAGAGGAACCTATATTAATATGATAAAAGTGGTATATTTATATGATTGTGTGTACATATATTATATACATGTGAAAAACATACCGCGCTACTTGCTATCCTTGAGGTTACCGCGCTGGGACAGTCTTATCTCGATGGGACCTTTATGGGGGATATTGACTTGTACCCTAGAAGATAGATATCCTTGGTACAGGCTATCGAATCGATAGTTCAGACGGTCCTAAGAGACGCGAGTATGTGCCATCCTCTTAGAGACTTGGAATCTATGCTTCGCCTCGATATTATTTGTGTATGTGTTAATACAGTTCGAGAGTGATTCCGAACTTGTATTCCCCTTTATATGAGTGGTATGGGGTTTGGATAGTAGAAGTATGAACGCACCATAGTTTTTATTTGGGGTGCTGTTATTATATATATATTATACGAGTAGTTAATATATGTATATATATGAGATTTGGAAACTTGAAACTGCCTACTGTGTTTTGATAAGTAGGACATGGTTGATGACTCAAATAGTAAGTACTTGTTTTGTGAAAGTATAATATGACACTGGGAAACTTTTTAAAGTAATAAATCTAAAATGAGAGTTGTGTTGCTAATTGGAAGTATCTTTAAACACTGATATTGTTCGGTTTTGAAATCTTATGAGTAAGTTAAGATAAGCTAAATTATTGGGAAGGTTAGTATGATAAAATGATAAGTTAAGCCGTTGGGAAGGTTAGTGCGATAGGTGTGCACATTAGAAGAGAGGTGAGATTTTCTCAAGAGAGTGTCGCCCTAATATGTTGTTGCATTGGCATGTATCAATTTAAATACTTGCTAAACGTATTTTAAATCAAACACACTTTCGGTCTCTGACCCGTTTCTTTTTCTCTCTCTCTCTTGTATATATATGTATATATTTCAGGTGCCCAACCACAGGGGCGTCTTGCTTAGGATCCCTTGAAAGGAACCTGCTGCAGCTTACGTGGGAGTTGCAGGTCACTTGCGTAGACGGCTTCCTTTATTGACTACACTTCTAGCATTCTCATTTATTGGGCATGTGTCGCCCTTTCCATTATTTCATTGTTATTGGGACATTTGTATTTCAGTTATTTCCAGTATTGTTACTATGGATTTATTCAGTTTAGTTATGTGATTTTAGATTTCGTATGCTGACATTCGATTTACGAATGTATTCTATTAATTGGTTTATGTTACAAAATTTAATGTGGTGTGATTATTGCTAGTGAATGTTGTTAATAAATAAATAAATCTTTTTCTTTAAATAAAATTTGGAAAGTTATGTATGAAAATGGTTTTGACACTTAGCTTAATTATTTAGAGTGTTAAATTGGAAAATTTATTTTTATAGACAGTGATGTTGAGAATGAACCAATTGTTTACCTTGATTTAATTTAATAAAGGAGTGATCGCCCGGTATTTAATTAGGCGGGGTGTCACAGGAGCCTCATATGATATTATTCTCACATCAATTTCGCCCTTAATTCTTAAATCCCCAAAACCCAGATTTAACATGTGATACCCTCCAAAAACGAATTTTACTATAATAACTCATCCCAAAATGAATATGGTTCACACCCACCATGATATGAATCGCAATAGGGCAATTTAAATGAAAGCAAGGTTAACTACTTGCCTGGAAATTTTGTAGAGTCTGATCCTTTGATGTAGATGGAGATTTTGACGAAGAACACAGCAATCTACTCTTGGCTTAACTCCCAAAATCTCTCCCCCTTGATCCCTCTTTTCTCCTCTGTAACTAGGGTTTTTCTAAAATGAATTATGGCTTCCATACCCTCTAACGTTTTGATTTTATTATGCCAATCCCGTTTTTAGACTAATGGGCTTAATTAAAATGGCCCAAACACTTCCGTGTGGGCTCAGTCATGCCTAAAAACGTCCCGAGATCCAATTACTACCCTCGAGTACTCTATTTTGACTATCTCAACCCTTCCAGACTCAACCGTACACTTAGAATCATCATCCGAGTTACTTAACTAAAATCTCAAATTTCAACCTCAAATTACGACACATGTATTCTTAAAAGAAATAACCTGAAATAATTTAAATATAAATTCTCCAAATAAATTGAATCTTCCATTTTAAATAAACTCTCCAAATTAAATAGTTTATCCAAATCATCAATTTAGTTTAAATTCTAATCCTCCAAATTAAATAAATTATTTATCCTTAAAAATACGGGGTGTTACATTCTGGTCAAGAAAGAAGAACCTTATTATCTCACTTTGTAAGTCATCCAAGTTTGAATAACAAAATCCAGCTCAATTGTAACGAGTAACCTCTTGAAATACTCATAAAATAATACATTCGTCGAACACCCATTGCCTACCAATTCTTTTCACGTTCCTATCATAAATCATCATAGTTTTTACTAATGGGATATCGTGAGTATATTACATTCCTGAGAGGTCATCTCTAGAAAAGCCTATTATAAGTCAATACTTAGTAACTTTATGAGGTCAAACATTTGCCTGCTATGTTGACATCCTTGTTGTTGGCACACGATCTTTCTTTGTTAAGATATTCCTTTGTTTTAGTTGATTCACCTATAATACTGTTGAGACAAATGCTCGATGGTATCAATGAACTATTTTCGAGGAGGAGCATGATGTGTTGAGAGAAACTTTTTCCATTTCTATAGCCATTAGGACTAGACTGGACGGTGTTGCGGAGGGGTGTTATTCTGTGAAGGATGCTGAAGAGATTTGCCTCTCCATTTGGGCTCTCCAAGTGGGGTTGAGGCTACCTCTCCATCCTACTATTCACTCAATACTGAGAGGTTATGTTGTAAATTTGACACAACTGTCCCCCAATGCCTATAGGACTATATTAGGAGCCATGATATTCTGAAAGCTCGGGACAGACTTTGATTTGACGGGGGATATTTTTATATATGTTCATGGTTTGAAAGACAAGGCTAAAGCCGCTTGATATTTTTATTTTCTCCTCGGAAGTCTCAATATAGAATGGATACCATGGTCTAAACCAGCAATCACAACTAGAAAGGCCAGTATGGATTTATTACAGGATTTTAGGAATTTAGGCCCCATGAGCAGGATAGATCATGTAGGGTAACCAGGGAGTGGAATGGACCCAATCACATAAGTAAAAACTTTTCATGTCATTTAATTGCTCCTTTTTAGTCGTCCATGGCTTCGACATTTTTATTCTGTTTATTCCTTTCAGTGAAATGAGCCCCCAGGCTTGCCAAATCTTTGATTGACCTTATTGAGATGTACTGTGAGAAGAAACCTCCAAAGTTTGAGGAGTTATTTTTCATTGAGAAGATTACAACTGCTGGGTATCAAACCCCCTAATGGTCTTCCTCTCGTAGAGTTTGAGGTTCCCTTAGAAGGGTGTGTGCTATAAGAGACCTATATTGATGTGAATGAGCAACTTGTAGGTGTAGAGGGAGACTTTGAGGAATGCATGTCATATTAACACCCCCTTCTTTAATTTAATACCCCGTATTTTTTAGGGATTTTATTTTAATTATGGAATTAGAATTAATTAATTTAAATAGAGAAAATTTATTTATAATTAATCTAGATTTAAATGTAACAATTACTAGCGTGACAAGGGTTAGTATGTACTAGTGATAATTATGTTGAATATTACTTAGAGATTAAAGTAATATATGATTACGAAAATATTATTATGGTCGGGAGTGAAAAATACGACACTTGTAATACACTTAGTTGGGACGCGTGTGTGAGTCGTGTCGGTATTACTTTATTGGGTTAAAAAGATAATTTATTTTTTAAGTAACTTGTATGATCATTTCTAGTGCGCCGATGAGTCCGAAAGGGTCGAGATAGTCAGAAAACTCTACTCAAGTATCTTATTTAGATTTCGGGGTAATTTAGGCCAAACCGATACCCCATAAGGGTATTTTGGTCCTTTGAAATTTTAAGGAATTAAAATGGAAGGAAATAGATAATTAAAAGGGAAGTGTACGTGGGAAATAGTTTATCTGTCAGTTTCCAAACCTAGGTGAGAGAGATAGAGAGAACCAAAGACGGAGAAGAAGTAGTCCAGAAGTGCCCTGGGATAAAGACTCAAGCTCTCACACTAAAAATCACCCTAACGCGTAGATCGTGAAGAGAGGATCAACCCTATACCAGTTTCATTCAGTGAATCATAAGTTCACAAAAAGGCAAGTGTTTATCTTGCTTGATTTTAGAGCATATATGATTCATGTTAATTTAGTTGATGGTTTAATCATAATATCATGTAATCGGGTCTGAAATTGGGAATTTTTTTATAATTTTTGGTATAGGAATTTCATGTAGTTGAATAACTATATATTGGGGATAAGAAATATGAATTTTATATGTTGAAACCACGAATTCATGTCTGAGTTGAGTTGGTCATTGATGGTGATTATATGAAATTACAGCTTTTGAAGATTTGAGAAATTAATCGAAATTCATGTTAAAATTCTAAGGTTTTGATGTTAAAAACAGATGGGAAAGTGTTCTAATACTAGGGGAAATAGTTTAGAGTTGTTGAATTTGAATTAGGAGGAATTTTAAGTGATTTTGTTGTTGAAAGAATTGGGAAAACGAAACTTTTAAAAGACATGGACGATCTCAGAATTTTCGTTCGAAAACCTGCCCAGGTCGTTCGAACGACCTCGTTCGAACTAGAATTCCAACGAGATTGCTAACGAGATTTAGTTTATAATTCGTTCGAAGTAACAACCTCATTCAAACGACCTCGTTTGAACGAGAATTCCTAGCTTCTAACGAGAAGTCGGAAACTCTAATTTTTGCTCGAACGAGTTAAAATCCTTCTAGGTTGATTCAAGTGAAAGAAATGACCTACGTTAACATTGAGTGACCTAAATTTCTAGTCTAGTGGCGAGATGAGTGTGTGATTACTCAGAGAATATGTTGGAATAAGAGAACCTTAAGGAGTATATATGAGAGAGAGATAAATCGTATGGTTAGTGCATTGTGAGTAGTAGGGGTGTTAATACTACTTATAAATTCGGGGATTTGGGTTGCGTGAATACCTAATGAATATGATAAGTTCTGTGTAAACGTATTAATTGAACTATTATGTGTATAACCTACCTACGCTTCTTGCTATCGGGGTGGAGGTTGCGCATTGTGGACGATCATATCCTGAGGGACCTTCGGGGGGATTTTAAATTGCACCATTAGAGCATAGAACCTAGGTACGGGCTATCTATAAGAATGATAGTGATGACGGTCGTATGGGTGCATAGGTATGTGCGCAACCCATCGGCTTGGAACTATGTTCTCCTTCAATATATGTACTTATTTTGATGGTTCGCAAGAGATTGAACCTATAGTCCTTTATGAAATGAGCGATGCACCGGGACATGATAGCAGAGTATGCCTGGAACCAAGGGGGCCCTAACCGAAGGGTGTAATATTTGTATATATAAATATAGAGATATAGATATTTGTATACCGTAAGTTTATTTTACTTTGTGTGTTTAGTAGTTTTGCTACTAACAATAGTTATTATATTAAGTTAATGAGAAAAAGAATGTTATGAAAATAACGGTTGAATACTTATGTAACTGGAGGAGGGTAGTGAGACTGGGGTCTATGAATAACTGGAAAGGGTGAGGCGTGACCCACTCCAATGGACGCTGCCTGCAAGATCTTCAGGGTCTCCTGGTGCAACTTCTGAAGAAAACTTCTCCTTCTGGTAACAATGGAACTCAAGCTTCAACTCACTCCCTGTAAGAAGATGAACTTTCACAACAAAAATAGAAATTTTCTCAAGGGAAACACCTGAGAGTGATGGCTGTCAGTGGGGAGTGAAGGAACAAGGCACTCGGCACTATGAGAATGAGCAGGGAGAGAATACTTAGGTAGGTCTGGTGATATTTTGGCAGAGTAACAGTGCAACTTCTATTGTCTCCCCTCTTGACCTTGTCCAGAGCTATATTTATACTGGAACGTTAGGGGTGAGTGGCAATTTTTGGGCGCCAAAATTGAGAGAGTTGGCGGGGAACAATGTCTGAAGTGTACCATTTGTCCCTACCTGTGGCAGCCTGCCTGTCCCCTCTGCAGGCGCTACCTGGCGCCGACCAAAGGTCAAAAAGCACATATGTCCCCTAACGGAGACAAAATATCAGATTTGGTAATTATCTTTTGAAACGGTAACTTGTGGTGCAATTTTGCAAATCTTGAGAGAGGAGACCTTAAGGACTCATTTCCTCTAAAAAAATGTTGTTTTTCTTGAGAGGGACCTTGAGGACCCCCTATTCTGGAAAAGCTATTTTCTTGTAAAGAGTTTTGTTTCTTATGAGTAGCCAGCTCTTTGGCTGCTCACTTCACTTGTGACTAAGTGTGCAGTGTGTGTAGTCTCGAGTGACTTCTGGGTCTTCCTACCAGTATTCTCTCAATCCTATAGTGATAAGTGGTTGAGATTGCTCAACATACCTTGTCCCTCAGCCGCCAAGCCAAAACTCCCAGGAGGTCCCAACGCGCCTGTTCGAGCACTGCTTGCTCGACTAGGCAACCTGTACAAGAAAGTAAAGTGTTAGTGTTGTTGTTCATTTTGAGACTGATGTTTCATGATGAGGAGTTGTTCGCGATAGATACTTCCTCAATATGAGTTTCTGTCGAAACCCCTGTAGCTCCACTTCTTGAATAACATTTCTGCAGTGACCCTTGCAGTGGCGCTGAGCCTTGCAGTGACGCTGACTCTCTCGACTGTCATTCCTGCAGTGACCCTTGCAGCGGCGCTGACCCTTGCAGTGGTACTTCTTAATTTTGGACTTCTGTGGTGACTCGCGCGGGCACCTCTCGAATGTTATTGCTGTAGTGACCCTTGTCGTAGTAGCGCTGACGCTTGAAGCGGCGCTGACCCTGGTAATGGCGCGAATACTTGAAGCGGCGCTGACCCTTGCAGTGGCGCGGATACTTGCAGTGGCGCTGACCCTTGCAGTGGCGCCGCCGACACTTGCAGTGGCGCGGATACTTGAAGCGGCGCTGATACTTGCAGCGGCGTTGGTACTTGAAGCGGCGCCGACACTTGCAGCGGTGCGGTCACTTGCGGAGGCGTTGGCACTTGCGCGGTGCCGGCACTTGAAGCGGTGCTGGCACTTGGAGCGATGCCGATACTTGCAGCGGCGCTGACCCTTGTAATGGCGCAGGCACTTGCAACGGCGCTGGCTTCCGGAACGGCGCCGACCCTTGCAGCGGCGCTGGCACTTGCAGCGACGTTGGAACTTGTAGCGACGCCGACCCATGCAGCGGCGCGGACACTTGCAGCGGCGTTGGTACTTGAAGCGGCGCCGACACTTGCAGCGGCGCAGAAACTTCACCCGGTGCAGGCACTTGGAGCGACGCTGACACTTGCAGCGGCGCCGACACTTGCAGTGGCGCTGACCCTTGTGTCGGCACTGGTACTTGAAGCGGCGCCGACACTTGCAGCGGTGCTGGCACTTGCAGTGGCGTTGGCACTTGTAGCGACGTCGGCACTTTCAGCGACGCCGGCACTTGCAGCGGCGCGGACACTTGCGGCAGCGCAGACACTTGCAGCGGCGCTGGCACTTGAAGTGGCGCTAAACCTTCCCATGGTTTTTGGACTTCTGGGTGACCTTCACGGGAACCTCTCGGATGTCATTAATAAAAGAAGCATTTTTATTTTATTTTATTTACTTTTTTTTATTGATAGACACCCATCTACATTAGCCCCTCGTGCAAAGATTTTTTGGTTGGGTAGACTAAAAAAAACATTGTACGCTATAAATCTGGTTTCAACAATTATATGTATATATATATATATATATATATATATATATTTTTTTTTTTTTTTTTTTTTCTGAGGGATCCTAGGATCATTAACTGCGATGTCCCTTTATCCGAGGTTTTTAATTTTTTTTAAGAACCCACGCGTCAGTGTGGGAACTATCATCTCGTCATTTGGGAAAAAAAGGTCATCACCTTTTTGCCTTCCTGCACGTTTTCCCATTTTGGTGCAAAAAAACATAAGCCCCTCTTCTTAGGCTCTTTCATCTTCTTCAAAAAAAACATAAGACACTTTTGGGTTTGTAGTGAGAGAGTGAGAAAGGGATTTTTAAAACACCATAGCCACCCATCTCCTCATTTTTGCTCTAACTTTTTCGACCGCCATATCTTCTCATTCATGGATTCTAATCCAAGCAATGCTTCTCCAAATGTAAACACCCTTAAGGCACCCAAGGCTCTAAACTCCATGCCTTCTCTATCGTTCGTTCCAACCACTTCCGTGGCCAAGATTGCCGTCGCCGGGGACCCTTGGTCCCATCCGACCAGTGGCGTTGACGCCTCGTCCGCGATACCCTCCTTTTCGGATTTTGGGTCGAGAACCCTCGTGGGTTCCTCGCCCTCCCACTTGGCACCTGCGTCTTTTTATTTGAGTTCCTCCATGATAAGGGGCGTCTCGACCGGGGTTCTACTGACGGCGGGAGGTCTCGCGACCGATTGCAGTATGCGTGAGGAACATAGTGTCTCGCCCGATCTGGGCATGGGTTTTAATTTTTTGCTCGAGAAAGCTGCCGACCAGGGTTCCTCGCTAACAGATCCTCCATCCGAGGGTCTCTCCCCTCGTTCAAGACCTCGCGACATTAGTGTTTTCCAGCTAGACTTGTCTCACTCCATTCCAGTCCTCTCGCGCTCAGGGTCTGCGCACCAGGGTTCCTCACTAACGGATCCCCCATCCGAGGGTCTCTCGCCCCGTTGAAATTCTCGCGACGTTAGTGGTTTCCATCGAGACATGTCTCGCTCCATTCTAGACCTCTCGCGCTCAGGGTCCGCGTGCCAGTGTTCCTTGCCTGCTAGTTCTACATATGAGGGTCTCTCGCCCGTGATGAGTTTTTATAGAGGTTCCTCGCGTGTCGATGTCTCTTCTATAGGTATCTCGACGCATCACAGCGTTGGCAGCGGCTCCTCGCGCACCGGCGTAAATCTGGGGAATATTCTATCAAGTCAGTCTATGGTTGGGGGTATCTCGACGATCGCGAGTTCTACTAGTGACTCCTTGTTTCCCTTAGTCAAGGGTTCCTCGCCCAATCCGTCGTTAGCGTCTGGAGGCGTCTCGACCTTGGGTGTCTCAACGCCCACGATCTTTTCTGAAGAAGGGGTCCAGGCCTATGAAAGTATGGTAACCTCTCGTCAGCGACCGGGGGTCCCGCGACCTGGCCTCGCGTCTACAGGTCTCTCGCGATTACCAGGGGGTGTCTCGACATGTATTGGTACTGACAGGGGTATCTCGACTTCGGGTGTCTCGACGCCCATGATTGTTACGGGGGCTCTTACTTCCACTTCTTTCTTTGCGACAGGGGACACCTGTGGTCTCTCGCTCAGAGTCCCCCCCAGGACGAGTTCTTTTCTTCAGCCAATGGCTCTTGGTGGTTCATCAACTATGCCATTTTGTTCTCAGGCATGGAAGGACTATATGCACATTCTCCAAGGGCAAGACTTTGGTATTTATCGTCGCGCTCCTTTTTTTGGTCCTGCTGACAATTTCATGATTTCACTTTCTGAATTTGGGGAAAAAATTTCTGATGCTGTTCTTGAGCGTTCTCATGTGGGGTTAAGTGAGTCTGCTGACCTTCCTACTATTTCTTCAGATTCCATTCTCCGAGTCTGCGTTGACCGCGGTGACTTTCCTTATTCCAACATTGAAGTTAAAACCCCGGGTGGACCCACAGAGGAGTGGGCCAGCTGGGTTGATTATGTTCTGAGTGTTCCTGATTACGTGGCTATTCTTAGGGAGGTGGGATTCTTTACCGTCGTCAGAAGCCTGAAGTCCTGTACCATATTTAAGCATGGTTCTTCGCTCAATCTCTTATTATCTCGGTGGAGTATGGAGTCTCACACCTTTGTCACAGGCTGGGGGGAATTTACCCTTACCCTAGAAGATGTATGTGAATTGTACGCCCTTCCTTTCTTTGGGAAGCAGGTCTTTTCTGATGACTGCGATGACTCCCTAGAGCAGGAGATGGTGGGGGAGTTACGGTCAGCTCTCGAAGAGTGCTCGAGGTATGTGGCCATAAATATAACTGGTCATTCCAAGCATTCCTTTGCCAAATGGCAAAGATACTGGTTCAGAGATTTTGAGCAGTTGCAGAAGGGGGAGACTTCTAGTGTAGCCCCCAGATCCCAGGATGGTCCTAAACTCCACTCTCCTGCACATTTAGCCACTTTCCTCATTACGTTTTTGACTTGGTTCCTTCTACCAGGTAAGCCCGAAGACTGTCCTCGCGAACTTCTTTTTAGATTGGTTGTACGGTTGTCTCGCGATAGGTCGATACCCATGGCTGCCCTGACCTTAGGTTCTCTTTACACCTGGATGGACCGAGCACACATAGATGTAGAGAGGTCCTGCAGTCGGTATGATGTTGCTAATCATGCCAACGCCCCTCTCTTGATGGCCTTTTTATTTGAGCATTTCCCCCACTTTACTTCAGGGGCTCACGCTTGTCATAGCGACGCTGCGAGACTTCTTCGGTGGTATAAGAAAACTCCCAAGCAGTCTCTGGGAATGTTGATTGATGATATCAAGGAGTTTTAGTTTCGGCCTTGTTACTTTCAGCTGGCTTTCTTTCCCCGGCAACGGCGGGACCTTCTATTGCCCCTCAGCAGTGGGGTCGGTTTCCACGTGTCCTCATATTAATGTGGTGACGATGCTCTTACCATGTCACCTCCCTTCCTAAACCGAGTTAGGTCCGCGTGCTAAATTTTATCATTCCGAGAGGGCAGGACGACAGTTTGGTTATGATCAGGGCGTTCACGCCCCTCCTCTTCCTTCCTACAGCAGTCATTCTGAGGCATTTTCAGAGGCGTGTGCTGGCTTTACTCTTCAGGGATTATTCCATAGGGTTAGTGGTTTGGGTGGCCTCAATGTGCCTCCCTGCGATTATCATCCTTCATTCACTTCATCTTGGTTCCTTCTTTGGCAACAGCAGGTCCGTCTTATCCAGGAATGTGTAGTTGGTCCCCCTCATGAGACTAACCCCATTAAATACACCAGAGCTCAGTTTTTGGTCAAGCGGACGCAGAAAGATCCTTGGTTTCTCAGCACCACCTCCACGCCACCTTTGGAGCATGCCATTCCCATTTTAGTGAAACCTCTCATTGACGAGTCAATGCCATCTCCGCCGGCTGAGCTTCCCCCTGCGAAGTCTAGAAACCAACCAAAAAGCAGAGGGAAAGAGAGCGCCTCTACTACAAGTAAAAGGAAACACCCTGACGCAGACGTATCCAATTTTGTTCCTGCTACTACTGCTTCTCCTCCTTCTTCTCTTGTGAGGACCCGGTCTGCGAAGAAAAAGAAAGGAGATGGCACTGGCATGGCTGCTTCCTCTACTGTGGGTCAAGAGTCTGATACTGGCAATCTTGGGGTGGGGAAGACTTCCCAAGTAGCGAGAGGGAAAGGCTACTCCTCACCGAGCCTTACTTCCCAGGAGGCGCGGGTCACGTCTATTCCCATTGCGGAAGGTACTATATCACGACATTCTTTACTTAGTGGAACTAGTTCTCTCGGAGTTTCTTTATCTCCCTCCCCTTCATTGGAAGAGTAACTAGTTGATTATGGAAGCACCCCTTCCTATGATGACCATAGTTATTCTTCGGGTGATATGGGCGGCCTGGGTTTCCATAGCGAAAGCACTACTGACACTTATGCTTTGTTATCAGTCTCCAGAGAGTCTTCTAGTGATGATGAGGCCTCCCATTCTCCTGGGGGGGTTAGCCCCACCCATCTCCCCTATAGACAGACTACACGCCCTGCTACTGTAAGCGTTCTCCCTTTACTTGTCTATATTTTTTTTTGCATATGATTTTCTTTCTTCCCCTCATTATATTTTTTTTATTTGTCAATCAAAGCATTTTGTCATATTTTTGCAGGTCATTTCTGTAGAGGCAAGTAGTTCTCCTCTTCCCCCACTACGACCGACGCCCTTTTAGCGGGAGAGGAACTCCATGCTCATTTCTTCCCGAGGCCTGTTTAGATAGGTTTGCTGTCTTCTTAATTCTTTTACCATCTGTTGTAATTTATTCGTCTTCTAACTACCTTTTGGTTGCGTACACTGTCATTTCCCCGCAGCTTTCATCCGTGCACTTTACTGTCACTAGGACCAACCCTGTGGCTTCCCCTTCTCCTCAGGTATGCCTCGCTATTTTCAAAACTTTCATTGTGCCATTTTCTTTTTTACTTCTTCCTTTTATTTACCCATTTACCATGTGTAGAGAGTTGTGTCTTCGGGCGTTGTCACCTCATCTTCTCTTGTCTCGACGGTGGGCGCTTCTGCAGCTGAGCCCCTGGAGGCCTCTTCACCTGGCGTTATCGCCCCGGGTTTATCCTCTTCAGGGAGAATTTCTATCCCCAGGATCCGTGTATCTATGGACGGTAGACCTTTGGTTCAGGCGATCTCTCGTGGCCCGATATTTACTGTGGCTTCAACCAGCGAGCCTACGCTTCAGGTCAAGGCCTTTCCGCTGAAGCATGGAATCTCTTACTCCTCGATCACGCGATGAATAACATACTTTCATTCTTTGCAGGCTATCAGCACAGCCCCTACTGCACCGACCGTCTTTTTTCGCGCTTCCCCCTGGATGGGGTTCAGGTACTCTCTTATTTTCTTAGTTCTATATTTCTTATCTATCCAGCCTGTACTTATCGTAGCCCTCTTTTACTTCGTCGCAGTTATCCCTTGGCGCTGTTTCGAGTGCGGCTCCTGCCACTGTCTCTTCAGCAGCCTTTATACATGGGCAAGTTTGTCCTGTTATCGTGCCCCTTCAGGTAGGTGTCTCTGTGGTGCTTTTTTAGAAGTTTCCCTCTCCCTCTTTTTTTTTTAGTTGAAGTATTCATCATTCATGGAATAACTGATTTGTTAACTCTCGCCCTTTCTTGTCACTCACAGCCTCGCCTACCCCTCGCGCCCTCCGTCGCTGAGATCGTTCTTCCGGAAGTGCCTGAGGTTGAGGTAGCTTCTTCACTGGTCACTGAGACAACCCCTTCTGGAGCATCGATCAGTGTTGCTGCCCTTATGGGAGCCCCCGCTCCTCCTTCTATGACCGTTACGGACGGCGTTATTCAGGTATCGTGTATAAGAGTATCTAATTTTCTCATGTCATTCTTATGTCTCTATTATTTTGCTTAAATTGCGCAAGCATTCCCCTCTTCACCTTTGTTGCATTGTCTCCAGGTGAGCGAGGTTGCTCTGATGACTAAGGAGCCGGATGAAGTTGCTCCAATACTTGTGGAGTTAGGGAATGAGATGGCTGCGAGAGAGGTATTAAACTAGCATACTCTCTTTTTACTATTTCCCTTCTTTTCTTCTTGCTTGTACTGTGCAAGCGTTCTCATTTCCCTTTTGTTTTATTATTTCCAGGTGTATGAAAGTACTCCGTTGACTGTGGAGTCTGGCGGTGGGGCAACTGCGAGAGAGGTATTAGACTGGCATACCCTCTCTTTTTACTATTCCCCTCTTTTCTTCTTGCGTATACTGTGCAAGCATTCTCATTTCACCCTTGTCTCATTGTTTCCAGGTGTATGAGAGTACTCCGATGACCGTGGAGTCTGGCAGTGGGGCAACTGTGAGAGAGGTATTAGACTGGCATACCCCCTCTTTTTACTATTCCCCTATTTTCTTCTTGCGTATACTGTGCAAGCATTCCCATTTCACCCTTGTCTCATTGTTTCCAGGTGCATGAGAGTACTCCGGTGACTGTGGAGTCTGGCAGTGGGGCAACTGCGAGAGAGGTATTAGACTGGCATACCCCCTCTTTTTACTATTCCCATATTTTTTCCTTGCGTATACTGTGCAAGCATTCTCACTTCGCCCTTGTCTCATTGTTTCTAGGTGTATAAGGGTACTCCGACGACTATGGAGACTGGTAGTGAGGCCACTGTGGAGGGAGATCATAGTTCTGAGTTCACTCCTTTGGACGGTGACGCTGATTCTGGTGGGGAGTCTTCTTTTCTTCCTTCTGAGGCGGGGTCTCGCCACTCCGATGGCGATGATGAAGCAGAGGATGCTGCGACTATTTCTAGTAGGCTATGACGTGGGGAGTTACCAGGACGATTCAGGGTACATGAGCGTCAGCTCTTGGATCTCATCTTGGAGCACCATCCCGAGACGTTCACTTCTCAGAGTATACTTCAGGTTGACAGTCTTACGACCTTCAACCTAAGGGCTCTTTCCAGCCATGTTCATGAGTTCTTGGCTACCTCCCCTGCTAAGCTGACTAGCTCTTCTATTTTGCTATTCCTGGATGCCCTCCGCGACTTACAGCAGTTCTATCACTTTCGTTTGGATTGGCTTGACGCAGGGGTTCGCCCCTTTCTGAGTGTTCCTTTTCGAAAGATAGTGAGGTTTCACACTTCCCGACAGTCTAGAGTTGAGCAACGGCACGCTGAGGCTACGAGGATCCGGAATCAGATCGCCTTACTGCAGGTGAAGCTTGCCAGACTCGAGTCTGTAGATGAGGAGGATGAGGCTAAATTCGTCAGGTTGGAGGAAGAGTTTCTGCGGGAGGCTGGTCCGTCATACGCTGGGGCCATCGCGCGTGATGATTTATTTTTTGTGGTTTCTAGCAGATAGGCTACTTCTTGCTTTGTAGTGCTCAGAATTCTATGTGTACATCACTTATCATTCCTGTATGAGACACTTTGTTTCTTCTGCACTTTCTTTTTCCTTTGTTCTCCCTTTATACTGTGGGTGTTTGTTTTATATGATTTGCTCTAATTTCTGTGAGCATTTAGTCTACTGGTGGCTACCCCGTATACTGCGGGGTATTTGCATTGATATGAAAAGTTATGTACTATCATATTGTATATATTTTTTTGAAAATGCACCTCTTGTAGCTGTGAGGTGTTGGCGTGTGACTTTCTTGGGTTGCCCCTCCTGTCTGTGGGGTAATTCATGCGCATTACTGCTTATAGTCGTAGAGGCTAGGTTGGAGAGGAGGGTGACCCCTGCCCCTTTTGGGAAGCCTGATTTTATTATAAAAAAACTCCATTAATTTATGTCTGGGGGACTTTGCTCTGTATACTTTCTCTTAGGATGGACCTACCTCCCAAGTGTAGTGAGCAAAGTTCCTGACCTTTTTTTTGTACTCTCTTATAACTTAATAGGGAGTGTATATGTATGTATAAATGAGCAAGCAAAGCAAATGTCAACAATGATCAAAAGTGTTGCTATTTCATTTCTTTACCTTTGTGTGCTGTTTACAGTGTAGTATTTCTCTTAAAAAAAATTACAAAAAAAAAAACTTTTCTGGTATAGGAGCAATCCTCGAAATCCATTACAGACATGCAAAACACAAACAAAACTTGTTAGCTGTTACTAAGCATAGTACCTCTTCAGCCACTTGCAGTTGATGGACTGGAGGCAATCATTCTCTGGTTCTGATATTTGGCAGTAGCCCGACTTCCCCACTCCTCTGACGACAAAAGGGCCTTCCTAGTTAGGTTTGAATTTTGATGCCGACATGCTACGGAGATGGTGAGTTGATGCTCGCAGGACTAAATCTACCACCTGGAATTCTCTAGGCTTAACCAAGTTTTCGTAGGCCCTGGACAGTTGCTGAGTGTAGACTTTGAAATTCTCTCTCGCCTTGTCTCTGTGCTCGTCCAGCGCCTCTAGTTGCACATGCCTTGGTTCTGGGATGAGCCCATTGCTAAGAGAAATCATGGCTGAAGGTACCGTCAGTTCCACTGGTAGGACAGCTTCGGTCCCATATACTAGAGAGAAGGGAGTGAACCCTGTTGGCTTTCTTTTCAAAGTACGATAGGCCCATAACACCATAGGCAACTTCTCATCCCATGCTCCCGGCATGTCTTCTAGAATTTTCTTCAAAATATTTATCAGGGTCTTATTAGTAGCTTCTGCTTGGCCATTGCCCTTGGGGTAGGATATGGTTGAGCTATTATGCACAATCTTATACCTGTCCGTGAGAAGGGCCATCTCTTTGCATACAAACTGCTTCCCATTATCCGTTAGGATTACTTTGGGTATACCAAATCTACATATGATATACTCCTTTATAAACTAGGTTACCACTTGGGCGGTGACTCTCCTTAAAGGAATGGCCTCCGCCCATTTGGTGTACAATTTTGTAGCTACAATGATAAAAGCTTTGCCGTGAGATGCTGGGGCGATCTTTCCCACCAGGTCGAACGCCCATGTGTGGAAGGGATAGGGGCTGCCAAGCTTTGTAGACTGACGGAGGGAGCGTGCACCATGTTTCCATGCACCTGGCATGCTTTACACTTTTTCACATATCCAATGGAGTCAGCCTCCATGGTCGGCCAGTAGTATCCCAGCGTCATCAGTTGATCATACAGCTTGGCGCCTCCCATGTGGGAGGGCTCATGAGCTTCTTTCAGCACCCTTTCCACTTCCTCTTTGGCTACGCACCTTAGCGCTTTCTCATTGTACCCTTTCCTATATAACTCTCCTTTGACCAAGTAGAAACGTGTTATCCTTTTTCTAAGGTAAATTTCATCCGCTCTCTCGGCGGGCAGCTCCCCATCTTTTAGATATGCTAGGTACGGCTGTCTCCAATCTTCGAAGGCTTCCACGAAGTTAGCCTCTGTCGGCTGGTCAAAATTAGCTTGGCACTTTAAACAACTTTGTTACAAGCGGGCCGCTTCTACGCTCATGGCGGGCCAAAAATACCCGCTTCGTTGCAGTCGTCTGTAAAGGGGGATATCCGTATCTCCACAGTGCTTCTGGTGCATTTCTATTAACCTCTCCTTAGCTTCTTGCTCCCCTACGCACCTTGCCAGAAACCCTCCAGGACTCTTGAAGTAGAGAGTTCCCTGCAGCACATGATAGTTGGCTAACTCTAATATTTTCATTATCCCTTCCCTGGTTTCAAGTTGCTTCTCTACCAGACGCCTCCAATCTTCCGGCTCGTTACTTGGGAATAAGGACTTTACTGTGGTAGGTACCATTCTCCACCTCACTGTGATGGTTGCTTCTGACTCCTCCATGTCCAACATTTGTGCTATGGTGGCGAGCGCGTTAGGGTGCCTGTTCATCGTTCGTGCCTTCCAAGAACTGTCCCAGCAGTCGTTGGATGATGTGTCTGTACGGCGCTAAGTTGGCATGTTTAAGGGAAAAGTCTCCATTGGCCTGCCTTACTACCAGATTGGAGTCCCCTCGTATACACAGTACCCTGATCCCTCTTCTGAGTGCTTCCAACATTCCTAGAATGAGGGCTTCGTACTCAGCTACATTATTTGAGCATTTAAAATCTAACTTGAAAGAGAGGGTAATCTTCTCCTTCCCATCTGACAGTATGACGCCGGCCCCACCTATTCCTTGAGCACTGGAACCATCAAACTCCATAAACCACTTCTTCACCTCCTCCGCCATGCATGCTTGGAAACTTTCTCCGGGCAGCTCTTCACTAGGTGGTTCGAAAACCCCACTCGGGAAGTGGGCCAGCAGATCTGCTACTACCTGGCTCTTAATGGCTTTAGGCACTACGCATTTTAGATCATATTCTGACAAGATAAAAAACCACCTTACTGCTCGTCCCACGACTATAGTCCGCACGAGGAGGTACTTAATGGGATCACACTTGGTGACTATGTGAACGGTGAAGGCTAGGAGATAGTGTCTCAACTTCTGGGCTACAAATACCAGCGCCAGGTAGTGCCTCTCAATGCTGGTGTATCTCGATTCTGTTCCGGATATTACTCTTGACCGGTAGTAGACCGGCTTTTCCACTCCTTCATTATCTTGCGCCAAGAGGGCCCCTATCGACCTCTCTGTAGAAGGTAGAGCAGCAACGGAGCTCCGGCTTCGGGGGGAATCATCGTGGACGGAGTGGCTAGGATTTCTTTAATCTTCTTGAACGCACTCTCTTGCCTCTCTCCCCAAACCCACCTGGCTTTGTCTTTTAGTAGAGGTGCGAACGGATGAGTTACTTCTGCCAACGCAGGTATAAACCTCCGCAGGTAGGATACCTTTCCCATGAAGCTCTTAAGTTGTCTCTGACTCTTGGGCGGTGGCATCATCACAATGGCTTTCATCTTCTCTGCATCCACTTGCACTCCTTGTCTATTTACCACAAAACCTAAGAATTTTCCTGCAGTAACCCCAAAGGCACACTTTGAGGGGTTCATTCTCATCTTATACCGACGACACCTCTTGAATACTCTCCTGAGGTCCTGAATGTGCTTGTTTTCTTTCCTAGACTTCACCACCAAATCATCCACATAGAATTCTAGTATATCATGAAATAAGTCATGAAAAATTGCCATCATGGTCCGCTGGTATGTGGCTCCAGCGTTCTTCAATCCGAAGGGCATGACTGTATAGTGAAAGTTCCCTAACGGTGTGCGGAAGGCAGTCTTCTCTGTGTCGGAGGGGTCCATTTTAATCTGGTTATAGCCAATATACCCGTCCATGAAGCTATACATCTCATGTTCCGCGGTGGAATCCACTAAGCTGTCTATGCTGGGTAGTGGAAATTCATCCTTAGGACACGCCCTGTTCAAGTCGCGAAAATCTACACAGATTCTGATTTGGGTCTTGTCTTTCTTTGCCACTGGCACTATGCTGGACAACCATATGGGGTGCTGAATAGGCTTGATGAACCCTGCCGCTAACAACTTCTCCACCTCAGCTTTTATTTTCAAATCAAGGTCTTCTTTATATGTGCGTGTGGCTTGCCTTACCGGAAGGGCATTAGGAAGGATGTTCAATCTATGAGAGCTCACTTCTGTGTCTATTCCTGGCATCTCCGTGTACTTCCAAGAAATACATCAGTGAACTCCTTAAGTAGCTCAATGAGCTCTTCCTTCTGCTTCGGTTCCAGGCACTTGGAAATTAGAATGGGTCTACTCTCGCCCTCTTCTAACCCCAACTTGATTTCCTCTAATTCCTGCAGCTGCTCTCTGGGTCCGTCTTGCATGCACTCTGGCGCTTCTTCTGGTTCTTCAACATGCTCAATAATATGGTATTCATCAACAATAAAACACTCGGGCGTCGGGTCGATGCTCTCGTCCCAGAGCACCGCCCGCGCAGACCGTCATAAACGGTAGATGACTTTTCCATTGGGTAAGACCACTTTCTTGCAAGTTCGATGGGGTATAGCTACCTCCTCTACTTTCCTCTTGCCTTTTGCCATATGGGGGACTATCCTCTCCCCTAGATGGTCATGAACAGATTTCTTTTGTGGGACCCTTCCCTCGGCTACCTTGATTCCTACTAGTTTTCTTGTAGAGACCTTTCTTTCCTCATCTAACTCGGTGTAGAAGGTAGCATCTACCAGGTGGGCCTCCTCAACGGCGCGTGGCCTTGATCACTATCTCTGTACCTCTAATGTTTGCCTTCACTCATTGATGGTAGGTGGAAGGCACTACGCCATGAGTGTGCATCCATACCCTTCCAATGAGTAATTGGTAGCTGGTATTAGCGTTAATAACATGAAATTTGATGTGGGAGGTGAAATTTCCCAACTTAATTCCCACATTCACGTATCCAATAGACTGCATTCCGGCGTTGTCGAATCCAGAAATTACTAGCGGTACCGGAACCACCTTCTCCTGGTCAATTCATGTTTCATATAATGTACTGATGGGCATGATGTTAATGGATGCTCCTCCGTCCATCAACGCCCTGGGAAATGAGACTCCATTAATTATGGCTGTGACATACAACGGGCGGTTGTGGAAGTAGGGCACCACCCTATCTGCTTCTGAAAACACCACTTCAGAGGTATACTTCTTAATCATCATTTCGATTGTCCCCTGCCAATTTAGCAAAGGGTCTCCCCGCTGCTACACTACCTCCAAGACTTTCCTCATGATGGACACCCTCGTGTCGTACTTCACCCCTATCTGGTCGAAAAACCACTTGAACTTGGGGCTCCTCGCTATGGCCTCACATTCAGAATCTAAGTCTACCTCGTACGTCTGGGCACTGCAAACATACTCCGCTTCAGAGGTCCCTCCCTCGTCTAGAGCGAGTATGATGTCTACCTCACCTTCTGAGAGAGCGACTTCCTCAACTTCCCCACATCCATTTTCATGTTCCAGAGTGAAGAACCACTCCTCTTGCTTTCTTTCTAGCTCAAGTCTGCCCAGTGATAGATTTTCTAACTCCTCGCATAACTACTCGCCACTCTCCCGCTTCACAAGACTTCTTGTAGCTTCTTCGTCATAGGCAACTACCATGTTGGCGGTGCCAAAGTGATGCGCAGGAAGTGGGTTCTCGTTAACGTCCACAGGGTGTTTCTGCAAGGTACCGCTGGCCATCTGCTCACCAATGATCCTTCTCAAGTAGTAACAATCCTTGGTAGAGTGCTGCACTCGTTGGTGCAATTCACAGTACTTTGGATTGGCCTTGTCAGCTGCAGTGGGGGTTTCTCCTTTTAGGTGGAGAGGTCCTGATACGCCTTCTTGCACTAAGGTGCGGTAACAGTCCATAGCCTCAGCTACGCTGCACGGTAGTGGCGACGGGGCATCTTCCCCAAATTTTCTCTTGTTGTCGGGACTGTCAGTCTTGGCCCCAGAGCCTCCCTTCTTCCCTTTGTTACTCCCGTCCACATAGTTAACCGCTTGCCTCCTCGCAACTTGAAACCTCCCGGGAGTCAGTGGAACTTGTGTCCTCCAACCCGGGGCTCTTGGTTTGATTATCATAGCTATGTTGCTGGCGGCCCTGGTGAATTCTCTGAAAGTTCCCTCTCTAGTTTCGTTGATCAAGTGCAGCTTGTACTCTTCCAAGAGTCCTTCCACACATATCTGTAGCAACCTGGCCTCCACCACGTCCTCGTGAACATCTAAGGCCCTCTCGCGAAATCACTTGATGTAGTGCATCAATTCTTCTCCTAGCTTCTGGACCTCTTGCGCCAGGTGCCTCAGTGTAAATTCATCCTCCGCTATAAAAAACTTCTGAAGGAACTGCCTGTGCATCTCTTCCCAAGTAGGGACGCTGTTAGGCGCCAAGTGGGAATACCATGTATAAGCCTTCCCAGTGAGAGTTTTAGAGAACTCCCTCAACCTCAGGTTCCTGTCGCCAGCATGTACTCCCAGGTACTCGATGAACCTCTTCACGTGTTCTCTAGGGTTCTCCCCCCTACCGCCAAACTTGATAAATTTTGGTGGAATATACCCCTCAGGGTATGGCTTCTCACTTACTTCCTGTGGATAGAGGTCTTGTAACTCCTCGTATAGGTGGGAACCCTCTTTTTGAGAGGAGGAGAGGAGCTTCCTCACTTCTTCCATAGTAACAGTCTTAGAGGGTGACTCCTCCAAACATGTGCTTTTAGGAGCTGGAGAACTTGTTGGCGCCAGCACCTGCTCCGGCGCCGCCTTTCGAGACGGAATCGTCTCTGCCGAAATCGTAATAGGAGTGGCTACCCCTCCGGAAAGGGCAGCAGACACAACCTTGACCCAAGTTTAATAGATCCACGTTGTTTTGCTTTAAAAAGTCAAAAAACATTGCCATAAGGTTCATACCTGCCATTGAAGCCACTGCCGGCGAACTGGTCTAACCTCCCTGAGGCGCTGGCGCCTTGGCTCCGATCACCACCACTTCTTCCTGAGTAGTTTGGTCACTGTGAGCTCCATTACCAGACGGAATGTCCTCAAAAACCAACTGCTTAGAGACATTGAAACCTTCTTTGTCCATGGAAATGAGGACACCTCCCCAGCGAAGTCGCCAAATGTAGGAGGGTAGTGAGACTGGGGTCTATGAATAACTGGAAAGGGTGAGGCGTGACCCACTCCAATGGACGCTTCCTGCAAGGTCTTCAAGGTCTCCTGGTGCAACTTCTGAAGAAAACTTCTCCTTCTGGTAACAATGGAACTCAAGCTTCAACTCGCTCCCTGCAAGAATATGAACTTTCACAGCAAAAATAGCAATTTTCTCAAGGGAAACACCTGAGAGTGATGGCTGTCAGTGGGGAGTGAAGGAACAAGGCACTCAGCACTATGAGAATGAGCAGGGAGAGAATACTTAGGTAGGTCTGGTGATATTTTGGCAGAGTAACAGTGCAACTTCTATTGTCTCCCCTCTTGACCTTGTCCAGAGGTATATTTATACTGGGGCGTTAGGGGTGAGTGGCAATTTTTGGGCGCCAAAATTGAGAGAGTTGGCGGGGAACAATGTCTGAAGTGTACCATTTTTCCCTACCTGTGGCAGCCTGCATGTCCCCTCTGCAGGCGCTACCTGGCGCCGACCAAAGGTCAAAAAGCACATATGTCCCCTAACGGAGACAAAATATCAGATTTGGTAATTATCTTTTGAAACGGTAACTTGTGGTACAATTTTGCAAATCTTGAGAGAGGAGACCTTAAGGACTCCTTTCCTCTAAAAAATGTTGTTTTTCTTGAGAGGGACCTTGAGGACCCCCTCTTCTGGAAAAGCCATTTTCTTGTAAAATTTTTGTTTCTTGTGAGTAGCCAGCTCTTTGGCTGCTCACTTCACTTGTGACTAAGTGTGCAGTGTGTGTAGTCTCGAGTGACTTCTGGGTCTTCCTACCAGTATTCTCTCAATCCTATAGTGCTAAGTGGTTGAGATTGCTCAACATACCTTGTCCCTCAGCCGCCAAGCCAAAACTCCCAGGAGGTCCCAATGCGCATGTTCGAGCCCTGCTTGCTCGACTAGGCAACATGTACAAGAAAGTAAAGTGTTAGTGTTGTTGTTCATTTAGAGACTGATGTTTCATGATGAGGAGTTGTTCGCGATAGATACTTTCTCAATATGAGTTTCTATCGAAACCCCTGTAGCTGCACTTCTCGAATAACATTTCTGCAGTGACCCTTGCAGTGGCGCTGAGCCTTGCAGTGACGCTGACTCTCTCGACTGTCATTACTGCAGTAACCCTTGCAGCGGCGCTGACCCTTGTAGTGGTACTTCTTAATTTTAGACTTCTGTGGTGACTCTCGCGGGCACCTCTCGAATGTTATTACTGTGGTGACCCTTGTCGTAGTAGCGCTGACGCTTGAAGCGACGCTGACCCTTGTAACGGCGCGGACACTTGCAGCGGCGCTAACCCTGGTAGCGGCGCTGACTTGCAGCGGCGCTGGTACTTGAAACGGCGCCGACACCTACAGCGGCGCGGACACTTGCGGCGGCGCTGACACTTGCAGCGGCGCTAGCACTTGAAGCGGCGTTGACCTTTAAAGCGGCTTAGATGCTTGCAGCGGCGCTAACACTTGAAGCAGCGCTAGCCCTTGAAGTGGCGCCGACACTTGCAGCGGCGCTGGCACTTGAAGCGGCGCCGATCCTTGCGACGGCGCGGACACTTGCAGCGGCGCTGGTACTTGAAGCGGCGCGGATACTTGAAGCGGCGCTGACCCTTGCAGCGGCGCTGATACTTGCAGCGGTGTTGGTACTTGAAGCGGCGCCGACAGTTGCAGCGGTGCGATCACTTGCGGTGGCGTTGGCACTTGCAGCGGCGCCGGCACTTGAAGCGGTGCTGGCACTTGGAGCGACGCCGATACTTGCAGCGGCGCTGACCCTTGCAATGGCGCAGGCACTTGCAACGGCGATGGCTTCCGGAACAGCACCGACCCTTGCGGCGACGCGGACACTTGCAGCGGCGCTGGCACTTGTAGCGACGCCGAACCTTGTAGCGGCACGGACACTTGCAGCGGAGTTGGTACTTGAAGCGGCGCCAACACTTGCAGCGGCGCAGACACTTTTGACGGCGCTGACACTTCACCCGGCACAGGCACTTGGAGCGGCACTGACACTTGCATCGGCGCCGACACTTGCGGCTGCGCTGACCCTTGTGTCGGCGCTGGTACTTGAAGCGGCGCCGACACTTGCAGCGGCGTTGGCACTTGTAGCGACGCCGGCACTTGCAGCGGCGCTGGCACTTGAAGTGGCGCTAAACCTTCCCGTGGATTTTGGACTTCTGGGTGACCTTCGCGGGCACCTCTCGGATGTCATTAATAAAAGAAGCATTTTTATTTTATTTTATTTTCTTTTTTTATTGATCGACACCCATCTACAGTAACTATCCTTAACATATGTATCAGTCTAGTTAGGCGGGGTTGATAACTAGGATGGGTTGGCATATGCATTAAGCGTGCACATTAGTTGAGAAGTGAGTATCTCAAGTGAGAGTACAATAATCTAACATGAATAATATTTGTGCTATTGATTCATTTTAGCACTTGTTGATTTTTAAACTTTTTTACAACTCAGGCTCTGACCCGTGTTATATAAATCTCTTTTCTTTATCAAATTATATTAGGTGCCCCATCACAGGGACACCAAGCATAGGAGTTTCATTCATCCGACGAGTTGTAGCTTCTATGAAAGTTAGAGAATCTTGGTAGTAGACGCCTCTATGTCCATCATTTCTTCCTCTTGAGTTATGTTATCAGTTAGGACATGTTGCCCCTTTTCTATTCAGATATTCAGAGATTTTGGATTTAGTTATTTACTATTTTGGTTGTTGGTTTATCTCTATTGGATTATTGTGTTTGGTACTTAGACTGGAAGTGTTTACTCCAGTTACATTTATTATTGCAGTTATTTCCTATCATATGAGATTGGTGTGAATGATGAATGTTTAATTATTCGTTAACCTAGTTTTATAATAATTAAAAGATAAAATTTCGACATAACCCTTTTTAAATATTAAGTGGTTAGTGTTTAATAATAAAGTATTTGAGAGTCATGCATAATCTTAACTAACTGGATATTCTGATTTAATTTAATAAAGGACTGATCACCCGGTATTTAATTAGGCGAGGTGTCACATTTATCATCAACACTTCAAGTCTTTATGTATATTCATTTGCTTGTCTTTTCTCAGGTGTAGAAGAGCATCCGTCAAAAGAGACGTTGGGAATGGATCCCCTACATATTGATCGCAAAGACCTGGCCTTGGCTACGTAGAAGAAAATTGGTGCTCGAAAAAACCAAGTTGGGGCTAGAGGCTACTACTGTTAAGGCAGCCTAGCAGACTGCTTGTTAAAAGGATCCCAAAGCGGCTAATAAGTCAAAAGGCAAGGCTCCCATTCATCCTTTGGAACCTACAATTGGAGAGAAGAGTCGCACAGTTAAAGATGAGGATAGACAGCTCCTTCACACGTTGATGAGAGGACCAAGTCATTCCTCCTGTAATGGTGAAGTTCTCGAGTTTGAGTTCGACCCAAAGCACAAGCTCACTTCTGAGGATCTGAAGGCCGACTAGGAATCCATATTTTTCAATGCTAAGAATGCTACTGATCTGATCGGTTATCACGGCACGTGAAAGATTTTGAGTTTTTGAGATGTTCTGATACATATTCTTTATGGACATTGGCCCAGCATATATTATCGATGGTAATCTCTTCTCTCAAACTGCTCGTTATGAATTCATGCTGATTGTTGTGTCTTAATGACTTTCTTTCTCTTGTTCATCAGTCATCCATAACATAAAATGTTTTTTGGGAGAAATCTTTGGTGAATCAGGTTTCTTATAATGAGACGGATAAGTAGAACAAGGCGTTGAAGGCTGGTCATGATTAGATGTCTGCAGAGTTGAAAGAGAGAGAATTAATTGATGGTGAAGACTACAGATTTGAGCAAGGTAGAAAGTGAGAATATTGTTCTCAAGGAGAAATCTGATACTGATGATGCCAAGATCCAAAGACTGAATAAAGCCTTTGCAGTCGAGAAGAAGAGATCTGGGAAAGAGAAGGATACCCTAATTGTGAAGTTGTAGGCTACTCATGATGCCCTTGCTTCTACTAGGGAAACATTTGTTGAAGCATATTGATCGGGCGGAAAAAGTGTGTTCGTGTGAGGACACAATCGTTGTGTGTTTCGCCGCCGCGATACAAAAGATAACCTAAGCTACTACCACACTTGACAAGCAAGCACAGCGGTAAGTCGGGTATCGTAAGAAATCCACAAGGAGTGATTGAATTTTAGATGTTAATTGTTTTAATTACTTCAGGAATAAAAGTGTAAAATAAATAAATGAAAAGGTGATGGGTTGGAAATGGTGACAAAAGAAAAGAATAAGTTAACGCTAAATTAAAGGAAAGCGAGGATCGGGATCGCATCCACACATTCACGGGCTAAACAACTACTAATTAGAATTTTGATTCGAAAACATTTAATCGATCATTTTCAATTAAGCATAAACATCACGCAATAAGGAATTTAAGCCAAAGTTGCGAGATTAAACATTTAATCAAAAATGGTCACACGCGGATTAAATTCGGATTATCGCTATAAACACTAACGTTGCATGACAAAGAAAGTTAAACGCATAATAATCCGACTTTAATACGCGAGGTTTCAATTAAATGCAATTTTACACAAAACCTAATTTTCGAGGTTCAAACCCGTAAATGGCAGAAACGCAATCCCGAACCTATTTATCTACGGACAAATCATGAAAATAAACTAATTTAAACTAAGAAATCAAGAAATAAACACAATAAACTAATTATGAAAGCATGTAAATTATCTAGAAAGCAAGGAAATAATGGAAAACAAGCTATTTTAATAGTAGGGAAGATGAATAGTTAACATGCAAACCAATTGGGTTGTCAATCCAAAGAGAATGGAAGAAGAACTATCCAAAACCCTAACTAAAACTAACCTAAAAACGTTTATAAACAGATATATGGTCTTATTATAACAAAATTGGCTTATATAGTAAGTTGGAATAAAAATAAAGAAGAAAGAAAAGAAGGCAAAATATCTGCAGAAAACAGAGCATCGATCGATCGACCCCTTTGGTCGATCGATCGACCTAGGCAAAACTTCGGAAAATCAGAATGGTCGATCGATCGACCAAATGGGTCGATCGATCGATCAAGCAGGGCAGATTGCAGCAGCTCATTGTATTCCTCTTTTCTTCTTCTCCTTCTCCTCTTTTGCTTCCTTGTTTTTCCTCCGCTGAAATTGCCGTAACTCCTTCGTTATTAATCGGAATTGCGCACCGTTTGCGGCCACGCGAAGCTAGCGAGGAGGGTTACAACTTTCGTGAGATGTCGGTCCAGGTAACCAAGCTGTGAAAAGACTAAAATACCCTTGCGCGTGCGATTGTGTACGGAACTTCACCGGAATGCATCCGAACTTCATACTAAGCATCCAAATACCTACAAAAGCTCAATTAACCCCTGCAAAACATGAAATCCGAGGTTGTCTGGTTAACGAGCATAAATATAGGGATTAAGATACCCGAGGGGGCTAATAACGTGTAGGTTAACGGGTGAAATACGCAATATTTGCGTCGTATCACACCCCCTAACTTACACATTGCTAGTCCCTAGCAATGAAATAGGAAACAATAAGAACCACAAGCAAACCAAAAGCAGGAGAAAGTACAAAAAGGGATGAAAAAGCAATAAAAAGATAAGGCCACTTTCGCGGGCGAACGGTTTCATTTAGCATATGCAATAAGCCGTTAAACCCCTAGGTTACCCTAGTGGACGAGTGTCGTCTCGTGAGGGTTTTCAGGGATGAAACCCACAAACATCATATGGTTTCCTCAAAATATGCCCAACCTAACATGCGACAAACTCAACAACAACGAAAAAGATTTCAAACATGTTATTAGCATATTGAACGAATTCAAACAAAAGTCCGTTGTTATTAACAGGTTAAATGCACCTCATAGAATTGAAACTTTAAAAGTGGGAGGGGGGAAAGCACATGCAAAAGTGTGATTTGGCGAAAAACTTAAATAAATCGGATAAACATAAAGCAAGCATATATTCAATCCTCACGGGCATTACGCTCAACAAATGAATTCACTAAGAAATAGGGAGGTAACACACGGGACATGCGGGCATAAAGAGTAAATGTAAATGGAAACTAGGCCGCACACATGTCACAAATGAAGAACGCTATATATAAAATGAAAAACTGTAATCTCAATGAAAGGATACCGCACACTAAAAGAGGCGAAATGCATTTTCACAGATTATCAAAACTATTATGACTTTTAAATTAAATGCACCCTAAGATCACATAGGACTTTAGAGGGTTGTAATGTAGGTTTGGGGTTAAGGTACGAAATGAAAGGTATATGTACGGATTCAAAGTGTTCGGAGATGAAAACTTGGAATAATGGGAAAATTAGGGCAATAACAAAATTGGAAAAACAAGTTCCAAAAAGGCATTAGATATATCATCGGGGAGAGTAATCAATGCTTATTGAACACTATACACAACATTTACAACTTTCTCTTTCTTTTTCTTTTCTTCTTTTTCTCATTGTTTTCTTTTGTTTTCTTTTGCTTTTTGCTTTCTCTTTTTCACTACACTTTCTTTTATTATTTCTTTTCTTTGCTTATCAAACTCTCATATGCCTAAAATTGCAACCGCAATACAATAACATCATTCAATCCCAAGTATTATTCCAAACAAAGGTATGGAAAGTGTATGTATGGGCTAAAACTCCAATGCGGAGTTGGTTATGGGAAGGGGTTATGAAACGAAAGGCTATATTTTGGCTCAAAGGGATTGACGAGGGTAAACATATAAGGTGAGGTCAAGGCTAATTGGGTGATATAACAAAGAGGGCCTATGATCATTTCAAAAAGTTTACGCAATTCTCAAGTCAAAATAATATATGAAAATCATGCTCAAGTAGTACATTTCATATATTAACTCAATTAATGAACGATCAAATGAAAGAATAGTGAGACTACCGACGAATTCAACGTTTTCAAAGAGAAAAGAATAGTGTATAACACTCACAAACGACGAAAGGTACAAAGCTTACTCGGTGTAAGTATATACAATGCAACAAAAGATTCCCGAGTTATAAAAATCTTAAACCAAATCAATAGAAACAGGAAAGTGCATATGCTCATGGGATAAAGTTTAATTCATGAAGTTATTCACAATATCAATGATTTGAGGACTAAAGTCTAATAACTTCTAAAATCAATAACATGCATCATTGAGTTGTCTATTGGATCGGGCAATTATTGAAATTTATCACTGGAAACAAGGCAAAATGCCCAACAAAGGAGAAAAAAGAAAGAAAATATTTTTGAAAATTTTCAAATTTTTCACAAAAAGGCATACTTAGTAACTAAATGTGAGCAAATACATGGACTACACATGAAATGGATAGAATATCCTACACCCCCTAACTTAAATGTTGCATTGTCCTCAATGCACATTAAGAACACAACACAAAGAGAGGAAAAGAACGATATTACCCAAAATTGGAGCGATCTCCATAAGCGCGAGTCCAAAGGAATCTACAAAAACAAGTTAGTACCGATCATAGCAAAAACAAATAACAAAAAGTTAACTAATTACACTAGATTAAATTAAAAGGAAAGAAAAATAGGAAAGAAAGAAAATTAAAAAGCTAACTATTTACAACCTACTATTTAGGTTTCACACTAACTATACACTAGAAGTCTAAATAGTTGAGGGTCCATCCAAAAAGGTATTTGACTTTGAAAGATCAACGGTGGACCCTCCAAAGCGAACATGCCTCCCGAAAAATAAGAATTCCGTTTAAACAACGGAAGGCATGTGGGTGGTGAAAAAAGTGAACCATCGCCAATTTGAAATTTTGGGCGGACGATGGGGGATTTGGATAACAAGGGGGACAAGAACACTAGAGGACCAAGAAAAATCGATTCATCTCCCAAAGGTTTTTCAAATGGAATGGGAGATGGTGCACACATGAGGATAACATCCATCGAAAACAAGTCCGGTAAAGAGTCCTCATCGGCAAAAAGTGTAGAAGTTTTAATTTCTACCGACTCATAGGAATCAACCGGTAATTCTAATGGTTCAATGACGGAAAACGAATATGGTGATGAAACAAATTCAATCACAATTGACTCATCGTCGGAAGGAGATTGAATTTCGGGGGAGAAAGATGCACACTCGATGAGAAATTCTTCGAAAAATTTAGGTGAAACACAAGTTTCCACCTCCTCGTTGTTTTGTGCATAAGAATTCATCTCATCGCAAAGTGCACCAAGTCTCATTCCAGCATCATTTAGGCTTTCCAAACCTTGGGAGTAAAGAAGCAAAGTCTCTTCCAAAGTAGGCTTCCTCGGCTCAAGAGCCTCGGACTCCTCATTTGGTTGAAACTCGTCTTCGAAAGTAATGAAATAAGAATCATCATTGGATTCGAATAATGAATCCAACTCAAGCTCCCAATAACGATTTTCATTCCGATAAATGTTTTCAAGTCTTTCATTTTCAAGAAAATCTGGAAAATGGAAAACTTGAAAACTATCCCCAAAGTATGAATCATTAGAATAACCGTAATAACTATAATAGTAGGACATGATTACCTCGTTGTTTGTAGATGGAGAATCCGAGCAAGAAAGTGAGCAACCGCGAATCAAAGTTTCTTAGCGCTCAAGTATGTTATCCTGCAAAAAAGGTTAAAACAAAGAATACAAATACAAAAGGAAAAATACTACGAAATAATAAAACAATTACTATCTAAAACACACTCCCCGGCAACGGCGCCATTTTGATCGAGCGCTAAAAGTGTGTTCGTGTGAGGACACAATCGTTGTGTGTTTCGCCGCCGCGATACAAAAGATAACCTAAGCTACTACCACACTTGACAAGCAAGCACAGCGGTAAGTCGGGTATCGTAAGAAATCCACAGGGAGTGATTGAATTTTAGATGTTAATTGTTTTAATTACTTCAGGAATAAAAGTGTAAAATAAATAAATGAAAAGGTGATGGGTTGGAAATGGTGACAAAAGAAAAGAATAAGTTAACGCTAAATTAAAGGAAAGTGAGGATCGGGATCGCATCCACACATTCACGGGCTAAACAACTACTAATTAGATTTTCGATTCGAAAACATTTAATCGATCATTTTCAATTAAGCATAAACATCACGCAATAAGGAATTTAAGCCAAAGTTGCGAGATTAAACATTTAATCAAAAATGGTCACACGCGGATTAAATTTGGATTATCGCTATAAACACTAACGTTGCATGACAAAGAAAGTTAAACGCATAGTAATCCTACTTTAATACGCGAGGTTTCAATTAAATGCAATTTTACACAAAACCTAATTTTCGAGGTTCAAACCCGTAAATGGCGGAAACGCAATCCCGAACCTATTTATCTACGGACAAATCATGAAAATAAACTAATTTAAACTAATTAAACTAAGAAATCAAGAAATAAACACAATAAACTAATTATGAAAGCATGTAAATTATCTAGAAAGCAAGGAAATAATGGAAAACAAGTTATTTTAATGGTAGGCAAGATGAATAGTTAACATACAAACCAATTGGGTTGTCAATCCAAAGAGAATGGAAGAAGAACCATCCAAAACCCCAAAACCCTAACTAAAACTAACCTAAAAACGTTTATAAACAGATATATGGTCTTATTACAACAAAATTGGCTTATATAGTAAGTTGGAATAAAAATAAAGAAGAATGAAAAGAAGGCAAAATATCTGCAGAAAACAGAGCATCGATCGATCGACCCCTTTGGTCGATCGATCGACCTAGGAAAAACTTCGGCAAATCAGAATGGTCGATCGATCGACCAAATGGGTCGATCAAGCAGGGCAGATTGCAGCAGCTCACTGCATTCCTCTTTTCTTCTTCTCCTTCTCCTCTTTTGCTTCCTTGTTTTTCCTCCGCTGAAATTGCCGTAACTTCTTCGTTATTAATCGAAATCGCGCACCGTTCGCGGCCACGCGAAGCTAGAGAGGAGGGCTAAAACTTCCTTGAGATGTCGGGCCAGGTACCCAAGCTGTGGAAGGACTAAAATTCCCTTGCGCGTGCGATTGTGTACGAAACTTCACCGGAATGCATCCGAACTTCATACTAAGCATCCAAATACCTACAAAAGCTCAATTAACCCCTGCAAAACATGTTAACATAGAAATCCGAGGTTGTCTGGTTAACGAGCATAAATATAGGGATTAAGATACCCGAGGGGGCTAATAATGCGTAGGTTAACGGGTGAAATACGCAATATTTGCGTCGTATCACATATAAATCCTCTACTGAGTTCACCATGGAGTGCCTTAGCTTTTTTTTGGATGGATATGAGTAATTAAATAAATATATGATGACCCATTACCCTGATATTGCCGAAACAGTGAGTCATTGGCAAGGGGATGATGAAGAGGCAATGACTTTAGCAAGGGAAGAAGGCGGTGATGCTCCATCTAATGGTTTTTTCTCAATGCACTTGCCCAAGGATCTGTCAACCCTTACATTATTTCTATTTAAATTGTTGTGAAGCTTCTTCATATGTTTATCTTTTATTTTTATATTTTGGATGTTGATTTTCCTTGTTATGAGTTTGTTGGGATTTTAAGGAAACAACGACACTGTGTTTATCAAACTACTTATATGGTTGCATCAATATCTTTTTAACTGAATGTAGCTAATAATTTTTCTTATCTATATTTTATTTCTAAATGCTCATTGACAATGATAAGACTTTATTTCATTAAATGTTTGATGTCTTTCTATTCGCGACCAATGAGGTTGTACAGAGTTTAGACCGATCAGCTTGTTCACAAACTCATGAGAATAAGTTTGTACAAATTCATATGTTTGCGACCTATGAGATCATACAGAGCTTAGGACGATCATCTTGTTCTCAAACTCATGAGAATAAGTTTGTAAAAGTCATTTGTTCGCGACCTATGATGTCATACAGAGTTTAGACCGATCACCTTGTTCGTGACCTGTGAGGTCGTTCGAAGGTTAGGCCGAGCTCCTTGTTCGCAAACTTATGAGAACAAGTTTCTACATGGGGCAAGTATTTTTTTCATGGTATATTGTATTCAACAAGGCCATACAATTTCTGTTTGTGGCCTATTTGTTTAACGAAGTCATACAATCTGCATTGTTAAATATGTTTGCATATATCTTATTCCGAATAGAAAATAATAAAATGAGGGCCAAAAAAATAATTTTATTAATACGAAAACACTAGCTACATGGATGAAATAACTAAGACATTATTGATAATATTTCCTGAGGTATTCTGAATTCCATGGTTTCTTGAATTGCTCCCCCTTTAAAGTTTCAATGCGGTAAGTTCCATGTCTCACAATGCTTGTTAGTCGGTAAGGACCTTGCCAATTAGGCTCGAGTTTGTTTTTCTTTTGTATCACCTTCTTGAGGACATAGTCCCCTCCTTCAAGCTTCTTAGTTTCACACGACAGTTGTAGTAAAGTGGAGTCCTTTGTTAGTAGGAAGCCACACAAGGCGCTGCATTTTCTCTGACTTCTTCCACCAGATCAACGTCTAACCTCGTCACCAGATCACTTTTTGGAGAATCAAAATTGAGGATGCGGTGGCTTTAGATTCCTATCTCAGTGGGGATGACTTCTTTTGTTGATGTACGGCATCTCCCCAATTGTCGTTCATGGAGTAGTTATGTAAGCCCAAAATATGCTTCGGAGTTTGTTGATCCAAATCCCTTTTGCGTCGTCAAGCCTCTTCTTAATTCCGTCCAAGAGTATCTTATTGGTGACCTCAGTTTGGCCATTGCACTATGAATGTTCTCGGGTGGAGTGCAGCTTTCGGGTATTTGATCTAGCATAGTAATCTTTAAAGTCTTGGTTATCAAACTTCGTTCCATGGACTGTGGTTAACGCAAAGGTTATGCTGTAAAGACATATAATCGTTTTCTAAATAAAATGGAATACTCTTTCGTAAGGAAATTTTACTAGCAGCTTGGCCTCCACCCATTTTGTAAAGTAGTCCATAGCTACCACTAGGTATTTTTATCACCCTTATATTATCGGCAATGGGCCGACCAGATCGATTCCCCCCATCGTTAAGGGCCAAGGAAATGTGATCGATGGAAGTATAGCTCCTGGGGTGCAGTGGATCTTCCCGTATTTCAGGCATTTATCACACTTCTTTGCATGATTTTCGTAGTCAATCTTCATGGTCAGCTAGTAATGACCTTGAGTTGCAATACGCTTCACCAATGATCTTCCAGTAGAGTGAGCTCTACAACATCCTTCTTGTACCTCGTTAACAAGATTATTGACTTCCTTTGAGTGAAAATATCTCAATAGTGAGATGATATGATGAACCATCTTCTGTACAATACTCCTGCCTCCATCACGTAGTGGGATGCCTTACAGACAATCTTTATAGATTCTTTGGGATTAGTGGGGAGTTCGTCGGCTTCAATATATGCTTGTATGGGGTCTATCCATAATGGTCCCAGATTTACTTCTATTACGTTCAGGCTACCCTCCTCAGTTCTCCTTTGCGTTAGTACTTTAATTGGCATCGTCCTTCTTAAAGATGTTTTGTGGTTGAGGCTAGTCAAGCCAAGGCATCTACTCGGATGTTTTCCAACCTGAGAATCCTTATTATCTTCACCTTCATAAACTTTTCCAACGTCTGTCGTATAATGGCTAAGTATCTCACCATAGACTCCACCCTAACTTCATAGACCCCCAGTATCTGGTTGACAACTAGGTAGGAGTTACTATGTGTCGTAATGTGGTCAATTCCCAAGGATGAGGCTAAGCTTAACCAAAAAATTAAAGCTTCATATTATGCTTCGTTATTGGAGGCTTCAAATTGAAAATATAGAGCATATTATACATCTATTTCATCTAGCGCAGTGACAATAATGCATGCCCCACTGCCCATCGAATAGGACGATCCATTATTGTATAACTTCCAGATAACACTTCCTTGGTCGAAGTCTGCTCCTTCGATTTTTCTAAACTTCAGAAGCTTTTTACGGAACTCATCATATTGTCCCTTAACTTCTTTTGAGGAGCTCTTTCTAATATGAGTCTGCTCAATGCTACCAGAAGCCAAGAAATCTTTCAGGAAAGTCTGCTCGTCTTAAGAATCAAACTCTCTCCCGAGGCAGTCTATTCTGACGATTTCTCCTCGTAGGAGAATTTAGAAATGAGTCCACTAATAACTATACTTTTATGGAGGTCCTAGGCTCGTACTGTATGTCGTACTCGCCAAGTTCAACCGCCTAAGCCATGAACCGACCAAATTTCTTTGGTTTATGTAGAACATGCCTCAAAGTCAGATCTGTGTAGATCATAATAATGTGGGCCTGGAAGTATGAATTCATTCTTCTTGAAACTTCCCTCAGTGCCAAGTATAATTTCTCCATTCGTGAGTATCGAATCTCAGCTCCTCAATATGCTTTGCTGGTGTAGTAAACTAGTTTTTTTATCAATTTGAGGCATTTTATTGAGTCAATATAGCTTTTCTAAGACCTGTAGGTGGAGTTTTAAAATAATGTTTTTTTACGTTTTAATCGTTCAAACAACAAGTTTATGTTGTTAAAACGACAGGCACAAGTCACTCAAAGGACACATCTAATGACTTTAGATGTCGTTTGAAAGGTCGTTTAAAGGGTCACTTGAAGCTTGCATCGAACGACTGCATACTATTTTGGTTTTCATTTGGTATTTCCTTCTTGGATCTAACAACATAAGATGTCATTCAAACGACCTGCAGATGTCATTCAAACGACCTACATATGTCGTTCGAATGACCCCTCCGACTCAAATTTTTTATAAATGCCAGTTTTATGAGTCCTTTTTCCTTAAAACGTTTGCAAAACGAAAACTGCATATCTACAGAAATTTTGTCTTCACTTTTAGGGCTTAAAAACTTTATTTTAGATTCACAAATCATCCCAATTACTTTAGTGAATCGTTTTGGAACCCAAGACACAATTTTGTTGAAGTTTATCTAGTAGAGACAAAATCTCTACTGCTGAATTGGTAGCTCTTGAGGGAGTTGCTGGTTAATGACTGCGCTCATTGAAAAGACTTGGGGGTGTTCTTTGCTGAAGGAAGAGCTGAGGTTCTTATGGGTTCTTTAGGGAGTCCATTGATGATCTAGATTGGGATTTATGTGAATTTTCTATGGGAGATTTATTGCAGATTTCTTTGTGTAATTTGTAAGTTACGATTTACTATTCATAGTGAAATAAAGGTTTAACCCGAAAGGTTTTTTTTCCTAAATCTTTATTTGTTGGATTTGCATGATTAATTTAATCACCTAGATGCCCATTTTATAACTCAAATTAAACCGACTCTCGTCGCATTTAATTCGAAAAATAACACGGTTACGTTCACACTAAAATTCAACATCTCTAAAATTTTACGGCTAAAATCCCTATTCCCTTAAAAACTCAATTTTAAATTTCAAAGTATAGTCTTTAAGCATGGACTATCAAAACAATCGATTGCAAGCATAATCCATCAAAAAGTACGAACACTTAAAAATAAAAAATATAATTTTATTTCAAACAAAGCCGAAGGTTTAAAACACACTCTCGTGTCGTTTTAAATAAATATCGAGTTTTTAAAACTTTTAGAACACGTCGAGAAATAAAAATAAATTTAAATTACACACAATATTAATCAAACATAATAAACTTCACCTAGTCCTAGTAAAGAGATTAAGCTAGCATAATTGAAGACAAAAAATAAATGCAAGAATGAATATTAATTCTCATTAATGAAACATACTTATAAAAATAATCGAGTCTTACAATTGATCTTGAAAAAAATTCTTCCACAAAAGAATAATTTTTGGCCCTCAATAAAAATATACTCAAAAAATAAAGGAACCAAAAACTCTCTCTAATTTTTTTATCTAAAATTCTCCAAAACAATGCGCCCAAGGGTCTTATTTATAAACTTATGAATGAGGTATTAGGGTTGTTGTGGAACTCTCTTTGATTGGTTGTATTGAGCTGATAATTATCTCATGGAGTCTTAGGAAGAGTTGAAGATAATTGAGAAGTTTTTTTTTTTTTAAATAATTATCTCCAATTTCGACACTATTTATGTTACTATTCACATCACCATCTTTAATGACCTTCAAAACTTCAAAATCTCATGTTCGTCCTAATTTCAAAGTTGTGAGCCTTGTCAAGACCTAGGCCTGTGTTTTGGCCGGATCGGATAGAAAAATGCCTCTTCGAAAAAAATTCTGATTTTTCGGAAATAAAATAATTATTTCGATTTTTGATCCAATTTTTTTGGAAAATTAAAAAAATATTGAATTCAGAAAATTAAAAAACGGCAAAATCGAAAATTCACAAAATATATTAAAAATTCAGAATTTTGAAAATTCCAAAATTTTCAAAAAATAAATTTTGGATTTTGGAATACTCGAAATTCTCATTTTAAATAAACAAAGAAAGGGTTTATCTCAACATGTAAATACATGAGAATTTGACCCATTTTTTCATATGTGTAGAAGTTAGGAGGATACACTCCTTTTATATATCACACTTTGGAGCCCTCTCCATCTCCCAACCGATTTGGGATATGGGAGGGTTTTAAAAAATCGCAAAAAATCGAAAATCAAAAAATAATTTCGAAAAATTCAAAAATAATTGAAAAAAGTTGAAAAAATCGGATCGGCATAGTTTCAAAAAAAATCGAAAAATCGGAATTTAAAATTATTTTCGGTTCGATTTTTTTTAAATAATCGAAAATCGGCAAACTAAAGTTTCATTCCAAATTCGTCGAAAATCGACAAAATCGGAAGTTCGAACAAAAAACACAACCCTATAAAGACTTTTTCGAAAAGCTATGTCACGATCTCCACGAACACTCAAGCGATTTTATAAAAAAAATATTTAGTACAGCTTGTGTCGCGTTGTATCCTGACAATTTTTGCATATCGACTCCTTTGTTGTCCAAAATCCCGATACGTGTAAAAATTCAAAATAAATATTATTAATTCAAATTTAGGGTCATAAATATTTAGAAAATTACATAATTACACCTCTTTGCATTTTAGCGGCCGAAATTCATAAGTTGCTCGTTTTAATTCAGAATTCAAGCAAATTTAAGAGAAAATTTTATTTTGCCTAGATAAACATTTAAAAATTATATTCAGGCTCATAAAGTTCTATAAATTATGATTTCACCCCCTGGATTACTAAAATTGTATTTTTAGCTTAAATTTTATTCAAACTTGTATTTTCTTTTATTTTACGAAAATAACTGTAAAAGCTCATTATTTACGATATGGTGGGTCTAACAAGGTCAAGCTTTGGGCATAATTCATAAAAAATAACGCACTCGTCACCTTTTTCGTTTGAATTGCCACATAGACATCGAGCCAATGTGGCCTACCCCCAGGACCACTCCACATCTCCTAAAATAAAATAACGCATAATTAGTAAGTAACGCAAAGTAATGCAAAATTAGAATAACATAAAAAAAAATTAAAAAAAAAAAAAAAAAAAAAAACTTACCATCCTATGCTTCACCTTGGCGTAAGACGTTCGTCCGGAGTAGTGCGCATCCACCTTTTCCGCTCAGTTTTCCCTCTCTGATTGAGGAGATGCCAATTGCTGCTTATCGATCTCGTTATGCCAATGAGATTGGCTCCTTCGAGGGGACAGTGTAACGCACTCTCTGAATGGACTCCCGGGTATTCCTAAAGTATCGTGCCCGCATATTTTTTTCACATCTTATAATGATCCCTCAATTGTTTCAACGTGGAGCTGCGAACATGTGGGGGCAGGTCGAATTGATCCTCTCAAACAAATACAAACCGAAAAGAAAGTAAGTGTTAGTTGCTTATAAATATAAATATAAATACACTACATGTCACTACAAGAAAAAGTCATTTCTACGACACCTGATATGTGTCGTGAAAATGTTTCCACGACACATTTTTTGTAGTCGTTGAAGGGGGTGTCGTAAAAAGTTACTTGCTATGTCGACACCTTTGTGGTGTCGTAAAATGATTTCACGACACCTTCCAAGTGTCGTTGAAACAAATATCCACGACACCTAGTTACTAGTCGTAAAAGTCATTCCCCAAAAAAATCTTCCACGACTACTTATTATGTGTCGTGAATACTATTTTACGACTGAACCTACATGTCGTTAATATTGTAGACGACAAAATATAAGAGTCGTAATTATCCTTTTACGATATATAAAACATGTCGTTAAAGGTGTATAATTTTTTTTAAAAAAATTAGCTTCTCAAATACCTATTACTTATACTAACATTAACATATTCAAATGCATGATTGTGTCATAATTGGCAGTTCCACAATTCTTGAAATTTAAAACAAACGTACATAATTAAGAGGAACTCATAAAATGTACTCATAGCCATAATATCAAAGACATGTCCAAAACAGCAGAAGTAATAAACATTTGGGTGTTACAAGCTACATAGAAACATGGGATTAAGATGAAACAAGCATAACCTATCAAGTTAAAATGAAATCTCCCTTCAAAAAAACTAATAGCATCCATCAAAAATATTCCTCTTACACTGCCTTCTACATCTTCCAAAAATAAGTACCTGATCAGAAAATAATTTTAGTAAATACTCTCATAAATTAACAACACACTTGTAATAAAAAAAATTAATAATCAAAATATACCTTCAATCCAAAAAGCAATGAAGAAACACCATATCCACTTGATTCCTTTAGTCTTCCTGACATCGATACGAGAGAATGTCAAAATAAAATTCTTACAATAAAGTTCAAGAACTATAATTATTCCACTCACATAATTAGTCAAAATGAATGTATCGGTGTGGTCATGCTATGGTACTTCCTTTTGCATCATCAAATGTGGAAAACGCATTTGAGTACTGAAAAACTGGCAGTTCGGCCACTTAACTTTCAACAACCCATACTTTATAGCAATCAGGTCCAAGGATTTGATGGTGCACTAGTGACTTCGAGTCTGTAGAATCAAGTTATGCGCTTGTCACTATTCTCCAGTCCCCAACTAATGTATCAATTTGCTGGTAGAATTACTTTGTGGAACACTTTGTACACATGCACTGTCTTGATTGCACTAACAAATAGTACAAAGAAAACAATTAAAAACAATTATTAATGCAACTAGTAAAATAATTTACACTTAGATAATTCATTAACAATAGCATGTGGAGTTTGTGCATGATTATGCATGGTGTCTCCACCACCCTCATGTTGAGCCCATTGAAATTGCAAGTGAAGTAGATAAAAAAAATAAGGGAAAAACTAAACATATTGATTCATGTTTAGTTTAAAAAAAATACCACATTTCGTTCATTTCCTTGTGTCATTCGACTTTCCATGTGCATCTTCCATTCCAGAAGTTGTTGAATTTGATTTCCAAGAGCCATTACCCTTGCATTGCTACGCAATGACGCATCTACCTTCCTAGGCATCACCCCAAATTCAAGACCTAGGACATGACCTGAACGTTCATGATCAAGCACCTTCACTACTGCATCATCTCTCAAGGATATTGAGTCATGAGATGGAATTTTTTCCACCTTTTCCTAAACAAATATAAGAATTCAACATATTAAAAAAATATATTAAACACATTGTAGCTAAAAAAATCATAAAGTATTGTGTAAGTGTTTAAATCGTTACTATTGCTTCACTGACAACTTGATTAACTGGATCGCCATTTTCTCTCCTATGTCCCCTTATCCAAACATCAACTCGAAGTACAGTTCTATTTGGGTCTTTAACTTTCTACAAAATTTTAGAACATAGAATTACCAAATAATGAAAGCTATTTATGAATTATAGGACTTTAAAAGGGGAAACATACCATATTTTCCTTGAGTCTTGCATAGCCTCTACGACTAGTTGTGTGTGAATGGATTTGCTTTGCTCTAGCGTCCTTATGCTTTTCACTTGTTTCCTATTAAAATAAGAGAAAACCTATATAATTGCAAGAAATACGAGAATACTAAAAGGGGACTTTAGTCTATTGATAAAAATAAATAATAAATAATAAAATTCACTTACATCAAATTCATGTGACAAATGAGATTTAACAAATTCATCCCATTCATTTGACTTCATTGCCGGCAGCGGGGGGGGGGGGGGGGGGGGGGGGCTTGACCAATGTAAAATGGCGAGTATAATTTGGTCATCTAGCTTCTTCTCGTATCTGCGTTGATAATTTTAACTTATAATCTTTCCAAGCTCTGCACATCTGACCTAAAACAATGGCATTCCGCCATTCTTCAAGGTTATATTTTTGTTGCATGATACAAAGCAAATACACAATATTAGTTACAATTAAATATGTATAAAGTTACTTTCAAATATTACATAATAGTGTAAAGGCATTTATAAACTCATTGTATAATAGTAGCATGACATTCAAAGGAATTGAATAAATGGATCAAGTTTTGATTTAAATACAACTTATTTATATCCAATAATTTAATGGATCTATAAGTAGATCAACCGAATCAATATTTATTAAGGATTACTAGAGTCTTTGTGGTTAAAGATAACGTGGGCACATCGGATTCAACTCGAGCGTTCCTTGACGACGTTAAACGTAAAGTCATCAAGGTTGAATCCGTTGTTGTCACTCGAGCTAGTGATGGAAGGCTAGCACTTGGAAGATTAGGAGAACTTTGTGAGAAAATTAAATAATTGAACACTCGATGATGAGGTTATTTTGGTGACATCAGGAGCTCTTGGTGTTGGCCGCCAAAGGCTAAAATACAGGAAACTAGCTAACAGCAGCTTTGCTGACCTCCAAAGACCACAAGTGGAGCTTGATGGAAAGGCTTGTGCTGCTGTCGGACAAAATGTTCTCGTGGATATCTACGATGCATTTTTCAGGAAGGTTGATGTGACACCAGTTTAGCTTCTAGCTACCGATAATAATTTTAGGGATTCAGATTTTAGGGAGACAGTGAAATCATTATTGGCTTTAATGGTTGTTCCTATATTTAGTGAAAATGATGCTATTAGCACGAGGAGAGATCCATATGAGGATCCGTGGTTTGATTCTACTTAGTTGTCGTATAGGATATTAGCTTCTGAATGCCAAATGCTGAATAGGAATGGTCAATGTGGAAACCTGAATGGTGGAAATTTTTTATGTTTTTTGATCTGCATGAAATTCTGAAGGAATATAGTTTGTGTACAAGTATTTAATTCTAAGTGTTGAATACATTTTTTTACCGTTTACTGTTATTATTTATTTATTTTAACTGTTTTACATTGGTGTCAACAGAAAAAACAAGTAAACTTTTTAAAGAATTTATGAAAATTCAGCATTAAACATTCAGGGACTTTCGCTTAATGTTAAATGTCAACTCTCATTCAGCTATAATAGGTAAAGACAATCACATACCTCTTACTGCTGAACGAAGGTCTGTTCAACATAGGTAAAAGCAAACACCCTTTTAGTCAGAGAAAATGGCTAAATTTTCTACATCGTATAAAGTGAACTCATCTCCATGTCAGTATGCATAACTTGAATAATTTGAAGGGTAAATTTCAAGAGGCCCCTTAAACTATGGATCCAATCACAATAATGTCCTAAACTATAAAAAAGTCAAATACCCGTTTGTGTTGCAAAAATCCTTTTTTAGCGACTCATAGGGGGAAATTGCAAATGAATAGAATAACTGAAGTTTTGTTTTTCTAAATAATAGTTCTTGGAGGCATTTACCATTGGTGTATCAGTTAAGTGGTTTCTTTCAATTTACCCTAATTATAGTATACCTAATAGAAGTATAATTTTCTTTTAGGACCCCGTAAAATCATCTCTTCATACTGTAAATTATTTAATTTTTATAACTAAACAAACTTTATGTACAAGTGTTTACAATAATATTGGGTAACTACAGGCTAAAATTAATGTGATATTTTTGTTCCCGGTGTGAGATGTTGAACAGACCCTATGATTATCTCTTGGGAAGCTATGGCCGGTTGTGCCTCAGTCTGATATTCATCGTCTTAATGTGGGTACTACCATTTTTCAAAATGTACTACTCCCATTCCTTTTATCAGGCCCTACTATTAACCTATGGCTTTGTTTTACAAGTAATTGACGCCATGGTTCTTATATATATGATTTGGTTTTTCAGTTCTCCTGAAAATAATAGACACCAAACACCAACCCTCGATTACAACACAGGTGAAATACTTATTTAATCCCTTTGTTATAAATTCTTCATATGCAATTCATACACGTTGTGACTAAAACATCCAAGTACAGGACACCTTCAATCCAATTTGACCCCCTAATTCCTAACACACGGGCACTTCTAAGAAGAACCGTATTGGACATACATGAATCGGGAAAATCTACAAACTTTCCATGAATAAATCCTCTCTCTTTTTCCCTCTCGCTCTCTCAACAAAGGACACCTCCACCACGATGCCCACAGGAATAAAGGCTCTCGCTTTTGCTAGCAATAAACTAATCAGTTCATGATACCAGCTCATTTTGTTTCCCACAGTAACTTATGCATTCACAATTCAGTTTTTAAATGTATTGTTTGACATTTAATGTATACGTTCCAAGCATGAATTATTTGAATATCACTGATTTTTCCTTTACTAATCACTGATTTTCCCTTAAATTTCATAAGAACTCATCACTGATTTTTGGCTATTAAGCTTTTAAATTTCTAACTGATCACTGATTTTTCCTTTACTTTACCAACCAGTAATCAATATGAAAATTCATAAAAATCAAACTGAAATGAAACTCTAATTCTGATAACTTACTATTACAATATAACTCCAACAATCCAAGTCAACCACTTTGAAATTCTAAGAAGACCATTAAGAACAAAACTAAATGAGGCCAAATTCCTTGGATAAATGTTTTGGTCCTAGCAAGAGTCTACTGCTTACTAATCCAGATAGAAATTTGTAAAGAAAAACAGGAACCTACGGATAGAGTCTTCCAATCCCCTTTTCTTACATTTTAGCTACATGGGGTTTAGATAAATAATAAAATAAAAAAAGGTATAACGTTTTGAGGTCTAAACTAAACAAAATAGAACCATTCTCATAAATTCTAGAAACTTTTCGAATTTTTGTCTTGCATTGGTTGTTGTAAATTTTGAATAAGGGAGATTTTATATAAGTAAACAGAAATTTACTTTACAAGTGTTATTATTAAGTTAACTTTAATTGGATTTACATTTCAATATATCTATATACAAATTTTGGTGCATTGTTTTCAATAGTTTTGATAACTCGGATGTCTAATAGCAAAATGTATCTGAATGACACAAATGAATAGCAATATGGCAAGACATCTAGACCGACCCAAATGGCCGAATTTTCCACTTATTCACCAACCAAAATTAATATCTATACAAAATTGAAACAACATCAATAAATTACAAAGTATTAGTGTTTGGCTGATATATGACAATTACAACAATTATGAAAAATAAAATGCAAAGTATACTCATAAATCATATTATTCTGCCAGTTCTAAATTCACCTAAGTTGGACTCGTGAATGGGCTTACTACCGAACAGAGGGATAGTGCAACCCCATTTTAGATAAGTGATCAGCATAGAAAGTAGTGTGATCAGCATCTCTACTGTCTCCCTATTCTTTGAAAAAATCACCCTTGATAAACCCTCTGTGATTCCTAATCGCATGTTTTGGAATCTCAATTACTGGGTAAGGCTAGCACACTTGCAGGGGAGATTGAAAATCCTAATAACACCTAACACAATTTGACACAAAATGCTTCTGCATTGTCTAACACAAAATGGCAACACAATTTGACAGTAAAAATCATATTCACATATGTATAAAAGCATAAATAAATAACATTCTTTATATTCTTTATATATTTTCATATATAAAGAATATAAATAATGTTATGTATAAAAGCATAAAAAACTAGTACAGTATGAAGCCATATAAACATAAAACTGTATAATAATACAGTATCATTTCTCTGTTTAAATCATTTTTTGGAGTATCAATTCTCTGTATAATAAGTAGTTGCAACATTATATTATTATAAAAAATTGCAAACTGAACATAAGGAAATTGATTTTACAACTAAAACGAATTTGTATAATGCAAAAATTTCCAGTTGTAGCCTCTTTAAAATTTCCAACTGCAATCTCAGATATTTGAACCCCTATTTTAAACTAAAAACAACTCAATAATCAACATCCAAACTATACAGTGCAAAAAATTAACATCATCAAGACGATTAAGTTGATTAAGTTTCAAAAATTAATCAAGACAACCACTACATATTCAGAGAATCAACATCCAAATTATACGGTGCAACTATATTGTGTAATGTGATGTTAATCCAAACTAGACTGCTGAAATTCATCTGGATCCAAACTAAATTGTTTCATTCATAGATTCTAGATCCAAAGATTGAAGAAATTTATAACAAAGATTGAAGAAGCATTACGTGCTTGGTATTTTCAAATTTAATCTCATCTTAATATAGGTATGAGTATCATTTTCACATTTGACCAGTATGTCTTATGTATGTATTTTCTATTCATGGAAATGTGCCAAGAGGCCTAAAAGAACGCGAAGAATCATTTAGCATAGAAGATATTACTAGGTATTGTTATGGAACATTACCAGAAACTGTATATGTGAACAAAAATTGAAAAACTACCCAACTAAAAGATTATTTATCGTGATTGAATAATATCATAAGTCCACTAATAGGGGACCAGATTTCACTAATCACAAGTATCTAGTGGGGTGCCAAATCTTGAAAAGAAAACTAGATGTAATGAAGGAAATCCCTTAGTCAAAATAAAAATAAAAAACAAGTCTTATGCTTGAGAAGGGTAGATGTGATAAACAAGGATGCTATAGGAGGATAGATGTAATAAACAAAGAAATTTTCTCTCTTCCCATGTTTAAGATCATTTGCACATAGTTACCCCACATGCTTTTCAAAATTGAATTCCTAAGTGCCCTTGAATGCATCTAAATGAAAAATAATGGAAAAACATTCTTCATCTATCCAATTCCAACTGGTTGGGATAAAACAATATTTGAGTTGGCCTAAAGATCATTATATTACTAGCAGATTTCTTAATAAACATCAGATAGAAAAAGCTATTATGACAACTGGCCAACCCATGCACCTGAATATGCGAAAGTAAACCTATTAATGTGCTGAAAATAATTTATACCAAACAAAACCTATCTATGTACTCTTATTTATGATCCTCTTTTTTTATTCTGATATTAATGAAAATATGTTATTGGTTTGGTATTTTAGACAATCCATCTGAGTTATCTTCTGTCATGTTTCAGGAGCTGAGGAAAGAGACTGAAAACATGCAACCAGTCTCACTATATATATCTTAGTAGCCATAATAAATAGAAATCCTAAGCATCAATAACTTGATCTCAGCTACGCATATTAAACTAAACGAAAAGAAAACACTCAATGAAAAGTAAAAGAAAAGAAGCTTCTTATTTTTAATTCAACCATGATTAAAATTTAAAATAATTTTTTCCAAACTTCATAGGAAAATTTAAAAAGTTTATGAAAAATAAGTAAACTAGAGTCTAAACATAAACCACAACAAGCGTAAAAAAATTATGAAAAATAAGTAAATCAAAGTCTAAACATAATCCCAATCATCCACTATATACTATAAATTAATATTCAGACGATCAAGCATATAACTGGAGGGACACAATTTGGATTAGGAATGAAATAAAACAAAAACATACATGAATTCAAACATATACAAGATTGGTTAGAATGAAATTAAAACAAAACATAAATGAAATCAACCTTAAAAAGAAATACCTAGAGGGATGATGAGAAGAAATAATAAATTCTACCAACTGCTTTATTTACACACTCAGCTAGCTGTAGAATCAATACATATGGTTGTAATGTATTGCAAGTACAATATGCACATAAATATACTAGAGAAAAATTACAGTTATGTTATCAGCATGAGCATTTTTATTGCGGCAATCTACCGAACATCTTGCGTGCTTACGTTAAAAATGGTTTGTGTGATTACATTTGTTTATTTCATCCTAAATAATCAACAACAACAACTAAACCAATAACAATTTAGTCCAAAGCAACAAGGATATCAAATTACCCATCACGAATAATCAATACCAGCAATTAAAACAATAACAATTTAGCTGATTCGTCACTTTTATTGTATTTTATATCCCGTTAATTTGTACATTCTAGCTTTTCCGTGCATGTATTTCCCGGTTCTTATACTCATTTATTGACTAACCCCTGAGTTCATCATATATACTTTGTATGTGTCTTTATTGAGCTTTTATAGGTCTCGGGAATGCATTTTGGGAAATTTGGTTTTGGTCCGGAAAAGTTTCGTTGACACTTGCACAGTCGGGGGCATTTTGGTAATTTCAGCACTCGGGTTTTGATCCCGATTTCTTGGCGGAAGTTGTAGACCTTCTTCTTATCTTCGCGTGGCCTCTGACGGTGCTTAAATCCGACCTCGAACGAAGAAGTTATGGTTGTTTCGGTGAAACATGGGACAACTAATGCCAATATAGGCAATTTTCCTTCTCCAGCAGGCCCGAATCGATTCGCGATCAATGCTGAATCGATTCGGTTTCACACAGGGGCAAAATCTCTACACTTCCGAATCGATTCAGATTTGGCACCGAATCGATTCGGCCTTGCATTTCCAGCTTTCTTCTTATTACTAGTTTGCCATTTTGGTGGGATTTTTGGGGATATATCCCTTGTTTTTCCTCTTTTGTAGATATAGATTACTTTTGTTAGATATTTGGTGATATAGAAAAACACTCTCTTCTCTCTCCTAAGTCAAGTTCATTTATGGTTTTTACCACTTGTAAAGCTTTGATTACTAGTTGAATTGTTGTTATTAATGCAAGAAAGGTTCAATTACTTCTTCTCTACTTGTCCTACTAGCTTTAATTTGCATTTAATTCCATCTCTTGCATTGGTTTGTGTTTAAACTAGATAACTAACTTAACTATGTTGTTAACTAGCATGTGTAGTTTAGTTTCAATTATGAGTAGCTAGACTTGTTATTGGGGATCATAATCCCACTTTGGATGCTTGAACTTCATATTTAGGGTTTGGTTTATAATTGTTCTAATGGAACTTCATGTGTTGGTATTGGAGTATCATAGTTTCTTAACTTCTCTTGTCATGCAAGGGTTAGTGTTTGAAGCTTTACTACAAACCCAACCCATCTAGCAATAATTAATTAACCCCTAATCCTCCATTGTTGAGTTTAGTCGGTTGATGTTCGGACTTAATTAGTTATGCTCGATTAGAATTAATTTCAACCAAGCCCTATAATCCCCTTCTTTATGAATCCGAGGTGGGAGAATGATCCTCGATCCCCTTAATTTCTTAAACTTAAGCTTATCTTAGTTCTTTTCATAGTTCCGTAATTATTAATTAATTAACTTATCATCAATAGTATGTTAGTTTAGAGATTAGTCTCAATCACCTTTCCAAACTATTAAATCATCTTTTACACTTTAACTTTTATGACGTTTAGAGAATCCCTTTAACCTAATCCAGTTCTCTTAGGAGTGTTTCAATCCCTGTGGATCACGATTCCGTACTTACCGGATATTACTTGTTGCGATAGATTTGCACTTGAATCACAAGCTTTATTTTGGGCGCACCAAGTTTTTGGCGCCGTTGCCGGGGATTGCTCACCATCTTAGGTTTTAGAAATTCTCTTTACACTATCGTTCCCTGTGGTCACCGTGACATCACGGTTTCCAAAAATCAATCCAAAATTCTGTAAATGCATGACGCGAGTAGTAGCAATTTGAATCCTATTCGTGAAACATCGTCTAGTGAACCCTCGGATTATTGGAGACCTTTACTATCAATTTCTCGTTCTAGTTCGGTCTCATCTTCTTCATATACCTGGGACCACTCTGATCCTACAACCATGGCCGACAATGTTAGTGAGCACAGTAGTCAAGGGGTTGCACCCGACCCCCCGTATAGGACCATGCGTGATTATTTGCAACCGGAGAGGACCACCTCTACGTCTTGTATCATTTTTCCCTACAATGCAGCGCAATTCCATTTTCGTAATGGAATGATTCAATTACTTCCTACTTTCCACGGCATGGACAGTGAACAACCTTACCTTCATGTTAGAGAGTTTGAGGAGGTGTGCGCTACTTTTAGCGATCAAAACTGTCCTCTAGATGTCACACGACTCAAACTCTTCCCATTTTCCTTAAAAGACAAGGCCAAAACTTGGCTTTGGTCTTTAGCTCCTAATTCCATCGGGAGTTGGCGCGAAATGCAAGCGCAGTTTTTAAAAAAAATATTTCCAACTCATCGCACCAACTCATCGCACCAACTCTTTAAAGAGTCAAATCCAAACATTCGTTCAGGCCGAAGGTGAATCATTCGAGCGATGTTGGGAGAGATTCAATGAGCTTCTTCATAAATGCCCACACCACGATTTCGAAAAGTGGAGATTAATCTCATTTTTCCACAATGGGCTTACACTTAATGCGAAACAAATGGTGGAGACAATGTGCTCCGGTGAGTTCTTTGGTTTAGATCCCGATGATGCGTGGGCACATTTCAAATATTGTGCCGAGACCACCCAAGCATGGGATACCTCGGATCTGAACAAAACCAGTTCGCGACCTTCGGTTTCGTCCTCGTCTAACCTTGGTATGTATCACCTCAATGACGAGGATGAGATGAAAATGAGATTAGATAAATTATCTAAGAAAGTTGAGGAGTTCGGTTCGAAGGTTCGAGATCCCGTTGTTCAAACTCATTTCGTAATTGAGGAGTTGTGTGCCATTTGCAACACTAATGCTCATTCGACCCAAGAGTGTCCTACTATTCCGGCTTACAAAGTGATCCTCCATGACCAAGCGAACGCTATGGGAGTTTTTAGAAGATCCCAAAACGTTACCGACCAAGGGTTTAATCCATCTTGGGGTAACCAACTCGGTTACCAATTTCAACAATCTCGTCCTCCCCCGCCTCAAAATTACCAACAACCGTACAACCAACATCCTCCTCCCCAAGTTGTAATGCAAGGTCCCCCTCAGGGACCACCTCCACCAGTTATACCTGCCTACGTGCACCCGAACAAGAGAAGTCTAGAAGAAATTTTTCAATCTTTTGCGACTTCTCAACAAGCCACAAATGCTAGGCTCGAAAAAGAAATTTCCAAGTTGACCGCTTCTTTGAGTGTGCAAGAAAAAGGAAAATTCCCGTCCCAATCTCATGGGCCCGTTGGGCAAAATAGCACGAATTCCGATGTTTCTACTCCTTCTTCCGCTCAATGTAGGTCTATGGAACATGCAAATTCCATCACCACTCTTAGGAGTGGGAAGGTGATTGAAAATCCACCTTTACCTTCCCCGAAAGAATCCGACGAGGTCACAATAACTCCCCGAGAGAGTGAAGTGACTCCCAAAAAGAAAAGAGATGAGTCGTCAACCAAGTGGCCGAAAACTTCAGTCCCTTCTCCTTTTCCCGCACCCTACCCTCAAAGGCTCCTTCCCATTGTTAAACCTAACAAAGATCAAGAAATCATGGAGACATTCAAACAAGTAAAAATCAATCTCCCTCTCCTTGATGCGATTAAGCAAATCCCTTCCTATGGCAAGTTTTTGAAAGATTTGTGCACCTTTAAGAGAAATCATGTTTCTCGCAAAAAGGTGGAGTTGACTGAACAAGTTAGTTCCATTTTCAAACACAACACGATTCCAAAATTTAAGGACCCAGGGTGTCCAACTGTCTCGTGTATGATTGGAAACTTCGCCATTAATCGCGCTCTTCTTGATCTAGGAGCTAGTGTGAACCTCTTGTCGTATTCGGTTTATCTTCAATTGGACTTGGGAGAACTTAGTCCTACCAAAACTAAAATTCAATTGGCCGACGGCTCCACCAAAATTCCACGGGGAGTCTTGGAAGATATCCTCGTCCAGATAGACACCTTTGTGTTCCCGGTCGACTTTATCGTTCTTGATACCCAACCTGTTTTAAGCCCTAATAATCAACCTCCTGTCATCTTAGGACGACCATTCCTCGCGACCGCGAATGCTTCGATAAATTGTAGGAATGGTGAGATGAACTTGTCTTTTGGGAATATGACATTAGATGTCAATATTTTCAATGTGTCACACCTCTCGAGTGACGAAGATGATTGTGTGAGGGAAGTGAATTTCGTTGGAACGATATGTGTGGACGGCAAGCTTATTGCGAGAGAGGATATTGAATGGAGTGTGTTGGATGTGTGTTTTGACATGTTAGGAGAGGTTGGCGTAGGAGAAAACCATGAAATTGAGGAAAACTTAGGCAATTTTGATTTTTCTCCGATTGATGACTCTATCGTTTCCGAAACTGACATTTACATAGAGTCATCAATCCCATGTAAGGAGGGTTGCTCGGAGAAAAATAGGGTAGAAAATGTCTCTATCGATTTGTGCACCGACCCTCCGATCCGTCACTTTAAGAACCCATGGCCCCCTCTTTCAAATGTTAATCCGGTTTTCAAAACCAAACGCGGGTCCAGCGGTTGGGGTAGTCCATTTTGGATAGGTGTCATATCCTCCGATCTTGAACCCGATATAATTGTTAAGTGTATGAGCCTTAGTTGGAGTAAAATCAGACCGAGGGGAAGGATAGGTGTTCACATTGTGAAGTACGTCCTAATAATATCTGCGGATTTACAACCGGACATCATACGCAGCAGCCCCGTTAGCAGGGGTGATTCGGTTCGGTGACTTCTCATTTTTTTGGTGCTGAGCAACCCCCGGCATGTGAGGGGTTCAAATTTTTGGTTCCGGACCAGTTACGTACATATGGTATATCATTTTGGTCCATGAAATCGAGTTGAGGTGGCCCCAAAAACTTAAACCTCATGAGAATTATAAATTCAGCATAGCAGAAAGTCCAATCCCAGCTCCCGAATCGATTCGGATTAATACCGAATCGATTCGACCCTTCCCAGTGGCAAAATTTAGAGTCAGCGAATCGATTCGCTATTCAGCTGAATCGATTCGTTTAAGCCAAAGTGTCAGGTCTCTTCTCCCGAATCGATTCGGATTAATACCGAATCGATTCGGCCCCTTCCAGTGTTCAATCCGAGAATAGCGAATCGATTCGGCTTACCTACCGAATCGATTAGGAGCACCTGTCACTTAAAAATCCCACATGTTGTTTTAATCCTCTTCTCATTCTTTCTACTCTCTTACCTGCGAACACTGCCTCTCCCTTATCATTTCCCTTCCTCCAATCTTATTCAATCCATGGCTTCCTCATCCAAGGCACCCTCATCCAAGGTAACAACTCCAATCTTTCTATGTTCATTTCAATATGAAATGTGTGTTCATTCTATTCAAACTAGGGGAGCTATGTGTGTATTTCCATCTTAGCATAAGGTGTGTCTGATTCATGAATTGTCCATTTTTCATTACTGATTTCCATCACTATCCAACAAATACAACCTTTTAATTGTTGATTATTGTGTTGTGTTGTATTTGTTGGGGGCTTTCAAGAATTAAATGCATTTTTTCTCCCTATTTTGAGCAGGCTGCACACCACATGTTCGATAAAAGGCCTAAATGAGGAGTTGATCCCCAAATTGTTCCATTTTTGTGCCTCTTATCGAACATTGACATAGGTTCTACCTTGCTTGAGGGTGATGTATGTCGGATATGCTTATCCGATCATTTTCTTCCGACATGCACCACCGATTCCTTTTCGATCCTGTTTCACGCTAAATTGATTTTATGCATTACACTAATTGTGTATGTATCAAATTGATTTTTCTTGTAGGTTCTTATGGCTCAAAAGCCCACATGAAATATAATTTCGGGTCGGGGAGGTTTCGAATCCTTCCGTTCAAAGCAAGAAAAGGACTGGTTCCGGGCTAAATTTCCTTCGGGTCGCCCAATTGCTATTGAGAGGCCTGTGCACCTTGAGGATTTCCCCGCCTCTGTTCGTCGGTACTTTCAAAAGTTTAATTGGGAAGCCCACCTTGCCAGGGCGGGTGATGTCAATGATGAGCATGTTCGTCGGTTCTATGCATCTCTCGTCCCAACCGGGGACCGAACTTTTGAGGCTTACGTGTGGGGCAAGCGAATTCCTATTTCAAAGCCTCTCTTGGCTATGCATCTGACTGGGGCCGATAACCCCGAGGATTTTGATTACCCCTGCTCCGATGAGGGGAGGCTGACGAATGAGACCCTAATTGCGTGTCTGGCACCAGGGAATGTTTGGGCTGGGGAGACTTTCCCCACATCTCTTATGCCCGACAACCACCGGATCATCCACCTTGTTGCTGTTAATTCCATCACGCCGACCCAAACCAAGGCTGTTCTTCGCTCCGCCCAGACCCACTTCCTTTACCATCTCTTGGACGCTAATTCTATTGTCAACCTTCCCGCATTGGTACTTCAGCGGATGCTAAAGGTCGCTTACTGTGAGAAGGGTACCACTACCCTCCCGTACGCGCGGTTGGTTTCCCGAATTTGTAGAGATGCTGATTGCGAGGTGGTGGGTACGGATAACATTCCTCGCCTCCCCAAGTTGCTAGGCGAGAAGGCCATTGATAAGAGTCTAGGAAAAGATTATTGGGAGAGGAGGAAGAAGAGAATGTTGGATGCTCCTGATGCTGCAGATGCCCCGGATGATCCTATGTCAGATATTCTGGAAGTGCCTCATCATGTGCCTCATCATGTCCCACCTCCTGCCCCATCTTCTGTTGACCCCATTGCATATCTTGGGGTGCGGATAGATGAGTTGCTGGCGGATTTTTCCGAGTTTCGGGGCACTTACATGTCGAGCTTCGCTTCGTTCCGGGCTGATTTTACTTCTTATCGGGGCGCTTACGAGCGCGATATCTCGATGATTACTCGGGCATAGATGGACCTATTCTCACATCTACGAGGGGGAGAGACTAATGTGCCTTCGTACCTTTATGACCCCTATGCCCCTTGTGACCCCACCGCGCCCGAGTCCCCGCACCCCAGTCCGGACGATATATAGGCCGCTGTCATCCTACTTTCTCTGCTGCTGACTTTTATGGTTCTTATTTTCATTTTTGGGTTTGTAACTTTGTAGTTGTGTTTTGGTGTGGGAAAGAGAGAGTACATTGACTGTATTTTCTAATTTTGGTTTTTTGTGCCCCATGTACACAACTCGTAATTATTAATGAAGTTACTCATTTTCAGTCTCATTATTTGTTCTTGTGTATATCTCTTTTGTATATATTATTGTTTATGGTACTAACTTGTAACAGGCATGCCGTTGCACGTTTCTCGAGTTACTCCTTACGGGGTGACTATTTTCTAACCCCTTTTCCCTTTTTATCCCTACTAACATTGGGGACAATGTTTCATTCAAGTTAGGGGGTATGGATTACATTTGTGATGTCGGTTATCAAGTTAGTAGTTATTTATTTATTTATTAAATTAAATTAAAAAAAAAATCTTTTTCTCTCTCATATCTACTATGATTACTTATATGATCGGCATATCCTATTGTATAGCTATGAAGCATGCTTCGAGTCATTGATTTATTACCCTTTAGCCCGTTATTGTTTGCATTGTGAATAACATCATAAAATTAAACTGTGAAGCTTTGAGCATATACACAAATAATTATTTATGAATTGGTTTAAAGTGTTTCAAATTCGTTATTCTAAGGCGCATGCTATACCCTTACAAAAGTGAAAATTGAGACTTATCATCATTTGTGAGCGTATACACCCACTCTATCTCTTTCTTGTCAATGAACTCGTTGTCGATCTCATTTTCTTTTCATTTGATTGCATACTAACTGATTTATCACTTGAGCATGATTTTCAATGGTGTTGAGTCCCGCGAATCACATGAAACTTTAGGAAAGGATTATAGGCCCTTGTTGTTGTTTAACCCATATGACCGTGACCTTACCCTTAAATGTTTCCCCTAGTCAACCCCCTTGAGCCTTATTATTCCTTTCATTTCAACCCCAAATCCCTTTTCCAACTCCACATTGGAGTCCTAAACCCTTATTTACTCCTCCCGTACCTTGATTAGGGATAGTTCCCGGGATTGAATGATGTTGTTTATATGGATTGCAATCAAGCTTTGAGTGGACAAAAGAAAAAGAAAGAAAAAGAAAAGTATCGAACAAAATGGGTCATAGTTGTTTCCCATTTCACCATGTGCATGAATATCAAAGTCTCACTCTCATGAATACATTGCTTGTGGAATTTGATCATCGATTCCTTAATTTCCCATTAAATCCATTATCCCGCGCGCTATTCCCGAATCTCCTTTGATCCTACACGCATCCCTTTCTTTTCCTAACCCTAACCTAGCCTAAATTCTATACCCCAAAAGTCCTATTTGATCCTAGGATGATGTGATTCAAAGGTCGAACATTAGCGATAATCTGTTTAAATGCTTTTCTCTTGGTTAATATGCGATATCCTTTCATGAGATTGTATTTTTCACTTTTATATTGCGTTCTTCATTGATGACATGTGTGTGGCCTAGTTTCCCTTTACAATTACTCTTAATGCCCGCATGTCCCGTGTGTGTTACATCCCATTTCTAAGTGTTTCATTTGTTGAGTGTAACAACCGGAGAGAACTTGAGTATGCATGCCTTAGCTTTTATATGGATTTTAAAAGTTTTGCCAAATCTAAATTACCACATGTGTCCGCTTATTTCGCATTCTCAAGGTTTCGATTTTTATTGAAGTTATTTGTTTAATGTCGATAATTGTCGTCTTTTGTGTGAGCTTTGTTCACTTTGTTGATAAATTGTGCTTCTTAGATAATTGTTGAGCTACGCATTGGATTTTTCCGTATCGTAGTATGAGTGGATTTGATGTTTGTGGGTGTCATCCCTGGAAACCCTCACGAGACTTCACTCGTCCCCTAGGGCCACCTAGGGGTTTAAAAGGGCTTATTGCATACGCTAAATGCAATCGTTCGCCTACGAAAGTGGCATTTTTCTTCGTTGTACATATTTTCTCTATATTGGTTGCGTTGTTGGCCCTTGTTTCTTCATACTTCATTGCTCGGGACTAGCAATGTATAAGTTAGGGGGTGTGATTCGTCACTTTTATTGTATTTTATACCCCGCTAATTTGTACATTCTATCTTTCCCGTGCACGTATTTCCCGGTTCTTATACCCATTTATTGACTAACCCCTGAGTTCATCATATATACTTTGTATGTGTCTTTATTGAGATTTTATAGGTCTCGGGAATGCATTTTGGGAAATTTGGTTTTGGTCCGGAAAAGTTCCGTTAACACTTGCACAGTCGGGGTCATTTTGGTAATTTCAGCACTCGAGTTTTGATCCCGATTTCTTGGCGGAAGTTGTAGACCTTCTTCTTATCTTCGCGTGGCCTCCGACGGTGCTTGAATCCGACCTCGAATGAAGAAGTTACGATTGTTTCGGTGAATCATGGGACAACTAATGCCAATATAGGCAATTTTCCTTCTCCAGCAGGCCCGAATCGATTCGCGATCAATGTCGAATCGATTCGGTTTCACACAGGGGCAAAATCTCTACACTTCCGAATCGATTCGGATTTGGCACCGAATCGATTCGGCCCTGCATTTCCAGCTTTCTTCTTATTACTAGTTTGCCATTTTGGTGGGATTTTTGGGGATATATCCCTTGTTTTTCCTCTTTTGTAGATATAGATTACTTTTATTAGATATTTGGTGATATAGAAAAACACTCTCTTCTCTCTCCTAGGTCAAGTTCATTTATGGTTTTTACCACTTGTAAAGCTTTGATTACTAGTTGAATTGTTGTTATTAATGCAAGAAAGGTTCAATTACTTCTTCTCTACTTGTCCTACTAGCTTTAATTTGCATTTAATTCCATCTCTTGCATTGGTTTGTGTTTAAACTAGATAACTAACTTAACTATGTTGTTAACTAGCATATGTAGTTTAGTTTCAATTATAAGTAGCTAGACTTGTGATTGGGGATCGTAATCCCACTTTGGATGCTTGAACTTCATATTTAGGGTTTGGTTTATAATTGTTCTAATGGAACTTCATGTGTTGGTATTGGAGTATCATAGTTTCTTAACTTCTCTTGTCATGCAAGGGTTAGTGTTTGAAGCTTTACTACAAACCCAACCCATCTAGCAATAATTAATTAACCCCTAATCCTCCATTGTTGAGTTTAGTCTCTACATGGTTGATGTTCGGACTTAATTAGTTATACTCGATTAGAATTAATTTCAACCAATCCCTATAATCCCCTTCTTTGTGAATCCGAGGTGGGAGAATGATCCTCGATCCCCTTAATTTCTTGAACTTAGGCTTATCTTAGTTCTTTTCATAGTTCCGTAATTATTAATTAATTAACTTATCATCAATAGTATGTTAGTTTAGAGATTAGTCTCAATCACCTTTCCAAACTATTAAATCATCTTTTACACTTTAACTTTTGTGACGTTTAGAGAATCCCTTTAACCTAATCCAGTTCTCTTAGGAGTGTTTCAATCCCTCTGGATCACGATTCAGTACTTAATGGATATTACTTGTTGCGATAGATTTGCACTTGAATCACAAGCTTTATCTTGGGCGCACCATTAGCCCAAAGCAACAACAAAATAAAATTACCCATTTTCAATTAAGTTATTCACAGGAGAAAAATTAATATAATGCTTTATTTTAATAAATGAATGTGTTTCTTTGGTTTTCCAAACTTTATACTGAAAATGAAAATTAAAAAATGAAAATGACTAAACAGACACAAACTTTTTCAAAATTCACGAATCATGTTTTTTTAAGATTTAAATTTAATGAAAATCAAAGTGCAATAATTCTAAATTCTGAGTCTTTGTTCCATCCTAGAAAAGTCTTTTGAATCTAAAAAAAGATCAAATCTACCAATTTTGACAAAACACATTACTAGTGTCAATGATAACAAAAAAAAATAGAGAAAACAAAAACTAAATTAGCCGAATAGGTCACCGAACAGATCTACATATAAAAATTTCTCATTTTCCCATCATATGTGAATTGGTGTGAGACGATTCTCTCTCTAAACTACCAGAACAGGTCTACATACAAACAAACACCTTTTTTATTTCAAATCAGGTTTATATAAATAGCCGAGCAGTTCTCTACAAATTGGAATAGCTGAACAACACAAACCTAAACACTTTTTTATTTTCTTCTTTAGGTTCTGAATATAGATCGAGAATGGAGAAAGAGTACCTTACATGTAAATCTCTGTTTCAATGGAGGTTTTTCTATACAGCATGATTCAGTGGAGGTTTTCTATACGATTGTAGGGGCACGAAGCTGATGGGAGGTTTTTGTAGGATTATGCGGAGGGTGGTTGGGATATCCAAATAATTTTTTTTTCTTTTTTTTCGATATGGGACCAAAAAATCTAGCGCCAAAGTTGGTGCCAAATGAGTATTTTTGACTATTCACGACACGTGTCTTTAAGGAGCCATGTAAAATACTACGACACCTAATAAAGTGTCGTCTTTAAAAAAACATGACATATTTATTTTATATGTCGTGGTCCTTGCTGTGATCGAGTTATTTACGACATTTTTCTCAACTTTGTCGTCTTTAACTACTTTTCACGACACATTTTTATAAAGCGTCGTAAAACATATGTCATGGAAATAACTTTTTCTTATAGTGTGTAGTGCCCCCCAAATGCCCATCTTGAGCTCATTTGGCACGGCCCTCCAATCAGTGTAGCCCAGGCCGATGATCGCCTTCAGCAACTCTAGGGTTTTAGCTAATAATGTCGTCTTGTTCTCGACGGTGGAGCCCAATTTGCGCTATTTGGGCGGTTTAATGGCCGAGGAGCCCTCTTCTCCTCCGCTACTGCGTTGGGATGAAGACATTATCTGCAAAAATTGTTATTATTAGTACAAATATATATATGGACTTGAACTAATGCTCAAATTTGATAATAAAAAATCACTAGAAGAATACATGTTAACGACATTATAAATCTAAATTTTGTTTCAATATCGAGTCATGTCATGAACTTTGAATTAATGCTTAAATTGATTAAAATCCAAATTAACATATTCACTAACCATAAAACCAATTTTGATTCAAATTCGATAATAACAAAGCACTAGGAGAATACAAGTTAACGACATTATAAATCTAAATATTGTTTCAACATCGGGTCATGTCATGGACTTTGAATTAATGCTTAAATTGATTAAAATCCAAATTAACATATTCACTAACCATAAAACCAATTTTGATTCAAATCCATTAATAACAAAGCATTAGAAGAATACAAGTTAATGACATTATAAATCTAAATATTGTTTCAATATCGGGTCATGTCATGGACTTTGAATTAATGCTTAAATTGATTAAAATCCTAATTAACATATTCACTAACCAAAAAACCAATTTTAATTCAAATTCGATAATAACAAAGCACTAGAAGAATACAAGTTAACGACATTATAAATATAAATATTATTTAAATATCGGGTCACGTCATAGACTTTGAATTAATGCTTAAATTGATTAAAATCCTAATTAACATGTTCACTAACAATAAAACCAATTTTGATTCAAATCCGAAATAACAAAGCACTAGAAGTATACAAGTTAACGACATTAAAAATTTAAATATTGTTTCAATGTCGGGTCATATCATTGACTTTGAATTAATGCTTATATTGATTAAAATTCTATTAACGTATTCACTAACCATAAAACCAATTTTGATTCAATTCCTATAATAACAAAGCACTAGAAGAATACACCCACTGGTTATTACAAGTATTAAACTGATCAAGTACAAATGAATTAAAAGCATTAAATTATCGTCCGATAATAATAAAGCACTACAATAATACACCCACTGGTCATTACAGATAATTGGAATACTTATTTCAAATCTAAAAATTGTTTCAAATTCGGGTTATCATCAAAAATGGATTGATATTCGGTAGTAGCAGCCAAGTCATCCACATTATTGTTTAGATACTTTGGAATAAATAGGACAATTGACCACATCTCATTGTTGATATACTCCTAGTAAAACACTTGCTTGACCTTTTGAAAATCTCAAACAAACGGCTCATCGCTCACGTGTTCGTTGCTCTTCAACTTGGACAAGTCAAACATGATCAAATTGGTGTCAAGATCAACTTTACAATAATTTTTATCCTCAACTCTTACCCAATCACAAGTAAACACAACCTCTTTGAAGCTTACATAGTCCAATTCAAATATATTTTAAATTACACTATAGTAAGTCACTTCCGCTTCAACGTGGTTTTTATCTTTCGTACTTACTCGAAAAAAAGTAAGATCCTTATATGGAATGCCCGAGTTCTGTACATTTGTATTTTTCTTGTACACCCTTGCACTAGATACGTAATCGTTCAATCGATACTTTTTGTACTCTTGTGCCATAAACAATGGTCCAGTGGCTAGACGAGCAAGCCTTAATGTCACATCACCCGTCTTTAAAGTTGAGAATATAGATAAATTAATTAGGTTACTTGTAAAGATTTCTTGTAATGTGTCATTTAATAACAGACATTTTCATTATAATTACCTCGTGTGACAACCACAGTCTAAATTCGTTGTCTGATTGTGCCATTGTTTTTTATCTTTTATTGTTCTCACACATTTCATATTTTTTGCATAGATCGTGATGAATGTATTACAAAATTGATAATGTATAAAAATTAAAATAATTTAAACTTACTTTTTTCATTCTTCGACATCTTCATGTGCGTTAAATATATAGGGAGTTACTTGTTCCTGTTGTAAACTCGTTAATTTCACTCATTTGCCCATCACATGACCACCCTCATCGATGAACTCATAACTGTCATCCAAATTGCTCGGGTCAGGCATATATTCTCGAGTGTAAATTGATAACCCCACTGTGATGTATTCCTTTGCAATGGATCCTTCAATGTATCGTGTATTCTTGATGTAATCTTTGACAAATTTCATCAATCTTTCAGATGGATACATCCACCGATATCTAACTGGGTCGCAAAGAAGTACCTCGTCACATAGGTGTACCAAAAAGTGCACACTTATGTCAAAGAATGATGGGAGGAAGTACTTCCCCAATACACAAATTGCTTCGGTCACTGCCAATTTTGCGATCACTATGTGATCTCGATTGACTACCTTCTCACATAAAAGTGAGAAGCAGATATTAATTTTCATAATAGTCCTCCGCAAATCCTTGTGCTTGGAGAAACAGTGCTTAAACAATAGAGGAACCAATTGCATGATCACATGCCAATTGTGGGACTTACACTTATGTAAATTATGGGTAGTATAATTCACAATCCTTTGCAAGTTGGACAAAAAATTAGATGGAACCTTCAAATTATATATTGTGTCTAAAAGCACCTTCCTTCCCTCACTCGTCAAAGTAAACGCACCACGGGAAATTATTGTCCTTACTCTACTATCTTCTTTCAACTATAGTTATGGCTTAAGTTTCAACGATTTACGATTTTTTCGAGAATTTTCTCCATCCTTAGAATGACTCCCCCCAAGGCATGTTCCCACAATATGTTCAGTGATGTTCTTCTCTGCGTGCATCACATCCAATACATGGCGCACCGGATTATTCTTCCAATAAGGCAAGTCAAATAAAATTGACCTCCTAAACCATGCCTTTCTTGTCTCGGTTTCATCCCCAGATAAGTTCTTTTAATGCTTGACATTCTCAAATTTAGGATTCTTACCTAGCATATTAGGGCCAAAATCAGGAGATTTACTTTCAATTTCTGAACCTGAAAGTTTTCATGAAAGTAGCCTATGTTTAACCCCACCCGGTAAAAAATTGGAACCTTTCTCAAATCCAAAACTATGAGCGTAGTAAAAAACCTCGTATGTCAATGGTATATATTTTTTATCTAATGAGGAAATGAAAACATTCAGTATCCTCTCCACAAATAGGACACCCCAAATAACTATGTTTTTACACAACCGGATAATTTCCCATAAGCTGAAAAATCATGAATTGCCCACATCAACATAGCTTTTAGCGTAAACTCTTATTTTTTAAAAGAGTCAAATTCTTGAACTCCCTCTTCCCATAACTCATTTAATTCTTCTACCAAAGTATCCAGGTATATATCAATGTACTCACTTGGTGCCTTTGGCCCAAGTATTAACGAAGACAGCATTGAAAATTCAGGTCTCATATACTCTAAAGGAGGGAGGTTGAGTGGGGATAGAATCACTGGCCATACACTTTGATTGGCGCTTAGACTTCCAAATGGATTGAAACCATCTATTGATATTGCCAAACGAATGTTACGCTTGTCTCGAGTAAAATCAGGATACTCATAACTCATCTTCTTCCAAGCTGTAAAATCAATAGGATGACGCATGAGATTATCCCCAACTTCTTCCCTAGCATGCCAAGTCATTGCCTCCGCTATCCATGGTACTGTGAAAAACCGCTTCAATCTGGTCCCAACGGGAAAATATTTTAACACTTTTTGAGGCACTTTTGAGCTTGGGCCTTCCTTGATAGTAGACTGGACATATCAAGATTCAACGCATATCGAACATCGATCGAGATTTTCATACTCCTTTAGTTATAATACGTAGTCATATGAACAAGTATGAATCGATTTGTACTTCATTACCAAGCCTTTAAAATTGTTCTTCATAGTAGCATAGCTATTTGGAAGCGTATTCTGCTTGGGTAGACAAACCATATTAGGTATTTAAACTATGCAAAACAACCATGGCATGTAAAGTTATTTGATCTTTTCCACATCCAGAGGGCAACGTCAGGGTCGCCATCAATTTTAAACTTTGGTAGTCATCTGTTGTAAATTTATTAAATACCGCAAGTGCACAGGCTATTATAAAATAGCGAGTGTAAGTACGGATTGAACCCATAGAGATTTGTCTATTTTTACTATTAAAAGAATTTAACTGTCCAACTAAATAAAACGAGGTAGAGAATAAGCATGTACTAAACTAAATAAAAGCAACTATGATTAATGAGATCAACACACGAGATTTGTAAATAATATGGAAAAATTAGGATTCGGGGTCCATTTACCATGTAACTAATATTTCACATTAATTTAATGGTGTCATTCCCTTTTTATAACTCAAATTAAACCGACTATCGTCGCGTTTAATTCGGAAAATATGAAAGTTATGTTCGAAATATTTTTAACGTTTCTAGTAGACGGCTAAAATCCCTATTCCATTAGAAAATACAAGTTTTAAAGTTCGCAAATTTATTTAAGCATAGAGTATCAAAACAATCAGGGTTCAAGTATAATCCATCAAAAATTACTATTTTTAAATTTTAAAACTTGATTTGACAAAACAATTTTCAAGATTTTAAAAAACACTCTCGTGTTATTTTAAAATGAATACCAAATCTTTGATACAATTAAAATAAGCAGAGAATAAACGACAATCAAATTAATGTGACAATATTAGCTAACTATGATAAACTTCACCATAATCCTAATAGAAGAATTAAGCTACCATAATGAAAGAGAAATTGAAAAAATGAGTATAGAGTTTCATTAATAAACCAAACTTACAATAAGTTCTCTCACAATAATCTTCAATCCTCTAAAAAAATGATAAAAACTTGGCGCTCAAATTGAATATAATCTCTTAAAAATAGCTCTCAATACAATTCTACACCAAAATAATGAGCCAAATGGTCTTATCTGTAGAACGAGTGGTGAGGTATATGAGTTGAAGTGAAACTCTATTTTATTGGTTGTATTTGAGTTGGTAATTATCTTATGGATAGACCTGGCAAAATGAGGCACGACATGATAACACGACACGACACGACACGAAATTATAAGTTAATGGGTTTAGTCTTATCGGGTTTGGGTTATTAACGGGTCAACACGGTAGAACCGTTATCATAACGGGTCGTGTTTGGGTTTGTACTCTTACACGATTAAACCCGTTTATACCCATTATCACCCGTTAGTGGTACCGGGTTTTATTGGGTCGTGTGACCCGAACCAATATTACACGGGTACTAACAGGTATTAACGGGTACTAACGGGTATTAACGGGTACTAACGGGTAATATAGGGTCACCCAACCCGCTACCCGTTTATACCCGTTAATATTAATGGGTGTTAACGGTTCGGGTCGTGTACCCGTTAATATTAACGGGTCGTGTTTGGGTATTATCATTTGACCCGTTAGTCTTAACGGGTCGTGTACGGGTTAAGGGTGTTTTCACCCGTTAACCCGTTAACACGACCCATTACCCCGTTAACACGACCCGTTGACAGCTCTACTTATGGAGTCTTGGGAAAAGTTGAAGATAATTGAGAAGTCTTTTTTTTTTTAAATAATTATCCCCAATTTTGGCACTATTCACATTACTATTCACAGCACCAATTTAATCGCATTTTTTACTCCCAAAATGTCAAAATCTCATTTTCATCTAAACTTAAAAGTTGCGAGTCTTGTCAAGATCTTTTCGAAAATCTATAGCATGGCCACAACAGACACTCGAGCGATTTTATAAAAAAATATTTAGTACAGTTGTGTTAACCGTGTTGCGACGTATCCAGACAATTTTTGCATATCGACACCTTTGTTGTCAAAATTTTTGGGGTAGCTGTACAATTACAAAATAAAAAAAAATAATTCAAATTTAGGGTCATAAATATTTATAAAATTACAGAATTACCCCTCTTTGCATTTTAGCCCTCGAAATTCATAAATTGCTCGTTTTAAATCGGAATTCAACCAAATTTCATATAGAACTTTATTTTGCCTAGATAAGAATTTAAAAAAAAAATTAGGCGCATAAAGTTTGAAAAATTATGATTTCACCCCTTCAGATTACTAAAGTTATATTTTTAACTCAAATTTTATCCAAACTTGTATTTTTCTTTTATTTTACGAAAACGACTCTAAAAGCTCATTATTTATGATACAAAGGGTCTAACAAGGTCTAAATTTGAACAAAATTAATACAAAATTATGCACTCATCATCATCGTCAAGGTTTATCCTGATATTTTCATGAGCACCTGAACCTTTTACATTGCCAATGACCTCATTTTCTTCCACTTCATAAACTCCATACACGTCATCAACTAAATCCTCTAGCATAATATGATATACATTGTCCTCCCCCTGTACATCTATCCTACTTGTTGAAGGTTGTTGTGAAGGTTGCTCGGGGATGAAAGGAACTTTTTATTCCCCTTGAAAAATCCAAACTTTATAACTATATTGCATACCCAGTCTTAAAAAGTGTAGTTCAATTGTTTTTCACTCAAACACCTTACCATTCTTACACTTAGCACACAGACACGGGAACTCTTCATCATTATGACATCCCTTTGCGTATTTCACAAATTCATTATCAACTCTACGAAACACATCCCTAATTTATTTGTCTCACTCGTCCACTCTTTCTATTTAGGATATTTCCATCACATCTATGACAAACAATCACCTATTATGGTTAAGAAGTGTATATTTGTGGATTAGTATAAAAAAAGTGTGAACATTTAGTTCCCATTAAATAATTTACTAGAAGATTGACATTTCATCTTTCGGTGTTATATTATAAAAACAATACAATTCCTATTTCCTCCATCTCCTCTAAAGGGTGAGTGGTCATATCACATTCAAGATCGCATATTTGTGTAATATACTTAACACCTCATGCACATTGTTCCAATTTGATAGTTCTCCAAGTACACGACATAGATTCGCAAGTGTAAGTATTATTTCAATTTAGCAATTGAAATAACACTTAACATCACATCATCTAGTATGTACCCAGAGAACATTAAGATACGACAACAACCTCCCTCAAAAGTAACAAGTTTAAGCCACTAAGAATATTATTATATAGAAACTATGCAGTCTAAACTGTCCAAACGGGACAATTCGAGAGATCTCATTACAGGGGTAATGACTCTCGAACGGGTCTAAGGGCTATTAAATGCGTATGCATAAGAACTAGAAGGTTAGTATCCATGCGCACTATATGTAATTTAAATTAGTTATAAATGTTATAAAACCATTATGTCATGCATTCAAATGGGAATATATGCAGGCATTCACCCCCCAAAGCAAGTGTTATATAAGAAGTTTACTTGATGTAAATTCACACATGCATGCCTCGATTATAGTAACGAGAACCGAAAATATAACAAGTATTATATAAGAAGTTGACTTGATGTAAATTTGCGCATGCATGCATAGATTATACATGCATGAATGTAGCCCGCAAAGCAAGTCTTATATAACAAGTAACGAGGGTAAAAATGTTATCTTTTACCCTCGTTACTTGTTATACAACACTTGGTTTGCGGGCTACATTCATGCATATATTGTCATGTGAATGCATGATTACTTATTACTTGTTGTACTAAATTTATAATATGTTGTGACACCACGCCTACTCCATCCGGTGATCAAAATAAAACGTTGGTCTCATATGGCTCATTTTTAGCATCACTGTCGAAAGTTTTTAAAGTTACTAACCACCTAGTAATTTAATTAGACTGGTGCCAAATTTTATCTTTCATTAATTAACAACAGGCAAAAAATAAATAATAATAAAAGCATCAACACAACTAATAACTGAATCCCATACAGATGAATAACATAAATCAAGATAACCGAATCAACTAACGGTTCAATAGTAAAATACAACAGTAACTGAAACAATAACATGGATACACAAAGTTCGATAAGTAAACTAAATACAAAATTTGAGCCCAAAAATGTTTTGGAAAAGATTTTGACACGGGTCAGATCCCAAGTAAAACATTTTGAAAATATCTAGCAAGCAGTTAAATTGTAATATTTAAATATACATGCACACTTTTCATATTTAAGCTAGTGCCGCACTCTCTTGAGACATAGCTCACTCATCATCTAATGTGCACACTTAACGCTTGCCTTCTACCTTTCCTAGTTAAGCTATCCCACCTAACTATCCATAACAAGTATCCTTCCACATACTAACTCATTGTACCCACCTGTATTACCCATACAATATGTTACCGAATTTCCATATCTTTTATCCCATTATAAATTTCTCAGTATATGCTTATTTCTCCCCATAATATAGTTATTTTTAATGTCACTATGTTTCTCTTCTACAAAATCCACACAGTAGAATATAATCACACGTATACATATATCACATTGTTATATATACACTAACACGACACCCCTAAACTGAGTTGCGGTGCGAGTATACTATGCTATAATGTTCTGGTACATCATCTACCAAACACACGTAGTATAATAAATCACAAGTTTATATATTTATCACACTAATCATATATATACAATACAACACCCCTAGGCTGAGACCTGCAGTGCATGCATACTCTGTTATTAAGTCCTAGTACATCACGCACTGTATAAAGGACTACGGATTCCGAATCACTCTGGAACTGTATTAATACAAATCACATATATTGGAAGCGAACGTAGTTCACATACCCATGGGTCACGCACATACCTACGCTCCCATGGTCAGTTGACTTATCAACTCACAAATAAGTCATTCACAGTCCTATGTCCTTAAGGTACCAATCTAAATCCCCCCCGAAGGCACACAAAGATAAGATGGTCCTTTTTCAAAAATCAACCTCCCGTGATAGCAAGTATGGTAGGTATGTCATAGACATAATAAATCATACAAATCAGTATAGGTATAAACACAACATATATCATATATTCCATACATAGAATATATATCTCCCAAATATCCTACGTATTATTAATTCTAATTACACTTTCTTATCGTATATTCCCGAGTACCCCTCACTACTCGAAGTGTGCCAATTATCCTTTAAAATATTTAAGTAGTCGTATATTCCCGAGTACCCCTCACTACCGATCTAAGTCATAGGTTCGCTCATCCCCCAAATTCGTTATATTTCAAATTACACTAATTAATCTAATCAATCTCACATTAATTAATTTATCAAAGTAGTGTCACCCAACTACAATACTCCGACTCACTCATATGGTCCGTATCTTCACCCTCTAGAATTTGTTACACAAAAATCCACAATTAAGGTTAACACATCTCGTTAAATTCACTATTCGATAATTTATTATATATCTTTATAATAAATTAAACCGGTTAGTCTGTGCCTAACTTCCGTAGCACTATCCTGAGAAAGATCACAGTCAAAATCCCAACCCTAAATTTAATTACTATCACCTCAATTAATTTTATCCAAGTGGTGTCACTCAACCAAAATGCCAGGACTCCCTTTATTGGTCCGTATTTTAACGTTTTAGAATTCATTTCACCAAATTCAGTTAATAAGTTTGACACCCTCATTAAATTTAATAGTCCTTAATACTCATCCCATAAGACTCTAAGTATTAGGTTCCATTTAATTTCTATCAATTAAATTCCACCTTAAGATACCAGCCCGTATACTAAATTCACCCAAAATTCCCATTCGAATACGTTCGTATATCTTCGACATATATTATCGAGTGTCATTCATTATAAATACTCCTAAATCTATACCCCGGATTCATCCCTACCTAATACAAGGATGAAATAATGTTCCTTAATATTTTTCCAAAGTCCTTCACTCATCTACGGACATCTCCAAATAATCCAAATTTATTTCTTCCTAAAGATGTCGGTCCCACACACTCTATCGTAGAAAAATCATATCAAATCCAAAAAAAATTAAAAAATATGAGGTCGGCGTCCACGTGACCATGACGAAAAGATATACAATCTCATGTTTTACAATACCTGAAGGGGTCGATCGATCGACCAATGTGGTCGATCGATCTATCGACAAGATAACAGTAATCTTCCCCAAGTGCTTTTTCCACCATTTTTAAACTTCGAAGCTTTCCAACTTCAATCCAGACCTCGATTACTTTATCTCCCATATTTATTTCATCTATAAACATGTTCAAAAACTAATATATGACATTAATCCTCAATGATTTTCATTAAAATTCTAGGGTTCATAAATTGGGTTTTTCTCAATACCCCTTGAATAACAATTCTCAATTCGATTCAATAATCCGAATTCAACAACAATTTATATAGGTCTTCGATTATAAATCATATTCTAGCCTCAAATGATACTATTCTCACATCAATTAAACATCAATTTCACCCTTAATGCTTAAATCCCCAAAATCCAGATTTAACATGTGATACCCTCCAAAAACGAATTTTGCTATAATCAACCATCCCAAAATGAATATGGTTTACACCCAACATGATATGAATCGCGATACTGCAATTTAAATGAAAGCAAGTTTAACTACTTTCCTGGATAATTTTGTAGGGTCTGATTTCCTTTTTTGTAGACGAATGTTTGACGAAGAACACACTCCTCTTCCTTTAGTTTGGCTCCCAAAATATCCCCAATTTCTTCCATTGTTTTCCTCTGCAGCTCTAAGGGTTCTCACCTTGAGTTATGGATGCCCCAATTCCCTCAATTAGGTTTTATTTCATTAATCTCGTTTTTAAGCTTATGGGCCAAATTAAAATGTTTCAACCACTCTCGTGTGGCCCCGGTTATGCCTAAAATTGCTCTGAGACCCGATTACCACCCTCGGGTACTCTTTTCTGACTATTTTAACCTATTCAGAGTCATTCGTGCACTTAGAATTGCCATCCGAATTACTTTATAACATTCTCAAATTTCGACCCCAAATTACGACACATGTGAATTTTCAAAAATAACCCGAATTAAATAAATCTTAATTCACCAAATTAAATAATTTCTCCAAATCACCAATTTAATTAAATTCTACCAATTAATTAAATCGTCTATTACCAAATTATTTAAATTCTATATCCTTAGTAATATGGGGTGTTACATATGTTTCATTTAATTATGTCTTATTTATATTCGATTTGTACATAACTATGTTTCATTTCGCATCCCAACCCTCGTTACTTATTCGATAATAATGTTTATAGTAATGATTTATACATAGTTATGTTTTATTTCGCATTTCTAATTGTTTAACAACAAGCTTTTAAAATTCATAGTATCTTTCATTTAATTATGTCTCATTTATATTCGGCTTAATCACAACCCTAAATGTTAGAAATGCCTAGGGCCAACCAACTCAGTGGACATCTAGGTGTTCAAATCCACTAGTCAACAACAATTCAAGAATCCAAAACAACAATGAAAATAATTATACGATATATTAGAAATTCCTAGGGCCAACCAACTCAATGGCTATCTAAATGTTCAAATCCACCAGTCAACAACAATTCAGGAATCCCAAACAATTCAATAATCTCTATGTATATATATACACGTGTATGGTTTTAGATTATACCCTTATCACAATCACATAAATGGTTTTAGATTTCAATATACCCAATAGCTTATAAATAAAAAGAAAATGTACAAAAATTACACAACATTATACCCATTTTCAGATTTACACAACACTACACCCAATTTTCGTTTTATACCCAATTTCAATTTTAATTTCACATTTACATAACAATATGCCCAATTTCATATTTATATCAAATTTTAATTTCATATAACAATAAAGGATGTCCAATTTCAGATTTGTCCCCAATTTTTATAAACACCAAATTAATTACACACACGCACACACACATATATATAGAAAAAACCACACATGCAATTAATCTAACACACGCACACGCATATATATATATATATATATATACACACATAGAAAACCATACATAGAAAAAATCATACACGCAAATATATAGAAAAAAACCACACATGCGCATATACACGAACACACACACATAATGGAGAAAGAGAGAGAAAAAAAAATGTACCTTAGAGGGAGATAGAGAGAAGACGCTGAGAGGGGGAGAAAATTGTAATTAACTTGAATCATGTCCAGCACGAGGAGGTTCCTTGATTGGAATAAGGTTAATAGCTTATTGTAATCAAGTGAACTATTACTCAACACCCAAAGATGAGGACTAATTACTTGGAAATGATGTATAAAATTGAGATGATAAAGACATTAAAAGAGAACGATATTTATTTATTCATAACGTCAAATGATAATTGTGATCAATATAAGTCTAAAATAAAAAATTGCATAAACTAAATGTGAGTAGATATCAAAAGTTTAGAAATAGAACTTCTTGAGGTTGGCCACATCCTATGGACTTAGTATCTCATTGCCTTTCATTATTTCCAGTGATAATCTCTTTGAATGTCATCCCTAACCACTTTGAAATGTCCCTCCCAGTTTGGCCTCAGTTTGCCATCTGACGGTCTTACGGCGCTATCGAGAACTTTCCTTAGGACGTAGTCTCCTACTTATAAATTACTCGAATTAACCTTTTGGTTTTACTTCCTTGCTTGTTATTGCTAATATAAGGTCAGCTTAGTCATAGCTTGCTCTCTTTATTTGTTCGCCAGTTTAAGTTCAGTGCAAAGAGCATCGCCATTAAGTCCTTGGTTAGCCAGTCTAGTTCTTATGATCGGGAGGCTAGCTTCTAATTGTATAATGGACTTCATTCCGTAGGTGAGTACAAAGGGTGTTAGGCATAGTACGATATGCCCCTAGATTATGGGAAAGCTAGTCCACCCAAGTACCTTTATCTCTTTCTAGCCTTTTCTTAAGGTCGTTGAGCACTGTCTTGTTGGAAGCTCCTGCCTGGCCACTCATTTAGGTATACGCTATCGAACCGTAGTGATGTTTAATTCCATGCTCATCTTAAAAGTTATGGAAAGGTCCACTTTCAAATTGTGTCGCGTTATCAGTGATGATGGATCTTGGTACCCCAAAGCGTGTAATGATGTTCTTCCAGATGAATCTCATCATGTCGGCATCTCTGATATTAGCCACTGGTTCTACCTCTACCCACTTGGTGAAATAATCAGTGTCGACCATCAAATAGTTGTGATTCCCAGGTGCAGTAGGTAGTGATTCCACAATATCTAACTCCCATTGCGCAAATGGCCATGGGATAATCAAAGGACTCACATCATCAGCCGATTGATTAACCATTGCAAGAACTTCTGGCACTTTTCACACTTCCAAGCGTATATTCTTTCATCATTCTGCATGTATAACCACCATTAGCCCTCTTTGATTTCTTAGAATGCCAGAGATCTTCCTCTAGTGTGACTACCACAAATTCCATCATGAAGCTTATAGAGAACTTGCTCGATCTCTTTCGGGTGGATGCATTGGAGATAAGGACCTGTGAAAGATCTTTTGTAGAGTTTCCCTCCAGGATAAATATACAAGCGAGTAACCATCACTCTCACTTAGGGAGTAAATTTCTTGTTGCCGGTAGTGTCTCATTTTACAGTTATGTAATGATTGGATCTATCCATCTGTAACTTTTTTCAATGGTGAGGACCTTCTCAGTGATGATCGTCTTGTCAATACAGGGCTTGGTAAAGAATTCCACTTCGATTGTTCATTTGAGGTTAAAGTATACTGCTGAGCTTAGGGCTGCTAAGGCATCAGCATGACTATTTTAGCCCTTGGGGAACTAGTGAATGCGTACTTATTCTAACTCTACTATGATCCTGCGAACCAAAGCAAGGTAGTACTCCACCTTATCATCTTTTGCATTGAAATCACCCCTGACCTGATTAGATAGCAATTTGGAATCGCTAAACATTGAGTCATTTTTCCCCCAGCAGTAAGGCCTTGCGTAGGCCAGATATCAGCACTTCGTACTCATTTTCATTGTTGGAGGCTTCAAAGCTCAAACTAATTCCTTATTCGATGATAATGTTCTCTGGTGTGATAAGGACGATTCCCACTCCTTCCCCCTTGGAATTAGAGGCTCCATCAACGTACAGAGTCAAGTCCTCGAATTGTGCTTCCTTGTTCGATGGCTGTTATGTAAGCTATTGGTCAGTTAGCCAGTCTCCCATGAATTCTATGATAAAATCATCTAAGATCTGCCCCTTATTCGTTGTTCTTGGCTAAAAGTGAATATCGAACGTTCTGAGTTCAACTGACCATTTTTTATCATCGTCCGTAGAGATCGGCTTTTCGAAGTATAACTTTGAGGGTGAATGAATTGATTATGATCATTGAGTGGGATTCGAAATAGTACTTAAGCTTCCTTGAGGAAATAACCACAGCATAAAATAACTTCCCTAATGGCAAGTAGCGCTACTCGGCATCCATAAGTGTCTGCTGGAGTAATAAATGGGTCATTGTGTTCCCTCCTTCTTACACACTAATGTGGAGCTAACTGCGTGACTTGATGCTGAGAGGTAGAGGTACAAAGTATCTCCATCATCGGGGATTGCCAACATGGGTGGTTTGCTGAGATAAGACTTATCTCACCTGGGACTTTCGAACAGTTATTGTTCGAAGTGATCCCCTTATCCTTCTTGAGGAGCTAATAAAATGGTCGATAGTGTTTCGATGGCTTGGAGATGAAGCGGTTGAGTGTTATGAGCATCCCAATAAGCTTTTTAATACCTCGCAATGTCTTTGGTGGCTGTACCATGTTGATAGCATCAATTTATCTCGCATTAGCCTAAATTCCTTTTTTACTGACCAGATAACCCAGAAGCTTTCCTGAATGGACACCGAATGAGCATTTGCTCGCACAAAATTTCTACGAAATTTCTTGATGATTTCAAAGGTGCTGGCCAGGTCCATAAGTTAGTCACCCTTGTGTTTTCTCTTGACTAATATGCCATTGATATAGACCCCCATATTATCTCCCATCTGGTGCTTAAACATTTTAGTGATCAGCCTCTGATAGGTGGCCCCTGCATTTTTAAGGTTGAACGAGATGACCTTGTAGATGTGTAGCCCCACTGGGGAGATGAATGACGTATTTTCTTAGTCGAGGCTGAACAAAATGATCTGGTGGCACCTCGAATAGGCATCCAAGAAGATAATTCGTTCATGTGATGTTGTAGCATCCACCAGCTGATCAATCTTTGATGGAGGGAAACTACCTTTGGGGTATGCTTTGTTGAGGCCGGTGAAGTCGATATAAACCCTCCAGTTGTCGTTGCTCTTTATCACCACCACTGGATATGAGATCCACTTAGGAAATTGAACTTTCTCGATGGACCTGACATCCAAGAACTTCATTACTTCATTATCCATCGATGTCTCTTTCTCTAAGGCTATTCGGTGCACTTTTTGAGTTACTAACTTGAAGGTTGTGTCCACGAAAAGGTGGTGGAAAGCTACTTTAGGATCAATCCCTAGTAGGTCGTAGGACTCCAAAGTGAATACATCCAAGTTTCCTTCAAACAGGTGATCATCTCCTTCATTTCATAATTAGCAAGTGTTGTTTCAATCAGAAACTTTCCCTGTGGTAGGTTATCATCAATGTTAAGCTCCTCTAGGATTTGAACGACCCTATCAGTGCGGTGGACCCTGGTCCCCTCCACCCCTAGTCGTCCGTACCACAGTTATTATTTAGAAGGGGTAACCCCATCTCAGGCTCCCTCCATGACAGCTTCTTTTTCATTTTTTCTTTCTTTTTAGGGTCGGATGGCGATGATGGAGAACTTTTTGGCAGTGTCCTAGTCATCAGGAATCTCCACTACTCCCCGATCAGTAACACATTTTAGTTTTGGGTGGTAGGTCGATAGCACACCCTTCATGGTGTAAAGACACCCTCTGCCCAGAATGGCATGATAGGGAGAATCAATATCCACCACCAAGAACTTAAAATCATATTTGAAACATTCCATGCCCTCACTGGTAGAACTATTTTCCCCAACAGCATTGTGATCTTCCGCTCGAATTTGAGTTGACTAGGTTGAGTTTGACATTATGGAAGAGCTCTAAGTACATTACCTTGAATGAACTCCCTTGTTCTACCAAAAGTTGGTCAACGTCCTAATTTTCAATTCTAAGGGCATTTACGAGGGCATCGTGATGAGGGATCCTTACCCTGATCAGGTTTTCCTCTGTGAAGATGATGTTCTTTTTGTAGTCGATGTCCTCTAGACATTGGTGCTTTCTGGTTTGACTCTTTACAAAGTCAATCTAAAAGGTCTCCATGACTGTCGTTGCCTTCTTCAACTCCATGAAAATAACATTTTATTTGATTTATTTGAGGTCGTAGGCTCCATTGATCACAACGAACTCCTGTCCCATGTCGCTATCAAGGACATTGTTCGACTTCTGGTCGCTATTGGCTGAGACTCGTCAGGCTTCTTATCTATGTATTCATCCAGATCCTCGATCGGGGCTAGCTCTTTTATATGGGACTTCAAAGCTTTGTATCTCTTTGTTCTATCGTCTCCTTCCCTGTAAAATGCATATCGCAGTGCATTATTCCTCTTTGTAGGGTCTCCACCCATCTTCTTGGGCCACTTCACTAATGGTTAGTCTTTGATCTTTCTCGGGATCTTGTAGATTGGTTCCTTAAAGATTATGTTAATATCATGAAAATCCCTTTAAGGGTCAGCCTTGTTCCTATTTTTTGAACCGTTCTTGCCCCCGTTCTTATTCCCCTTCTTAAAAGTGTCAAACTAATATCATCCTTGTTGGCTTTGACGCGACCAGTGTCCCTAAGACTAGCATGAACCACGTCCTTAACCTTGGAATATTTTTCAATACACCCCATGAGATCGTCGATGGTGTCAGACTCCTTCTTAGTAAGGGACTGGTGCAACGTAGATGTGGTCGGCATACTAATTTTTAAGGATGCCATTGCAACCTGCTCCAAGCAACCTTCCACTTTGTTGAAAATTTTCCAATACCGCTTGGCATACTCGCGAAGGAACTCCTGTGGATTATTTTTTATCGTGAGTAGTGATTCCATCCTCTCGAGTGGGAACTGTTGGTTATGAAGCAAGCGGTGAAGGCCTTGGTGAGGGCCTTGAACCTCTTGATGGATCTGGGTGGTAATCTCTCAAACTATTTATGAACTACATCGCGTAGTCTATAAAGGAAGTTACAGTACGTGAGGGAGTCATTATAACTCCACAAGATCATCGCCTATTTGTCATGGTCTACGGGTTCAGTTGTTTCATCGTAGATCTTGAACCTGGGGACAGTAAACTTCTTTAAAGGATTTTATTACTCAATCATTCATGAAATGGGGGGATTTCATCTACGTTTTGAGAGCTCTCCTGGACAGCTCTTTAGTATACCTAGCCCCTCGGTTGGCTATATGTTGATCCATCTCTCTCCAAACAAGGCTCCTTATGTCATCTCTTTTATTATTGTCATCTATGTGGTAACTTTCTAATTGACCACGTTCTGACCGGTCCCAGTCACCCCTGAAACTCCTCCCTCGACTGCGAGTCTTTCTCGCCTAAGGACTAGGAGTTCTCTCGCGACGTTCCTATTGGCTCCGTACAGATCTCTCTCTATTAGTTCTAATCACCTCTGGAGGCGAGTATTTTCTTCCATTTGGAGGCGTGTGACCTCCTCCTGCTCTTAAAGCCTAGCTCCATATGCGTCGACCAACCTGGATATTTGTGTGGACCTAGGAGGTCCATAACTTTATTAAAAAGGTTGTATCTGCTGATGAAACCTTGGGTTTTTCTCTTGGACAACTACAGACCTGGCCCGAGGGGGAATGTGGTCAGCCTGCACGTCGTCGATGTGAGGCAAGTTGCTGATGTGGTGAGATATCATGGCACTTCCTTCCAGTGGATTCTTTCGTAGGAAAAGAGGAAATTGTTCCCACAGACGGCACCAATTGTGAGTGCAAAATTATCGCAATGAATATTCCCAGAAAACAAACAGGTAAAGAAAGGAAGATAAAAATAATTACACACACTACACAGAATATACATGGTTTGGAAACTTGCCTACGTCCATAGAGAGGTCATTATTTTTTATTAAGGTTCTCTCAAACGTTCAGAGTTGCATCCCCCTGACCCGGGGTGAGGGTGTTACATTTATAGTCGTGAATAAGTGGTTGTATTTTACAAGTAATTCATCCAGCTTGTAGATATCTCATAAGGCGTCCCTGAATATTTCCCCAAGATTTTGGTAACCAATTTAAGCTCATCAATATGTATTTAAGCACATGTTAAATACACAAATGTAATTATCTATTGGTTCTAGGTCGTACAGTCCTGTAATATAGTGGGTTGGTCGTCCATATCCGAAAATGGGTCTAATGAGTAATTTAGTTCCCATAGTAATATTATATATATATATATATATATATATATATATATATATATATTGTAATATGTTCAATTAATTAGCTTTTTCTGTTCAATTCTAATATATACTTCTGTTGATTCTCATTTTTTTATTTACTTTCTTTGATTATAAATAAAATAGTAATACGTAAAAAATGAGTCAATCAATTCAAGGTGAAAACACTATTTTTGGTACACAAACTAAATCAACTCCAACACCTAGTTACACCCTATCTACCTAAACAAATGGTGAAGGTGGGATCGCTATTCCATCTTGTAAGGACACAAATTTCCAATTGAGTCCATATATAGTTTTGGCTCAATTCCGGACAAAAACATTTTTTCATAGGATAGTATTCAATTGTAATATTCTCAAGCCTATGAAGTGTATGTTGAAGACGTAGCGGCAAAGAATTTAAAATTTCATCAAAATGCCGATTTGTGTGCCTCGTTTCTACGTTATCAACTAAGGTTCCATGCTCCCAAGGTATGAATGTAATTATATTAATATAAGAGCTTGGAACAATATGTATTGGGTGTTAGGTGTAATAAAAACTGCATATCATTTTCAGAAAGAATCAAATAGAACTTTAAAATAAGTATATAAAAGTTTCTGGGCCAAAATCGAATTTTTCAATCTTTCTGGTCGTTCGTTAGAAATGTCGTTCGAACGAGTTTTGTCGTTCGAACCAGGTTTCGTTCGAACGAGTTTTGTCGTTCGAACGAGTTTGCCAACGACCCTAAACTGGTCAGTCGTTCGATATGTCGTTCGAACGAGTTTTTCGTTCTAACGAGGTATCTAACGAGATTCTAACGAGCCGAGGCTGGTCGCTCGTTAGAAGTCTCGTTCGAACGAGAGTCAAGTTCGTTCGAACGAGACGCCAGGGCGGGAACAGTTTTGAGCAGTTTTTTTGCAGTTTTCTCCCACTTTCCCCACTTGGTTTTTAACCAACTTTTTCATACATTATTATGTGCGGGAAACACATTTTCCAAGACAACTTTTCCAACATTGTTTATCTCCTAGAGAGAGTTTGAGAGCAAAATTAGTTTAGGAAAATGTTCAAGTTTTGAGTGTTAATTTTTTAATGAAAAATTCATACACACTCTAGTTTACACCCAATAATTGTTTATCCAAGTTTCTATATTTATATCTATTGCTTGGAGTTTTTGGCACCGGTTTTCTCTACCGAATTCAAGAGACGTTTCGGGTTTGCTTCTACACCCCATCACAAAGAAGACTTTTGTTGAGATTCTACCCATACGGAGAAAGGCTCCATGCTTGGGTGACGGTGACCATATAAAGTCCCATCGGTGGATTCCGAGACCGCGGTGGTGTTCCGAGGTTGTTCGCTAGAAAGAGGTTTCTACGAGAAGGAGCGTCGAGGCTTGAGAGGGATCGAGTCAGTCGTTGTAAGTCTACCTGTCTTGTAATTGTAATTCCATATCTAGTGGACTTGTGGCTAGGGCCGTCCGAGGTTGTTTCCCGTCTTGGGTTTTTCCTCGTACATCTCGGCGTAGTGTGATATTGTTTATTTTATCTTGCATCATAATTTAAAACGCATGCTTAGAATTAATTCAAGATAAAATTTGGTTTTATTATCACACTCATTTAATTTGGGACTAAATTAAATATTGGTTCAATTTGGTTTATTCAAGTCATTTGCTAAAACTGGTTTCGCCTAACTTTGGATAATTGAAAATTATGACTTAGGCTTATTCTAGGACTTGAATTATGTTTTAATTTGTGTTGAGAAATTAAAACTTGTTGTTATTTTTGAAAGTTGAACCATCACCTGTTTTACAACGCTTCCGCATCATCTATATCTCGTTTCTTATTAAAAGGAAATTAAATATTTTTAATTGGGATAATCACTTCTTCACATCTTCCCCTAGAAAAAGAAAATTCACATATTCTATTTGGAAAGATTTTTAAATAGTTAACGATGGATTGAGTACTTTTGCAATATGTCACCATTGTCATACAAGACCTAAGGCTGAAAGTACGAATGGAACTAACCATTTGTGTCTGCACTTAAAAATGTGTGCAAAAAAAATGTTGATATTCGTGATCAATTTCAAATTCATAGTAAAAAAAGCATTTGATGGGAAAGTGCAATTTGATGATTTTACATTTGATCAAGATTTATTTGGAAAAGAACTTGCAAGTGCAATTATTTTACATAAATATCCTCTTAGTATTATTGAGTATGTGAGATTTAGAAAGTTTGTTAGTAGCCTCCAATCTCTTTTCAATAATGTAAGTCGAAACACCATAAAAAGTTACATATTGAAAATGTATCAATCAGAGAAAACAAAAGATTAGAGGTTATTTGATAATCTTTCTTGTTGTGTTAGAATTACTATGGACACGTGGTTGTCAAGTAAAAATAGGGTACATGGCTATTACGGCGCATTTTGTTAATGATCGTTGGTGCTTGAAAAGTATGGTAATAGGGTATGTTCTTTTCTTTGTTTTGACATCATTTTTTGTTTTTGTTAATTATTCATATCATCAATATAATATGTTCATTTCAATTATTCTTTTTAATTTTGTTTATGTGCCTTATCCACATAGAAAATCTTTTCTATGTGATGTATTGATGGATTATTTATTAGATTAGAATTCGGATAGGAAAGTGTCTACTATTACTGTAGAAATTTGTTCCAGTAATGACGCGTTGATGGGTAATATTGTTGACAAAGTTGTGGTTAATGATTCAATTTTATTGTAAGGAAAATTGCTCCACATGCATAGTGTTCCTCAAATATTAAATCTTGTTGTTAAGGATGGTTTAGACATAATTGGAGTAGATGTTGGTAAAATTCGTTATAATGTAGCATTTTGTACAACCACTTAAAGTAAAGAAGAAAAATTTGAGGAGACCTCATGGCAACTTAAAATTCTATGTGCTAAAAAATTACGATTATGTTGCAAAACTAGGTGGAACTCCACTTATTTGATGCTTGAGACATCAATTTTCTATAAGGACGTGCTTCCACGATGGAAACAACGTGAGAGGCATTATACTTTTTTGCTTATGGAGAATGAATTGTCCTTAGTGAAAGAAATATGGGGAAGGTTGAAACTTTTTTTCCATCACCGAAGTTTTTTCTGTCACCAAATATCCCACTTCAAATTGTTTGTGATCTTAAATTGGCATTATGTATTAGGTGTGTCTCTCTTAACAACGTGATTAAAACTAGACCTGGCAAAATGTGACATGACACGATAACACGACACGACCCGAAATTAACAATTAATGGGTCAAGACTTATCGGTTATGGGTCACTATCGAGTTAACACGATAGAACCGTTAAATATAACGAATCGGGTTGGTTAAATTTGCTTCACTCGATAACAACCCGTTAAGACCCAAATACTGTTCATGTCATACCAGGTCATGTGATTCGTTAGTAACCACTATGACCTGTTAAGATATATATGGAAAAATAAAAAGCCTATTTTTAGTTTGAGAGGGCTAAATATGTAATTATGTTAAGATAACGGGTCTTATTGGTAGCTAACGGGTCTTATTGGTACGTGTTTATCATTTCATATTGAGTTAAACGGTTACAACGAGTTAAACAGGTTAAACCCGTTAAGACCTGAAAACGATTCGTTACCTTAACGGGTTAAGCGATTTAAACGGGTCCGTGTCGTGTAACCCATTATGAAAATGAATCGTGTTCGAATATTGGATTCATGACCCGTTAAGCTAACGGATCGTGTTCGGGTTGAGAAAAATTCCACACGAATTCGTTAAGACCCAACACGAACTCGACCTGAACCGACCCGTTGCAAGGTCATTTAGAATAATGGCGCGAAGTATGTGGGAGAAATTTGACAAATATTAAAGTGAGTGTCATTTGGTTGTCAGTAGAGTAATCATTTTGGATCTGAGGTATAAAATGAAATTTTTAGTGCATATTCTTTCAAAAATGTATAGTGACGAGTGTGACTCGCATGTTGAGAGCATATGGGTAACTTGTTATGACCTACTAAATAAGTACCAATGTAAGGGGAAAGTACGTAGTCACACACCAATTGTAAGTGGGGTAAGTTGAGTTACATCGGTAGGTTGTTCGGAATCCATAAATGGAGAGTGGAATGTCAATATTTTTTTCAAAATATGATCAACTTGTTAGTGGTATATCCGAACGTGTGAATTTTAAGTCGGTGTTGGATCCCTATTTTGAGGAAAATATATTTCCATAAACATTGTATGTTGACATTCTAAATTAGTGGAAAGCAAATGGTGTTCGATATCCAACATTACAACTCATTGCCCGAGATATATTGGCTATTCCAATATCAACCGTCGCATCTGAATCGACATTTATCACAAGTGGTAGAATGGTTAGTGATCATCATACTCGACTTAGTCCAAGTGTTTTAGAGGCTTTGACGTGTACCCAAGATTGGTTGTGGAATAATATTCAAGGTACTTATTTATTTTTTTACTAACAATATTCATGCTAGTTGTTTATCTTTCTTAGTTCTTTTTTACTAACAATGAATTTATTTATTTATATTTGCATTGTATCTTTACCCCTGACTCGTGGACTATGATTTGTGATAAAGATTCAGAGCCAATGGAGGTTTGAGGTAACTTTTTAATAGTTAAAATGTTGCAAATATTATTAAATTTTGTTTCAATGTATTGATGTTGCTTGAAAAAAAAATACTTTTTTAGGTTTTGACGAGTTAATGATATGAGGATAATGTTGAAGTTCGTGGAGACTCGCTTGATTAAATTTTTGTGTTGTGTTGTGTTGTGTTGCTTCAAATTTCATCCTCTCAATTTTTATGTTATGCGAACTTGTATTTGAGATTGTTAAGACCTTTTTTATGTTGTGTAACTTTTTATTTTGGATATTACTAATTAGAGACATTTTGATGTAATGTTAATATATTTAGGTGATACTCAAAATTTAATGTTGAAATTTATAGGTGATACGTCACTTTAATGTTAAAATTTATAGGTGATGATGAAATTTTAATGTTGAAATTATAGGTCATGCAGAAATTTTGTAATATTAATAAAATATATATATGTTGATTTTTTTTAGTATTCCAGAATAAACGGGGTGGTGTAATATAAATGGGACAGACTGTGACCCACTAGGTTTAAATAGGGCAGGGCGGGTTCGGATTCATGTAAAAGAGGCTTAAACGGATTCAGGGCTCCTTGAAATAAACTCGGCACAAGTCGCGGGGCAGGGAAAGCTAAGGATGTTTTGAATGGGATGGGTTAGGGTTTTTGAAAACCCGCCCCGTTTCCATTTTTATAGGAGACCTTCAAACTTATGAAATAGATATGTTCCCCAAAACTCAAAAGAAGAAAGAAAAATGGATCGTTTTAAAAGACCAATCAAAGAAAAAAGGAGGAGGTTTTTGATTTCGAGTTTGATTTTAATCTTGATGATCTTGCCTTATTTGTGAAAAAATTTAAAATGTTTATCATATTAAGAAATCAAAATTCTTCGAAAGTGGAAAATAAAAGTTTTAAGAAGGATAAAATTTTTAAATCGGGCAAGAACATTTTTTAGAATGACCAAATAAAAGGGAAAGGAGAATACCCTAAGAAGGACGATTCAAAGAGTTGCTATGAGTGTGAGGGTAGGGTCACAAATCCCTTGAGTGTACTATAAGACTTAAGAGATAGGGCAAAGGCAAAACTAGTTACAATGCCACTCTAAGCGATAGCGGTGTCTATGTGGTAAATTTTGAGGATGAATCATCGCATGGACGTAACTTCACCTTGTTCGTGGATAGTCATGTGAGCACTTCAAGTACATCTCACTCCGATAAGGATGATTATAAACATGATATATAGCCTCGATAATGAGTCGAACTATTCTATAAAGAGTGGGGGAGATGATATTTGGTATGAGGGGGAATGTGGCCTCCAACATGCCTATGCTAGGCCTTACACCAAGTCCTTAAAAAATAAAATGGAAAATACGAATTTGGCTCTTAGGGAGTTATCTTTAAAAAAGAAGTTGAAGGTGTCGAGAGAGAGTTAGACCTTGGTGAGGATTTATTTGAGTGAGCAGTTAACTTCGGTGGAGAGTGAAAAGAGTGACTTAACTAACAAAGTGTCTAGTCTCACAGAGATCTTCAAGATTTATTGGAGACTTTTGAGAAACTTAAAGTCCTTATTTCCTAACTCGAGAAAGATTTCAAACGTACTAGGGAGTTCAAGGTTACTTTAGAGGCACATCTAAGAAGGTTGGAAAGATGTTCATCGATCTCGCGTTAGGTTTTAAGGAGAGGCAAGGGATAGGCCACAACAGTACTACCACTTCCCATGATGCACCCGAATCGGATCCCAAGTTTGTAATGGATCCATATGGGCCTCGACCTAACCCACCAAAGTGAACGCATCCTAAATGTGTTAACCAAGGTAGAAACAAATAAGTAAATATTTGTGCCCATTGAAAATAAATAGGTAACCTTAGGGAATTTTGCTATAACTTAGGAAGAGTTTCTCGTGCACATGCTCCCACACATCACTATAGAAACTTTGATAGTCGTAAAGAGCAAGTTAAGTTCCTAGTCGTGACTTTTAAAAGATTAAGGGAAGAGTCTCAAAGGATGTAATAAGGACAAGAGCTAACCTTTTGAGAACACTTCCAACTCTACGACTAGAGCTAATAGTAATAAGGACAAGCAAAAGATTACCTCCTCTTAGACACCTAAGAACGGTGACAAAGCCCTCGTTATTCAAGTTTCAAGATAGTTCCAGATGGCATTTTAATAGTGGGTGATTTAGGCACATGACAGGTGAAAAGTCATATTTTACCAACCTTATGGATCACAAGGAAGGCAAAGTCATCGTTAAAGATGGGAGTAAGTCTATCATCTTAGGACGTGGTTTCATGGAGATACTCAATTTTTCTAAGCTATATAATGTTGAATGTTGAAGGGTTCAAAGCAAACTTAATTAGCATAAACCAACTTTGCGATGCTAAATTTATGGTAAAGTTTGACCGGTCGAAGTTCAACATTTCTGATCAATCCGTTGAACTTTTTCTACAAGGTGTGAGGACTAATGATAATTATTATGAGATCATTCATAAGTCCTTTTTAATGTGCAATAATGTTAAGGTCTTCACCACGGACCTTTGTCATCAATGACTACGTCATGTCAATTTTAGATATCTTAAGAGATTAGTCAATAAAGATCTAGTTCATGACGTACCATTACAGGGGAAACCAATTTCCTTGGTTTGTGGTCCTTTCCAAAAAGGAAAAATAAATCAAAAGTCCCCATAAGAAGTTGAATACCAATATCAACTCCCGTGTTTTAGAGTTGATACACATGGATATTATGGTTCCCACGCGTATATAGAGTATAGGTGGTAATAAGTATATCCTATTGATGGTTGATGACTTTCCAAGATATTTTATTATTGGATTTCTTAGAGAAAAGCCTGATGTTGTTTCTAACAACCTAGTTTAAACTTACAAAATCAACATGGTTTCTCTATTAATCGAATTCATAATGACAATGGAACTGAATTTTAAGAATTCGAAGTGCATACCTTTTGTGATGAAGTAGGCATCAACGTGAGTTTTCATTCATTCATACTCCTCAACAAAATGGGAGTGTTGAGAGAAATAATCGAATAATTCCCGAGTGGCTAGATCCATGTTTATTGGAAGAAGCGTGCCTAGATACTTTTGGGCGGAGGCGATTAATATCACATACCACATGATGAATATGATGTATCTTCTTCCACACACATTTCACACTCCATATGAGTTATGGATAAGGATAGGGGTGTAAGCGGTGCGGTTTGGTCGGTATATAGTAGATACCAATACCAAAACCAAACTCTAGATGGTAAAATCAAATTGTACCAGTTTACCACCCGGTACACCAAAATCAATACCAAAACCAAACCGGCTGGTACTTCGATTTTTTCGATAATTTTGGTTTTTTTCTCGTTTCAATAAATTCTGGTTTTTTCTGGTTTCGGTAAATTCTGTTTTTTTTTTTGTTTCTGGTTCGGTTTTTTCTGGTTTTGGTAAACAACACTAAAAGTCCCAAAAAACCAAAAACAAAACCAACCAACTTTTTTAAATATTAAAACCAAAACCAAAACCAACTTTTTTCTGGTTTTGGTAAATTTGGACGGTAATTTTGGTAAATTCGGTACAGTACGTTAATTTCAGTACGGTTTTTTCTGGTTTCAATAAATTCAGTACGGTATGGTAATTTCGGTACGGTTTTTTCTAGTTTCAGTAAATTCGGTACGGTAATTTCGGTAAATCAGTTTTTTAAATATTAAAACCAAAACCAACCAACTTTTTTTCGGTAATTTCGATTTCGGTAAGACTGGTTTCTGGTATTTTAATATATGAAACCAAAACCATTTTTTTCGAACCAAAACGGTACGATACGGTAAAAACCCGTACCGCTTCCACCCCTAGATAAGGAAGAAACCCAACCTATCGTATTTCTGAGTTTTGGGGAGTCCTTTTTATATCCTTAGAGATAGAAAGTTTGACTCTAGAAGTAACGAGGAAATATTTATAGGCTATTCTTAGTCAAGTAGAGCCTATAGGGTGTTTAACCTTGAAAGATCTAAGGTTATGGAATCGATAAATGCCACGATTAGATACTATAAGGCAACTATGTTTATTGATCTTAGCTCGAAGTGTGAGAACAATGCACCTCCCGGTGATGATCTCTTTGTTCCTTGCACCACCTCGATGGACCCCTCTCTTGATATAGAGGATCCACCCTATTGGGTTCAAAATATTCATAACCCTTTCGACATAGTTGGTGATCCCATACTAAGTGTTAAGACTCATGCTCAACTAGAGAATGTGGTTAAATACTTTTTGCTAGACCTCAACAGTACAACCCAAGAATGTGAAGGAAGAACTCAAACATGAGCATTGGATATTTGCTATGAAAGATGAGTTACTTTAATTTTAGAAGAACGATGTCTTGGAGTTAGTCCCCGACCTAGTGAGACTAATGTGATTGGTACTAAGTGGGTGTACAAGAATAAGATGGATGAGAATGGTACAATAGTTTGCAATAAGGCTTGGTTGGTTACTCAAGGCTACACACAGATTGAGGGTGTATACTTTGAAGAGACATTCGCTCTTATTTCTAGGTTTGAGTTCATCCGCTTACTACTCACCATAGCATATCATCTACGGTTCAACTTATAACAAGTGGATATTAAGAGTGCCTTCCTTAATGGCATTCTTAAGAAGGAAGTTTACATGGAACAACCAAAGGGGATTGAAAACCAAAAGCACCTAGGACACATATTTTATCTAAATAAAGGCCTTATATGGCTCGAAAGAAGCACCGCTTTCTTGGTACGAAAGGCCAACTTCTTATCTCTTAGCCTGTGGCTTCAAGAGAAGGGGAGTTGATATGACATTATTTGTTAGGAAAGAGGGAGGTGTTATCTTAGTTGCCTAAGTCTATGTGGATGACATAGTCTTTAGGTCCGTGTGTTTCCAACACGCTCATACCTCTGAGGAGTAGATGAAGTGTGAGTTTGAGATTAGCATAGTTGATTAACTCACGTTCTTCTTAGGTCTTCGATCGTGTTAACTCGAGCATGGGATATTTATATCTAAATCTAAATATGCTAGGAACCTAGTGAAGTAGTTTGGTTTTGTACTCCTCTAAGCACTCACTCACACCCATGAGTTCATCTACTAAGCTTAGAAAATCAATAACGTAGAGAAAACACTTCATAGGAGTCTGATAGGTAGTCTTTTTTACTTAACAAATATCCATCCCAATATTGCCTTTAGCGCTAGAGTTTATGCTCATTACCAAGCATCCCTAAAGGAGTATCACTTGCTTTCTCTTAAACTTATCATTAAATACGTGAATGACACTCTTTCCTGTGGTATTTTTTGTTCCTTTTATACCAAGGATCGTTTGTTGGCTTATTCAGATGTCGATTGTGTTGGGGATATTGATGGTTGTAAAATCACCTCGGGTGGATGCTTTTACTTTGGGAGTGCTCTTATTTCTTAGTTGAGCAAGAAGCAATACTCCATTTCTTTGTCCATGACGGAGGTTGAGTACACCACCTCTGGGAATCGTTGCACACTACTCTTGTGGATCAAGCAAATATTGGAAGATTATGGGATTATCCAAGGCACAATGACTATTTCTTGTGATAATACAAGTGCAATCTACATTTCTCGTAATTCGGTCCATCATTCTCGTACGAAACATATGATAATTCGTGAGAACTTCATTCGTGATCTTATTGAGGAGAAGATCATTTCCTTGAGTGTCATGAGCACCAAACTTCAGTTGGTCGATATCTTCACTAAACCTTTAGGTGCATTTAGAATTTGAGGATCTTAGGAAGTCTTTGAGTATTTGAGCGATTGATTGAGTTTGGGTATTGCATATGATGTAGGATGATTATCATGTTGCTATCTTTTATCCCAATTACTAATTAGTATTTCTATGTTTAAATTTTTTGAAATAATCCAAAAATATTTTCTTTTATTTTCTTTAAGAAAAAGTTTGAAAATTTTGCAAAAAGATTTTATTTTTGATAAAAAAAATTCAAAAATTCAAAAATATTTTTGTAATTTGTTTTACACCATATATGGATGTTCATTTAAGATGTTCAAATCACAACTACATTCCATCCATTCATGTGATTTAATCATGGTGTTATGAGACCTGACTTTGTTTCTTTAGTGTGCTTAATAATGCATGGTTCGCATTTCATTGTTCTTTGATAATTACTTCCTTCATGCTAGACTTTTTATCACCTTTAATACACATATGCACAGACTATTTGAACATTGAACTTACTTGTCATATGTCGAATACAGTGTTCTCATCTTAATAATGTTTAATAACGAACCAAATGTACTAAGAACGAATTGTGCTTGTACGAACCATTTCCCGGATTTCTTTTCTCAAAAAAAATTATTTTTGTTTTAAGAAATTGAAAGAGGATACGAATGAAGAAATATTGTTTGCATTAAAGGAAACCATTGGCAAGAGCCTAAAAGATTATTTTGGCACACAAAAATATAAGTTTTAAGACCAATTTTTATTCCATTGATGCTTTTACAATCATGATCATTATGATTTCTTAAAAAATTTGAGAGTGAATACTTAAGGTGTTATAAGTTGAAGATCAATGGCTTTGCACAATTACCTTCCTTAAAAAACATTAAATATTTTGGTGTTATTGACTTGACAAGTATTAAAATTTATGGCATTTTACATAAATTGAGTCAATTTCACTTCGTTCAACATTCTTGAACATAAGGTTAAAATTGAGTTCTTTCTTTAGGAGTATATCATTGACTTCGTTCACCTTTACTTCGTATGCCTATGCCAATTTTTCCATGATTTAAGTTCACACAATTTCATTACATTCCCATGATTCGGATATTTTCGTGTTATTCCATGGTGTGAATGTTTGTATTTGTACCTGTTAATGTAAAAAACTAGATTTGATCTAATTAATTAATCATGGATAAATATGAATAAAGAAATAAGATAAAGGATTTTTAAAGTGGTTCAGCCTTAGGAAAATGGCTTACGTCCACTGTTTTGTATTGCTGGGTAATTTGCCTTAGTCTTGAGTATGTTTGCTTATGGAAGCTTACCCCACTAGGGGGTGTTTACAAAGTATTTATAGCCCTTGGGCTCTCAGTGTGAATATACAATATGCTATTATTTAATAGACATATATATATATATATATATCTGTACATGATAATCATGTTCATTGAATCTATTTTTATCGTTTGATCTTCCTAACTAGATGCTTGGTACGCTGAGTAGTTCGGCATTGTAAGTTGCTCGGTAAAACATATTGATACCACGCTGGATGACACGCGTCTTTATGTAACTGGTCCATGTCAGTTGACTAATTTTTGTATCAATAGAAGCCCCCAATGTTTCCCAATTGAGGTTGGATATGAGAGTGTGGAATATTATGCCCAAAAGTTTATCGGACGTGTTTACCCAGATTTGTTAGATTACAGATTGAGAAACGTGTGTGCTCTCGTTCAAATGATCAAACCATATATAAAACCCTTTTAACACAAACAAACCCTAAACATGCAGCAGTATGTGATTGAATAAATAGATAATCTACGCAAGAACATTCAAACACATGCAATTAAGGAAAAATCCCCCTCAAGGGCAAAACCATTTATTTTCACTATAATTTGTAAGAAAACGGCTTACAATCGGATTACAATGAAAATATAAGTTGACTAAGAATTACCCTCGGGTATCGGATTCTGTAGTCGCGGCTGGAATTATCCCTTTCCAGTAGGGCTGCAATGAAGAAGAAGAACAGTCTCCTCCACAAGGGTTGAACAAACCAAAGTTGTGTTCTTGGGTTGCAAAAGGATTCACAAAGATTTGGCAATGATGTGTGAATCAAAACATGAGTCTTGGGACTCAAAAATATGAAGACTAGATGTATTTGGACTCTCAAATTCGTCTCCTAAAGTCTTGAAAAACAACTTCCCCGAAGTTGGTATTTATAGGAAAAAATATGAAGAGTCCCACGTTCTTAAAACTCTAAAATTCTATCCAGCGTACAAAAAAAACAGCATTCTTTAAGGAATTTTCTCTATCTTCAAAAGGTCATAACTCCTTCACCGTAGCTCGGATTGAGGTGCCGTTTTTTCCAATATCTTCATTGAGGCGAGATCTTCAACTTTCTAGTTAACCAGACCTCCGAACTATGGATGTGAAATTACGAAAATGCCCTTGAACTCTCCTATTGTGCCTTTTTTCACTGTTTTGACTTCCCTTGCGTACCACTTGCATTAAGTCCCTAAAATCTTGGAACGTGAAGTCATTGAGACAGATGTGGGACATATTAGTGGAGATAATGCATGCTTGATTCCCGGAATAAGGATAGAGGCCGTCATGTGAGATCGTGAGGAGACGTGCCAAATGTAGCGGCGTACGACATAAATAAATGAAACATTTCGGACATGTGAAAAATGTCCTTACACAGATCTCTAACACTCGTGACCTTAATGATTTTAAGCGAAAAATGGCAAACTCGTAAATATTTTGGATCTCCAATAGACGCTTGGGTATTTGCATCTTTTTCATCATTTAACCGTCGGAAACGCAATCATCGTCTGTAGTGATCATTACTTTTATCGATTCCCAAATCAGGGCATTTAAAGACGATGGAATCAAATTATCTTCTACCTTTTGTCTTTTAGATTTCCAAACTCTTTGTCTTCTCACTTTTTCTTCTTATGATCGTTCCTTCTGTCATCCGCCTTAGCTGAATCCTTGAGTTTCTATAAGAATTTCTTCTTTCTTCTTTCTTTGCTTTAGCCACATGGTTTACCTTATCGAATCGTTGGATAAGTTTAGGGATGATTTTGTGATTCCTTCTTGAGTTATTCTGGAAGAACCTCCTTGCCCTTCGGATTTATTTTTGTAACAACCCGGATTTTTTTTAAATGGGAATTTTTAAATTAATTTTGGAAATCGGAGAAAAATGAAATTTTGGATTTTATAAATTTTATAATTTAAAGTGTTGATTTTTATATTTGAAAAATAAATTCTCAAACGGAATTGGAATCGGAATTAAAATGGAGTTTTAATTGAATTTTTATTATTTAGAAGAGTCCTCAAAATATAAAACTCTTTAAGAGTCCTCGGAACATAAAACTCTCTAGTAAAAATAATATTTTTAGAAATCCGACCGTCCGATCAAGCTGAATTTTTGTCAGAAGTCCTGTCTCGCCATTCGCTACAACATAATTAAATTTCAAGCGATCCCAACGGTTCGATCGACCGGAATAAATTTTTTAGTGTTTGTATCTTATTAGAGTTCTATTAGGATTAGGTTTCCTAATGACTATATAATGACTCTAATTCGTGGGTGGACTTCTCATAATCACTTTTTCTCAAGTTTTTCACCAGAGAACACTTCTAAAAATATTTCCTCTCAACCATAATCATCAACCTCCAACATAATCAAGGTTTTGTCACTAGATTTGAAGGCTTATTTGGGGTTTAATCAACATTGGTCCAAGAACACTTCTTTGCTAATTTTTTCGAGAGGAATCTAGATTTCTACTCAGATTTTCAACACAATCTTCACAGGCATGAATACTCTATTCTTTTCCTTTAGTATTATGCGTTTTAAGTGTCGCCTAAACACTTAATTACATGTTTTCTTAAAAATAATTAGTAACTTAATTAGAAAAGTGGTTATTAATTATGGGGTTGTTTTTATAAAATCTTTTAATCTGAATAATATTCATAACCCTTTGGGTACGTAGAATTTATGAGTGATTTTGGGTTTTATTGGTGTGGGTTGCATGTAGAAAAATCCTAGCTTTAAAATAATTGACTTTGGGGTGCGTATAACTCAGGTAATACATGTAGAGATAATAAAATTTGGTTTTTGATATATATATGATGAAAACTTGGTATATTTAATTTAAAATAATTAAATGAGATTATTTGGGTATTGTTGACGTTGTGATAATTAAATTAAAGATTTAATTGAATTGGACTATCATGCGTTGTTTTATACATTGATTAATTATTCTTGTTGGTGTGACTTGTTGGTATTATTAAATATCATTGTGACGACGGGTTGTTGGATAATTTTTGCTCTCCCTATATTTTAGGATGCCTTCTAGGCATGGGACTAGTGGGTAGGTCTTTTGATGATTTACGCCTTCTAGGTATGGGACTATTGAGGGTAGATTATCGCATTTTTATCATCTTGGGGGTGGGCTGATTTTTGATACTTTATCGTCGTTACGGTAGTCTAAGTACGAGACTAAATTAAGATTTATGTTAGAAAATCCTCCTATACATAGGATAGGACGTATTGATAACTTGGGACCCTTAGGTATGGGACTAAGGGGTATTTTGAGGATCTCACATCGATTAAAAGGGTGGGGTGATTATAAATTAAGAACTTGAGAATTAATGCCTAAGATAAAAACGGGTATTAAAATTTGTGGCGACATAATGTGTCGGGGCCGACAGTTTAAACGGATCAGATGACGATTTATGTCGTGTCGTGTGTGGAACCTTGTCATGTGTCGGGGCCGACAGTTAAACGGGTCAAAGGACGATTGACGAGGGAAACCTTGTCATGTGTCGGGGCCGACAGTAAACGGGTCAGAGGACGATTGACAAGGGGAAGTGTGACACCTTAATAAAAAGTGAGAACTATAATAAAAGTTGGTTAATTTAATTAAATTAACATCGTGGGACTTGAGAATTTAAAATCATATTGGTGTGCCTTTATAAATGGGGATTTTTGCGAGTAGTTAGTAGATTATAAATATCGCCTTTAATTATCCCGTTTAATTTAAAATACTCTATTGTGATATTTATTGCGTATAATGCTACTGTCTGGATCAAGGATCCTATTTGAGGGGAGTAGTGTGTATTCTTGCTCGGGGCTTTGGCTCTGACCCATGCGTTGACTAATATTTTTCAGGATGAGAATTGGAGAAGCTGCATAAGTTTATCAGAGTTATCATTTGGAGGAGCAGCTGGAGTTATTCATTTTATGGCATAGTTTAGTTAGACTTTCTTTTCCAGTCGTATTATGAGACTTCATTTGAGTTTTATTGGGCCATTCGGTTCCAAAGTTGTTTAGAGGATTTATTTTGGGATTATTTCAGATTTTATTTAATCATTATTGGAGATTGGATTTTTGGAGTTAGCATGTGATGGATCTTTTATCGCTTAGTTATTTGTGATCATTTGAGATTGACCAATTATTTATCTTATGGACTGATTTAGTTATATCTCATATCTGTCTCATGCTAAGAATGGTATTTGTTTAGTTCATGCCTGGCTTAGTTTTGGTGGCGGCCGACGCCAGAATTAGGCGGGGTGTGACAGATGGTATCAGAGCATGGTCTTAGGTCTCTTAGGTTATGAGTCCGTTTAGCTTCCGCGTTGCTGATCTTTGATTCCCTTTGATGATTCGTACTTCTTAAGGTAGAGGGTCTAGCATACATGTTAGATGCGTTTCTTGGAGATGTGAAGTTTTGAGTTAAGGACGTTGTAGACATTGAGTTTAGAATTAGTAAGCTTGATGTGGGGATCCTTAGAATGGATTTTGGAGACGATAATTATTTTGGAGATTTTAGTACAGATGTTAGGTACCGTATGTATCGATTTTTGATGTTGAGATTTAATTTGAGGAAGTTATAATTTTAATGACTTTCCGATATAGGATCGAGTGGGGGATTTTGAGAGCATGTGGTACGCCGTTATTTTCATAGTTATGTGTATGTATATAGGCAATATATATTATTTTGTTACTCGTGGGGTAGGTGCGCGTAGAATTGGGTGTATGGGCGCCCAATTATGGCATTCTACGGGTAGGCATATGTGAGCCTTATTTTCTTTTTGGGAGATTTTAGTGTTTATGTGTATGCTTCGTATAATTTCGAGGATGAAATTCTTTGTTAGTGGAAAAGTATGTAACCACCCGGATTTTTTTTAAATGGGAATTTTTAAATTAACTTTGGAAATCGGAGAAAAATAAAATTTTGGATTTTATAAATCTTATAATTTAAAGTGTTGATTTTTATATTTGAAAAATAAATTTTCAAACGGAATTGGAATCGGAATTAAAATGGAGTTTTAATTGAATTTTTATTATTTAGACGAGTCCTCAAAATATAAAACTCTCTAAGAGTCCTTGGAACATAAAACTCTCTAGTAAAAATAATATTTTTAGAAATGCGACCGTCCGATCAAGCTGAATTTTTGTTAGAAGTCATGTCTCGCCGTTCGCTACAACATAATTAAATTTCAAGCGATCCCAACGGTTCGATCGTCCGGAATAAATTTTTTAGTGTTTGTATCTTATTAGAGTTCTATTAGGATTAGGTTTCCTAATGACTATATAATGACTCTAATTCGTGGGTGGACTTCTCATAATCACTTTTTCTCAAGTTTTTCACCAGAGAATACTTCTAAAAATATTTCCTCTCAACCATAATCATCAACCTCCAACATAATCAAGGTTTTGTCACCAGATTTGAAGGCTTATTTGGGGTTTAATCAAGATTGGTCCAAGAACACTTCTTTGCTAATTTTTTTGAGAGGAATCTAGATTTCTACTCAGATTTTCAACACAATCTTCACAGGCATGAATACTCTATTCTTTTCCTTTAGTATTATGCGTTTTAAGTGTCGCCTAAACACTTAATTACATGTTTTCTTAAAAATAATTAGTAACTTAATTAGAAAAGTGGTTATTAATTATGGGGCTGTTTTTATAAAATCTTTTAGTCTGAATAATATTCATAACCCTTTGGGTACGTAGAATTTATGAGTGATTTTGGGTTTTATTGGTGTGGGTTGCATGTAGAAAAATCCTAGATTTAAAATAATTGGCTTTTGGGTGCGTATAACTCAGGTAATACATGTAGAGATAATAAAATTTGATTTTTGATATATATATGATGAAAACTTGGTATATTTAATTTAAAATAATTAAATAAGATTATTTGGGTATTGTTGACGTTGTGATAATTAAATTAAAGATTTAATTGAATTGGACTATCATGCGTTGTTTTATACATTGATTAATTATTCTTGTTGGTATTATTAAATATCATTGTGACGACGGGTTATTGGATAATTTTTGCTCTCCCTATATTTTAGGATGCCTTCTAGGTATGGGACTAGTGGGTAGGCCTTTTGATGATTTACGCCTTCTAGGTATGGGACTATTGAGGGTAGATTATCGCGTTTTTATCATCTTGGGGGTGGGCTGATTTTTGATACTTTATCGTCGTTACGGTAGTCTAAGTACGAGACTAAATTAAGATTTATGTTAGAAAATCCTCCTATACATAGGATAGGACGTATTGATAACTTGGGACTCTTAGGTATGGGACTAAGGGGTATTTTGAGGATCTCACATCGATTAAAAGGGTGGGGTGATTATAAATTGAGAACTTGAGAATTAATGCCTAAGATGAAAACGGGTATTAAAATTTGTGGCGACATTATGTGTCGGGGCCGACAGTTTAAACGGGTCAGAGGACGATTTATGTCGTGTCGTGTGTGGAACCTTGTCATGTGTCGGGGCCGACAGTTAAACGGGTCAGAGGACGATTGCCAAGGGGAAGTGTGACACCTTAATAAAAAGTGAGAACTATAATAAAAGTTGGTTAATTTAATTAAATTAACATCGTGGGACTTGAGAATTTAAAATCATATTGGTGTGCCTTTATAAATGGGGATTTTTGCGAGTAGTTAGTAGATTATAAATATTGCCTTTAATTATCCCGTTTAATTTAAAATACTCTATTGTGATATTTATTGCGTATAATGCTACTGTCTGGATCAAGGATCCTATTTGAGGGGAGTAGTGTGTATTCTTGCTCGGGGCTTTGGCTCTGACCCATGCGTTGACTAATATTTTTCAGGATGAGAATTGGAGAAGATGCATAAGTTTATCAGAGTTATCATTTGGAGGAGCAACTGGAGTTATTCATTTTATGGCATAGTTTAGTTAGACTTTCTTTTCCAGTCGTATTATGAGACTTCATTTGAGTTTTATTGGGCCATTCGGTTCCAAAGTTGTTTAGAGGATTTATTTTGGGATTATTTCAGATTTTATTTAATCATTATTGGAGATTGGATTTTTGGAGTAAGCATGTGATGGATCTTTTATCACTTAGTTATTTGTGATGATTTGAGATTGACCAATTATTTATCTTATGGACTGATTTAGTTATGTCTCATATCTGTCTCATGCTAAGAATGGTATTTATTTAGTTCACGCCCGGATTAGTTTTGGTGGCGGGCGACACCAGAATTAGGCGGGGTGTGACAATTTTCTCTAACTGAAGGACATTGGTTTCCTTCCATTTTTGTAGCTGAATGTGGTTTTTCTTTCCCGCCTAATCCCTTGTGTTTGGAATTTTGCCAATTCTTTGATATTATTCCTGCAGGAGTAGTTCCAAATACATGGAGGGTAGTTAATGGCGTACATAGATTGAATCAAATTCATGGAACTCATTTAGGGATTCCTTAAAATATGTACTATTATAAATGGGTTATTAGCGATACCACCTTTTATTTAAAAACTAGGTATTCTAACAGATCTTTAGTGGCTAACCTCCCTGATGCTAATAGGGATTATTTTGAACATGGGGTTATGATGAAAAATTAGCAACACTTCCCATTAAAAGGGAAAGATGTGTACCAAGTTCCCAGATGTCCACTTTATGGAAATGGGATAGGTTGTTTTTATTTTTTCAATTTAGCTCTATCTTTGTTTGATGAAATGCATCACTGACACTTATTTTTTGTTTGTTGCAGTTGATATTAATATAAAAGATTTGAAATTTATCTGGGGATTGCATCGAGCAATAGCTGGGGAACACGTGAGGTCTGTTTCCTATTTGCTGCAATACAAGAACACCACTTCTTCTTTTATTGCTCATCCTCTTATTCCTCCTTTGGTGATTGACCTTGAGCAGGCTCCATCTTCTTATTCATTTGTTAAAGAATCTTCTCCTGACTTGGGTACTTCTATTGCTGACCTGATGATGAAGAAAAGGAGGATGCCTGATCTATTTGCCAAGGTTGCTCCTGGTGCTAATGGGGCGAAGAAAAGCAAAGATGATGTGCCTTCTGAAGGAACTAAGAAAAAGGATGTTATTCCTCCTGCGAAAGATATTAGTAAGAAGCCCATTGTTTCCCCTAAAGAGGCAGCACCTTTGATTGAAGGGGTTGTCCTTATTCAAGAAGAGACAGCACCTTTGATTGAAGTTGCTCCTTTAAAAAGATTGAGAAGGGGTCTTGCTGAGAAGACTGTAGATGTTGCCGCCCAACCTTCTGGGGTTGAGGTTCCTTCTTTGAGAGACCGTACTCCAGCTCCCATTGCTCCTAGCTTGGCTAAAAATTTAATTAAGTCTTGGACTATTCCTGACTGTCGAGCTGCTGAGACTTCTATTCCTAGGGAGAAGCTGATTTGGCAACCCAATATATTGGATCAGTAAGTATCATCACACTTACTATTTTACCTCTTTATACCATGTTCATATTTCTGATGTGGGCTTCTTTTCTCTTGCAATTTATGGTGTATTTTAACAATATCCTGGAGAAGGATGAGGCTATCAAGGCTTCAACTTCATCCAGTGGGGTGGAAGAAGCCCTTGCTGGGTTATCAAAATCTTTGATGGAGTCCTAGTAGAAGTATGAGGAGGACAAAGCTGCCTGGGAAAATAAAATTAAAACCGCTGAAACAACTCAACAGAAAGCTGAGGAAGCTGCCAAGAAAGTTGTAATTGTCTCCAAGGAGGTGGAGGAAAAATGCAAGGTTGCCATTTCCAGCAAGGTGGAAGTTGAGGGCAAGCTTGAAGAGGCTGAACGGTGTAAGAAAGACCTTAAATAGAAGGTGAAGTTTGTCGAAGATCTTCTTAGGGAAACTACCTCCTCGAAAAGGGCAAAGAGAAAAGATGCTGTGAAGAAGGAATTTAGCTCTGGTTGGAACAAAGGGTGGAATAAAGCTATAACTGTTGCTTCTACCTAGATGGAGTATGCAAGTGTAAAATTCTTCAGGGATGGATGGACTGCCGCTTTGAAAGAGTTAAATGTTGCTGAAGATTCTGAATTATTTCAGAGACACATCCATGGCCCTCCTTCTGCTATTGAAGAAGAAGAGGAAGATGAAGCAGGGTCTGATGAATCCTCTTTGTTAGCTATGGAACAAACTCTTGCTACTACTATCTCTCAGTCCTCCAAGAAAGTTCACCAAGCCATTCCCTCTACCGAAAAATGTCAACTGCCCACCGAACAACCAATTCCTTCCTCAAAGTTGACTGATGATGTTGTAGGGAATAAAGAGAAGGTGTAAAGTTGTTCGGCTCTTTACTTGTCTTATTTTTATGTTTTCCCTTTTGTTATAACTTTGGTTGTACCCTCTCCTCCTATGATTAATAAAACGAACTTTGTTCTTTTATTCTGAGTTTCTCCTTCAGTTGCTCGATATAGTTGTATCGTTGTTGATCTATTTTTACTTTTCCTTGCTAGTTTATTGCTAGGATGGAATTGTTGTCATCTCATGATATAGAGTTCACTACACCAAATCTGCACTATTGTCAAGGTCATTGACCCTAACAAATCACCCTTGTCAAGGTCAATGACTGTGACATTTCGAGGTGAGACAAATTTTTTTGTCACGGTCATTGACCTTGACACAAAACTCGCATTTTGTGTCCCGGTCGTGTCGCGGTCAATGATCGTGACACGTTTGTCACGGTTATAAACCGTGACAAAGCCATGACCCTTTTTAAAAAAATTGTCACGGTCAATGACCGTGATAATTCTGGGCAGAATTTAAAAAAAATCTGATGGGCAGTATGGCCACTGCCACTGCCCAGCAGTATATTTGTACCTGTTATAGCAACATCGTACCTGTTCCAAACATCATATATCCAAACAAACTAAAGATAATGCAAATATATATTCATGACGATATAATCCAAATATTCAAAATAGAAATAATATACATGACGATATAATCCAAATATAATTAAAATGGACAAACTTAAAAATAATGTTACTACATGTCTTGGGTAAATGTGAGGAGGTGAGTAGGCCACACGACATACGAATTGACGCACCCACTAATATACGTCGTGCCGCATTGTTCGCGCAACCACAATAGGGAGTTCTCCTTCTCGGGTATGACATGTGTGACGAGCACCCTGGACTCCATCTGTTGAAGCACACGTCCATGAACTATTCCACCCTCGACGATATCTGGGTCCCTCAACCCCCGCCATATCCGCTGACCATCAAATATGTCCAATATGAACACGCTCGGCCAACCAAGTGTCGACAATGGTCTGTTAAAGGGCGCCAAATAGGGAAGTGGATCATCGAAGTACGAACGTGTCGGTGATGAAGCAGCGAGGTCCACATACTCGTCATCCTGCACCTCGTCCTCCCGCACCTCCTCCTCCACCGCCTTCTCCTTCCCTTTCCCTTTCCCTTTACGGTCTCCGCCCAACGTACGCTTCATGAAGGCATACATATCTTGGACCGTCGCCTCCAAACGGGACAGCTTCGCATCGTGTGAATCCACCGTTCGAGCCAACCCGGTGTCGCTCGTCTCCAATCCGATGATCCTAGATTTTGCCACCCGCGAGCTCACTCCCCTTGTCCTCCCCTTGCGATCAGAGCCAAGCACTTGGCTGAGTGCGTCTGTGGACAAAGATGCCTTGTCGGCATCAGACTGCGACTCATGCACTTCCTTAAGCTTTGCCTGAAACGACAAAAAGCACATGATTAGTAAAATAAGTAAACTAAAAAATTATAACGTAATTAAAAAAAAGTTAAACTGTCGGATTACTTACAATCGTGGCCGCGACGCTCGGGGACACCTCCTTGTCCTTCCCCTTCTTCGTCCGAAGAGCCACATAAGTATCGAGCCTATGTGGCTTACCCCTTGGCCCACTCCCTACCCCCTGAAATAACATAAAGAAAAGTAAAATTAGTATCGGCCCCGCAAAGTAAAATAATGAAGAATAATATATTTCTGTAGTTATAGAAAAATTAAATCTTACCTGCATCCTATGCTCCACCTCGGCGTAAGAGGTCCGGCCGGAGTAGTGCACGTCCGTCTTTTTTGCCCGATTTTCCCTCCCCGATTGGCGACCAACCAATTGTCGATCCTCGATCTCATTGTCAATGAACTTCTGCCATTGTGCCAATGAGATCGGCTCCTTGGGCGGGACGGATTCACGCCATTGGATAATCGACTCTCTTGTTTTCCCAAAGTACCGTGCCCGCATATTTTTTTTTTCACGACTTGAGTTGCTCCCTAATCTGCTCCAAGACGGGATCGCGTAGCTTTGGATCCAAGTTGAATTGTTCCTGTCCAACAAATACAATGTTAGTTGCGAATAAATATAAATATAAATATAAATATGAAATTGAAATTGAAATTGAAATTGAAATTGAAATTGAAATTGAAATTGAAATTGAAATTGAAATTGAAATATTCATATAAATATATTACCTATAGTGCCGCCCAAACAGCTAACTTGAGCTCATATGGCACCTCCTTCCAACTCATAAACTCCGGGCCGATGACTGTCTTTAGCAGCTCGAGGGATCTCGCTAATAGCTCCGACTTGTTCTCGACGGTAATCCCAAATTTTCCATATTTGGGGAGCCTAGGGGCGGAGGAGCCCTCGTCACCTCCGCTACCACCGAGCGTAGATGACATCATCATAAACAGCATCATCATCTTCGCCTTAATATCTGAAGGAGACATTTTTGCTGTAAAAAAATGTTATTAGTACAGATAAAAAAAATGTTAATAGTACACATACACACACCCCTACCCCACCCCCACGACACACACGCACACGTCATGCCACTTTTAAAACTAACCAACCCAACATTTCATCAATTAAACTAACAATTAAAGTATACAATTATTAATTTACTAATTTACAATGAGGGACAATCCTACTTTCATATGAAATTGGCACTAATTATTAATTTACTTTCATCTAAAACTATACAATTAAAATTACAATTAAAGCTATACAATTTCTTAATTAAAGATATACAATTGTTAAAATTGCCCCTCCACACCCCCCACACCCCACCCCCACCCCCCACACCCCTTGCCCCCCTCCCCCCGCCACGCACACACGCACACACACACACACACACCACCCCCACCACGACCCCCTCCCCCACCCCCACCCCCGACCACACCCCACCCTCACTACCCCCCTCCCCCACCACACCCCACACCCACTAACCCCCTCCCCCACCACACACCACCATACACACACCTACGCACACACACACACACCCCACCCCCTCCCCCCACCACGACCGTGACAACTACAGTTATTGTTTATCAATAAAATTATGGCATGAGATAATTATAATTGGAGCATAAATTTCATTATCATAATATAATAAATCCAACCAAGTACAGAGATTCTACAAATTAAAGTGAGAATTAAATTTAAGACTTTCTAACAACATGCATGTGTATGGATTCTAATGATATTACCAGTGTATGGATTCTAACGAAAGTAAATAATGATATTCCTAAAAACATACAATTGGCAACATTTTGTGAATTTACTAAACTTTATATAATATTATCAAATTCTATTAAAAAATTATCTAGGGTTTTACCTAATTGAATTAATTTCATGAATAAAATTATTATCAATTTAAATATTCATATAATTAAATTTAACATATGAATTCTAGAACTTTTCTAACATTTACACAATTTTAACTATCACTAACATTTACACCATTCTAACTATCACTAACATTTACACATATATATACACACGTACACATATACATATACACACATATATATACACACATACACATACACATACATATAGAAATGAAAGATAAAGAGAGGAAAAAAAATATACCTTAGAGAGAGAGAGAGCAGAAATCGCGGATGAGAGAGAGAGAGAGAGAGAGAGGGAAAACCAAAAGAGGTGGGAAAAAAAAAGCCTAGGGCTTTTTTTGCTGCAAAAGTTGTCACGGTCATGTCAAGGTCATTGACCGTGACACAAATCTCGCGTTTTGTGTCACGGTCATTGACCTTGACACGACCGTGACACATAATTGTCACGGCTGAAAGGTGACAATTTGGCCATTTTGGTGTAGTGGTTGATGAAGAAGTGTATGGACTACTTTAAAGCTGGTCATACAGATTTTATTGAAGCACCGATAGTATATATTCTTGGATCCGATGCTTCTGAACGAGCAATCGATGCTTACCAATATCTAAAATGTTGGCTTGATCGGGCTGTAGCAAATAATGTGGCTTGCTACGAAATGATTGAGGATCTTCAAGGAATGATCGAAGAACATCAATTGCAGCACAAAGAAGCTAATGCTCTTTTACATGAGGGTTATGGGAAAAAGTACCAATAGTTGAGTGCTGATTGGGGTTATGACATGTTCATTTCAGCCAATAATAAGAGAGAGTGTGTCCTAAAGCTTGAGATTATAGAACATCGCTAAGTTGTTGGAGGAAGAGAATAATGCTTTGAGAGATGAGCTGAGATAATTAAAATCTACCTCTTCTTCTGGAGCTCTGGTCCCAGTCAGTTATGAGGGCTTTTCATTTTTGGAAACTGAAAATTTGCATTGAGAGAAAAACTGGAGGCTTTGAAATGAGCCATGACTACATCCTCCTCGTGGGGTAGAGCAAGAGCTAGTCAGAGCAACAGCGAAGAAGCTAGGACTCAACAGGCCTGAGAAAATCAAGTTGTTCAACTGAAGGCAAAGAATCAAGCATTAACTGAAATGTCCCAGAAAATTCAAACTCTTACTAAGAAACTGTCCAACCAGAGTTCTGCGTTGGAGAGTAAAGAAAACTTGGTGAAAAGGCTTCATCAGTATGTGGAGAGATTGACTTATCAATTCCATAAACAGTCGAGAGAGTTTTGGATGGGGGGATACAATGAAGCTTTATGCCATCTTGATGCCCGATTTAAATAATCAAATAATAAGGGATACAAACAGGGATGGTTGAACGCCTTGACTGTAATGAAAGTCGAGCAAGGAATAGAATTGTGGGATTGTTATGAGCCTTGATTACTTTATCTGCCAGTGCCTCGTTTTAAGCTAGATGTCAACCGTATTCCATCTCGTGTTATTCCTCAGTGCTTGATCTACAAATACCTCGGTGATTACCATCTTCATAAAGATTTTGAGATATCCAGACCTCCACATATGTTTGACCGACCAAGTTCAAGAAATACCAAAATTCTACGGGATTTGAATTTCATTAATTCTTCTTTTGCTTTAGATGATCGTCCATCTGGAATGGATCCTGTACCTAAATCTGAAGGAAAAAAACCAGTAGAATAGGCAATTTGTATTTTATCAATGATTATTTAATGAAAAAAATCATCTTTTTGGTTTCTTGGAAAATCAATTGTATGATGTTTGTTTTATCAATTTGCTAAATATATGTATATATATATAAAGCGACAATTTGTACTATGTTGATTTGATTGCCTAGACAATGGAACTTTTCCCCATATGCTTGCCTAGTTTTAGTGACTTATCACCCATAAGTTCCTAAGAAATGGACTTATGTTCATCCAATATTCCTGCTTAGTTGTAACAATCTTATCTAGATTGCCTTGGTTCTTAGGCAGTGGATATTTTACCCATCTTCTTGCCTAGTTTTAGATGCCCCTTGAGGTCACCTATAATCAAACAGGCCTTGTCTTGTATGATTGTTGTACCAACATTATTGGTTATGTTTGTTGATGCCGACCAACCTTAATTGGTGGTTGTTGATATGACGACCAACCTTAGTTGGTGGTTGTTGATATACCGACCAACCTTAGCTAGTGTAATGTCTAGCACTAGTACTCCGAAAAAAATTGAACTCAAAAGAATATTGGGGAATTTATCATTTTTATTCATATTGAAATAATAGGGTACATGTGAATCTACATTACTGGTAATATTTGCGCAGGAGCTCTGCATTCCAAGCATTTTTTAATTCTTCTCCCTCTAGAGTTTCTATTCTATAAGTTTCAAGTCGAACCACTGTTGTGACACGATAAGGCCCATTCCAGTTGGCTTCCAGCTTATTGTGCTTCTGAATGACTTTCTTGAGCACGTACTCTCTTGCCTTGAAATCACTCCCTGACCCATTTATTGTAGAACATGGCAGTCCGTTGCTAATAAGCACCATTTCGAATTGTTGTGTCCTCTCTGACTTCTTCGAGCATGTCCAAATCTAAACGTCTCATCAAATTGCTTATTGGAGAACTAAAATTAAGCACCTTGTGGGTAGATACGCCTAGTTCAGCAGGTATGACTGCTTCACTTCCAAAGGCTAACATGTAAAGAGATTCTCCAGTTGTTGTTCTGGGAGTTGTTTGGTAAACCCATAATACAGAATGTAACCCACTAATCCAATTCCCTTTAGTATCATCCAACCGTTTCTTTAACCCGTTCAATAAAGTTCTATTTGTTACCTCCGTTTGCCCGTTACTTTGGGGATAACCTGCAATAAAATGGATCTTTTGGATGTTAGACTGTAGACAATACACGACGAACTCCACATTATCAAATTGGGTACCATAATCAGTGCTAAAAGCATGTGGTAGACCATACCTGCAAATAATATTCTTCTAGATGAATTGATAGACCCTTTCATATGCCATATCGATGAGAGGTTCTGCTTCTACCCATTTTGTGAAATAATCAACAACGACCACTAAATATTTAAAGCGTCCTCTTGTAGTTGGCAGAGGCCCAACCAAATCTATTCCCCACATGGAAAATAGCCAAGGTGAAGTGAATGGCGTTAGCAATGCCTGAGGAGTTTTTCGTATAATAGAAAATTACTGAATTTTGTCACATTTCTTGGCATAAGTTGTACAGTCAGCACGCATTATTGGCCAGTAGTACCCTTGCGTAGTTATTCGCTGCAAAAGAGTTTGACCTGCTACGTGATCTCCACAAGACCCTTCATGAATTTCTTCCACTAGATCTTGAACTTCTGTTGGGTGGACACATCTTTGCAAACCTGCGATCATACCCCTTTTGTACAAAACTCCATTGTTTAAGACATATCTAGCAACTTTAAACTTCAACCTCTTGGTTGTAAGTTGGTCGGATGTTAAAATGCCTACTTCGATGTAAGCCCTGATGGGATCCATCCAAGGTCCCATATCGAAAGTGATAAACTTTGCCATCAAATCTTCATCGATACTTCTACTAGCCAGTATCTCAATAGGAATTGTTCTTCGTAGCTCGGTGCGAGTAGTTGAGGCTAACTGAGCTAGTGCATCTTCCCTTGCATTCTCCAGTCTTGGTATTCTGATCACTTGGATAGCTGTAAAATTGGATACAATCTCCATAGCTTTCATTAGATACCTTGACATGAATTCTCCTTTTATCGCGTAAAGATTTAGCATTTGATTCACCACTAGTTGCGAATCACTGAACACCATTACTTGCTCTGCATTCAATGACTTAGCTAAATTGAGACCCACAATTACGAACTCATACTTACCTTCATTATTGGAAGCCTTAAACTGGAAATACAGAGCAGATTCTATATCTATCACATCCGGACTGTTGAGAATAATTCCAGCCCCGCAACCTATGGCACACGAAGAACCATCAACATATAAATTCCATATAGGTATACATTTATCAAACCCTTGTTCTGACAAAGTCCCCTGATGGAATATCTAGTGCTTCCTTTCGTCATCCTTCAACTCTGGGCTCATACCAGAGGATTTTTGGTCCTCGATCACCGTCCCTTTCGGTAGGTCTCCTGCTGGGAGTTGATCGGGGATAGTTTTTAATGATCCTCTGGCATCCGTGGGTTGTTCTGTGTTAGCCCCCTGTTGGTCAGAGGTATCTGGATAGGTGAATTCAGCGATGAAATCTACCACAGCTTTCCCTTTAAGAGAAGACCTTGGCTCGTAGATAAGGTCATATTCCCCTAACTCCACAGCCTAGTACATCAATCTTCCAGATTTTTTTTGCTTGTGTAAAACTTGTCTGAGTGGCATGTTAGTATATACCACTATTGTATGGGCTTAAAAATATGGCTTCATTCTCCTGCTCGCCTCAATTAATGACAATGCCAACTTCTCTAATTTTGGATATCTGATCTCCACTCCTCTGAATGCCTTGCTCGTATAGTAAACTAGTTTTTGCACTCCGTTTTCAATTCTTATCAAAGCTGAGCCAATCACATTTTTTGAGATAGCCAAGTACAAGTATAACTTTTCTCCCAACACTGGCCTGGACAGTAAAGGAGGAGTACCCAGGTATTTCTTCAACTCCATGAATGCCTTCTCACACTCATCATTCCATTCAAAGGTCTTTCTGAGTACCTTGAAGAATGGAAGACATCTATCAGTTGCTCGAGAGACGAACCTGTTGAGAGCCGATACATGCCCCGTAAGGCTTTGTACTTCCTTCTTGGTGGTTGGAGATCGTAATTCTAGCAAGGTCTTTATCTTGTCAGGATTTGCTTCAATGCCTCATTGGTTTACAATATAACCAAGGAACATGCCTTCCTATACGCCAAAAATTCACTTGGTTGGGTTCAGCTTCATCTGGTACTTCTTCAATTGGTCAAACGTTTAGCTCAGATCAACTATGTGGTTAGCAGCTTTCTTGCTCTTAGTCATCATGTCGTCGACATAAACCTCTATGTTTTTATCGATCTGCTCTACGAATACCTTGCTCATCAGCCGCTGGTATGTAGCACCTACATTTTTAAGACCAAAAGGAATAACATTGTAATAGTATGTCTCCCGTGGGTTAATGAAAGAGGTATTCTCCCTGTCTTCTGGTTTCATCTTAATTTCGTTGTATCCGGAATAAGCATCCATGAAGCTCAACAATTCATGCCCCAAATTAGCATCCACCAGCTGATCTATTATGGGCAGAGGGAAGTGATCTTTTAGGCAGGCTTTATTCAGATCTGTGAAATCCATGCACATTCTCCATTTATTATTCTTCTTCTTTACCATCACCATGTTAGCTAGCCAATCAGGATATTTGACATCCTCAATAAAAGAAGCCTTTTTGTAGTTTCTCTACTTCCTCTTGAATAGCCTGGTTCTTCTCTGGACTAAAGAACCTTCTTCGTTGCTTCACCGGTTTGATCTCGTTATTGACATTGATCTCGTGGCGTGGGAAGGCTGGGTCTATCCCTGATATATCTTCATGACTCCACGTGAACGCTTACTTTCTATGCCTCAGAAATGCCACCAACTCTTACTTTATTGTCGAATCAAGTGAAGCGCCAATTTGAGTTGTTATTTCTGGTCGTTCTTCATCCAGAATAATGCTCTCTGTTGCCTCCATGACTTTTCCTTAACGAGCTCTATTTCGTCTCTGGGGTCTAATGCTTCAATCTTAGACTCATCAGACTTATCCACTTGGTAAGTGGTGGTTTTCTTCCAGGCATGCTCCAACTCTTCTTGTTCGATAGATGAGTAGTAGCATTCCCGAGCTACTTTCTGATCGCCCTTCACAACTCCCACCCCAAAGTTGGTCGAGAACTTTAAACATTGGTGCACAGTGGATGGAACTGCTTCAAAAACATTTAGGCCTACCCTTCCTATGATTATATTGTAGGTTGATTAGACATTTTTGTCCATCATAAATAATCGTATCTTTTTCGATCTATAGTCAGGCCAAGTACCAATCAGCATGTCCAACTTAATCGTCCCTAATGGAAAAAAAATTCACCAGAGAAATCGAAAAGGGGCCTTTGATACGGTTCTAACTAGGCGAGTTTCAAGTTTAAACTGTCAAAGCAAGGGTAGAACATGATGTTCGTCGAGCTACCATTATCCACCAATACTCTTGAGATGATTAAATCCTTCATCCTCATCTTGATCACCAAAGGTTCATCGTGAGGATACAAAATACCTTCCAAATCATTTTTTGAAAAATCGATGACCAGTTTATCTTTGTTAACCTTCCTTGGACGATCCTCTTTTGCCAAATTTATCCACTGTATATAGGACCAAGCTTGGGCCTCATTAAAGTAAGCTTTCCTTTCAACGGTATGATCACCACCTCTTGCATCTCCACCTCTTATCATATTACAGTCAAATGAACCAAAACGGATTAAAAATACCTCACGTTCTAGCTATCTTGGCTTTTTGGGGAGATCGGGGTCTTCCTCCGGGTCATCTTCGTGATCCTTTTTTCTGTCATGTCTTGGTCGGTGAGGAGATTTGGACCTTTACGTGATCTGTTGTTGGTCTTTTAATCATTTTGGCGATCAACAAATCGGTTCAGCTTCCCTCGCATAATGAGTGTTTCTATCTCATTTTGGAGAGCTACGCACTACTTGGTCGTATGGCCATGGTCCTTGTGGAACTCGCAATATTTGGACTTATCTCTTCTTTCAGGAGTTGTCCTCAATCATCCTGGCCAATTTAATTCCTCTCTATTCTTAATCTATTCCAGAACATGGTTTATCTCCACCTTTAGCGGGGTATAATTGGCATATTTCCTCAAGTGCTCTAATATTTCCTTGACTTTCAACTGCTTACTCCCGCCGTTTTGCTTGTGATATTTCCTCTCAGACCTACCTTCATCTTTAGTCTCTGCTTTTGCCTCAGCATTCTTCTTCACAGCCATAGCCTTTTCGGCATTCATAATCTTGGCTACTTTAGCCATCAACTCCGCCATAGATTTGGGGGGATCCTTGGCCAGAGTATAGTACAGCTTGTCTGGTAGAAGACAACTCATGAGGGATGTAATAGCTATTTTCTATTCATAGTCAATGACTTCCAGTTTCTCATTATTAAAACAAGTGATATAATCCCTTGTGCTCTCACCTTCCCTTTTCCTCACACTTAACAGATGTGCTACCCTTTTGACTGGCTTCACACCACAACAGAAGTTTCCTATAAAGAGCTCTGCCAGTTGATGGAAGGTTCTAATCTGCCCCCGAGGAAGACTGTTGTACCATATTTGAGCAGATCCAGTGATAGTCGATAAGAATGCCCTGCACCACATCTCATCTGGAACTACATAGATATCTGCAGTAGCTTGGTACTACTCTATATGGAGGACAGGATCAGTTTTTCCATCATACTTCGGTGTAACTACAGGAGTCTTAAACTTCGAGGGTGTGGGAAAATCCACAATCGCTTGTACAAAAGGAGATCCCTTGATAAATGTTCTTTGGAGAGGGATTTTGGCCTTAGCTATCTCCTCTAACCTATCTTCTAATCTCTGAATAGATCCTTTCCACAACTCTTTTCCAACTTTAAATTTATGGGTGCGAGTGACAGGTCGCATTGAATTCTCCTCATGGGATCTCTCTGGGCGAGCTGCAGGCCTGATATTTGGGCGTGATTGGGAAGATCCTTCCCTTAAATCATTTGGTCATTGAGAATTTCTCGATGCAATCCGAGGAGGGTTTCTGTTCCTCTTGGGGACCAAAAGGTCAAAGGGGGAGACTCTGCTTAACCTTTCCAGAGCGCTTGTTTGTTCTGGAGTCAAAGTGACGTTTTCTTGAGACTCTACGATTCTTATAGGATATTTCAGGTCGGGATGATAATATGGATCACTTGAGGTATCAGTATGGTGAGGTTCAGTGGTCTGGATCGTGAACAAGGTGGCCGCATGACACTTCGTTTGTCAGACTGGGCGGAAGCTCCATTTTGGAAAGTCTGGATGAACCGTCGCATGGTATCTTGCATAACTGTTTGTCACCTGGCTAAACTGGCCAAGATTTCGATGATATCGTTTAGGTTTGGAGGAGCAGAAGGGTTAAGAGGAATCTCATCATTGTTCCTGTTGCTAAATTTTGGGATTTCGGCCATTAAGGATGAGTTTTTGGGTGGAAAACGCTACGTATAGTCGTTTCCCACAGATGGCGCCAATCTGTTGATGTAAAAAACTAGATTTGATCTAATTAATTAATCACAGTTAAATATGAATAAATAAATAAGACAAAGGATTTTTAAAGTGGTTCAGCCTTAGGAAAATGGCTTACGTCCACTGTTTTATATTGCTGGGTAATTTGCCTTAGTATTAAGTATGTTTGCTTATAGAAGATTACCCCGCTAGGGGGTGTTTACAAAGTATTTATAGCCCTTGGGCTCTCAGTGTGAATAGACAATATGTCGTTATTTAATAGACATATACATCTATACGCGATAAGAATGTTCATTGAATCTGTTTTTGTTATTTGATCTTCCTGACTAGATGCTTGGTACGCTGAGTAGTTCGGCGTGCTGAGTAGCTCGGCATTGTAAGTTGCTTGGTAAAACATATTGATACCACGCTGGATGACACGTGTCTTCATGTAACTGGTCCATGTCAATTGACTAATTTTTGTATCAACGGTACCTATATGTACTTTCTATACATATGTACTTTCTATATACTCAAAAAATTTGAAAAGTTTTCAAAATAGTTGGTTTCTTATTTATAATCTCATTGCTTATACATAATTATGTATATTTGTAATGATATCTCATCTTTGGATTAGTGTGATGCTAACTTTTCAGGACTAGTTTTTAACCATTTGTCTATTATGGAAAAAAAGGGGGAGAACATATTGAGTTTTTTTTTTTTTTTCTCTACACTCCAGTGTGTCACAGGTATCTATTTTGCTTCATTTGTGTAGGTCATTTCCGCCTTGATGATTTCATGGACTATACATGAAGACTTTCAGATGAAGACAAAGTCACAAGTGTCTTTTTCGTTTCGGTTTTGGGAGGAAATTAGTGTGACACCCGCCTAATTAAATATCGGGTGATCAATCATTTATTAAATTAAAAGAGGTTTTGTCATTTGGTTCATTCTCAGCATCATTGTCGAAAACCATATTAATTACTAACCACCTATTAGTTAATTAAGCCGGTGCCAAAAAATTTATCTTTTATTAGACAATTAATAATAATGTGCGAAAAAACTAAATTAAAATATTCACATAATTAATATAGTCTAGACAATCGTAAGGAATAAATAAATGAATAAATGTCTTGCCAAATAAACCATCGGCTACAAAATCCAAATCCAATTAATGCGTCCAAAAGATAGTAAATAAATTCCAATATAATTCTGAACTGAATAAGTAAATAAATAAATTCTAAATGGGGCAACATGCCCAACTGAGATACTGAAATGAAATCCTACACTAGTAATGAAAGATGGAAGCGTCTAATCAAGTCCTGCAAGTCTCTATAATGCCGTTGTTAATCATTTTCGGAATAGATCGTCGAGTCTGGCGTTCCTATGGCTGGACACCTAAAAGGTTTTGGAAAATATTTAAAGCAAGGGTTAGAACCCAAAACATTAAGCAAGTATTTATCGCAATTTAAAAATTAGTTATTAGATACACATGTTAGGTTTACATACGCTCTCTTGAGTTTCCTCACCTCTCATCTAATGTGGACGACTAATGTTTTCTACTTAGCCCACCTAGCTATAATACCCAAGCTAACTAGGCATAAGTATCTATCTGGATTATCGACCCTATAAGTCCCTGTATCGCCCATACAGTACGCTGTCTGAATTAACATCTCTCGTATGTTTATTGATATCATAAGTAACATTTTTCATCTTTTATATTTTAATTAAGTTTCACTACTTAATTCATTATTTATAAACACACTATCAGTCTGTCTACTATCACACGTAAATAGAATTATTCAAACTGGTCTATATATATATATAATTACGGTGTCTCTCAAACGGACCACCGTGAAAATAGGCATACTCTGTTATCAGTACACCTACCTCTCATACTAAAATAAGGAATATTGGTTTGGCATTTCTCCTGGAACCCAAAAATCCAATAGCAAGCAATGGAGGTGAACATAGTTCTAAGCCTTTGGGCTACACACATACCTAACTTACCAAAATGACTTGTCAGTCTCACTAATACACATCACATAGTGAGCCGCCCGAAGTTTTATGTTCCGGGATACAAATTCAGACCTCCCTGGAATCGGCAAGGTGGGATCGCCCACTGCACGAGAACCTCCATGATAGTAGGCAGCTTAGGCATGTTCACATTTAACACTAATTATATAATAGGTATACACACAACTTATATATACGTTAAATCAGTAGATATACACATAACCTAATTATCATACTTCATATGTAGAATTTATCTCTTGAATTCTCACCATACTATCAAGTTATGATTATTCTTACTGTCATATTAATCTGAGTATTGCTCAATTCTCTAAGGGAATTAATTATCCCTTCAATAAATTCAGTAGTTAGGTCTATCATATACTACTAGTATATAACATAAACTCACTTAAATTCCCCGTAACTCATTCTCCTTCTCTCGAATTAATTATGTCTCGATGTAAGTATATTAAATCATTGCCTCAATCCTCTCATAAAAACTAAGCCAACCCTCATCATAGGCCTACTGCAATACAATATGTCCTTTATTATGTTTTAATAAAGTCCCAAAAGTTTCCCCGACAAGACTATAGGATTTTCTAGGCCAAAAAGGGAAAAATAGCCTAATTTGGGCAAATCGAATCAATTTGCCCTAGGGCCAAATTGATTCTCCTTTTCGAATCGATTCGCCCTGGGCCGAATCGATTTTTTTTGTTGCAGGTCGTCTTCTTCCTCTATACAAGTGCATTTTTCACCATTTTAATTGTCATAACTCACATGCTTCTCCACCAAACTCAAAACCAATTGTCCCAACCATTATATACATGCATTAGGATGATTTGTAACAAAATTTTATCATCAAAACATTACGATTTTTACTCAAGAACGGATCAAATCACCTATTCATCAAAACCCTAGATTTCTATGTTCTTCATTTATATTTAACATAAAACCCAGATTTAATTCGTGGTGATTATCCCATACTCTCTGATTTCTTAAACTCTACAGATGTTGAATCATACTACATGAAATTCTTACCCAAAATATGATTTCTAATCATCCTTCTCTTCTAAGAACATCAATTTATTTCGAAACCCTAAGCACATGGGCATTATAACTTCAAAAGAAATCGTAAATAAACACGTGCATTATGTTAGAAGATTTGATTTCATGGTGTAAATGATGGATTGTGTGCCTTCTCTTCCAATCCTCACTCCAAGATTGATTGTGGTGCTAGAGCACACTCCAATTTCTCAAGAACTCTCTCTTAGGCTTCTAAATGGCTTTTTCTTCTTCTCTAATGTCCTCTATTGGTTTTCTAACCTCTAAACCCTAGCATCTACCATCTATATGCTGATAAAAAAGTTGTAAATTCTTAGGTAACTTGACCCTTGGTTACCATGTGACTAAAATGCCCTCGCACTGTGCTGAATTAGTCTAAAATTGTCTCGGGACCCAATCAACACCCTTCGGTATACTATTTTGACTATTTTGACCCTTACAGAGTCATCCATGACCTCAAAATCATCATCTAAGTCACTCTAAATAATAATCCTATCTCGACCTCAATTTAGTCTACGGGCGACTCCCGGTTGAGAATAATTCCAATTACGCCAATCACACTCGCTATGATGCATAATAATTTCCAGAAATTATTTACTATCAACTTAGTAAATTTATCAAACAATATTAATGAGTATCTCCCTCTCTTGATTAATATTTAATAACCACGTTATTATTTTATTAAATTAGAAACGACTAAATTACCGAATTAATTAAATTCCAAGTATGCAGAAATACGGGGTATTACAATTAGTTGTATTTGTTTTGAGGATTATGTTTTTGGTTTGTGTTTATACCAGAATAGCCAAAGGGGGATATTTATAAGAGTAAGTTTTATAATTTCTCATAAGTTATTTTAATTTGGCATATCCCGTTACAACCTCATCATCATGTACTTCTCAAAACTTTTAAAGTGAAGACAAGTTAGTGACCAAGCAATAATAAAAAAACGAATGAATTAAAATCATCGCTACATTTATTGAGGAGGTATGTGCTTTTGATTTATGCATAAACATTTTATTCAGGGATATTTTTATAATTTGTTCGAGACATGTTTTTTAAAATATTTTTTCAAAAGAAAAATAATTTTGTTTTGGTTCATTCGAGCGAGATTAAGAGTTCGTTCGAACAAAATGTGGACTTTGTTATAAAGACCTTCCAACGAATATCAAAAGGGATACTTTTGTTTATCAGGGGTATATATGTTTGAAGATCATTCGAAGTTAGTTCGAACAAGATCTCGTGTTCGTTTAAACGAGGTTTAAGTTTATTCGAATGAGTTAAGGTTTTTGTTTGAATGAACCTTATGTTTTTATTTGAACGAGTTGCCTTGAATTTGTGTCGCCTCAAAATTTATGTTTTTATATTATGGTCTTAGGATCATTTTTAATTATAACTTTTGGTGAGATTTTATTTTCTATTCACATCCACAAGGTCTCCAAACCCTAGTTTATGAAAATCACTCTTCTTTTTACAAATCAAATCCCTTGAATGATTTGTTGAGCTTTATCAAACCCTGTAACAACACCATCCATTTTCTAACCCTTGTAGAGTTGATTATCTACTGATGATCCTGTGGAGTGATACTCTACTACTAAAGAAGACAGGAATTCTTGAGGTTGATTGGTAGATACCGAGGCAAGAGTAGCTCGTTATGGGGAGGTGTTGGATCTGCATCGTTTGTCATGGATAACCCGAATATATTATTGTGTAACTTAATGAATCTTTAAGTGTTTATAAGTCTATGTATATTTGTCTGGTTGGAAACAGTGTTGAATATAGGTTTTGCTCGAAAGGGATTTTTCCTCATCTTCTTTCTATGTGTTTGGTCGGTTGTGGTTTGTTTCCATTTAGATTTAAATATCTTGCATTCTTACCTAAGTTAATCAAGATAAATTTTGTTTTAAATTTGGTTGTGTGTGTATGACATACTCTACAACTTATTCATATAACTAGAACCTTGTATTTTCAAGTATCATCGACAGGTGTTTACCAAAGTGTTTGTGAAAGTCTTCGTAGAAAAAGCCATTTTATGATGAAAAGAGATATAACCAAGTGATAGAAAATTAAAGTCAAGAAAAACATTATAGAACTTTTCAAATTTTTGTAGTACTATCTATTAGTATCTACTTTAGGGCTTACATAACATTTGAAGGAAACTACATGGTTGGATTCTACCATTTTGAAGATCTCAATAAGATATAATAAAATGATCAAATTAAACATGAATTGTAGTTCATATGATTTAATTATGTGCATTCATTTGATTATATTAACTCATATTTTCTCACAATCATTCCTTGTTTACAATATAAAAATTTCTTGATGTGATCCAATTGGAATTTTGAACTATGTTATTGAGTGATTAATTTTTGTATTAGATATGTTCTTAAACTATGTTATTAACTAATGTTCAAGGAAAATCCATACAATGAATATGGTTTTATCATAAATAACTTAATCATATTCACATTTTACATATTTTTGTCATATATATATATATATTATATGTGTGATTCATTGATTAGTGCATTTTATCTCAAATTTGTAGTTCAATGTAAAAATGAATGTTTTTATAACCAAGTACATACATCCATATCATATTTTGAGATTTTGGTTTTGGTGGCTAAGTCTATTATGGAGTTTGTTCCTCAACTTTAGCTACTATCCTTTAGAGTTCGAATGGTTTGAATTCTTTAGCATTCGCATTAAGACTTGTTTATCTTAAGTATTAATTCTGTAGAAAGTTGTTAGCACTATTCATTTGTCTCTCTTCGTACAGTGGCGTACGCACGTCTTTATTTATTGCCCTTTTCATTGACTTCACTCTAAGTTCGAGAAAGGGTTTAAATTGGGAGTTGAAAGATTTATTTCATTTTCACTACATTTCTTTCATCAACAGACCTCCTTTAAGTGATTTTTTTATAGGATTGTGATTTCAAAGTTGATTTGGTGGTTTAATCGCATTTCGGTTAAGATTTTTTCAAGATTTGAGGTGTAAACCATAGTTTTGACAAATTTTGGGCATTTCTTAATTTTAACTCAGATTTTTTTTATTTCTTAGATATTTTGGTTTATTTGATCATTATTAGAGTTTTTCTAGATTATCGCATCTATCATTTGTGTCATCTTACTTACTGTAGTTGAATTTAGGTTATATTGATCATATTCACTGTTCCCTCACTTTTATAGGATCGTGTTCATTTTCATATTGTGTGCATTTTTATTGACTTAGTTCATATCTATGAGGCATGAAAAGACTTTTGCATGCAAAAGAGTTTTATTCGGACCCCTGAGTGGTACCAACGACTATTTGCATTCTCATGACCATCATGTTGCTCCTATGAGAGCTCCCTGGACTTCTCATGCGCGTACTCAGGACCCGAGTGCCTCTATACCAATCCTTTCAATGACTATGGATGCTTACTCTATCTAATTCATGATAAATGGTACTCCCTTACGGAAAGGATTTTCTGACCATTCAATTAGAAAGAAGAGAGATATTGACTTAGAACATCTTAAGCTAAAGCCGAAGGGCTAATACTTTCATACCTCGTGTTCATTTGGATACACTTGGTTTAGTATTTTTTTTTTGGTTGATGGAGTACATTGGTTATATTTTTTAATATATAAACATTTGTTTTGGTTTGGATCATATATATCTCGTTTCATTATTCTTTGTGATCTCTACTAGTTAGACTTTTCAATATTACATATCTTCACATCTTTGTATGTTGGAATAAATCTTGTTCTACTAGTTTTACTTAAGATCCACTTGATATACGTCATATTTCACTTGTTAAAGTTCTTTAATTGAAGTTATATCTTTATTATACCTTTTTCATTAGACTTTATGATCATATTCTCGTGTAGACCCCATAAATTCCTCTGTATTTACATTGGTTTTATCGCATGTTTTTCCAGATTTATTAAGTGATTTTTCCTATCCCTAGGATGAAAAGGGGGTATTGTAAATGTGATGTTTGGATATTAGCTTGCAGTATTCAAACACGTTGTTAAAAATCTTCCAAATCTCACTAGCGTTTGGAAATAAGTTTATGTTGTACAACATGAGATTATGGTTTAAGACAGTGTCCTTTTAGGGACTACTGAATAAGGTTATGTAGCTCATATAAAGACAAATGTATTCTATTTTATGAAATACAATAGGCTTATTCTTGAAAAAAAGTGTTGATTTTAATTAAGATAAGAGTGATTCGTAGGGTGTAAAGTGGAGATGTTAACCGATTCAAAGAAGCTTAGGGAAAAGAGCCCTAGTGCCAAGCAAAATGGCATCGACGGCTGCAATGTTCAGAGCCAGGTAACATTGTCCTCAAATAAAAATCAATATTTATAAATCTTAATTGAGAGCATCTATTCTTATATTTAAATATTGTTTTAAAGTATTCAATAATACTTATAAAATCTCATTGTCACTTGGAAACAAGCTCATGTTGTACAATTTAGACTTGTGCCTTCAGGTAGTGTCCTTCTAGGGATTGCATAGACTTTTTCTGTAGTAATAAAATAGGAGATAACTTTCTTCTTATGAAAAACAAAAGTCATTTTCAATAATGGCTTGTCTAGATAAATCCTACGAAAGTTGAAACTACACATTAAAATCATATTTTGTGCCACCTTTTAGGATTCACTACCAAGTTTACCTAGAGTAAAGTTGATGCAGGATAGTGTACGTTGCCATAGGAGAAACGTAGGTGAATAATAAAGAATACGATGTGACATGTGTAAGAAAGTGAGTAATAAGTGGCATAATTGTACTCAAGGAGAGCTGTAGGATATGGGTGTCACTAAAAAGTAGGGGATAGTATCCTGAGAGGATTTTTGTGCCTATATGAGGTACTTTCATTGGTGAGGGAGAGTCTGATTATCATTTCAATCGAATGACGTTCCACGTTTGTCTTTTCCATCATATGGAGTTTTCGGAATTAAGGTAAGGGTTTCACTTCCAAGGGGGCAAATAGGTTTACCAACAATTGTATTCTCCAAACCTCAAAGGCTATTTAAGGTTATTGAGAAACTAGATTCCTATTTTGCTAATTAATTGAATGTATGTTTGATGATTGTTTTATAGTATTAAATAAATGAGAAACGGTTGGCCGAGTATTCTACTATATAACTAAGATCCAAGGGCCTCTATTTATATGGGAATAGGTCTGGTAAAAAGGATTGGAGGGTCTATTAACTTCCATGATGTATGAAAAGAAGTAATCGACCCAGCACAGTCGAGTGCCACCATTCTAACATGAAGATTAAAACTTTATAAATATTGTTTGATCATAACATTTAATGTGACTGTGATGTAATAGCCTAACATGGAATAATTCAGGATGAATGTCGCAGAACATAGTTCTTGCTAAAAGGAGGGAGGTTTTTATTTCGAAAAATTATAGGGGAGTCTAGGGTGTACCAGATGTAGGGTAATGTGTATGATAGATCAAGTTTTGCCTTTAAGTCTTTTGTAGGGTTCGAAAGAGGTCCCATAGAAAGTTCATCTGAATTGGGACTTGGAGGACGCAAAATCGATTAGCAAGACTGGCGTCATGATATGGAAAGATAGGGTATGGATTTTGGGTCTCTACACTATCATTTTGTATTAAACTTCTAGTGTTATTAGATGTGGGTACCATTTTAGCCACCACGGGCCCAGACGAGTAGCCCAGTAAAGTCCCAAAGTCTGGGAACCCCGCATTCCTACCGAAGTTAGTTACGACTTAGTCTCTTCCTAAAATCTCGTAAGGAGATATTCTAGGAAGTGATGGACTGATGTGGGGAATTCCAACACCCCCACTCCCCGAGAACAATCATGTCTATAACAAACCCTAAGCCTGGGGCAAAGGGCACGCATTGTATTTTCTATAAAACACTCCCCGCAGTATAGAGAAATAATACTGAGAGCACCACCGTGGACGTAGGCATTCTTGCTGAACCACGTACATACTGTGTTGTGTGATTGGAATTCATTACGTTCTTTATTTTCTTTGGTGATTGTCTTTTCTTGTTAACTTATGTTGAACATAATTGTCACCACAATTGGCGCCGTCTGTGGGAAACGATTGTCTTCCTTTAAGAAAACCCTCACCAATAAAGAATCTAGAATGTCTGGTCACAGTAGCAATGCCCCTCAAGCAGGGGATATCCAAGAACAGCCTACCCCTTGCAGGATCAGATCTTAAGTTTGACGTTCAGATCAAAGGGGTCGCCCAGAGAGACATGCCTCAGAAGAAAGTCAGGGACCAATGAGGTCCACACAAATCTCCAGGTTGATCGATGCCTACGAGGCAAGGCTCCAAGAGCAAGGAGAGGCCGCTCGCAAGCAAGAGGCTGAGAATGCTCGCCTCAAAAGGAGATTGGAGAGCATGGAGAAAGAACTCCACCGCAGCACTAGGCGACGTCCATACCGCACTCCTAGCCCTTAGGCGAGCAAGTCTCGCAGCCGAGTGATAACTTTGCCTTTTGTATGTCGTTGTTGAAAGCCAAGTTAGTCAAAACCTCAAATACCTACAAAATAAAACAATCTCAAGTGTAGAGGTAAGTAAGGGTATCAATCCACTTCCAAGGGGGTAAGCTAGAGACAAATTCAATTGTAATTCACTTTTTATTTTCTTTTTGTGCTTTTTCACTTTTCTACTTTTTTTAGCTTTTTCAAATATTAAAACAATTGGGTGAGGTGATGATTTAAACTAAACTAAACTAAATGTGTTATGATAACAACTAACAAGAAAGTTACTAAAATAAAAAATAAAGTCTACACTAAAATAAGAGATAAAGTGAGGTAAATAATTGTGAGAACAATCAAGGAGTGGGATTACACCACAAATTTTAGGTATTCTAGTTAATTAATTTAATTTAATGAATTCTCCCAAATTAATATCAATATTACAAATCAACTCTCGTTGCAAATGTAATCTTAATAGTAACCTTTTAGAAAATTAAGTTTAACATCCCACAACTCTAGAAAAGTATATCTACACTCCTTTTAATTAATCATCCACTAGGATCGATCAATTAAAATTTATGTAAATCTTAGAAAATAAATTTAGAGTTGAAATTCAAGTTATAATACCCCACTTAAGAAACCCCTATCTCTAGTTCGAATCTAAAATGGGTATTATAACTAGAATTTTGATTTTCTCTCGAAAATCATCTACCCTCTCTCGAGGCGTAAATCTAACGGTGAGGGGTCAAAATTAACATTCAAAGGGAAATTTCAAGTAATAAAACTAATTAAACTAAAATAACATCAAATAAGGGTTTCCCCCCACCCCTTGAAAGGGTATTTAGCCTAACATGATATGAAATTTGACAAATTAATAATCAAGGCTACTAAAATAAAATATAAGGGAATAGAACAAGCAAACCAAATCTCTTTGAGAAAGTTGAACTCTACTCTTTCAAATTGAAGCATATAATCCCTTTAATTGAGCATCCAAGTGATTTGAAATTAAATATCCACTCAATTAACTCTCTTACAATATTTAATCTCACAAATATCTAACAAAAATAAAAAGAATAAAATAAAACTATTTACAAATGGTGTTTTTCTCTACAATTCTCTCTCTAGAAATTCCTATCTAAAAGCTCATTTCAAATGGAGTCTTCATCTTCATTTATAGTAGGAACATAGAGCATGGGGGTATTTTTGGGAATTGGCTTGAGGTGAGCACGGAAATGGTGAGTGTGAGGGCATGTGGGTTAAATGGGGTGACACGATCAGATTTGGTTTAGAGGGTATAATGGGTATTGGGGTTAAAGTTGGTAGTTGGTGGTATAAGGGGTAAAAAAAATTAAATGGGTTTAATACACATGTGGCGTTTGGGTTATGTTTTAGTTTGACCTCTTGTGTTTGTTGGCAGGTGGGAAAACCGTGGCTTGGGATAATGGTGTTTGAAATGGGTATGGAACGTGAAGGTTTTTGGGTTGAGCTCGGGTTTGGTTTTCGAGTTGGAGGGTATGGTCGGAGACGATTGGAATTTCAGGGAATAAGGGTCGGCTTCGCTGGCACTGGTTCCAGCAGGAGGTTACAGATGGCTGGCCGGAGGTGGGTCGCGATTTGGGTCGATTCTTGGCTAGGCGGCTTCACCGCCGGAGATGGAGGGGTAAGGGATCGTCATCGTGGGATGACGCTGTTGGTGCTTCGTCGTCGGCGTCGGGCGTGGGGGGGCGTCAGAGTTGGGTTGTGATGGGTTAGCAGGTGGATTAATATGGGGGAAGTGGGTTTGTGGTGAGAGGATTATTTGGGTTTGTTGTTAATGGAGGAAGGAGAGAGAGTGAGGGTGTGTGATGGGGAAGATGAAGTGGTGGGTGATTAGGTAAGGTGAGGTGTAGGGGAATATGATGAGGGTGAGGGGGTTTGATAAGTTTTAGGTGTAGTGAGGTGTATAGATTTTAGGGTGTGAGTGAGTTAATGTGTGTGTTTTATTCGGACACCTAAAAATAACACTAAAAAAACTAAAAATCTATAAATTAAATTCCTATTCTAAAAATAAAATAAAGACTCAATTGAAAAAATGAAACTAAAAAGGAAATAAAAATAAAATCTAATAAAACTAAAACTAAAATCCTACATAAATGTAAAATCAAATAAAACTAAAAAATTAGTGAATTCCTAATAAAACTAATCCTGATAAAATAAGACTAAAAACTAAAAACTAATAAAAATCAAAATCAAAATAAGATTACACTAAATAAAAAAAATAAAAAAATAGAAAATAAATCCTAAAAATTCTAAATAAATGTAAAATAAATCCTAAAAATAAAAATGACACAAACTAAAAAAAAATCTAAAAAAATATAAAAGGACACAAACAAAACACACACAGGGTTTAGGGTAGGTTTAGGCTAGGCTTAGGCTCGGGTAAGGTTACGGGGTTGGTAATTAACTCCATAAAATGCGCATTTGCCTTGTTATATAGCCTTTTACACCGCAAACAGACATTTGACCTACAAGATAAACATTTAACCACAAAAGACCCAAATTTTAGAGAATTAGCAACAAAAGCACGTCTATTCGGGGTATATATTGTACAGCTTTGGGTGCTTATCACCGAGGAAGGAGCCCTAAACGCGGATCTTAAAGATTTGAGGAGCACGATTCGGATGACGACTTGCTCGAACAACAGCGACCAGTTTTCCATTACAGGAGCCCAGCTCGAGGTAATGAGGATATACGAAATTTGGTCCGAAGAGAGATGGACAAGCACCCAGCACATTGGTGTGCCAGATCAACCAGAGAACTTGCTCGGCGAGCTCTCAAGACCCAGATGAAATCCTTTTTCTCAAGGGAGATAGAAGAATGAGAAGCCCCCAAGAAATTTGCTATTCTGAGATTCAAGATCTATGACGGAAAGACTGACCCTATCGATCACGTTAGGCAGTACAGGCAGGCCATGACACTCTGGAACCACAGGTATGCACTAATGTGACGGATTTTTCCCTCAAGCCTGCATGATGTGTCACAGAAGTGGTTTGGGAGGCTCCCTCACAGGTCCATCAGAAGCTTTAAGTCCCTGGTCGAGCTCTTCACGGCTCACTTCATTACCAGCAGTTCTCATCCAAAGAGGATGGATGCTTTGCTAACAATAAAGAAGACGCCTCAGGAGAGTCTCTGGGACTACGTAAAGAGGTACTGGGAGTTATTTAACGAGGTCGAAGATTTCTCAGAACAGGTAGCAGTGGCCTCTTTCAAGATCGTCCTACCCATATCTTGCCTTCTGCACAAATCCCTGACAAAGAAGGAGGCGGCAACCATTGATGATCTGATGGCTCGCATCGAGAAGTACACCAAGGTGGAAGATGTGACCCGCCTCAGTGCAGGGGAGAATGGTCGGGCTAAGCTCGCTGCCAGGGGCAACGATAAGACCGAGAACCAGAAAAAAAAAGGCAAGAATAGGGGCAAGGGTGGCTCCAAGAATGGAGGGAAGAATGATGTTTTGAAATCTTTTCAGGTAGTAAACACTGTCTTCAAAGAAACAATATACAATATCCCAGCAAAAATCAAATATGAGCCATTTGTTAAGTGGCCTAGGAAGATGGGAGGAGATACCTCAAATAGAAACAACGCGCTGAGATGCGCTTTTCACAAAGAGGGAGGACATAAGATTGAGCACTTCAAGCCTCTTAAGTCTCACCTTGAAGAGTTGGCCCAGGAGGGGCATCTAAACGAGTTTATAGAGAAGAAGGCAGAGAAGGTTGCTGCCAATGGAGACACAAGGCCCGATAACATACTCGAGGACAATACTAGCCATGAATTTGCAGTAATTTATGGGGCATCTTATATGAAGCAGATTCAAAGGAATTCAGCTCGGATGGAGGTGAAAAATATTACAGCAGTAATGCAAGCTTTTCAGATCGATCCAACAAAGACGGAGTCAGGAAAGTGTTAGCGAGCAGCTGACGTAGATTACATCAAACACATCATGTTCACAGATGAAGATCTAGTGGGGGTAAGAACCCCACATCATGACACATTGATCATTACCCTCAGGGTAGCCAACTATGACGTCGATAAGTTATTCATCGGCCAGGGAAGCTCATCCGAGGTAATATATCTCAACTTGTTCAAAAAATTGAAGTTAAGCATTGCCGACCTGAAGGAGGCTACTGTCCCTCTTGTTAGCTTCGTTGGGAAAGTATCCATCCCATTGAGAAAGATCGAGTTTCTGGTAGTCGACATTGACTCGCCATACCAAGCTATCCTCGGTAGAGGGTGGCTACATGCAATGAGGACATTTTCGTCGAACTACCATCAGAAACTCAAGTACGTGACTGAGTGGGGAGTGATGGAGATCCACGGAGATCAAGCGATGGCAAGAAGGTGCTTTATAGCATCCATCCGCCAGAAACCAGAGAATAAGGTCGAGAAGGTTGAGGAGAAAGAAGGTTTGGTACCTTCAAAATAACAACTCTAATTGGGTCATGGAAAACCTGGAAGAGATCACAGTCGGTGGGAGCAAGAAAGACAGTATGTTCTTGATTGGAGCTTCTCTCACAGATCAAGAAAAGAAGGAATTGATGATACTGTTAAGAAGCAATCTAGACATTTTCGTATGGGAACATACGAGCTTCCTAGAATTGACCCCAATGTGGTTTATCATCGGTTACACGTTGAACCCACTTTCAGGCCTATCGCGCAGAAGGCACGGAGAACTGCCAAAGCTGTAGAAAAGCAAGTAGAGAAGCTGCTGGATGCAGGATTCATACGGGAAGTTAAATTCCCTAAATGGCTTTCCAACCCAGTAGTAGTTCCAAAGAGAAATGGAAAATATAGAGTTTGTATAGACTTTACTGACCTTAACAGGGCATGCCCTAAGGACAGTTTCCCCCTCCTAAAGATCGACCAATTGGTGGACGCTACAGAAGCTCATGAGAGAATGAGTTTTCTAGACGCATATTCAGGGTATCAACAGATTCATCTATATGCACCACACCAAGACAAGACCGCACTTATTACCACCGTCGAGTTATACTTCTACAAAGTTATGCCTTTTGGGCCCAAGAATGCAGGAGCAACTTACCAGCGACTGGTCACCAAGATGTTCAAAGACCAAATGGGAGACACCATGGAAGTCTATATTGATGACATGATCGTCAAGAGAAAGCAAAAAGAGGACCATCTCTCAGACCTATCAAGGACCTTTGAAATCCTCAGGAAATACTAAATGAAACTCAACGCAAACAAGTGTTCTTTCGGTGTCCAGTAAGGAAAATTTCTCGGGTACTTGGTTAGTGAGAGAGGCATTGAAGCCAACCCAGACCAAATCAATGCAATCAATAAGGTACAGCCCCCTGCATAATAAGAGACGTACAGAAGCTCACGGGCATGCTCGTCGCCTTGAATAGGTTCATCTCGAAGTCCTTCGAAAAGTGTCATCCCTTTTTCCAGCTATTAAAAAGAAGCAAAATGGTAGAGTGGAACCAAGATTGCTCGAGAGCATTGAAAGAGCTCAAATCATATCTCAGCACACCACCCTTGCTCGTAATACCTCAAAAGGATGATTCCCTGTACTTATACCTTGTCGTCTCCAGCCACGTCGTCAGTTCTGCACTGGTATGCAAAAAGTTAGGAATCTAGCACCAATTCTACTATGTAAGCAAGACCTTATTAGACGTCGAGCAGTGGTACCTACCACTGGAAAAGCTCATCTTTTCACTGATGGTAGCCTCGAGGAAACTGAAGCACTACTTCAAAGCTCACACTATCATCATCCTTACATCACACCCCCTTAAAGTAATCTTACAAAAAGTGGATATATTTGACAGACTCTTCAGGTGGTCAGTCGAGTTCGGACAATTTAACATCCAATTTCAACCAAGGAATGCAATCAAGGGGCAAGTGCTCACCGACTTCATCGCGGATTTCATAGGAGAATAGCCTCGTGACCAACTCCAACCCATGGATCAGAGGGAAAATCACTCAACAGGAGGAATTTGGCGACTATTTGTTGATGGAGCCTCCAACTCAAAGGGGGCATGAGTGGGCATTGTGCTCATTACTCCAGAAGACACAATTCTCGAGCAGGGCATCAGACTTGGATTTGAAGCCTCCAATAATGAGGCAGAATACGAGGCTTTAATAGCAGGCCTACAGAAGGCACAGGCATTGGGTGAAAAATATCTACAGGTGTTCGGCGACTCACAATTGATCTCCAATCAGATAAATGGGGACTTCAACGTGAGGGATGAAAGAATGGCAACCTACCTAGCTTTAGCAAAAAAGTTAATGTCCAACTTTGAGGAAGTCAATGTCCCACAGTTTCCCAGAGGACAGAATAGTCATGCAGATGCCCTAGTAGTCTTAAGTTCAGTAATTGACTCCGACTTAAAAAGAACAATCCCTATAGACTTCCTCGCCCAACCGAGCACCACCCACAGCGAAGAGATGCCAGACATGGGCCGTATTCTCCAGATCAAATCATCACCCAGTTGGATGGACCCCCTGAGGGACTATTTGAAGGATGATGCACTACCAGATGATAAGAAGGCTGCTCATCAGATAAGAGTCAAAGCTGCCCGCTTTCACTTATCTCCTGAGGGCAAGATATATAAGAGATCATTCACCGACCCTTACCTCCAATGTGTTCACCCAAAGGATGTCGAGCAAGTGTTGCGCGAGCTCCATGAAGGAGCCTGTGAGAGATATATTGGAGGGAGATCACTAGCTTTCCGAGCAATGAAGGAAGGCTACTAGTGGCCATACATGCAGATAAATTCTGGAATATATGCTCGCAAGTGCGAGAAATGTCAGCTACACGCCCCTATGGTTCACCAACCTGCAATCGACATAATCTCACTTACCAGCCTTTGACCTTTCGCCCAATGGGGAATGGATATCATGGGCCCTCTTCCTACCGCTTTCGATAATCGTAAATATCTATTGGTCGCCACAGACTACTTCACCAAATGGATTGAGGCAGAGCTGCTGGCAAACATCAGGGATGCAGATATGATGAGATTCATATGGAAAAACATAATTACCCACTTTAGGATCCCCAAAACCGTCATCACTGACAACGGAACGCAGTTCGAGAGCAACCCCTTCCAGAGTTTTTGCAATGACCATGGGAACAGGCACCACTTTAGCTCAATTGCCTACCCCCAGAGCAATGGCCAAGATGAAGCTTCTAATAAAATAGTGATTGATGGGTTGAAGAAACGACTAGAGTGAGCCAAAGTCCCATGGGTGAGCGAGCTGCCACACATTCTGTGGGCTTACCGCACTATCCCACGACGAGCAACTGGGGAAACCCTATTCGCACTAACATATGGAATGAAAGCAATCATCCCTCTAGAAGTTGGACTCTCGACCATGAGATCCACCTTGATCGACTAAGGCCAGAATGATGCAGCATTACTCGCTAAACTTGACCTAGCTGACGAACGCAGAGAACTAGCCCTAATGAGACTAGCGAGTTATCAGCAGCAGCTCGCAAAGCACTATAATAAAAAGGTCAATCCAAGAGCATTACAGGTTGGGGACTACGTCCTGAGGAAAGTTCTTGGCAGCGCGGTAAAACCATTCGATGGCAAGCTGGGTCAAAACTGGGAGGGACCATTCAAGGTGCCTATCACTTGGAAACGCTGGAAGGCAGAGAGATACCCCGAGCGTGGAATGCAGCCAACCTGAAAAAATTTTATTTCTAGTTTTTTTTTCATTAATCTTTTATCGCATTAATTAGCAACTCATTTTTTAATTACTTTTGATTAATAAAAGATTGTTTAGCAGTGGCATTCTATGAAGTGTTAATTTTGTACTATGAACTTTATAACTTGCACACCTTTCTCAAGCGACAGGCACATTACTCAGTATATAAAAGTAGGGAATCACCCTCATCGGGTTTTCGTTATGAAACATAAACAACCTCTTAGCATTTCCCTGGAAATACATGAAGCCCTACAGGGGACCCTTAGGCAGCTCGGCCAAATAGTGTTTGGCTCAAAAAACCTGATCGGATAGAACATCCAACACCAGGTGTATTCTTATTATTGTCACACTTAGTCCTAAGGAAGTGTGACGGCATGACCTAAAAGGTCAAGTAGGGCAGAATGGTATCTCATAAGCATACTGGACTTGGAGGATACTCACACGATAAAATAACTCTACCTACAAATCTAGTCGGCTACGAAGAGCCCAAGATAATCAAACAAAAAATTAATAAAGTAAAAATACACAACACATGTTTAGTCGGCGAAAAGCCCAAAACATAAATATTTTATTAGTTCGTTACATTTACAAAAAGTTACATTGAAGTAAGAAAATATTAATGAGGATTAGGCCTCTGAGTAAGATAATCAGCCACTTGCGATCTTTGGTCATCGTCGGGATGAGATGCCAATCCTTCCTTAACTTCATTCGCAGTTGGCATTAATATCTACCTGGGGATAACATCTATAAGGATCCACTTGTCGTCCCTCTTGAAAGGATTAGGCCTCATAGTTGAAGGGGATATCTTGTGACGATACCATAGTACTGAGTTCCTGGGAACCTGCAACTCCCTGAAGGTGCTCAACTATCCCCTAATAAAGGATAGCTCTTCAAACTTCATCAACCTCGTCGGAGCATCTGTCCAGCCTTGGTCGTAACCATCGGCCCACACACGCTGAGGTCCTTTCTTGAACAGTTACCTTAGCCGTGTGACATCTCTTTGAAGCCCAGCAGTAATCATGTATGCTCGATGAACATCTTCTCAAAGCTTGTCCATCTCCCTAACTGTACCCCCTGCATTTGTACCAGCTCGCGGACCAGCCAATGAGGTAGAACCTCATAAAACTTGAAGGGCGGAGCCCGGCCCTATGCCAGCTCGCAGAACAGCTAAAGATGAGGAACCTCACAAAACTCGACGTGCGATGCTCGGTGCTTGCTCCCTGAGTTACGATACCTCTCTCCTCAGAGTCTCATTCTCCTGTTGAAGAACTTCCCCAACTTGATTGATTTCGGAGGCATCCAGAAGTTTAGCTCTCAAAGTTTTCACTTCTTCTTGGACAGAGGCACCAGTTCTTCCATCTTCTGAAGCCTATCCTTCAATTTGGCGACGAGTTCAAACTGGTCCATAAAGATTTTATTCCTCGACCTGACAGATTTATAAATCTTAATGAAGGCTTGGCAAACTTGAGTGCTCGCATTAGGACCGAGAATTCTTCCCAGTTGAGAGGTAGCAGGTATATATTCATCTACATCAATCAACTACAAGCCATACGAACATTAAAGAATAGAAAGATCAGTTGCAGAAGGGAAAGTCTTTTCATTTCATTCAAATAAAGAGGTCCAATTACATCGGTAATTAAAGGAGAGCACTGCAAACAAAGTAAAAAATACAAAAAAAGCCCTAAGATCAAGCTAGTTGAAAACCTCAGTTTGTTCAGAGGTCGCTGGTTGCTTTCCCTTGTCAACAGCAGAGGGAGAACCTCCCTCAGATGGAGCAGCTACTGTTCCCTGAACGAAGGAAGTGTCAGGAGGAATGATGAGAAATGCAGGAACACCACAATTAATAGTCGGGGCAGGAGCCTCGTCCATAATAGGCTTCGGGCCTAGATCATGCTCATCGAACAAGGGTAAATCAACATCCACCCCAGCAGCGAGAAGAGCCTTATTCCAGCCCTTCTTGAAGTTCAGCCGGCTGATGTAGCCTATTTGAGCATCAGCGTCCTCATATGCAGCAGCCCACCCAGAGTTGTACGAACTCTCCTTAATGGTAGCAACTTCAGACTCCACCTTCTTCACCTTCTCTGACAACACCTTATTTTCCTCAACCACAGCCAGCTTACTCGTGCAGACCAGATCGTAAGACTGCCTCAACTCATTCCGCTCCTTGATCGTCGCGTCATTCGCTCTGTTGGCTTCATCAAGGGTGAGATCAGAGGATTTCTGGGCCTCGCTGGCAATCTTTAAACTAGCCTCCAACTCGATGCCTTTCCCCTTCAGCTCAACGTTCTGCTTCTCCAAGTCTGCATTCTTACTCACTAGCTCATCGCGAGTGCGGTAGAAAACAGCGAATTTGATCACGAAATGTAAGTAAGAAGGGAATATTAGAAGAAGGCATTGAACAGAATATTACAAGTATTGAAAAATGGAAACAAACTTACCAAGGCTAGCCTCTGACTCGCTTGCAGAGCTAACTAGTCGGTCCCCATTGCCTTCTATCGATCAGTAGGTAAAATTGCTCTCTCGAGCAGTGCAGGAGCCAACTTTAGAGATATGGAGACAGATTTCCCCTCAAGAAATGAGGACACAGGCACCAAATCTTGCCTAGCCTTCGTCCTCACTTCCACTCTCCTTTTCTCCTCCTCCCTCTCCTTCTTCTCCCTCTCAACTCTCTTCCTCTCTTCCACTTTCTTTCTCTCTTCAACCTTCTTCTTCTCCTCTTCTCTCTTTCTTTATCTCTCTCTTAATTGCTCTTCCTCCATCCTCTTCTTTTCCTGCTCGATGGTAACAGGATGAGAACCAGTGGTAACTTTCCCACTAATGGATTTCTTCTTCTTCAACCGCCTAGAGATAATCACATCGTCATCATCATCATCATCCCTAATCAGATTCTTCCTGGGAAGAGCCATATCTTCCTCGCTGGAACTGCTCGATTCACTGAAAGATGCTCGAGCTTCTGAAACCTCTTTCGAGCTGAAAGATCCTTCACCACTAGAGCTCTCCTCACTGGAACCACGTTCAGCGTTGTCCCCAATATCACCTTCGCTGCCCTCACTAGAGCTGCTATCTTCCTCGTACAATTGGATAGGATCTGTAGTAACCTCTTTAGTAATGTCTAGCTCAGGGATGCTGTCTATAGGTCGCGCAATAAAACTAGACTCGGCGTTCTTGTACTCCAATAGGAAAGCAGTTGATCGAGGATGTTCAAAATTAGCCAAAGGTTCTCTAAGATTCCAAGATTTTATCAACTCAACAGCTCAAACCTCATTGAGAGAAGGCTCCAAATTCTTTGTCCTCGTTGAAAAAAAAAGAGAAGAATATCAGAAAACTCATACATTAATAAGAGGATCAATGAGAAGAGCAAAGGTTAAGCCTACCTATGAACTCCTCCCCATAAAAGGGGACCATGAACCTGTCAGACCTCGAGCCCTCGGTATGGGGAGGAAATTGCCAATTTCTAGAAAGAAAACCCTCTTTCCAGTAATCCTTGTGGGAATGAGTTAGATTTACTACCAATACCCTATCAGGACTCCTGGACTAGAGGTAAAGAAAACCAGAACTTGTTCGCAAAAAAGAATAACAGAAGCATATCTCAGCAACCCTAAATTGGTGCCATAGAGCTGGTTTATTCTATGGACACCATTACCAATCTTCCAGACGTTTGGCGAACACTGTGCGAGAACGATATTGAAGTAACCAAATAAACACAAAAATAAATTACTTGGAGGAAAAGTGATACCCCCTTGGGACAGTAAAAGAACGTGAATCCAGTGAGCGCCCTCTATTTCTCTAACATTTTTAGGGACAGGGGCACACTCAATTTCTACCCAATTTAGGATGTTATAATACTTCCTAAATTCGGTTACTGATCTATTATTTATCTTCGCCATTTATAAACCCTAAATTACAAATGCAGAGAAGTTTTAACAGAAAAAACACAGAGAAAGAGCAAGAGGAACTTACGAAATTAAAACTTGGCTGAGGATGACGCAAGGCTACAAGTAAAGACGGCGAAGGAGATTGAGATTGAAAGATGAAGACCTGGGAACAAGAGCGCAACAGTGGAAGCTCAGAGGAAATGAGAAAATTTGAAGAAGTTTGAAACGATAACAATGAATTGCTGCTCCAAAGGACTTTTAAACGTTTCCAATCATAGTGCACTGGACACGAAGCAAGTTGCTGCCTAAATCAGTTTTCAATCCTGGGAAGAGTTGCACAATTTACAAGGAGGCCATTATGACAAATAATTTAAATTTATTGAGCCCAAATTGTGGGGCAATTGTGGGTACCATTTTAGCCACCACGGGCCCAGACGAGTAGCCCAGTAAAGGCCCAAAGTCTGGGAACCCCGCATTCCTACCGATGTTAGTTACGACTTAGTCTCTTCCTAAAATTTCGTAAGGAGATATTCTAGGAAGTGATGGACTGGCGTGGGGGAGTCCAACACCCCCACTCCCCGAGAACAAGCATTTATATAACAAACCCTAAGCCTGGGGCAAAGGGCACGCATTGTATTTTCTATAAAACACTCCCCGGAGTATAGAGAAATAATACTGAGAGAACCACCGTGGACGTAGGCATTCTTGCTGAACCACGTACATACTGGGTTGTGTGATTGGCATTCATTACGTTCTTTATTTGCTTTGGTGATTGTCTTTTCTTTTTAACTTGTGTTGAACATAATTGTCACCACATTAGGGATGAAAAATATTTTTCGAGGTTAGGGTCCAAGTTATAAATAATTATTTAGGGAATTTTAATATCCACACCCTATAATATAAATAATCAAAATTCCAAGGTTTGATTCAAGGTACATTTTTATTGGAACTTCAGGTCCTTTTTGTATATCTTGATAACTATGGTATCAATTTTTTAAAAGTAAATAGGAAAATTGCATCTCAATTACAACTAATAATTCGTGAACTTCTAGTCATAATGATGATTAGTACTTTCAGGTTACAAATTAATGATGATTGAAGGACTTCCGACCTATAGATTTTCAATTATATAATAAAAACTTCGGGTTTGATTATGACAAATTTTCACTGAGACTTTAGGTCCAAATAATCCAGAAACTTTGGGTCCAAATATCTGATGAACAGAATCGTAGGTTCCGAATTTGAATAATAACTAGGAAACTTTAGATCCTAATTAAAAATAATTCAAGAAATTTCGAGTCCTAACTTTAAATATTTAGAGGGATTTAGGTCTTAATATTGCATGATTTGGAAACTTCATACCTCTAGTTAAAATATCTGTATGAGAACTTCTAGTCCCGAGTTAATATTAATAATATGAAAACTTCAGGTCCCAATATTTATAGTAATTGGCAATTGTATGTCCAAATTTTTACTAATTAGGGAGCTCATTCCAAATTTTAGATGGTTCAGGAACTTTAGATATTTCATAAAAGAAGAGACAAACTTGTGTTGCATATGGATTTAGATAACAATGATGAATACTTCACAAATAGCGATGGTTAGGTATATATGAGTCATAAATTAAAGAGATGAATGAAAGTTGGGCCTTTGGTATTTTAATTGGGTTTATCTAAAATAGATGCGTGTAAGTTGATTTTTATTTACAAGTTTATGATAAAAAAAAAGAGCATGACGCTAGTATTTAGAGATCTTGTATTAATAACGTGTTAGAAAAAAATTAAAACATAAAAAGACATGTACAAACAAAGACTCATACAATGTTATTAATGTTATAAAATTAAGCATTTAATTACACATATATAATGTATATAACACAAATATGGATAAAACACAATTATGTATTCATATTTCTCTTTACTCTCTCTTCTTTTATCACTATCTTTTCTCTACTCTTTTTGTACACTTATGTGATTTCAATATCTCCTCTTATTTATACGCAAAGGAAGTGAACAATCCGCCATTCATCGTGGGAGGTGGACATCCACATGACAATTAATAAGGAGTGGAGAAGGCAATAACATCCACAAGTGATTTTATAACACTTCCCCTTGGATGTCCACCGTCAGTTCAATGACAGTTGTCTCATGAAAATCTTATTATGGAGTGTAAGACTTAAAAACTTCAAAGATATGATTCTTAATTGGATGGCCACAATTTCAATGGTGATTGCATCATTAAAACCTTGCTAGGAAAACCCAATGATAAAAGGCATGTGCGAAGGCAAAAGAATGTAATACCATATAATTCTATTAATATAATAATCTCTTTTGAATGTCCGTCATTCAGTGAAATTTCCTCATCAAAACCTTTCCGAGAAAACCCCATTGAGAAAAAACAAAGCGAAAGAAAAAGAGTACAACTTTGTTTCAAATCACTTAATTACTTTTGACGTTGCCTCGTTTAAACCTTTACTAAGAAAACCCAGTGGAAAAAAAAGTAAAGGAAAAAGAGTACAAGGCGCATATGTCATGGATAATATATTTCTGGATCCTCCCCCTGATTTGTAGCTCCTCTTGATAACCACAATCATCAATATAGTTTGATGATGAACTCTATGCATGTAAATTTTATGTACAAGTGCTTGGAATGTTGACTTTGGCCGTGACTTGGTGAAAAGATCAACTAGGTTATCGATGGAACGGACTTACTGGACTTCAATGTCATTATTTTTCAGAAGCTCAGGGGTGAATAAATTTTTTGGTGAAATGTGCTTTATTCTGTCTACTTTTATGGAAACCTTCTTGAATCTATAATATGCTCGTTGCATTGTCTTTGTCGATGATACGTGGAACATATGTATTAGAAGGTAATTGACAAAGACTATGAATATGTTAAATTAAAGATCGCAACCATACACATTCATTGGTAGCTTCATGAAGAGCTAAAATTTCAGAGTGGTTAAAAGAAGTAACCACTTAAGTCTGTTTAGTATAATGCCAATAAATAGCAATATTATGTAATACCCCGTATTTTTATGCTATATTAATTTGAGGATTTATTAAATTTAATGTGAGTTGATTTATTTAATAAAAATCCAGAAATTAATTATGTTATAATTATTAACGTGACGAGAGTTAGTAATTATGGGAAATTGATTGAATATTACTAATGAGCAAAGTAATATATGATATTGATTATATTGAATGTCACGAGTGAATAAAATGACAGTTTTGGAAATTTGAATCGGGACGCGCTCGTGTCGCGTCAAGACTAAATATTGATAATTAAAAAGTGAATATTTTATAAGTTGTTCGTATGGTCATTTTGAGTGCGCCAACGTGTCCGGAAGGGTCGAGATAGTCAGAAAAGTGTACCCGGGAGTTTAGTTTGGGTCTCGGGACGTTTTTAGGCCTAATTGGTACCCCGGGAGGGCAATTTAGTCATTTCACCTTTTTGGGTAATTAAACCCACGAAATTCAGCAACCTATATCAGCCATTTAGGTTAGTCTTTTAGGGTTAGAATATTCAGAAAACAAATGACTGCCATTGGAGAAGAGAGGAGAGAGAGCTCCAAAGCAATCCAAGGCCAAAAAGTTACCGGTTTGCACCGCCGCCACCACCAACGCGCAGATCGCGAGAAGGGGAACGCAACCACACCGGATTCATCTGCAAACCAGACTTCTGAAAATCCCAGGCAAGTATTTAACTTGCGTATTTTTGTTAGTGCAATCTCATATTAGTTTAGGATTGATTAGAGATGAAAACTATGGAAGAAAACCCAATTTGTGTTAGGAAAATGCATTTAGTATTGATTATATGGAAATTCTGGAACCCTTGCCATGTAGAGGAATATAACCCACGAAATTTTGATGAAATATGAGAAGGAATTTCTGGTAAAAACATATTAGAACCTTGATTAAGAAAAACTCTAGGGTTCTTGATGATTAGATGGGATTTTGGGTTAATTATCCATGTTGAATGTTAAATATACACATGCTTTACGTTGAAAACATCTGGTATATTGTTGTAATGATTGTAGTAGTATTTTTGGGACGTTTAGAATGGAAAAACATGGTTTTGGATGAAGAAATTTGGTAGAACCCGTAACTGCATTTCTGCAGAATTTTCGCAGACCTGCTTGATCGATCGATCGAGTCTAGAGCTTCGATCGATCGAAGGTTCGATCGATCGAGCCCCAAACCTCGATCGATCCACCCCTCCTGGCAGACTACTATTTCCCTTTGTAAATGGTTTCAAAATCGAATTGTTGTGATATAATTCTTGGGCATTCTTAGTATAATGATTTGGGAGACATAGAGGACCAGTAGGGCGTATAGATAAATGTTGGGATCATTAATATTCGACGAGAATGGTATTTATGGGAAGTTTACTTTAGGGTTAGTAAATTGATATGTTAAAGTGTGAGGCGCGTAAGAGAGTTACGATGAAACGTAAATGTGACACCTACTGAATTTTTACTTGGAATAATATAGTCCACGAGTGTCACGAAATAAGTGAGAAAACCCTTCGAGTTAAGGTTAGAGATGAAATCTTATGCGTAATACTAATAATGTGAAATTAAGGATAAATGTTGGAATTATGGGTAACGAGAGGAACCTATATTAATATGATAAAGGTGGTATATTTATATGATTGTGTGTACATATATTATATACATGTGAAAAACATACCGCGCTACTTGCTATCCTTGAGGTTACCGCGCTGGGACAGTTTTATCTCGATGGGACCTTTATGGGGGATATTGACTTGTACCCTAGAAGATAGATATCCTTAGTACAGGCTATCGAATTGATAGTTCAGACGGTCCTAAGAGACGCGAGTATGTGCCATCCTCTTAGAGACTTGGAATTTATGCTTCGCCTCGATATTGTTTGTGTATGTGTTAATACAGTTCGAGAGTGATTCCGAACTTGTATTCCCCTTGATATGAGTGGTATGGGGTTTGGATAGTAGAAGTATGCACGCACCATAGTTTTATGTGGGGTGTTGTTATTTTATATATATTATGCGAGTAGTTAATATATATATATATAAGATTTGGAAATTTGAAACTGCCTACTGTGATTTGATAAGTAGGACATGGTTGATGACTCATATAGTAAATACTTGTTTTGTGAAAGTATAAAATGTCACTGGAAAACTTTATAGATTAAAAATAAGTTAAAACGAGAGTTGTGCTGCTAATTGGAAGTATTCTTTCTAAACGATAATATTGTTCGGTTCTGAGATCTTATGAGTAAGTTAAGATACGCTAAATTATTGGGAAGGTTAGTATGATGAAATAATAAGATAAACCCTTGGGACGGTTAGTGCGATAGGTGTGCACATTAGAAGAGAGGTGAATATTTCCCAAGAGAGTGACGCTCTAATATGTTGTTGCATTGGCCTGTATCAATTTAAATACTTGCTAAACGTATTTTAAAATCAAACGCACTTTCGGGCTCTGACCCGTTTCTTTTTCTCTCTCTCTTGTATATATATGTATATATTTCAGGTGCCCAGCCACAGGGGCGTCTTGCTTAGGGTCCCTCGAGAGGAACGTGCTGCAGCTTAGGTGGGAGTTGCAGGTCACTTGCGTAGACGGCTTCCTTTATTGACTCCACTTCTAGCATTCTCATTTATTGGGCATGTGTCGCCCTTTCCATTATTTCATTATTGTTGGGATATTTGTATTTCAGTCATTTCCAGTATTGTTACTATGGGTTTTATTCAGTTTGGATTTGTGACTTTAGTTTTCATATGTGGACATTCGATTGATGAATGTATTATATTCATTGAATTTTGTGTTCCAGGTTTTTGTGATGTGATTCTTAATTGTTGGAATGTTGTTAATAAAATAAATAAATCTTTTTCTTTAAATAAAATTTGGAAAGTTATGTATGAAAATGTTTTGACACTTAGCTTAATTATTTAGGGTGTTAAATTGGAAAAATTATTTTCAACGACAGTGATGCTGAGAATGAACCAATTGTTTACCTTGATTTAATTTAATAAAGGAGTGATCGTCCGGTATTTAATTAGGCGGGGTGTCACATATTACCACTGAGATATAGATAAAATTTTTGAGATAGACCCTTATGAGGATCAGAGACGTATCCAGAATCTGCATAGCCCACTAACTTTGAAGAATTAGAGTTATTAGAATAAAATAAACCAAAGTCGGTGATTCCACGTAGATATCTTAGGCTATATTTGATATTAGTCCAATACCTTTGAGTTGGTTCAGAATTATATCTATAAAGTAAGTTAACAGAGCAAGAAATATATGGTCTGGTGCATTATGCTAAGTATAAAAGCGCGCCAATTGCACTGAAGTAAGGTACTGCAAGACTCAATACCTTTTTCATTTTTCTCTATAGGGTTGTATGGATCTTTTTTATGTCTAAAGACTAGATGACTATGGGAGTACTTAATGGGTGAGATTTGTCCATGCCAAAGCGTTTTAATACTTTTTCGGTATAATTTGTCTGATGTACTAGTATCCCACTATAATTTCTTTCGGTCTACAGATTGAGACATAATTTTGTTTTTCTAAGGTCTTTTATTTCAAATTTCATCTTCAAATAGTCAGCAGTTTTCTCGAGCTCTTCAAAAGTCCCGATTAAATTTATTTCATCCATATAAATTGTTGCTATTATAAATCCTTTTGAGGGTTATCTTATAAAAACACAGGGGCATGTGGGATTGTTTTTATTTTCTTCCTTAGATAAGTATTCACAAAGACGATTGTAGATAAGTATTCACTAAGACGATTGTATCATATCCTTTCAGATTATTTCAAACCTTACAATGGACTTCTTAATTGGATTGAGTACATATTCTTTGACTTTGCTTCTAGAAAAGTAAATCCTTTTGGGATTTTCGTATATAAATCTTTGTCTAAATACCCATATAAATAAGAAGTCACAACATCCACGAGTCTCGTATCTACATTTTCATGAACTGCTAAGCTGATCAGATATTTAAAAATTATAGTGTCCATAATGAGGGGAGTATGTATCCTCATAATCAATCCCTAGTTTCTTCAGGATATGCCACAAGTCATGCTTTATATCTACAGATTTCAATTTTCTCCTTATGATTTCTTATAAACACCCATTTGTAACCTACCGGGTTAACATCTTTCGGGGTGTGTACTATAGGTCTAAATATACCACGTTTGTTTAGAGACTCAAGTTCCACCTTAGTGGTAACTTTCCATTTTGCCCAATCTTCTATTTATCGACATTCATTTATAGTACTTGGTTCATTAAATCATCAATGCCCTCTGAAATTTGCATAGCTACTACATAAGAAAATATATCATCGATGACTATTTTATTGCGATTCCACACTTCTCCTGAATATGTATAAAACACAAAGATCTAATTATTGTTCTTAATTACCTTTGCCTTTTGGGGGGCTTTTATAGTCACTTCAGGGACTTGACTCTTTTCAGTGACACTTACCACTTCAGAGGTTTTAGAAAAACTCGATCTTTTATTCATAACCTTTTCTGGATGGTTATTAGGACATAATATCTCATTTGATCTTCTCTTTTGGGGAGTTGAATCTTTGGGACCTACAGGTTCGCCACAATTATGGCGTGCAAAAGATTTATTTGCTGCTGAAATCAAAGTTTGTCCCACTGGAACATTAATTCTTACTAGAGCATTAGATGCGAGCGCGTGTAACTTGGTCACTTTTACTGCATAATTAAATGCATTGAGTAATTGATTTGAATGTCCCTGGAAATATATTATCCTTCGCACTTCATACTCACATTGAGCAGTACGAGGGTCTAGATGAGACAAAGTGAAAGTATTCCTCATCAATTCTCTTCGTTCTTCTAGAACATAATGTAATTCATGTACGTTATTCTCTCCCCCTAACGGCGAGAATAATATCTCTTCAAAATGACAATTCGCAATTATAGAGATAAACATATCACCGTCAAAGTTTTAATATAATGAATGATTGATGGCGAATCATATCCAACATATATGCCCAAAAAACATTGGGGACCCATTTTGGTACCTTGTGGTGGTGAGATAGGCACGTATACAACACAACTAAATTTATGTAAGTGTGAGATGTTTGGTTGACATGCTGATGCTAGTTGTGAGAGGGGAAATAATGGTAAGCAGTTGGTCGAAGTTGAATTAACTTGGCAGCATGTAGGATGGCATGACCCCTAGCTGAGACGGGGAGTTTGAATTTCATAAGCAAAGATCGTGTTATCAGTTACAAACATTTAATTAATGACTCAACTAAACTATTTTGTGTATAAACGTGGGGAATTGGGTGCTCAACATCAATTTTTATAGATAAACAATAATCATCAAAATACTGAGAAGTGAATTTGCCTCCATTATCTATGTGAATGGATTTGATCTGTTGATAAAAAAAATGTTCTCTAAGTTTAATGATTTGAGCAAGTAATTTTGCAAAAGCCACATTTCGAGTGGATAGTAAATAAATAAGTGACCATCAAGTGGATGCATCAAATAAAATCATAAAATATTTAAAAGGTCCATTAAAAGGTTGAATAGGGCCACAAATATCCCCTTATACTCGTAAGAAATATGGTGATTCAAAGGTTATTTTGAGAAAAGATGGTTTAGTGATTAATTTTCCTTGTGTACAAGAGGTGAAAAAATGGTCATTGGATAGGGTGAGATGTTAGTTTTTTAATACATGCCCATTCGAGTTTAGTTTTTTAAAACAGACCCATTCAGGTTATTTATGAACTTACGTAACATGTTGAATTGGGGATGACCCAACCAATCGTTCCATAATATTAATGCATTAGGATCATTGAGCTTCAGCTCATGACAGAGTGTGATTCTACAACACTAAATGTTGTGTGATATAACCCCATGAATAATGTTGAGAGTTTTTCTAATGTGATATTCTAGCTTCCAACACTAGAATTAATGCAAAATAACTCTTTGGTACCTTCATTACTTGTTTCCATATGATACCCATTCATTCAGATGTATTTAAAATTAATAAATTTCTTCTGGAATTTCTCGAGTATATTGAATTTTGTATGAATAAGTGGGTACCATTAGGTAGCACCACGTGGGCTCTTCCAAGGCTTTTTATAATTTTAACGGGACCAAATATTGTGAAAACATTTGTCGTATCATACACCAAGTCATAAAAAAAACTTTTGTTTTTTCAAAATAGTATGAGTTGTTCCACTTTCAATTAGACAACTGCCATTGCTTTCTTGTAGTTTCGAATCCATACCTTATAAATGAGTAACATAAATTAAAATTTAATTTTTACCAACTATACAAGCATTGCAAAGGTAAATATAAAAAGTATGCCTTTTTATTAACATATCAATTTAAAAAAATATATAAAGATGTGTCATGCCTAATATAAAAACAATTATTGTAGAATTATTAAGAAAACATAAGTTACTTAGTTCTTCGGGGTTTTATGATGGGGGCGTGTCAATCATGGCATTGAATGTCTTCATATCAATGAGATTGACATCATTATCTTCATAAAAGTCGTTAATATTGATATGGATATTATTAATTTTCTAATGGTCTTCGGGATCTTCCGTAACATTTGTCTCCACGCCCTTTTTCAAGACCTGGTATCTTTCTACCACTTGCTTGGACAAATGATAATTTTGTGTTCAATGTCCACTACAACCACATCTATAATAAATATCTTTTGTATTTGGTGGAGTTTATGTTTTATTCTTATTATTTTTGTGGACATTCCACTTTTGGTGGGGCTTAAAGATGATAATTTTTCGCGGGCCATAATTATAGTGACCACCTCTTCTGGGGTTGCCACGACCTCATCGTATATAGCCTTGGCATCCATTCACTTCCAAGAGTTCTACGAATCCAGTTAGTCGAGATGTATGATTTTTCATTAATAAATTATTTTTATACTCAGCAATTAGGAGACAAAAGATTAACTTTGAGTAATTTTTGAATCCGTATTCATGATATTGTTGCTCAGGAGCATATTTGAGGCATGAAAAATAGAGAATTGTATTCAGATTTTGCTTTAAAATCTTGAAATTTCAGGTTTAGCCATTCATGACGTGTACATGGAAGTATGGCTGAGTTTTAATGGTCACAACTCTCCTTCAGGAAATTCTATAATTCAAGAGGATCTTTCACGATTAAGTACTCTGTCTTTAAATTAGTGTGAATGTGATGCCTTCAAAAAATGAGGGCTTTAGCTTTATCTTGTCAGAACATAGTATTATCGGGTGTTATAACATCACTAAGATTTCAGGCTTGAAGACGGAGAGAAATATCAAGTGCTTCAAATTCAAGTTTAGAAATGTTTGATATCTTAAAGTGTTAAATTAATGAATTACAATTAGAAAAGGCTACAATGCATAATAATAGAAAAAGTAAATAGTTGAAACTTTAGGTTCACACTTAGGATTATAAGGTCCTTTAGAAAATTAGAAGTTTCAGTTATTTTATTTGTTTATTGACAAGAACTTATGTTTCGACACATAAAAGAAATGAATCTTTGGTTGAAATATATTATACATAAAAAAAATAGTAAGAATAAAATAAAAGGGGTCTAAAAAAATTATGGGAAAGTTAAAGAGACTTTTAATCATTAAAATGATATATATGAACAAATTCTTCTTCTAATAAAAATAAAAAAAAAAGTCATGTTGTAATATTTAATTTATGTTTAACCTAATTTAAACAAAAAATCTGTGGAATTTCAGGACCAAAATATAAATGTTTAGAGAACTACTTGTCCCAACTTTAAATAGCAATGATCAAGCAAGTAACAATAATAAGCAGTAAAACCTTCTATAATAATATATTAGCATGCAAATTAGTACCTCACAACGATTGGAGATTAAATCAACAACATATTATATGGAGCAATAAAGTGATTACTAATAATATAAATTAGTGCTATAGTAAGGAAAGTAGAGAAAATATTTAAATCAATATATAATAATACGAATTAAATTGTAAGATGCATCACAATTTACCTTTCATTAGTTAAGTGGGCGAACAAATTATTGTCGAAATTATGGAGGAAAAATATACGAGCTTTCGTGCTAATAACATGTTATAAAATTAAGCATTTAATTACACACACATAACGTATGTAACACAAATATGGAGAGAACACAATTATGTATTCACATTTCTCTCTCCTCTCTCTTCTTTTATCTCTATCTTTTCTTTACTTTTTTATGCACTCATTTGGTCTCAATAACTCCTCTTATCTATTTTATAACTATAAAACGTAAAGTCTCCTAAGTTTTAAGGTTGTCCACGTAGGATTCCAAATTGAAGACACCTCTCACCCCCTCTTTCCCAAATGTTCGATTTTTTCAATTCGTCTCTTCCAATACTCCCTCTGTTTTTTCCTTTTATAACTTTTTTGTCTGCCTCCAAACATCCCAACTGTTCGGATGTCTGAATAGACTTCTCATATATAATAAATTATCTTCCCCATACTTAATACCTAATGTAATATTTGAAGTTTCAAGACCATCTGTATGACACCATTCATTGTAATCCAGGTGAATAGGAAAATGCGAAATCTATAAATTGGGCAGGAGGCCACAAAGCTCTGTTCTAGGTAAATATATTCTATTGTTTTTATTTTTATATGTATTTTATTTAATGCTTACGATGATGGGTAGGTATGATATACAACATATTTGTAGTTTTTTTATGTTCAATGGCAAAGATTATGTATATTCCCAATGATAAAAGCATCATTGTTGATACAAAAAATTATCCATCTACATGGGCAAATCAGAAATGGACACCTATTTCCTTACGTGGCAACAGTCTTAGTCATCAATCACCTGATTGGCAATCAAGGTAGTTGCTCATCTAAAAATCCAACGAGCCTGAAGAATGCAGACCATCAAGGTAGATGAATAAACATCACATGGGAAGGAGCTAAGGGTCATCCAATATACATTCATGACTATCAACCATCACATTCATTATGTACGGGTGTAAACGCTTAAATATATAAAGGAATTTTAATCCTTTATCTCTGGGTCACTGTAAATACATTGTATTCCTTTCACAAGGTAATATAGAGCATATTCTAGGTTATTCTTATTGTAGCAAGAGTACCTAGCTTTCTGTAATCACTAAAAATGATATAATAACCGTGGATGTAGGCTTTTCTTCACAGCCAAACCACTCTAAATACTCTTTGTCTCTTGTGCATTTATTTAATCGTGTATTATATTTTATCCGTGATTATAAAATTAGATCTAGTCCATTTTTTGACATAAACAGATTGACGTTGTCTGTGGAAAATGTTTATCTATTATCATTCCTTATCTTTTATATCATTATTCAAGGAACATGAATAACCCTGAGAGTAGTACCAGAAATGAAGGCAATAGTACCGTCCCATCTGCTCCACCTACGACAGCTGACTTAAATGGAATTCTTACCAATATTGCCAGGGGTCAAAATGTCATGTAGGAAATCATGAAACAATTGGCTCAATCATTATAAGAAAGTTCTTCAGCGCTTTCTAGGTGAAATACGGCTTCATATTTGAGGAGAGAAATGCCCCATCCACCTCCTAGGAATAGCCGACATAGCTATTCGAGGTCTTTGTGCGATAGGTCTTATCGTCCAGGAGTAAGCTCATCACTCAGATCCACAAAATTGTATGACGTACATTCTTTTTCTCCTAAAAGGCCAAGCGTTTAGAAAAGGTTAAGCAGAGCTTCACCTTTCGATCGTTTGGGATCCCGAGCAAATAGGAATCATCATAGGGAGTTATTTAGACCATATGAATACCCATTCGAACATCGTGAAGGCTCAATCAGATCTAGGTCAAGCGTCCTACGATTTGTGCATGCTGAGCAGACTTCTCATGAAGAGATCTCATCATAAACACATGGTCGAGATGACTGAGCTGCTTCGAACAGATCTAATGCAGGAAATCCTTCATGGAAAGGATCAATCCAACAATTAGAAGATCGACTGGGATAAATGTCCAAGGAAAAAAATCCATTGTAGTGAAATTTTGTCAAGGGGTCTCCCTTCATCCAAGAAATTATTGATTTCCTAAATCCATCCAAGTTTAAAACCCCAGTGGTTACCCCTAAATATGATGGAAAAACTGACCCAGTTTTACACATTGAGCATTATCAGATAGCATCTCACATATATTTTGTTCCCGATGAAATAAGATGCATAGTTTTTTGAAGAACCATCACAGGCTCAGCCCAGATATGGTACAACAACTTGCCCCGAGGACAAATTGCTAATTTCAATCAACTTGTCAAGTTATTCATCAATAACTTCTGTTTTGGGGCCACGCCAGTCAAGAGAGTAGCTCATCTCCTAAGTGTCAGGAAACGAGCAAGAGAAACCACCAGAGAATACATCATTCATTTCAGTAATGAGAAACTAGAAGTGGTTGATTATGAAGAAAAAACAGCCATCACCGCCTTCATGAGTGAATTACTTTCAGAGAAGCTATACTACGCTTTGGCAAAAGATCCCCCTAAAGTCATGATAGAACTCATGGCTAAGGCTGGAAAAATCATAAATGTCGAGGAAGCAATGGGTGCGAAGCAAAACCTGACAACCAAACTGGAAAAGAAGGAGCAGAAATAGAAGAAAGAATATAAGCCCAAAAAATATGAAGCATATACTCCCTTGATGGCCAGTATCCATCATACCCTAGAGTAAATTAGGCACAGTAAAGATTTGAAGTCGCCAAAGAAGATGAGGGAACCCCCTAACAAGAGAGATAAATCCAAATATTATGAATTCCACAAGGATCATCGACACACGATCGATCATTGTATTGCTCTAAAGAATAAAGTTGAATCCCTTATTCACCGAGTAAATCTAAGCAAATTTATTGATCGACATGAAAGACGAGAAACAGGGGGACGGCTAAATTCTCCTCGAAAACCTAGGGATGACTGGAAGTGAGGCCATAAAGTGTAATACCCCGTAATTTTATTGATTTTTATTTAAGGGATTAATTAAATTAAATGAGAATTGATATACCCGTATATACCCTCGGCCATGCCGAGGGCGCCCTGCGCCTTATCAGGTCCAGACGACCCCTCAGGGGGCCGACCCTTCATCAGGCTCCGGACGACCCCCGAGGGTACGACAGTACGAGGCCCAAATTAGGCCAAATTCATTATCGGAAGGAACTTTGCCCTCGGCCTCATGTTAAAGGCCGAGGGTGACGTCATCACAGTGCGTGGTTTGGGAGACGCGTGGGACAGTGCGCGTGAGTCTCACATGGCACATGGGAGACCGTTATAACAAAATCACACCCTCACGTGAGGGAATATTATGTCATCATTTGGCATCTACAGGTGTCAATAGGGGATTGGCTAGATCATCATTCACATGCACCATGCATACTTGGGGGGTACACTACACCCCCAAGACCTATATATACTTGTCACCTACAACCCTACAGGGGGATCGATCGATAATTGTAACCCTAGCAAAAACTCTGCTTATACATACAGTAGAGAGAGAAAGTGAGCTTATGTGCATTGTATCCAAGGCCATTAGTGCCCATACTTAGTGGATCACACACTCACAGTGGATGTAGGACTAATTGGCTGAACCACTATACATCACTGTCTTATTCCTCTTATACTCATCTCCTTCTACACACTTATACACTTACATCTCTATGGCTTCCATGGTTACTATTATTTGAGCTCATCATCACTTATCCGGTGGTGCTAGATTTCATCATCATCAATTTGGCGTCGTCTGTGGGAACGAGAAGACATCTCTTCCTTTGTACAGCTTGACCTCACTGGGCACTCTGGTGGTGAACCAGTTCTGCCCCTGAGAGGAGATGTTTCACCATTGAAAGAGACCCACTAAGGTTCTCAAGCTCACCAGTCTTTTTTCCAGTTCAGCTATTCGAAGCTCAAACACATGGCACCGGAGATGCCACCACCACCACTCCCTCCACCGGATGACGGAGGAGGACCTAGTTCCAGTCAGCTACCACCTCAGTCTGAGATAGTTGATGTGGCGGCAACCTTGAAGTCTCTGGCAGCGAGCCAACGGATCATGCAGGAGCAGTTCACAGCTTTGAGCCAGAACATGCTAAGACCACCAGGGGTCTCACCTGAGATGATTACTCCGGCAGCAGCTCCAGGACAGCATGAGGCCAGGGGACCACTCCAGGCACCACGTAAAGACCTGCCACCCCTCAGCGGCGTAGGGATGTTACTGACCCCCGGCGTCTACGCCTGGGGAGGCAAGGAAGCCCTCGCCCTAAAGATAGGTATGATGATCTGGAGGGGGAGGAAGCCCCCATAGAATGCTGGGAGCCGTATGAGGTCTCCAAAAATACTGTACGACCTCTCCAGGAGAGCAGAGGGAAGTGTGGAAGGCAGAATCCTGACGATCGCCCGAGAGGCTCTACTTTCGATCGCCTGAGCAGGGGATCGGCCTTTGAGAGGCTGGGCCCAGTGAATGACCTGAGGGAAAAATTATCTAGATCAAGGAGTGCTGCGAGGTCCCGAAGGGAGGCGGCTGATGGCCAACCCCATGGGGGCCGACCCCAAGGACGGGACGACGGTTAGGGGGAGGTAAACAGCCGACACAGGCCAGCCGCGGCAGAACCCTCCGTCCATCTCAAAGAAGCGGCAGGGGATAATATTGGCCAAGCCGACCCTACAAGGCCTTGGAATGACTCGATCCAGTGGCTGGAGGATAAGATCGGCGATATACTGAAAAGCCGCGACCCTCTTCGGAGGGGATACACCATAGGCTCGCCTTTTGTGGCGAAGATAGTCAACTTCCCTACGCCATCAAAGTTCAAGCCACCTGTGGTCACCCCAAGATCTGATGGGAGCACCAACCCTGTCCACCATGTTGAGATGTATCAATCTGCAGCAGACATATACTCTATCTCAGATGAGATGAGGTGTCGTGCCTTCTCTGGTACCCTGACTGGGGCTGCACATGTCTGGTACACGTCTCTTCTAAAAAATTCCATTGAAAACTTTAAGCAGTTGGCAGACCGGTTCATCCACAACTTTTGCTTTGGGATGAGGCCACAGAAGAAGACTACCCACCTGCTCTATGTTAAGCAGGGGAAGAATGAGAGTCTGAGGGACTACATAGCCAGATTCAATAAAGAGAAGCTAGAGGTGGAAGACTATGAGGAGAGCATAGCTATGACAGCCCTGATTGGAGGACTCTAAAAGGGGAAGCTGTTATGGAAGCTTGCTGAAGACCCTCTGAGGATGATGGATGAATTGCTGTCAACAGCAGGAAAGGTGATGAACGCCGAAGAGGCGATGGCCGCAAAATACGAAGATGAAAAAGGAGGCGCTAGTGGGGGTAAATACCCTAAGAAGAATAAAGAGGGGAATAAGAGGTCTACGGATGACAAATTCGTTGGTTACACCCTTCTAACGGCCAGTTGTGAAAAGATTCTCAATGAGATAAAGAGTGACCGATCCCTGAAGTGGCCTGAGAAGTTGAGGGCAGCCCCCAATAAGAGGAACAAGAACCTGTGGTGTGAATTTCACCAAGACCATGGCCACGTGACAGACAAATGTTTCGCTCTGAAAGATGAGATTGAAAAGATGCTGAAAGAAGGGAAGCTCAGAAAGTACGTCGACAAAAGTGCCTTCAAGAGGGGCCGAGGGGACGACCCCAGAAATAAGCGAGGCGATGCATGTAGAGAAGGTCCTCAAAAAAGAGGGGACGACCCTTCTGATGATGAGGACGACCCAGACCTCCCGCCGAGAGACGACCAAGGTCCTGTCTAGAGGCTTAATATGATCTCGCTCAGAGTGGGAATGATCTCCGGGGGTCTAGCAGGAGGAGGGTCAGAGGTCGCTGACAGGAAGGCCCATGTGGCTGAGGCCAAGGCAGTGACGAAGACGGTACACTCAACCTCTCTGGAGGTCAAGTCAAAAAAGAGGAAGAAGGTTGATATTGACACTCTGATAGTGGGGTTCTCGAGAATGGACTTTAAAGGACTCTTAGCCCCACATGACGACCCACTCGTCATCATAACTAGGGTGCACGGGTGTGAGGTGCCGAGGATATTATTTAGGCACATATTCTTCACATTTATCCCCTTAATTTCGGTATTTTTATGATCCAGTGCAGTGTATTTAGCTTGGATTTGTCTCTTATTTATGCTACTAAACTTTTTTGGCAAGTATTTCGTGTTTTGTGTATTTCTCATGTGTTTTACAGGTATTTCACGCAAGTTAGTGCGAAGGAGAGCTCAAAACAGTGAAAGAAACCAAGAAATGGAGAGTTGAAGGGCATTTTCGTAATTTTACAGCCTTAGTCCGGAGGTGGGGCCAACTATAAAGGTTAAGAGTTCTAAATTACAAGAATACTGAAAAAAAACGGCACCTCAATCCGAGCTACGGTGAAGAAGTTACGATATTTTGAAGTTGCGCAATAATGAAGAGTCTGGATGTGCGGATTTCTGTAATTAATTATGCATTTAATGCAGTGCAACTCTTGGAAAACTTGTACCACAAGCGAAATTTGATGCCAAATTCGTGCAACTTGGTGCTATAAAAGACCAAGCCCTACCTCGTTTTCAAAGGGAGTTGCTAGAGAGAGGCTAGGTTAGGAGTAGGTTAGAAGTGCTAGATTGAATTTTAGGGTTAGATTTTGAGAGCAAATTTTCTATTCCTTCAAGAGTTTTCATGAACCCTAGTTTGTAAGAAATTCTGGATTCCAATTCCATTTTTGTTGCTGAATTCAAGTAATATCTTTCCATTCTCTATTTTTATTATTTGCAAATTATTTCCCATGTCTTGTAGATCCATAATTTTGTGTGTGAATTTATTCTTGAACCAAATCATGAGTAGCTAAATTCCCAAGGGTTGGGGTACATGAACTCAATCCAGGGCAAATTATTTATGTAGAAAATAGAGGTTAAATTAAAATATTGATTGAATCATGAAAGCACCGCTTTATATTTACCTTTGATTTCGTATGGTGCGGGCTTGAACCTCATATACGTAATGCTTAGAATATATAAAGACTGGATTCATTCACCGCTTTATATCTATCTTTGATTTCATATGATGCGGGCTAGATCCCTCATATATGTAATGCTTAGAATGTATAAAGACCGGATCTAGTCAATAATTTTAATTTACAATTCTAGTATTCTATACGGTAATTTGTTAAGGATTGAGGGATTGTACCCTACCTTATTTTCTCCCATTTGTCAAATCTAATTTCTTTTGCACTTTTCAGTTTGTTTTTCTTAAGTAATTTTTTAATATAAATTTTCCCAATTTTTAATCATCTTTTCGTTTCTTTTACGAAATCATTTCAAGATTTAATAATTTTTCTTATTACTATTTGGCAATCTCGATCCCTGTGGATACGATCCCGACTTACCGGGTTTATTACTTGAGCGAAAGGCTTGCACTTGAGCCTAGATTGTACGCACTTTTGAGACAAATATTAAGTCGCGTCAGATATTGGTCGACGGGGGCAGTTCTGCAGATGTAATGTTTTGGCCGTGCTTCAAAGCCTTAGGTCTCAGTCGTGCTAGACTCATCCCATACCATCATCCATTGATTGGGTTCAATGGGGAAAAGGTTCATCCCCTTGGAGTGTATGAGGCCGATGTCAGGATGGGGGACGAGTGGTCGAGATGGCTTACCAAGAAGGTCAGTTTCTTTGTGATGGATGAGCATGTGTTTTCGGCCTACAACATCATACTGGGGCGCGTGGCCCTCATGGGGTTTGAAGTTGTGCCATCTACGGTCCATCAGATGGTTAAATTTCCTACCCCTTACGGGGTGGGGGAAGTTCAGGGAGACCAGACGACAGCGCGAGAATGTTACTACAACTCCGCTGAAGAAAGGGAGGCACACAATAAGGCTACAACCACTTACAATATTGATACCCTAGACCCCAGGGATGAGACGAAGCTAAAAAACGGAGAGGCCGCGGAAGAGGTAGAATCCATCATCCTCGCTGAGGATGACCCGGAAAAAACCATCCAAGTTGGCAAGTCTCTGAAGCCCAATATCAAGGAAGACCTCATTAAACTGTTGAGGAGAAGACGAAGCATCTTTGCGTCGAGTCATGTAGATATGCCGGGGATCGACCCTGAAATCATGTGCCACAAGCTCAATGTGGTAGAGGGAGCAAAGCCGATAAAATAGAAGAGGAGAATTTACTCTAGAGAAAAGTATGAGGTCATTAGGAATGAGGTCAAGAAGCTAGAAGATGTTGAGTTTATTAGAGAGGTCATCTACCCTGAATGGCTGTCCAATGCAATCATTGTCCCAAAGGCCAACAGGAAGTGGAGAATGTGTGTGGACTTCACCGACCTCAACAAGTATTGTCCCAAAGACAGCTTCCTTCTCCCCCGCATTGACCAGATGGTAGACGCTACCGCAGGCCATGAGCTCATGAGCTTCATGGATGCCTATTCAGGGTACAACCAGATCTTCATAAACCCTGAAGACTCGGAGAAGACAGCCTTCATTACTGACAAGGGGACATACTGTTATAGGGTCATGCCCTTTGGCCTAAAAAATACGGGGGAAACGTATCAGCGCCTCGTAAATAAAATGTTCGAAGACCAAATTGGGAAGTCTATGGAGGTCTATGTAGATGACATGCTGACTAAGAGTTTGAAGGCAGATGATCATGTGGCAGACCTGGAGAGGACCTTTAATACGATGGACAAATACCAGATGAAGCTCAACCCGGCCAAGTGTGTCTTCGGGGTCGGAGCAGGGAAGTTATTGGGGTTCATTATCAACCAAAGAGGCATCTAGGCCAATCCTAAAAAGATAAAGTCCCTTGTTGAGATGAAGACCCCCAGGTCCATTAAAGACGTTCAGAGACTCACAGGGAGAGTTGCTGCCTTGAACAGGTTCGTGTCTAGGGCCACAGACAGGTGTCTACCATTCTTCAAAATTCTCATAAAAGCCTTCGAATGGAGTGAAGAGTGTGATGAGGCCTTCAAGGAGTTAAAATCATACTTGGTGTCTCCCTTTCTGTTGTCACGGCCCGTGCAGGGTGAACGACTTTATGTGTACCTCGCCGTCTCAGAGTCAGCCATCAGTGCAGCCATTGTGAGAGACGAAGACGAAATACAGAAGCCTGTGTATTTTAACAGCAAGGCACTCCAGGTGGTAGAGCAAAGATATCCAAGGATGGAGAAGTTGGCCTTCGCTTTGATCCATGCATCGAGAAAGATGAAGCCATACTTCCAGTCCCATACAATGGTCATCCTCGCTGACTTTCCCCTTAGGCAGGTTTTGGACAAGCCTAAAAAATCAGGGAGGTTAATGGCCTAGGCTATAGAGCTGGGGGAGTTTGACATAGTGTATCAGCCTAGGACGGCCATTAAGGGGCTAGCATTGGCAGACTTCGTGGCCGAGTTTACTTGGGAAGATGATGAAGCCGACAGTGAGAGCCTCGGGAAGATAGATACCCGACAAGGTGAGCTCACCGATACACCTGCAAATAAGGCTGAGACGAACACCGCTAGAAGGAAAGTGGTTAAAAATGAAGAGGGAAGATATATTTTTAGACAGGGGTCACTCACCGAGGGAGGTTTCTTAGAAGAACACACCGTGTGGAGTCTCTTCGTCGACGGGTCCTCTTGCAAAAGCGAGAGTGGATCTGGATTAATAGTATCAGCACCCGACGGCACAGACATTGAGTACGCCCTGAGGTTCAACTTTAAGGCCTCCAACAACGAGGCCGAATATGAGGCCTTGATAGCAGGCCTCTCCTTGGCCAGATCTCTTAGTGTCGGCCAAATTTTGGTTCATAGTGATTCAAGGCTAGTAGTGAATCAGATACTAGGATCCTACGAGGCCAAGAACGAGAGGATGGCTAGGTACCTTGAGAAGGTGAGGTCGTTACTGAAGGGCTTCAGATAAGTGAAATTAAAAAGGATACCTAGGCTCGACAATGGTCGAGTTGATGCCCTTGCTCGGTTGGCCTCGGCACCTAGGACAGACATCAGGAGAACGGTCCCAGTGGAAATTTTTCTTCGGCCAACTATTGAAGACACTGAGGGAACACTTGGCAATTGCCTAAATATTTCCCAGGAAGCTTCTTGGATGGACCCTCTAATCAGATACATTAAAGAGGGAGAGATGACAGAAGCAAGGCATGAAAGGAAAAAGCTGAGATATAGGGCTGCAAAGTTCGCTGTCATTGGGGACACCTTGTACAAAAAGGGATTTTTACTCCCCTTACTTAGGTGTGAGCACCCATCTGAGGTCCTATCCATTTTGCAAGATGTGCACGAAGGATCGTGCTCAAACCACATTGGGGGCATATCCTTAGCGAAAAGGGTGATCACCCAAGGGCACTGGTGGCCGACCATGGGGAAAGACGCCGCGGCATATGTAAAAAAGTGCGATAAATGCCAGAGATTTGCCACCATCCCTCACCAACCCCATCAGCCTCTTACCTCCATTATGTACCCATGGCCATTTGCAGTTTGAGGGATCGACCTCGTAGGACCCTTACCAAGAGTAGTCAATAACTATCGGTTCCTTATCGTAGCGATTGATTATTTCTCAAAATGGGTAGAGGCCGAACCGATGGTCACGATTTCATAGAAAAAGACCTTCCAGTTCATCTGGAAAAATGTTATATGCAGATATGGTCTCCCCAACACCCTCATCTCGGATAACGGGACTTAGTTCAAGAATACCTCCCTACAGAAGTACTGTGAAAGGGTGAGTGTCAAACAATTCTTCTCTACCCCGGGCTGACCTCAGGCCAATGGGCAAACAGAAGTTACAAACAGGACAATCCTAGATGGAATCAAGAAGAGGCTTGAGGAGGCAAAAGAAAGATGGGTCGAGGAGTTATATGACGTGTTGTGGGCATACAGGACGACAGTGAGGACCTCTACCGGAGAGACCCCATTCATGCTAGCTTATGGCTCAGAAGCCATCATCCCCACCGAGATTGAGTTTCCTACTCATAGGGTCCAAATGTATGACCCCCATATAAATACAGAAGAAAGGAGACTCGACTTAGACCTGATTGAGGAAAGGAGGGAACACGCTGAGATAAGGCAGGCCGCCTACCAGCAGAGGACCGCAAGGTTTTACAATCAGAGGGTGAAACAGAGACCAATTGCAGTAGGGGGCTTGGTCCTCAAAAAGACTTGGCAAAAGCCCAACAAGCTCCATCCTAATTGGCATGGCCCATATAGGGTCATCGATGAAGTCGTCCCTGGGACCTATAGACTAGAAAACCTAGAGGGGGAACCCTTTTCCAACCCCTGGAATGCAGGTCATTTGAAAAAATACTATCAGTAGTGTTGGAAGGTCTTTATAGACCATAATTGTAATAGGAGTTGCTCCAACATAACACTTGGAAAATTAATGAGAAATATCAGTGTTTCCCCTCATCCTGTGTTTATCAGTTCTAGTACGCATGAAAACATCTTTAGAGAACGGCCCTCGGCTACAATGAGGGTCAATGGAGGGGACGACCCCACCATTGCCCTCAAGAAAGACGAGGGAATACTTAATTAAAAACCATTAGTTTGGTTATTGGAACCCTCGGCTATAATGAGGGTCAATGGAGGGGACGACCCCACCATTGCCCTCAAGAAAGACGGGTTAATACTTAACTAAAAACCATTATTTTGGTTATTGGAACCCTCGGCTATAATGAGGGTCAATGGAGGGGACGACCCCACCATTGCCCTCAAGAAATAAGAGGGAATACTTGATTAAAAATCATTAGTTTGGTTATTAGAACCCTCGGCTATAATGAGGGTCAATGGAGGGGACGACCCCACTATTTCCCTCAAGAAAGATGAGGGAATACTTGATTAAAAACCATTAGTTTGGTTATTGGAACCCTCGGCTATAATGAGGGTCAATGGAGGGGACGACGCCACCATTGCCCTCAAGAAAGACGAGGGAATACTTGATTAAAAACCATTAGTTTGGTTATTAGAACCCTCAGCTATAATGAGGGTAAATGGAGGGGACGACCCCACCATTGCCCTCAAGAAATACGAGGGTATACTTGATTAAAAACCATTAGTTTGGTTATTGGAACCCTCGGCTATAATGAGGGTCAATGGAGGGGACGACCCCACCATTGCCATCAAGAAAGACGAGGGAATACTTGATTAAAAACCATTAGTTTGGTTATTAAAACCCTCGGCTATAATGAGGGTCAATGGAGGGGACGACCCCACCATTGCCATCAAGAAAGACGAGGGAATACTTGATTAAAAACCATTAGTTTAGTTATTAGAACCCTCGACTATAATGAGGGTCAATGGAGGGGATGACCCCACCATTGTCCTCAAGAAAGACGAGGGAAGACTTAATTAAAAACCATGAGTTTGGTTATTGGAACCCTCGGCCTATAATGAGGGTCAAGGGAGGGGACGACCCCACCATTGACCTCAAGAAAGACGAGGGAGGGGTTAGTGATAATATAAAAAATTCACAATGCAAATCATAAAAAAGACAAATATGGAAGACAACAAGAGAGATGATGATATAAATGAAATATTACAAAGTGTTCTACAAAGTAGAGTACAAAAATATTAATTACATTAAGACGGTATAGGCTACAGACAGCCACCCTATGGAGCGACATCAGAGGGCAAGGCCTCAACATCAATAAAAGAGGTCTCCTCAATGACCACGACTGGTTGGTCTTCAGACGTGCTGACACCCTCGACGTGCACCTGAGATTCCACCTGGGTTAGAGCTTCGGCAGTCAAGGGGTCGTCCAGTTGGACCGCCTCAAGAGCGGGGCGGACGGACGACACTGCATCAGCGAACTTTAAGACGACCCACCGATAGGCTGTCCTAATTCCCCTCTCCAAGTATTCAAGGCCGAAGCCTTGAAACTCGTCCGAGAGTTTGTAGGCCTCCACAGCATCGGCCTCGGCCTTCTTGACGGTCGCCTTAAGATCGGCCTTGTGCTGAATCCCTAGGTTGGTCAAGGCTTCATCCTTCTCCTTGATGAGCAAGTCTTTGGCCTTTAGGTCTTCGTCGTGCTGCCTCGTAAGGTCGTCCAGAATCCTTACATGTTCAGTTCTGGAACTCTCTAGCTCAGCCCTTACAGTCTCTAAGTCGATCTGCAGATCGGCCTCGTGTTGGATGGCCCTCTCGGCCTCATGAAATTTCTCCTGATTCTTCACCATCCACTTGGTGGCCGAGGTAAAAGCACAAACAGACTCCATAAGAAAAAGAACTTGTTAAGAAGCCGAGGAAATAGTTGGTGAAAGAATGCAGTTAAGGGAATGGAGCAAGACAAGTACCTGAGCCAGGGTGTGCAGACCGTAGTCATACACCTTCGTTGGAGGCATCTTAGACAAGAATTCATAGTCAGCAGCCGAGGGAGCGGAGAATATTAACGCCTTAGCCGCCCTCAAGTTTGCGATGAGTGATGATGGCTCGGCCTTCAGAAGTGCCAAGTTCTGGGACCAGAAGGCCCCCATACTAGAAGAAGAGGCGGCTCCCTCAGACGCCTCAACCCTTGCCCTCGTCCGTGATCCTGGCCGAGGGTCTACGGGGACCTCGGGCTCTTTCCTCTTATGTCTGTCGACGGTTGGCTCAGCAGGTGTCGGCCCTGTGGTTTGCGTCTTCCTCGGAGCTTGTTGAGGCTTCTTGCCTTTCTTCTTGGCCAAGCCTGACAACAAACTGGGAGCAGTCATTTCCCATAGATAGTCCGATATACCAGTAGGATGACCTGAAAGGAGGACGACACGTCAGAAAAATTCAGAGGCAATGATGAAACAGTTGAAAAAAGTAAAAGAATGGAAAAAATAATATAACTCACATAGTTCTGTCAGGGGGGCGACCCTTAGACCAGCTTCCTTGAGGAACCGAGGGGTCATCAGATCTTCAAACTTTGGAAGTTCACTCCCTCTCCCTCGTCCTCTCAGATAGTCAACTATATCTTTCTCTTCCAGACTAAGTCCGGGGTCTGACCTGGCCTTCATTGAAGGGTTAGACCATCTTTTTAGGACCGTCGGCTACAAGTTGTGCCTCGGCAGAAAACTCCCATTCCTCGAAGACAAAGAAGAATCTCTTCTTCCAATCGTGGTTGGAGGTTTGTGCTACGTGGAGAAGTTTTTTGTCAGACCTCCTCGCTCCCAGGTGATAATACCCAGGCTGTTTGGACAAGGAGGTGATATTGTAACAGGCCAAGAATACATCAGCATGGGCTTAGGTCAGACGCCTCTCCTCTCTCAGAAGGTCCAGCGCCAATTGGCGACGACGCTCTCTCATCCATCTCACTCAAATAACTCTCGGCTGGACGACAAGACGACCCACAAGACTCAGAGGGTCTTATTGTGGCAAGAGGAATGGGAAAAATAGGTTGTACCCAATTAGGGTCGGCCCCTCGTCTCCTATCCTTCTCTTCCTCTATTCGCCTAATCTCTACGAAGAGCTTCTCTCTCAAGGATGGGAACTCCTCGACTAAACTGTAAAGCCTCCTAAGCATTAAGCGGGAGACCCTACACTTGGATGAATTTCTAAGCTAACTACAAACAAGGTTGCAATTGACCAAACTGGATTTTTGGATTAAAATAAAAGAAACCAAGTTTTTTAATCAAGAACACTCAAGAACCAGTCGCCGGAAAAGACGCCGGAAAAGTTATGAAACACCCTAAGGAAAATCCTACCCTACAAGCCTAAAACAAGAAAGCAAGCAAGAAATGAAGGAAAAGAGGACGCTAGGGCAGAGGGATTTCCTGAGAGGGAAGAGCGAGACTGCCAAACTCGAAATGCTAAAATTTGCAGAAATGGAGGTTTGTCTATTGGAAATCTAGAGAGAGAGAGAGCTTGGGCGTGAAGAAGAAGAAAAGAATAAATGGTTTCAAAAATTACTTATATACCTTAGTAATGAGTGGGCCCATTACCCAAGCCAAAGCACAGCCCATGAGGAGGACATCATTAGGGCACAAAGCCCCAAGCAGCATGCAGCCGCCGCGCCTTGAAAATTAGAATGACATTGGATAAAAATTTAACAGTTGTCACATCAGCTTGACAGGTGTCACTCATCAAACAGATCATACACTTAGTCTCAAAAGCAACATTATCCCTCAGCCATCTCATCATCATCTAGGGCTAACGGTTGGGGGGTGATTGATATACCCGTATATACCCTCGGCCATGTCGAGGGCGCCCTGCGCCTCATCAGGCCCAGACGACCCCTCAGGGGGCCGACCCTTCATCACGCTCCGGACGACCCCTTAGGGGGGCGACCCTTCGTCAGGCTCCAGACGACCCCCCCGAGGGTACGATAGTACGAGGCCCAAATTAGGCCAGACTCATTGCCGAAAGGAACTTTACCCTTGGCCTCATATTAAAGGCCGAGGGTGATGTCATCACAGCGCGTGGTTTGGGAGATGCGTGGAACAGTGCGCGTGGGGCTCACATGGCACATGGGAGACCGTTATAATAAAAGCACACCCTCACGTGAGGGAATATTATGTCATCAGTTGGCATCTACAGGTGTCAATAGGGGATTGGCTAGATCATCATTCGCATGCACCATGCATACATGGGGGGTACACTACACCCCCCAAGACCTATATATACTTGTCACCTACAACCCTACAGGGGGATCGATCGATAATTGTAATCCTAGCAAAAACTCTGCTTGTACACACAGTAGAGAGATAAAGTGAGCTTATGTGCATTGTATCCAAGGCCATTAGTGCCCATACTTAGTGGCACTCACAGTGGATGTAGGCCTAATTGGCTGAATCACTATACATCACTGTCTTATTCCTCTTATACTCATCTCCTTCTACACACTTATACGCTTACATCTCTATGGCTGCCATGGTTACTATTGTTTGAGCTCATCATCACTTATCCGGTGGTGCTAGATTTCACCATCAAGATTTAATTGGGAATTAATTTGGATATAAATACTAGCGAGATGTGAGTTGGTATTTGATTATGATGTTAAAATTGAAAATTTCATGAGTATTGAAAATATTAAAGTTATCGCGAGGTCGAAATACGACAATTTGGAAACTTAAGTTGGGACGTGAAATCAGTCGCGTCAGGAACGAAATTATTTAAATTAAAAGGTGAATTATATTTTTATCAACTGAATGGTCATTTTGAGTGTGCCAACGTGTCCGAAAGAGTCGAAATAGTCAGAAAACACTAGCCGTGGGTTTAGTTTGGGTCCCGGGACATTTTTAGGCCAGACCGACAACCTAGAAGGGTGTTTTGGTAATTTTAAAAATATGGGAATTAAAACCCATGAATTTTAGGGTTTAATAATATATTACTAATGATACCACTAAGTCCATTATCAGCATTAGGTAAGTTAGTGGGTACGGGAGTTAAAGGGAGAGGTTGAAGAGGTTCTAAAAGAAACCTCCAACCACCATCACCATCCTTGGGAGAATTCTGTAGAGAAAGGGGAGAAATCAGCCTTCATTCACCAACATCAATTCAGAAGAATAAATCTAAGGCAAGTGGTTAAGTTACATCAATACAAATGAATGTTTCCTCCATACTTAGAATAGAAATTATGTTATGTATTGAAAGTTGATGAAAACCCATGAAATTTGAGATAGAATTCATAAATTGGTTAGAAATTGCAGGTACGAGGATTATGAAAGAAATTAGTATACAAAAGCATGGTATTTTATAGATTAAAAATGGATTATTGATGAGTAGTTAGGTTTGATTAAATTCAGAATTCATATTCATAGGGTTTGGGACAAAATATGGGAATTTGTGGATATTACATGTTAATCTATGAAATTTAACCCTAAAACGATGTTAAGAAGTAGTCTAAGGTGATTTGGTGTAGTCTATTATCACTAAAACTTGATTGGCATGAACTTAGGAGAGAATTAGAGATGAGAAAATGGTGAAAAACGTATTTGGGAAAAATCTAGGCATTCTCGAAAATGTCGTTAGAAGACCAGTCCAGGTCGTTCGAACGACCTTGTTCGAATGAACTTCTAACGATATTCCAGTAGCCCTTCTAACGAGTTGACTGTTCGTTCGAAGACTTTCATTCGAACGACCTCGTTCGAACGAGATTCCAGTGACTTCCAACGAGATGTCAGAATGGACTGTTTGAATCAATTTTGATTTCGAACCTCGCATAGGCTGATTAACTTGAGTGTTACTTTTCCCGTGTTGACTAGCAGGTAGTTTTGTGAGACCGGAGTATACTTGAGGATTAAAATCTATGAGAATTATATAAAAGACCTAATAACTTTCATGATTTAGGCTTTAAGTGTGAGGAACTACGTCGTGAGATGTGTAAGTAGCTCATATTGTATATTACCCTGATGCGTATAAAATGTACAAACTTAAATGACGGTATAAAAATGTAGAATGTACCTTTCGGAATATTATAAGATATCTAAGATGTGTGAATACTTAGTATATGGACTTATGTGTATAACATACCTACCATACTTGCTATCACGGAGGTCGACGTTCGTGTTGGGCCATCTAATCTTTGTGTGCCTACGGGGGGATTTAGATTGGTACCTTAAGATCATAGGGCTTGGAATGACTTATTTGTGAATCAATAAGTCAGCTGACTATGGGAGCGTGGGTATGTGCGTGACCCATGGGTATGTGAACTATGTTCGCCTCCATTTTGTGTGATTGTGTTTATTGAAACGATTCCTGAGAGATTCGGAATTCGTAGTCCTTATGTACGTGATGTACCGGGATTAGATAGCAGAGTATGTGCACCGCAGCTTAAACTAGGGGTGGCCTTATTGTATATACTTATGATGTGACTAATATACTGGTAATGTTTCCATGAAATATTTAGTGAAGTAAAGATGTGCATCCGTGAGATATTTTAGTAGAGATAAAAATGGGAATTCCGTATAATAAATATTATTAGTAGCGAATGAAGACACATACAGCGTATACTTTAATGTCTTGAATAAACCCTTAAATTATAAAGTGAAGTCAGGATATGAGTATAGACTAGTTAATTATGGGTACAACTAGAACAGGTTAAGGATACGTTAGGAGTGCACAATTAGTCGAGAGGTGAGGAACTCATGTGAGTGCACGTTCTAACATGTATTTTACATTCAATGTTTAATGTTATTAAATCACTTGCTATACTTTAAACTATTTTCATAATCGGGCTCTGACCCGTTTGCTTTCAAATATTTTTGTAAAAACCTTTTAGGTGCCCAGCAAGAGGGACGCCAAGCTTAGGAGTTCCATTCCAATGAGGTGCTGTAGCTGTTGTGGAAGTGACAGGACCTTGATAGTAGACGCCTCAATATTCTACTTGATTCTATCTTTCCTATTTCATCTAGTCGGGAATGTCACCCCTTTCTTTAGAGACAGTTTAATGTATTCAGTTTTTATTTCCAGTATTGAACTTAATTAATTATCATTCAGACTTGTATTTGGTAGTATTCATTATTTGGTTTATACAGGGGAGTGTTACTCCAAACTCTATTAAATCTCGAAAATTTTACATTGTGACTATTATGTGATTGTGATGGCTTTAGTTGATAAATTGGTTCGGTTATATGTTAATTTGTTTTAATTGATATAGACAACTCACTTTTTAAATATTAGGTGGCTAGTAATTGTTAAAAATGTTTTTCGACAGTGATGCTACGAACTGAACCAACTTGACATTTTGAATTAATTTGAATACAGGAGTAGCTACCCGGTATTTAATTATTCGGGGTGTCACAGGTGGTATCAGAGCGTCAGGTTCTAGTGTCCTTAGGATCTGTACGGCTCGTTATGTTTCCTCATAGCTTCTTTGATATAGAGCCCTATATTTTAGGATTATTGTACTCTTATATGTATGTTTTGCTCTTCAGCTATTTTGAGATAATAACTGCGAACTTATAAGATTTTATTCTCATTTCAGATGCCTCCATGATGTGCACAGCGAGTTACCAGGGATGCTCAGCCCGAGCCACAGTCTGCACCAGTTCAGGGCTCCTTGAATGTCGCAGAGGTTGCAGCCATTATAGCCCAAGTAGTAAATGCCGCCCTAGCAGTTGTGCAGCAGGCACCACCTCAGGCGCCGGTAGTAGCGCCAGTTCAAGCTCATGCATTCCTGTCTGCTTGGGAATGTGTTCATGATGCTTTTCAGAAAGCACACCCTCCAGAGTTTGCAGGTAGCTCCGATGTCGTTGTGCCCAGTCAGTGGAAGAATGACATCCAAAGGCACTTAAGGATGTACGAGTGCACGGATGTAGAGAAACAGATACTGGCTACTTTTAAGCTAGTAGGATCAGCGCTGCAGTGGTGGGAGTCCATTACCACCGCGAAGGAGAGAGACATCCTTTTTATTCAGGAGTTCTGGGTGCGGTTCACCCGCAAATATTTTCCATCAACTGTTCACACTGAAATGAGGAGGAAGTTAATGAACCTCAAGCAGGAGGGAAAGACCATAGTCGAATATGAGGCCAAATTCACTAATCTCTTAAACATCGTTCCCGATGAGATTCCAACCGAGGAGAAGAAGATTCAGAAGTTTATGGATGGGTTGACTTGGAGGATCCGTCAGCACTTGTTGGGAAATCTCTCATTTGCCACTTACTCTGATGTGGTTAACGCAGCACTGCTTCACTGCCAGGACCACCACTTCCACATGTCAGAGAGTAAGCGATCGGGAGAGTCCATCCATCAGGGCAGGACAGGGGAAATGGTGCCAGCGGGGCACAATCTGCTCAGGGTCAGCATAGGTAGGGAGATCAGGGTTCCTAGCAGGGGGATTTTAAGAGGTTCAAATCTGAGGGTTTCAAAAATGGTCAGGAGGTTTTCGTTAGGGCCAGCAGGGTCAGCACAGCCAACGGGGACAGCACGGCCAACAGGGCCAACAACAGCAGTTTCAGCAGGGCCAGCACGGCCAAGGGAGGAATGGCAATGGCCACCAGGGCCGTGGGCAGCAGGGTCAGAGAGGGGGGAATTTTCTGGAGAAATATTTCATTTGTGGCAAGATTGGCAACAAGCGCTAGAAGTGTCCTGATAGGGGCAAGGCCCCACAGTAGCAGTAGCAGCAGCAGCAGCGGAGTGCTCGACATGAGCCCCAGAGACCTATGTTTCCCGCCGCCCTCCCAGCACCATCACAGATGCCAGCTTTGCCACCCATCCCAGCAGTTCCAATCCAGTAGGGACAGCTTCAATACGGGCGAGTTTATCAACTCCAACATGCCGCCGTCCCACAGGATCCACCTGCTATTGAGGGTATGTTCTCTATTCAGGGGACTATGGGGCGTATATTATTTGATACGGGGGCCACACACTGTTTCATTGCCATGAAATTTGCACTCACTTTGGGTTGTTAGACACTGCAGAGAGCACGATTGCTTGTGTAGATTCACCATTGAGTAGGGGTTCTGTAATTTCCCTTATTTGTAGAGGTGTTGGTATAGAGATCGAGAGGTTTACTTTACCCGCTGATATGTTAGTATTAGAGATGACTGAGTATGATGCGATTATTGGTATGGATTGGCTATTTGCGTACCGAGCCATGATTAATTATTTCAGTAGGAGTATTATATTTGCCATTCCCGAGCAGGAGATATTTTTAGTGGCGATGCCTCACCCTGAGGGAGGATCGTCCACTCACTTGTACTATATAGACGAGGAGACCTCTAAGGAACTGGTATTACCACTCGATTCGATTCCAATTATTAGGGAGTTTGCTGATGTATTTCAGGATATACCTGGACTACCTCCGAGTAGAGAGATAGATTTTATGATCGATTTGGCGTCGGGCACTCGGACAATTGCCTGCGCACCTTACCGTATCGCTCCCGCAGAGATGAGAGAGCTAAGGGATCAGATAGAGCAGTTATTGGGTCAGGGGTTTATCCGAAGGAGTACTTCGCCGTGGGGTGCCCCTGTGTTATTCGTAAAGAAGAGGGATGGATCATTGAGGTTGTGTGTAGATTACCGGGAGTTGAATAAAGTCACGATACGAAATAAGTATCCATTGCCTCGAATCGATGACTTATTCAACCAGCTGAGAGGAGTTTCCTTCTTCTCAAAGATTGACTTGCGATCGGGATACCATCAGTTGCGTATCAGGGAACAGGACGTCTCGAAGACTGCTTTCTTGACGAGACATGGATCCTACGAATTTTGGGTTATGCCTTTTGGCTTGACCAACTCTCCAGCCGTGTTTATGGACTTGATGAATAGGGTGTTCATAGAGTTCCTAGACCAGTTCGTCATCGTCTTTATTGATGACATCCTGGTTTAGTCCCAGACAGAAGAGGAGCATGCCGAGCATTTGAGGCAGGTTTTATAAACGCTCTGTCAGAACGAGCTTTATGCAAAATACGAGAAATGTGGATTTTGGCTGAAGGAGGTTCAGTTTTTATGGCATATCATTTCAGACAGGGGGATATCTGTTGATCCGGGGAAGGTATCCGCGGTGAGGGAGTGGGGACATCCCACGACACCGACTGAAATCTGTAGTTTCTTGGGCCTAGCAGGATACTACAAGAGGTTTATTCGGGGTTTCTCAAAGATAGCGGGTCCTTTGACACATCTGACTCACAAGGGTGTTCCATTCATCTGGAGCGATGCCTGTCAGTTGGCATTCGATGGGCTGAAGGACAAGTTAACCTTAGCACCTGTGTTAACATTGCCCAGACCAGGAGTTGAGTATCTAGTCTACACCGATGCGTCCTTACAAGGACTTGGAGGTGTGCTGCAACAGGAGAGACAGGCCATAGCTTATGCTTCCTGTAAGCTTAATCCTCACGAGAGGAATTACCCCACCCACAACTTGGAGTTAGCGGCAGTCGTATTCTCTCTTCGGATTTAGAGACACTATCTCCTGGGGGAGAAATTTCAGTTGTTCACACATCACAAGTCTCTACAATACCTCTTCACACAGAAGGAACTGAATATGCATCAACGTCGGTGGCTTGAGTTTGTGAAGGATTATCAGTTTGATATCCAATATCACCCAGGGAAGGCTAACGTGGTAGCAAACGCGTTGAGCCGTAGGCCAGTAGATGAGGTGGCCGAGGTGTGGAAAGATAAGTTGAAGGAGTTGGGACACCAGGATGCAGTGGCCTGATCATTCATGTCTGTGATGACTGTTATACCTCAGATTGTTATGAGAGTGATAAAGACCCAGGAAAATGACTCGTTCTGTCAGGAGCAGATAGTTCGATTACTAGTAGAGGGAGCCAAGTCCTATACCGTTAGTTCAGACGGGGGATTACGCTTCAATGGGAGATTAGTTGTTCCGGAAGGGAAAGATTTACTACACGAGGTAATGACAGAGTCGCACGGCTCACGGTTCACGGTACATCCTGGTGGGGATAAGATGTACCAAGACATGAGACGACAGTACTGGTGGAGCGAGATAAAGAGAGATATCGCCGTGTTCGTTTCTAGATGCGCCACTTGTCAGTTAGTAAAGGTGGATCATCAGAAACTGGCAGGACTTCTACAGCCATTAGAGGTTCCGATGTGGATATGGGAGAGCATATCCATGGACTTTATCACGGGGTTACCTATGTCATAGAGGGGTCACGACTCTATATGGGTAATTGTGGATAGGTTTACCAAACCGACTACACTACGGGACAGTATGCCCAAATCTTCATTGCATAAATAGTGAGACTTCACGGTGTGCCTATAAATATCATGTCTGACCGAGACAAGATATTTCTTTCACGATTTTGGGAGAGTTTCCACGAGGCCATGGGTACGGAGGTGCGGCTGAGTACGGCATATCCCTCGCTGTAAGGACATATTTTCATAGGTCCGTTATCAATATACCGCTACACCGTTGAAGATCATTCAAGAGACATATACATCAAAGACGGATCCGAATTACTCAAGTTCTTCATCATTCAAGGCTCCGCGAAGTTTACTTTGGTAAGGTTATGTTTTAAATACCTTTACTTTTCAATTAGAGCTTTTGGGAGATTTTTACAAAATATTTTCTAAGTGTTGGAGCGGACTTTTTCGTCAAAATTTGAGAATGAGTATTTTTTCTAAGTGTTGAAGCAGACATTAAAATAATGATTTTTTGCCGCAGTCGTTCGAGCGAGATAGCATGTCGCGCGATCTCGTTCGAACGACATTTGTCCTTCGTTCGAGCGACTTGCTTATCTCGTTCGAACGAGCTCTATTTTTGAGGCGGCGCATTTTCCTATAAATACTCATTATTTGGTACCGTTTTCATTAAGAAGTCCATACGTTTTACAGAACAGAAGCACTGCCAAAGCAGTAATCTTTAGGCTTCTTCTTTTAAGGGTTTAATCCCTTTTTGATTTACAATTCACAAAACTCCCATCTTGCTTTAGTGAATTGTTTTGGTGTTCAAGAACACATCTTTGCCTTTGTTCATCTTTTGTGGAGTGCATCTCTAAACCATATGGCTGCGTGTCGTTGAGGATCTTGCTACGTGAAGATTCTTTGCTGAAGATAGGACTGCGAGTCCTTAGAGGGTGCTGCGGGTATTCTCTTGCTGAGTTCAAGACTGCGAGTCTTTGTGGGTTGGCTGCGCGTTAATCCATTGCATATTTCTCTATGTAATTGTAAGTTGCGATTTATAGATTCATAGTGAAATAAAGGTTTTACCCGAAAGGGTTTTTTTCAAATCTGTGTCTCAGCATATTTGTTGTGTCGCATGCGGTATTTGTTTATGGTTCATCACACGCACTTTTAGATGCATGCTTAGGGGTTGGGTTAATTTGGTTTAAAAATAGACACTAATTAAATAAGTGTGCCAACGTAGAAAGTTACGAATTTAATCAATTATCACACTGTCTCACGCTTTCTCAAATTGGTATCAGAGCCGATTACGCTAAGTTATCGCGTATTCCAATTTTTCGCAACATCGTGTGATATTGATTTTTTTGAAAAATCAGTTTTGTGAAAAATCAAATCTTTTTTCTATGGAGCACTTCTATAATCAAATGCCTATTTTTGACGGGTCTAATTATGCCTATTGGAAAGCTCGCATGAAATCTAGTTTAAAAGCCATTGACGAGCGTGTTTGGTACCTTTACGAAAATGGGTGGACTCCTCCCACGGTCACCGTTGATAATATAACCTCTTTAAAACCCGTGTCAGCCTGGACTGAAGATGATCATAATATGTCTAAATATAATTCACGTGGTTTGAGTGTTATTTCTGGAGCTATCTCTCCTGATGAGTTTCGCCGAATTATGACGTGCACCACGTCTAAAGAGGCTTGGGATGTTTTGAAATTGACACATGAGGGTACGAACGCGGTTAAAGAATCTAAGTTACAAAATTTGGCCTCCCAATTTGAGACTATCACCATGTCTGAATCTGAATGCTTTGATGATTTTTATGCACGTTTGTCGAGCATTATTAACACCATTTTTAATTTGGGTGAGGTGATTGATAACACGCGTGTCGTTAAAAAGATTTGAGATCTCTCCCAAAACGCTTTATTCCTAAAGTCACTGTTTTGAACTCTTTGGGAAATTTGAAATCACTTAAGTTGGAAGAACTTGTAGGAGATCTTCAAACCTATGAGATTGACATGTTTCCCAAAACCATTAAGGCTAAGGATAATGGCATTGCTTTAAAGACTCATTGTAAGAAAAAGAAAGAATAAGTTTGTGAGTCCGATTCTGAGGAAGACTTTGATTTTCATGATATGGCCTTGTTTGTGAAAAATTTTAAAAAATTTCTCAACATGAACAAAAATAATTCTTCCAATAAAAAGAATTTTTTTCTGAAAAATAAAAAGAAAGGAAAGGCCAAAGAAAGCGGTGAGAGAGAAAAAGAGAATGTCTCGGATGAGGAGTGTGAGGAAGATCGTGAGAACGTGACTTGTTTTGAATGTGAGGGTAAGGGACATAAGTCGTTTGAGTGTCCAACATGGCTTAGAAAGAAAGGGAAGAAAGTAGCCATGCCTGCCACACTTAGTGATAGTGAGGGTGATGAGGGAGATGAGTCCGATAAAGGTTTAGCACATGGAATGGTTGTCGCTCTGTCTAGTCGTGTGTGCACACCCACTTTGTCTCACGAGGGTGCACACGAGAGCGATGATAGTGATTTGTGTTCTTCGAGTGAGGGAGAAAGCGAGGAGGAGAGTGGAGATGAAAGTGAGCTCCAAAAATCTTTTAGAGATTTGTACACCGCGACCTTGAAAACAAAGAAGTATAATCGTGATTTAGGTTGTCGGGTTTTAGATTTGGAGAGAGAGAAGGAGGTTTTAAGAAAGGAGAAGTGTGATTTGATCGACACATTGTCTAGTCTGACGACACGTGTATCCCAACTCGAGAGTGATCTCGAACGTGCTAGGGAGGTCAAAGTCATTTTTGAGAACGCACCTAAGAAGGTTGAAAAGGTGGTTCTTAAGGGTAAAGGTGAGAAGTTAGGAATAAGTCATGACGGTGCTTCTATTTCCCAATTAGCACTGGAGCCGGTTCCCACTTTTGTGATAGATTCACATGAGTCTCACCCTCACCCACCTAGGCGTCCCATTCCTATTAGGAAAGTGCGTCCTAGAGTTTTTGAGAGAGGTGTTCCGAGGCCTATTTATGTTTGCTCTCATTGCAAAAGGAGAGGACGCCTTAGGGAATTTTGTTTTAAGTTGGGTTATGTGTCACGTTTTGCTTCTACACGTGTTTTTGATGTACATGCACCCACACATGATTCTTTACATGCTCCCGGAGACTATATGAGAGATTTTTCACATTTAGGTGAGCAAGTTAAGTTTTTAGTCAAAACTTCACAAGAATTGATGGAGGTTTTTCATAAGTTGTCACCACCTTTGGAAAACCCCTCCGCTCCTAATGATTGAGGTTTGACTTGTTTACTAGCATAGGATGATTTTCATGATTATATTGTTTGCCTATTGCTAGTATGTATCATTTTTGTATAGTTTTTTATTTTTGAAAATTTTTGAAAAATACAAAAAGATTTTATTTTCATAAATTTTTTTAGAAAAATCCAAAAAGATTTTTGTATTTTGTTTGCACCGTTTATGGATGAAGACTTAGGATGACCGAGTCACAACATCATTCAATTTTATAGGTGACTATTTGATAGTGTTTTGAGACAATAGGTCAATTCATCCTTGTGCTTTATAATGTTTGGAGTCATTAAGATGTAATTAAGTGTTTCTTCCTACATGTTTGACTCATGTTTCCTTGATTGCACACATGCACGGATTTGTTTGATTATTGTGCTTGTCTTATCACATGTTGGTTGGGTGTTTTCACTTCAATCCTGTCCTTAAAACAAACCAAGCGCGATAAATTTTTCATAAGGAAATTGTGCATATAAGAGCCGTTTTATGAGTTTGTGTGCTTTATTTGAAAACGGGGAGGGGCTGCGAAAGGTAATTATCTATTCTTTGCGCAAAATCCACCGTTAAAAAGGACCTAAAAATGGAGGAATTTTATTATCCGGGGTCCAAAGAGGTTTAAAAGAGCCCTAAAAAATTTAGAGGCAATAAAAAGAAATTTATGCCAATTATGGGCCAATTAGGTTTTTGCACCAATTCTCCAAAGTTTGAGAATTTAGTTTATTCACCTCTAAAAGAAAATATATATGAGGGAGTTTGGTTGGAGATTTAAAACGGGTTTGCACGTCCTTGAAATGCTTGAAAATGCACTACATAGTTTTGGACGTTATTGGTGTGGAAATCATTTGACTTTGATTTGTTAATTTGTATAAGTCGATGTCATTTAAATTCAACAAATTTTTACACCTAAGGATACTTGTGGTGTTCATTCGTTAGGAGTACACATATGCATCGTGCACATATGACTGATTGAGTTGATTTACCTATCGAATGTGTTCACACCCATTCATTTCGTTTCCATGACTTGGTTGTTTGAGTTTAATTCCATGGTGTGATTTTTTGTATCATATTTTTCAAAGTGGTATCTTATTTTTGTATGAAAAATTAAAAATTTCAAAAACAGTTTGTGAAATTTGTGAGATACTCCATTGCATGCGCGTAACTTGATTCTTGTTTGCTATGCCTTTTTCGTGACACTCCATGTTTTGATTTTTTCTTCTTATCTGTCTATTTTGGGACATCATAAAAAGGGGGAGAAAGAATTATCACGTTAAGGGGGAGTTTTTGTTTTTGCATTATGGGGGAGATTTGATTATTAATGCTTTATTCTTATTTCATTTCAAACTCGATGCGTCACGAAGGTTTTAGCTTTATCTCATGTGTGTAGGTACAAAGATTGAAGATCCTGATGTTGCACACCCTAATGAGAAAAGCTTTGAGATTTGACGAAGATGATTGAAGAACAGTTTTGAAGTCTTGCAAATTTATTCATGGGAGGGTAGATTTGTATAGGCAATTCGATTTTTGATAATTCGGATTTTTTATGTATGTACCAGCATAGACATAGGGGGAGATTTGTAAGGACATATTTTCATAGGTCCGTTATCAATTTATTATGTCATATACCGCTACACCGTCAAAGATCATTCAAGAGACATCTACATCAAAGACGGATCCGAATTACTCAAGTTCTTCATCATTCAAGGCTCCGCGAAGTTTACTTTGGTAAGGTTATGTTTTAAATACCTTTACTTTTCAATTAGAGCTTTTGGGAGATTTTTACAAAATATTTTCTAAGTGTTGGAGCGGACTTTTTCATCAAAATTTGAGAATGAGTATTTTTTCTAAGTGTTGAACCGGACATTAAAATAATGATTTTTCGCCGCAGTCGTTCGAGCGACATAGCATGTCGTTCGAGCGAGATAGCATGTCGCGCGATCTCGTTCGAACGACATTTGTCCTTCGTTCGAGCGACTTGCTTATCTCGTTCGAACGAGCTCTGTTTTCGAGGCGGCACGTTTTCTTATAAATACTCATTATTTGGTACCGTTTTCATTAAGAAGTTCATATGTTTTTCAGAACAGAAACACTGCCAAAGCAGTAATCTTTAGGCTTCTTATTTTAGGGGTTTAATCCCTTTTTGATTTACAATTCACAAAACTCCCATCTTGCTTTAGTGAATTATTTTGGTGTTCAAGAACACATCTTTTCCTTTGTTCATCTTTTGTCGAGTGCGTCTCTACACCATATGGTTGCGTGTCATTGAGGATCTTGCTGCGTGAAGATTCTTTGTTGAAGATAGGACTGCGACTCCTTGGAGGGTGCTGTGGGTATTCTCTTGCTGAGTTCAAGACTGCGAGTCTTTGTGGGTTGGTTGCGCGTTAATCCACTACAGATTTCTCTATGTAATCGTAAGTTGTGATTTATAGATTCGTATTGAAATAAAGGTTTTACCCGAAAGGGTTTTTTTTCTGAAATATGTGTCTCAACATATTTGTTGTGTCGCATGCGGTATTTGTTTATGGTTCATCACACGTACTTTTAGATGCATGTTTAGGGGCTGGGTTAATTTGGTTTAAAAATAGACATTAATTAAATAAGTGTGCCAACGTAGAAAGTTGCAAATTTAATCAATTATCACACCGTCTCACGCTTTCTCACTCGCAGACTGATGGGAAAACAGAGCGGACAAATCAGATGTTGGAGAACACGTTGCGTATGTGTATTCTAGATTTTGGAGGTGGTTGGGAGCAGTACCTTCCATTAGTGGAGTTTTCTTATAATAATTCCAACCAGTTCACCATTGGTATGGCTCCATTCGAGGTGTTGTATGGTAGACCTTGTCATTCCTCAGCATGTTGGTTAGAGGTGGGGGATAACAAACTCCTTGGGCCGGAAGTGATTCAGGACACTTCGGCAAGGATAGAGATGATACGGAGCCAAATTCGGGTAGCTCAAGACCGATAGAAGAGCTATGCTTATGCCAAGAGGTTCTTTAAAGAATTCAAGGTGGGGGACCAGGGGTTACTCAGAGTATCTCCTATGAAGGGGATCATGCGTTTTGGGAAGAAGGGGAAACTAGCACTAAGCTATGTGGGGCCATTTTCTATCATCGAGCGGATTGGGCCAGTAGCGTATAGGCTTGGGTTACCGGAGCACTTGCATAGGATTCATGACATGTTCCATATTTCCTCACTAAGGAAATATCTTAGGGACGATTTGTCCCATACTCACATTGCTTTAGAGTATATCGATCTTCAGCATGATAGTTCCAACGAGGAGGGGCCGATTGCTATTCTGGACCACAGCGAGAGCAAACTGAGGTCGAAGATAGTACCGTTAGTACGCGTGCAGTGGAGGCATCATAATGCCGAGGAGTCCACATGGGAGCGCGAGGATGAGATACGCGAACGTTATCCAGAGCTATTTTTACCAAGTATTCATCACTTCTGAATTTCGGGACGAAATTCTGTTATTAGGGGGAAATATGTAATACTCCATAATTTTATTGATTTTTATTTAAGGGACTAATTAAATTAAATGAGAATTAATTGGAAATTAATTCGGATATAAATACTAGCGAGATGTGAGTTGGTATTTGATTATGATGTTAAAATTGAAAATTTCATGAGTATTGAAAATATTAAAGTTGTCGCGAGGTCGAAATACGATAATTTGGAAACTTAAGTTGGGACGTAAAATCAGTCGCGTCAGGAACGAAATTATTTAAATTAAAAGGTGAATTATATTTTTATCAACTGAATGGTCATTTTGAGTGTGCCAACGTGTCCGAAAGAGTCGAAATAGTCAGAAAACACTATCCGGGGTTTAGTTTGGGTCCCGGGATATTTTTAGGCCAGACCGGCAACTTAGAAGGGTATTTCGGTAATTTTAAAAATATGGGAATTAAAACCCACGAATTTTAGAGTTTAATAATATATTACTAATGATACCACTAAGTCCATTATCAGCATTAGGTAAGTTAGTGGGCAACGGGAGTTAAAGGGAGAGTTTGAAGAGGTTTCAAAAGAAACCTCCAACCACCATCATCATCCTTGGGAGAATTCTGTAGAGAAAGGGGAGAAATCAACCTTCATTTACCAACATCAATTCAGAAGAACAAATCTAAGGCAAGTGGTTTAGTTACATCAATACAAATGAATGTTTCCTCCATACTTAGAATAGAAATTATGTTATGTATTGAAAGTTGATGAAAACCCATGAAATTTGAGATAGAATTCATAAATTGGTTAGAAATTGCAGGTAGGAGGATTATAAAAGAAAGTAGTATACAAAAACATGGTATTTTATGGATTAAAAACGGATTATTGATGAGTAGTTAGGTTTGATTAAATTCAGAATTCATATTCATAGGGTTTGGGACAAAATATGGGAATTTGTGGATATTACATGTTAATCTATGAAATTTAACCCTAAAACGATGTTAAGAAGTAGTCTAAGGTGATTTGGTGTAGTCTATTATCACTAAAACTTGATTGGCATGAACTTAGGAGAGAATTAGAGATGATAAAATGGTGAAAAACGTATTTGGGAAAAATCTGGGCATTCTCGAAAATGTCGTTAGAAGACCAGTCCAGGTCGTTCGAACGACCTCGGTCGAACGAACTTCTAACGATATTCTAGTAGCCCTTCTAACGAGTTGACTGTTCGTTCGAAGACTTTCATTCGAACGACCTCGTTCGAACGAGATTCAAGTGACTTCTAACGAGATGTCAGAATGGACTGTTTGAATCAATTTTGATTTCGAACGTCGCATAGGCTGATTAACTTGAGTGTTACTTTTCCCGTGTTGACTAGCAGGTAGTTTTGTGAGACCGGAGTATACTTGAGGATTAAAATCTGTGAGATTTATATAAAAGACCTAATAACTTTCATGATTTAGGCTTTAAGTGTGAGGAACTACGTCGTGAGATGTGTAAGTAGCTCATATTGTATATTACCCTGATGCGTATAAAATGTACAAACTTAAATGACGGTATAAGAATGTAGAATGTACCTTTCAGAATATTATAAGATATCTAAGATGTGTGAATACTTAGTATATGGACTTATGTGTATAACATACCTACCATACTTGCTATCACGGAGGTCGACGTTCGTGTTGGGCCATTTAATCTTTGTGTGCCTACGGGGGGATTTAGACTGGTACCGTAAGAACATAGGGCTTGGAATGACTTATTTGTGAATCAATAAGTCAGCTGACTATGGGAGCGTGGGTATATGCGTGACCCATGGGTATGTGAACTATGTTCTCCTCCATTTTGTGTGATTGTGTTTATTGAAACGATTCCTGAGAGTTCAAAATTCGTAGTCCTTATGTACGTGATGTATCGGGATTAGATGGCAGAGTATGTGCACCGCAGCTTAAACTAGGGGTGCCCTTATTGTATATACTTATGATGTGACTAATATACTGGTAATGTTTCCATGAAATATTTAGTGAAGTAAATATGTGCATCCGTGAGATATTTTAGTAGAGATAAAAATGGGAATTCCGTATAATAAATATTATTAGTAGCGAATGAAGACACATACAGAGTATACTTTAATGTCTTGAATAAACCCTTAAATTATAAAGTGAAGTCAGGATATGAGTATAGACTAGTTAGTTATGGGTACAACTAGAACGGGTTAAGGATACATTAGGAGTGCACAATTAGTCGAGAGGTGAGGAACTCATGTGAGTGCACGTTCTAACATGTATTTTACATTCACTATTTAATGTTATTAAATCACTTGCTATACTTTAAACTATTTTCACAATCGGGCTCTGACCCGTTTGCTTTCAAATATTTTTGTAAAAACCTTTTAGGTGCCCAGCAACAGGGACGCCAAGCTTAGGAGTTCCATTCCAATGACGTGTTGTAGCTGTTGTGGAAGTGACAGGACCTTGATAGTAGACGCCTCAATATTCTACTTGATTCTATCTTTCCTATTTCATCTAGTCGGGCACGTCGCCCCTTTCTTTAGAGACAGTTTAATGTATTCAGTTTTTATTTCCAGTATTGAACTTAATTAATTATCATTCAGACTTGTATTTGGTAGTATTCATTATTTGGTTTATACAGGGGAGTGTTACTCCAAACTCTATTAAATCTCGGAAATTTTACATTGTGACTATTATGTGATTGTGATGGCTTTAGTTGATAAAATGATTCGGTTGTATGTTAATTTGTTTTAATTGATATAGACAACTCACTTTTTAAATATTAGGTGGCTAGTAATTGTTAAAAATGTTTTTCGACAGTGATGCTACGAACTGAACCAACTTGACATTTTGAATTAATTTGAACAAAGGAGTAGCTATCCGGTATTTATTTAGTCGGGGTGTCACATAAAGATGGTTATGAAGATGACCCCGGCCTACCAAATAACCCAAAGCAACCCGAAATTGAGGTAGCCATGATAATTTTTGGTTCTTTTGATTGTCATCTCATCATAGGTGGATATGCAGGAGGAGGAGATCAAACTATTGAGAGAAAAGCTTACCTGAATGGAGTACAGGCCTGGTCTTACATGATAAGAAGTTTTTTGCGTATATGTCGTTTTCTTCAAAAGCTTAGTCTCAAAATTCTTTGAATACCTACAAAACTTGTTAAATAACTCGTATTGTGGTAAGTACGGGTATTAATCCAACTTTCAAGGTGAAACAAATTGCGTGAATGCTTGCAATTTCAATTTTTTATTAAAAACATAATTTTTTAAAATAATTTCAAGGGGAAATTAACTAATTAATTCTAAAAACCAAATGTGGTTAAATAAACTAAAAATAATACGTAACCAAGTGTGATAAATGTGAGAAGATTCAAGAGATGGGATTACACCCCGTGTTCAGTTATTTTTAATTTCTTAATTTATTAAATTGAAATATTGATCGAGTGGAAAAACCGAGCGTCCGTGTAATACGCTAGTCGTTGTTATCGGCTTCCAACCTCAATACAAAAAAAAAACCTAAACTTTTAACTACACTTTTATGGAGTATAGTAGTAAGTCTGGGTATCGAATCCACAGGGAATGTTTTATAGAATTTAATTGATTTATTACTTCTAAAATAAAAATGAAAAAGATGATGATTGGGAAAATTTCTATTAAAAAATTACTTAAGAAAAACAAACTGAAAAGTGCAAAAGAAATTAGATCTGACAAATGGGAGAAAATAGGGTAGGGTACAATCCCTCAATCCTTAACAAATTACCCTTTAGAATACTAGAATTGTAAATCAAAATTCTTGATTAAATCCAGTCCTTATCATCACTAAGCATTACATATATGAGGTTCAAGCCCGCATCATATGAAATCAAAGATCAATATAAGGTGGTGAACGACAAATTATACATACAAAGCATTCTTAAACATCCCAAGTACCTAGGGCAAGAGAGATTAAAAGATATGACAATGCATATATGATTTTCATTCACGATTCAACCAATATTTTCATTTATTTTCTAATTTTCCATACAAATAATTTGTATTAGGATTGAGTTCATGTACCCCAACCCTTGGGAATTTAGCTAAACATGATTTGATTAAAGAACAAATTCATACACAAAATTATGGATCTACAAAACATGGTAAATAATTTGCAAGTAATAAAATAAGAGAATGGAAAGAGTTTACTTGAATTCAGCAACAAGGAATTGAGATTCAGAATACAAACTAGGGTTCATACAACTCTTGAAGGAATAGAAAATTTGCTCTCAAAATCTAACCCTAAAATTCAATCTAGCACTTCTAACCTACTCCTAACCTAGCCTCTCTCTAGCAACTCCCTTCAAATGATGTAGGTCATGGGCTTTTATAGCACAAAATCTCGAAATTGACAACCAATAGTGCTTGTGGAACAAGTTTTCCAAGAGTTGCACTGCATTAAATGCATAATTAATGACAGAAATCCGCACATCCAGACTCTTCATTATCCCGCAACTTCAAAACATCGTAACTTCTTCACCGTAGCTCGGATTGAGGTGCCGTTTTTTCCAGTATTCTTGTAATTTAGAGCTCTTCAACTTTCTAGTTGGCCCCACCTCCGGACTAAGGCTGAAAAATTACGAAAATGCCCTTGAACTCTCCATTTCTTGGTTTCTTTCACTGTTTTGAGTTCTCCTTTGCACTAACTTACATGAAATACCTGTAAAACACATGAGAAATACACAAAACAAGAAATACTTGCCAAAAGGGGTTAGTAGAATACATTTGAGACAAATCCAAGCTACTTACACTGCACGGGATCATAAAAATACTGAAATTAAGGGGATAAATTTGAAGAATATGTGCCTAAACACACTCCCTAACTTAGAACTTTGCGCGTCCCGAGCAATGTATATGAATCCTAACCAAAATTCTACTCTTGAAAATTCCTTTATTAAAATAAAATTCCACTTTCGCAGGCACGCGATTGCATTTAGCGTATGCAACAAGCCTTTAAACCTCTAGGTTACCCTAGTAGGACGAGTTTTGTCTCGTGAGGGTTTGCAGTGAATACACCCACAAAATTCTTTATTGACTCAAATAAAGATCAAAATACTTAAAAATTGTACAATTTAAAATTTTCGAAAAATACTCACCATAAATTCATATTCAACTGTTTCAAACCATAGTGTGTGTGTGCAAAGCCATCAATTAAACCTCAAATTTCCACCGATTGAGCATTACGTTACTTTCCGAAAATTCGTTTTGATTCAAATTCTTACGGATTGCACTCACAAATGAATCACTCGGATTGTGGTTATTCTCTCTCGGTATGCATGATATAAAGAGTAAATATAATGGACACAAATTCATGCATACAAAATTGAAAAGAAGGAAATTTATGGTGAAAAGATCTCATCATCGGAATACAGTTATTTGGAAATGGGAACATCACCTCTAATTCACACCATTTAATCTCTCATATTATCTTTTCATGTCTTAGCTCTCCACGCGGTAACCAATTTCGCCATTCGGACTCAGTTAGGACTTTTTGGGTCATAAAGTGTAAAGGGTAAAAATGGGAATGGATGGAATGTTCGGAATTGGAAAATGTCCTTATGACGTCCATTTGTGCTTTTTTTTTCGGGCATTTGCTCATTTTTCTCTTTCTTTTTCAATTTTTTTTTTCACTATTTTTTTTTTTTTTTGAACATTTTTTTTTTCTATTTTTCTCTTGCCCCTTTTTATTGCACAATTTGAACTTACTTGATGAATTTTCTCAATTTTCATAATTTCGGGCTAATTGGGTTTTTCGGGTTATCAAACGAAAGGGAATATTTTATTAGGCTCAAATTGGGTTGCAAAGGGATAATTTTGTTTTTCACAACTTTTTTTGGCCAATATTTTTGGGTAACAAACGAGGGCCTACTTCATTGTCCAAATTGCTAATCACATTACCATATGCATCTCGAGATTAGTTAAGTTTAGAGATATATTTAGCACGAATTTCGAGACAACATTTCACACATTTCCATAACCGATCAAAACAAAGAATTGAGATCATCAACGACTTATTAAAACGCTGAAAAGAACTTTGAGTTAATCATAAACTCGGATTGATTTAAAAACTCATAAAAAATTGAAAGGCTCGAAATCTCACCGGGTTGGACTAATCTCCACACTTATTCGTTAAGTCGTCAATTTTCTTTCAATTTCCATCTTTGGTTAATTTTGGCTTAGTGCATTTTGATTGTTAACAATTTGAGACTTTAAATAGAATAAAGTTGATATTTTTGAAAAATTTAAATTCCAATTTTTATTTATTTTGAAGAAAAATATTTTTGGCTTTTTTCAAAATTTTTCAATTTTTTTTTTTTCTAAAAAAAAACACACTTGTAAAGAACATGTGATTGACTCAATGAATCTAAACAATAAACGGGAAGAATATTCCACACCCCCTAACTTAAATGTTGCATTGTCCTCAATGGAAATCAAGAACACAACATAAAGAGAGGAAAAGAAAGATATTACCCAAATGGAGCGATCCTCGATGAGTACGAGTCCAATGAATCTACAAAACATGTTAAAACCAAGCATAGAAAAAATAATAACAAAAACTTTAACTAATGACACTACACTATTAAAAACGAAAAAGAAAAAGAAAAAAAAAACTAATTATGTACAACCTACGATTTTAACTTCTAATAACTCATATAGTAGAAGTCGAAAAATTTGAGGGTCCACCCAAAATACAATTTGACTTTGAGGGATTAATGGTGTGCCCTCATTAGGATGCATGCCTCCCGAAAAGTAAGAATTCCGTTTGAAAAACGGAAGGCATGTGAAAAGTTTAAAAAATGAACCATCACCAATTACAAAATTTAGGGGGATAATGAAGGATTTTGGTGCATAAGAGGACAAGTCCCATTGGGATCCAAGAAATATAGAATCACGTTACAAAGATTTTTCAAGTAGTATGGGGAGAGGGGCACACAAAAAGGAACAATCCATATTAGAAAACAATTTAAGCATAGAGTGCTTGTCCTCATAAACCGGAAAAGGATCCTCTTGTTGCGTAGCACGTGTGTTGGTCTCTAAGTCGGACGATATTTGAGTCGTATCTTCAAGTACCTCCGAAGACTCAAATGGTATGGGTGAAGGTTTGGGAAGGAGGAATGCATCAATTCTATTGTCCCACTCGCTTTCGTCCAAATGACAAATTGAGGCCCAGAAAGATTGGACTTCATCATTTAGGCTTGCATCCACCTGTCCGAACTCGCGCTCAAACTCTGCTAGACTCAACTCCTCTAGCTCTCTCTCTTGCTTGGTGTCCTCAAAATTTTCTCCCTCAAAATTTTCAATTGGATCTGGTGGAGTGACACGTCTAAGTGTGTGGCCCGTAAGATGAAGCATCTCAAAATAACATTCCCATACAAGAAGCGGATCAACATCCTTAAGACATTCATCCAATTCTTGTGATGGATTTAATGGTTCGATAATAGTGGGGACACAAGGAGACAAATGATCCTCAACCTCAGTAGATTTTGCAATATTTATAATAGGTTGAGATTCAAAAGAACTTGGATCAATTTCAATGATTTCATTCTCAAAAGTATAAGGTGAAGCGCAAGTCTCGACCTTTTCTAAGTTGTCCAAATTATCATTCAACTCCTTGCAACGTGTTGCAATTTTCAACTCGAGAACAGCACGGTCATCAGATTGCTTTTTTAGATCAAGTAAGAGTTCTTCCAAAGTAGGCTTTCTTGGTTCTAGCACCTCGAATTCCTCATTTGGTTGAAAACTTACTTCATCTTCAAAACTATCGAAAGAAAAATCCTCATTGGGTTCAAATAATGCATCTAATTCTTGCTCCCAATAACGATTTTTTTCTCGATATTCTTTTTCAAGTCTTTCTTCTTCAAGCAATTGATTTTGATAAATTTGGAGTTTCTCAGCACTAGGCTTGTATTTAATATAATCATCTTTAGTGATATTGATCCAATGGTCATAAGTCTTGAGTGCCTCCTCTTCCTCACTATTAGCATAACAATTAAAGCCACCAAAAGTGTTAAAATAAGACATTCAAATTGGGCAATTCAAGAACGTGACACTCATTTTTTTTGTTTGTTTTTTTTTTTTTTTTCGAAATCACTTGTAGATAAAAATAACTTTCTTGAAAATTTAACAATTTCGGATCCCCGGCAACGGCGCCATTTTGATCGAGTGGAAAAACCGAGCGTCCGTGTAATACGCTAGTCGTTGTTATCGGCTTCCAACCTCAATACAAAAAAAAAAACTAAACTTTTAACTACACTTTTATGGAGTATAGTAGTAAGTCTGGGTATCGAATCCACAGGGAATGTTTTATAGAATTTAATTGATTTATTACTTCTAAAATAAAAATGAAAAAGATGATGATTGGGAAAATTTCTATTAAAAAATTACTTAAGAAAAACAAACTGAAAAGTGCAAAAGAAATTAGATCTGACAAATGGGAGAAAATAGGGTAGGGTACAATCCCTCAATCCTTAACAAATTACCCTTTAGAATACTAGAATTGTAAATCAAAATTCTTGATTAAATCCAGTCCTTATCATCACTAAGCATTACATATATGAGGTTCAAGCCCGCATCATATGAAATCAAAGATCAATATAAGGCGGTGAACGACAAATTATACATACAAAGCATTCTTAAACATCCCAAGTACCTAGGGCAAGAGAGATTAAAAGATATGACAATGCATATATGATTTTCATTCACGATTCAACCAATATTTTCATTTATTTTCTAATTTTCCATACAAATAATTTGTATTAGGATTGAGTTCATGTACCCCAACCCTTGGGAATTTAGCTAAACATGATTTGATTAAAGAACAAATTCATACACAAAATTATGGATCTACAAAACATGGTAAATAATTTGCAAGTAATAAAATAAGAGAATGGAAAGAGTTTACTTGAATTCAGCAACAAGGAATTGAGATTCAGAATACAAACTAGGGTTCATACAACTCTTGAAGGAATAGAAAATTTGCTCTCAAAATCTAACCCTAAAATTCAATCTAGCACTTCTAACCTACTCCTAACCTAGCCTCTCTCTAGCAACTCCCTTCAAATGATGTAGGTCATGGGCTTTTATAGCACAAAATCTCGAAATTGACAACCAATAGTGCTTGTGGAACAAGTTTTCCAAGAGTTGCACTGCATTAAATGCATAATTAATGACAGAAATCCGCACATCCAGACTCTTCATTATCCCGCAACTTCAAAACATCGTAACTTCTTCACCGTAGCTCGGATTGAGGTGCCGTTTTTTCCAGTATTCTTGTAATTTAGAGATCTTCAACTTTCTAGTTGGCCCCACCTCCGGACTAAGGCTGAAAAATTACGAAAATGCCCTTGAACTCTCCATTTCTTGGTTTCTTTCACTGTTTTGAGTTCTCCTTTGCACTAACTTACATGAAATATCTGTAAAACACATGAGAAATACACAAAACAAGAAATACTTGCCAAAAGGGGTTAGTAGAATACATTTGAGACAAATCCAAGCTACTTACACTGCACGGGATCATAAAAATACTGAAATTAAGGGGATAAATGTGAAGAATATGTGCCTAAACAAATATTTCGAGACAATATAGAATTTACAATTGAACTCTCGTTACAATCATAAATTCAATAATGTCTTTTTCAAAAAACTCATTTAAAAATGCCACTACTCTGCAAAATGAATTTATACTCTCTTTAAAGAAATCATCCGCTAATATCGATATATAGAAAAAAAATGAATCCGAGATACGCAAATCCGAGTTAACATTCAAATTTTAGGAACAACATATCTCTAGTTCGATTCCAAAACAAAATATTAAGACAAAATTAATTTACTATCTCTCAATACATAAATTAATTAGTGACAACTCATACTGACTTTTCTAGAATTATAACAATCAATTAAATTAATTAATTAAATTAACATCCTAAGCATTTCATCCCACCCCTTGAACGGGGTGTTTATCCTATCATCCTCATATTATAACATAACACAACAATAAAATACATGTCAAGAATAATATAAAATGAAACAAGAAAAGAAATACGATACGCAAATTTTCCTGTCGAATCACGTTCTTGAAATGCGTTCTGACATGCGTCCAACTTCTTCACAATATCCACACTTGATTATACAAATAAAAATAAAAATCAAACCATTATTCTAAACTAAACTATTTTTTTTTCTAAACTTATTTTTATTTTTCCTAAATTGTACAAAAATTGGACTGCAAAGCAGTCACTGTTCTCTCTTCTTTTTCGTCTCTGAGTGAGAGTCCTATTTGATACGAGCTGCTCCTTCATTTTTATAACCCGTGAATATTTGTTCATGGAGAGATTTTTGGGATTTGAAAGCTGCCAAGTCAAAGATAATTGGAATGGATTTGGAACCTCTTTCACATGGGTTTTTCTTTAGAAGCATAGCAGATGGATGGGATAAGGCTCTGATTTTAGTGGGATTGGGGTTGGTCAAAATGGGTTGGAGGCCTGCGTTTGGATGGGGTTCGCATGTATAGAGGTTTGGATAGAAAACGGGTTGGAGGCAGGCTGGTATCGGGTTTTGGGAGTTATAAGGCCGAAAATTATGGAGGTTTAATGTTCACCGGTTCAAGGCGGGTGGTAGTGAAGCTGGTGGGGAATTGGAGCTCGGGTAAGTCGAGTTTTCTAGGAAGCAGCGATTGGAGGTAAGGGGTTCAGGTTTCGGTTCTGGACGGGTTAGGTTTTGGGTTTCAAGGTTTGGATGCTCTGGTCGGTCGGGTTAAGGTAAATTGAATTGTGGGTTAAAAGTTGCTGGTTGAGGGTCGCCGGAGCTGGATTTGGGCAGCTTGGGTCAAGAGGGATAAGGGATTTGTTTGAGTTCGTGGGTTTTAGTCTTGAGAGGAGAGAGAGGGTGAGGTGGAGAAGGAGAGAGAGTTGATGAGATATGTATGAGTCTATGCTATTAAGGTGTGAATGTGTTTAAATTGTGAAAAAAATAAAATAAAAATATTTACAACATAATAAAGAAAATCTAAAACTAAAAAATTAAATTTCTAACCTACAATTAAAGACAATAAATTATAATAAAACCAAACTAATTGAAAACTAAAAACAAATCAAATAAACAAATGAAAACCTAATAAAATATATAAACCTACTAATAAAATAAAATAAGTCTCAAAATAAAATAAAATAAAGAAATTCCTACTAAAATAAACACGTATACCATATTTACATAAAAATATAATAACACTCGATGCACAATAACGGCTCCTAATTTTTACAACTATACGCACGCAAATAAAATATTAAAAAATCCTAAAAATATACATGTCTCAAATAAAAATCCAAATAAATAAATAAAATTACAAACGAAACACACACGAGGCTCAAGGGATGGCTCGAACTTGGTTTAGGTTTAGGTTTCGTACGGGCATGGGTTCAGGGCATCAAAACTCATTAGGCATGCTCAAATGGGACTTCAATTGAAACGTAGTAGACCCCCCATTTTTAAGTCTGTACTTCAAAAATCAATTTCCTTGTTGAGATATGCGGAAGCAATAGATGACGGTTCAAATATAAAAGCAACTTAACAAAAAATAATTTTTCTCAAAAGTGAAATAAGATTAAAACACACACTTATGTTAATTTCACTTAAACACAATTAATCCCAAGTCCTAGAAAATTTGCCTAAGTCATATTTCTCAATATTAGAAAATTAGGCCAAACCAATTTTAACAAGTTAAATTAAAGACTTGAATTAATTAAACATTACCAAATATTAAATTTAGCACCAAATTAAACATGTAGTGATTAAAACCAAATTTTATCTTGAATTATCTAAGCATGCGTTCTAGGTGAGTATAGAAAGATAAAATAAACAACAAATCCACTACACCGCGATGTACAAGGAAAAACCCACAACGGGAAAAAATCTCGGACGGCCCTAGCCACAAATCCACTAAGTACAGCATTTACAAATACAAGAAAGATGACTTACAACACTTAACTCGATCCCTCTCAAGCCCCGACGCGTCTTCTTGTATCAACCTCTTCTTAGCGAATAACTACGGAGCTCCACCGCGGTCTCAGAATCAACAGATCGGACTTTATATGGTCACCGTCACCCGAACTAGGAGCCTTTCTCCAAGTGGGTAAATCAACACAAACATCTTCTTCTTTGTGGGATGTAGAAACAAACCCATATGTCTCTTCAAAACGGTAGAGATGAAAGACCGGTGCCAAAACTCCAAGAAAAGTATATATATATATATATATATGGAACTTGGATTAAACAAACAATTGCGTGTGAACTAGAGTGTCAAATGAATATTTCTTTTAAAGATGAACACTCAAAACCATGAACTCTCCTTGGAAGAATTTGCTCTCAAAAACTCTCTCTAGAAGTTAGAATGGAATGAAAAGTTAAGTTAGAAAAGTTCATTTCTGCACCTCTTGAATCTGCCAAAAAGTTAGTGGGAAAAACAGGTGGGAAGGTGGGTCAAAACTCCTCAAAACTGTTATTTAACTGTTCTCGCTAAAAATCGTTCGAACGACATTTTCGTTCGAACGAAATCTCGTTCGAATAAGGCTTTTAACGAAGTTCCACTGTGAACTCGTTAGAAATCTCGTTGGAAATCTTGTTCGAACGGCCATCTCATTCGAATGAAACGAAGTTCCAGTGGCCAATATGGGAACTCGTTGGTAAAGTCGTTCAAATGACAATGTGGTTCGAATGACAAACTCGTTCGAACGACACTTCGTACGAACTTCCAGAAAGTTTAAAAAATTCTATTTTTAGCCCAGAAACTTTATAAACTTGATTTTAAAGTTTTAATAAAATCTTTCTGAAATTAAACAACAGTTTTAAAAAGAACAACACCTAATATTAAATGTTCCAAGCTCCTATATATATAATCAAAATGCATTCATACCTTAGGAGCAATGGAACCTTATTGATGACGTAGAAACGAGGCACAAACAAACTCGGCAATATGATAAAGCTTTATACTCTTGGCCGCTACATTTTCAACAAACACGTCATAGGCTTGAAGGATGATCAATTAACTCTATCCTATGACTCAAACGTTTTTGTCCGGAATTGAGCCAAAACTACACAGGACTCAATTGGAAATTTGTGTCCTTACAAATCTCTCCCTTTGGCTATTCCGGGACAAAAACTAAATAAAAATCCTAAAGGGCCGTCAAGCTCTACTAGACTGACAAAAATGTCCCACCCAAAATAAAAATACAATGCTTGACTCAAACAACCCAAAGGATCACAATCTTTGTCGGTGAAAGTTGCCAATTATAATATAATTCCTGCACACTTAAGCGAACACATTACACGTATAGGGAATATCAAATCAAAATATTTAATGCAAGTAAAGTAAGTACTCCCCCTAAATTAATTCTCTCCCTTTATCATTTATGATCAACTTAGAAAGACGTCTCCCCCTACGATAAATCTCCCCCAAACTAAGATACGATTATAATAGATTTAGATACCATTTCTCCCCCTATAATTCTCCCCCTTTTTGTTCAGGAATAGACAAAGGTTAAAGAATCAAACATTAACTTATCTCCCCAAATTGAAAGCATAAACATCCAAATAACTTATCTAAAATAATCAAGGGATAAATAGAATGGGATAACAAGCTAAAACATGTAATTGTGCATAAAGTAATGAGATCGTTAAAGCACATGGACAACAAAAGCATAACTAATACAACAAATAATAATGGATACCAACTAAGATGCGGGAAACAAATACCAATATGATACATAAGTATTAAGTATGTGATATCAACAAAGAATGCAATAAGATGGATACCAATTATGAATTAAAACATATATGGACTTAAAAGCAAGGCAAAGACTAAACAAAAATATCAAATATATCTATACATAATATATACCTAATAGACTCAAGTACACATATATAGATATAAACACCAAAATGACACAAAACAAAATAACATAAGTTTTTCACACTCTTATAGCATAAATGTGTCATATGGAAACGGAAGTATTGGGGTGTGAACTAGTAATAATTAAATTTAGACCCAATCACTTAAAACATGTTCACGGAGTTCTCAATTGATCGTAAACTTCATCACATTTGAATATAACCTCATGTGAAAATATAAATTGAAATCAATGAACAAACATACATAATGCATAAAAGCCTAGCATGTTGATGATTCTACAAACCAATAGAGTCATGACATTGAAAACGCAACTAGGATAAACGGACATTGTGCGAACCGTTGATATACCATCCAATCTCCCTCAATAAGCATATATATTTATTTTGAATGAATATATCAATCAAACATATAAGGCATTGGCAAATTATTTTTCTTTTAATGCCATATTTTCTTTTAGGCCTTTGGATCACGTATTTCTTTTAGGTCCAAACAAACGGTGGCTTACTATTTGCAAAGGACAATAAATCATTTTGGAGCCCTTCCCCGTGCACATTTATATTTATCAATTTTTATTTCTCACAAATCTCACGTGCAATGGATTTTGACATGAACTAGTCCTCCTAGGTCACAAATATGTAGATGACAAGATTGGTAGGAGAACACCTCATAAAACTCAAATATACATATGAAGTTAAAATTTCAAATGAGAGCGTAAAAGATGGGATTCAAACACAAGAATATGCCACATAAAGTGTGTCAAACTAAAATACAAACAAAATAGAAAATCTTTTTGAGTTTTTTGAAATTTTTAACCAAAAATAAAAATATATACTCAAAAGACAAACAAATATCATTTGAATTTTTTTTCATTAAGCTTAAATTATCAAGAGATAAAAACCAAATGATAAATAAAAATCTTTTTGTATATTTCATTTAATGCAAACAAAAATGAAAGAAATATAGTACAAAAGATAAACAAGAATCATAATTATAGCTTATGATTAAGCATGGATCATAGACTAGGAAATGATTAAACAAGCATACATTTAGCATGTGAATATAGCATGAAGTACAAAAGCTAAAGTATGCAAATAAAACTAACACATTCAACCTTTACATTTAGCAAGGGAGGAAGCATGTGAAAGTAAATGAGAATCAAAAACCCTATCTTGTAAAGCTACCAAGTCGGATCTCCTAACCCAAACTAATGATGAATGACGATCTCGGGGTGTAGGAATCTTGGCTACCTCGGTTGCCTTACCTTTGGATTTTCTAGGAACTCGTTTAAGATCAAAACAAAATTTCCTAAGATGACCTTTTCGACCACAATGTGAACAATTAAAAACATGTCGAAAAGATTTACCTAAGGAGTGATCTCTAAAGGCTTTCCTAGGCGATTCTCCAAAAACGTTGGTTTTGGCTTTATGTGTTGATTCACTACAAGTATCGAAGCCTAAACCACACAAGTCATTTTTTATTTGGACTGTTCCTAAGATCTTATCTAGTTTTTCGGACCTACAATCCAAATCAAATTTGACTTTTCTAGAGTCTTTTAGTTTAATTTATAATTCTACAATTTTAGAATCTAACAACACATTTCTCTCTTCAAACTCGAGAAGCTCATTTTTCAAGAATTCCATTAAACCTCTAAGGCCATCTCTCTCGCCTTCTATATATTCTATCTTCTCTCGAAGAGATCTCTCTCATGTCCTAAGGTCTTCCACTAACGTACTCTCATCAACGACCTTGACACGCTCTCTTAAACATGCTTCTAACTTCAAATTTGCTCTTTTTAATTTAATTGATTCTTCGTATAATTCTTGAAAAGCATTTTGAAGTTCACGCACATTAACCTCTTCTTCATTTTCACTCTCTCTTTCTTCTCCACTCTCACTATCATAAAAAATAAGGGAATCATAAACTATGACCTTGGAAGTGTCATGTGTTAAATTTTCATCTATATATGAGTTCTCACTATCACTCAAATGACTAGCCATAAAAGCCACAAAGTTGGGCTTAGTGGGGGAATCGGATCCCTCTTCCTTATCACTATCACTAAGGGTCGCATTATATGAAATGGGTCGCTTACCCTCTCTCCTTAATTTAGTGGGGCACTCAGAAACCCTATGGACATAACCCTCACAACCAAAACTCCTATTTAACTCGTCCCTATTTAAATTTTCATTAATAGTTTTAGGGATCCTCTCGGCTTTGTCATGCTTAGAAGTTTCAAATTTCTTAAAGTCATTTTTAAATTTATCTTTGTTAATTTTAAGAAACTTTCGAAATTTCCTAGCAAACAAGGCCATATCTTCCGAGTCACTATCACTCTCTCTCTCTCTACTACTAGTTTATCCTCTTTTCGGGCTTTTAAAGAAATGCCCTTTTCTATTTTATTTTCAGTTTTAGAGGGAAACATGTCCAGTTCATAGGTTTGTAAATCACCTACAAGTTCTTCTAATTTCGTAGAGGCCAAAGTTGGTAAAGAATTTAACACGGTCACTTTTGGAATAAATCTATCGGGTAAGGACCTTAAAATTTTCTTTACTACTCACTTGTCGGATATTTTCTCTCCCAAATTAAAAGATGAATTAACAATATCGGAAAGTCTAGCATAAAATTCATCAAAAGTTTCTTTTTCACTCATTTTGATAGTTTCAAATTTAGTGGTGAGGTTTTGAAGTTTCGAAGCTTTAACGACACTTGTACCTTCATGAGTGAGTTGTAAAATATCTCAAGCTTCTTTAGCAGTCTCACACGTCATAATGCGTCGAAATTCATCTGGTGTGACAGCGCTAAACAAGGCATTTGAACCACGAGAATTAAAGTTTGAAAGTTTAAATTCACCCTCACTCCATCTATCGACCGGTTTGGGAACACGTTCATTTTCTACTAAATGAGTTGATGGGGACCACCCGTTAACTACAGACATCCAAACCCTCTTATTGATAGATTTAAGTGCCAATTTCATACGCGCTTTCCAATACGCGTAATTAGATCCATCGAAAATAGGAAATTTTGGAAATGGGGAAAATTCCATTTTAGCCAAAAATAGTTAAAGGATCTTTAACGAAGTAAATTATCGTTTTGGCTCTGATACCAATATGAAACGTAGTAGACGCCCAATTTTTAAGTCTGTACTTCACAAATCAATTTCCTTGTTGAGATATGCAGAAGCGATAGATGATGGTTCAAATATAAAAGAAACTTAACAAAAATTATTTTTTCTCAAAAGTGAAAGAATATTAAAGCACACACTTATGTTAATTTCACTTAAACACAATTAATCCAAGTCCTAGAAAATTTGCCGAAGTCATATTTCTCAATATTATCAAATTAGTCCAAACCAATTTTAACAAGTTAAATTAAAGACTTGAATTAATTAAACATTACCAAATATTAAATTTAGCACCAAATTAAACATGTAGTGATTAAAACTAAATTTTATCTTGAATTACCTAAGCATGTGTTCTAGGTGAGTATAGCAAGATAAAATAAACAACAAATCCACTATGTCGCGATGTACGAGGAAAAACCCACAACGGGAAAAAATCTCGGACGGCCCTAGCCACAAATCCACTAAGTACAGAATTTACAAATACAAGAAAGATGCCTTAAAACACTCGACTCGATCCCTCTCAAGCCCCGACGCATCTTCTTGTATTAACCTCTTCTTAGCGAATAACCACGGAGCTCCACCACGGTCTCGAAATCCACCGATCGGACTTTATATGGTCATCATCACCCGAACTAGGAGCCTTTCTCCAAGTGGGTAAATCAACTCAAACATCTTCTTCTTTGTGGGATGTAGAAGCAAACCCATACGTCTCTTCAAAACGGTAGAGATGAAAGACCGGTGCCAAAACTCCAAGCAAAGTATATATATATATATATATATATATATATATATATATATATATATATATATATATATATATATATATATGGAACTTGGATTAAACAAACAATTGGGTGTAAACTAGAGTGTCAAATGAATGTTTCTTTTAAAGTTGAACACTCAAACCATGAACTTTTCTTGGAAGAATTTGCTCTCAAAAACTCTCTCTAGAAGTTAGAATGGAATGAAAAGTTAAGTTAGAAAAGTTCATTTTCGCACCTCTTGAATCTGCCAAAAAGTTAGTGGGAAAAACAGGTGGGAAGGTGGCTCAAAACTGTTATTTAGCTGTTCCCGCTAAAACTCGTACGAGCGACATTTTCGTTCGAATGAAATCTCGTTCAAATGAGGCTTCTCACGAAGTTCCAGTGTGAACTCGTTAGAAATCTCGTTTGAAATCTCGTTCGAACAACCATCTCGTTCGAACGACATTTCGAACGAAGTTTCAGTGGCCAATATGGGAACTCGTTGGTAAACTCGTTCGAACAAAAATGTGGTTCGAATGACAAACTCGTTAGAACGAACTTCCAGAAAGTATAAAAAAATTTATTTTTAGCCCAGAAACTTTATAAACTTGATTTTAAAGTTTTAATAAAATCTTTCTGAAATTAAACAATAGTTTTAAAAAGAACAACACCCAATATTAAATGTTCCAAGCTCCTATATATATAATAAAATTGCATTCATACCTTAGGAGCAATGGAACCATATTGATGACGTAGAAACGAGGCACAAAAAAACTCGGAAATATGATAAAGCTTTATACTCTTGGCCACTACGTCTTCAACAAACACGCCATAGGCTTGAAGGATGATCAATTAACTCTATCCTATGACTCAAACATTTTTGTCCGGAATTGAGCCAAAACTACACAGGACTCAATTGGAAATTTGTGTCCTTACATCAATCTTCACGGTCGCTTTGATTTTCTTCATTTAACGCATTTGAACGCCATTTTGTCGCAATTATGTCGATTTAACACCATTTAATACTGCATATTGACCTAAGATGTAGACAAATACGAACATGAGGTCATATTTATCAAAAACGAGCGACTAAAATGCACATATTTGGATCATATATTTAACACTCGGGGGTGCTTATCACTACATCCAACGTATTAATTTTAATGATGATGATCAAACTAGGATAATAAACAAAGACAAATCGGTCATCGACTTTTCTAAAAATTATCTATGTGGAGTAATGTATCCTCATCATGATCCACTCGTCGTTAAGTTTAGAATCCATAATACCATCATTGTTAGGGTTCTGATAGAGAATGGAAGTAGCTGGTATTATGTTTTATCCCTATTTTCAGAGTTTAGGATTCACGTTTAGCCAATTGGAACCATACCACAGACCTTTGATTGGCTTTTCAAGGGAAAAAGTGTATCCCCTAGGAATAGTCAAGTTGAAAGTGTTATTCAGCACTTGGCCGGCAAGCCGCACCAAAAAGATACGTTACTTTGTTATGGACGAAATGTTAAGTTTATAATATGATCCTCGGTAGGGTTGGACTAAAGAAATTTAAAGTTGTACCATCCATAGTCCACTGTTCCCTACTCACTTCGAGATTGGTGTTGTGAAGGATGATCAGAAGGTAGCCAGAGAATGCTATTATTCTTCAGCCGAGCAAGAAGATTTGGTTAATTTGAAGAAGAAGACCACCACTTATCGAGTAGACACTACATAGCTCGATAATGAATCAAAAGTTGATACTTTGGATCCCCAAGATGAAACAGAGCTAGTCAAAGGATAGATTATAGAAGCCACTGAAAGAATAATCTTTGACGAAGACAAATCGTAGAGAACCACCCAGATTGTCTCCACTCCTCAAACAGGAATTGGTTACATTCTTAAGGGAATGAAGGAATGTGTTCGCTTGGAGTTATAAAGATATGCCAGGGTTTGATCCCAATTTCCTCTATCATGAACCCAACATTAATAAGGATGCCAACCTGATCAAGCAAAGGCGTAGGGTGTTCAGTCCTAATAAGAACCATGCCATTCATGAGGAGGTTGAAAAGTTATAAAAATCCAATTCATTGAAGGTGTCAAATATCCATAATGGTTGGCAAACGTTGTGAGGGTTAAAAAGAAGAAGAATAAGTGGAGAATGTGTGTAGACTTTACTAATCTTAATAAATCTTGACCAAAAGACCATTTTCCCTTGCCCATAATTGATCAGTTAGTAGATGCCATAGATGGACATGAGCTGTTGAGTTTCATGGATGCTTATTCCGGCTATAACCAAATCAAAATGAAACCAGAGGATAGAGAGAGCACTTATTTCATTACCAATCGAGGTAATTATTATTACAACGTAATGCCCTTCGGGCTTAAAAATGCTGGAGCAACTTACCAGAGGTTGTTCAATAAGGTGTTTGAAGAACATATTGGGAAAAATATGGAGGTGTACGTAGATTATATGCTAACTAAATGCAAGAAAGCTTCAGATCATATCAAGGACCTCAATCAAACTTTCGACCAATTGAAAAAGAATCAAACGAAATTGAATCGGACCAAGTGTATGTTCACTGTGCAAGAAGGAATGTTCCTCAGCTTTATTGTAAACCAAAGAGTAATCGAAGCAAACCCTTATAAAATCAAGGCTCTGATAGAAATACAATCGCCGACGTGAAAAAAATATGTTAAAAACTTACTGGTAGGATAACTGCTTTAAAACAGTTTGTTTCGTGAGCAACAAATAGTTATTTACCATTCTTTAAGGCTCTTAGAAAGACCTTTGAGTATAATAAAGAGTGCGAATAAGCATTTTAAGAATTGAAGAAGTATATGGGATCTTCACCATTATTGTCCCGACCAACTTTAGGAGAAAAATTTACCTATTTTTAGTTGTTTCTTAGTCCGCAGTTAGCTCGGCATTAGTTCGGCTGGAGAATGGGATCTAAAAACCAGTCTATTATACAACTAAAGCATTCAGAGGAGCCGAAATCAGTTACACACTCTTAGAAAAACTGGCCTTAGGTCTCATTGGAGCCTCTAGACGAATGAAGCCTTATTTTTAAGGGCACACCATAGTAGTGTACACTGATCTACCTCTTTGGCAAGTACTTCAAAGACCTAAAAATTCAGGCAGCTTAATGTGCTGGACAGTAGAACTTGGAGAGTACGATATCATTTACGAGCCCAGGTCATCATTAAAAGGGCAAGCTTTGGTCAATTTCATTATGGAATTTACATATCTAGAGGTTACTGACCAACCAAACTTGCCTATCGAGCAGACTTCTCCACAACATAGCTCATCTTAAAATCAAACGAAAGTCATAGACGATAATCCAGAATCATCCATTACTCAAGAGATGGCTCAGAAGTATGTAGAAGAAAGTAAGAAAATATTCCACCATGGTGTTCTGTCTACAGAAAGCTTTAGCACCGAAATTCCATTATGGAACTTATATATTGATGGATCTTCATGCGCAACTGGTAGTAGAGCAAGTATCATACTTAACACCCCTGATAATATCAACGTGGACTATGCCATTTAGTTTTAATTCAAAACATCAAATAATTAAGGTGAGTACGAGGTTTTGATCACTGGACTTAAGTTAACCTAATCATTAGGTATCGAGCAAGTAGTGGCGCATAGTGATTCCCAATTGATCGTCAACTAAGTGCTTCGTATATATGGAGTCAAAGGAAATTTAATGGATATATAATTGAAGAGGGCAATGGAAATCATTTCTAAATTTCTAGGCGTACAAATGAAAAGGATACCAAGGACAACCAACGCCCGACCTGACGCACTTGCTCGGTTGGCTTCAGTAATAAGAATAGAACTCAGAAGAAACATTCCAATTGAGATCTTGGTAACCCAGAGCATAGATGAGGATCTAATGATCAATTATTTTGCTGTAGATTTTGGACCTTGCTATATGGATCCCATTAGAGCTTACATCGAAAAAGGAACCCTACCAACTTATCAAAAAAAGGCAAAAAAGCTTCGGTACAAAGCATTCAGATATGTGTTGGAAAAAGGAGTCTTGTACAAAAAGGGATTTATTGTTCTGTGTCCATCCATTTAGAAGATGATGATTTAATCAAGGAAGTTCATGAAGGTTCTTGCGGAGCTCATTAAGCTAATCGTTTATTAGTTCAAAAAATCAACACGCGAGGGTATTACTGGCCGACTATGAGGGCAGATTATAGGTCCTTCGTAAGAAAATATGAGAAGTGATAGAGGTTTGCTACAATTCACAAAACACCAAACGTTGTTTTAACACCAATCACTTCTCCTTGATCATTCTCCATTTGGGGAAATAACTTGGTCGACCCACTTTCGACCACCAAAGGTAGGTTCAAGTACCTGGTAGTAGTTGTTGATTATTTTATAAAATGGGTGGAAACATAACCATTAATAGAGATTCCTTACGATAAAGTATACTAATTCATCTGGAAGAATATAATATGCAGGTATGGCATGCCTTACGCCTTCTTTACTGACCATGTCACCAAATTCGATAATGATAAATTTGAAGCATACTGTGTTCAATCCAAGTTCCAAAAACTTCACTCTGCCCAGGGCATCTACAAAGAAATGGTCAGACAAAAGTGATAAATAGAACCTTGCTTAATAGATTGAATAAGAGACGTGATGATGCTAAGGGTAACTGGATTAATGAATTGCACTATGTTCTTTGGGCCTATCGAATAACACCAATGATGACAATGGGGGAAACACCTTATATGCTTGCATTTGGGAGAGAAGCCATGGTACCAGTCGAGATAGGTCTACCAACTCATAGAGTGTTAAATTTTAATTCTCCTAAGAGTGATCTAATCAGATGATTATAATTGGACATGGTTTAAGAAGTTTGAGAAGATGTCGCCCTCGAAAATGCTGTCTATCAACAAAGGACCACTCGCTTTTATAATACATGGGTCAATCCAACCAGCTTAAAAGAAGGTAACTACATCCTCAAGAAAGTCATCCGTAAATGAAACAAGCTTGAGTCAAATTAGCATGGTCTATATCGTATTGCAACGGTAATCCGATCAGGAACTTTTCGACTATAAACACTTGACGGGGATAAATTCAAGAACCTTCGGAACGCAGAGCACCTCCGAAAATACTACCAGTGAATAGAGGAATTTTTTTATTTCCTTTTACTTTATGTTCAACAAAACTTTATTTCAAGTTCAATAAAATATCTTTATTTTCGCTTTCCATTTTTTTTATTTTTTTCGAAGTGCGACGATATACATCCCCAGAAATATGGTCTTCGGCCCTTGCCGATTAACAGATGACAACGACTACATAAATAAGATATTTAATCAAGTTGAACTTATCAAATTCAAGATGCACCAACATCTTAGTAAGTAGTTTGAGATGCACTAACAGCTTGATATTGTAGTCATGTCTCGCCCGACCATGTTATTACTTCATGTGTGACTTCGTATTAACAAGTCACGAACAAGAAGTCTTACCCGACCAAGTTAAACATGTGAATATACACATATATATTCCTAACACACTTGGTCACCACTAATAACTTACTTCGTGTATGACTTCTTTTTTGACAGGTTAAGAACAAGAAGTATGTAAAACTTTGTATACAACTCTCGGGAAGTTAAAAACAAGTTTTACCCAACTAAGTTAAATGCAAGAAAACATGTATACATTCCTAAATACAGGAATACACACATAAATTCCTCTTACACTTGGTCTCCACTAATAATTGATGCTACAACTTGGATCAATAAAACTATTTAAAGTTTCATCTGAGTGCATTGGTAGAATCTAAGGCCCTACAATCACAGTTTAATAATTTATCATAGCTTTGTCAACCAACTGATTAACTAATCATAAGTTGACAACACAAAAATAAATATTTTTATTCAAATACTTAATGTATTACATTCAAGACCGGGCGAATAAAAAAAATAGAAGAATTATCCAGCTGGACGTTTCCCTTGTGCTTTGGTCATTTCAGAAGATGTCTATCGCACTCTCTCCATCCCAACAGGAGGATTGTCCAAGGTATAGGGGGATTTATGTAATTAAAATCTCTCAGTATTTGCTTATCGTTACTGCTTGGCCTATTGATTAGATGAGGATGAATAATTATCTCTTGCACATTGTGAAGGTTGTAATCTCCCAGATATTTGGTGATTAAACACTAGGGAATGGTATCCTGAGGGATCCATGACATGTCTAACTTAAATGGAGGCTTGTCACATTCCAATAAACTGGGATCATTCCAATGCCATAACTCCCTGTTTTGGTCATACTTCAGTAAGGTAAGCAAGTTGGTCCATCCCCATCTATAACCTTCATGATTAATTTGTGCAAGATGATCATCTACATGACTTAGGTGAAAAGCTGTCACTTAAGTCGCTTAATTCAAGATTAAGCTATCTAAGTGACTCCAAACTATTTTTTTTGGAAACTCTTTTCTTTAAACCAAACAGATTAACCACAAGACGTGTTTAATAAAAAATGTACGAGATATGTTCAAGATTATATAAAAAGTTTAGAAAACCAAAACTAAAATTTTTTAAAGCAGTAAAATCAGCACACCACAAGAATGAGATGAGGAGATGTAGAAAGATTAAGTACACATGGATTTTAACGTGGTAAAACCTCACCCAACTGAGGAAACATCCACGGCGACTTCTCAGTCACAAACCAAAAATCCACTAAAACAAAATATACACGTTACAAACTATTTAACACACATGCAAACAAAACAGACCTATACAAGTTTAGAATATGTACCCACTGGATTTATTCTAACTTTTCTACAGTTCTGATGTTGATGTGGTTTTCTCAGCTTGCTAACTTCTTAACACTTTGGTCCACCTTTACGTCGACTCTTGACGTTTCAAGATCTTACAGCCAACACTTCCTGTGTTATAGTGTGACAAGTGTTTGTGACAGTGAACTAACACATGCATGCACACACGCACACTTATTTATACATACAAGTCCTATCAAATTACAGAACAAATCTAAATGATAAGGTTTTCAGTTTCTCTCTTCTTTAGAAATAAAAGACTTTATTGACCTTTAAAATTAACCCAGAATCCAAGGTTACCTTGCTCGGAAGACTGTCAAGGTCCTAAAAAATTTCAGAGGGTTTTGAAAATGTTTTTTAAATTGTAAACCACCAATTGTGATTCCAACTAGATCAGAAGTCTTGTTTCATAAGAACTAGAAACAGAAAAAAAAAATTGTTAGAGTTGTGAAAAACATTTACAGAAGAAAATAATCAACAAATACAATTTCTCAAGATGAGAAACTAAATAATGCAGATCTAAGTGTAATATTACATAAAATGGTAAGATCTATTATTTCTATGAAAAAGAAAAGGAGATCGAACCAAAACGTCTAAGTTGGTTACAAGATCTGAAACACAGAGGATTCAAACCACGAACTAGCTTCAAACTATCTCCAAAACAACTCTGAAACACTCAGGTTTTGTTTTGGGTAAACTCTTTTTGGAAAGGGAATTTAGGGTTTGAAATAAGGTTAGGGTTTATTTGAACGACTTAGGGTTTCTTCCTCTCTCAGGTTTCTCTCTCTTTTTCTCTCTCTCTCTTCTCTTTTCTCTCAGTTAGACGGACTAGCAAAAATCTCCAAATGTTGAGGCTAAGCCTCCTTATATAGAGAGCAAGGAAGGTTTGAGAATAACAGCTCAAATCAATGGCTGATATTTAGTCTTGGCCATTTGACTTCTATCCAATGGTTTAACATCAGCGGTGCATTAAACGTAAGTTGATTGGACTAAAGGGGTTTCACATGGATTGAGATATAACGCATGCAGATCGTCGATTGAATTGATCCAAGGGCTGATATAGCGTACAGGTTATGAGTTTATTAACAAACACAAATCAAGTCGTTGTGACGATGACAAGTGTAAGGCTCAAATGACCCAGAAAATGCGTATTAATTACAAACATACCCTGAAGTCCCAAGCGCATTCGGATCCTACCCAACCCAACATTCAGCTAATAAAATATATATATATAATTTACAAAATGGCTCCAAATGATTTAAAACCCACTTTTAATTTTTTAAAAATCAACTAAAAATTATTTTAAAAATCCCAAAATTATTAAAAACTTATTTAATAAGGAATTAACTCACAGACAAGTAAATGATGCAAGATATAATATGTATGCAATCCTAGTGGGGGGGATGCGAATATACCTTTAATAACAATCAAGAGAGGTATCATGAGAAGAATCTGAGGTTCTTTGGAATCTAGAGTATTGGACTCAATTTTATCACAACTTCCAAACTAGATGAGCACTTATACAATGTAGACTCAAGTGAGTCAAGAGTATGAGGTGCTTCAATCTCCCCCTTTAGAAATATGAGACAAAATATCCTTTAAGTCATCTAGGATTCGTAAGGATACAAACAAAAGTAAGAAAACCCATTCCTATACAAAATCCTATCTACCCATATCCTAGAAAAAGAAAATTACATAACTCAACTAATTACAAACCAATACCCTAATAACATCTTTTGTAGACAACGGTACAGATTCCTGCAAATAAGACGAACATCAAGCTTTTTAGAGATATGTACAAGAAAAAATGAACTTATAAGACTCAAATTTCTCCCCCATTTTGTCTTAAATGGACAAAGGAAAAAACAACTTTAAGTCACGCGAGTTTATTCAGCACAAACCATTCCTATCGATTTTCACAAAGAATGAAATCTATTGTAATCCAAAGGTTTGGTAAACATATCGGCAAGTTGCAAATCAGTAGGAAGATAGTTAATTTTTAATTCCTTAGTCTCAACTAATTCGTGTATAAAATGATGTCTAATTTTTATATGTTTTGTTCGTGAGTGTTGAACAGGATTTTTAGAGATATTGATCGCGCTTTGATTATCACAATAGAGAAGAAGTTGCTATTCTTGAATGCCATTATCATTAAGCATTTGCTTAAGCCAAAGTAATTGTGCACAACAGCTACTAGCAGCTATGTATTCAGATTCAGCTGTAGATAATGAAGTGCAGTTTTGTTTCTTACTACTCCATCCTACCAAATTGTTACCGATATAGTAACACTCTCCTGATGTGCTTTTACTATCATCAGTACACCCTGCCCAGTCGGCATCAGTGTATCCTATTATAGTACTAAGAGTATCATTGGTGTACCAAAGTCCTAAATTTAGAGTGCCTTTTATGTATTTAATGATTCTTTTTACACATACTAAGTGGATCTCTTTAGGATTATTTTGATAACGGACACACACGCAAATGGCTTACATAATATCAGGATGCGAGGCAGTAAGGTATAGTAAGTTGCCTATCATACTACGATATAGAGTAGGATTTATGTATTTTCCACTCTCATCTTTAGATATTTGACCGTAGTACTCATGGGAGTTCTAGAGTCTTTGGCACTTTCAAGACCAAATTTTTTAACAATCTCTAAAGCGTATTTCGTTTGTGAAACAAATAAAGCTTAAGCCCCATCCTTCACTTAACACTTTATACTTAACTTTATAGTCAGCATACATTAATGCTTAAGCCTCACTATGATCTTCCTGAAGTTGCTCAATCGTTTCATAATAGGCAAAATTATTAGCTATTGCTATGTTCCATGAGTAATGAAGATGAAGTTATTATTCTTTGACTAGGTCGGATGCATCTGGGCCGAGCAACCCAACTAAATCTTTTTTAGACATAGGAGTATGCCAAGTTTCTAGAAGGTTTTCACTCCGAAGCAAGTCAAATTCAGTAAAAATTATAGCCTTTTCCCTAGCATCAAATTGAGAATCACAAGTGTAAGAATGAAACGACAACACACCAGTTTTATAACAAAACGCAATTAATCAAAAGAAGATCCTTTCATTGATAAAGAGGGGATTACAAAGATGTGCTCCTATTATAAAATGGGGAGGAGAGAATAAGAAATTTTTTAACAAGTAAAATAAATAACAAAGGAGTTAGACCTTATCTTTTTCCTGGGCATTAACTTTAGAAGGCAGCGCCGCAGGAATAGCGATTTCACCAAATAGCTCTTAGATAGAACCAACAGGTGGCAGAGAAGATTCCCCTAATCCTTCTTCATCGTCAAATTCTTCCTCCAAATTTGGAGGAGTGCCTAGATCATGCCTCTGGAACAGCTCAGAATCTTTTGCAGTGCCTACCTCCTTAAGAGCATCCGACTAACCGTCCTTGAAATATTTTTTCTTAACATATTCAATTTGTGCAGACACGGCCAATAATGCTTTCTCCGAGCCCTTATCAAAGGAGGTTTCCTTTATCTTCATAGTTGTGGCCTTCTCAGATGTTAAGTCGACAGCCAGCTTTGTTAATTTCTCCTCGATTTCTTTCAAAAGTGTTTGATTATTCATCAGTTTATCTCGGCCAACTTGGCCTTATCCTCTGTTGTCTTCAAATTGGCTTTAACAATCTTTGATTTCTATTCAATAGCAATAGCCCTGTTATTGGATAGAGTTAAATCATTTTTCTAAGACTTTTGCTTGGACTCCAACACTTCTCTTGAAGTTTTTAAATATTTCCTTAGAGATTCAAATGCCTCTTTCACATCTCCTCTAGAAGAACGCGGTTAATTATCCTTCTCCATTATCTTATTGAAATCCACCAGAAAAGTGCACAAAGGAAAAATATCATAACAAAACAAGTGAAATTAGTTGATAAAATCAAGTAATAAGGGAAAAGGATTACCAAAGCCAAATTTTGGCAAACTCTTTCTGAAAACCTCAATCAAGGCATGAGAGCAGCAGCTGCCCTTTCAGCTGGAAGGATCCCAGCCTTAATCATATTTTTAGCCATACCATAATTGATAGCAATAGAGGATGAGTTATCAACCTCAAAATCAGATTGATATTTTTTCTATCAACTCCCATTGGTCGGCAACAGTTGTTTGAGTTTGTTTACCGGGCCAACCTCTTTTTAACCTCCTGTAATGAGGTGCAGCGGTATCAATTTCCTCAGCGGTGATGACCTGAGGTACTTTTTTAGCAACTTTAGATGTCTTCTCCACCACAGTGGACTTCTTGGCATCAGCAAATTTGACAGTCTTTTCTGTATTCCTTTTAGCAGTAGGAGACAAAGCTACAGTCATCAAATTAAGGATTTTCCTCTTACCCATACTTTCTAAAGGTGAAGTAAGGATAACCGAGATGCCTAACAATTCAAAATAAGAAGAAGTACCTAAATCCTTCTCATCTCTAGAAGACTCCTCAGCTAAAGAAGTGGGAAATGGTTCCTCTTCTAAACTAATGGGAATTAAAGGTTCTGTAGCGGTTGGCCTAGCAACAAAAGACGTAAATGAGATTCTATATTACAGTAGGTAGGAGGCTGCTCTAGGGTGCCCCTCACTAATTCTTTGTTGGATGCTTCATAGAAATTTCAGCTCTTGAAGATTGATGTCCCCTTCCTTAGGAAACTTTTTCTTGCTCTCAACTGTACAAAACAAGAAAATAAACATTAGTCAACTGATATACCCATATATACCCTCCAACCAGACGACCCCTCAGGGGGCCGACCCTTCATCAGGCTCCGAACGACCCCTCAGGGGGCCGACCCTTCATCAGGCTCCGGACGACCCCTCAGGGGGGCCGACCCTTCATCAGGCTCCGGATGACCCCTCAGGGGGCCGACCCTTCATCAGGTTTCGGACGACCCCTCAGGGGGTCGACCCTTCATCAGGATCCGGACGACCCCTCAGGGGGTCGACCCTTCATCAGGCTCTGGACGACCCCTCAGGGGAGGCGACCCTTCATCAGGCTCCGGACGACCCCTCAGGGGGTCGACCCTTCATCAGGTTCTAGACGACCCCTCAGGGGGCCGACCCTTCATCAGGCTCGGGACGACCCTCCGAGGGTACGACAGTACAAGGCCAGAATTAGGCCAGACTCATTACCAGAAGGAACTTTGCCCTCGACCTCATATCAAAGGCCGAGGGTGACATCATCACTGCGCGTAGTTTGGGAGACGCGTAAAACAGTGCGCGTGAGGCTCATATGGCACATGGGAGACCGTTATAACGAAATCACACCCTCACGTGAGGGAATATTATGTCATTATTTGGCATCTACAGGTGTCAACAGGGGATTGGCTAGATCATCATTCACATGCACCATGCATACTTGGGGGGTACACTACACCCCCCAAGACCTATGTATACTTGTCACCTACAATCCTATAAGGGGATCGATTGATCAATTTATTATAACCCTAGCTAAAACTCTGCTTATACACACAGTAGAGAGAGAAAGTGAGCTTATGTGCATTGTATCCAAGGCCATTAGTGCCCATACTTAGTGGATCACACACTCACAGTGGATGTAGGCCAAATTGGCTGAACCACTATACATCATTGTCTTATTTCCTCTTATACTCATGCCCTTCTACATACTTATATACTTATACATCTCTATGGCTGCCATGGTTACTACTGTTTGAGCTCATTATCACTTATCCGGTGGTGCTAAATCTTAGCATCATCAGTTTGGCGCCGTCTGTGGGAACGAGAAGACATCTCTTCCTTTGTACAGCTTGACCTCACTGGGCACTCTGGTGGTGAGCCAGCTCTCCCCCTGAGATGAGATGTTTCACCATTGAAAGAGACCCACTAAGGTTCTCAGGCTCACTAGTCTTTTCTTCAGTTCAGCTTTTCATAGCTCAAACACATGGCACCTGAAATGCCACCGCCACCGCTTCCCCCGTCGGATTATGGGGGAAGACCCAGTTCCAGTCAGCCGCCACCTCAGTCTGAGATGGTTGATGTGGCGGCAGCCTTAAAGTCTCTGGCAGCAAGCCAGCGGATGATGCATGAGCACTTCACAGCTCAAAGCCAAAACATGCTAAGACCACCAGGGGTTTCACCTGAGATGATTACTCCGGCAGCAGCTCCAGGACAGCATGAGTCCAGAGGACCACCCCAGGCACCACGCAAAGACCTGCCACCCCCTCAGCGGCGTAGGGATGTTGCGGACCCCCGGCGTCTACGCCTGGGGAGGCAAGGAAACCCTTTCCCAGAGGATAGGTATGATGATCTGGAGGGAGAGGAGGCCCCTATAGAATGCTGGGAACCATATGAGGTCTCCAACAATACTGTACGACCTCTCCGGGTCAGTGGAGGAAAGTGCGGGAGACCAAATCCTGATGATCGCCCGAGAGGCTCTGCTTTTGATCGCTTAAGCAGGGGGTCGGCCTTTGAGAGGCTGGGCCCAGTAAATGACCTGCGGGAAAAATTATCCAGGTCAAGGAGTGCTGCGAGGTCCAGGAGGGAGGCAGAAGATGGACGACCCTAAGGACGGGATGACGGTCAAAGGGAAGTAAACAGCCAACACAGACCTGCCGCAGCAGAACCCTCCGTCCACCTTAAAGAGGCGGCAGGGGATAACATCGGCCAAGCCGACCCTGCGAGGCCCTGGAATGACTCAATACAGCGACTAGAGGATAAGATCGGTGATATACTGAAGAGCCGGGACCCTCTTCAGAAGGGATACAACGTAGGCTCACCCTTTGTGGCAAATATAGTCAACTTCCCTACGCCATCAAGGTTTAAGCCACCTGTGGTCACTCCAAGATACGACGGAAGCACCAACCCTGTCCACCATGTTGAGATGTATCAATCAGCAGCAGACATATACTCTATCTCAGATGAGATGAGGTGTCGTGCCTTCTCTGGTACCCTGACTGGGGCTGCACATGTCTGGTACACGTCTCTTCTAAAAAATTCCATTGAAAACTTTAAACAGTTGGCAGACCTGTTCATCCACAACATTAGCTTTGGGGTGAGGCCACAGAAGAAGACCACCCACCTGTTCTATGTTAAGCAGGGGAAGAGTGAGAGCCTGAGGGACTACATAGCCAGATTCAATAAAGAGAGGCTGGAGGTGGAAGACTATGAGGAGAGCATAGCTATGACAGCCCTGATTGGAGGACTCCAAAAGGGGAAGCTGTTATGGAAGCTTGTTGAAGACACCCCTAGGACGATGGTTGAATTGCTGTCAACGGCAGGAAAGGTGATGAACGTCGAAGAGGTGATGGCCGCAAAATATAAAGATGAAAAAGGAGGCGCTATTGGGGGGTAAATACCCTAAGAAGAACAAAGAGGGGAAGAAGAGGTCTACGGACAACAAATTTGCTGGTTACACCCCTCTGACGGTCAGCTGTGAGCAGATACTCAATGAGATAAAGAGTGACCGGTCCCTGAAGTGGCCTGAGAAGGTGAGGGCAGCCCCCAACATGAGGAACAAGAACCTGTGGTGCGAATTTCACCAAGACCACGGCCACGTAACAGACAAATGCTTTTCTCTGAAAGATGAGATTGAGAAGATGCTGAAAGAAGGGAAGCTGAGAAAGTACGTCAACAAAGGTGCCTTCAAGAGGGGCCGAGGGGACAACCCCAGAAAGAAGCGAGGCGATGCATGTAGAGAAGGACATCAAAAAAGAGGGGACGACCCTTCTGATGATGAGGACGACCTTGAACTCCCACCGAGAGACGACCAAGGTCCTGTCAAGAGGCTTAATATGATCTCGCTCGGAGTGGGAATGATCTCCGGGGGTCTAGCAGGAGGAGGGTCTGAGGTCGCTGACAGGAAGGCCCATGTGGATGAGGCCAAGGCAGTGACGAAGACGGTACACTCAACCTCCCTGGAGGCCAAGTCAGAAAAGAAGAATAAGGTTGATATGGACACCCGGATAGTGGGGTTCTCGAGAATGGACTTTAAAGGCCTCCTAGCCCAACACGACGACCCACTCATCATCACAACTAGGGTGCACGGGTGTGAGGTGCCGAGGATATTGGTCGACGGGGGAAGTTCTGCAGATGTAATGTTTTGGCCGTGCTTCAAGGCCTTAGGTCTCAGTTGTGCTAGACTCGTCCCATACCATCATCCATTGATTGGATTCAGTGGGGAAAAGGTTCATCCCCTGGGAGTGTATGAGGCCGATGTTAGGATGGGGGACGAGTGGCCGAGATGGTTTACCAAGAAGGTCAGTTTCTTCGTGATGGATGAGCATGTGTTTTCGGCCTACAACATCATACTGGGACGTGTGGCCCTCAAAGGGTTTGAAGCTGTGCCGCCTATGGTCCATCAGATGATTAAGTTTCCTACCCCTTACGGGGTGGGGGAAGTTCAGGGAGACCAGACGACAACGCGAGAATGTTACTACAACTCCGCTGAAGAAAGGGAGGCACACAAGAGGGTTACGACCACTTACAATATTGATACCCTAGACACCAGGGACGAGACTAAGGTCAAGAAAGGAGAGGCCGCGAAAGAGGTAGAATCCATCATCCTCGATGAGGATGGCCCAGAAAAAACCGTCCAAGTCGACAAGTCTCTGAAGCCCAATATCAAGGAAGACCTCATTAAACTGTTGAGGAGAAGACGAAGCAACTTCGCATGGAGTCATGTAGATATGCCGGGGATTGACCCTGAAATCATGTGCCACAAGCTCAATGTGGTAGAGGGAGTGATGCCGATTAAGCAGAAGAGGAGAATTTAATCTAGAGAAAAGTATGAGGTCGTTAGGGATGAGGTCAAAAAATTAGAAGACGCTGAGTTTATCAGAGAGGTCATCTACCCCGAATGGCTGTCTAATGCAGTCATTGTTCCAAAGGCCAATGGGAAGTGGAGAATGTGTGTGGACTTCACAGACCTCAACAAGCACTATCTCAAAGACAGCTTCCCTCTCCCCCGTATTGACCAGAAGGTAGACGCTACCGCAGGCCATGAGCTCATGAGCTTCATGGATGCCTATTGAGGGTATAACCAGATCTTCATGAACCCTGAAGACTTGGAGAAGACAGCCTTCATCACTGACAAGGGGACATACTGTTATAGGGTCATTCCCTTTGGCCTAAAAAATGCGGGGGCAACGTACCAGCGCCTCGTAAATAAAATGTTCGAAAACCAAATTGGGAAGTCTATGGAGGTCTATGTAGATGACATGCTGACTAAGAGTTTGAAGGCAGAGGATCATGTGGCAGACCTGGAGAGGACCTTTAATACGATGGACAAATACTAGATGAAGCTTAATCCGGCCAAGTGTGTCTTCGGGGTCGGAGCAGGGAATTTTTTGGGGTTCATTGTCAACCAAAGAGGCATCGAGGCCAATCCTGAAAAGATAAAGGCCCTTGTTGAGATTAAGACCCCCAAGTCCATTAAATACGTTCAGAGGCTCACAGGGAGAGTTTCTGCCTTGAACAGGTTCATATCTAGGGCCACAGACAGGTGCCTACCATTCTTCAAAATTCTCAAAAAAGCCTTCGAATGGAGTGAAGAATGCGATGAGGCCTTCAGGGAGTTAAAATCATACCTGGGGTCTCCCTTGCTGTTGTCATGACCCGTGCAGGGTGTACGACTTTATGTGTACCTCGTCGTCTCAGAGTCAGCCATCAGTGCAGCCATTGTGAGAGACGAAGACGGAATACAGAAGCCTGTGTATTTTAACAGCAAGGCACTCCAGGGGGCAGAGCAAAGATATCCAAGGATGGAGAAGTTGGCCTACGCCTTGATCCATGCATCAAGAAAGATGAATCCATACTTCCAGTCCCATATGATGGTCATCCTCACTGACTCTCCCCTTAGGAAGGTTTTACACAAGCCTGAAAAATCAGGGAGGTTAATGGCCTGGGCTATAGAACTGGGGGAGTTTGACATAGTGTATCAGCCTAGGACGGCCATTAAGGGGAAAGCATTGGCATACTTCGTGGCTGAGTTTACTTGGGAAGATGATGAAGCCGAGTATGAGGGCCTCGGGAAGATAGATACCCGACAGGGTGAGCTCACCGACACGCCTACAGATAAGGCTGAGACGAGCACTGCTAGAAGGAAAGTGGTTGAAAATGAAGAGGGAAGATATCTCTTTAGACAGGGGTCACTCGCCGAGGGAGGTTTCTCAGAAGAACACATCGTGTGGAGTCTCTTCATCGACGGGTCCTCTTGCGAAAGCGGGAGCGGAGCTGGGTTAATAGTATCAGCACCCGACGGCACACACATTGAGTACGCCCTGAGGTTCAACTTTAAGGCCTCCAACAATGAGGCCGAGTATGAGGCATTGATAGCAGGCCTCTCCTTGGCCATATCACTTAGTATCCGCCAGATTTTGGTTCACAGTGATTCGAGGCTAGTAGTGAATCAGATACTAGGAGCCTACGAGGCCAAGGACGAGAGGATGGCTAGGTACCTTGAGAAGGTGAGGTCATTACTGAAAGGCTTCATAGAAGTGAAATTAAAGAGGATACCTAGGCTCGACAATGGCCGTGCTAACGCCCTTGCGAGGTTGGCCTCGGCAACTAGGATAGACATCAGGAGGACGGTCCCAGTAGAAATTTTGTTTCGGCCAACTATTGAAGACGCTGAGGGAACACTTAGCAATTGCCTAAATGTTTCTCAGGAAGCTTCGTGGATGGACCCTCTGATTAGGTACATTAATGAGGGGGAGATGCCAGAAGCAAGGCAAGAAAGGAAGAAGTTGAGATACAGGGCTGCAAAGTTCACTGTCATTGGGGACACCTTGTACAAAAAGGGATTTTTACTCCCCTTGCTCAGGTGCGTGCACCCATCTGAGGTCTCATCCCTTTTGCAAGATGTGCACGAAGGATCGTGCTCAAGCCACATCGGGGGCAGATCCCTAGCGAAAAGGGTGATCACCCAAGGGTACTGGTGGCCGACCTTAGGGAAAGACGTCGCGGCATATGTAAAAGAGTGCGATAAATGCCAGAGATTTGCCACCATCCCTCACCAACCCCATCAGCCTCTTACCTCCATTACATCCCCATGGCCATTTGTAGTGTGGGGGATCGACCTCGTAGGACCCTTACCAGGAGCAGTCAATAACTATCGGTTCCTCATCGTAGCTATTGACTATTTCTCAAAATGGGTGGAGGCCGAACCAATGGTGAAAATTACAGAGCAGAAGACCTTCCAGTTCATCTGGAAAATTTTTATATGCAGATATGGTCTCCCCAACACCCTCATCTCGGATAACGGGACTCAGTTCAAGAATACCTCTCTACAGAAGTACTGTAAAAGGGTGAGTATTAAACAATTTTTCTCCACCCCAGGCCGACCTCAGGCCAATGGGCAAATAGAAGTTACAGACAGGACAATCCTAGATGGAATTAAGAAGAGGCTTAAGGAGGCAAAAGAAAGATGGGTCGATGAGTTATATGCCGTGTTGTGGGCATACAGGACGACAGTGAGGACCTCTACCGGAGAGACCCCATTCATGCTATCTTATGGCTCAGAAGCCGTCATCCCCACCGAGATTGAGTTTCCTACTCATAGGGTCCAAATGTATGACCCCCAGAGAAATACAGAAGAGAGGAGACTCGACTTAGACCTGATTGAGGAAAGGAGGGAGGACGCTGAGATAAGGCAGGCCGCCTACCAGCAGAGGACCGCAAGGTTTTACAATCAGAGGGTGAAACAGAGGCCAATCGCAGTGGGGGACTTGGTCCTCAAGAAGACTTGGCAAAAGCCCAACAAGCTCCATCCTAATTGGCATGGCCCATATAGGGTCATCGATGAAGTCGTCCCTCGGACCTATAGATTAGAAAACCTATAAGGGGAACCCTTTTCCAACCCCTGGAATGCAGATCATTTGAAAAAATACTATCAGTAGTGTTGTAAGGTCTTGATAGACCATAATTGTAATAAGAGTTGCTCCAACATAACACTTGGAAAATTAATGAGAAATATCAGTGTTTCCCCTCATCCTGTGGTTATCAGTTCTAGTACGCATTAAAACATCTACTAGAGAACTACCCTAGGCGATAATGAGGGTCAATGGAGGGGACGACCCCACCATTGTCCTCAAGAAAGACGAGGGAAGACTTTATTAAAAACCACTAATCTGGTAATTGGAACCCTCTGCTATAATGAGGGCCAGTGGAGGGGACGACCCCACCACTGTCCTCAAGAAAGACGAGGGAATACTTTGTTTAAAACCATTAAGTTGGTGATTAACCCCCGGCTATAATGAGGGCCAGTGGAGGGGACGACCCCACCACTGTCCTAAAAAAGACGAGGGAAGACTTTATTAAAAACCATTAATCTGGTAATTGGAACCCTCGGCTATGATGAGGGCCAGTGGAGGGGACGACCCCACCACTGTCCTCAAGAAAGCCGAGGGAATACTTTGTTTAAAACCATTAAGTTGGTGATTAACCCTCGGCTATAATGAGGGACAGTGGAGAGGACGACCCCACCACTGCCCTCAAGAAAGACGAGGGAAGACTTTATTAAAAACCATTAGTTTGGTTATTGGAACCCTCGGCTAGAATGAGAGTCAATGGAGGGGACGACCCCACCATTGCCCTCAAGAAAGATGAGGGAAAACTTTGTTCAAAACCATTAATTTGGTAATTATAACCCTCGGCTATAATGAGGTCCCATGGAGGGGACGACCCCACCATGGTCCTCAATAAAGACGAGGGAAAACTTTGTTGAAAACCATTAATTTGGTGATTATCACCCTCGGCTATAATGAGGTCCCATGGAGGGGACGACCCCACCATGGTCCTCAAGAAAGACGAGGGAAAACTTTGTTGAAAACCATTAATTTGATGATTATCACCCTCGGCTATAATGAGGTCCCATGGAGGGGACGACCCCACCATGGTCCTCAAGAAAGACGAGGGAAAACTTTGTTGAAAACCATTAATTTAGTGATTATCACCCTCGGCTATAATGAGGTCCCATGGAGGGGACGACCCCACCATGGTCCTCAAGAAAGACGAGGGAAAACTTTGTTGAAAACCATTAATTTGGTGATTATCACCCTCGGCTATAATGAGGTCCCATGGAGGGGACGACCCCACCATGATCCTCAAGAAAGACGAGGGAATACTTTGTTTAAAACCATTAATTTGGTGATTAACCCTCAGCTATGATGAGGGCCAGTGGAGGGGACGACCCCACCACTGTCCTCAAGAAAGACGAGGGAATACTTTGTTTAAAACCATTAATTTGGTGATTAATCCTTGGCTATAATGAGGGCCAGTGGAGGGGATGACCCCACCACTGTCCTCAAGAAAGACGAGAGAATACTGTGTTTTAAACCATTAATTTGGTGATTAACCCTCGGCTATGATGAGGGACAGTGGGGGGGACGAACCCACCACTGTCCTCAAGAAAGACGAGAGAATACTGTGTTTAAAACCATTAATTTGGTGATTAACCCTCGGCTATGATGAGGGCCAGTGGGGGGGACGAACCCACCACTGTCCTCAAGAAAGACGAGGGAATACTGTGTTTAAAACCATTAATTTGGTGATTAACCCTCAGCTATGATGAGGGCCAGTGGAGGGGACGACCCCACCACTGTCCTCAAGAAAGACGAGGGAATACTTTGTTTAAAACCATTAATTTGGTGATTAACCCTCGGCTATAATGAGGGCCAGTGGAGGGGACGACCCCACCACTATCCTCAAGAAAGACGAGAGAATATTGTGTTTTAAACCATTAATTTGGTGATTAACTCTCGGCTATGATGAGGGCCAGTGGGGGGGACGACCCCGCCACTGTCCTCGAGAAAGACGAGGGAATACTGTGTTTAAAACCATTAATTTAGTGATTAATCCTCGGCTATAATGAGGGCCAACCCAGGGGACGACCCCTCGATTCACCCTCAAGAGAGACGAGGGAGGGGTTAGTGGCATTAACAAAGAGACAACACAAATAATACAAGAGGCAAATATGGAAGACAGCAAAGGAGATGATAGTATAAATGAAATATCAAGTGTTCTACAAGATAGAGTACAAAAATGTCAATTACATCAAGAGGGTATGGGCTACAGACAGCCACCCTATGGAACAATATCAGAGGGCAGGGCCTCAACATCCACAAGAGGGGTTTCCTCAATGACCACAAATAGCTGATCTTCATACGTGCCGACCCCCTCGACTTGCACTTGGGATTCCACCTGGGTTAGAGCCTCGACAATCAGGGGGTCGTCCAGTTGAACAGCCTCCAGATAGGGACGGACGGAAGAGACGACGTCGCCGAACTTGAGGACGACCCACCGACAAGCCGTCCTTATCCCTCTCTCCAAGTACTCAAGGCCGAAGCCTTGGAACTCATCGGAGAGTTTATAGCCTTCCACAGCGTCAGCCTCGGCTTTCTTCACAGCCTCAGATAGCTCAATCTTAAACTAGGCCTCCCGATGGGTCATGGCTTCATCCTTCTCCTTCAGAAGCAAGTCTTTGGCCTTCAGGTCCTCATCATGCTGTCTCGTCAGCTCGTCCATAATTCGTGCATGTTCATTTCTGGCACTCTCTAGCTCAGCCTTTGCAGTATCTAAGTCAGCTTGCAGGTCGGCCTCATGCTGGATGGCCCTCTCGGCCTCATAGAATTTTTCCTGATTCTCAGCCATCCATTTAGTTGCCGAGGTAAAGGCGCATACAGACTGCACAGAAAAATAAACAGATGTCAAGAGGCCGAGGAAACAGTTGGTGAAAGAATGCAATTAAAGAAATGAATCAAGACCAAAACCTGGGCTAGAGCATGCAGATCATAGTCATACACTTTGGCTGGAGGCATCTTTGACAGAAATTTGTAATCAGCAGCCGAGGGAGCAGAAAACATTGATGCCTTGGCTACCCTCAAATTTACGATGAGCGATGATGGCTCGGCCCTCAGATGTGCTAAGTTCTGGGACCAGAAGGCCCCAATGCTAGATGAAGAAGCAGTCCCTTCAGATGCTTCGACCCTTGCCCTCGTCTGAGAATCTGGCCGAGGGTCAACAGGAATCTCAGGCTCTTTTCTTTTGTGGCTATCAGCTGTCGGCTCAACAACCGTCAGCCCCACGACCTTCGTCTTCCTCGGAGCTTGCTGAGGCTCCTTGACTTTCTTCCTGGCCAAGCCTGACAATAAACTAGGAGCAGTCATTTCCCAGAGAGAATCTAATATACCAGGAGGACGATCTGAAAAGAAGACGACACGTGAGAAAAATGCAGAGATAAAAAGTAAACACTTGAAAAAAGTAAAGAAAAGTACAACTCACATAGTTCTGTAAGGGGGCTGACCTTCAGACCAGCTTCCTTGAGGAACCGAGGGGTCATCAGATCTTCAAACTTTGGAAGTTCACCCCCTCTCCCTCATCCTCTCAGATATTCAACAATATCTTTCTCTTCCAGGCTAAGTCCGGGGTCTGACCTGGCCTTCATTGACGGGTTAGACCATCTTCGGGGGACCCTCGGACCATCGGCTACAGGAGATGCCTCGGCGGAGAACTCCCACTCCCCAGAGACGAAGAAGAATCTCTTCTTCCAATCGTGGTTGGAGGTTTGTGCCACGTGGAGAAGTTTTTTCTCAGACCTCCTCGCCCCTAGATGATAGTACCCGGGATGTTTGGACGAAGAGGTGATATTGTAGCAGGCCAAAAATATGTCAGCCGAGGGCTCATCAGTGAAAGCATTCTTCCACAGGGAGATGTAACCTAGTATCGTCCTCCAGGAGTTGGGAGGAAGCTGAGAGGGGGCAATACCGAGGGCTGATAGGATATCTATGATAGCATGATGCAGAGGGAACCTGACGCCAACCTTAAACATTTGTTCATACACTGCAACCTCACCCTCTTCACCCTCAAAAACCCTCTCAGACTCACAGGGAACCCTCATGGTTATGTCGGGGGGCACTCCATAGGCATGTCTCCACAATAAGAGGTCGCGATCCCTAATGGAGGAGATATAGGACGAGGCATGGGAGGTATCGACCTGGTCATCTGAATCATCGCCCTCGTCCTCAGTCCCCTCTCCCTCGGACTCGTCATGTTCCAGAGGACCATGGGGAAAGGCCATCTGGAAGGCATGTAGAGATAGGGTTGTCACAGGGACAGCCTCGAAGGGGACCATACCCTCAACTTGTCGGCCCGGGCTTAGGTCAGATGTCTCTATTCTACCAGAAGGTCCAGCGCCAGTTGGCGAGGATGCTCTCTCGTCCATCTCACTTGAATGACACTCGACTGGAGGATGGGACGACCCACAAGAATCAGATGGCTCAAATGGTTTTATTGTGGCTAGAGGAATAGGAAAGATGGGTCGTACCCAATTAGGGTCGGCCCCTCGTCTCCTCTCCTCCTCTTCCTCTATTCGTCTGATCTCAACAAATAATTTCTCTCTCAGGGAAGGGAACTCCTCGGCTAAGCTATAAAGCCTCCTAAGCATCAAGGGGGAGACCCTACACTTGGAGGAATTTGGGGAACTTAACTACAAATAAGTTTGTAGTAGACCAAATTAGACTTTTGGATTAAAACAAAAGAAATCAAGGGTTTTACTCAAGAAAGCTTAAGAACACTCAAAAACCAGTCGCCGGAGAAGATGCCGAAAATAATATAAAACAGCCTAAGTCCGACCATACAAGCCTAAAGCAAAGAAAGAAATGAAAGTAAAAGAGGACACTGGGGTAGAGGGATTACCTGAGGAAGGAGAAAGAGGGTGCCAAACTCGAAATGTCGAAATGCGCAGGTCTGTCTGTTGGAAATCTAAAGAAAGAGAGCTTGGGCGCGAAGAAGAATAAGAGAAGGAAAGGTTTCAAAAATCTCTTAAATACCTTAGTAATGAGTGGGCCCATTAACTAAGGCAGAGCACAGCCCACGAGGAGGGCATTATAAGGGCATAAAGTCCTAGGTCGTGTGCAGCCGCCACACCTTGGAAACAGGAACAACAACGAGTATCTGCCCAGGTGTCACTCATCCAACAGGCAGTACACTTGTCTCAAAAGCAACATTATCCCTCAGCCATCTCAGCATCATCTATGGCTGAGGGCTGGGGGGTGATTGATATACCCATATATACCCTCCAACCAGATGACCTCTCAGGGGGCCGACCCTTCATCAGGCTCCGGACGACCCCTTAGGGGGCCGACCCTTCATCAGGCTCCAGACGACCCCTCAAGGGGCCGACCCTTCATCAGGCTCCGGACGACCCCTCAGGGGGGGCCAACCCTTCATTAGGCTCCGGACGACCCCTCAGGGGGGCCGACCCTTCATCAGGTTCCAGACGACCCCTCAGGGGGCCGACCCTTCATCAGGCTCTGGCCGACCCCTCAGGCGACCGACCCTTCATCAGGCTCCAGACGACCCCTCAGGGGGCCGACCCTTTATCAGGCTCCGGACGACCCTTCATCAGGCTCCGGATGACCCCTCAGGGGGGGTCGACCCTTCATCAGGCTCCGGACGACCCCTCAGGGGGCCGACCTTTCATCAGGATCTGGACGACCCTCCTAGGGTACGACAGTACGAGGCCAGAATTAGGCCAGACTCATTACCGTAAGGAACTTTGCCCTCGGCCTCATATCAAAGGCCGAGGGTGACATCATCACAGCACGCAGTTTGGGAGACGCGTGGAACAGTGCGCATTAGGCTCACATGGCACATGGGAGACCGTTATAACAAAATCACACCCTCACGTGAGGGAATATTATGTCATCATTTGGCATCTACAGGTGTCAATAGGGGATTGGCTAAATCATCATTCACATGCACCATGCATACTTGGGGGGTACACTACACCCCCCAAGACCTATATATACTTATCACCTACAACCCTACAAGGGGATCGATTAATCAATTTATTGTAACCCTAGATAAAACTCTGCTTGTACACATAGTAGAGAGAGAAAGTGAGATTATGTGCATTGTATACAAGGCCATTAGTGCCCATACTTAGTGGATCACACACTCACAGTGGATGTAGGCCAAATTGGCTGAACCACTATACATCATTATCTTATTTCCTCTTATACGCATCCCCTTCTACATACTTATACACTTATACATCTCTATGGCTGCTATGGTTACTACTGTTTGAGCTCATTATCACTTATCCGGTGGTGCTAAATCTTAGCATCATCATCAACATACTATCAAATAGTTGGTTAGCAAGAAAGAAAAATTGCAATATCAAATCCAGCAACATATGCCAAGTCCTTCTTGATGATACCTGGGCCCATCATACACTTCTCCTCTCTAAAGAGGGGCATGATGCCAGTTCTTTGCTATTACCCCATAGTCGAAGTAGTCTTTATTAGAATCTAGTAAATTGACTACCAAGGATCTATTGATAAACCTAGTTTTCAGGTAATAGGTGTTCTCGCTAGTAACCCACTTGTAGCATCAGGGATACCAATATGGTTTCTGTATATCTGGTTAAGCCTATTAATCCCATTTACTATTCTCCATGTATTGGGGGATACCCTTGCAGGAACAACGTCAAAATATTGATAAAATTCCGGGAAGAAATGATTAGGTGGAAAGGTAATACCACATTCACTTATAAAAAATGAAGGAATCCGGTGACCCTCTGGTAGTGATAAAACATCAACTGGTGGTATAGACAATTCTAAGTCTACCCAATGAAGGATACTTATTTCTCGCCTAAATTCGTCTAAAGAGTCCCCATGAACAATATATACTATGATTACACTAAAAATGAAATAAAAGGAATGGGAGGGAGAAAGGTTACAGAGAATTAATAGCGGAAGCAAGTGAGAGAATGGGCGCAAAAAGAAAGCTTGGAGATGAAAAGATTGAGGACAAGAGAGAAAGTTCGACAGTTTTAAAATTTGTGGTACAGAAATCAGCCAAAGATCATCGTCTCTTATAGCTTGCATAGAAAATAGCGCAGATAATGATTAATTGTATAAAAGATTAATATTCTAATGGTTGCACAGTGTCGAAGATGGTAAATTACGGATACACCCTTTGCGGTTCGCTAAAATTTAAATTATTCATGAAATTGTCATTACATGATCAAATGATGAAAAATTCTACAAGTCCCATAGGTCGGTCGCCGACCAAGACCACAAAGATTGTCGAGAAAATCCGTTTGTGTCATACTTCAACCTTTTAACAAAATATAAAGAATAAAGTATTGGGGGCTTCTGTTGATACCAAAAATTATCCATCCACATGGGAAAATCAAAAATGGATACTTGTCTCCTTACATGGCAATAGTCTTAGTCATCAATCACCTGATTGGCAATTAAGGTAGTTGTTCGGCTGGAAATCCGACTAACCTAAAGAATGCAAACCATCAAGGTAGATGAAGAAACATAACATAGGAAGGAACCAAGGGTCATCAAAAATACGTTCATGACTATCAACCATCACATTCATTATATACATGTGTAAATGAATGAATATATAAAGGCATTCTAACCCTTGATCTCCGGGTCACTATAGATACATAGTAATCCTTTCACAAGGCAAGATAAAATGGATTCTAGGTTATTCTTATTATAGGAAGAGTACCTAGCTTTCACTAAAAATAATACAATAACAGTGGATGTAGGCTTTTCTTCATAGTTGAACCACTCAAAAAACATTTTGTCTCTTGTGCGTTTATTTCATCACATATTATATTTTATCTCTAATTAAAAAATTGGATCTAGTCCATTTTTCGACAATAACAGTCATGTATATATGGTGTATGATGAAATGATTGTGTGAAATTAATTTTTTACCTATTAATATTAATGTTATGTTGACCCAAAATATAGTTAATTCGCATCACTTATTGACTAAGAACATTGAAAACTAATAACTTATCTCCTTGCACCGAATATCATACTGATAAAAAACTACTTTCATGTATTCTTGGTGTTGTCCATAATAATAACTAACAAGTAACATGTTTAGGGGAGATGGTGTATGTAATCATCCACGAGTCCTTATAGATTCAAGCTGAGACATTGGGTATTACAAGATTATTATGCAATAAAACCAAATGGGAAACCACACCTATAAGTGTTCTTAAACTTGATTTACACACCCCAATATGTTTATTTGCACTCTAAATGCTCTGTTTAGCATGTTCTTTTTCTATAGCATTATGCATACTTTAATTTTTAAGTATTTAGATTATTTTGAAAAAATCTAAGAACCATTGTAGTCTTATATATCAAGTGATTTTTATCCCATACTAATGCTATGCGGTGCATTTAGAAGGCAAGATGCCAATCGAAACTTCGTCATCAAAAAGGGATCAATGATTACAAATATCTTTTTTATTGAATATCACTTTTATTTTGGGTTTAATTCCAGTAATTTAAGGATCCAGTTACTTATCTGTTATAAGAAATCGATATATGTCGACGGTAAAATCTTCTCATTTTAGTTTTTTACGGCAATCGATTGCAAATCAGAAATAAAATTTATCGCTTCATTTGACCAATGCACATACACACAGTAATAGTAATTGTTTTCACCGTGATTTTAATTCTTAAAATGGATTTGGTGCAGTTATTATTTATAATAGTCTAATGTTTAGCCTTTCATTATGTGACTCAAAGTTCTAAGTGATCGAAATTTCGTCATCGAATCAGAATCAATGCTTACAAAATTCAGTTCTTGTTGAATATCTCCTCTTCTACTTTTGGCTTGAAATTTAAATTTCTGGCATTACCATTTGTTGTTAACAATTTCCTATTTCATCTAATGAAAATAGTTTGATGTATACTTAACAAATACTACTATGTTATGACAATCCGATATATGTCGATGACAAAATCACCCCCATTTTAGTTTGTTACTAGAATCGACTGCAAATTCAGAAATGTAGTTTCTCGCTTTATGTGCTCGATACCCATACACACAGTATTCTTGCTTTATACAACATAAATAATTTTATGAAAACATATCGCATCTTATATTTTCATTATTGTTACATTTTTACTCACTAATTGTTCAAATTCTGTTTGTGCTTTACTTGGAATATAATTGTATATATCCTAACTACGCTAGGAGTCTTTATTCACTCAATATTTGCATATGAAAGCTTAGTCTCTTCAAATTAATACTTTATAATTACATTAACTACTCGAGGAATGTTCTACTCCATGATTTAGTTACAATGGCTGCAAAATAATAACTTTTTCTTCGTGTGCCAGTCTTTTTGCCCAATAATACGTATGCTCCACCGTTTCTTTTTACTATCATAATATTTTCTACATATATAAGTTTATATTATGACAATCTATACTTTTATATTTTCTGTTGCATCGTATGATACTATTTAACAACGTTCGTATGGGAATGGAATGTTGTTTGTTTATTCTAATGACATGTTTATCATTTCTAGAAAATTTTACATCAATAATCCTTCAAAAAGATTTGTTTTACGTTCTGTCACGTACCTCAACATCTAAGCATCTTCAACATTTTTAAGTTTATATCCAACCAATTGTTTTATGAATATCTTTTTTATTCGATCACGCATCGTGCGAGTTGCATGCTAATTAATACATAAAAAGAAACAATCCACTATTTATGGTGGGATGTGGACATTGTAACACCTCGCCTATTAAAATAACGGGTGACCATCCCTCTATCAAAATAAAACGTTGGTCTCATATGGCTCATTCTTAGCATCACTGTCGAAACATGATTAATTACTAACCACTTAAATACTTTAACAAGCAGTGTAAAATTTTATCTTTCACTAAGATATAAAAAGATTAAACAGTAAACAATAAGTCCATACACAGTGACAATATAAATAAAACACCAGATAAAGTCTAAAGATGAGATAAACAATTAAGATTCCCAAATAAACCATCGGGTAAGAATTCAATACAATGAATCCAACCAACTAAAAAGTCTGAAACCATAAGTCTGATTAAAAGGGGCAACATGCCCAAAAATACTAGAATAGAGAACCTAATCTAGAATATCAATAATGAAATAAGCTACTCAAGAATCCTTCAATCTTCAACATCAGCTGCAACTACGTGTACCTGGAAAGAACAATCATCATTGGCGTCCCTGTGGTTGGACACCTAAAAGTTTTGAAGATAGACTCTCATGAGATTACCCCTCACTTCTCAACTATTGTGCACACCTAGTGCCTACATCTTAACCCACCAAGTTAATTACCCTACATGACTAGTCTTATTTCAAAACTCACTAGCACACTACCCTAACTCGAGTATTGTCTAATTTTCATTTCTTAATTAGCTATGTCTCTCATTAGGTTATTAAATCATTAATCAATTCACAACTTTACTCCAGTTATTTATTCACGTTCGTCATTAACGTATTAAGCCCGTATATAATTTATTTCACTGCTATATACATTTATAAGACATGTTACACCAAGACACTATATACATATATATCACTCTTAATATATGCAGTCGCATTTTTTAATGTCCTCCGCATTCTGAAAGCGAGCTCACTGGCATGTTATCATGCTCCAGGAATGTCCAACACATTCTGGACAACTAGGCTGGAATCTCACCACCGTACCCAAAAATCGCAAACTAACATTGGAGGCGGTCATGGCCTTAAGTCCGTGGTCATAACCACACCATATTATTCCGCAGTACTCCGACCCTACATCACACGGGCGTGCACAAAACCTATGACCCTTAGGGACGATACTACCTCTGCCGGGATTCGTCAAAGTGATATCCCATGGCGTGCAACCTCCCTGATAGCATAACGGCTGGGATAGGTATGTTTCATATAAATATCATACACACAGATGTTATTCACATTCATATATATACTGTCTCTATACCCGTATATATAAATTTAATCATAAAACCCATCTAATTCGTGCCTATCACTTAAAGAACTAGCCTACAGATTCTGAGTCTATCTCGTGACTCTTAATTAACTTATTTCTCATCCTTTAACTAAAATACAGTAACGTCACCTGCTAAAATGTTCGGACTTACCCAAACAGCCCGTCGTATAATCATTCAAGTTTATCAAGTAACATCACTCCGATAAAACACCCGGACTTAACCCCATCAGCCCGTTAATTTATTCCCAAATTCTTCTCACCAATTCGATATTTAAACTTTATCATCAATTATCTCTCTCACGGTTTCTAACTCGAATTTAATTACCCACTCACCCCTAGGCACTAAAATCTCTTTAAATCACTCCACTAAACTCTCTCTGATCTTTAGGTCTTATAAATTTCATATGGAACTCCCTGGAATTTAACTATTAACCAACCCCCTAAATTCTCCCAAAATTATCTTTCATCAACCGATAAATATTCCCAAACTACTCAAATTATGGTTTCAATAATTTATTCAAAATGTTACACCTAAACTAATAAAATTTCCATTCTTAAAACAACTGAATCAGGTTTTTCTGACAGATTAAATACCCTGTAGTAAAATTATGATTTCTCCCTTTACATAACTCCAATTGACTGCATTCAATACTCATTGGAAAGCTAAGACATAGAACTTTCCAGAAATCTGTAAAACGCAATCTAATTCTAAGCACAATTAAAATGGCATAAGTTTAAAATAATGTCAAAAATTCTGGCAGATTGATACGCTGGCAGACTAAACACCCAGTAATAAAATTACGATTTCTCACTCTGAATAACTCCAAATGACCTCATTCAAAACTCATTGGAAAGCTAAGACCTGAACATTTCCAGACATATATGGCATATAATCTAACTCTAAGTCCAATTAAAATGGTATAAGTTTAAAGTAGCGTAAAAAATTCTGGCAGATTGTCATCTTACGTTCGTCAACTAAAACCTAAGTTATTCAAAATTCATGTTCTTCAACCAAGAACTCAACAAGATTCTATCCTTATGTGTATTGAAAATCAAATTTCGAAAAAAATCTAATTTCAACAATCAGAAATGGTTTTACTTCATAAATTGATCATCTATACTACCCAAGATATCAATTTCATAAAAAAAAAATATTTACATGTGAGAACCCTTCCCAAAATTTCTTTTGTTCTAAAACAACCATGATATGAACGTGAATAAACCTCTATTTGATTTATTACAAGTTAATTGCTTACCTTTGAATGTTCGTAGGGTTTGATCTCTCTCTTGTGTGTGTTAATTTGATGTTAGAATCCTTCAATCTCCTCCCAAATTGGTCTCTTTTAAATTTCTCTTTTGATTTCTCTTCTTCCTCCTCTCTTAGGGTTTAGAATAAATGTTATGGCTGCCTTACATATCCAACCCTTATATTTTAATTCTCTAATCCCGAAATTAGGTTATTAGCCTACATTAAAATGACCCAAATATCCTTACGTGAGCCCAAGTTAGTCTAAAAAGTCCCCGAAACGCAATTACTAAACCCGAGTACTCAATTATGACTATTTTCATCTATTCCGGATCAACCGTGCGCTCGAAATCGCGACCCGAGTCACTAAACATATTTTGCCTATTTCATCCCAAAATATCTTGCATAAATGCCCCGGTTGCGATACTGTCAATCCCCGTTATTTCTGCTCATATATAACGCACTACAATTGACTTAATTAAATTTACTTAAACATGCTAGTAAATTTACCACATATATATTAATCTTATTCTCACAAATTAATATTTACTAAGTTCACATTATTTCTCATTTAAATTAAATTACGTCACACGTGCAATTTAACCACTAAAATAAATTAATTAAAATTACGGGGTGTTACATACTTCCCCCCTTATAAAGGAATTTCGTCATCGAAATTAGGATAAGCCTCGTACTAAGAGCTCCGGATATTACCTCACATGGCATCCACATCTTTCCAACGTCGAAACCATTATACTGTTCTCGCTATACCTCTACTAAGGACATTCTTCAGCCTGCCCTTCATCAGGCTCCGGACGACCCCTCAGAGGCCGACCCTTCATCAGGTTCCAGACGACCCCTTAGGGGGCCGACCCTTCATCAGGCTCTAGACGACCCCTCAGGGGGCCGACCCTTCATCAGGCTCCGGACGACCCCTCAGGGGGGACGACACTTCATCAGGCTCCGGACGACCCCTCAGGGGGCCGACCCTTCATCAGGTTATAGACTACCCCTCAGGGGGCCAACCCTTCATCAGGCTCCGGACGACCCTCCGAGGGTACGACAGTACAAGGCTAGAATTAGGCCAGACTCATTACCGGAAGGAACTTTGCCCTCGACCTCATATCAAAGGCCGAGGGTGACATCATCACAGCGCGTGGTTTGGGAGACGCGTGAAACAGTGCGCGTGAGGCTCACATGGCACATGGGAGACCGTTATAACGAAATCACACCCTCACGTGAGGGAATATTATGTCATTATTTGGCATCTACAGGTGTCAACAGGGGATTGGCTAGATCATCATTCACATGCACCATGCATACTTGGGGGGTACACTACACCCCCCAAGACCTATATATACTTGCCACCTACAATCCTATAAGGGGATCGATTGATCAATTTATTGTAACCCTAGATAAAACTCTGCTTGTACACACAGTAGAGAGAGAAAATGAGCTTATGTGCATTGTATCCAAGGCCATTAGTGCCCATACTTAGTGGATCACACACTCACAGTGGATGTAGGCCAAATTGGCTGAACCAATATACATCATTGTCTTATTTCCTCTTATACTCATCCCCTTCTACATACTTATACACTTATACATCTCTATGGCTGCCATGGTTACTACTGTTTGAGCTCATTATCACTTATCCGGTGGTGCTAAATCTTAGCATCATCATCAACATACTATCAAATAGTTGGTTAGCAAGAAAGAAAAATTGCAATATCAAATCCAGCAACCTATGCCAAGTCCTTCTTGATGACACCTGGGCCCATCATACACTTCTCCTCTCTAAAGAGGGGCATGATGCCAGTTCTTTGCTATTACCCCGTAGTCGAAGTAGTCTTTATTGGAATCTAGTAAATTGACTACCAAGTCTCTATTGATAAACCTAGTTTTCAGGTAATAGGTGTTCTCGCTAGTAACCCACTTGTAGCATCAGGGATACCAATATGGTTTCTGTATATCTGGTTAAGCCTATTAATCTCATTTTCTATTCTCCATCTATTGGGGGATACCCTTGCAGGAACAACGTCAAAATATTGATAAAATTCCAGGAAGAAACGATTAGGTGGAAAGGTAATACCACATTCACTTATAAAAAATGAAGGAATCCGGTGACCCTCTAGTAGTGATAAAACATCAATTGGTGGTATAGACAATTCTAAGTCTACCCAATGAAGGATACTTATTTCTCGCCTAAATTCGTCTAAAGAGTCCCCATGAACAATATATACTATGATTACACTAAAAATAAAATAAAAGGAATGGGAGGGAGAAAGGTTACAGAGAAAGTAATAGCGGAAGCAAGTGAGAGAATGGGCGCAAAAAGAAAGCTTGGAGATGAAAAGATTAAGGACAAGAGAGAGAGTTCGACAGTTTTAAAATTTGTGGTACAGAAATCAGCCAAAGATCATCGTCTCTTATAACTTGGATAGAAAATAGCGCAGATAATGATTAATTGTATAAAAGATTGATATTCTAATGGCTGCACAGTGTCGAAGATGGGAAATTACGGATACACCCTTTGCGGTTAGCTAAAATTTAAATTATTCATGAAATTGTCATTACATGATCAAATGATGAAATATTCTACAAGTCCTATAGGTCGGTCGCCGACCAAGACCACAAAGATTGTCGAGCAAATCCGTTTGTGTCATACTTCAACCTTTTAATAAAACATAAAGAATAAAGTATTGGGGGCTTCTGTTGATGCCAAAAATTATCCATTCATTTGGGCCAATCAAAAATGGATACTTGTCTCCTTACATGGCAATAGTCTTAGTCATCAATCACCTGATTGGCAATTAAGGTAGTTGTTCGGCTGGAAATCCGACTAACCTAAAGAATGCAGACCATCAAGGTTGAATAGGAAGGAACCAAGGGTCATCAAAAATACGTTCATGACTATCAACCATCACATTCATTATATACAGGTGTAAATGCTTGAATATATAAAGGAATTCTAACCCTTGATCTCCGGGTCATTATAGATACATAGTAATCCTTTCACAAGGCAAGATAAAATGGATTCTAGGTTATTCTTATTATAGAAAAAGTACCTAGCTTTCACTAAAAACAATACAATAACAGTGGATGTAGGCTTTTCTTCATAGTTGAACCACTCAAAAAACTTTTTGTCTCTTGTGCGTTTATTTCATCACATATTATATTTTATCTCTAATTACAAAATTGGATCTAGTCCATTTTTCGACAATAACAGTCATGTATATATGGTGTATGATGAAATGATTGTGTGAATATAATTTTTTACCTATTAATATTAATGTTATGTTGACCCAAAATATAGCTAATTCGCATCACTTATTGACTAAGATCATTGAAAACTAATAACTTATCTCCTTGTACCGAATATCATACTGATAAAAAACTACTTTCATGTATTCTTGGTGTTGTCCATAATAATAACTAACAAGTAACATGTTTAGGGGAGATGATGTATGTAATCATCCACGAGTCCTTATAGATTCAAGCCGAGACGTTGGGTATTACAAGATTATTATGCAATAAAACCAAAATGGGAAACCACACCTATAAGTGTTGTTAAACTTGATTTACTTACCCCAATATGTTTATTTGCACTCTAAATGCTCTGTTTAGCATGTTCTTTTTCTATAGAATTATGCATACTTTAATTTTTAAGTATTTAGATTATTTTGAAAAAACCTAAGAACCATTGTAGTCTTATATATCAAGTGATTTTTATCCCATACTAATGCTGTGCGGTGCATTTAGAAGGCAAGATGCCAATCGAAACTTCGTCATCAAAAAGGGATCAATGATTACAAATATCTTTTTTATTGAATATCACTTTTATTTTGGGTTTAATTCCAGTAATTTAAGGATCCAGTTACTTATCTGTTATAAGAAATAGATATATGTCGACGGTAAAATCTTCTCATTTTATTTTTTTACGGCAATCGATTGCAAATCAGAAACAAAATTTATCGCTTCATTTGACCAATGCACACACACAGTAATAGTAATTGTTTTCACCGTGATTTTAATTCTTAAAATGGATCTGGTGCAGTTATTATTTATAATAGTTTAATGTTTAGTCTTTCATTATGTGACTCAAAGTTCTAAGTGATCGAAATTTTGTCATCGAATCAGAATCAATGCTTACAAAATTCAGTTCTTGTTGAATATCTCCTCTTCTACTTTTGGCTTGAAATTTAAATTTCTGGCATTACCATTTGTTGTTAACAATTTCCTATTTCATCTAATGAAAATAGTTTGATGTATACTTAACAAATGCTACTCTGTTATGACAATCCGATATATGTCGATGACAAAATCACCCCCATTTTAGCTTTTTACTAGAATCGACTGCAAATTCAGAAATGTAATTTCTCGCTTTATGTGCTCGATGCCCATACACACAGTATTCTTGCTTTATACAACATAAATAATTTTATGAAAACATATCGCATCTTATATTTTCATTATTGTTACATTTTTACTCACTAATTGTTCAAATTCTGTTTGTGCTTTACTTGGAATATAATTGTATATATCCTAACTACGCTAGGAGTCTTTATTCATTCAATATTTGCTTATGAAAGCTTAGTCTCTTCAAATTAATACTTTATAATTACATTAACTACTTGAGGAATGTTCTACTCCATGATTTAGTTACAATGGCTACAAAATAATAACTTTTTCTTCGTGTGCCAGTCTTTTTGCCCAATAATACGTATGCTCCACCGTTTCTTTTTACTATCATAATATTTTCTACATATATAAGTTTATATTATGACAATCTATACTTTTATATTTTCTGTTGCATCGTATGATACTATTTAACAACGTACATATGGGAATGGAATGTTGTTTGTTTATTCTAATGACATGTTTATCATTTCTAGAAAATTTTACATCAATAATCCTTCAAAAAGATTTGTTTTACGTTCTGTCACGTACCTCAACATCTAAGCATCTTCAACATTTTTAAGTTTATATCCAACCAATTGTTTTATGAATATCTTTTTTATTCGATCACGCATCGTGCGAGTTGCATGATTATTAATACATAAAAAGAAACAATCCACTATTTATGGTGGGATGTGGACATTGTAACACCTCGCCTATTAAAATAACGGGTGACCATCCCTCTATCAAAATAAAACGTTGGTCTCATATGGATCATTCTTAGCATCACTGTCGAAACATGATTAATTACTAACCACTTATATACTTTAACAAGTAGTGTAAAATTTTATCTTTCACTAAGATATAAAAAGATTAAACAGTAAACAATAAGTCCATACACAGTGACAATATAAATAAAACACCAGATAAAGTCTAAAGATGAGATAAACAATTAAGATTCCCAAACAAACCATCGGGTAAGAATTCAATACAATAAATCCAACCAACTAAAAAGTCTGAAACCATAAGTCTGATTAAAAGGGGCAACATGCCCAAAAATACTAGAATAGAGAACCTAATCTAGAATATCAATAATGAAATAAGCTACTCAAGAATCCTTCAATCTTCAACATCAGTTGCAGCTACGTGTACCTGGAAAGAACAATCATCATTGGCGTCCCTGTGGTTGGACACCTAAAAGTTTTGAAGATAGATTTGAGATGGGTCAGAGCCCAAAACCTTTTTAAAACATTTTGGAAGTAATTAAGATGCAGTTAATAAATATGTAGTTAAACATTCCATATTTAAGCCGGTGTCGCACTCTCATGAGATTACCCCTCACTTCTCAACTATTGTGCACACCTAGTGCCTACATCTTAACCCACCAAGTTAATTACCCTACATGACTAGTCTTATTTCAAAACTCACTAGCACACTACCCTAACTCGAGTATTGTCTAATTTTCATTTCTTAATTAGCTATGTCTCTCATTAGGTTATTAAATCATTAATCAATTCACAACTTTACTCCAGTTATTTATTCACGTTCGTCATTAACGTATTAAGCCCGTATATAATTTATTTCACTGCTATATACATTTATAAGACATGTTACACCAAGACACTATATACATATATATCACTCTTAATATATGCAGTCGCATTTTTTAATGTCCTCCGCATTCTGAAAGCGAGCTCACTGGCATGTTATCATGCTCCAGGAATGTCCAACACATTCTGGACAACTAGGCTGGGATCTCACCACCGTACCAAAAAATCGCAAACTAACATTGGAGGCGGTCATGGCCTTAAGTCCGTGGTCATAACCCCACCATATTATTCCGCAGTACTCCGACCCTACATCACACGGGCGTGCACAAAACCTATGACCCTTGGGGACGATACTACCTCTGCCGGGATTCGTCAAAGTGATATCCCACGGCGCGCAACCTCCCTGATAGCATAACGGCTGGGATAGGTATGTTTCATATAAATATCATACACACAGATGTTATTCACATTCATATATATACTGTCTCTATACCCGTATATATAAATTTAATCATAAAACCCATCTAATCCGTGCCTATCACTTAAAGAACTAGCCTACAGATTCTGAGTCTATCTCGTGACTCTTAATTAACTTATTTCTCATCCTTTAACTAAAATACAGTAACATCACCTGCTAAAAGGTTCGGACTTACCCAAACAGCCCATCGTATAATCATTCAAGTTTATCAAGTAACATCACTCCGATAAAACACCCGGAATTAACCCCATCAGCCCGTTAATTTATTCCCAAATTCTTCTCACCAATTCGATATTTAAACTTTATCATCAATTATCTCTCTCACGATTTCTAACTCGAATTTAATTACCCACTCACCCCTAGGCACTAAAATCTCTTTAAATCACTCCACTAAACTCTCTCTGATCTTTAGGGCTTATAAATTTCATTTGGAACTCCCTGGAATTTAACTATTAACCAACCCCTAAATTCTCCCAAAATTATCTTTCATCAACCGATCAATATTCCCAAACTACTCAAATTATGGTTTCAATAATTCATTCAAAATTTTACACCTAAACTAATAAAATTTCCATTCTTAAAGCAACTGAATTAGGTTTTTCTGACAGATTAAATACCCTGTAGTAAAATTATGATTTCTCCCTTTACATAACTCCAATTGACTGCATTCAATACTCATTGGAAAGCTAAGACATAGAACTTTCCAGAAATCTGTAAAACGCAATCTAATTCTAAGCACAATTAAAATGGCATAAGTTTAAAATAATATCAAAAATTCTGGCAGATTGATACGCTGGCAGACTAAACACGCAGTAATAAAATTACGATTTCTCACTCTGAATAACTCCAAATGACCTCATTCAAAACTCATTGGAAAGCTAAGACCTGAACATTTCCAGACATATATGGCATATAATCTAACTCTAAGTCCAATTAAAATGGTATAAGTCTAAAGTAGCGTAAAAAATTCTGGCAGATTGTCATCTTACGTTCGTCAATTAAAACCTAAGTTATTCAAAATTCATGTTCTTCAACCAAGAACTCAACAAGATTCTATCCTTATGTGTATTGAAAATCGAATTTCGAAAAAAATCTAATTTCAACAATCAAAAATGGTTTTGCTTCATAAATTGATCATCTATACTACCCAAGATATCAATTTCAGAAAAAAAAAACATTTACATGTGAGAACCCTTCCCAAAATTTCTTTTGTTCTAAAACAACCATGATATGAACGTGAATAAACCTCTATTTGATTTATTACAAGTTAATTGCTTGCCTTTGAATGTTCGTAGGGTCTGATCTCTCTTTTGTGTGTGTTAATTTGATGTTAGAATCCTTGAATCTCCTCCCAAATTGGTCTCTTTTAAATTTCTCTTTTAATTTCTCTTCTTCCTCCTCTCTTAGGGTTTAGAATAAATGTTATGGCTGCCTTACATATCCAACCCTTATATTTTAATTCTCTAATCCCGAAATTAGGTTATTAGCCTACATTAAAATGACCCAAATATCCCTACGTGAGCCCAAGTTAGTTTAAAAAGTCCCCGAAACGCAATTACTAAACCCGAGTACTCAATTATGACTATTTTCATCTATTCCGGATCAACCGTGCACTCGAAATCTCCACCCGAGTCACTAAACATATTTTGCCTGTTTCATCCCAAAATATCTTGCATAAATGCCCCGGTTGCAATACTGTCAATCCCCATTATTTCTGCTTATATATGACGCACTACAATTGACTTAATTAAATTTACTTAAACATGCTAGTAAATTTACCACATATATATTAATCTTATTCTCACAAATTAATATTTACTAAGTTCACATTATTTCTCATTTAAATTAAATTACGTCACACGTGCAATTTAACCACTAAAATAAATTAATTAAAATTACGGGGTGTTACATACTTCCCCCCTTATAAAGGAATTTTGTCATCGAAATTAGGATAAGCCTCGTACTAAGAGCTCCGGATATTACCTCACATGGCATCCACATCTTTCCAACGTCGAAACCATTATACTGTTCTCGCTATACCTCTACTAAGGACACTCTTCAGCCTGACGGTCTTTACACTACCGTTCAAACTAGTGACCCATTCGCTTCAGTCATCTTACACCGAAATACCAACTATTTTACTTACCATTTCACCTTGGTCACCCAATTTTTCCAAATTTTGCTTCCAACTTACCCATACATTTCCACATTTTCTCATTGCCGATGATACTGAAAATCCAACTAATTAGGGAACCCATACGCCTTATATCCCGTGCATATCTGCACAAATACCACCTGGTTCCACTGGCCTTAAATCATCAAATAACTATCAACTCACGGTTTTATCCACATACGCGTGCAACAACTAAAGTACTAACCCCATGATTTAATGTTTACACATATCGCAACTCTCGATTTTCACTGAGGTTCATGCATGGGACGTCTCATAAGCAAAATCCAAACAAGGAAACCCCCTCCCCCCCCCCCCCCCATACACTACTACGTAGCATTGTCGGTCATCGAGATCCATAGGCCCAAAACACATAACCAGGGTACCCGAAATCATGTCCCAATACGTATAAATGTAACCATCCACTCCCTTATCATTAAAGGAGTCATACGCTATGACTCTCTCACTCTAACTAAGTTTTCAGGGCCAAGTGCATAACGAGCTAAATCTCTCCACTCGAAGGAAAACCCAATATACCCTGAATCACATCAGTACAAGTCCCGACACACTGGAATCAAATATAATGGGACAACAAAAATTTTGAACTCTCATGTACAATATAATATATTTAGGCCCGACCCTCTTTGAGGTGATACCTTGTAAAATATTACATCTTACCCTGGAATACCGAATACGATAGTCTTACTATAACAGTCTGCTACTGCTCAAACCGTCACTAACAAGTCACCACTCAAAATAGAAAAACTAATACACAATATAAACATTCTATTAGTGTCCACACATGATCCCTCGTAGGCTATGACACCCCACTTAATTAAATTTCGATTAATCAAGCCTTTATCAAATTAAATCAGGATTTACATATGGTTCATTCTTAGCATCACTGTCGCAACATTTTTAATTACTAACCACCTAATCTTTAATTAAGCCGATGCCAAATTTTATCTTATGATTTTATCCAAAACCAACAAGTATAAAAAGATTCAAATAACCAACACAATGTAAGAGAATCTAAACATGCCACAAATATCTAATAAGAGTGTTAGCCGAATAACATCGACTATACAAGCAAACCGACAAAGTCCAAAGTATACCAAGTGTAGCTAATACACGACAAACCAAAAGTAATGAGTACAAGCAAGGGGAAACATACCCAAAGTACAATGAGGACCATCCCCATTTAGATGAGAAAGAAACAAGTGTCTAAGGAAATATCCTGCAGCACCCACATGTACCGCAACTACGTACCCTGCAAGAAGATCAAGCCCTACGCCCTAAAAGGTTTTGAAAAGATTTTTAGAGCAAGGTTTAGAACCCAAAATATTTGAAAATATTTAGCAAGTGAATTTAAATGCAGTAATTTAAAATGCATGAATGCTCTTCATTTTTAAGCAAGTGTTGCGCACTCTCTTGAGGACACCTCACCCCTAGACTAGTGTACATGCCTAACGTACCTATACATGGCCCATCTAGCTATCTACTCTATAACTAGTCTTGTCATATATGTATCCTACATTTACCACTACTCTATCTCGAGTGAGTTCAGTTTATGAGTTATAAGTTATTAAACACACTAACTTATTTTAAATCAATTCTCATTTGATACCATATAACAATCTCACAAGTTATATAATTAATACAATTCCCATCATGTATTTACCCGTATATAAATGTACCATATATACGTAATCATACTAAAACATTCACACATACATGTCGTAGATATATAACTATCCCCCGAGTAAGCACTCATCGGGTGTTCTCTAAAATGCTATCATCTACGAGTATACTCATCCACCAGGAATACTGACACGGTACGCTCCCCGAATCATAAAAATGAATGAATTGGAGGCAGCCATAGTTCCCACCGGAATGAGAAATACTCATACCCAAGACATCTCACTCCTCGTGCAGACGCTATGACCTGGGGACTATACTCGCCATGCATTCTCTAGCCAGGGGATTCACCCACATCACACAACCTCCCACGATAGCACTAGAATGGGTATGGTTAATCTAAATATTATACACACAAACATTTATAAATCATATATATGTATATATATATATATAACACATCCCCACATATATATATATATATATATCAAATCCAGGCTACCCGTATACAATATCCATAACACTAACCTAACATAATCAAGTCTATAATCCGACCCAATTTCAATTAATCCTACACTAATTAGTTTTTCATTATCTTGGTGTCACTTAACCATATATACCCGGACTATAACTCGCTTGGCCCACAATTCAAATTTCCCAATTCATTATTCAATTTCTTTCAATTAAGCTTACCCACTTAATTTACAAGGTTCCCAATTACCCAACATAAACCTTAATTCTCTATTTGGATTTATCCTCTACTAATCCATTGGTAAAGTTCTACAAATTCAAACCCCAAAATTCAGATTCAACCAACACAGGAACAATTCATCACAAATTAACAATCAGGTCTGAAATCAGGGGAAGGGGAGAAATATGGCTGAATTAAACTACATCGTTCAAGCGACCAACCATGTCGTTCGAACGACACTGGCCGTCATTTGAACGAGACACCATGTTGTTCGAATGACCTTGGTGTTATCTCTCCTCCATTGTTGCCCAGGAAACCCAGTCCGCTATTAAAGAGTCAAAACCTTCATTTTTGTACAGATTTTACCCCCAAAACGTTCCAAAATTCATCATAAATCCACCCATTTGATTATCTCACCATAATTGCATCATCTACACAAATTGGGGAATCAAAATCCACATACTCTTATCATCTCTACACATTTTTGAATCAAAATCATGAAATCCCTAGATTAATAGCAAATATACAATTAATGAAATGCAAGTTAAACCACTTGCCTTAGGGTTTGTAGAAGCAAATATTTTGATGAAGATGAAGGGTTAATTGAAGGTCTCCTCTCTTGTTCTTGGATTAATCTCCCAAAATCTCCTCTAGTTGCTCTCTTCTTCTGTTCTCCTTAATTTAGTCTTCTAATAATGAATTAAAGTTCCCTCACCCTTTCACAATTAGGGTTATTAACTCTAATCCCACTTTTGGGCTGATGGGCCTTCTAAAAAGTGCTCAAACACTTATTTGGGAGCTCAAATGTGTCTAGAAAAGTCCCAAAATCCAATATATACCTATGGCCACTCATTTCAAACTATTTCGACCCTACCGGACTCAACCGTGCGCTCAAAATTCCCATACGGATAATAATTTTTAAAAGTTAACTTCCACCCATTAACTAATTTAAATTCACTCACTTTTTAAACAACACTAATTAATTAATTCTTATCAATTTACGAGACTTAGTAATTTAATAATTATCGAATTAATTTATTAAAATAAAAGCCCAAAAATTACAAGGTGTAACATACTTCCCCACTTACAAGGGAATTTTGTCCCCACAAATTCGGATGTACCTACAGTACATAACTCTGGATACCGCTCCCGCATGTCCTCCTCACGCTCCCAAGCAAACTCATCGGCACTATGATGACCCCACTGAACACGAACTAGCGGTACAACTTTAGATCTTAACTTACGCTCACTGCGATCTAAGATATCTACTGGTCTCTCCTCATAAGAAATATCGGGCTGCAAGTCTATCTCCTCAAGCAGTACATGCCACAATGCCTCGGACTCCTCTTATATTTCTTCAGCGACGCTACATAAAACACATCATGGATACGCTGAAGGTGATTTGGCAAACCCAATCGATAAGCTATCGACTCGAATCTCTCAATGATGGGGAATGGTCCCACATACCTTGGTGCTAACTTCCCCTAATTTCCAAATCTCATCACCCCTTTCATAGGGGATACCTGCACTCGTACCTGATCTCCGATATCCAACTCCACATGCCTCCTATTCGCATCCACTTAGCTCTTTTATCTATCTTGATCTATACGGATACGCCCTCGGATTAACTTAATCTTGTTGGATGTGTCCCGAATCATCTTCGGCCCTAATAGTTTATTGTCCCCCGCCTCTAACCAACAAGATGGTGAGCGATAAGGTCTCTGTTACACCCCGCCTAATTAAATACTGGGGGATCAGTCCTTTATTAAATTAAAATCAAGGTGAACGGTTGGTTCATTCTTAGCATCACTGTTGCAAAATAAAATTTCAAAATTAAACACCCTAAATAATTAAGCTAAGTGTCAAAACAATTTAAAGCCTTATTCCCATTTTTAATTTATAACTTGAAAACCATTTTTAAATAATCATCAGTCTAAGAATCACATAAGTGTTACGGATATCAATCAACACAAAAGAATTAATCCATATAGAATTAACAAACCAAGTCAACTAACCATACATGAAGCCATCCTCACAAGAGTTAACTCCGAAGGAGTACTAAAAATTGGAAAATATAAATAAATATAAATCACTGATAAAAACCAAACGGAATAGAAAATCGGGCGACACATGCCCTAACTATGAAGAACTAAAGCAAGAACTGAACCAATGAAGAGGTCGTCTAAAACAAAGGTCTGCAACTCCCACATAAGCTGCAGCACGTCCAATCCAAAGAACCTATGCATGACACCCCTGTGGCTGCGAACCTGTAATACATATACATATACATATATATATATATATATACAAGAGAGAAAAGATAGAAAACGGGTCAGAGCCCGAGTGTAAAATAGTTTTAAAAATAGTTTAGTAAGTATTTAAAATGCTTACTGGATAATGCAACAACCATGTTAGTATGCGACACTCTCTTGAGAATTCTCACCTCTCATCTAGTGTGCACGTATACCGTACTAATAAATCTCACATGCCTCTCTAACTTATTTTTCGTAGGATTTTATCATGCGAAAAGTAAGGTTATGATATTTACTTTCAAAAATCAATCTCTTCAAGATTTCTTACTTTATTTAGAACAACTCAGTACCGTAATAAAGTTCCCGAATACTTATAATAAAGTTGAAGCATTTCTTCATTATTTAACTACTTATTCGCATAGTAGAAAGTTCCCATATAAATATACGAATATATTTTAGTTACACGTATAATATATATACTAACGGCACCCCACATAAAATCTATGGTGCTGGCATACTCTGTTATCAAGTCCCCGTATCACTCAAACTAAGGGAAATACTAGTTCGGAATCACTCTCGAACTGTATTAACACAAAACACAAACAAATGGAGGCGAAGCATAGTTCCAGGTTCGAAGAGGTCGGCACATACCCTCACGTCTCTTAGAACATATGACTATCATTCTCAAATAGCCTGTATCGAGGCTACTATCTTCTAGGGTACGAGTCAATATCCCCCATAAAGGTCCAATCGAGATAAGACTGTCCCGACGCGAAAACCTCCATGATATCAATTAGCCCGGGTATGATTTTTACACAGATACATAAAATATGCACAGTCACACAGTCATATATATAAATATTCACATTTTTTTAATTAGGTGCACCCACGACCCATAATTATAATTATCCGTTCTTAGCACAAATTACTCAATTATCTCGCATAACGAATTCGTCTATTTTATTCTCATTTATAATTTATTTCATGCATACTTCTCATCTCTCGAAGTATTATATCTCACTAAGTATAATTTCAGTAGGTATGCTCTCACTTACGTTTGGGTATAAATCCTTTACGAGTCTCAATCTTTGAGTAAGCGTACGCACAATTTCCTATGTGTGAATAACTCTCCGTTAACCCACAATTTCATCCCATATTAAATTTCCCTCAATGGAGTCTACCTAGACCCTACTGGTCTTCTTTATAACCCATTATGCTCTAACAATAATAATTAAGGGTTCCTACGTATTTTAACGGGATTAAACAAAAAGGAGACAAATATGCAATTTTCCTAGAGGGATCGATCGATCGAGGATCGATTGATCGATGTTCTTGGGTCGATCGATCAATCAAGCAGTTCTTGCTCAGAAACTGTCATTTAAACCTACGGGTTTCGTCTTCCAAATTGCTCCAAAATGCCGTTATCGATTCCCAAACTCCTAAACAATATTATTACTAGTTCTCTATACATATATGCATAATTTCCTACATGAAACATATACAAATTCATCAACAGAATTGTATTACCGGGCCAATATGCCTTAATAATCATGAACCCAAATTTTTCACTAAACTTCCATTGTTCTAATTATTTTTCCAGATTTCTCGCTTCTAAATTATTCAAATTTCGTGGGTAATTCTCTACATATAATTGAGATTCCAGAATATATTTATGTTCTCTACAACAAGTGATTGGGTTCTCTAAATCATTAAATTTTTTCATGAAACATAGGTTCAAAAATCCTAATCTAATTGAGACATTAACTAAAAAAGAAGCAAGATAGATACCTGCCTGAGATTTAAGGTTCTGATTTGTGGATGAAAAAGGCATGGTTGCGTTTCTCGTCGTGCGATCTACGTTTTGGTGGTGGTGGCGGTGCAAACGGACGAGTTTTTGGCCTTGGAAAGCTTCCTATCTTTTTCTCTAATGGACATTATAATGTTCTGTGTTTGTTAACCCTAAAAGGCAACTCATAATGGTTGATATAACTATTGGAAATTCGAGGGTTTAATTACCCAAAAATATAAAATGTCTAATATACCCTCCTGGGATGTCAATTAGGCCTAAAAATGCCCCGAGGCCCAAACTAAACCCCCGGATATACTTTTCTGACTATCTCAACCCTTCTGGGTACATTGGCGCACTCGAAATGACCATACGGGCAACTTATAATTTATTCACTTTTAGTAATAATAATTTAGTCCTGACACGACATAGGCGCGTCCGTACTTAAATTTCCATAATTGTCATTTTATTCACTCGTGACAAATTTAATAAAATCAATCTTATATATTACTTTACTCTTCTAGTAATATTCAACAAATTCCCAATAATTACTAACTCATGTTACGCTAGTAAATATTAAATTAATTTCTAGATTAATATTAAATTAATATCTCAAATTACATTTAATAAATCCCCAAATTTAAAAGCCATAAAAAATACGGGGTATTACATACTTTCCCCCTAATAACGAAATTTCGTCCCGAAATTCGAAAAATAAGGCCTACCTGGTAAAACAATTATGGATACCTTATCAGTACGCAAACTATCTACATAGTAAGGCGCTCAATCACTATAGCCCCCGCCTCACAGCAAGCTTATTTAACACTCTCATTAAAGAGACTTCACATTGTGCTCCTATCCGACAACATTCGCATAAGATACGCCTATACATTATTAATTCCCATTATTTCAATATCATTGGGAGGTCGCACATCACTACATGACAACTACTCGGATTTATCTAAACACAAAAGTCTCATTCTGAGAGAAACTATACGAACATATGACCACACTTGTTCGCCTAAAACTGTATTGGAATTCCACCATAGTTATCAGACTCTAACTCAACCAATCCAAAATTCTGATTATCTGCCCATCTCTTAACATTTAGAGTGAGAAAAGGTAAAGTTTTTCCACTCCAAAACCTCAATCATCATCTTGTTCATAATAAACAGGTACGAGTTCTCCCACGGAACCCTACCGTTAGGTAATATCCTCCCCCAATTATCGTACTATACTCCACTTGCTAGATATATCCGTTATGGAAATGACACGATCACAATGAACCCAAAATTACTTTCACACTGCTCCACTAATGGTTAATCACCGATCGCCTACTCTCCGAATTATGGGTGATACAACCTGCTCAACTCGAAGTGTTATACCCCGCTGCTTCCTGAAATTCCATATTGGAGGTGGGATTCGAAGGTCTTATCCCAAGGAGAGCGATCACGTACCGGCGCGATTCTTCATTTCAAAGGAAGACTGGGGCATACTAGCTAATATTGTAAATTACCCCAAAGGAATATCAATTACTTACTTCTTGGGTAACCTGTTCCACACATTCGAAGTAACCCTAGATCTTACCGTGAGGTTAGTAACCCACCAAGGAAATTTTTACCGACTTGACTGCCCTCTTCCATTATTGGAATCGTCGGCTTGATACAGAGTTTTTTGGCTGAACCTATTACTCCAACCAAATTCTATCTATGAGCGGTGCACACGGAGACTAATCACTATGCCGGCTCAACGTCGACTACTACTTGAAGTGACACACATAAGTGACACCTAAAACTCCCCTTTTTTCATTAGCGTATACCGAAAGTTCATACCCATGCATTTTTCTCTACGATGTGCACTGCTGAACCTTTATACCTTACTAACATCATCATTTAACCTACACGCAAGTCGCTTTCCACACCTGAATAGGTAAAGCTCCTCTCCGAGTGTTTTCCATAATAGTTAAGCTTTATTATTTTCAAGGAATACCCTTAAATGGCTTCCCATATCCTTCCAACTAATTTCGTGTTTGCTACTCTGATCGTACACGTACATATGTGACACCCCGCCCGCACGGGGAGAGCGAGCGAATCGCTACTCGATAAAACTAAACTAATCCATAATATAACAAGGTATAGAGCATCAAAATAAATTCCCACAAAACAATAGAAATCACCACTCTCAATCTCTTCAAATTAATACCACAATATCTCTCGAAATAATATAAATCACCAATGCTCTATACATCACAATAACATAATACAAATCTTCCAAAAATTATTCTTCCCAAAATAATCCATGCTTAATCCACTCTACCAGTTCCCCTTTGTTATGTCATTCTCACAAACATATATGTGACACCCCGCCTAATTAAACCCTGAATGATCAGTCCTAAATTAAATTAGAATAGGTTTCTTAGTTGGTTCATTCTTAGCATCACTGTCGAAACTCTTTAATTACTAACCACCTAAGTGAAATTAGATTGGTGCCAAGTTTTATCTTTCATTAATTCAAAGAAATACTCATGCGAAAATAAATCATTAATAATCACAAGTTAACTGAATCCTTCCAACACGTATAAATAAGAAACTGGCTGAATAAACCATCGGTTAAAATCCAACATAAATGTAAAGAGAGATAATAATGGATCTTAAGTATCTGAAATAAATACTAAATAAACACCGTGAGCAACATGCTCGGATATCTGATAGAAAATCCCTACACTAGGAATAGAAGGAATAGAGGCGCCTATCCAAATCCTGCAACATCCACATATGTTGCAGCAGCGAATCCCTGGAATGAATCAAGTCTGGCGTCCCTGTGGTTGGACACCTAAAAGGTTTTGAAAATATTTTATAGCAAGGGTTAGAACCCAAAACCTTTTGAAAACATTTAGCAAATGATTAACTTACAGTAATAAAATATGCATGAATGCGCTTCATATTTTAGTTAGTGTCGCACTCCCTTAAGAACAGACTCACCCCTCAACTAATGTGCGCACCTAACGTCCTCTTCATATCCCACCTACTCCTCTACCCCGAAACTAGATACTTGATATAACTCTTGTCAACCGCCCTACTCAATCCCGAGTATTTTAAAAGCATGATTTATAAGTTATTTATAACCTTAACTTAGTTAATCATCTTCCTTGAAAGATATATAACATTCACTAGTTATATAAATAAATCACTTTTCTCAATATATTTAAATTTCCCGTATATAATTATTCATCCCATTATGTACCTACAGTTATCTTACAACAATCACACATGTTGAATGGGAATATAACCCATATATAATTAATACAATTCACTTCATGTATTTAATGACCCGTATATAACTATTTATCCCATTATATACGTAGAACCATATTACAACATTCACACATATGTTGAATATAAATATAACCCATCCTCCCGAGTAATAACTCACCGGATGTATTTTCTAAAGTGCTATTACATTAGGTGTACTCGCATAACCTAGTTTCCCCAAGTCGGAATCACTCACTAACTTGGCCAAAAACATAAACATAGTGGAGGCGGTCATATTCCTTCCCTAAAAGTGACATAAGCCCCTCACCCATATAACGAACGCTATGACCTGGGGAACTCGCCCTACTCCTCAAGCTAGGGGATTCATCCACTACGCGCAACCTCCCTTGAGAGCACTAGAGTATATGTATTAATAATATGTAACCACTGATATTTATAAGCACACACCATATATATACTATCACACACCGTATATATATAAATATAAAATATCCCGGCTTTAACGTGTTCTGAGTCTGTAACACAAGACTACACATAATATCTTGAGTTTATGGTCCAACTCTGATTATTAATTAACTTACACATTAATTAATTAAATTATTTTTGGTGTCACCCAACCAATATACTCGGGCTCGCTCTCGTGGCCCGAAATTAATATACTACCCGAGTCTAATCCCCGACTCCGAATTAATTAGTTTTCACCCATAATTGATTTAAGTAAGTAGTGTCGCCCTACTACCATATCCGAACTTATTCGCCCAATCCGTTATTTTATTCTTTCGGAATTTATTTCTCAAAATTCGTTCGAAATGTGTCCCCCTTAATTCCCCCACCACTCCCAATTATATCCCTTTATAATTGTTAAGAATTTAATCTCATAATTAATTTTTCTCTCTTAATTATGCTAGGGGAAATTTACAACTAAAATTTTTACCCATATAAATCCCTAAGCCAAACTGCCAAAAAACCTGAAGGGTCGATCGATCGAACAGGTGGTCGTCTTCTCCGCCTTGTTGTTTCCTCCATTAACGAAATTCTCCAATTCCTAAACTTTCCCTTGGTATAACCCAAGCACAATCAACATCATAACTATATACAAACATGATCAGGACCTCTCATAGAACCTCAAACATAAATTTAATCTCACAAATCTCTACTTTTCTGATTTGGGGAAATTCCTGGGTTTTTTTACTCGTTAGGTTCCAATTTCATCTAATTACCCCAAATTCATCCATAATTGCTACTAGGTTTTTCTCATGTAAATCGAATACCATCACAGAACCCTGTCAAATAATTAATTACCACATTGAATCTTATTTAAGTATTCTTTTTACAAAAATCCCGTTTTGTACCCATTTGTACCCAAAACGAAGTTCTGATTTCCACATCACAAAAATATGAATTGAATAACATCAATTAATATCACAGTAAGATAACCACTTGCCTTATGGGTTCGTAGGGTCTGATATGAGTGTGTGATTCGTAAGGTTGATGATGAACTTCCAATAGGTTCCTTGCCTTGTCTCCAAAAGACTCCAATTTGGCTCTAACTGCTCCCTCTCATTTTCTCCCCAAATTCTTAGATTTAGGTTTATGTTTCTATACTATTCCCCACTCTTAGATTTAGTTCTTAAACGCAAATTCCATTTTTAGCCTAATGGGTCAAGCCCAAGTGACCCAAATAGCCCCGTGTGGACCCGATTATGCCTAAAAATACCCCGTGACCCGTTTACTACCCCCGGGTACATTTTTTCGACTATCTCGGCCCATCCGGACTCAACCGTGCACTCAAAATCGACGTCCGAATTAATTTATACAAATCCTTATCTCACACCCAAATTAGTCTATACCGACTCCCGACTGAGATAAAAAAAAATGTCACGTCACTAATACACGTTATGACGTAAATAAATTATTACTATTCACTTAGTAATTAAATTTTCCTAAATATTAACCATTCGCTCTCCGATTAATATTTAAATAAATATTACCATAATTAATTCAATTAAATTACGACACACAAATAATTTAAAATTTCTCGAATTAATTAAATATTAAGTGCACAGAAATACAGGGTGTTACGTACTCCCCCCTTACAAAGGAATTTCATCCCCGAAATTTGGTCATTACGACGGCGAATAACTCTGGATACTGCTCTCACATATCCTCATGTATCCCTCCAGTTATGCCACGTGGAACATATCCCGTATCTGCTGAAGATGTTCTAGCAAACCCAGTCGATGAGATACCAGTCCCACCCTCTCAAAGATAGGGAAAGGACCCACATACCTCGACGCTAGCTCCCATTTCTTGTCTAAATTCATCACTCCTTTCATAGGAGGCACCCGAATCAATACCTAGTCACAAATTTTATTTTATTTTTTACTCGATGGCCACTGACAGCATAGTGCCCCAGAAGATGAGCCTATAGTCCGCCGGCTCCACTATCTCCAAGTTAGGAAATTCCCCTCCTATGTGGGTGTCAATTCCCTTGTTGCCAAAACGTGTGACTATCTTCCGAGTAATTACCCACATCACCCCTGACTAAGCATGTCGAACTCGAACCTTTAACTCACGGTGATGTACCCCTCCTTACATCCTTGAACTATACGAAAGGATACAACTTATTTAAATCCCGGTGATGGACCATAACCCATCTCGGGTCCTAGCAGCTTGTTATTTCCCCACCTCTTATCTACCAAAGGTGGATAATGAAACTTTTCCCATAAAGTCTCCTAAGGTGTCACGCAAACCAAACAGTTATGAGGCATCACACGTAACTCTACCTGTGGTAATTTCTACTCCCGAATTACCTAAAATCTAGAATGCATAATTCTCACTTCCCGTCTACCCATCGTTTTATGGCTGACACGTTTAACCCAATACGTAACTCTGTCCCTATCACCTCCTGACACTCTTTACCAGAGGTGGGACTGAACCCAAATTTCCAACAATCTTAGACGACACCTTGTTTTGTTTCACTCCTTCCCGTTAAGAGTAAAGTTGGGTATACTACTCGATAGTATAACCGATTCCAAGATAACAATTCGTGTTCATGTCAATCCATTCAGCAATGCAATGGAAACCTTGACCCCTCCACGATTTTACCAACCTGAGCATTAATTCCTTCACTTGAACCATAAATAAAAAATCTCATGTTTGATACCTTCCAATCAACCCTTTTCCATCCTTAAATGATCTACCCAGAAACCAATTTTACTATGTCTCATTCATCACTAATTCCCATGCTCAAGAACTCTAATCCTTGTGCAGATTTCGTCGAGTAGGATTCTACACCATTCCTATGCGAAAAACCACTCTAGGCATAAGACTAAGTGAAACTCTTTTCTATTTTCCCCCAAAAATGTGGGTTTCTACCTTGCCTAGGGATATCTTATTACATAGGTTTCCCCCACCTTCCAACTCCCTACGATGGAGGTAGTTCTCCTTGATATACATATAGTCAGAGCGTTTCCTTTTGCAAATGGATTTAAGTTCACTACACTTTTCCCTTATTTTCTTACTGCCCCACAGGCGTACATTCAATATGTTTATTTACACATCCCTATTATTTAAGACGAATCTGAAATCACATTAACCAGGGTGTCCATACACCCCATATCCCGTGCTTAACCAAAAAAAATTACCTTAATTAATCAGGGTACCCATACACCCTGTCCCCGTGCTGAACCGCACGAAAGTTACCCGACTATGCTAGCCGTAACCCGTAGTATACTTCTAACTCGTAGTCGTATCGCATACATGAATACTAAACGGGGTACCCAACCTATGTACTAACGACCAAACATCTCCCCACTTCCACCTTTGCCCTAAGTTTCATGCGTGGGACGTCTTGTAAAGCGAAATCCAAACAAGGAATCCCTCCCCTGATAAACTACTACCTAACATTGTCTATCGTTGAGATCCGTTAGACCCTCGGTCCATCGAACGTACCCCCAAATACTTGTTTCTTAACACAAAAGCGTACACGCCTACTCTTATGCTACAAAATACAACATAAAATACCGCGCCCTTACTATCACTAGTTCTTGCGCAAAATAAATCCCGAGCTACCTCTCCCTACTTGAAAATATTTTTAACTGCCCTGAATCGCTTCAGTATACATCCCTTCTTACTGGAAAATATAACAATAGAAGACATTCTTATATGTCTATCGTACCTCACAATACAATCTATATACACATATATGTAGGCCAGGCTCCCTCTCAGGCGACACCTAGTAGGAGTCATTCATAACCTGGTGTCACGAACACCAAAACTTACTATCATTATCCGTAATAGTTCACACCCATTGCTAACCAATCCATACCCAGGAAAAATCATGCTTTCATAACACTCCTCAAAATGAGTAAATCTCATAAAAAATACCCTCATAATTTTCAAGTCTGCTTCCCTACAGATAAAATAAAAGAGAGCTTGTTACCCAGTGGTAAGTATATACTTAATAGTAACACTACTATACACCCACTAAACTTGTCCTCCACGCTAATATAGTGTTAACAAAAATACTGTGACCACCCGTGTCACAAAATTCACCCCATCTATCCAAGGGTAAAACTCATACTTGCACTCGCCTATTCACCGGCAACCCAAATGGTTCCTGGACATAATAGAGTCATCTGACCGAATCAGAACTTCCCAATTATTGTCCATACTGGGCATCCCACTTCTTTCCCTTGCCTCACTGTGGACATAATCAATTGTTGTGGTTCCACTTCCACACATAAGACACCTCTATGTGTCAATCCCTTGCCTCTGGCCCAAATATCCATGTTGGAATTGTCCTTCTCGCGTACTTGGTAGTCTTGACCCTAAGTTCTACCCCCGTTGTCCCTTAGGCTTCCCTAGACCTATAGGACTCGTTATTAGCCTCGTTGACCCGGATCAAATCCACCGTCAATAGGTAGAAATTTACTTAATTTAAAACGTCAAGATGGGTCCCTTATTAGGTATACCCCTCCGTCACGCTTCACTAGCACCATTAAATCTCATTTCGTTCTTAGGTTAAACTTTCTAACCTTATTAGCTCCTGTATCTTAGAAGCGTTAATGTAAGCTGGCAAACAAAATATATTGACAACCTCAACACTAGTCATCCTAGTTGGATCTCCCATCCATTATTATGTATACTCACACGGTTCATTATCCATTTGCGGGTTCCTTTATCGTTCTTCGTATCCCCTGCATCGGTTACGAAGTTCGCTTATAGAATTTATCGTCTCTCCCACGATCAGTTACAATCTTACCCATTGCATAAACACTGAAATTTCACTCGCGCCCCTATTTAAATAGTGGATGGACGATCTTATGGTCACACCGTACCCAAAATTTCTCGTTTGACTCCATATTCTCCTTCATACGTGGTGACTGACTCTTCTACCACTACAACACTGCCCCACTGGGCCAAAAATTTCTTTCAAATTTAGTCCTGGGTGCCACCACACACCATCCTACCCAATTTTCTTTGGGTCATTTCCTCCCATCGACTTATAGCACTACTCTGCTACTCAATCCTTATAGATAGCCCTTCCAAAAGGGTCCTTCCACACTTCCCCACCCTTTGTTGACTACGCCGGGGGAGACTGAAATTGTACCACCGTTATTTACAACAGTGCTTTGGGAGACTATGGCTCCCGGGTGATTATTCTATCCCCACTGGCCTGAACAACAATCAAGGTGATTCCTATCACGATCACCATTTCCTGATTACCTTATGTCTCCTGTTGAGCCTTTCCTCCTACAATTCTCCCATGACCCTCATTGGTCGCCCCAAAGAATGCTCGGTATACAAAGCCCAACTGAACTCGGGTATGAATCACCTCACTATAGTTGATAGTAGGAGAATGTAACTCACATACGTAGAGGAATACAACAATCCTATCATAAAGCTCTACATCAAAGAACGCTAAGCTGAAGCGTGAAAAATCGCACAGATCCTAAGGACACTAGAACCTGATGCTCTGATAGCATCTGTGACACCCCGCCTAATTAAACCCCGGGTGATTAGTCCTAAATTAAATTAGAACAGGTTTCTCAGTTGGTTCATTCTTAGCATCACTGTCGAAACTCTTTAATTACTAACCACCTAAGTGAAATTAGACTGGTGCCAAGCTTTATCTTTCATTAATTCAAAGAAAAACTCATGCGAAAATAAATCATTAACAATCACAAGTTAACTGAATCCGACCATCACATATAAATAAGAAACTGGCTGAATAAACCATCGTCTAAAATCCAACACAAATGTAAAGACAGATAATAATGGATCTCAAGTATCTGAAATAAATACTAAATAAACACCGTGAGCAACATGCTCGGATATCTGATAGAAAATCCCTACACTAGGAATAGAGGCACCTATCCAAATCCTGTAACATCCACATATGCTGCAGCAACGAATCCTGGAATGAATCAAGCCTGACAGCCCTGTGGCTGGACACCTAAAAGGTTTTGAAAATATTTTATAGCAAGGGTTAGAACCCAAAACATTTAGTGCAGTAATAAAATATGCATGAATGTGCTTCATATTTTAGTTAGTGTCGCACTCCCTTGAGGACAGACTCACCCCTCAACTGATTGGCGCACCTAACGTCCTTTTCATATCCCACCTAGTCCTCAACCCCGAAACTAGATACTTGATATAACTCTTGTCAACTGCCCTACTCAATCCCGAGTATTTTAAAAGCATGATTTATAAGTTATTTATCACCTTAACTAGGTTGATCATCTTCCTTGAAAGACATATAACATTCAATAGTGATATAAGTAAATCACTCTAGTGATTATAACACTTGGGTACTCTCAATCACCCTAGAAATTGTTTTTTTTTAAATTCCTCCTTATCATCGTTCCACCCCTCAACTCGTGGTGATAAAACAAAACTTTCAATGCTTTCTTACCACACCACCGGCTCCACTGGCCTTAAATCATAATGTAACTTCCAACTTATAGATATAATTACCTTCTCCTATTACGATCGAGGTACCGAACTCAGGGACTAATGACCAAACATCTCCCTATTTCCAACCTTACGCTAAGTTGCATGCGTGGAATGTCTCGCAAAGTGAAATCCAAACAAGAAACCCACCCGATACACTACTACCTAGCATTGTCAGTTATCGAAATCGGTCAGGCCCTCCATCCATAGCATGTACCCCTTTATTCCGTCTCTTGACAGAAAAGTTACATCTCCTCCCGTAATTACACTTAACAAAGGGCATTTCGTCAATAGCACTATCGTTCAGTATTGGTGGTAATCACATTCCATAAACCTAGAATACATACAGTCGGGATTCTCGAAATCCCGTCCCCAGTCATATGGGTATAACTCTCAACTCCCACATCTCTAAAGGATAGATATATCAATGCGCTCTTCCTATCACCAAGTCCGGAGCGCTAAATATAATAATGAGTTAAATATTTTTGCTCAACAGTAAACCCAATACATATTGAATCATAACAACACAGTCCCTACACACACTGGGATCAAATATCTCGAGCCCACTATCCCCTACGAAGTCTCTAAAATAGATAATATAAGTGCGAGTCCGACCCTCTCGCAGGTGAGGCCTCGCCAGAAGAAAAGATGTTGCACTAAGGCAACCACTCTGATAGCCTTGCAATAACTGCCTACTATCGTACTAACCATTACTATAAAGTTGTAACCAAGACAATATCATACTCGTATATCACATCACTAAAATAAGTAACCTCAATAAAGTATATAACACTATTAATATACCCATTCATCCTCCGCGGATAGCACTAAAGATAATCCCGCTATACTAGGGTAAAATATTCACATAATAATAACGTTTATAGTTATACGCACTAAACTCATCTCACATGCTAATCTAGCAATGAACAAAATATAGTGACTCGCTCGTGTCACATAAAATACGCCTCATCCTCCGAGGATAAAACTCATACTTCTACCTTGTCAATCGCCTTGACTGCACAAATGGTCCCCGGACGTAACACGCCTGTCCAAACCAAACCAAAAACTACTTTAATCGTTGTCCTTTACTAGGCATCCTACTCTTGTCCTTTTACTCACTTCGGGAAAGAATTAACGCATGTGATTTCACTCTCCACAAAATACCTATACACATAATCCACTTATCACCTGTCATACTAACCATATTAAGATTGTCCTTCTCTCGGACTTTGGTAGGCTCGATTCCTAATGGCTACCCCTGTTGTTCCCTTAGCCTTGTTGGCCCTGAAGAACATGCTACTGGCTACAATAGTCCTTACTGAATTCATCATCGCTCGGTAAGAATTCAGCTATCCTATTCATTTAAATGGGTTCCCGGATGTGTATCCACACCCCCTTGTGGTGCTACAGTACCACCATTGCATCCAGTCTTATTTTTTACTAAATTCTTCGATTCTTTTAGCTTCCCGCACAAAGAAGCATTATCATCTCCATTGACAAAGCATGACATTATCAACCTCTGAATTGACCGTCCAGCAGAATTCCCTTTTTAGGTGTTATTAACTATTATTACGAGTCGATATCCCACTTGGAGTCCTCTCCTCCATTTGTATCTACATCCGCCGATACAAGATTCGCTGATGGTTTAGATTCATAATCACAAATGGACCTCTGTCAGGTCCTCCTATGATGAGTTCAGAACAATGTTCACATTTTATCCTGAACATCCGATGAAGAAACATGCAGCCAAACTATACCCAAGGTTCTTCTATAGACATAGCATTCCTCTTCTAAAAGTGGTGGCTGACTCCCACCATTATAACTTCGTTTCGACAAGCCAAGAAAAATTTTACTCCAAATTTTCACTTTTAGTTATCCCCATTCCTTCATATGTCCAGACCTTTGGATATTTTACCTCCTTTGGCTAACACAACAATTTTCGCATTTCTAGAATTTCCACTGTCAGTTCTCTTCAATGTTTCGTTTGACTTTTTTCCAGTCGTACTATGTTGGGTGAGTCTACTCTTTCACCTCTTTTGACTATAGCAACACTTGGAAATCATAAGTTGCGCCCTAACCGTCATTACAGTCCTGGCTTCTCATGCCATAATAGGGGTGACCTTAACTACGGTCATCATCCTCGAATATGCTCTACAACCTCAATTAAGCCCTACCTCCTGCTGTCCGCCCAACGGCCCTTACCTGCCATATTTCATTGTTCTAACACGCCCGAACACAATCAAGATTCACTAATGTACATAAATTGTAGCAGGAGAACGGAATCTCACCATAGAAACCCACAATCCTAAACATAGGGCTCTATATCAAACAAAGTAATGCTGGAAGCATAATAAGCCGCACAGATCCTACGGACACTAGAACTTGATGCTCTGATACCACTTTTGATACCCCGCCTAATTAAATACCGGATGATCAGTCCTTTATTAAATAAAAATCAAGGTGAACGGTTGGTTCATTCTTAGCATCAGTGTCGCAAAATAAAATTTCCAAATTAAACACCCTAAATAATTAAGCTAAGTGTCAAAACAATTTAAAGTCTTATTCCCATTTTTAAATTATAACTTGAAAACCCTTTTTAAATAATCATCAGTCTAAGAATCACATAAGTGTTATGAATATCAATCAACACAAAAGAATTAATCCATCTAGATTTAATAAACCAAGTCAACTAACCATGCATGAAGCCATCCTGACAAGAATTAACTTCGAAGGAGTACTAAATACTGGAAAATATAAATAAACATAAATCTCCGACAAAATCCAAACGGAATAGGAAATCGGGGGACACATGCCCTAACTATGAATAACTAAAGCAAGAATTGAATCAACGAAGAGGTCGTCTAAAATAAAGGCCTGTAACTCCCATATAAGCTGCAGCACGTCCAATCCAAAGGACCTATGCATGACACCCCTGTGGCTGGGCACCTGTAATACATATACATATATATACATATACAAGAGAGAGAGAAAAGACAGAAAACGGGTCAGAGCCCGAGTGTAAAAAAGTTTTAAAAATAGTTTAGCAAGTATTTAAAATTCTTACTGGCTAAAGCAACAACCGTGTTAGTATGCGACTCTCTCTTGAGAATTCTCACCTCTCATCTAGTGTGCATGTCTACCGTAATAATAAATCTCACATGCCTCTCTAACTTATTCTCCGTAAGGTTTTATCACGTGAAAAGTAAGGTTATGATATTTACTTTCAAAAATCAATCTCTTCAAGATTTCTTACGTTATTTAGAACAACTCAGTACCGTTATAAAGTTCCCGAGTACTTATAATAAAGCTGAAGCATTTCTTCATTATTTAACTACTTATTCGAACAGTAAAAAGTTCCCATATAGATATACGTATATATTTTAGTCACGCATATAATATATATACTAACGGCACCCCACATAAAATCTATGGTGCTGGCATACTCTGCTATCAAGTCCTCGTATCACTCAAACTAAGGGAAATACTAGTTCGGAATAACTCTCGAACTGTATTAACACAAAACACAAACAAATGGAGGCGAAACATAGTTCCAGGTCCTAAGAGGTCAGCACATACCCTCACGTCTCTCAGAACACCTGACTATCATTCTCAGATAGCTTGTATCGAGGATACTATGTTCTAGGGTACGAGTCAATATTCCCCATAAAGGTCCAATCGAGATAAGACTGTCCCGACGCGGAAACCTCTGTGATAGCAAGTAGCCCGGGTATGATTTTTACACAGATACATAAAATATGCACAGTCACACAATCAAATATATAAATATTCACATTTTTAAATTAGGTGCGCCCACGACCCATAATTATAATTATCCGTTCTTAGCACAAATTACTCAATTATCTCGCATAACGGATTCGTCTCTTTTATTCTCATTTATAATTTATTTCATGCATACTTCTCATCTCTCGAAGTATTATATCTCACTAAGTATAATTTCAGTAGGTATGCTCTCACTTACGTTCGGGTCTAAATCCTTTATGAGTCTCAATCTTTGAGTAAGCGTACGCACAATTTCCTATGTGTAAATAACTCCCCGTTAACCCACAATTTCATCCCACGTTAAATTTCTCTCAACGGAGTCTTCCTAGACCGTACTGGTCTTCTTTATAACCCATTATGCTCTAACAATAATAATCTAGGGTTCCTACGTATGTTAACGGGATTAAACAAAAAGGAGAAAAATATGCAGTTTTCTAGGAGGGATCGATCGGTCGAGGAAAGGGGGTCGATCGATCGATCATCGATCAATCGATGTTCTTGGGTCGATTGATCGACCAAGCAGTTCTTGCCCAGTAACTGTCATTTAAACCTACGGGTTTCATCTTCCAAATTGCTCCAAAATGCCATTGTCGATTCCCAAACTCCCAAATAACATTACTACTAGTTCTCTATACATATATGCATGATTTCCTACGTGAAACATGTACAAATTCATCAACGGAATTGTATTAGAGGGCCAATATGCCTTAATAATCACGAACCCAAATTTTTCACTAAAATTCCATTGTTCTAATTCTTTTTCTAGATTTCTCACTTCTAAATTATTCAAATTTCTTGGGTAATTCTCTACATATAATTGAGATTCCAGAATATATTTATTTTCTCTACAACAAGTGATTGGGTTCTCTAAATCATTAAATTTTCCCATGAAACATAGGTTCAACAATCCTAATCTAACATAGTGAGACATTAACTAAAAGAGAAGCAAGATAGATACTTGCTTGAGATTTAAGGTTCTGATTTGTGAATGAAAAAGGCATGGTTGCGTTCCTCGTCGTGCGATCTACGTTTTGGTGGTGGTGGCGGTGCAAACGGATGAGTTCTTGGCCTTGGATTGCTTGGAGAACTTCCTATCTTTTTCTCTAATGGTCGTTCTAAGGTTCTGTGTTTCTTAACCCTAAAAGGAAACTCCTAATGGCTGATATAACTATGGAAAATTCGTGGGTTTAATTACCCAAAAATATCAAATGTCTAATAAAACCTCCCGGGATGTCAATTAGGCATAAAAATACCCCGAGGCCCAAACTAAATCCCCGAGTATACTTTTCTGACTATCTCGACCCTTCTGGACACATTGGCATACTCAAAATGACCATACGAGCGACTTATAATTTATTCACTTTTAGTAATAATAATTTAGTCCCGACACGACATAGGCGCGTCCTTACTTAAATTTCCATGATTGCCATTTTATTCACCCATGATAATTTTAATAAAATCAATATTATATATTACTTTACTCTTCTAGTAATATTCAAAAAATTCCCAATAATTACTAACTCACGTCAAGCTAGTAAATATTAAAATAATTTCTGGATTAATATTAAATTAATATCTCAAATTACATTTAATAAATCTCTAAATTTAAAAGCCATAAAAAATACGGGGTATTACAATCTCCTGTAAATCACCTCGAATGGGGTCATGCCAATGGTGAATTGGTACGAGTTATTATACACGAACTCTACCAATGGAAGGTACTGCTCCCAACCTCCCCCAAAATCAAGGATACACATCCGTAACATGTCTTCAAGCATTTTGTTCACTCTCTCTGTTTGCCCATCCGTCTAGGAGTGATAGGCAGTGCTCAACCTCAACTCGGTACCCATAGCCTCCTGGAGGCTCTGCTAGAAATGAGATACAAAAATCTTATCCCTGTCGGACACTATATTGATCGGGACCCCATGCAACCAGACTATCTCCGCTATAAATAGTCTCACATACTACATAGTCTCAAAGTCCGTACGAATCAATAAAAAGTGGGCCACCTTGGTCAATCGATCTACTATGACCCATATAAAATCGTGACCATTATGTGATACAGGCAACCCCGTAATAAAATCCATAGAGATGCTTTCCCACTTCCATTCCGGGATCTCAAGCGATTGCCACATCCCTGACGGCCTCTGGTGATCCACCTTCACAAGATGACACGTGGCACACTTCAAGACGAACTCCGTAATGCCTCTTTTCATCCCCATCCATCAGTATTATCACCTCATATATTGGTACATCTTGTCCCCACCGGGATGTGCTGTAAACCTAAAGCCATGGGCCTTAGTCAAAATAGTGTGTCTCAAGTCCTCGTCCTCTGGCACAACTAACCTCCCATTAAAGTGTAGCCCACCCTCTGAGTTAATGGAGTGGGACTCCGCACCCTCTGCTAGTAACTGCTTCACCCATGTCTTAGCAAAATGAATCCTTCGCCTAAGCCCTCACCACTCATATGACAATCTCGGGTGTGATCGCTAGAACCACCATACATGCCCTGACAGTCTCGTCGTCGTGCCAGAGTTCACTCCATTTCACCTTCCAAATTGCAGCTAAATCCTTCTTAGGTCGCCAGCTCAATGTGTCTACCACCACGTTGGCCTTACCAGGATGATACTGAATATCAAACTGGTAATCCTTCACGAACTCCAACCACCTCCTTTGTCTCATGTTCAAGTCCTTCTGATTGAACAGATACTGAAGTGATTTGTGATTCGTGAATAAAGTGAACCTCTCTCCCAAAAGGTAATGCCTTCATATCCTCAAGGTAAAAACGACCGCGGCCAACTCAACATCATGAGTGGGGTAATTCCTCATGTGGGGATTAAGCTTTCGGGACACATAAGCTATTTCCCATTCTTCTTGCTGTAACACACCTCCAAGTCCCCGGAAGGACGAATCTGTATAGACCCAATAATCCAAACCTACCCTCGGTAACACCAATAAGGGTGCTGATGTTAGCTTCTATTTTAACTCATCGAACGCCAACTGACACTAATCACTCCATACGAAGGGCACCCCTTTTCGAGTCAAAATTATTAATGGTCCCGCAATCTTAGAGAACCCCCTGATGAAACGGAGGCGGTACCTAGCTAACCCCAGAAAGCTCCTAATCTCAGTCGGTGTCGTGGGTTGCCCCCACTCCTTCACCGTTTATACCTTGCTTAACACCCTGTTTCAAAATAATATAGCCAAGGAACTGCACTTCCAGAAACTAATAACCACATTTCTCAAACTTGGCATATAGTTGGTGATCCGCAACGTTTGCAAGACCATACGGAGATGCTTGGTATGCTTTTCCTCCATGCACGAATAGACCAAAATGTCGTCTATGAACACTATGACGAACTGATAGAGAAACTCTCTAAAAACCCGATTCGTAAGGTCCATGAATATTGTCAGTGCATTGGTGAGCCCGAATGTCATCACTCGAAATTCATATGAACCGTACCGCGACAGAAAAGAAATTTTTGGTATGTCTTCCTCTCGAATCTGCAACTCATGGTACCCTGACCGTCAATCAATTCTGGAAAAGTATGCCACCCCACGCAACTGGTCTAAAAGATGATAAATCCTAGGTAGTGGATACTTGTTTTGGATCATAATATTATTCAGCTGCTCCCTATAGTCAACACATAAGCGGAGTGAGTCATCTCTCTTCTTCATAAATAATACGGGAGCATCCCATGGCGATGTGCTCCGTCGAATGAATCCCTGGCCCAAGAGTTGCTGAATTTGTTCCCTCAACTCACACATCTTCGAAGGGGCCATGCGATAAGGCACTCGGGCTATCGGCCTAGTAACTGACGCTAGGTCAATGACGAACTCAATCTCCCGACTGGGTAGTTGTATGTCTTGGAATACATCCTCAAAGTTCCTCACGACTGGAATCGAGTGTATCAGGATCACCACCTCCTGTGAGGTTTCCTCCTCAAGGCAATATAGATGAGTGCGCGATCCTACTTCAGGAAGGGGCATCACAACTAAAAAAACATCTCCTGCCCTGGGATACCGAATACTATGGCTCTCTCATAATAATCCACCATCGCCCTATAATTGCCTAACTAATTTCTGCCCAAGATAACATCCTATCCCTCCAAATCTAATAGCAAGAGGTCTGTCGCAAAATTCAGTCCTCCAATCACTATGTCTATCCCCTACAAATCGAGTGAATGAGTGACCCACCCCCTATCGATGACTCCACACATATGAGTTGACTATAGGTCATGTCTAATAACCCAACGCCTCTAGCAAAATGGGTCCTAATAAAAGAATGAGATGCACCAGTATAAAAAAGGATTCTACCATTATGTCCATGGATAAGGAACGTACACTCGACTGCCCGTGACACCTGCGGTGCCGGAGGAATCAAAATATCTCGAACGTTGTACACACCCCCGTACTGCAACTATCCAAACTGCTATGAAATTTGGGGAGCTGGTGCCGTCAGAGGCCTCTGAACCTGCTGTCCCAGTAGGGCACCATGCTGCTGGCCCCTACCTCTATGTGGGCAATCCCTCTTCAAGTGGCCTGGTTGGTTACGAACAAATCAGTGCCTCTGAACATCCCCCTGATACTGGCCCTGCTGACCCTGATAGTGGCCCTACTGGACTTGACGAGGTTATCCCAGGAGTTGGCCTTGATGGCCACCCTCATTATTCCCCTGGCCCTGACGTACCCAAAGGAACCTGCTGTTGATTTGGGCCCTGCTGGCCCTGCCTGAACCCCTGTCCTCTAAACCAAAATCTCTTGGCAAGATTCCCCTCGCGGGTACCCTGCGCCTGATGTGCTCTACTAGTAGCTCTACCATTAGCCTTGCCCTGCTGGCTCGCCTCACCACTCCTCTTGCTTCCCTTAAGATAGAAGCGATGATCCCGACAATGAAGCAAAGCAACATTGACTACATTAATATATGTCACCAAAGCAGGATTTCCAATCAGATGTTGCCTAATCCTCCAGGCCAACCTATTCACAAACTTAGCCTTTTTTCTCTCTTCGTTGCTCACCTCGTCTGGTATGAGTGAACTCCTCCTCGTACTCAACTACGGATCGGTCACCCTGTACCACTTCTCGAAACCTCCTCCTTATCTCTATCTCAACAACAAGAGGAATGTAATTGCGATCGAATCGCGCCCAAAACTCTGTAACAGTCATCGAATCTCTCTCTGCAATAGTGGTCATGGACTCCCACCACTGCAAGGCGGCCCCAATCAGCCTAAATGTCGCTGACATCTGCCTCTGAACCTCGCTACAATCAACCATACGCAAGTGTCTCTACATATCCCTCCTGCACTAATATGCCAAAATAACATCTGCAACATCCTGAAACTCCGGGGGATTACAATTCTGAAAGGCCTCCCGAGCATGCTGTCAATCGAACGGCCCCGAGTGGGCCTATAATACTGGAGCCATAGGCTGCTAAGGTTGGGGAAAGTGGGTTGCCATCACTGCCAGGAAGCATTGACCACCTGGGCCATAATACCTGCTACCTTCTCCGTAGATACAAACCCCTTTGGATCCTAGGGTTGTGGAACATTGGGCTCCTGAGGATCCTCTCCCTCTCCCCCTCTAGTGGTTGCCTTCGGGGGTCTACCTCTCCCTCTCTTGGGAGGCATCTAAAATGTAGAACGATTTGTATTAGTTTATGATTAATATAATTCTTAAAATAACAGAAGTGAGACAACTAATAAACATAGAGATGAGTCAAATGTCATAATAATAGGGCTCTATAACAAAGAACGCAACGCTGAAATGAACACAAGCCGTAAAAATCCTAGGGACACCAGAACCTGATGCTCTGATACCATCTGTGACACCGCATTTAATTAAATCCCGATTAATCAGGCCTTTATCAAATTAAATTAGGATTTGCATATGGTTTATTATTAGCATCACTGTCGCAACATTTTTAATTACTAACCAACTAATCTTTAATTAAGCTGATGCCAAATTTTATCTTACGATTTTATCTTAAACCAACAAGTATAACAAAGATTCAAATAACCAACACAATATAAGAGAATCTAAACGTGCTAAAAATATCTAATAAGAATGTTAGCCGAATAACATCGACTATACAAGTAAACCAACAAAGTCCAAAGTATACCAAGTGTAGCTAATACGTGCCAAACCAAAAGTAATGAGTACAAGCCAGGGGCAACATGCCAAAGTGCAACTAGGACCATCCTTATCTAGATGAGAAAGAAATAAGCATCTAAGGCAATATCTTGCTGCACCCACATGTACCGCAGCTACGTACCCTGCAAGAAGATCAAGCCTGGCACCCCTGTGATAGGACACCTAAAAGGTTTTGAAAATATTTTTATAGCAAGGGTTGGAACCTAAAACATATGAAAATATTTAGCAAGTGAATTTAAATGCAGTAAATTAAAATGCATGAATGCTCTTCATATTTAAGTTAGTGTCGCACACTCTCTTGAGGACACCTCACCCCTCGACTAGTGTGCACGCCTAACATACCTATACATGACCCATCTAGCTATCTACTCCGTAACTAGTCTTGTCATATATGTATATCCTACCTTTCCCACTACTCTATCTTGAGTGAGTTTAGTTTACGAGTTATAAGTTATTAATCTCACTAACTTATTTTAAATTATTTTTCATTTGATACCATATAACAATCTCACAAGTTATATGATTAATATAATTCCCATCATGTATTTACCTGTATATAAATGTACCATATATACGTAATCGTACTACAACATTCACACATACATGTCGTAGATATATAACTATCCCCCGAGTAGGCACTCATCGGGTGTTCTCTAACATGCTATCATCTACGGGTATACTCATCCACCTGAAATACCGACACGGTGCGCTCCCCGAATTAGAAAAATAAATGAATTGGAGGCGGCCATAGTTCCCACCGGAATGAGACATACTCATACCCAAGACGTCTCACCCCTCATACCGACGCTATGACCTTGGGACTTTACTCGCCCTGCATTCTTTAGCCAGGGGATTCACCCACACTGTGCAACCTCCCATGATAGCACTAGAATGGGTATGTTTTAATATAAATATTATACACATAAACATTTATAAATCATATATATATGTATGTATATATATATATATATATATATATAACACATCCCCGCATATATATATTAAATCCAGGCTACTCGTGTAGAATATCCGTAACACTAGCCTAACATAATCAAGTCTATAATCCGACCCAATTTCATTTAATCATACACTAATTAATTTTTTATTATCTTGTCTCACTCAACCATATATACCCGGATTATAACTCGCTTGACCCACAATTCAAATTTCCCAATTCATTATTCAATTTCTTTCAATTAAGCTTACGCACTTAATTTACAAGGTTCCCAATTAACCAGCATAAACATCAATTCTCTATTTGTATTCATCTACTAATCCATGGGTAAAGTTCTACAATTTCAAACCATAATTATAACCCCAAAATTCAGATTCAACCAACACAGGAACAATTCATTACAAATTAATAATCAGGTCTGAAATCAGGGGAAGGGGAGAAATCTGGCGGAATTAAACTTCGTCGTTCAAGCGACCAGCCAAATCATTCGAACGACCCTGGTGTTCTTTCTCCCCCATTGTTGCCCAAAAAATCCAGTTCGCCATTAAAGAGTTAAAACCTTCGTTTCTATATAGATTTTACCCCCCAAAACATGCCAAAATTCATCCTAAATCCACCCAATTGATTATCTCACTATAACTACATCATCTACACAAATTGGGGAATCAAAATCCACATATTCTTATCATCTGTACAGATTTTTAAATCAAAATGATGAAATCCCCAAATTATCAAATGTAGAACTAACCCTAATGACGCGACTAAGAATGTGTCTCCAAAGTGCGTACTCTCTAGGCTCAAGTGCAAGCCTGTCGCTCAAGTAATAATTCGATAAGTCAGGTATCGATCCTCAGGGAAATGGGATAATGGAATTGTAACGACGTTGGATAGACGAAGAAATCCTAACTCTGACTCTAAAAAGAAAGGAAAAGATGATTTGATTTGTGAAATAGCTACAACTAGGTGCAATTAGGAAAATAATTAACTAATGAACTAATGAATGAATGGCGTGCATTTACTCTAAATTACCTAAATTACTGATGATGATTGAATTGAAACTTGAACTATATGATGAAGAAAACAGGACGGGAATACAATCCCTCAACCCTAGTGTATTGATGGTATAAAACTAATCGTAAATTTAAGTGATTAATTAGACCCATAATTTATTACTCCCAAGCATTACGTATATAAGGTTCAAGCCCGCACTATACTTAATCATAGGACGAGTAAATTGGTATTGAATGATAGCAACACTCGCATTGCATTCCAGTTACCCTGAAGAAAACGAGATCCAATGATCTACAATTGTCGCGTTTCTACACAATACGGTCGTAATAAACCATTAAATTTAGAGGATAAGTTTTATACACATGCAACTACCACATAAGGTTGAGGTCATACATCCCGGCCTTTAAAAAACTAGCCTCACATGATGAAATTAATTAAAACGATTGTTGAATTGCAGGGAATCATGATTAAACTAAGGGAGAATTGAATAATGATGTAGAAGGAAGATTAGACAAAAGAAATTGATCAACTAACTTACCAAAGCACTAAAAGCATCAACTAAAATAACTTGTAATCACAGAAATTTGAACAATCTTCAATCTTGAAATTAAAATAGCAATAAATCTTCAAACTAGGGTTTTAACAGAAAAGGGAAAAATTAGATGATTTTGTTCCGCCTTAGAATGATAATAAATCGGGTTTAAATACCCTACAAGACTCCAAGAGTTTTAGCTTAACTAGGACTCTCCATTGGAGGAAGAGTGAAAAACCAAAATTGCGACAGTCGGATCGGTCCTGCCCTCCTTCGGTTCGGTTTGGCTTGGATCCGGATCGGTTCTTTTAATTTTTGGCCGGATCGATCCGATACGGATCGGTTCTTTTCTTTTATTCCTGGATCGGTCCTATCCAGATCGGTTCTTTTAATTCCCATCAACTTCGATCCGTCTTCAGTCTGGGGTTCAATGGAACTTTGTATTTCAGATCGGTCTTATCCGGATCGGTCCTATTATTCTTTGACTTTTTCTTCTATTTTTAACTGCTCGTAACTTTCACACCGGGACTATGATTGAGGTGCCGCTTTTTTTAGTGTTCTTGTAATTGAAAGCTCTTCAACTTTCCAGTTGGCCCCACCTTCGAATTCTGGGTAAAAATTATAACTTTGTCCTTTTCACTTTCCTTATTTTCTTTCTTTATTCTTCCGATTTCTTTCTTTCTTTATTGACATCAAATACCTGTAAAATTAGTACGAAATACCAAAAACTCGGGGTACTCGTTAGAATAAGTCAGTAGCAAGATTATGAGATAAAATCAAAGCAATTACGTTGTTCGAGGTGCTAAAAGTAACTAAATTAAAGGGATAAATTTGGAAGAATTTATGCCTAATCAAATCCCCCTAACTTAGAACTTTGCGCGTCCCGAGCAATGTAGAAGAATCCTAGCAAGGCTCAACTCTTAAAAATCATTTTATTGGGATATAATACCTTTTTCGTGGGCAAGCGATTGCATTTAGCGTATGCAACAAGCCTTTAAACCCCTAGGTTACCCTAGTAGGACGAGTTGTGTCTCGTGAGGGTTTGCAGAGAATATACCCACAAAATTCGACTCAAAGAAACTTTAAAATACGCAAAAATTATATAATTCAAACTTTCCCAAAAAATAATCATCATCAAGTCATGTTCAAGAGTCTCAAATCATAGTGCGTGTGTGCGAAGCCAGAAATTTAACCGCGGATTTTAACCGATTGACCATTACGTTACTTGTCCGAAAATTTGTTTTGATTTCAAATTCTCACGGAATGTTCTCACAAACGAATCACTCAGAATGTGTTTATTCTCTCGGTGTGCGTGATTTATAAGAGTAAATGTAGTAGAACCAAGTTCACGCACACAAGTAGAAAGACGGAAATTTATGGTAACCGAATCTCATCAACGGAATACGATTTGAAACACGGGAACATTGCCTCTTATACATACGTTTTATCTCTTTTATTATCTTTTGTGTTTTAACTCTCCACACGGTAACTAATTTCGCAATTTTCACCCGATTAGGACTTTTTTGGGTTACAAGTATATTGGGTAAAATGAAAATGGTAGGGAAGGTTGGAATTGAAAAATTCATTTATGATGTCCATTTGTCCTTTTTTCGGGCTATTGCTCATTTTTTTCTTCTTTTTCTATTTTTTTCGCTTTTCTTTCCTTGCTATTTTTGTTGAGCATATCTATTTTTGTCTTGCCCCTTTTTCTGCACTTTTCGAAATTAATTTATGGGATGCTCACCTTTTCGCAATTCCGGGCTATTTGGGTTTTTCGGGTTATCAAACAAAAGGAAAAAATATTCGGCTCAATTGGGTTGGATAATTTTTTTACATCTTTTTATGGCTAATATTTTTGGGTAACAAACGATGGCCTACTTCATTATCCAAATGCGAGTTGCGTTTCGAGATGAATTAGGTTAAGAGATCTATTTAGTACGTTTTTCAAGGCAATATCACACACATTTTCCATAACCGATCAAAGTGAAAGAATTGAGATCCTCGACGACTTTATTTGACGCTGAAAAGAACTTTTGAGTTAACAAGTAACTCGGATTGATTTATAAATTTCACAAAAATTTAAGGTTCGAATCTCACCGGAGTTGTTAATCTCCACACTTATTCGTTAAGTCGTCAATTTTCGCACAGTTTCCATCTTTGGTCAATTTTGGCTTTGTGTACTATATTTTTACAATTTGAGACTTTAAAACGACTTGTAATGATATTTTCGAAAAATTTGCATTCCAAGTTTTATTTATTTTGAAAAAAATATTTTTGGATTTTTCAAGATTTTATGATTTTTTTCTGGGCATTTTTGAAAATTTGTGAAGTTTCAGAAATACGCACTTGTGACCCCCCCTAAATTAGACTTTTGCATTGTCCTCAATCAAAAGGACTAAAATCTAAAGAAGAAAAAGAATAAGTGTGACAAATAAAACAAGCAGATTATCAAAATGCACCAAGACACTATATGACACTCATACATGACTCAAAAATACAACAAAAATCACCCCATACGTGTCGGGGGTGCGACGACCTATCATCTCTCTATATAAACTCACCCGTTCCCTTGCACGGTGAATGGTGCTCTTCTTGTCTCGCTCGTCTTCCTCACATCATAAACCAAAAGTCAGAACAATTGGGAGTTGACCCAATAGAAAAAATGAACACCTCGAGGCATATGATGAATGAGGTGAGTGAAGTCAACGAGGTGCTCAATCACCTTGTAGCACAAATGGGCCGACTTGGAGAGAATATCAAAGTGAATTTTGGAATGGGCTAGATTATCCCTAAACTTGATAATGCATGGATCGAGCTTTAAATAGGACGATACTAAAACCATGGCTTTGATTGCATCCAAGAACTCCAGTGGCATGGGTGGATGGTCACAGAGAAGGAAATCATCCATCCTATCTTTCCATGCACTCTCTTCTAAGTGACAAAATGAATTCAATAGAGATTGGACTTCGATTGTGAAGCTCTCATCCACCGGCCCGAATTCGTTCTCAAAGTCCTCTAGGCTTATATCTCCTAACGCTTTTTCTTGCTCATTATCTGAATACTCTCTCTCACTCTCCTCCGAAAGCTTCTACGATGTGGAGGGATGGTTACTACGAAGGAATTCATCTATTATATCTTGCCATTCTCTCTCATCCTGTAACTCCCTCGTAACACTCATCATTTTTTTTTTGAATTTTGTTATGGTCAAAGTTTTAGATTAACTCGATCTATACCTAAGTCTACCTAATTCCCCGGCAACGGCGCCAAAAACTTGACGCGACTAAGAATGTCTCTCAGAAGTGCGTACTCTCTAGGCTCAAGTGCAAGCCTGTCGCTCAAGTAATAATCTGATAAGTCGGGTATCGATCCTCAGGGAAATAGGACAATGGAATTGTAACGACGTTGGATAGACGAAGAAATCCTAACTCTGACTTTAAAAAGAAAGGAAAAGATTATTTGATTTGTGAAACAGCTACAACTAGGTGCAATTATGAAAATAATTTACTAATGAACTAACGAATGAATGGCATGTGTTTACTCTAAATTACCTAAATTAATGATGATGATTGAACTGAAACTTGAACTATATGATGAAGAAAACAGGACGGGAATACAATCCCTCAACCCTAGTGTATTGATGGTATAAAACTAATCGTAAATTTAAGTGATTAATTAGACCCAGAATTTATTACTCCCAAGCATTACGTATATGAGGTTCAAGCCCGCACCATACTTAATCAGAGGACGAGTAAATCGGTATTGCGTGATAGCAACACTCGCATTGCATTCTAAAGTATCTCGGTTACCCTGAAGAAAACGAGATCCAAAGATCTACAATTATCGCGTTTCTATACAATACGGTCGTAATAAACCATTAAATTTAGAGGATTAGTTTTATACACATGCAACTACCACATCAGGTTGAGGTCATACATCCCGACCTTTAAAAAACTAGCCTAACATGATGAAATTAATGAAAACGATTGTTGAATTGCAGAAAATCATGATTAAACTAAGGGAGAATTGAAGAATGATGTAGAAGGAAGATTATAAAGAAGAAATTGATCAACGAACTTACCAAAGCACTAAAAGCATCAACTAAAATTACTTGTAATCACAGAAATCTGAACAATCTTCAATCTTGAAATTAAAATTGCAATAAATCTTCAAACTAGGGTTTTAACTGAAAAGGGAAAAATTAGATGATTTTGTTTCGCCTTAGAATGATAATAAATCGGGTTTAAATACCCTACAAGACTCCAAGAGTTTTAGCTTAACGAGGACTCTCCATTGGAGGAAGAGTGAAAAACCAAAATTACAATAGTCGGACCGGTGGTGTCCTCCTTCGGTTCGGTTTGGCTTGGATCCGGATAGGTTCTTTTAATTTCTGGACGGATTGATTCGATACGGATCGGTTTTTTTCTTTTATTCTCGGATCGATCCTATTCAGATCGTTTCTTTTAATTCCCATCATCTTCGATCCGTCTTCGGTCTGGGGTTCACTGGAACTTTGTATTTCGGATCGGTCCTATTATTCTTTGACTTTTTCTTCTATTTTTGACTACTCATAACTTTCACACCGGGACTCCGATTGAGGTGCCATTTTTTTTAGTGTTCTTGTAATTGAAATATCTTCAAGTTTCTAGTTGGCCCCACCTCCGGATTCTGGGTAAAAATTACAACTTTGCCCTTTTAACTTTCCTTCTTTTCTTTCTTTATTCTTCCGGTTTCTTTCTTTCTTTATTGACATCAAATACCTGTAAAATTAGTACGAAATACCAAAAACTCGGGGTACTCATTAGAATAAGTCAGTATCAAGATTATGAGATAAAATCAAAGCGATTACTTTGTTCGAGGTGCTAAAAGTAACTAAATTAAAGGGATAAATTTGGAAGAATTTATGCCTAATCAAATCCCCCTAACTTAGAACTTTGCGCGTCCCGAGCAATGTAGAAGAATCCTAGCAAGGCTCAACTCTTAAAAATCATTTTATTGGGATATAATACCCTTTTCGCGGGCAAGCGATTGCATTTAGCGTATGCAACAAGCCTTTAAACCCCTAGGTTACCCTAGTAGGACGAGTTGTGTCTCGTGAGGGTTTGCAGAGAATATACCCACAAAATTCGACTCAAAAAAACTTCAAAATACGCAAAAAGTATATAATTCAGACTTTCCCAAAAAATAATCATCATCAATTCATGTTCAAGAGTCTCAAATCATAGTGCGTGTGTGCGAAACCAGAAATTTAACCGCGGATTTTCATCGATTGACCATTACGTTACTTGTCCAAAAATTTGTTTTGATTTCAAATTCTCACGGAATGTTCTCACAAACAAATCACTCAGAATGTGGCTATTCTCTCGGTGTGCGTGATTTATAAGAGTAAATGTAGTGAAACCAAGTTCACGCACACAAGTAGAAAGACGAAAATTTATGGTAACCGGATCTCATCAACGGAATACGATTTGAAACACGGGAACATTGCCTCTTATACATACGTTTTATATCTTTTATTATCTTTTGTGTTTTAACTCTCCACACGGTAACTAATTTCGCAATTTGCACTCGGTTAGGAATTTTTCGGGTTACAAGTATATTGGGTAAAATGAAAATGGTAGGGAAGGTTGGAATTGAAAAATTCATTTATGATGTCCATTTGTGCTTTTTCCGGGCTATTGCTCATTTTTTTCTTCTTTTTCTATTTTTTTCGCTTTTCTTTCCTTGCTATTTTTGTTGAGCATATCTATTTTTGTCTTGCCCCTTTTTCTGCACTTTTCGAACTTAATTTATGGGATGCTCCCCTTTTCGCAATTCCGGGCTATTTGGGTTTTTCGGGTTATCAAACAAAAGGAAAAATATTCGGCTCAATTGGGTTGGATAATTTTTTTACATCTTTTTATGGCTAATATTTTTGGGTAACAAACGATGGCCTACTTCATTATCCAAATGCGAGTTGCGTTACCATATGTGTTTCCAGATGAATTAGGTTAAGAGATCTATTTAGCACAGTGTTTCAAGGCAATATCACACACATTTTCCATAACCGATCAAAGTGAAAGAATTGAGATCCTCGACGACTTTATTTGACGCTGAAAAGAATTTTTGAGTTAACAAGTAACTCGGATTGATTTATAAATTTCACAAAAAATAAAGGTTCTAATCTCACCGGGGTTGTTAATCTCCACACTTATTCGTTAAGTCGTCAATTTTCGCACAGTTTCCATCTTTGGTCAATTTTGGCTTTGTGTACTATATTTTTACAATTTGAGACTTTAAAACGACTTGTGATGATATTTTCGAAAAATTTGCATTCCAAGTTTTATTTATTTTGAAAAAAATATTTTTGGGTTTTTCAAGATTTTATGATTTTTTTCTGGGCATTTTTGAAAATTTGTGAAGTTTCAGAAATACGCACTTGTGACCCCCCCTAACTTAGACTTTTGCATTGTCTTCAATCAAAAGGACTAAAATCTAAAGAAGAAAAAGAATAAGTGTGACAAATAAAACAAGCAGATTATCAAAATGCACCAAGACACTATATGACACTCATACATGACTCAAAAATACAACAAAAATCACCCCATACATGTCGGGGGTGCGACGACCTATCATCTCTCTATATAAACTCACCCGGCCCCTTGCACGGTGAATGGTGCTCTTCTTGTCTCGCTCGTCTTCCTCACATCGTAAACCAAAAGTCGGAATAATTGGGAGTTGACCCAATAGAAAAAATGAACACCTCGAGGCATATGATGAATGAGGTGAGTGAAGTCAACGAGGTGCTCAATCACCTTGTAGCACAAATGGGCCGACTTGGAGAGAATATCAAAGTGAATTTTGGAATGGGCTAGATTGTCCCTAAACGTGATAATGCAAGGATCGAGCTCTAAATCGGACGATACTCTAACCATGGCCTTGATTGCATCCAAGAACTCCAGTGGCATGGGTGGATGGTCACAAAGAAGGAAATCATCCATCCTATCTTTCCACGCACTCTCTTCTAAGTGAAAAAATGAATTCAATAGATATTGGACTTCGATTGTGAAGCTCTCATCCATCGGACCAAATTCGTTCTCAAAGTCCTCTAGGCTTATATCTCCTAACGCTTTTTCTTGCTCATTATCTGAATACTCTCTCTCACTCTCCTCCGAAAGCTTCTGCGATGTTGAGGGGTGATTACTACGAAGGAATTCATCTATTATATCCTGTCATTCTCTCTCATTCTGTAACTCCCTGGTAACACTCATCATTTTTTTTTTGAATTTTTTTTATTGTCAGAGTTTTAGATTAACTCGATCTATACCTAAGTCTACTTAATTCCCCGACAACGGTGCCAAAAACTTGGCGCGACTAAGAATGTGTCTCAGAAGTGCGTACTCTCTAGGCTCAAGTGCAAGCCTGTCGCTCAAGTAATAATCCGATAAGTCGGGTATCGATCCTCAGGGAAATAGGACAATGGAATTGTAACGACGTTGGATAGACGAAGAAATCCTAACTCTGACTCTAAAAAGAAAGGAAAAGATGATTTGATTTGTGAAACAGCTACAGCTAGGTGCAATTATGAAAATAATTAATTAATGAACTAACGAATGAATGGCAAGCATTTACTCTAAATTACCTAAATTAATGATGATGATTGAACTGAAACTTGAACTATATGATGAAGAAAACAGGACGGGAATACAATCCCTCAACCCTAGTGTATTGATGGTATAAAACTAATCGTAAATTTAAGTGATTAATTAGACCCAGAATTTATTACTCCCAAGCATTACGTATATGAGGTTCAAGCCCGCACCATACTTAATCAGAGGACGAGTAAATCGGTATTGCGTGATAACAACACTCGCATTGCATTCTAAAGTATCTCGGTTATCCGAAGCAAACGAGATCCAAAGATCTACAATTGTCGCGTTTATACACAATACGATCGTAATAAACCATTAAATTTAGAGGATTAGTTTCATACACATGCAACGACCCCATAAGGTTGAGGTCATACATCCCGACCTTTAAAAAATCATCCTAACATGATGAAATTAATGAAAACGATTGTTGAATTGCAGGAAATCATAATTAAACTAAGGGAGAATTGAAGAATGATGTAGAAGGAAGATTATAAAGAAGAAATTGATCAACTAAGTTACCGAAGCACTAAAAGCATCAACTAAAATTACTTGTAATCACAGAAATCTGAACAATCTTCAATCTTGAAATTAAAATTGCAATAAATCTTCAAACTAGGGTTTTAACTGAAAAAGGGAAAAATTAGATGATTTTGTTCCGCCTTAGAATGATAATAAATCGGGTTTAAATACCCTACAAGACTCCAAGAGTTTTAGCTTAACCAGGACTCTCCATTGGAGGAAGAGTGAAAAACCAAAATTGCGACAGTCGGACCGGTCCTGTCCTCCTTCGGTTCGGTTTGGCTTGGATCCGGATCGGTTCTTTTAATTTCTGGTCGGATCAGTCCGATACGAATCGGTTCTTTTCTTTTCTTTCTGGATCGGTCCTATTCGGATCGACTCTTTTAATTTCCATCAACTTCGATCCGTCTTTGGTCTGGGGTTCACTGGAACTTTGTATTTCGGATCGGTCCTATCCGAATCGGTCCTATTATTCTTTGACTTTTTCTTGTATCTTTGACTGCTCATAACTTTCACACCGGGACTCCAATTGAGGGGCTGTTTTTTCCAGTGTTCTTATAATTGAAAGCTCTTCAAGTTTCCAGTTGTCCCCACCTCCGAATTTTGGGTAAAAATTACAATTTTGCCCTTTTGACTTTTCTTCTTTTATTTCTTTGTTCTTTCGATTTCTTTCTTTATTGACATCAAATACGTGTAAAATTAGTACGAAATACCAGAAACTCAGGGTACTCGTTAGAATAAGTCAGTAGCAAGATTATGAGATAAAATCAAAGCGATTACGTTGTTCGAGGTTCTAAAAGTAACTAAATTAAAGGGATAAAATTGGAAGAATTTATGCCTAATCACCTAACATATTAATCAATTCACCTTCTATCATATGAATGGGAAAAATGAAATTAATCAAATGCAAGTTAAACCACTGGCCTTATGGTTTGTAGAATCAAATCCTTTGATGAAGATGATGGATTGCTTCAAGGGTCTCCTCTCTTGTTATTGGATTAATCTCCCAAAATCTCCTCTAGTTGCTCTCTTCTTTGGTTTTCCTCAATTTAGTCTTCTAAGAATGAATTAAAGTTCCCTCACCCTTTCACAATTAGGTTTATTAACTCTAATCCCATTTTTGGGATTATGGGCCTTCTAAAAAGGGCCCAAACACTTATTTGTCAGCTCAAATGTGTATAGAAAACTCTCGAAACCCAATATATACCTATGGCCACTCATTTCGGACTATTATGGCCCTACCGAACTCAATCGTGCGCTCCAAATCGGCATCCAAATAATTATTTTAAATGTTAACTTCCACCCATTAACTAATTTAAATTCACTCACTTTTTGAATAACACTAATTAATTAATTATTGTCAATTTACGACACTTAATAATTTAATAATTATCGAATTAATTTATTAAAATAATGTAACAACCCGCGTAATTTTGGGGTATTTTCAAAATATAGAGGAAAATAAAGTTTTTGGTAAAATTATTCTTATTGCTCAAATATGTTGGATTTTATTTTTAAAGATGAGAATTTCAAACGGTTTCAGAATTGGAATTAAAATAGAGTTTTAATTGAATTTTTATTATATAGAAGAGTCCTCAAAACATAAAATTCTCTAGAAAAAAAATATTTAAAAATATTAAACAGCCCGATCGAGCTGAAATTTTTTAGACAGCTTCCTCTCATCTTCAGCTAAATCTCTGTAAAATTTCATCCAATTCCAACGGTCCGATCGTTCGGAATAAATTTTTAAGTGTTTGTACATGATTAAAACTCTTTTCTTAATCAAACACTTCCTTAATATATCAACAAATTCGTGGCTTGGCTTTTCAATTCACTTTTTCTCAAACTTTTCAATCAGAAGTACTCTCCAAAATTACTCCCTTTCATCTACAAACCATAGCCCCAAGCTTTTTCAAGATTTCAACCTTAGATTAGAAGGCTTATTTGGTGTTTTCTCGAGTTTGGGCTAGAACGAGATTTGATTATTTTTGCGAAAGGAACGTGATGGTGTGTGAAGATTTTGAGGCTAAATTATGTAATGATTCATTTGATGATTTTTAGGTATGGGGTTTTACACAATATGCTCCTTAATCTCGCGAGTATTATTCTCATTGTTTTCTTATGATTATTGACTCATAAATTGAATTGCTAAAGTCATTTGGAAATCTGGAAATATTTGTTGGAATCTAATTTCGATTCATGTGGTATTATATTTGGTATTGAGCATGTTGTCATGAGATTTTAATATGGCACTGAAGTTGGACACTCGCCAATATTCATTTTTCCGGATATGCTAAAAAAATGCATAGGCGCGGTACGGTGGTGAGGCCTGGTGACCCGGTTAATGTGTTGTTGAGAAATTATATTGATATAATTGCTTATGAGATTCGCATTTGATTTGAATATTCGTATTGCGACGTTTTATTCACCGCTAATAATTGTTGAGCATCTTTCCTGTCGTATTGTGTACTTCCCCATATTTTCTTTTAGTGGCAGGTTAGCGCGGATTTGGGAGCTTTGGATTTGAATTGGAGAATGGATTTTTAGCTTGGATTATTTTGGGAAGAATATTCGAGAATACAAGTTGGAAGATTTGTATTTATTTTGATGTATAGGGCATTGGAGATTTGTGTTTATCGAGTTAGATGTTGTTGTAGTTATTTCGAGAGAATTGTTGTATTTATTTGAAGAGATTGAGATTAGTGGTTTCTTTTCTATTATGGGATTTAGATGATCTATACCTTATTATTTGTGAAATTGATTTAGTTTATCGACAGTAGCGCTCTGCTCCGCTCTCCCCGGGCGAGCGGGGTGTTACAGAATGATATCAGAGCTTAGGTATACGATAACTCTCGGGTCTTGAGTTTTAGATCTGTTGCGTTTTTCTGGCGCGAATTGGAGATAGAAATTTTTAGAGAATCATTTTGCGTTAGGCATCTAGATTAGATGTGAGAAAATTATTTTTTTGGTGCCAAGATTATTTTTGGAGATTGTTGGCCTGATTTTTGAGAGTTAGGTGTTTGACGAATTTCGAGGGCGAAATTCCATTGTTAGTGGGGAAGTGTAACAATCCGCGTAATTTTGGGGTATTTTCAAAATATATAGAAAAATAAAGTTTTTGGTAAAATTATTTTTATTGCTCAAATATGTTGGATTTTTTTTAAAGATGAGAATTTCAAACGGTTTCGGAATTGGAATTAAAATGGAGTTTTAATTGAATTTTGATTATATAGAAGAGTCCTCAAAGCATAAAACTCTCTAGCAAAAAAAAATATTGAAAAATATTGAACGGTCCGATCGAGCTGAAGCTTTTTGAACATCTTCCTCTCGTCTTCAACTAATTCTCTATAAAATTTCATCCAATTCCAATGGTCCGAAATAAATTTTTTAGTGTTTGTACGTGATTAGAACTCTTTTCTTAATCAAACACTTAATCCATTATATATCAACAAATTCGTGGCTTGGCTTTTCAATTCACTTTTTCTCAAACTTTTCAATCAGAAGTCCTCTCCAAAATTACTCCCTTTCATCTACAAACCATAGCCCCAAACTTATTCAAGATTTCAACCTTAGATTAGAAGGCTTATTTGGTGTTTTCTCGAGTTTGGGCTAGAACGAGATTTGATTATTTTTGCAAAAGGAACGTGATGGTGTGTTTAGATTTTGAGGCGAAAATTATGTAATGATTCATTTGATGATTTTGAGGTATGGGATTTTACACAATATGCTCCTTAATCTCGCGAGTATTATTCTCGTTGTTTTCTTATGTTTATTGACTCATAAATTGAATTGCTAAAGTCATTTGGAAATCTGGAAATATTTGTTGGAATCTAATTTCGATTCATGTGGTATTATATTTGGTATTGAGCATGTTGTCATGAGATTTTAATATGGCACTGAAGTTGGGCACTCGCCAATATTCCTTTTTCCGGATATGCTATAAAAATGCATCGGCACGGTACGGTGGTGAGGCCTGGTGACCCGGTTAATGCGTTGTTGAGAAATTATATTGATATAATTGCTTATGAGATTCACATTTGATTTGAATATTCGTATTCGTATCGTGACGTTTTATTCACCGCTAATAATTATTGAGCATCTTTTCTGTCATATTGTGTACTTCCCCGTATTTTTTTTTAGTCGCAGGTTAGCGCGGATTTGGGCGCTTTGGATTTGAATTGGAGAATGGATTTTTAGCATGGATTATTTTGGGAAGAATATTCGAGAATACAAGTTGGAAGATTTGTATTTATTTTGATGTATAGGTCATTGGAGATTTGTGTTTATCGAGTTAGATGCTGTTGTTATTATTTCGAGAGAATTGTTGTATTTATTTAAAGAGATTGAGATTAGTGGTTTCTTTTTTATTATGGGATTTAGATGCTCCATACCTTATTATTTGTGGAATTGATTTAGTTTATCGACAGTAGCGCTCCGCTCCGCTCCGCTCTCCCCGGACGAGCGGGGTGTTACATAATGATATCAGAGTTTAGGTATACGATAACCCTCGGGTCTTGAGTTTTGGGTCTGTTGCGTTTTTGTAGCACGAATTTGGAGATAGAAATTTTTAGAGAATCGTTTTGCATTAGGCATCTAGATTAGATGTGAAGAACTTATTTTTTTGGTGCCGAGACTATTTTTGGAGATTGTTGGCCCGATTTTTGTGAGTTAGGTATTCGGCGAATTTCGAGGGCGAAATTCCATTGTTAGTGGGGAAGTGTAACAACCCGCGTAATTTTGGGGTATTTTCAAAATATAGAGAAAAATAAAGTTTTTGGTAAAATTATTTTTTATTTCTCAAATATGTTGGATTTTATTTTTAAAGATGAGAATTTCAAACGGTTTCGGAATTGGAATTAAAATGGAGTTTTAATTGAATTTTTATTATATAGAAGAGTCCTCAAAACATAAAACTCTCTAGCAAAAAAAATATTTAAAAATATTGAATGATCCGATCGAGCTGAAATTTTTTGGACAGCTTCCTCTCATCTTCAGCTAATTCTTTGTAAAATTTCATCCAATTCCAACGGTCCAAAATAAATTTTTTAGTGTTTGTACGTGATTAGAACTCTTTTCTTAATCAAACACTTAATCCTTTATATATCAACAAATTTGTGGCTTGGCTTTTCAATTCACTTTTTCTCAAACTTTTCAATCAGAATTCCTCTCCAAAATTTCTCCCTTGCATCTACAAACCATAGCCCCAAACTTATTCTAGATTTCAACCTTAGATTAGAAGGCTTATTTGGTGTTTTCTCGAGTTTGGGCTAGAACGAGATTTGATTATTTTTGTGAAAGAAACGTGATGGTGTGTTTAGATTTTGAGGCTGAAATCATGTAATGATTCATTTTATGATTTTGAGGTATGGATTTTTACACAATATGATCCTTAATCTCGCAAGTATTATTCTCATTGTTTTCTTGTGTTTATTGACTCATAAATTGAATTGCTAAAGTCATTTGGAAATCTGGAAATATTTGTTGGAATCTAATTTCGATTCATGTGGTATTATATTTGGTGTTGAGCATGTTGTCATGAGATTTTAATATAGAACTGAAGTTGGGCACTCGCCAATATTCTTTTTTCCGGATATGCTAGAAAAATGCATAGGCGCGGTACGGTGGTGAGGCCTGGTGACCTGGTTAATGCGTTGTTGAGAAATTATATTGATATAATTGCTTATGAGATTCGCATTTGATTTGAATATTCGTATTCGTATTGTGACGTTTTATTCACCGCTAATAATTGTTGAGCATCTTTCCTATCGTATTGTGTACTTCCCCATATTTTCTTTTAGTGGCAGGTTAGCGTGGATTTGGGCGCTTTGGATTTGAATTGGAGAATGGATTTTTAGCATGGATTATTTTGGGAAGAATATTCGAGAATACAAGTTGGAAGATTTGTATTTATTTTGATGTATAGGGCATTGGAGATTTGTATTTTTGAGTTAGATGTTGTTGTAATTATTTCGAGAGAATTATTGTATTTATTTGAAGAGATTGAGATTAGTGGTTTCTTTTCTATTATGGGATTTAGATTCTCTATACCTTATTATTTGTGGAATTGATTTAGTTTATCGACAGTAGCTCTCCGCTCCGCTCTCCCCGGGCGAGCGGGGTGTTACAAATAAAAGCCCATAAATTACGAGGTACTACATATGCAACACTGAAGAGCCCTGCCATCCCATAGTAAATATATTCATAATAAGGCAGATATAGTCAACGCACCCACTAAAACTGACTGACACGTGAATTTTAGTGTTAATAATCATATATTGTGGCGCACCTATGTCACTTGAAACTTACCCCATACTCGTAAGGATAAAACAAGAATTTTACCTCTGGCTGCTAACATTACCTAGTCGACAGGTTCCTTAACATGATTCTTGCGTTGGAATTGACCCAAGATTTCATGTAATGATTGTACCTCTAGGATACCATCATGTAGTTGCGTCCTGCCTCGCTTTGGGCAATCCCTCTTCTAGTGGACAGTCTCTTCACAATCGAAATAACTGTAAGAATAATCTTCCCGCCTGTGAACCTGGCCCTCCTGGCCTCCCCCGCTATTTCCTTGGCCCTGGATACCTTGAGGAATGGGAAGTTGCTACTGTTGCGAATGAGGACCCTAATGGCCCTGTCTGAACCCATCGCCCTCGGGTCTGAAACCTCCTGATCTAAATCTTTTAGCCGGATCCCCTGGTCGAGAATCCCAATCCTACTATTGTTGTGCCCCATTGGCACCATTCCCAGCTATCTTCCCAATGTTTGCTCTCCTCTGATGGGCTATTCTTTGGCGGCATCTTAAACGAGATTAAAGTTTGTATAAGCTCACAGTCAACTACACAATAATAAGCAGAAGAATGTAGATGCGTGTACATAAGGAGGAATGCAACAATCCTACAATAAGGCTCTATATCAAAGAACGCAACGCTGACATGTAAAAAGATGCACAGATCCTAAGGACACTAGAACCTGATGCTCTGATACCATCTATGATACCTCGCCTATTAAAATAATGGGTGGTTAGCCCTTTATCAAAATAAAATGGTTATCTTATATGGCTCATTCCTAGCATCACTGTCGAAATATAGTTAATTACTAACAACCTACTTACTTTAACAAGCAGTGTCGAATTCTATCTTTCATTAATATATATAAAAAGATTAAATAATACATAATAAGTTCATACACATTGACAATATAATTGAAACACCGAATAAAGTCTAAAACTGAGATAAACAATTCAGATTCCCGAATAAACCATCGAGTAAGAATCTAATACAATAAATCCAACCAATTAAAAAGTTTGAAAATATAAGTCTGACTAAAAGGGGCGACATGCCCAAAAATACTAGAATAGGGAACCTAATCTAGAATATCAAAAATGAAATTGGCTACTCAATAATCCTGCAAGCTTCCACAGCAGCTGCAACTACGTGTACCTGGAAAGAACAATAATCCTTGGCGTCCCTTTGGTTGGACACCTAAAAGTTTTGAAAATAGATTTGAAATGGGTCAGAGCCCAAAACCTTTTAAAAACATTTAGGAAGTAATTAAGATGTAGTTGATAAATATGTAGTTAACTTTTCATATTTAAGCCGGTGTCGCACTCTCATGAGATTACCCCTCACCTCTCAATTATTGTGCACACCCAGTGCCTACATCTTAACCCACCTAGTTACATTACCCTTCCTAACTAGTCTTATTATAAAACTCACTAGCACACTACCCTAAATCGAGTATTGTCTAATTTTCATTTCTTAATCAGCTATGTCTCTCATTAACTTATTAAATCATTAATCAATTTGTAACATTACTCCAAATATTTATTCACGTTTATCATTAATTAATGTTTCAAGCCCGTATATAATTTATTTCACTACTATATACATTTATAAGAAATGTCACACCAATACACTATATACATATATCACTTGTAATATATGTAATCGCAATTCTGAATGTCCTCCACATTTTGAAAGCGAGCTCACTAGCATGCTATCATGCTCCAGGAATGTCCGCACATTATGGGCAACTGGGCCGGAATCTCACCATGGGAACCGAAAATCACAAACGAATATTGGAGGCTGTAACAACTCCCAATTTCTCACGTAAACGCTGACGAGGCACGATACGCCGAATATGAGGCTTGTCGATCAATTAATACCATTCTCAGCACAATGTAATATAAATATTGATATTTAAAAAGGCCGATACTTTAAAATTTATAAATATCTCATTGACAATAATTAAATTCAACCAACACCAACTAAATAGTAAATTTAACAGTAAGAAAATATCACAACTCCAGCATAATGTAAATAAATAAAAAATCTTGGGCTTATGCCCTTACAATGTTTCTCAAATAAAATAAATAAACTCAGGCAAAAAAGCACCTTGGCTAGAGTTAATAATCTAGAAAGCTTATAAGTACCGAGAGATCGAAAGGCTGGTACAACAACAGTCCTGCGATCCTTGTCTAGAAATAACCTAAGGGGGAACATTTAAATTTGGGTCAGAGCCTGAGGTATGAAAGAATTAACTTATTTAATTTATGATGCAATAGTATAATCGATGCAAAATAAAATATTCCCCCTTCATCACTCACATGCGTTTAACACCTCATCCCTCATCTAAGCGTGATATGTTTCACAGCCCAGAATTCCCCAAATAACAACTACGACTATGGGTCAAATTAATAAAATGATTTAAGTGTAAAGACTACATTTAATTATCAATTCTCGTAGTATCATAGTCTCATAATTTTCACATAAATGGCATAAACATCTATTATGCATTACAGAATTACAGTTATAATTTATGTCCACATTCTTAGACATTTAAGTTTATCTCATACAAAGCTCGGGTATATATATATATATATATATATATATATATATATATATCACACAAGGGCATCTACCGTTGGTGTTTGATTTGTGCTCCATCGGAAAGTCCAGAGGAATCCCTTATCTTAAGCGGACATCACAAAATACACACAAGTTGGGGGTGATTCCTACGCAGGACACTTGTACACAACCCATACATAACGGTGATACAGGAACGATCAGCGCCAACACCTACCTCTCGTGGGTGAAGCCTCCACGTAGTAGTTATATGGCCTACACATCATCAAGCCCACCTGTGCCTACGTGCGGTCCGAACACGCGAATTCCTAAGTCGATAGGACAGTCCATTGGTATGTCCACACAAATACATAATAATACATATCATTATCCCATATAATATGTATAGGTCTTTACACTATAATTACCATAAAGTCCATCTAACATTCGTAGCATTTCCATTTATTAATAATTTACCGTCTGATAAATTATTAATTTCCATTCCACAAATAATTACTTAACCATCAAGTTATTTGCAATTATTATTAATTTAAATATGGGTATACATTCTTCCGTCAATTTAATTATCCCACTAATTATAGTTCTTCCCTTTTTAACTTTAACTATTCTCCTAACAGTACCCCAACGTCGTCAAAAGGAGTTTAAGCCAAGGTAAGGAACTAAGCTACTAAAAGAGGCTGATCCAAATCTAGAAAATTTCGCAAAAGAGGGCAAAGTCAAAATTCCCCTAGCGTCACTCAAACGACCACTAGGGTCGTTTGTGCGACATGTGAAGTCGCTTGAACGATTGCCCTGGTCGCTTGAGCAACCTCCTCATTTTTCCCCCACTTCGTCCTCCACTTACAGTTCTTCCCAGATTCTCATTTTTCCAACCCAGAATTCACATACACGAACCCAATACAATAAATCTCAACCCAGAATTTAACTTATGATTTTTATGTATTCCAAACCCAAAAATTGTATCTGTTAACCTTGGGGTATACTCCAGATTTTATTATCGTATTAAACTTTTATCATGGGAATATCTATCAGAAGATTTATAAAAATACAGTTCATGAAATTAGCAGCAACATCTCCCTATCTTGATTAACCACATATATCAAGTTCAACTATCAAGGCCTTACGAAATCTATCTAAAATATCATATTTTCGATACCTAATTTCTGGCATAATCTCTACAGATCAATCAATCCTCTACTTATGTGGTTTATCATCAAATAAAATACATTAAGCCCTAAATCCCATAAATCTAAAAGAAATAATTATGAGGCACTAAGAAATAAATTGGAAACACAAATTAAGCAAGAGAATTCTTTCCCTTAAAATTTGTAGATGGAATCCTCTTGAAGCTCCCTTGATTTTCCCCTTTGTTCATCCTCTTTTCTTCCCTTTTTAGTATTTCTCATTTTTTGTCCTATGATTGCTAGTCTAGATTTTCTCGAATGATAGTGTGTGAGTGGTTTGCGCCCACTTAAACACTTAATTAGTGGTTAATCCCGAGTTGGGCTTAAAACCCAACTTTTGGACCCCAATCCATAACCCAACTAGCCCAAAAGCTCCCCAACTCATATACCTATTACCCAGGACCAATTATAAATATTTAAAACACTAAAGTGAGTCTCAAACGCTTTCCAAAACGCGTCCCACTTATTTTTATTTCACTTAGACATTTTATTTTGTTAAAACGACATACGCCCGTAAATTTATTTATGAGTAATTTATTTTTCACTAGAAAGCCCAATATGTCCAGTTCAATTTTATATTGATATAATCGTGAATCATTTGTTTTAAATTTAAATATTACCCATCTAGATTTAAATTCATCCGATTTAATTTTTCCAAAATTAATATTAAATTATCAAATTTAAATTAGTCGAAATATTTTATTCCAAAATTGTGGGGTGTTATAGAGGCAATCACGGCCTTAAGTCCGTGGTCATAACCACACCATATTATTTCATGGTACTCCAGTCTCTAACCCTACATCACACGGGCGTGCACAACACCTTTGACCCTAGGGAACGGCACTACCTTTGTTGGAATTTGCCAGAGTGACCTCCCATGATACGCAACCTCCCTAATAGCATAACGACTGTGATAGGTATGTTTCATATAAAATTACACACACGGATATTATTGACATTCGTATATATATATTATCTGTTTACCCGTATATATAAATTTAATCACCAAACTCGGCTAATTCATGCCTATCACTCAAAGCACTAGCCTATAAATCTTGAGTCTATCTCATGACTCTTAATTAATTAAATTATCATCCTTTAATTAAAATACAATAGCGTCACCTTAATAAAATACCCGGACTTATCCAATCAGCCCATCATATAATTATTCAAGTTTATCAAGTAACATCACTCTGATAGAACACTCGGACTTAATCCAACCAGCCCGTTCATTTATTCCCGAATTCATCTCATTTATTCGATATTTAAACTTTATCTTCAATCATCTCTCTCATAATTTCTAACTCGAATTTAATTACCCACTCACCCCTAGGAAATAAAATTTCTTTAAATCACTCCACTAAACTCTCTCTAACCTTTACGGTTTATAAATTTCATTTGGAACTCCCCGAAATTTACCTAATGACCAAACCCCAAAATTCTCCAAAAATTAGCTTTCATTGATCGTTCGATAATTCCAAACTACTAAATTATGGTTCTAATAATTTATTTCAAGTTTTACACCTAAACTAACAAAATTTCCATTTTCTATGCAACTGAATCGGGTCGTAAATTTTTTGGTAGATTAAACACCCTATAGTAAACTTGCGATTTCTCCCTCTACTGAACTCTAATTGATCTCATTCAGAGCTTATTGGAAAGCTAAGTCATACACCTTTCCATAAATTTATGGCACTCCCTCTAATTCTAAGACAATTAAAATAGCATAAGTTTAAAGCAACGTAAAAAATTCTAGCAGATTGATATGCTGACAGATTAAACACCTTATAGTAAAATTGTGATTTCTCCCTCTACAAAACTCCCAATGACCCCATTCATAGCTAATTGGAAAACTGACTTAGGAATTTTTGATATGTATGACAAACAATCTAATTCTAAGCACAATTAAAATGGCATAAGTCTAAAATGACATAAAAAATTATGGTAGATTGTCATCTTATGTTCATCAACTAAACCCTAAGTTATTCAAGATTCATGTTCTTCATTCAAGAACCCAACAAAATACCATCTTTATGTGTCTTAAAAAATCAAACGTGCACATTAACTGCTAAAATAGACTATGGGGTGTTACAGACAACCACATGAAAATTAATAATGAGTGAAGAGGCAATAACATCATAATGTATATTTTATAACAATAAAGATTTATTAGAAGCAAATACTCTATTGTACCCGGTGGGAAAATTGAATATTCCCATTGTTAATTGAGCCTTAAGGAGTGTATTTCCAGTAAGAAAAGCAGATGTATGGGAGGAAGAAATGGTAATAAAATGGCGAGAGTACGTGGTGTCCTGGGGTTGCAGCCCTTAATAGATAGAGAAGGCCAGAAACATAGCGGTAGATGTCGCGCCTAAATTATCCAACTAAGAAACTCGCTCAATACTCACTCTCTCAAGTCATTTCTCAACCCCAAAACATCCTAATCAAAACCAATCAATTGATCTCCCTAAATGTTTGTTTGAAATCCCCCATCATGCCCACCGAAGAAACCATATCCAAGTGACCTCTTGACGAGCCTCTTTACCAACTCACTTAAGATGAAATTTCTCATTGTAAGATGTATAAAAGGTTTGGATTTTAAAAATTATATAATTTGATCACAAAAAGATGTGTAAAATTCTTGCTTGTAATTACAAGTTCGTACCTCCTTAAATAAGTTGAAGAATATCCAATAAATAGACTTGAAAAAATTGTGTTTGAAATTAAGTAAAAAATATTTTTTTCCAGCTCGTTCGAACAAGGTACATCTCGTTCGAACGAAGTACCTAATCTCATTAGAATCACTTTCAACGACTTATCCAACGAGAAAACAGAACACGCCAAAAGTTTCCAAATGTTATCAACATCAATCTCGTTTGAAGTTCGTTCGAAGCTATTATAATGAGGTACAATCTTTCGTTCGAACGACTTCGTGAATTTTTTCAAAAACACTTTAAAAGTATTTCAAAAACATATTTTGTTTTCAAACACGATTTAAAATACCCATGTCTATATGTTGTAGGGACGAAATCAAATCTTTAATCTTTGATTATCGCGTTAGGTCACTAACTTGTCTTCACTTGAAGTCTTAAGAATGTATATGATGGTGAAGTGAGGTGTAACGAAAACTTCCAAACTAAAACCATAATGGGCAATCATAAAACTTGCTCTTACAGTGATGTTTGGATATTAGTTTGCAATATTCAAACATGTTATTAAAAATCTCTATATGCTCACTACTGCTTGGCAATACACTTATGTTGTACAACATAATATTATGCTTTAAGGCATTGTTCTTTTAGGGACTGTTAAACAAGGTCATGTAGCTTGTATAAAAGATAATTTTCTTCTATTTTATGAAAAACAATAGACTTATTCTTGAAAAAATGTTGTTTTTAATCAAAATAAAAATGATTCGTATGGAGTAAAATAGTGATGTTAACCGAGGCAAAGATGCTTAGGGAAGAGAACCCTAGTGCCAAGCAAAAGTTCACTACCGAGTGTAATGTTTTAGTGACAGACAACGTTATTCTCAAACAAACATCAACATTTTTGAAGCTTGATTGAGAGCATTTAGTCTTATGTTTAAATACTGTATTTGTGAAGTTTCTAAAAGCTCATTGTTACTTGGCAACAAGCCCATGCTATATGACTTGAACTTGTGCCTTCAGGTAGTGTTCTTCTAGGGAATGCTTAGCATTGTTCTGTAGTCATAAAATTAGAGAAAACTTTATTTATATGAAAAATAATAAGTCGGTTTCAAAAAAGGGTTATCTAGATAAATCTTTAGAAAATGGAAACTATGCATTAAAACCCTGTTTGTGTTATCCTTTAGGATTCCCTAACAAGTTTACATAGAGTAAAATCGAGAAAGGAGGGTGTAGGGTGCTATAGGAGAATCGTAAGTGAATAATACATAATACAATGTGACGTGTGTAAGAAAGCGAATGATAAGCGACATAACCGTACTCATGGATAAGAGTAGCACGTGGGAATCACTAAAAAAAGGGACAGTGTCCCAAGAGGAGTTACCTGCCTATATGAGGTACGCCTATTGGTGAGGGCGAGTCTGGTTATCGTTTTAATCGAATAGAGTTCCGTGTTCATCTTTTTCCATTGCATGGAGTTGTCAAAATTTAGGTAAGGGTTTCACTTAAAAAAAGGGTAAAGAGGTTTGCTAATAAGAGTATTCTTAAATCTCAAAGGCTGTTTGGGATTGTGAAGAAACTAGACTCGTGTTTTACTAATTAATTATACAAAGGTTCGATGATTATCTCATAGTATTAAATAGCTGAACAACGGTTGGATGAGTATTCTCTTTTAAAACTAATATACAAGGGCCTCTAGGGAAGAGGTTTGGTAAAAAGGATTGATAGATCCTTTAACTTCCATGGTGTAAGACAAGAAGTAATCGGTCTGGAACGTTCGAGTGCTACCAAGCAGGCGTGATGAGGAAAACCTTACAAAAGATTGCTTTATTATCATATTTAATGCGATTGAGATGCAATGGTCAAACATGGAACAATTCAGGCTACGTGCCACACGACATGGTTCATGCCAAAAGGAGGGGGTTTCTATGCTAGACGATTGTAGGGGATATTGTGGTGTGTCGAATGTAGGGGAATGTGTATGATAGGTCGAGGGGTGCCTTTGAGTCTTTCATGAGGTTTGAAAGAGGTCCCAAAGAAAGTTCATTTGAACTAGGACCTGAAGGGCACACAATTAGTTGGTGAGAGTGGCGTCACGATGTAGAGAGATAATGTGTGAATTCTAGGTGTCTACACTATCTTTTTGTATTAAAACTTCAGATTTGATTAGGGATAAAAAATATATTTGGAGCTTTGGGGCTAGTAGTGGCAAAATGTGGCCCAAATAATAAAACAATCCATATTAGCCCAAGCATTTAAATATGGGGCCCATATTTAAAAGTTGTGAGTTAAATATGGGGTCCATATTTCAAAGCTATGAGTTAAATATGGGGCCCATATTTCAAAGTTGTGAGTTAAATATGGGGCCCATATTTCAAAGCTATGAGTTAAATATGGGGCCCATATTTCAAAGGAAGAAATCAAATATGGAGCCCAATTTTAAAAGATACAAATCAAATATAGTACTCATTTTAAAAAGTTATGAGTAAAATATGAGTTTTTTTTATATATACCTCGAATTGTAATACTTAATTTAGTAAAAAAATAATGGGTTGGTCCAACCCATATTTGGTCCGCCCATATTTGGCCCAGCCCACATTTAACCCAACCCATATTTGGCCCAACCCACATTTAGCCCAACCCATATTTGACCCGCCCAAATTAGGCCCAACCCATAATTTTGCCAGTGCTATTTGGGGCCAATTATAAAAATTATTGGGGACTTTTAATATCCAAACCCTATAGCACATATAAACAAAACTCCTGATTTTGATTCAAGGTATATTTTTGTTGGAACTTTATGTCCATTTTTTAACAACTTGATAATTATGGTATCAATTTTTTAATAATAAGTACGAAAATTACATCTCAATTATAATTAATAATTCGTGAACTTCTGGTCATAATAATGATTAGGGATTTTAGGTTATAAATTAATGATGACCGAGGGACTTCTAGTCTATACATTTTCAATTAGATAGTAAAAACTTCAGGTTTGATTATGACAAATTTTCTTTAAGACTATATGTTCAAATAATTTAGAAAATAAGGGCGAGTTACAATTCTTCTTATCCAATGTAATGCAAAAAATATTAAAAATGTGGGGATGATGAGTAATATATGGAAAATTATTAAATATTTAAGTGATGCATATACTTGATGCTAAAAATCTAGAAAATAAGAAGTACATGTATTTCATTTACAAAATATATGGGTTATCTGTATGTGAATACAAATCCCAAACATATCTTCAACATACACTATCTGTGTAAAATCAGTCTGATTAATCAAATCCAATAAATCAAAATAAAAGAAACAATCCCAACATAAATCAATCCCCCACCGAAACCCATTAAAAGAACAAAATCCAAAGAAAATTCCATCCTCATAGGGGGAAAAAACAACTCGTTTAAATTGTAAGCAACCATTCTATCACAACACAAAATTTCAGCAACTACAAATCCTCCATTATAGAAAATCACAAAATCTTACAAAACCTAAAGCGTAAACAATCAATATCTCACAAATCTCACATCTATATACATTGATAACTATAATAATATATATAAAAAAAAGAACCTCATAAAATCATTTCTATATATTTAGTGATATATCAATGAATAACCTCATGGCGTTGAAGAATAAAGCGACATGTAGATGTTATTGCGTTGAGGGGTCGATATTCTTCTTATTGTTGTGATTAGAGTCTACTAAAAAGTCTTCCATGTTATAGATAACAGTGATTTAAAGAAAACAGCTAGGGCATCGAGCTATATCTTCACTAATTTTTAGTTATTCTTTGGTGATCTGAAACAGGTCATCGCAAGGGCATAGGTACGTGAAGGCCTAAAGTTCATCATTCCACTCCATATCTTCAATCTCCCCATCGTCATACGACATTTTTTTTTCTAAGCTTGTAGCAGCCATGAAATGAATAACAGAAGAGGAGAAGCCCAAGCCGACGGCTGTGGACCAGGCCAGAAGCGGAGGGGCTTGGTTGTGTGCTGAAGCCGTTGAGAGAGAGATATATGAGATTTGCGAGAAAAAAAAAGTGGATGGTTCAGAAGAGCAAGGGATAAGGAAAAAAGAACTAGGACTTCATTATATATAATGATTAACTGCTATAATATGACAGGTCATTTCGTGAGTTTACTGTCAATATACGAAGAACATGCTTTTGTTAGCTGAATAATAATTAAACTGCTAGAATATGAAAGGCTAATTTGTGAGTTTACAGTCAAAATACAAGGAATATGTTTCGATTAGCTAGATAATAATTGAAACTCAATTATGATGCCACATGGCACACTTGTAAGTGGAGACACCGTTTTAAATTTTAGATATTAGATTCAGGTCCCAATATCTGAACGAAGAGAATCGTAGGTTTCAGATTTGAATAATAATTGAAAACTTTAGGTTCCAATTGTAAATAATTAGAGAAATTTCGAGTCCCAACTTTAAATATTTAAAGGGATTTAGATCTTAATATTGTATGATTTGAAAACTTTATACCTTTAATTAAATTAGCTATATGGGAACTTCTGACCTCAAATTAAAATTAACAATATGAAAACTTCATGTCCCAAAATTTATAGTAATTGACAATTATATGTCTCGATTTTTACTAGTTAGGGACCTTAGGTTCCAAATTTTAAATGGTTTGGGTACTTTAGAGATTTCATAAAAAAGGGAACAAACTATTGCTGCATATGCATTTATTACTCCCCTAATAATGATGGTTGGGTATATTGGAGTCACAAATTGAAAAAATGAATGAAAGTTAGTGACTGATATCAATTGAACTAGCATGTAAACAACGCGATGCGCGAGCGATTATGTGTAGTACGGAATTTTTTAAAGTAGGTAGTAAATTTCGTTATACTCGCATAAATGTATTATATAATTATATTGAATTATATAGTATTAGAGATAAAGATATTCATAATTCACATTTATATGTGAAAATATTATTTTCTATAGATGTAGTTCTACTGTCTATTAATTGTAAGACTTATGTGTTGAATTTTTTACTAAAAAAAAAAAATTAGAGAAATAATATTTTATGTTTGGACAATTCCTAGCAACCTAAACTATAAAAAATATAGATATGCTGAAAATAATGATGGTAAAATATACATATAATACAATTACAGTGAAAGAATGATTGATTATCGGAGATGGGTATTGGTGACATCTCACGAAAAAGTTTAGTAGATGTGGCTATGTTTCCATCTGTACATAAAGTTGAAATGAAGCTGTTGTAGACATAAATATTTGGATGAAGACTGAAAAACTCAAAAACCCCAATTGCTTTCTCCACATTTCCCGATTTGTAGAAACCATTAATAACTGAACTAATAGAATTGAATCGAATGAGATACCCATCATTTTAAACAATATCTAGGTAGTTTCTTTTAAAAGAAACAATTTGCAAAGTTAACCGACCAATATAGTGTATGCCATGTTTTGTTATTTCCATTAGTAATTTTCAACCACTTTCAAGGTTTCTAGTCATACAATATTTGTGGATAAATAAGCTGAGAATTGAGGTATTGAAACCCAGCCTCAGGTATTGAATCTCTTAAAAAAACTCCCAAGCCAAATCCAATTGCTCCGATTCCAATAATGCCCACAGAAGTCAAACCCACAAGGAATATCATCAAACGGAGAGAGAGATGAAAAATTAAATTTAGGGAAAAAAAGGTGAAAGAATGGTTCAAAATCGAGGAAATATGGTGAGCCTAAAGAGACCAAATTAAATCGTTGAAACTAAATAGATGTAAAAGTAAAGGAATTAGGATTGGGTCTTTTGGTTTCTGATCTGGGTGTCTTTTGATTTTTATAGAGGGAAGGGAAAATGATACAATAATTATATTGAGAAGTATCAAAGGGGAGAGAGAAGTGAGTGAATTATTGTATGCATTAATTTTGTATTAACACCTCTAATACTATCGTATTAGAGGAATATAATAGATTTCTTCAAAACGGATGCGTGTAAGTTTATTTTTCTTTACAAGTTTAGGATAAAAAGAAGAACATGATGCAGTGTTAAAAATGATTAAAACATATAAAGATATGTACAACAAAGCCTCTTGACCCAGTGGTATAAGGCTACCACTGGGACAGTCTTGGGGGTGGATTGAGTTTGGTCCCCAGTTTGATTCCTGACACTGTCAAAATAATGCTTAGCCAGCGAAAGCCACGAACTGCGAATGAGAATTAGTCAAGCCTCGAGGTGCGGGTAAACTGACCCGAACACCTCATAGTATGCTAAAAAAAAAATAAAAATATAAAGACATGTACCACTAAAAGACTTGTAGAATGTGGGACAAGTTATTGAGATTTATTAGAACCAAGCTACTTTATTGCACCGGTGTACTAATTGAATAAACAATTTCTTAATGAATAAGTCTACACTACCCGGTTGTAAACACCGGGGTAGTACCGGGTACCCTTTTTTTTCCATTGATTTCTCATGTGAAATGAGTTAAAAATAAATGGTATATATTAAAAAGTCCCTTAAATATTTTTTAATACACGTTTAGTCTAATTTTTTTTATTTATTTCAAAAAGTCCATCAATATACCGTTAGCGCGGATTTTAAAAATAAGATAATATTGGTTAAATGAGTGTTTGAGGGATTTTTTGGAATAAAATAACAAGGTTTCGACTAAATGTGTATCAAAAAATATTTGAGGGACTTTTTGGTATTTGATCATAAAGATAATTTAAAAAAATAATTTCTTATTAGAATAGTTTTTTTTTTAAATTAGTATTTTTTTTTAAAATTATTTTTAACTCGTTTAGTCTCTCAAACACCCATTTATCCAATATTCTCTTATTTTTAAAGGTCCGCGCCAGCGGCACCCTTTATTTTTAAACTTTTTTTTACAACATTTAAAATAATTTTTGTATTTCTTAAAACTGTTTAAATGCGCGCGTTAAAAAACTATTTTAATACGAAGTTGTTTTTTTCTTATTATTTTTAACTCATTTAATCCCTCAAACACCCATTAGCCAATATTATCTTATTTTTAAAGGTTCGCGCCAACGGCACCCCTTATTTTCAAACTTTTTATTTTATTTTATAACATTTAAAACAAATTTTGTATTTCTTAAAATTGTTTAAATGTCCGCGTTAAAAAAACATTCTAATAAGAAATTGTTGTTTTGTTATTATTTTTAACTCATTTAGTACATCAAACACTCATTTACCTAATGTTCTCTTATTTTTAAAGGTCCGCGCTGATATCAACTCTTATTTTTAAACTTATTTTTTATTTTAATTTAAAAACATTTAAAACAACTTTTTTATTTTTTAAAACTGTTTAAAATGTAAAAAAAAGTTTTTATTATTTATATTAATATTGAAAATTCGAAAACTGTTTAATAGTTATTTATATTTACAACTATTTAACTGTTATTTGAAAAAAAAGATTATTTACATTAACAGTTTTCTAAAACAGTTTAAAAATATATAAAAAATGTTTTTTATTTATATTAAACTAACTTGTATTTTTTAAAACAATTTTTTTCAAAAAAAATATAATTTTTGTACTAAAATAGTGTTTTTTTAACAATACATTGTTTTAATTTATATATTTTTTAATAAAACAGTTTTTTTTTAAATATTAAAAAAAAAGGCCAATAGCCCCCCCAAAAAAAACTCAAACCAAGAAAAGAAAAAAAAAATGGTCAATTATTTAATAGTCCCTACTATAAATGTATATTTTTTAAAAAGGACACATATTTTTAGTTTAACCTATTTAGTCCTTCAAGCACTCAATATTCTCTTATTTTTAGAGGTCCGCGCCAGCGGCACTCCCTTTCCAAAATATGTGGCAAATGACTTTTTGAGGCAAAATAAAAAGACTTAGACTAAATGAGTATTAAAAAATGTTTGAGGGAGTATTTGGTATATGTCCCAAAAAAAATTACCTCCCTGTACTTGTACTAACCCGGGGTTAAGACCCGGGTAGTCTAGCATTGCTCTTTGTTAATTGAGGTGTGTATTTCAGGCAAGAAAAGTAGATGTATGGGAGGACAAAATGGTAATAAAAAGGCGAGACAGTACGTGGCGTCCTGGGGTTGCAGGGGTTGAAGCCCCCAATAGATGGAAAAAGCCAGAAACATAGCGGCAGACGCCGCGCCCAAATTATCCAACCAAGAAACTCATTCAATACTCACTCTCTCAAGTCAATTCTCAACCCCCGAACTTCCAAATCAAAAGCCATTCGATTGATCTCCCTCAATTTCAAGTTTGAAATCCCCCAACATGTCCACCGAAGAAACCATCTCCAAGTCACCTCTTGACAAGCCTCTTTACCAACTCACCGAAGACGACATTTCTCAACTCACTCGCGAAGATTGCCGCCGTTACCTCAAAGATAAAGGTTCTACTTAAACGCTCTCTCTTTTTTATTTTATTTACACAGCTCAACCAAATTTCATTTTTTATTTTTATTTTTATTTTTATTTTTATTTTTATAAACAGGAATGAGACGACCCTCCTGGAACAAATCACAAGCGATCCAACAAGTCATCTCCCTCAAAACACTCCTCGAAACCACGTCGGATGCCGACGCCGGCGCTTGCAAACGCCTCTACATTCCCCGTACTGAAAATCCACAGCGTGTGCGTTTCACTCTCTCTACTTTCTATATTACTTCAAATATATTTGTCCATTTCTTTCCCCTTGCTTTATTATTTTAGTTCATTGATCGCCGATATTTTACTTTGTCTGCGTGTGTTAATGGATTATAAAATTGTATGTTGTAGGTCCCTAGAGGAACAAGTGCGGATACAGAAATTTCGGTTTCGGCTGAAGAATCGGTTCCTTGTCAGCAAAAAGATCCTGATAAACCCGATCTTTCCGGTGATTTGTCTCCTCATCTCATTGCCGTCGAAAATGACTCCGTTCCTAACAGGTAAAACTCATATTTTTATTTCTGCAACTCTATTACTTCGTCTATTACAATTATTGAGAAGCCAAGATAATTAATAGAGCCAGAAGAGCAAAACATAATTGATTACTTTGTCTTTACTATCCACAACTACTATCTGATTCACTATTTTGTAACTTACTCCTCTATGCCAACTAACTAGGGGTGGCAATTCGTATTTTTTGGATCGGATCACGGACCGTTTTTGGGACACGAACATGACACAATTTCACATTTTTTTATCTTGACACGAACACGGCCCGAATAGAACACGACATGATTAACACGATTTCATAATTTTTACGCTAAATTAAACGTAGGTAGGCACTAAAATCCGGAAAAAAAACACGATGAACACGACAATACACGATAACACGACTCATAATTTTGACACGAACATGATACAACACGACTTCGTACAAAAAATATCCGACACGAAAACGAAATATCGTGTTAATTTTGGATCATTTTCTTGTCGGTTTGTTTCTAAAATTTTCACCCCTACAACTAACTCATATTGGCCAATATTATAGCATCGACATGTGTAAGTGAATTCCTCATTCTAATTTTAGGGTCCGTTTGGTTGGTATGGAATAATTTCCATGGAAAATAAATAGTAATATTAGTTCATTTTTAACTTTTGCAGTGCTTGATTTCCAAATTTTCTATATAACAACGGTCATAAATATAAAAAGTCTTTCATAGTTTTATCATTTTCCATGGAAGATATTTTTTACACATATACTAAAGAATTGATTTTCATGGAGATCTCCACAAGTAAGACAATATCACTCTTATCTTTTTTTACTCATTTTTCAATTGCTCATTAAAATGAATTAATTTTCAGTTATTTTCCAACTTTGTTATCAAGCACACCCTTATTTTTTCTAAATTCTTCATCTAGACACATTTGTCATTCAGCAATGATCACGTTGACATTTCCCCAATGCTGGTAATTGGGCAAAGTATTCCTATTGACATCCTTCCCATCGTCAACCTTATCATTGATGATTCTCTTGGGTGTGACCTTCCCTCAAAGGATTTCCCACGTACTTTAGGTTAAGCTTTTCCTTGCATCAGTGGGTTTATTTTATGTTACACTTGATCGCATGACTCCATCCTCCACCAAAGTTTAGTAGAGGTCAAGAGCCTCCTTAACGCACAAGGGAGTATCGAACCGACTTATCAAATTTGGTACGAGTGTTCCTTCTGCGCTCTTGTTATATCTTTATTATTCCACGACTCCCATAACCTCCTCGAGAACTGTTTGAATGGCTAAGACACCATAATGGTGCTTGTTTGGCCGTCATCACGGGTTTGATCACATTGGTAATGTCTCTTGTAGCCTTTGTAAAATCATTTAAAAAATTTGTGAGTTCGATTGATTAAGTGAAGTCTGTACTTGTGCCAAACTCTACGCAGATTTTGACAAGCTGAAGCTCTGGAAATACTTCATGGCACTCCAAAGATTGTTTACGGAAACTTTTGATGAAAAGCATAAGTTGTGATTATTGTTGTGTACACCATTGTGCTCGCTAAATGATTGAGGTTACATTTGTTTTCGTCAATGAGTGAAATTTGGCGGAGTGTAACCCTTTGGATAGGGTAACTTAAGGATTTCTTTTGGGTAGGGGGTTGGAAATCATAGTCAATAATGGGGCTACTCGCGGTCTTAGTTCCCTCTAGTTACTTCTGCTGCTCTCGCAAGGCATTCGAGTGAAGGTTTGACATTATACAGCTATCGATGTACGGGGCAAGTGGTGTTTCAAGAACAAACAAAATGAGGGCTGGCGGGGAATTGAGACTCCTTGTTTGGGGCTCAAAGGTGACTTCGACAGTTGACAGTGATGAGATCTGTAGGTAGACTAGTGGGGAATGCGAGGAGTTTAATGAGGTTCCCTCATTCTTGGAAAAGAACTTCAACAACAATGTTGGTCTATAGTTTTGTAGACTTTGCACCAAAGGTACACGATGTGCTTCGGGCTTTTAAAGATGGGTGGAACTTTTGGTGATAATTGCCCTTGCTAGCCATGTGGAGCGCGCTCTTTCTATCTTTTGCAAGAGTTTCCGCTAGTGGAGTCGTTATATATAAGAGAGTAGTATTCTATATGTCGGTTTTTTAAGTTGGTACGAGTGAAAATATGCAGGCACAGCTAAGTGAGAGAAAGGAGACACAACCTGCTCAATGGTTATAGCAAGCGAAAAAACGATGTACAAAATTGAGGACCGAAAGCAATGTTTAAGAGCGTGAGAGCATCATACTCTGTTATCCGTATCTTACAATACGTGATATGTATCCTATACGATACACAAGTAAAACGATAAGAATCACATACACAATACAAATAGAAATACAGAGTCGTAAATTTTTGGACTAAATTTTCCCAAAAAAAAAAAACTCCAATTCTGAACTCGTTGGGACTTCCAATTGTATGATTCTTCTCTCAGCCTTTTGAAAGGATGAAAAAATTAAAAAATAACAAAACCCTAAAATATTTCTTACCCTTTCCTCTTCGCTTGTGCATTCTACCAATTCTTTCCCCTGGTGTGAAGCATCCCCCCCCAACCTTTTTTCACTTTTGTGAATCTCATAAAGCTGATTTCATTGTTTTGCTTCCGTATAGCTTTTATATGAAGTTCATATGTCATTAGATTGTTTTGCTAACTAAATGTTAATTTATTATAGAATATTGAAGCTTAAAGTCTTACGCGAGTTAATATACTCACTTGGACAATGCTATGAATATTAAATGATGGGTTTTAATCTATTTACTGTCCACATTATTAGTCCTATATTAAAAAAACTATTATTTTCTATATTTATTGGACTTTTTAAACAGCGTGTCGTTGCGTATTGACCGATACTGAGACCAGGCTGGAAATTTTGGTGTCCGAGTTGTATACTACAACTGAGATTTTGAACCATGAATTGAAAATTTCCAAGTTGTTTGATTTATTCATACATTTCTCGTCTCTTTCATGTTGTGACATTACCACGAAAGGCAAACAACCACTGGACAATGTAATCATGTCATAAAATTGGTTTAAAACTATGTCTGTGTTATATAATTGTCTAAAGTATTTTCTATGAATTTATTTAATTTTTACAACAATTTTTTTAACCATATCTTATGATACGTAACTTGATATGATTCACGATACACGATACATAGGATTTTCGATACATGATATGTAACTATGCTTTTATGGAGAGATATAAAGGCAGGCAAGCCAAACACCTTAAATATAGCAACAATAACTCCAGATGGATTGCAATTCAATCCAGGTACTGACTTTGTAGCACCTGGTAATAAGATAATAAGATATCTGGTGGTAGTTATGAAGCAACTGGTAATAACTTTTCTTAAATATCGGGCGTATGATTGTTGTGCAATAAATGAGAGGTATAGTATATATAGTGAGATTTTGGTGCCAAATATGCCGAGGGTGGCTACCGAGGATCTGTTCATGAAGGGAAGCGGCAGACATAAAATGAGATGGAGGGCTCTTATAAGTGCATTTGATGAAAGAGCAGCCTACTTATCATACAACGGGTGTCTTAAGAAGGCTGAATAGAAAGGAACATAATATGATTCTGGGCCTAATTGGCACTTTCTGCAGCTTTATGGGAAAGTGTAATGATGGCTAGGTTTGATTAGGTTCAGCTACGTCTTGAGTGGATTCTTCTTCTCGAGGATCGAGATGTGCTGTCTGTTTCTCGAATGTAGAGTGGTCAGGACTTGGGAGTGGAACCCCAACAATTGTCTATCCTCCAAGTCCAAGCCAATGATTTAGAGCAGTCCCAATAAGGGGCACTGGAATTTTTGCTTAATCCAAAACCCATTAGTTATAAAATAAAATATAAATAGTTATCACTTAGTCACATTTGGGGCTTTTTTTACCATTTCACCTGAATCGTACTGCTCTCAAGTGAGTTGGTCTTGGTGGGCCTTGACTATGTGCCTTGACCTTTGGGGTGGCACCCAGCATGGTGATATGTTGCTCGGCTGCAACAATTGACTGATGTTGTGGGTCTCGATTAGCACCCTGAGAGTATGAGATGATGCACTGTGGGGTCTTGGTCAACACCCCTCGATGTTTAGGGTTTCTGATACCCCTCTATAGTATCAATGTCTGGAGACAGTTGGAAGTGTGAACTTGTAAGTAGTTTAATTATACTAGCATGAACGAGGAGTGCTTCATAGATGTTGGATATGGAGTTATAAATATGGACATCAAGAGCATTCTTCCTTTTCTTGCCTCCACTGTGAAGTTCGAGATTAACTGTATTATGCCATGTCGTATTTGGTGAGGCATGGCTGTGGGATATCATTTCTATACAAATTAATTGTAATTCTGCAGCATTAAAAGAACAGACCGCTTGGGAAAGAAAAGAGAATGAAGGAAAGAAACAGAGTTGTAGAGAGAGTGAGAAGAATGCAGAACAGGAGGTATAGAGAGAAGGGAAGGAAGAAGAAGGTAGAAGAGAAATTCTGAATTTTATTCATACCTAAGTTTTCCCTCTTATAGGATGGGACGGTGGTATTTATATGAGAAATTTATCATTGAAAAAGTGTAGCCAACATGACTCAATGCCCTAATGGCTCTACAACTAACCCACCATAAAACTAACAAACAGATTTGAGAATACCTAACAACCAACTAACTATGAACCAACCTTTAAATTATGTAAATAGTAACTTTGACCATGGTCATTCATCCTGACAACTTAAAGAAACCTACATGTAGGAGTTTCTCTGTACACATCAATGCTTGTTGCTTTAATGATTTTTTTGGAGCTGAAGAGTGTTTGACTGTGTTATAGATGCTGGGTGTGATATATTGAATTTTGATATAAAGAACATATACTTTTGGTAGCTGTGTAGAGTACACCCAGCTTTTGTTTGGGATCCATTTGCCACATGTTAGGGTCAGTTCACACAACACTGCTGAGCATGTTCTACCCTGGGATATGAGATATTATAAATGTCTATTGGAAAATGGAAAGGGTTTTACTGATATACTTATAAAAAAAGGAATAGAGAAGCTAAGCAGTGCAACTTGTTTTCACTTTTTTGAGGTGGCAAACTGGAAATGATATTTACACTTTTTGTTTGGTTCCATTTGCATCTGTGTACGCTTGCATAGTACTCGTGGAGCATTTTTTTTCTCAATTGACCAGTAATATGTGTGAACATGTTATAGACAGGGAGATATTACAGACATATAAATCCGAAACTATGATGGTGTTGCAGATCTTGCATATTGAATTTACGTGGGCATTTTTCTTGTAGAATATAAAGTGTTGTGCCTATGTAATCTCAAGAACTGAAATGGCATAACATAATTATTTTTGACAAGGGTATTAATATTCTATATTGATTGGCGATACTATTCATTGTCTTCTTGTTAGACAATGATGACGTTTACTCTTTGCATGTGTCAGAAGTATGATTCATTTGCACTGTTTACAACATGCTCTCGCCAATAGGCTTGTTGTGTATTCCCTTGAATCAGTTTTCCCTTGTTACAGAAATCTTCCCAGTTCCAAGTGTCTAGGGGGATGGGACCAGAAAAGTAAATGATACAATACAATACTCCCCTTGATGGGGTAATATCAGTATTGCTAGTCTTGAAGTTTTGATTTACTTTGTCTCGGATAGTTTTAGAACTGGCAGAATTGTCTGTTAATTCTTAATTGTTGAAAGTTAGTTATATGTAAGTTGTAATAGTGTGGGAAAATTTCGGATAACCAGTTGCTCGAATATTTTCTTTATTATTGCTAGTGATTTTGGTACGAATGCTGTTTTCCTCAATTTTTGGGATGTGAGCTTATATAATTAGCTTCCAAGAAGCTTGTGGATTTATGGCCCATCTTAATTAAGTAAATAAACTTTTCTATCTGTGTTAGATTTGTTGTCACATTTTTCAACAGCTTGTAGCTCAATGATTTAATTCTACCTTGTTTGTTCTTGAAATTGTATGTGATATGCCAAGTGTATAGCTTCCTGCTTCCTTAATTAGAGCATCATGAGAACATAGTGGCACTTATGGAAATTAAATTCCAAACACAATCTTTATTTATGTAGAAAATCTTACAAGTAATAAGCTGCCAAGCTCATGACTTTATTGTCAGTTAAAGCTATTAAAATCTTCATTGACAAGAGGGACGTCTAATATTTCCTATTTGTGGGTCAAATAGGAGGCGAGGAAGAAAACTTATTCTTATTTTTTTACCATGTGTTCCTTTTAGAGCGGGCTTACTAACTTTGAAAGTAAGCCTTATTTTCAAGAGTAAAAAGGAAAAATTCCATCTTGGAAAGGGGAAGCGGAGATGGCTGGACTGCGTTCTAAATTAGGATGCTTGTAGCTCCACTCCTGCTTGGCATCTTGGATAAAGAATTAGATCTGCTAGTTTTGTTCGGATCATGGGACCTTATCAAATTTATTGCCAAACAGTATATATAGCTTGTGATGTCATTTTCTCTTCCAGTTGGTTTGTTTTTATTATGTTTTTGATGGGGAAGGTGACAGAGTACTCTTAAAAAATTATTAGGATATGTCCACTTCTGGTTGAAAAAGCAAACCTGTTGATTCCAATCAAATAAGAGTTACTTAGTAAACACATTTACCTAGTTTAACGTTGTATGGTACCAAGAATTTGAAAATATATTAAATTTAAGAGACATTATAGATAATCTTATTGAGGCGTTTATGTGTCTTTCATTTTTGTGCAAACTAATCTTGGGACTGAAGAACTGAAAAACAGTTGATCTGTTAACTCTACGGTATGCCTTTCAGTAGATTTGTTTCAAAGTTCAAATTAATTTGGTGGGCATATATATCATTATATGGAAGACCCTAAAAAATGGGACTATCATTTGTCACCCGCTACACCATTTCACCTTCGAGTATGAAGCATGTGGATATGTTTAATTGATATTGTTTCAAGATTCTCTCCTCGCTATTAACAGTTTAGTGTGCCACTGCACATGCTCGTCTGAGATTATGACACGCCGATAGTTATGTAAATAATTGTGCATCAGTACAAATTTCTTGATTATTGTTGTTTCTTCGAAGTTCACGACTTTCCTTATTTTAGCCTTTTCTGGTAACACTCTCTCACGTTTGACCACAATGATGAGGCCCTACCCCTTACTATCTTATGATTTTTAGGTCTCTGCTACAAGTTTTCTTTTTTGTACACATTGTAACCTTTATCTTTTAACTTCCTAGAACCACTTGATTCATCTGTAATTGTAGCTTTTATTCTTATTAAAAAAAATAAAAATATATAGCTTTTGTCAGTGTAAAGGGTAGCTTCGGACACCGACAATCTGAATTGACTTGCACTTGTGCGAATGTGATGGCATGGGCCTTTGGTGAGATGACTGTTTTCTGCCGAGGAATAAATGAAAGACTTGTTTGTTTTAATTAGTCTCAGAGATTGAATCTTTCTAAATGGTCCCAGAACCACAGGTGTAAAGAATGGGCCAGTAGGACAAATGACAATCTTCTATAGTGGCAAGGTGAATGTCTATGATGATGTACCACCTGATAAGGTATAAAAGCTTCTTTTATGGAAAACTCCAGATAGTTGCTTTGATGCAGTAGCATTCTGAGCCTCTAATGTGACCAACTGAATACCTATTAGGCACAAGCAATAATGCAGCTTGCTGCAAGCCCGCTCCATTTACCTCAGGAAGGTCCATATGATGCAGTGCGAACTTTACCGTTCCATTTACAAGCTACAAGTGTCAAATTGGGCCCAGATTCTTCTGTCATGCTTTTGCCAACCTTGCAAACCGGTAATTTGGATGCACTAGGATCACTTAATTTCATTTATATTCTTTGAACCCTTGCATCTTGAAATCTGCTTTGGGGTAGAGTCGGTTGCATACCAATGACTTCTATAATTGATTTCAAATAACTAAAAGTTTTATTGAGTCAAGCAGTGCAGTGTTTATTTTTTGCACAAGTCGAATACTGACAATATTGAATCCACAAGGCTAATTTTTTGTACTGATGACTTACATCAATAGCTGGCCTGATCTCACTTTACGGCACACAATGACATGACAGCACTAGGAGAATTAAAAGAGACTGTTGAGATACTTTAATTATTGAGTGTCGTTTGTATTAACATGTCATCTTGATTTGTATGTATTAACAGTGAAAATGACCGACAACTCTCGTCTGCACAGAGAGGAAAGCAACACATTTATTGAAGATAACCCTGGTAAATACTTTTCCTAGTTCCCAGTTTGTCATTGGAACTTTTATTTTTCCATTTTTATTGCGCATCAGATCTTACAGAATTAGCAAATTTATAATTCTCTAAAGCAGTAAGGAAATTGACAATTAGATTTTCAGTTTGATTGTGTACACTTATGCTCTGTTTGATGGAGAAGATTAAATTCATGATTCATTTCATTTGTGTAAGTCAGTATTTAGGTGCTCACCATCTCACGTGTTCTGTATATAAGCAGGGTGATATGATTGTTATAAAGTTTTCCTTTGTAGATTTGATTCTTTATCTTGAATTCATTGAATCATATTACGGTCAATCTGTTTAGGACTTCACTTTGCCCTCAATAATCGCTAATGTTTAGAGGCGATTGACTACAATGCAATTCAATGAAGCCTTATCCTAATAATTTCTGGTAGGCTTGTGGGGTTTCAGTTTCTATCACTATCTGGTGCCTCTCGTTTACTCTTCTATCATGGACCATCAGTCTTCTTTATACAGCCTGAAGTCATTCTGGCAATGCCCTCAGATATAACCAAATTGCTTCCCCTCGCTCGCGGTACCCAAGTTTTCATTCTGGCAATGCACTCAGTTTCTATCACTATCTGGTGCCTTTAGTTTACTCTTCTATCATTGACCACCAGTTCTCTTTATACAGCCTGAAGTCCTTCTGGCAATGCCCTCAGATATAACCAAATTGCTTCCCCTCGCTCTTGCAATCGCGGTACTCAAGTTTTTATTTTTGCTTTTCTAAAACTATTGTTGCAGTAATTATTTTCATTGCTGATGACCGATTAAGTACAGACATGTGACCACAGCCTGATTCAACAGTGACACGGCATTTTAGAGACTGTAGGAAGGACCAATGCACTTCCAATTTCAATAGGAATTCAACAATCTACGAATTATTATTTGGTTGACATAAAAGTTCCTCCAGGTCATTTTCAGTCAAACTGAAAACTGCGTGTGGTTGTTCCATTATCAGTTGAACAAACCCATTCAAAATACTAGGTTATGCAGATACAAATCGATTGAACAAACTCATTAAAGACAAAAGATATTGTATATGCAAATCGATTGAAAAAACCCATTAAAATTAGCAGATTCTGCATCACTGGAGTCTAGTTTCAAACACAAAATCGAAATCAAGTTGCTTCACCATGAGTATACATCAATGGTGGATTTGGATTCATCAATGGTGGTACTGGGTTCATATTTGTGTGTTTATACAGTTTAGATCTTGCATATCTAGAAGATCTCTTTGACAATCTATACAAAGGGGTTTGAAAGCGTGGAAATGAAATCAAATAAGAACCAAATCGATACAAAGGGTTTCCATAACCTGAAAACCGTTTTGTGTTTCTGGTGCTTTGCAATTATGAACTTTAATTTGACGATGCCTGCATCTTTAATGAATTCCGTATCTCCTTGGCTGCCCAATGAAGGTTTTGTTCATTGCCCCTAATATTTCTTCCTTCAACGACTGCGTTTGAAACTTCTTTCTCTCCATCCCCCTCTGACTCCGTCTCTCAATTGAGGGGATTTGATGAACTTGTTGGCGGGTTTTCCAACGAACTTAAAAGGTGTGGCCATGGCGGAAATCCATGACCATAAAATCTGGTGGTGTGCTGTGTAAAGCATTTGGTAAAGTTAAGGGTCTGTAAAGTAAAGAAGCAGATAGTGTTTGGTATGTTTGGCTACATTACAAACCCTAATTTACAAAACTTAACTGGTGAACACGACATACATGACCCGTTAAGATAACAAATGGTGTGTTACGTTTTGTTTTGCCTGACACCCGTGACATACACCTGCTAAGACCCAAATCCGATAAAACCTGACGAGCGCATAAAGAAGTGTGTTTGGTAATAATTCTTATCTTTTAAATAGGGTAATTTGATCTCAAATGTTATAAAGGGGTTAAGTCTAATTACAAAATAAAGGCTTTTTAACGGATTTAGGGTGCCGTCAGAAGTCTGGGGGGCAAGTCAAAGGGATTGATAAATTGGGGGTAAGTCTAATAACGCATTAATAATTGTGTTAGTATCAATATAAACACTTGTATTGAGAAGGATATAAAAGCAAAGAGATCTGTAAAAGAAATGCCATAAATGATAAGTATAGAAAGTCCAGAATCGTGAAGTATATAATAGCACCACCTCTTAAAAGCAGATGCATTAATCGAGTGGGGAGATGTGCTACCTTATAAAAGTATATAGTGTTAATTGTCTGAGTTTTTTGCAATTGCCTGAGATCCTGAGGGGTTTGTTCAAGGTAACTGGTGCTTACCGGGCAACTCTTTTCCCCCAAACAAAAGGTTTACAAATATTACACTTTGAAGGTTTATAACCCCCTTAAAATTTAAATTTTATACACTTCAGCTCTGAATATGTCCACGGAGTATATGAGCTGTTGTCTAATGTCTGGATGTGTCTGAAAACAAAAATGATTCCAGATACTTCTTCATTTGTCCCATTATGTTGGTAGCATGTTAGATACTGACATGAGACCCTCAGAAAATGTTGACGCTTTATAGCTTAGGAATGTACCACTGTATTCGAGATTCTTCCATCCTGTCCTCATTGGTGTTTGTTTACTGTAGAACGAGTGGTATCTCACATGGGTAGATCTTTGGTTTTCTAGGTTATATCATCATGGATGTTTCTAGGAAGTTTCAGTTTTATGGGTTGACTACCTTGCTGGTTTTAATGTGTTTCTGTAAAGATATGGGAGTTTGTGTGTTAAGAGATCGAAGAATACAAGGTTTAACGTGGTTTGGCAATAGGCCTACATTCATCTATGGAAGCAATAGGGTCAACAAGGGTCAATAACAAGGTGGAGCAAAGCCTCTACAAAGAAGAAAACCTCAACCCAAAGTGAAAGAGAAAAAGAATGTAATGGAATAAAGAAAAGGATAGAAAGATTGTTAGACCCTCTGATACCATCTGAGAGATTGGTTTTCTAGTGTATATTGTTCATCTCTCAAGGAGGTATACATGGTGCGTTCAAAAAACTATGAAAAAGTATAAAGTACTTAAACATGTTGAACAAAATATTTTGTAAAAAAAAGGATAAAGTACTTGAACACGGTGAACAAAATATTTGGAAAAAAACATAATTTAAAAGATGGGTTTGTATTTAATCTGTTTACATTTTATTATAAATTCTGATTGTGTACAAGAGCCACTGTGCAAAAACTTAAATCTTGAACTGATAAATTAGGATCAATAAAAATCGTGAATCTTTTGATACAAGCATTGGTATAGATTAATGATATTGGAATCAGGATGAGCGGACAAGCATTAAATATTTTTGGACAATGATTTAATGAGCTCATTTTCCTCACTGCTCTTAAATAATTTGACTCTCTTTTATTTCCTTTCCATAAAAATAAAAAGCAGCTGAAGGGCCGCCAAGCAGAAAAGCATCAGTGCAAAGGTATCTTGAGAAGAAAAAAGACAGGTACTTAAATGTCTGAATTGTTCTTTATGACTAGTTTAAAAACAATCAGTCCTATTTTCTTCTTTTTTTGTTCCTAACATCCCTGTTAGGTGAAGGTATAAGAGCAGGAGAAATGTAGGAGCGCCTTCATGTGCTAGCTTGGACATTTTCTTAAAGCATCAAATAGGTAGTCAGATCCCAAATGAGCACTCGAGTAGGAGTGGTGGGCGCTCCCCACCCCCAATCAAACCACCAAACACGCCTAACCGGTGCAGCTCAGTGGAGAATAACATACTGAAGAATAACAATCTTTCATCCGGTCTCAATGATAAAGGTAGTGCCATTAGTGCAAATGTAAGATTTCAGATACTACTAGACTTTGTTTGAATAATATTATTAATTATTCGGATTTCTTTCATCCTGGTATTGTCTTTACAGTTGCAACAGTTTAAATACTACTAGACTTTGTTTTAATAATATTATTCGGATTTCTGATAAAAAAAGTAGTTTAATTACTAATATAAGATTTCACACTGATGGCTCTCCCTCCTTCCTCCTCTCCTTTGCCTCGTGTAAAAACTTGGGTTCATAAGTTGGTAGTGCCATCAAAAGGACTTTGGTAAAAGACTTGCTCAATTTAGAGCCCAATCATTTCAGGTGAAAGAAAAGAGCGAAAATGACGAGTTAAAAATCTTGTAAACTAAGGCCCAAATTATTAGACAAAAAACCAAATAAACACGGAATTCAACCCTTAAACTCAAGCTGAAGCAAAATCAATCCCAACTTGGCAATCAAATTCCGAAGAAGGGAAGGCCCAACCGATTTTGTGAGGAAATCAACTCTCTTTCGAGGAAGAAACAATTGTGGGACGGATGATGCCAAGACTCTCCCGAATAAAAATGAATATCCACCTCAATGTGCTAAGTCCTCTTAAAAAGAGCAGAATCATAACCAAGCATGATGGCCAATTTATTGTCATAGAGTCTGGCCATCCATTTTACACAGAACCCAATTTTCCCAAAATCGATTGAAGACAGAGATTCTCACAAGTCTCTTGAGCAACTCGGTACTCAACCTTTGTAAAAGAGTGAGAAACAACTGCCTTCTTTTTGAAATGAGGTGGAGATGATAAAAAGGTACAAAAAGTCAAAGTAGACTGCCTATCCGTCTTGGGCCGAATATATTACTCTGCATGAGAGTCTCGTTTCGTCTCGTCTTGTTTCACTCTTTGACGCATAAAATAAACTAAGTTCTGAACATGATTTGAAGTACCTCAAAATATGAGCTGTATTTAGGGAATGCATGTATTGACTGCCCATACTAACAACAGAAGTCATGTCCGATCTCGTTTTGATCTAGTAGATAAGACGACCAACTAATCTGTGGTAAATTCATGGGTCAAGAACCAAATCACCAATCACCAGTCGCAGTTAGAGCTTAAGGTTGGATCCATTGGTTTAAACACGACGACAACATAATATCCCAAGACGAAGACCCAGAACGGACCTAGCAACCTTAATTTTGAGGAAATAATGAAGACTAAACACCTATTCATTATAACGCTTCACCTGAGCGATTCCATTATTATTATTATTATTATTATTATTATTATTATTATCCATGTAATGATGATATCATCAACATATACCAACATAATGAGGCATCTACCATTGAACGGATGGTGAATAAAACATGTATGATCAGAATGACAACTAAGGAAGCCCATTAATAGAACCACCTTACTGAAACGACTGAACCAAATTGCTCGAGGCCATACAATTAATTTTTGCAGATGACATAGCTTCCCCATTATAATCTCCCTCAGTCCGAGACACTAGAGGAGGATCCATATAGATAGTCTTTAGAGAGATCTATATGAAGAAAGGCATTATTTGACATTTAACTTATGAAGAGGCCAAGAATGGAATGTTGCAAGGAAGATCAGAAGTCTCACCAATGTCAACTTTGTAACAAGTAAAAGTAGCCCTACAATCTTTGTGTGAATTCGGGTGAACCTTTTGGCCACGAACTTGATCTTATAGCGGTCAATAGAAGAAGACCCATTTGCACCCAAATGACTTCTACGAGGAGTGAAAGAAACAAGCTCCCACTTGCCATTGTGCTGTATGACATCCGTTTCCGCTTTCATGGAAGCCACCTAATGAAGATTGTTGTGGAGAACCATATGCGAAGTACTTCACATTCAAGACCCATTTGAACCACACTGATTTCTATGATGAGGCAAAGAAACACGCTCCCACATACCATTATGTTGTAGGGATCCATTTTCGCTTTCGTGGCAGCTACCTAGTAAGGATTTTAGAGAGCCTTTAAAACTGAGCGGGGAATGGAAAAGTTGTCAAGCTTGCCCAGAAAGAATATATAAAAACTAGAAAGAATTTATAAAGACTTGAAAGACTGGCATAGTAAATATACTAGAACACAGGGTAGTATTGCTGCTAGAATTACCATAACAATAAGGGGCGCCAAATGTGAGATGGATAGCATAAGTAGATCCAAAAATAGTGTATGAAGCACCGACTCGACACGTGATATGAGATACAACACGAATATGCGATACATGTTTTTCAAAATGTAAGATACGATACGCTAGGATACTTATAATATATATAATGGGAATCCGTGTTATTTTCCTTTTATTTTTATTTTCTATTTTTAGTTCTTTTAAGCATTTCCTTTCTTTAATTAATCTCCAAGCATGCTTGGGACTAATTAGGCATTCTTCCAAACCCTCAACCCGTGGGCCCCTATCCGAATCATTTTTCAACCAAACATCAAGAAAATTATGCTTTCGCCCGATCAACTCCCGAAGCTCAATTCAAGATTATCGGCGGCTTGTTCAAGATTGGTTGCTTCACCTAATCATTCTTCATCCCTCATTCATCCAATCATCCAATCGGGTCAAATCAACGTTAAAAACTCCCCTCCCAAGCTGGTTGATTTCAAGAAACACAGAAACGACGAAATTGGGTTATGTATTGGGGATTTGTTTGACATTTTTGATAAGGATGGATCGATGGTTGTCTCTACTAGGAAAGAGGTGGTGATCTTGGGTGATGTGATTGATGGTGGGTATGTGGATCCATTTTTGGTGACATTTGATATATGCTTGGTGGATGTTTTTCGCGGCGTAGCATTGAGGGGGTTCATCACGGGAATCTTAGGCCGAGTTGGTCGGCCATGTTTGGATTGTGTTTCTATTCTCCCTTGATTTATTGTAAGCCGGTATAAAGGACGTGTCCGAGGACGACTCTTCTATCTAGTGGAGATCTCTATGATGGTTGTCTTATTTTCTGGCCGTTCATCTCCTACGCTTGAGGACGAGCTTTTTGAAGCCGGGGAGAGTGATGGGAATCCGTGTTATTTTCCTTTTATTTCTATTTTCTATTTTTAGTTCTTTTAAGCATTTCCTTTCTTTAATTAGTCTCCAAGTATGTTTGGGACTATTTAGGCATCCTTTTGTTTTTAGCTGGTCCTTTTAATCATTTTAGTTAATTACTTGATTAGCAAGTAATCATTCCCATATAAATACCCCTTGTAATCTCATTTGTACTTAATTTTCACATTCTTGACATATAAGATAACTTTTGATTCACTCTAAAAAATTAGGGTTTGGTATTTCTTTTTAGCCATTAACTTGTAGTTTACGTCAATATATATATATATATCAATGGAATAAAATAGAATTTGTTCACAAGTAAACACTATTAAAAATACTTGCCGCGAAAATTTTGATATTTAATAATTAAATCAGATATACACAAATTCACACAAATAAAATCAGATATACATAGAATTACACATAATATAAGATTTACAACAAGAAATAAATATAATTTAATAAAATCAGAAATTGAAAAAGGAACAAAAAGTTGTGGATAAACGAGACAAACTTATGTTAGGGTACTCTGTTCGGTGTAGGGTATTCTGTCTGAAAGGTTATGTTTGATGAGGTGGGGGTTTTTGTTTGAGAAGCCCGCTATTTGTGTTACTAATATTCGTCTCTTTATTACACTATTTTTTTGACGTTTTTCAATCAATGCTTTAAACGATTAAACATTTGATCCCATATTAAGTTTGTAAAATACTAAAACCACGGCTATTTTCATTCAATTTTTTTAAACGATGTAACATTTAGCATGTCCCAAAAGATATATGCATGTTCCCGTGTCCAAAAAAATATTTGCGTGTTAAAAAATAGACACTCTTGTTTGATTCAATTCGAGCGTGTCCATTTTTTAACACGTGTCAAATTGAATTTTGTTGCCTTCGAAATTGTCCGTGCTTCATAGGAAGTAGGTGGTGGTAAAGTTGAGAGAAGTCATCATTACCTGTACACCTGCAAAGGAGGTTCCAAGTGTTGAGGAACATGCGCCTCATTTATAAAAGGGACATGACGGGCACGGGATGGATCCTTGTCGTGGAGAGTGGGGGGAACAAAATCTTGTAAATCATCACCATTATAGCATGGAACATCCTCATGAAAGGTAACATTAAATGATACATGTAATTAGATACTGGGTCATATCAACGATAACCCTTAGTCCCTTGAGCATAAATGAGTGTCTCACAAAATGCATCGAATAAATTTATCAAGTTTATGCGGAGAGAGAGTACGATTATGAACAAAGCATGTGGACCCAAACACACAGGAATGGTATGGAATAAAGTGCTTAGACTGGAATAGGAACCGATTAGGCGCTCTACCACCCAAAACCCATCTCGCGGTGCGCTTAAATATACAAGTCGTAATGGGGATAACAAGGTGAGAACAAGATTTGGGTTTTTTCAAACCACTCAACAAGCACCTAAAAACAAACTTGAGATGAAGGCGCCACTCCATTAAGTTCAAGGTTATAAGGATAAGTAAGCTGATCCAGGGTTCCCTTTTGTTTTAGCTGGGTCCGCTCCCATTATTATACCTTAACCACAATATCAAATTGAGTTTTAATCTTATGAAGAACTAGAAAAAATTGAGAAAGAACTTCGGATTTTCTTCTATTAAGATACACCCAAGTATAACGAAAATAATCATCAATAAAAGTCGCATAATACTGAGGACCAAAAAAATTAACCGGAGAAGGCCCCCACACGTCAACTTGAATTAAAATCAAACATCTTAGGAGCATGATTTATTTAAGAGAAGTTAGTTTTAATATGTTTAGAAAGTTTACACACTTCACATTGAAACTTTTTGTCCTTACAAGCTTAACAAAATAAAGAAATAGCAATCATAGGCATCGAAAGTTCACATACCCACATTGGGCATGCCCCAAATGCAAAGACTGGAAATAAATATCATAAATGGTAGACCTAAGTAAAATAAAGCTTGAAAACTGAATGTAGGTGTCCGAGGAGGATCCCAAAGTAGTATAGCCATCGCGCTCATTGCCCTTGCCGAAAATCCTCTTCGAACTCGTGTTCTGCAAGAGAATGAGTGGGTAAGAATACAACATCGCAATTGAGATCTTTGGCAAGGCGAATACTATATAATATGTAGTTAAAATTAGGAACATGAACAACTAAGAGTATAATTGACACGCGACGCGAGTGGGTCCCCCTCTTGGAGATCCCCTTTTTTTCTTTTAATTTTTAATATCAGCACATGTTTATTTAATTTTAGTATCTCTTAGTTTGTTATTTATATTTGGAAAAGACTCCTAGCTTAACTATGATACTTGCCGAACAAGTCTTAGGTAGTCTATAAATATAGCTCCTAGCCCCCCTTGTATTCATTTTTATTATTAATGATATTTCGAGTTTTCTCAAGATTGGAGTGATTTATTATTTGTGATATTTCCGTTGCGCTTCACATCAAATTGGTATTAGAGCCAGGTTCGCTCTTGATAATCAAACGTTAATGTGTGTATTATCCATCCGTGTGTGTAAATCAAAACGCAAGGATGCCTCCCAAAGCAACGAAACAATCCAAGGCCTAAGAATTTACCCTAGAAAACAACCAACAAATGTTATCTAACATGGCGACTCGAGTCGAAAGCATCCAACAACAACAGAGTCACGTCAACTAAAAAATCGAAAGAATGAAAGTCGGCGGGTTCGTGGCCAATATCGGAAGCACGCTGCCCCCCCCCAATCACGACGAGGCCGCAATCAACAAGGGGGTGCCGACCGGTCAAACAAATGGACACTTACAAATTAATGATATTCCACTTACCCTCCGCTCGTTGTATGCCGATGAAAGACCGGTCAAACAAATGGAGACTTACTGTGATGGGTTACACCACGGTGTGAGATACGGTGATAGACCCCTTTACGTTCCATCCAACGAACGTGTGTCATGGGTGCAAAAATAAAAGGCATATGAATAATAACTGCCCATTCAAAGTGACAAGGGAAAGACAACGTAACACGGGCCCAAAAAATCAGCCCCCTAAACAACCTCGTTGGGGAAGCCTCGAGACAACCCCAAGGAGCTAATACGGGTCATAATGAGGACCCCGAAGATGTATCACGGGGTGGGAGATTGACAGAGGACAACCATATTTCCTTGATTAGGTTGTTTGGCAAGGCTATACACGATGATGTTCAAATAGATGTGAGTATGTTTATTGAAAAGATGGATCTTGACTTATTTATGGATTAATTAAAGCTCGTAGAATATTTCTTTAATCTAAAGGAATACCAGAGCTATAGGTGTGTTAAATACGTGACTGCTAAATTAGAGTGTTATGCATCAGTGTGGTGGGATTAGCAGGTGCACGATAGAGCCATAAATGACTTGGATTCGATTACTTCCTGGGAACACATGAAGGCGGAGGTAGTGGCTGTGTTCATCACCGAGACTTATGAGAGAGACCTGTTTGCACGTATTCAAGGTTTAAAGCAGGGTTGCATGCTCGTGAAAGAGTATTTAGGGTAGTTTCAGTTACTTTGCACTTGGGATAGTCTGAAGGAGAGCACGGAACAACAGATTGGGGGTTACATTCTAGGACTCCAGCTTAAATATCAGACAGAGCTAGGGCTGCGCGAAATTACTTCTTTAAGCCAAGCTATCGAGTTTGCATGGAATGTGGAGAATTACTTTTAAACAGGAGCAACTATGGCAAGAGGTGGGACAACCACCAAGCCACTCGTGACAAAGACTACATCTCCTACCACCACTTTAGGAGTCCATTTCAAGTTCTACGATTGTGGAGTGTTTAGTCATCGTGCTTCAGACTGTCCCAACAAGAAGAAAAAATAGGTGTAGGTTTCAGAATGTGAGGAAGAGATAAAACAACCACCAGAGCATGCGGGGGTTCTCACAGCACGCATCCATGTGCCTCCTAAGATGGACGATATACCACTTCAGCTCTCGAGACAAACTTTTTTTAGCAGGGGGAGTGGTGTGCGGCGCAAGTGGGTCCCCCTCTTGGGGATCCCCTTTTCTTCTTTTTATTTTTAATTTCGGCACGTTTATTTAACTTTTAGTAAATATCTCTTAGTTGGTTATTTAGGTTGGAAAAGACGCCTAATTTAACTAGGATACTTGCCTAACAAGTCTTAGGTAGTCTATAAATAAAGTCGTAGGGCTTCCGCCTTGTATTTTTTTTTGCTATTAATGATATTTCGAGTTTTTTCAAGATTGTATTGATTTGTTATTTGTGATATTTCCGCTGCGTTTCACATCAATAATATTCGGAGATTATCATACATGTCCCTTCCTATGAATACAAGCAAATGAATCATCCGCAAGACAAATTTTGTTGACTATCATTTATGTGGAAAAAGGGGCAACTTATTGATCATAAATGATGTGTAGTTGGGGAGCGGAAGTGATATACTCTATAAACTACACAACAACATTATTTAGAGGCCAAATGCCCAATTTATCTCTCTAATTCATCTCTTAAAATATAGAGATAAATTGGGCATTTGGCCTCTAAGTCAAGCTAAGCCTAAAAAGTTAAAACGACTAAAAATGACACTTTAAAGACATTAAACGACAGTGCCACATAACCTAAAATAACGACTAAAATAGGAAAATAACTTAATAAAAAAATGCAAATAAATCTGTGACCTCACATCACTCTCCCCTACTTGAAATAGCTCGTCCCGAGCGTGAGAGGTGGGTGGCAAAGGTGCGAAGGACACATCAATGGATTTCCCCACTTGAAAGGAAAGTCATCCTCAGAAACGCTTGACATATCGGCTAGCAAAAAGTCGTGGGAGAATAGTCACACAACCCAACCACTCGGCTCTAGAGCTTGCCACAAAATAATCATCATCACGCCCCCACCTTAGGGAGGGCAAACGATGCCAAATGCAATCCGAGTCTCCCATGACGAGTCTCCTTAGCGCCAAGCCATGTAAAATAACCTCAGAACGCACCTTATACACATTCCAATTGGGGTCCACATACCCATATTCAAGCACTTCCCCCCCAAAACAACGACAGACTATCCATCATCATCATCATTCCCAAAGAGTGGGAAGAACTCAACCATATCATAGAACCCCGCCTCGCGAAAATCTGTGAGAGTCACCTAACTATCCTCAACAAACATATCGAAGAAATCATCGATGAACAAACTAACCTCTTCTTCCCTGAATATGGATAAGAAATTCCCAAGCTCGAAAACCTCCAAATCACAAAATTGGGTGCGGGTAATCCAATCATCCTTGTAAAAAATAGGAATGGAATCACATAGAAAGATTTCGGGATCTATACCATCCGATGACGGATTTTCGGTACCCTCGTAGAAGCCATCACCATGCGTGATTGGATAGTTGGAATCATCATCGACGTCGGTCATATGAGGTGTCACACCGGTAGACAAATAGTCAAAATACCTGGCCAAACGTTTTGCCCTCTCACTTATGAAGCACGGACACTTCCCCGGAGGTGAACTTGGGCGAATCGATTCGGTCCTTGGGGGAATAATCGATTCGGTTTCCCAGATTTTGGCAATTTTCCTTATCTATTTAAGCCTAGAACTTGTGAATAATGATCAGATGAACTTTTGGAATAGAACTCCTACGGCAATTTTCCCCTATCTATTTAATTAATCCCAATATAAAAATCATTAAAAATTATGGGGTGTTACAGGTACCATGATGCAACATTGCGGCCCGAGTCGGGGTATGTTGTGCCGAACAGAAAACGTCTTCCTGCTGGTCGAATCACCCAATATAGCGACAAATAGCAGCAATGAATTGATAACAGAACTGATACCCAAAAAGGATTTTGGTAAAAAACTTACTCAATTGATAGCCCAATCATTATATATATATATATATATATATATATATATATATGCAAAGGGAAAGTTACATTTTTGGTGAAAGTAAGGAATAAGATCACAAAAGGTAAATACTAAACGAAGATCCAAATAAATAGGGACAAACTGACTGACAAAAAACCAAATTAAAACGGAATCCAACACCATCAAACTGGAATCACTGTCATGTCTCTCTAACTGTAGAACTTTCTATCTTTTTAATAGTCAGGGGGTAGCCTTTGATTGTCTCTTAGAACTCAATCAGGTCTGTTATAATCGAGGACCCTTTAGATATCTAGCTCAGGAAAATAGTTTATAACAATAGTATAAATGAAAAATTGAGCTAATTAGCACAGTTTCTTCTGATGATTATGAGAAAAGCAACACGAGTTTCCATAAATGAGGCATATTTCTAACTCATACTTCACACGTAAATATGAAAATCAGGCCTTTATATGGCCCACAGGGTAAGGTATATAATACATAAGCATTGCATCGCATATATGAAGGTGTTAGAGGGTGAACCACTTTTTCTTTCACTTTTTTTTAGGGTTTGTTGGGTATTATTTTTAGGGTGGTCTGTTAATACTATCAATAAAGGTGAGGGCCAAATTTCCCTTATTCAAGTTTTGCAAGAAAATATCAGAGCTATTTTTAAGAAATCCCAGAAAGGGGGCTTTGCAACAAAAATGCATAGATTTGGGGATTCTTTTGCAGTAAAAATATTTTCCGAGAGTTTCTTGCAAAAACTGTCAAGTACAATTTGGCTGTGCACTTTCCTTAATAATAAAACTAGTTGAGACAATTGACAGACTTTTTTTTTTGTTGTTGGGAGGGAGGATTCGAAGAGTGAGGAATGTAGAACGGCACAATCTCACTATAATTTAGTTATTTGTCTAAATTTTTTTGCATACCTTAAAGTGATCAATTTTGTTATTTAAGCTCGATTGTTCATTAAGATGAAGGATTAAAATAGGTTGGGTCAAGTGGAGAAGTGCTATTAACATATTATATTATGTGATAATGTATAACCTACATGCTATATGAGTCGAGTGTGGGCAACTAAAAACACATGTTCAGAAAATGAGCATGACTGAGATGCATATGTTGAGATGGATTCGTGTTGAAACTAGAAAGGATTAAGTTAGACATGAACATATCGTGAAAGAGTAGATGTAGTTCCCATTCATAATAAATTGTGAGAAATCACTTTAGATTGTTTTGACATGTAGAGCAATAAGTTCCTAAGTTCCCGCGCAAGGAAGATTGGTTTGGTTAACATTGATGGTAAAACTAAGGCAAGAGATAAAACTAGTTTGACTTGTTGGGAGATGGGTAAGGACATGATATCGTCTTGTTTAACCAATGACCTGTCGCTAAATAGAGCGCAATGGAGAAATAGGATTCACATCGTAGACGCCAATCGTGTCTTGCTAGAGTGACTTACACAAACCTTTCTCGTAAGCTAAATTCCTAGACGTAGCCTTACTCAAATAGATGGTGGAATTTAATCTTTGATAGCATTTTAAACTTAGGTGAGCTTGTCTTCTTTGTTTTGGACGGCCTTGTGTCGGAGGGGATACAATTGACTGTCGGAAAAAGGCTTTGTTGAGTTGAGGAAGGGCACCCTAATGTAGTCCTCTTTTACCTGTAATGTAGAACAAATTAATGAAGGGGGACACAACACATAAGGGCATGATATCGGTTGGTATAACCAATCAATAGGTGTTTTTATCTACCGCTAGACTTCTTTTTAGATGCTTCACAATGTTTAAACAACTTTTAAACTTAATCTATTAAGGACACCAGCACCAGGGGCAAGATCTTTAAAACAGGAGCACCACATGGACTCCACAATGATCTCACCACGATCGAGGGATTCACAAGCATCATTGTTGTGGAAAGAAATACAGAGCAAGGCCTCTACCAATCTTTCTTCCTGGTTGGAGTTCTATATATTGTAAGATGTTGGAATATGATGCTTACATGACCTTTAGCTGTTGGTTATAGAAAATTCTATTTTTCTTTCATATGAATATGAAACACTTCAATTTCAAAGCTAGCCCTTGCTGGCAGCCGCACAACATAGCTTTATCTGGGAAAATGACGTTCACAGACTGGCTGATTTAACGGCGTTGTATAAGAATATATAAGTTGTCTCTAGCTTGCTACAGCAATATTTTGATTAATCTCCCCCCATCGCTTATTCTGATTAAGTTGCATTCTTCTACCATTATTATTTTTACTGTTTCTAATTGCAAACTTTTCGCATCGGTGCTGACTGCAGTGGATATTTATCTTTTTGTTTAGTAAGAAATCGGTCTAATTAGTCGTGGAACAGTAACCGAAGATTTGTAATGGTCCATTTCATTTCAGATTTACAGGATTGAATATGGGAAGATGGATTGAGACCACCAAGTTAATGTTGTCTTTATGCCATGTAAGGATTTATGGGGCCCATATCCCATCGAAGATGATCAGTGGAAAATCGAAAGAGATGTAGGAAAAATGTAAGGTTCCATGGAAATATCATTTGGGGCCATATCGTGGTCTATATATCTTTAGTTGCCATTTTGGAGGTAAATAATGAGAAGACTTTGTAGCCGGATACTTGTATTTTCCCTTGTCATAATTTTTGTTTAGGAATCAGTTTGAGATATTTGTGATACCGGAATGGTGGCCTTTGAGGTGCGCCCTATTGAGTGACTAGTTCATGCATCAAGCAATTTAAAGCTTCCATTACATGCAAGTTGACTGACCCCTGTTGTTTCTCCTAACGTGGAGGGATCTTATCTAATGAGATACTTGGGCCCTTGACTGGGTTACTTTGTGTAATTACTGTCTTTTAGGTTGGATGCTTATAATTACTGTTATTTTTTCCCCCTTTTTTCCGCCTGAGATAATTCATCATTATACTTAACTCCCCGCTTTAAAAAATATTAGTGATACCCCGTCATCTTTAACACCGCTGAGTGGAAAATAATTGATGATTAGACTCGCCCCCAAATCGTTTAAAGATAAAAATTCCTATAATTTTCTTCCTCACTTTATTTTCTTAAAATCCTATCCCTAATTTTCACTCTAAATTAAATACATCCAATGTAGCAAACACCATCAATTACTAAATCACCAAGGGCCTGTTTGGTTGTCCCCAAAATTGTAAATTAGCCAATTTAAAATGGATTCATTCATGAATTGCATTATTATTAGTGTTTGGTTACATGAATGAACAAATTCAAAAATGAACCAATTCATATTGATTCACAAAAACTTAAATTAGTTAATTTCACAAAAAGTTTGAAATTGCACAATTTATAATTACACCATGAATCTTAAATGCACTACTCCCATAAAATATTCTCACCATACTACTCTCTCTCTCTCTCTCTCTACACACACACACACACACACACACACACCCACCCACCAAAAGTAAATAACTCCATTTTTCTTTTACAAACATACCACAAATTAGATTTAAACCCATTTGAAATTAATACATCAACAATCTATTCATTTCAAATTGATCAATTTATAAAATTAAATAATTTACGCAACCAAACGGGCCTCAAGTGAATTTGTCAAAATCATGGAACAATGATTGTAAATTACAACCCTAACTTGCACCAACGATTACAAAATAGTCAAAGCAAAAGCATACCACAACGATTGCGAATTACACTAGCGATTACAAACTCATATCAAATTCGGTTGTTAGTCATGGTTTTCAAATAGATCTGGATTTTTGGAAGCGAATTTGTGAAGATGGGTTTGAACTCAATCTGGGTAAGGGATTAAACATTACCAAATTCAAGCTACACTTGAAATCAAATAAGGATTTGGGTTGAAAATCATTTGGGGGGTTGATCTTGTTTTTTAAATTGGGATTTGAATCGATTCATGATTTGGGTTTGAAATCAAATTGGATTTAAGATCAATTTGGGTTTGAAATAAAAACATGTATGGGGTTTTGAACCAATGATTTTTGATTTGCATAGTCACATGAGATCTTAGGGGTTGCGATTTAGGTTTATGGGGAATATTGGTTAGGATGGTTGAGTAATAATCATTATATCCGTATTTCTTTCAAACGGGGTTCATGGATCGAATGTGTTATTGTTTTTTTTTCTTTTTTTCTTTTTGGCTTTGGAATGGGGTTATCGTGAAGAAATTAGGGTTAAGGTTAGGGTTTATGAAAGAAGATGAAGTGGGGGAAAAATATGGGTTTTTTAAAAAGCCGAGGGTTAAATCTAATTGGGACATTATATTGCGGTTGGGGGGTTGGAATGAAAAAACAACCTTATAATTAAAACTACCATTTTGCTAAAAAAACGATTCTAAATAAAATCACATTAAGGGTGATATTGTTTGGGATCTTAAGTATTTAGTTCTATTTATAATGATTTATTTGTCATCACTTTCATGTTTTTATTTTTTTAGTTATTGGTCATATATGGGACAAGTGTAATTGTCTACAAGAAGAATTGATAGTTACAGGGAAGTTATAGGCAGTTTTAGGTAGTTATGTGACTTTTTACAATTTAAAAAACACATGAGAATGGAGCCTAAATACATCTTTGTAGATGAGACTAAAGCCAAAAAATCTAATATTTGTGTATGTGGGTACTCTTTTTGTCAGCTGGAACCCATAAAAGTAGTCGGACAAAGCCCAAATAAGAATAAAGGGCACCCGACCCAAATAATGAGTTCAAAGTGATGATTAGAATAGAAAGATGTGACCAAGTTTATCCCTCAAATCTCGGATGAGATATTCAAGGGATACTAGGTTAACGTGTTGCTTGCCAACACTCCTCTCTTTTTTTACAATTGAATATATATTGTACCCCTGGCCCGGGGGCAAAGGGCATGTGAAAAAACTATCTCGAGAGTTACTCAATAAGAACAGTAGACCTCTCCGTGGACGTAGACAATTTGTCGAACCACGTATATTCTTGTAATGTGTGATTGTTGCTATTTCTTTCGTACTGGTGATTGTTTTCCTTTCATAAAAATTGTTTGTGTTGAGATTTTTGTCAACACAATTGGCGCCGTCTGTGGGAAGCAATTGTTCTTTCCTGTGAAAACCCTCATTAAGCAAGAACCAGTAATGTCACATCACAACAGTAACGTTCCTCAAGCAGGGGATATTCAACAGTAGCCGAACCCCCCAAGGGTAAGGTCTGAAGTGCGCCATTCAAACCTAGGACTTCGCCAGGAGAGGCAAGTTTCTGAAGAAAGCCAAGGGCCACCCAGATCCACGCAAATCTCTAGGTTAATTGATGCCTACAAGGACAGACTCCAGGAACATGAGGAGGCCACTCGCCAACGGGAAAACGAGAATGCTCACCTCAAAAGGCGACTGGAAAGATTGGAGAGAGAGCTTCGTCGAAATACAAGACGACGCCATAACAGGACTCCTAGCCCCCAGGAGAGGAAATCTCGTAGCCGAGGAAGAAGCCCAAGACGCGGATAAGAAAGGACGGAGAGACCCAGATCGGATGATCACCATTCCGAATACCTGCAACCAGCTCGCCAGTACAGGAGTCTTGATCAGCAGGATGATGATATACGAAGTCTGGTTCGGAGAGAAATGGACCAGCACCCAGCTCACCGTGTTACCAAATCAACAAGGGAGCTAGCAAAACGAGCTCTCAAAACTCAGATGAAGTCCCCTTTTTTAAGGGCGATAGAATAAGAAGAAGCCCCAAAGAAGTTCGCGATTCCTAGGTTCAAGATTTACGATGGAAAAACTGATCCCATTGACCATGTTAGGCAATACTGGCAAGCAATGACTCTATGGAGTCACAACGATGCACTCATGTGTCGAACCTTTCCCTCGAGCTTGCATGATGTGGCCCAGAAGTGGTTCAAAAACTTACCTCAGCGATCCATCAGGAGTTCCAAGTCTTTGGCCGAGCTGTTTACAGCTCGCTTCATCACGAGCAGTTCCCATCCGAAGAGGATGGATGCTTTGCTCACTATGAAGAAAAAACCACAGGAGAACCTCAGAGAGTACGCGAAGAGGTACTGAGAAATGCTCAAAAGAAGTCGAGGATTGCTCGGAGCAGGTTGCCGTAGCATCCTTCAAAATAGGATTGCCTAGCTCCTGCCTCTTGCACCAGTCCTTAACTAAGAAGGAAGCCACAACCATCGACGACTTAATGGCCTGTATTGAGAAATACGCTGAAGTTGAGGATGTGACCCATCTCAATGCAGGAGAAGATAGTCGCGCGAAGGCTAGCAAAGGGGCCGAGAAGGTTGAACCACAGAAGAAAGGGAATAAGAACGAGGGCAAGAACGACTCCAAGAATGGAAACAAGAACGACGCCTCAAAGGCATTTCAATCTGTAAACACAGTTTTAAAGGAGCCGATCTATAAGATCTTAGCAAAGATCAAGGACAAGCCGTTTATCAAATGGCCGAGGAAGATGGGAGGAGATCCTTCTAAGCGGAATAACGCGCTAAGATGCGCATTCCACAATGAAGGCAGACATAAAACTGAACATTATAAATCCCTGAAGTCTCACCTCGAGGAGTTGGCACAGGCCAGTTTGTAGAGAAGAAGACATAAAGTGGCAGCGAACGGCGAACAGAGGCCTGATAATGTCCTCGAGGAAGATGTTGGCCATGAATTTGCGGTAATACATGGGGCGTAAAACCTCAAACAAATTCAAGGGAATGCGGCTCGAATGGAAGTTAAGAAGCTTACCGCGATCATGCAGGCCTTCCAAATTGACCCAGCCAAGTCTCAGGCAGGGAAGCGGCGACGACCAGAGGATGTTGATTATAACAAACATATTGTTTTTACAGATGAATATTTGGTGGGAGTGAGAACCCTTTATCATGATGCACTGGTCATTATACTCATGATAGCCAATTGGGACGTCAACAGGTTGCTCGTCGACCAAGGCAGCTCATCCGAAGTAATGTACCTCGAGTTATTCAGGAAGCTGAAACTAAGCATAACATATCTTAAGGAAGCTATTGTCCCGTTGGGTCGGCTTCGTTGGTAAGATCACGATCCCTGTGGGAAAGATTGTCCTGCCAGTTAGGGAAGGAAACATCTCCAAATTGATTGAGTTTCTTGTTGTTGATATTGAATTACCATACCAAGACATCCTCGGGCGGGGATGACTCCATACAATGAAGGCCGTTCTATCGACCTATCACCAGAAATTGAAGTGTGTAACTGATCGAGGAGTAGTTGAGATCCATGGAGACCAGGTTGCGGCGAGGAAGTGTTTCATCGCGGCCATATTCCCCAGACAAGAGAAGAAAGTAGAACAATGAAAAGGCAAGGAGAAAGGCCAGAAGGGGTTGATGTCCTCCAAATAGCAGCTAAGGTATAGTTGACCAGGAGTGGAGGAGACTAGGATCCTCGCCTTCGAAAGGGTCGTTGAAGACCTGGAAGAAGTCGAAGCTGGGAGTAGCTCGACCGAAAATAAGTTTTTAATTGGCACCTCCTTGACTGATGGCGAGAAGAAAGAACTAGTTACCCTTCTCCGAAGCAACTTGGATATTTTTGCATGGGAGCCTTACGAGCTGGCTGTGATTGATTCCAGCATTGCTTGTCATCAACTACACGTGGACCCAAATTTCAGGCCAGTTACACAGAAGGCTCGCCAAACAGCCCCGGAGAAGGCTAGAGCAGTAGAGAAAGAGGTCGAGAAGATACTGGATGCAGGGTCCATATGGGAAATTCAGTTCCTCGAATGGTTATCCAACCCAGTAGTGGTTCCTAAGAGCAATGGAAAGTGGAGAGTTTGTATCGACTTCACCGACCTCAACAGAGTCTGTCCCAAGGACAGTTTCCCCTTCCGAAGATTGATCAACTAGTTGATTCCACGACTGCACACGAGAGGATGAGCTTCTTTGATGCATATTCGGGATACCATCAAAACCCCCTTCACGTGCCAGATCAAGATAAAACCTCCTTTATAACCACTGTTGGTTTATATTGCTATAAAGTTATGCCTTTCGGCCTTAAGAATGCAGGAGCAACTTATCAACGACTAGTCACAAGGATGTTCAAAGATTAGATGGGGGATACCATGGAAGTTTACATCGATGACATGCTCGTTAAGAGCAATCTCAAGGATGACCACCTTTTCGACCTGGCAAAGACCATTGAAATCCTCAGGAAGTACTGAATGAAACTTAACGCAAGTAAGTGTTCTTTCGGCCTCCAGTCAGGAAAATTCCTTGGATACTTAGTCAGTAAGAGAGGAATAGAGGCAAACCCCGACCAGATCGACGCCATCAGCAAAGTTCAGCCGCCCTAAACAGTAAGAGATGTGCAGAAGCTAACAGGAATGCTCGCCGCGCTCAACCGGTTCATTTCTAAATCTTCGAAACGTTGTCAACCGATATTTTGATTGTTAAAAAGGAACAAAGGAGTAACATGGTACGAAAGTTGCTCGAGAGCTCTAGAAGAGCTCAAAGTTTACCTTAGTAGGCTCCCTTTGCTTGTAATTCCTAAGCAGAGTGATCCGCTGTACCTCTACTGGGAGTGTCAGACCATGCTGTAAGCTCTGCCTTGGTGTGTGAGAGAGAAGGAAGCTAGCACCCAGTCTACTATGCAAGAAAAACTCTTTTGGAGGGCGAGCAGCGATACCTGCCGTTGGAGAAGCTCGCATACGCACTTGTGCTAGCCCCGAGGAAACTGAAGCATTATTTTGAGGCTCACTCCATCGCCGTAGTTACTTCACACCCTCTTAGGGCCGTTCTAAGGAAAGTAGATCTCTCCGGCCGACTGTCCAAATGGTCAGTCGAGCTCAGAAGGTTTGATATCCACTTTCAACCAAGAACATCCATCAAGGGGAAAGTCCTGGTCGATTTTATTGTTGAGTTCAAAGGCCAGCAGCCTTGCGATCACCCCGAGACCTGTTGTTCAAGGGAAGACTTAAGAATTTGGACATTATACGTTGATGGAGCCTCCAACTCGAGGGGGCAGGATTAGGTATTGTGCTAGTGACTCCTGAGAACACGGTGCTCGAGTAGGGAATCAGACTTGGATTTAAAACCTCCAACAACGAGGCAAAATCAGCTGCTAGGGGAGAGGTACCTTCAAGTCTTCGACGATTCACAACTAGTTTCCAACCAAATAAGCGGTGACTTCAATGCAAAGGATGGCATCTTATCTCGCCATTTTAAAGGGATTAATGGCCAACTTCGATCAAGTCGATGTTCAACGGTTCCCTAGGGATTAGAACATTCATGCAGATGCCCTAGCAACTCTAAGCTCAACAATAGACTCCAACTTGAGAAGTACAATCCAAATTGATTTCTTGGCGCAACCCAGCATTCAACAGGCTACTGAATTACAAAACCCAGAGCAAATTCTCCATATTGAAAAAACTCCGAGCTGGATGGATCTCGTTATAGATTACTTGCGAAATGATAAATTACCAAGCGATAAGAAGACAACCTATTAGATAAGAGTCAAGGCCGCTCGCTTTTATTTATCTCCTGAGGGCAAGTTATATAAGAGATCCTTCAATGGCCCCTACCTCCAGTGCGTTCATCTACAGAACGTCGAGTAAGTTTTGTGCAAGCTTCATGAGGGAATTTGTGGAAGTCACGCATGAGGAAGATTGATAGCTTTCCGAGCAATGGAGGAAGGATACTGATGGCTATATATGCAGAAGGACGCTGGAGTCTATGTCTGAAAATGTGAAAAATGCCAAAAGCACTCACCCTTAGTCCACCAACCCACCAGCGACCTAAAGTCCCTAACTAGCCCCTGGCCCTTCGCCCAGTGGGGCCTGGACATAGTGGGCCCTCTGCTTACTATTGTTGGAAATTGGAAGTATCTGTTGGTCACCACAAACTACTTCACAAAATGGATAGAGGCAGAACCGCTGGCAAACATCAGGGACACTGATATGATAAGGTTCATATGGAGAAACATCATCACACACTTCAGCATACCCAGGACGATCATTACCGGTAACGGGACCCGGTTCAAGAGTGGCCCCTTCCAAAGATTTTGCAGTGACCATGGAATCAGATACTACTTCAGCTCTGTGGCATACCCTCAAAGCAATGGTCAAGCCGAGGCTTCCAACAAGACAGTGATCGACGGACTGAAAAAGTGCCTTGAACGAGCCAAAGGAGCATGGGTGAACGGATTTCCCCATATCCTCTGGGCTTATCGCACCACCCCATGGCGAGCAACTGGGGAGACACCTTTTGCACTCACATATGGAATGGAAGCAATCATCCCCTTAGAGGTTGGTCTCCCTACCATGAAGTCTACGTTAGTCGACCAATGCCATAATGATGAAGCATTGCTCACCGAGCTTGACTTAGCAGACGAATGACGAGAATTGGCTTTAGTTAAGCTGGCATCTTACCAGCAACAGCTAGCCAGACAATACAATTAGAAAGTCAACCCAAGGAAATTCCAGGTCGGAGATTATGTCCTAAGGAAAGTTCTTGGCAGCGCTGTGAGACCATCAAATGGCAAGTTATGACCTAACTAGGAGGTACCATTCAAGGTGATAAGGGACGACCTACAAGGAGCCTACCACTTGGAAACACTGGAGGGCAGGGAGATACCAAGAGTTTGGAATGTGACCAACGTGAAGAAATTCTATTTCTAGATTTCTTTATGCACCATTAGTTTAGGCAAATTTTTATTTACAAATTAATGTTGCTCTCACTTTGATCAATAAAAATCAATTGGCCTTAGCATTCTAAATGGGTTGGTTGTCTCAAGTATATTTTATTGTATACACCCTTTCCAAGTTGAATTATCTTATTATGGGGGAGATTTGAAAGTTTGAGTTTGCTCATAAATTGGTATATATGTTTATCTCATTTCAAACTCGATATGTCACTTGATATTTTGCTTTTTCTCATGTGTGTAGGTACTACATGGATTATCATTGGATTGCACACCCTGATGAGAAAAGTGTTGAGATTCCTGAAGAATTGAAGAGCAAGCGCTGTAGTCTTATTCAATTGTATCTTTCCAGTTTTGGGTTCATGGAAGGGTAGATTTGTATAGGCATTTTGTTAGTTGTTTTGATAATTCGGATGTTCGTTTTTATGTATGTACCGGCATAGACATAGGGGGAGATTTGTAAGGACATTTTTGTCCATTATCAATTTATTATGTCGCACGCCGTTACACCGTTGAAGAAATTCAAGATTCATACATTCATCAACGGATCCGAATATCAAAAGAAGAAGAGGAATCAAAGTCTGACAGAACCGGACCGGTCCGCCTGGAATAAAAGAACCGATCCGGTCAACCGGACCGGTACGCCTCATACCCGGACCGACCCGATTGCTGAAGGCCAGTATACCCCGGACCGCAAGCGAACCGATGAAGCCTGGAAAAGAACCGATACGATCATCAACGGACCGATCCGCCCCAGAATAAAAGAACCGATCCGGTCAATCGGACCGATCCGCCTCAGACCCGGACCGGTCTGCCTGGGATAAACTTAAACAGACCGTGTTCAGATTTTTAAGGCCCGAGACTTCTTATTTAATCCCACCACGGGAAGTGGTTTCTAAGACTTATACACACGATTTTTAGAGTACAGAAAGCCCTAAGTCTTCACACCTATTGAGCATCTAGACTCTAGGTATTTGATTCACACAAATTGCCAATCCTTTGTGAATCACTTTGCAACCCAGGAACGCACTTTTGCTGTTCACACCCTTGTGGAGAAGACCGTTCTTCTTCTCCATTGCAACCCTCCTGGAAAGGGATAGTTCCAGCCGACAAACTTGTGAAGAAGCCGTTTCTCTTCTTCATTGTTGCCCTACTGGAAAGGGATAGTTCCAGCCGCCGACTACAGAATCCGACACCTGAGGGTAATTCTTAGTCACTTGTATTTTCATTGTAATCTGAAATTGTACAACCTACAATATTATAATGAAAATAAATGATTTTGCCCCTTTGGGGGATTTTTCCTCACAAGCATGTGTTTGAATGTTCTTGCTTAGATTATCATCTTATTCAATCACATATTGTTGCATGTTTAGGGTTTGTTTGGGTTAAAAGGTGTTTAATATATAAGTTTATCATTTGAACGCGAGCACATACGTTCTCACAAGTTACATGCTTCATTGTTTTAACCTATATTATAAAGAGCATGGATTACAACAAGTTAGTTAACTTGCTCCAGTCAAAAGATCTCTTAAGCTAGCCTCTTGTGATTGTACCATAGTGGCTAGGTTTATACCATCTTAACTTCTCCAGAGCAAAGCCAACAGGGTTGACATATAATAACCCTCCTCAGGCCTTTGTTCGTAACACAACTGGCCTCCTAGGTTACTCCGACAATAAGTAAAGACCTACAGGGGATCCTTAGGCAATATTTCCAACCCAGGTTGGTCGCCAACATAGCTTGGCTCCAAAATTTTGCTCGTGCGAATTTCCCACTAATCAGGTGTATCCTCGCCATCACCCTACTTAGGCCTAAGTCAGTGTGACGACACGACCTAAAAGGTGAAGTGAGGTAGAATGGTATGTCTATGACGTTCTGGACTGGGGGAATACTCATTCAAAAATAAGTTCTCATATTCAGTCGGCTGAAAAGCCCAAAATCGCTAGAGATTATAAATAAAAAACAGATAACACATGTTTAGTCGACAACTGCCCAAAACATAAAAAATTTATTGCTGAAGGTTGCACGGTTACACGTACAACAATGATAAAATAAAAAGACAGATGGAGTAAATTAGATCCTAAGAGGGACTAGGTCGCTGAGCAAGGTAATCAGCCACTGGCTCCCTTCGACCATCGTCTGTATAAGGGGCAAATTCCTCCTCGACCTCCTCCGGGATTGACTCTAGCAGCTGCCTCGGGATTGCATCTATTGGGATCCAACGATCATCCCTTCTAAATGAATTTGGCTCCAAAGACGAGGGAGTGATCTCATGTCTATACCAGAGGACATAATTCTTGGGCACCTTTAACTCCCTGAGGGCACTTAACCACCCTCTGATAAAGGACAGATCCTCGAACTCCTTTAACTTTGTGGGAGTGTCTGTCCAGCCCTGGTTGTACCCATCTGCCCACACTTGTTGAGAACCTTTCTTGAACAGGTGCCTCAGTCGGGTAACGTCCCTCTGGAGCCCAACAGCTATCATGTACGCTCTCCGAACATCTCTCTGCAATTCGACAATCTCCATGATTGAACCGCTATCGTTAGGCCTAACTCGCTGCCTAGTTGACGAAGAGGAACCTTGTATAATTGAAGGGGCAATTCTTGGTGCATTCTCTTTGAGGTGTGCAACTTCCCTCCTTAAGGCATCATTTTCATGCTGCAAAACCTCTCCAACCTGATTGATCTTAGAGGCATCCAAAAGCTTAGCTTTCAGAGCATCCATCTCCTCTTGAACAGAGGCGCCGACCTCCTCCATCTCTGCAAGTCTATCCTTCAATCTGGAAACTACCTCAGATTGATCCTTATAGTCTTGGTTCCTTGTCCTACGGGATTTACAGATCTTGACGAATGCTCGGCGAACTTGGTCGCTTACATTACAACTAAGGATTTGGCCTAGACGAGAAGAGGTAGGAATGTAATCATCAAGGTCAACAAACTACAAGACATGGAACGCAAATAACAAAGTATATCAGCAAAAGTGAAAATAAAATCCCTTTATTAAAAAAATGGCACTAGCCTGGTACAGATGAAGTGATAAGAGGAGAAAACAAAAAGAAAAAATACAAATAAAGGAAACAATCCTAGAAGTCTATTAGTCGACCTCGACGTGCTTTGTGGGGGCTGGATCTTTCCCCTTATTAGTAACAGCCTCATTAGATTCTGCTCCAAGACTAGGGGCATCGGCAGCAGGAGTGACGGGAGCATCAGCAGCAGGAGCAACAGGTTAGTTGACAACAGGGGTTTCCTCATCAACAATGGGCTTGGGGCCAGGGTTATGCTCGCCAAACAAAGGAGAGTCATTAGAAACTCCAGCAACAACCAAAGCTCGATCCCAGCCTTTTTTAAAGTTTGCCCGACAGATATATTCAATCTGCTTCTCGGCGTCTTCATAGGCTGCCTCCCAGGCCTCGTTGTAACTGTTCTCCCTAACCGTGGCCGCCTCTGCCTCCAGGTGCTTCACCCTCTCAGCGAGCCCCCTGTTCTCGTTGGTGACGACAAGCTTGCTCGCCGCAACTATCTCATAGGCCTCGCGAAGTTCCTTCATCTCCTTGGCCGCCTCAACCCTCTCCTTGGCAAAAGAGGCCTCAGCTTCTGTAAGAGGTCTCTCAGACGACTTCTGGGACTCTTGTGCAGTCTTCAGGCTCCTCTCGAGCTCAACATTTCTCCTCGCCAGCCCATCTCTACTATGGCGGAGGACGGTGTAGTCAGACAAAAACTGCAAGAAGAAATAAGTATAAGGCAAACGATGAGAATAACTAAAATAAACAACGCAAAAGAAAAGAAATGTCCTTACCAATGCAAGCCCCTTATCTGCCTTCAGGGATAACTGGTCTGGACCCATCTTTGAGGACCGCTGTTAATACTACCCTCTCGAGCAGCATGGGGGCCAGATGAGGGGCTAGGGCCATATAAACTCCCTCAGTTGGAATAGCAACAGGCACTAGGGAAGCCTGTGCCTTCTTTGTTCTTTCCTCTCCTCTCATTCTCTCCTCTTCCTTCTTCTTCGTCTCCTCTTCTCTTTTTCTCTCTTCCTCTTTCTTTCTCTCCCTCTCCCTCTTCTCTTCTTCTCTCCTTTTCCTCTTCAGCTCCTTCTCATGAGATGCTGTCTGGGAACCACTAGCAGTATCCCCAGGCCTAGTCTTCTGGATCTTCAGCCTATTGGACAACATGACGTTATCATCATCATATATATGTATATAGGTGTCCAGACACAGGGACGCCTGAATGATGATCCTTTCGAGTCAGACGTTGCTGCAGCAGCTGTGGATGCATGCATGTTTATCTTTAGACGCTTTTATTCTTGTGATTTAGATAGGAAGCATTGTAATAACATTCGGGCCGAAAGCCCAATTGTACTTATTCATTCTTTTACTGCCTTTTAGTGCGACATTCGATTTGGTTGTATTATGTTAAACTGAGTGTCCAGTTATTTTATTTCATTTCAGTTTTGTATATATAAACTGTGTGATGGTTTTACTTTGTTGGTTTGATTAAAAAGATTAGTTAAAATAAAATTTTGACGCCAGCCTAATAGGTTATTAGTAATTAAATTGGTTTTCGACGGAGATGCTAAGAATGAACCATATGAGACTCCTGTTTTAATTTGGTATATGATTGATCACCCGGTATTTTATTACAGGGATCAAGTTCTTCCTTTTAGGAGGAGCGATATCTTCCTCGCTAGAACTCTCCGACCCAGAACCACCTGAACTAGAACCTTCCTCGCTGGACCTCTCTCCACCATTCCTCCTCACGAGATCCTGCCTCACCACTACCACCTCTAGCAACATCAGACTCTGAACTACTCTCCTCCTCCTCCTCCTCGTATAACTCGATAGCTTCGAGAGAACCTTCTTCCTCTGGGATATCAAGATGAGGAATGGAGTCAACTGGACGGGCGATGAAGCTGGAGGTAGTCTTCTTGTATTCCAATAAGAAAGCAGCCGACTTAGGATGTTCACCTTACACAATGGAGTCTCTTATATTCCAGGCCTTGAGTAACTCAGCAGCACGGATCTCATGGAGAGCAGGCTCCTGGTTCTTGGACTTTTCTGTAAAAGAAAAAGAAAACATCAGAGTAAGAGCACATTATAGCAACAATTAAAAGGCAAAGAGATTGAACAACAACTTATATATTCCTCCCCATAAGTAGGAATTCGAGGTCCCCTGTACCTCGCACCCCCTACCTGAGGAGGGAACTACCAATTCCTAGCTATGAATCCTTAAGGCCAGTAGTCCTTATGGGAATCAGGTAGATTCACTACCAACACCCTATCTGGACTCCTCGTTTTCAAGTAAAGATGACCAGAACTGGTATGAGAAAAGGAGTAACAAAAACAGATTTCCACTAAGCCTAAATTAGTGCCATAGACTTGGTTTATTCTAAGGACGCCATTTATAATCTTCCAAACGATTGGAGAGCACTGGGCTGGGACTATATCGAAATCCTGGAAAAAATGTAAGAAAAGGCGATTTGGGGAAAAAGTTAAACCTCCTTGAGACAACGAAAAAACGTGAATCCAATGACCATCCTTAATGTCGTGAACATTACGAGGAACATGGATGACGCGACTCAGAATGTGTCTCTAATGTGCGTTCACTCTAGGCTCAAGTGCAAGCCCGTCGCGTTAGTAATAAACCTGGTAAATAGGGATCGTATCCACAGGGAAAAAGGACAACGGAGTTGTAACGACGGGAAAAGACGAAGGAATCCTAACTCTGATTCTAAAAAGAAAGGAAAAATGATTTGGTTTTTGAGAATGATTATGCTAAATGCAATTATGAAATTATAAAGAAAAGCAATTACACTAAACTACCTAAAATATGATTGAAAAACGATTTGAAACTTTTGAACTAAGTGATGAGACAAACAGGACGGGAATACAATCCCCCAACCCTAGTGTATTGCAGATATAATATTAATCGTAAATTTAACTGATTAATTTGACCCAGAATTTAGTACTCCCAAGCATTACGTATATGAGGTTCAAGCCCGCGTCATACTTAATTTGAGGACGAGTAAATCGGTATCGCGATAGTGACACTCGAATTGCATTCTAAATCATCACGGTTACCCAGAGGCAAACGAGATATAAAGACCTACAATTGTTGTGTTCCTACGCAATACGGTCATAATCAATCACTAAATTTAGAGGATTAATGTTATACACATGCAATTAACACATCAGGCTGGGTCATGTATCCCGGCCTTAGAAAATCTAACCTAACATGCTGAAGGTAATGAAAACAGTGTTTAATGTGCAGGAATTCATGATTAATCTAAAGAAAAGTTGGGAATTGATGTAGAACAGAATTGAAAAGAAGGAATTACTCACTAATTTTACCAAAGCAGTAACAACAGTAATGAAGAACACAAAATTCTGAAATAACCTTCAATCTTTGGAATTAAACTGGAAATTATAGCTAAACTAGGGTTTCTGGAAAGTAATGGAAAATTATCTAAAATTATCCCTTATTCCCCGTGCAAATAATAAAAATAAAATGGGTTTTTATACCCTACAACAATTCAAGAGTTTCAGCTGCACTAGGATTCTTTTTCGGAGCAGATAAGATTTGGAAATCACGATAGCCGGACTGGTCCGGGCCTTAGGCGGATCGGTCTGCCTCCAAAACGGATCGGTTCTTTTTATTTTCAAGCGGACCGGTCCGGGGGAGGAACGGTTCTTTTATTTTTCACCCTTCTTCGGGTCGCTTGTGATCCGGGGTCTTCTGGAGCTTTGCAAAGCGGACCGGTCCGGGTCCAGGGCGGACCGGTTCGCCTGTTTGACTTTTTTTCTCAACTTTGACTTCTCATACCTTTTGTTCTGGGACTCCAATTGAGGTGCCGTTTCTTCCTATGTTCTCATTAGTGTGATATCTTCAGCTTCTCTTTAGGTACCTCATCCGATTTTTGGGTGGAAATTACACTTTTGCCCTTTTGACTTTCCTTCTTGTCTTCTTTGATTCTTTCGATTTCCTTCTTCCGTTTCTTGACATCAAATACCTGTAAAATCACTACGAAATACCAGAAACTCGGTGTACTCATTAGGATCAGTCAGTAGCAAGATTATGAGATAAAGTCAAATCGATTACGTTGTTCGAGGTGCTAAAAGCAACTAAATTAAGGGATAAATTAGGAAGAATTTATGCCTAATCAAACCCCCCTAACTTAGAACTTTGCGCGTCCCGAGCAATGTAAAAGAATCCGATTAAGGCTCAATTCTTGAAAAATCATTTTATTAGGATATAATATCTTTTTCGCGAGCAAGCGGTTGCATTTAGCGTATGCAACAAGCCTTTAAACCCCTAGGTCACCCTAGTAGGAAGAGTTGTGTCTCGTGATGGTTTGCAGAGAATATACCCATAAAATTTGACTCAAAGAAAATTCAAAATACGCAAAAATTGTACAATTCAAACTTTTTCAGAAAATAGTCATCATCAAGTCATATGTACAAGTCTCAAACCGTAGTGTGTGTACGCGAAGCCGGAAATATAACCGCCAATTTCCACCGATTGATCATTACGTTACTTATCTAAAAATTCGTTTTGATTTCAAATTCTCACTGAATGCTCTCTCAAACGAACCACTCGGAATGTGGCTATTCTGTCGGTTTGCGTGATATAAAGAGTAAATATAATGGACGCAAAATCACGCATACAATTAGAAAGACGGAAATTTTATGGTGAAGGGATCTCATCAACGGATTCGGTTTTAAAAATGGGAACATTGCCTCTTATTCGTGCATTCAATATCTTTTATTATCTTTTGGTGTATTAGCTCTCCACGCGGTAATCAATTTCGCAATTTGGACTCGGTTAGGACTTTTTTCGGGGTTTAAGGTATATTGGGTAAAAAAAGAAAAGGCTAGGGAAGGTTGGAATTGAAAAAGTTATTTATGATGTCTATTTGTGCTTTTTCCGGGCTATTGCTCATTTTTTCTTTTTCTTTTCTATTTTTTTTCTGTTTTTCACTTCTTTTCTTTTCTCACTATTTTTGTTGAGCATATTTTTTTTCTTGCCCCTTTATATGCACTTTCCTGACTTAAATTATGAATTTTTCCGTTTTTCACAATTCCGGGCTATTTGGGTTTTTCGGGTTGTCAAGCGAAAGGACAAATTTATTCGGCTCAATTTGGGTTGCAAAAGGGGTGATTTTTTACATCTTTTTCTCGCCAATATTTTTGGGTGACAAACGATGGCCTACTTCATTGTCCAAAATACCAATTGCGTTACCATATGCGTTTCGAGATGAATTTATGTTTAGAGATCAATTTGGCACGTTTTTCAAACCAATATTACACACATTTTTCAAAACCGATCAAAATGAAAGAATTGAGATCCTCGATAACTCTTTAAGCGCTGAAAAGAACTTTGAGTTAACAATTAACTCGGATTGATTTAAAAACTCGCAAAAAGTGATAGGCTCGAATCTCACCGGGTTTGTTAATCTCCACACTTATTCGTTAAGTCGTCAATTTTCGCTCAATTTCCATCTTTAGTCAATTTCGGCTGTGTGTATGTTGAATTTTTACAACTTGAGACTTCAATTTGACTTTTAATGATATTTTTGAAAAATTTGAATTCTAATTTTTATTTATTTTGAACAAAAATATATTTTGGATTTTTCAAAATTTTATGATTTTTTTAGAAATTTCTGGGCATTTTGAAAATTTGTGAAGTTTTAGAAATACACACTTGTGACCCCCCCTAACTTAGACTTTTGCATTGTCCTCAAGCAAAAAGGACTAAGATCTAAATAAGGCAAAATAATAAGTGCGATAAATAAAACAAATAAATGGAGAAAATGCAGTTTTTATTACAAATAAGAATGTGGTACAATTACAAGGAAAAGCATACAAACTGTGAACAGGAAAAACAAATAAAAAGCTGCTAGCACCACATCAAGCTTCATTGGGGCGGAGGATGGGAAGATCCGGGCGCATCGGGACCATATGGGTTATGGTAATAGGATGGCAGTGGCTCATCGGGCTCCCCTTGGCGTCGATAGATGTCCGCTTGGAAGCGGAGTACTAAGCTCATATCGCGACGGTAATCGATCAAAAAGGTGCCGAAATTCGTTTCAAGTGCCGACATGCGGTTTGAGAAGTCGCTTCCCGCCCACTCAAAATCTGGATCGTCCTCCTTGTCCGCCGACTCCTCGTCAGGACCGACATCCCCCATCTCGACATCCACACCGGCCGCCTCTTCTTCTTCCTCGCTCTCGCTCGAGGCAGCCTCCTCTTCACTATCACCGCCCCGCCTTGCCCGTATGAGAATAAGCTGTTTGGCGCTCTTGGTGCGGGTCCCTTGTCCAAAAGGACCGGGAATGCGAGTATGGTCGAACGACGCCGCTATGCCCGCATCCTTGAGGATAAAAGTGATCAAACGGGCATAGGGAAGTGGGGCATTACCCTTCTCATCCAAGGACGTGTTAATGATATCGGCGTATAAAGTGCGGGCCAAGTGGATGGAAGTGTGGGGGTCAAAGAGGTGATAGGTCAAAGTGGCTTGCCGGGGCCGCATGGCGGAATCATTGGACGTTTGCAATATATTGGCGCACACAATCTGAAAAGTGTGGCGCACTTTCTCATTAAGGCGTCCAACGGCGACGGTTTGCCCCGTCCAAGCCACATCCGGTGCAATGCGGGCCATGATAATGTCCTTGTCGACCGGGGGGGCGTTTCGTGGATATGTGAATTCTTGAACGTCCGAAACATCGAACTCGGCCAACTTGGCTGTGAGAAGAGCCAAAGAAAATGGGATGACATTCCCATCCACGTAAGCTTGGGCCTCGAATTGGCCCGTTCGAACTAGGGTGCCATAAAATGATCGGACTTCGGTTGCCCAAACCGCTTCATAGGGTTCGTTGAGGAATCGACACCAGCCCCTATCCATGAATAGGGCGGTGACGGAGTTGGGCAACCCGGTCCATTGGACAACGCGCTCCATATGGAGTTTGCAGTCCAAACCGAAGAACTGATGGCACCATCGCTCCTCTTGGCGGGAGCGAAACTCGCCATGACCGGAGGGGTGGATGTCGGTAGAGTCATACTTAGTGGGGGCAACGCGTGGAGCCATGGAAACAAGAGGGATTTTTGCTTGAAACATTAGAGAGGGAGAAGAGAGGATTTGGGTTGAAGGTGTGAAGAGAAAGGGAGGGTATGGGTGTGTATTTATAGGTGAAGGGGGAGTGTAGGGGTTGGAATTGGAGGGAAAGGGTTTGGAGGGAAAAGGGGGTGAATTTGGGAGGGAAAGGTTGGGGTTGGGAGGAGGGAAAACGGATTGGAGGGAAAGAATGGGATTGGGGAGAAGGGGGGTGAATCTTGCGAAGGGGTTAAATCAGATCTACAGAAGGAGGACCGGTTCGGGGTAGGGGAGGACCGGTCCGGGTACTTTAATATTCAGGAAATCCGACTAGCGGATCGGTCCGCCTTAAAATTAAAGGAACCGGCCCGAGGGCGGACCGATCCGGCCCAGGGTTTTTGGGCTGGTTTTTCCCCGAACTGGATTTCGATCTCTCTTCTCCGAAAATTTTCACTTTCACAACATACTCCCTATCAATCTGGACTAAAACCCTCTCGATTTCGCTGGTCAACGCCCTTTGACTTGATATTCCCGAAATATGAATGCTTTTCCCGAATGACACCTAATCCTGTCGACGCTCACTACACACACGACTCTCATAACACACACGACTCTCACCCCATACTCGTCGGGGGTGCGATGACCTCGCTGTAACAGCTCACTCAACCCCGTAAATGGGGTTCGACAACCAAACGGTGTAGACTTCTTCCGCAGACGCCTCTAGATATGGCTTTAGGCATTGTCCATTCACTTTGAATGTATTTCCCTCTTTTAAATCGTCTAATTCAACAGCTCCGTGGGGGAAAACATTCTTCACAACGAACGGGCCAGACCATCGTGACCGCAACATGCCTGGAAAGAGATGAAGCCGAGAGTTGTAGAGAAGAACTTTTTGCCCGGGAAGAAACTCTTTGCGTCGAATGATGTTATCGTGAGCGAGTTTCATCCTTTCTTTGGAGATTTTGGCATTCTCATACGCATCATTGCGTAGTTCTTCTAACTCATTCAATTGAAGCTTGCGGGCTTCACCGACCTTATCCATGGCATAATTCAATTGCTTGATCGCCCAATACGCTTTGTGTTCTAGCTCCACGGGAAGATGGCAAGGTTTTCCATACACAAAGCGAAAATGGGACATGCCGAGTTGATTCTTATATGCAGTATGATAGGCCCATAGCGAATCGTTCAATCTAAGTGACCAATCTTTCCGGGTAGGATTGACGGTCTTTTCAAGAATGTTCTTGATTTCCCGATTTGCTAGTTCGGCCTGCCCATTCGTTTGCGGGTGATAAGTCGTTCCAACCTTGTGAACGACACCATAGTTTCTCATGAGCTTCGCGAATGGCCTATTGCAAAAGTTCGTGCCATTATCACTAATTATCGCGTTCGATGCACTGAAGCGGGAAAGTATGTGTTCCTGCAGGAATTTTATCACCACTTTGTTGTCATTTGTCTTGGTAGCTATAGCTTCCACCCATTTAGAAACGTAGTCTACCACGACAAGGATGTATAGGAAACCAAAGGACGGGGGGAAAGGGCTATGAAATCAATACCCCAACAGTCGAAGATCTCAATAATGAGTATAGGGGTAAGAGGCATCATGTCTCGTTGGGTAATGTCCCCCATCCGTTGGCACCTGTTGCAAGATTTGCAAGCAGCGTTCACATCCCGGAATATTGTGGGCCAAATAGAGGCCGCATTGCAGAATTTTAGCGACCGCCTTTTTCGTCGAAAAGTGGCCTCCACAAGCTTCCGAATGACAAAACTGGATGACTTTTGGGATCTCGTCATCCGGTACACATCGTCGGATGATTTGGTCGGCGCAATATTTAAAAAGGAATGGATCGTCATAGAAGAACATGCGCGATCAAGTAATAAACCTCTTCTTATCTTTCGGTGTCCAGTCGGGAGGGACGGCTCCCGTGACAAGATAGTTCAGTATATCCGCAAACCAAGGAAAATAAGAGGTAGCAAAAAGTTGCTCATCCGGAAAGTATTCGTCTATGGGTACGGGATCACTAGGTACGTCGGATGAAAGCCGTGATAAGTGTTCGACAATGAAGTTTTCTACTCATTTCTTATCTTTAATGAAGAGATTGAACTCTTGTAGGAGTAGGATCCACCTTATGAGGCGCGGCTTGGCATCTTTCTTTTCAAGTAGGTATTTCAAAGCCGCGTGGTCGATGAAACAAGTAATGGGAGAACCGATGAGATATGACCGGAATTTATCAAGGGCAAAGCTAGTAACTCTTTCTCCGTAGTAGAGTAGTTGAGTTGAGGTCCGGTAAGAGTCCGGCTGGCGTAGTAGATGACATGAGCTTGATTATCCTTTCTTTGGCCCAAAACAGCCCCTATCGCATAATCGCTAGCATCACACATAAGTTCGAATGGTAAGGACCAATCCGAAACTTTCATGATGGGAGCGGACACAAGCATGGTTTTCAGTTTTTCAAAAGAGCTTTGGCATGCTTCCGTCCACTCGAATGGGGTGTCCTTCATTAGTAGGTTGCTTAAGGGTCTAGCGATGGTGCTAAATTCCTTAATGAACCTTGGATAAAACCCCGCGTGGCCCAAGAATGAGCGCACGGCCTTGAGCGATTTTGGTGGGGGGGGATCAGCTATGACATCTATTTTTGCCCTATCAACTTCTATTCCCTTGGATGATACGATGTGGCCAAGAACTATTCCCTCGGTGACCATGAAATGGCATTTCTCCCAATTCAGCACTAAGTTCTTTTCCACACACCAGGCAAGTACTTTTTCCAGCTTTTCTAAACAATGATCGAAAGAGGTGCCAAAAACGCTGAAATCGTCCATGAACACTTCGAGTCCTCGCTCGACCATGTCGCTAAATAAGCTCAACATGCACCTTTGAAAGGCCGCGGGTGCATTACACAAGCCAAATGGCATACGTTTGTAGGCAAACGTACCAAAAGGGCAAGTGAAGGCCGTCTTCTCCTGGTCAAGTACATCCACCTCAATCTGGTTATATCCGGAATAATAATCAAGGAAGCAATAGTAAGGGTGGCCCGCTACTCTCTCAAGCATTTGATCAATAAATGGTAAGGGGAAATGGTCTTTCCTCATTCCCGCATTGAGTTTCCGGTAATCAATGCAAACGCGCCACCCGGTGGTGGTACGTTGGGGAACTAGCTCTCCCTTGGCGTTCTCAATCACTGTCATACCCGACTTCTTCGGGACGACTTGAATAGGGCACACCCACTTGCTATCCGAGATTGGGTAGATAATCCCGACATCCAATAACTTAATAATCTCGATTCTCACAACTTCTTTCATATTGGGATTTAGTCTTCTTTGCATTTCTCTAGAGGGCTTGACATCCTCTTCAAGATGGATCTTGTGAGTGAAAATCAAAGGACTTATCCCCTTCAAATCAGCAATGCACCAACCAAAAGCACTTTGGTGCTTCCTCAGAATTTTCAACAATTTACCCTCCTTCTCTTCGTCTAGGCTAGAGGAGACAACAACAAGAAATGTATCATCCTCTCCTAGGTATGCATATTTAATATGGGAGGGGAGTTTCTTTAATTCAAGGGTTGGAAATTTGTCACTGGAGGGAACCATGCGTGTATCCCTCGGAGGTAACTCCTCGAATCTAGAAACCCAATTAACATCTCTCGCGTCCTCGTCCGACGCACTCTCATCGAGTAACTCTCTCAACTCCCTAACCTCCCTCTCGAAGTCGGTGTACGTTCCCTCACTCTCGTGTGTCACCACTAAACAGGACTCTAAGGCGTCGCCGCAATAATTCTCCTCAAAGTACTCCTCTACTATCTCATCTATGAGGCTCACCATGTGAAGATCATCTTCCTCCTCCGTATGTTGGGCTATGTGGAAGATGTTGGTCTCTAAGGTCATGTTCCCAAAAGTGAGTTGCATTCGCCCATTCCGAGTATTGATGACTGCGTTAGCCGTAGCTAAGAATGGGCGCCCAAGGATGATGGGAACATGGTTTCTCGAGTTGAAGGAGGGCTCCATGTCCCAAATAACAAAGTCTACCGAGAAGTAGAAAGGGTCAACTTGGACGATCACATCCTCTACTATGCCTCTTAGGATCTTCACGGTTCGATCCGCTAATTGGAGAGTGACCTTTGTGGGCTTGAGGTCGCCCAAGTCAAGTTGCCTATAGATGGAATAAGGGAGGATATTTACGCTTGCTCCCAAGTCAAGTAAGGCCTTTTCGATTTTGTTTTCTCCAATGATGCAGGAAATGGTGGGTGCAACGGGATCTTTGAATTTAGGCGGGAGATCATTTAGCAGAATGGAGCTCACTTGATGGGCTAGAAAGACATTCTTCTTTACCTTCATTTTTCTCTTTATCGTCAACAAGTCTTTGATGACTTTAGCATAAGCTGGAATTTGCTTAATGGCATCGAGGAAAGGTAAATTCAGCTTTACTTGCTTTAGCACTTCTAGCACATCCTCACGTGGGTTTCCTTTATGGGAGGGAATCAACCTTTGAGGAAACGGTGCCGCAGATGGTGGTTTCACTACTACCTTTGTCTCACTAGTGTCGTCTTTGTCACTCTCGTTCAAGGGGACATCTTCGGCCTCTTTCGTGCCGGGCGAAATCTCCTTGTCTTTCATTGTGTCGTGTGGGGGAGGTGATAAATCAACGACTCTCCCACTACGAATAGTGGTCACAATTTGACATTGCTCCTGATGGTCAATAGAGGTGGAGCTAACACTAGTTTGACCTTGGGGAGGTCTTTGGCCTTGGGCAGAAAACTTGCCCTTCTCTCGAACACTCAACAAGGATTGTATCTTTGACAGATTCGCATTTATGTCGCCAATCAACCGATTATATTTGGCATTGGTTGCGGTTTGTCTTGCGATGAATTGATTCATGGTATCCTTGAGAGTTCTCCGCGGTGGCATGATGTAAGATCCTTGAGGTGGTGGTGCTTGTACATGTCCTTGCATGTGTGGATCTTGTTGAAAGTGTTGTGGTGGAGGAGGGGCAACATGTGAAGTAGGGTTCATTGCGGCATGTTGTTGCCCATAGTTAAAACCAGGATGGTTTTTCCATGAAGGGTTGTATGAATTCCCGTGCGGGGCACCGAAATTACCCTTAAATCCTCCTATACCACTAACTTGCTCCTGAAGCATTACTTTGTAGGCGGGTATAGTCGGGCATTCCTCAGTTGAATGGCCCGCCTCACGAATAGCACACACCTTTTCGACAGGGTTTGGGATGGATCCAGCTGGTCCTTTTCCATATATCTCGCATAGGTCTCGAAATCCTTTCTCAAGGGTATCCAATCGACTGTCCGTCATAGAATTCTTATCTACGTGAAATAGGCCGGACGCCGATGGAGTGGTGGTCACTTGCCGATTTCGATTTTGAGCATTAGGGTCAGATGTATCCTAGGATTGGGTAGTCTCGGCGACATACCTCAGGTGAAGCTCAGCATTGTGGGCATCTAAATCGACAAACGGACCACTTCCCATGGTTTCAACAAGTTGCTTGGAGTTAAGATTCAGGAAAAAAGATGATTTGCGCTGAATCAAATCCATGATGGGGGCATGGAGTAATTAACTCGCTGAAACGCTCATAACATCGATGAAATGGCTCATTTTCAGATTGCCTGAATGCTTGAATTTGAGCCTTTATGGAGATTGTTCAATGTGTTGGGAAAAACTTCTTGAGACATCTCGATTGCAATTCGTTTCGAGATGGAATCGAGCTTGGAGGTAAAGACCATAGCCAGGTATTAGCTTTATCTTTGAGAGAGAAGGGGAAGAGTTTGAGGCGGATCACCTCTTGTGTGCAAGTTTGATCATTGAGAGTATCGCACACATCCTCAAATTCCGTAATGTGAAGGTATGGCTTTTCAGAATCCATCCCATGGTAGTGAGGTAACATCTGGATCATCCCATTTTTGAAACGAAATTGCCCGGCATTATACGGGAGTATAATGCATCCCGGAGTGACAGTGCGCTCGGGATATAAGAATCTCTTAACGGGCGGTATGGGGGCTCTCCCTCACCGACGGGTGCACTTTCGTGTTGCGACATCTCTTCCTCACTTAACGACTCAGTGATCTCACTTGGTGTGCTCGAAGTGTGCTCGGAGGTGTGTGCAAAGAAGGAAAACGGAGTTTTATTAGAGACTGAGTGTGATGGTGGAATCCAGAACGGTGGGGCGTTAGGAGTGTGGGGACTATCGGGGTTATACTCAGCGATTGGATTTTCGTGAATGCTGGTTGGAGTATTATGGGGTGTGGGAGTGAGTTCAGAATTTTGCATTAATGGCTTATGAGAGATGATTGTGAATCTTTTTGTGCTTTTTGATTTTTTTTTGAAATTTTTGGTCAAAGTTTTGGATTGACTCAATCTAATCCTAAGTCTACCTAGTCCCCCGACAACGGCGCCAAAAACTTGACGTGACTCAGAATGTGTCTTTAATGTGTGTTCGCTCTAAGCTCAAGTGCAAACCTGTCGCGTTAGTAATAAACCCGGTAAGTCGGGATCGTATCCACAGGGAAAAAGGACAACGGAGTTGTAACGACGGGAAAAGACGAAGGAACCCTAACACTGACTCTAAAAAGAAAGGAAAAATGATTTGGTTTTTGAGAATGATTATGCTAAATGCATTTATGAAATTATGAAGAAATGAAATTACACTAAACTACCTAAAATATGATTGAAAAACGATTTGAAACTTTTGAACTAAGTGATGAGACAAACAGGACGGGAATACAATCTCCCAACCCTAGTGTATTGCAGTTATAATATTAATCGTAAATTTAACTGATTAATTTGACCTAGAATTTAGTACTCCCAAGCATTACGTATACGAGGTTCAAGCCCGCGTTATACTTAATCTGAGGACGAGTAAATCGGTATCGCGATAGTGACACTCGAATTGCATTCTAAATCATCATGGTTACCCAGAGGCAAACGAGATATAAAGACCTACAATTGTTGTGTTCCTATGCAATACGGTCATAATTAATCACTAAATTCAGAGGATTAATGTTATACACATGCAATTAACACATCAGGCTGGGTTCATGTATCCCAGCCTTAGAAAATCTAGCCTAACATGCTGAAGGTAATGAAAACAGTGTTTAATGTGCAGGAATTCATGATTAATCTAAAGAAAAGTTGGGAATTGATGTAGAACAGAATTAAAAAGAAGGAATTACTCACTAATTTTACCAAAGCAGTAACAACTGTATTGAAGAACACAAAATTCTGAAATAACCTTCAATCTTTGGAATTAAACTGGAAATTATAGCTAAACTAGGGTTTCTGGAAAGTAATGGAAAATTATCTAAAATTATCCATTATTCCCCGTGCAAATAATAAAAATAAAATGGGTTTTTATACCCTACAACAATTCAAGAGTTTCAGCTGCACTAGGATTCTTTTTCGGAGCAGATAAGATTTGGAAATCACGATAGCCGGACCGGTCCGGGTCTTAGGCGGACCGGTTTGCCTCCAAAGCGGATCGGTTCTTTTTATTTCCAGGCGGACTGGTCCGGGGGCGGACCAGTTCTTTTATTTTTCACCCTTCTTCGGTTTGCTTGTGATCCGGGGTCTTCTAGAGCTTTGCAAAGCGGACCGGTCCGGGGCAGGGGCCGACCGGTTCGCCTATTTGACTTTTTTTCTCAACTTTGACTGCTCATATCTTTTGTTCCGGGACTCCGATTGAGGTGCCGTTTCTTCCTATGTGCTCATGAGTGTGATATCTTTAACTTCTCTTTAGGTACCTCATCCGATTTCCGGGTGGAAATTACACTTTTGCCCTTTTGACTTTCCTTCTTGTCTTCTTTGATTCTTCCGATTTCCTTCTTCCGTTTCTTGACATCAAATACCTGTAAAATCACTACGAAATACCAGAAACTCGGTGTACTCATTAGGATCAGTCAGTAGCAAGATTATGAGATAAAATCAAATCGATTACGTTGTTCGAGGTGCTAAAGAAACTAAATTAAGGGATAAATTAGGAAGAATTTATGCCTAATCAAGGGGCACACTCATTATCCACCCAATCAGGAATATTATAACATTTCCTAAATTCTATCAGAGATTTGTTGTCTATTCTTTCCATGAGAAAATCCTAGCTACAGTAAAAAGAAAAAGAGATGAAGATGGAGAACTTACGAAGTAGGTATCAAGCCAGGAATGATGAAAGACCACAGGAAAATGAAGACAAAGAGTAGGAAAAGGCTTTTGAATGATGAAAAATGAGCTTGAGAGTAGGAAGAAGATTGAGAGTAAGGAACAGTTTGAGAACGAAAGGAAACACAGAGTAGAAGTGGTGAAATGAACCATCTGAATGCCTCGGTTTAAACTCCCAATGATAACATACGATAATGAAAGAAGATTTTCCGCCTGAAATCACTGCCAAATGACGATTCACTCCCCTCACAATATGAAAATTGCAACAATACTATCAAAAGCAGGCCATAGGCACAATTTAAAAGTTTTGAGCCTAAATTGTGGGACCTAAACTTTTAGGGGCAATTGTGGGTACTCTTTTTGTCAAATGGAACCCATAAAAGTAGCCGGATAAAGCCCAAATAAGAATAAAGGGCACACGACCCAAATAATGAGTTCAAAGTGACGATTAGAATAGAAAGATGTGACCAAGTCTATCTCCAAAATCCGGGATGAGATATTCAAGGGATACTAGGTTAACGTGTTGCCCGCCAACACTCATTCTCTCTCTTTTTACAACTGAATATATATTGTACCCCTGGCCCGGGGCAAAGGGCATGTGAAAAAACCATCTCGAGAGTTACTCAATAAGAACAGTAGACCTCCCGTGGATGTAGGCAATTTTCCGAACCACGTATATTCTTGTGTTGTGTGATTGCTGCTATTTCTTTCATACTGGTGATTGTTTTCGTTCCATAAAAATTGTTTCTGCTGAGATTTTCATCACCACAATTTACACCCACGTTTCCTACCACATGAGTTTTTTTCATACTTTTTTAACACCCAAAATGGACCACTATCATTTTCCCTCCCAAAGCATTTCTTTCATAAGATAACATTCTCTCAAAGCATTCTTTCAAACCCTACATAAATTTCATTAAAACCATTTACTAGGGTTTGAGCTATCATAACTAGTGTTTTCACCACAACTCAATATTGTAGTTATTGTCAACACCATTTACACGTAACTCTAATGAAAATAGCCATGATAATCTGTTTAAAGTAATTTTTACGGAACATATATAATTTTCTTAAATTTTTTTAATGTTGAAAAGCTTAACCCCCCAAATGGAGTTTTACAATTGTTCGCCATCGGGCCCCCAAAGAACATGATGATTTTTGGGGTGAATATTCCGAATCAAAGTTAATTTTTGTTAAAGAAAATTGTTCATTTGGGGGGATTATGTCGAATGAAGTGCATATATTTAAGGTGATTATGCCGAATGGAATATATATATATATATATATATATATATATATATATATATATATATATATGTCGGAAAAGTCTCATTTGGAAAAATTAGACCGAGTTAAACGTACATACTCAGGGTAATTATACCGAATTAAAAACATATACTCGGGATGATTATACCGAATGAAGTTTGAATTCAATTTTTCATAATTTGGTTTGGTGGAAATATGATGAATGTTGGGTCTTTACTTGAACTTGGGATACCGAACCATTGTGTTATCAACTAGGGTTTTGTACGTACGAATTTATTGATTATTGAGTGTTTTCTCAACCTTTGAGGAGTATTAAACACATTACTATTGTTCAATATGTTTAATATATTTTTCAAGGGTTTAACATATTTTTCATAGGTTTAACAAATTATGTTATATATATTTATTGTATAATGAACAATAAATATGTTTTGATGACTACCATCCTGCTCGTATGGTGGTGGATGATGATTTGCTGAAGAGCTTTGAAACTTTGGAGGTTTAGATAATGGAAGTTTAAAAGTTAAGACGCTTAGAGAGAAGGAAGGAATGTTCACAAATTAATTTTTTTAACTTTAAATGGTTGGGTGATCTTTGGTGGTATTATGAAGTAAGAAGTAAAAGTATGTGATATTATGTAGCAATTTTTATCTTGTGGTATTATGGAGTAAAAAAAAGGGTTGCCCTTATCGCCTACCATATTATCGTACTTATTGAATCCCGATAAAATTATTAATAGTTGAACAAATTTTGCGAACATAAAAAATCTATTCCGGCCACGCTCATTTTCCCTGTTAAACATTATCCCTTCGACAAACAATCTCTATCTCCCTCTCTCTCAAACTTCCTACTAACATCTCATCGATGTTGTCTTCTTGCCTAAAAGAAAAAAAAATCAATAACACCCATTTCTACTAGAATCCCAGTACCCCAAAATTAAAACTCACGGTGACAACTAGAACACTAAAACTCAAATATTGAAACTCCGAACGACAAAACAAGTATTACTTTATTCACATATCTGGAGAATGGATCTGTAGATGAATTTTATCATTGGCGAATCAATTGATAAAAGATAGGAATAAATTAGTGTGTGAAGAAGGTTGAGGACAGATTTGTGTTTGAAGAAGGTTGGAGACGGTTACGTGTGAAGAAGGTTTAAGATGTTCAGTTTGAAGAGGTTGGGATGAATGTGCGTGTGAAAGCATTGTCTGAAATGGGTTTGTTTGAATTCAAGTTTTGACCTTTTTTTTCTCTACACATTGTGAGATGATGTTAATTGATTTTCAACCCATATATGTGGGTTTAATGTGAATGGGGGTTAGATAAAAAAAATGGTGTTTAAATAAAAATACCCAAATTAAAAAGCAATATTTTTTTCCTATGCACAATTAATCCTATCCATGTAATATATAGCACTACCCTCATCATCTCAGTCTCCACCTGATTTTAATCCCATCTAAACCTTTATTAGGTGAACTCTTGGCCTGTATCTCCCAGGGTATACCCTTAAAGTTTTCAATTTTTTGGTATTTCAATAAATCTAAAATTTAATCAATCTCTCCCCCCTTCTCTCTCTCTCTCTCTCTCTCTCTCTCTCTCTAACTCTTTCACACACACATACACACACACACACACACACACACACACACACACACACAGAGGTAGAGGTGTCTATGGGTTAGGTGACGAAATCACAGGAATGGGGCTCATGGTATAAGCTTGTAGGATTGGGCTTGAATATAAATTAGGCCCCATAGCTTCTTTTTAGGCATAGTACAAACCAACCCAATAATACATGCCAAATTTGGGGTGCATAGTGGAACCAAAAAAATCGATAAATTGAACTATAGACACCACATTCTAGGACCCCCCTAAGTCCTTCCTTAGGTCCCTATCACTTCCCCATTCACTATAAACCCAAGGTCATATTCCGAGTACCGATCTAGAGGCCATCGGGCGCCCCCGAGCCTCGTTTGACTCCGATCAACTTCATCGTCAGAGCGAAATCTCAATAAAACTTCGAAGGTCACTTAATCCCCTTCCCAACGGTCGCCCCATGCGCAAAACGGCATAAGGGTTCAGAAGAACGTTTTATTTTATTATCAAAAATCGATATGGAGGCCATCGGGTGCCCCCGTGCCTCGATTTAACCCCAACCAACTTCGTCGTCAGAGCGGAAGCTCCATGAATCTTCGAAGGGCACTGAAACCCCTTCCAATGGTCCACCCAGTGCGCAAAATGGCATAACGGTTCGAACGAACAAATCATTTTTCCCTTAAAATTGATCCGAAGGCCACCGGGCGCTCCTGGGATCCATTTGACCAAAGTCAACTCTTCAGTTCGAACGAGACTGAATCTTTAAAGGGAACTGAATACCCTTTCCAACGGTCCACCATATGCAAAAATTAACCTTATGGTACGGACGAATGTCCTGTTTTAGTCCGAAAGGTCATCGGACGCTTTCGAACCCCGTTTGACCAAAGTCAACTCTCCTAACCGAGCGAAGCTCTTAGAAACATCGAAGTACCTTGTACAACCTTTCCAACGGTCCATCCCGTGTGCGATTCAGACTTACGATTTGGATGAACATCCATCGTCGTCCGACGATCTTCTGTCCAAAGAACCGACAGACGCTTTCGAGCCCCATTTGACCCAAAGTTAACTCTCGGACTAGGGAGTGGCCCAAAGGTCTCTGAATTACCTTTCTAATGACATGCCTTGTGCGTGATTTGGACTTACGAATTGCGTTTTATGATCGTTTTTTTTAGAAAATCTGCACGAGAATGTCAATTGGCAGACCCTTGGACCTGCCTATCGGTAGTGTGTCTAGGGTTACACGCTAATAGGCAGGACAAGGATAATGTCGATCGGCTATCCCCCTATTATATATAAAGAGAGCATGATCTCACTTCGAAAGGCACCTAAAAAACATCAACTTCAGTGATCTCAATAACATTCTTCTTAAGCCAGCTGGGTTTCCTTGTTTGAAACCTTTCTCCACCTTTCATTCCCATCACTTTGACACCCAATTTAGCAAAAATCCTCCTACATTATTCATTCACTTTCATGGAAGCTCATCATCAATTAAGATCAATCTCCATGTCTCCAAAGAAGGTCCAAACATTCTCCTCTCTCTTTAAATTCCTCTACCTTCACATTCGCTATATAAATTCTTAATTTAGTCTTTAGTTTAGATCATACGTATATTAACCTTCAATCCTTTATTAGTTATATTGCACATAATATATTTTCTATAAAAAAATCCAAAACAAGAAAAAGAGGGTTACACCCATAAATTCCAACGAAATTTTTCACCACATTTTCTCAAAACTAAAAATACCTTTTTCTTACACAAACATATAATAAAATTCATGTTTGAAGTTATGGGATAAAACCCACCCTAATGTCGCACGCGAACTACATGGACTTTCATTCTTTTATAGGCTATGTAGGTGTTTCGGGCTAAAACCCGAGACTTAAGTCCTATTTTCATATTTTCATCTTTTTCCTATTTTATCCATATATTATTCATATATATCATACTTGTGATTCATACTTGTGTCTTATCTAACACATATTATCATTTCATTATAATGTTCAATATCTCGATAAGCGCAGACATCATATTTTTTAATTATTATTTTGGGAACATTCCTACGGATGAGCTCACTTTATCTTTTCCATTATGCGAGTCGAGAAATTCCGATATCCACTTATATATACATGCACAAAAATTTCACAGATAAATTAAGGAAAATAGTAACATAAGACCATGAGAGATCGAAAGGGCAGGATGAGTGCCTAACACTTTTTCATTCCGTAACTTAGCCCCTTAACCTCTGAACTATTGGTTTCGCAAGCATCAGTTTGTCTTTGATGCCGGTCTCTCGAGGCGACGACACATTATTTTTCCTATTTTATGCAAAATAGACTGGCGACTCTATCTCTTTACGTCACCCCAAAATCGACGACGACCAAAGCACCCCCTGGAGTAGCGAGGGGAGCGAGACCTTCATCCTCCCTCTTTCTCCCGAAGCGCAGGAGGGAAGACCTCGGGATGGCCACATTCTGTGGACACCACATTCTAGAATCCCTCCTAAGTCCTTCCTTAGGTCCTCATCACCTCCCCATACACTACAAACCCTAGGTCGTACTCCAAGTACCGATCTAAAGGCCATCGGGCGCCCTCGAGCCCCGTTTAACTTTGATTAACTTCATCGTCAGAGTGAAAGTTCAATGAAACTTCGAAGGGCCTTGAATCCCTTTTCCAATGATCCCCCCCGTGCACAAAACGACATAACGGTTTGGATGAATGGTCCATTTTACTATCAAAAATCGATTTGGAGGCTATCGGGCACTCTCGGGCCCCTATCGACTTCGTCGCCAGAGCTAAAGCTCAATGAATCTTTGAAGGGAACTAAAACCCCTTTCCAACGGTCCTCCCAGTGTGCGATACAGAATAACATCTTGGACAAACAAACTATTTTCTCCTGAAAACTAATCCGGAGGCTACCGAGCGCTCTCGGGCTTCGTTTGACCAAAGTCAACTCTTCATCTCGAACGAGACTGGATGAATCGTTGAAGGGAACTACATACCCTTTCCAACGATCCACCCCGTGCGTGAATCAGCCTTATGGTACAAACGAACGACTCGTTTTACTTCGAAAGGTCACCAGGCGCTTTCGGGTCCCGTTTGACCAAAGTTAACCCTCCAAACCAAGCAAAGCTCTTTGAACCATCGAAGTAACTTGTACAATCTTTCCAAGGTCCGCCTTGTGTGTGATTCAGACTTACGGCTTGAACGAACGATCCATCGTCGTCAGACGATCGATCCATCGTCGTTTGACGATTTTCTGTCCAATGGACCGACGGGCGCTTTCGAACCCTGTTTGACCCAAAGTCAAATCTTAGACCTAGGAGCAGCTTAAAGGATTATCAAACGTCTCTGAATTACCTTTCTAACGATATGCCCTGTGTGCGATATGGACTTACAGATTGCATTTTACGACCATTTTTTCGAAAAATGTGCACGAGACTGTCATTTGGCAGGCCCTTGGACCTACTTACCGGCAGTGTGTCTAGGGTTACCTGTCGATAGGCAGTACAAGGACAATGCTGATTGACAGTCCCCCTACCCTATATAAAGAGAGCATGATCTCACTTTGAAAGGCACCTTAGAAACATCAACTTCAGTGATCTCAACAATTCTTCTTAAGTCAGCGAGGTTTTCTTATTTGAAACATTTCTCCACCTTTCATTCCCATCACTCTCCCACCCAATTGAGCAAAAATCCTCCTACATTCTTCATTTACTTGTAAGGAACCTCATCATCAATCAAGATCAATCTCCATGTCTCCAAAGAAGGTCCAAACATTCTTCTCTCTCTTTAAATTCCTCTATTTTCGCATTAGTTATATAAATTCTTAATTTATTTTTTATTTTAGATCATACACACATATTAATCTTCAATCCTTTATTAATTATATAACACATAATATATTTTTTATAAGAAAAACCCAAAACAATAAAAAAAGGGTTACATCTATAAATTCCAACAGGATTTTTCACCACATTTTCTCAAAACTAAAAACACCTTTTTCTTACACACACATATAATAAAATTCCCGTTTGAAGTTATCAGATAAACCCTGCCCACATGCCACATGCAAACTACGTGGATTTTGATGCCTTTATAGGCTACGTAGGCGTTTCACACTAAAATCCGAGACTCGAGTCCTATTTTCTTCTTTTTTATATTTTATCCATATATTATTCATATATATCATACTTGTGATTCTTACTTGCGTCTTATCTAACACATATTGTCGTTTCATCATAATGATCAATATCTCGCTAAGCGCGCACATCATATTTTTTAATTATTATTTTGAAAACATTCCTATGTATGACCTCACTCCATCTTTTACCTGATGCGAGTTGAGCAATTCCGATCTCCACTTATATAGACACGCACACACCCTTCACGGAGAAATTAACGAAAATAGTAACATAAGCCCATGAGAGACCGAAAGGGCGGGATGGATCCCTTCCACCTTCCCAATTCATAACTTAGCCCCGAACCTCTGAACTATTGGTTTCACAAGCATCAGTTTCTCTTTGATGCCTCTCTCTTGAGGCGGAGACATGTTTTTTTATCTGTTTTGTGCAATATAGGCTGGCGAATCTATCTCTTTACATCACCCCAAAATCGAAGACGACCGAAGCACCCCTCGGAGTAGCGAGGGGCGCGAGACCTTCATCCTCCCTCTTTTCCATGAAGCACGGGGAGGGAAGATCTCAGGATGGCCACAGTGGCGACTTTGCTGGGGAAGAGACATTTGTCTAGGGATTACGTATTTTAAGAGGAGATATCCTGAGCTTGGAAATACCCCTACCTTTCTGGGGATGGTACATCCCAACCCAATAATACGTGCCAAATTAGGGGTTCACAGAGAAACGAAAAAAAATGATAAATCGAACCAAATCAGATGTATCGGGTTAGGGGTGAAAACGGTTCGGTTTGGTTCAGTTTCACTACTAACCCAAAAACCGAAACGGGATTGGCGGTTCCAAATTTATAGAATCAAAACCAAACAACACCATCTTTGATTGTGTAGAACCTAATCAAATCGAACCAACGGTTCCTGGCTTGGTTCGGATTGATTTTTGGTTCCAAACTCATCTTTCAAACTTGGTGAAATATTAAGATTATTGTATCTTAAAAATAAATTTATTAAGGTCATAATTTACTTTGGTTCCCAATTGTTTTAGCATATTTAAATAATTTTATTATATTGAAAAAAGCTTTACTAGTGGGGAATGACAATAAAAACAATCTTAATGGTTGACAGAATAACATTAAAAAACCACCTTAATTGTTCACAAAATAAAAAAAAAAACAACATTAATAGTTTACATAGAATTACTAAAATTATCAACATCATAAATAAAAAACAATCCCAAATAGTCTTGGAAAACAAAAATCAAATGGTCTTGCAAACAACACAAAACAACCTATATGACAACACCAAACAACACCCAAAAACAACACCAAACAACATCATTTAACTACAAATAAAATTAACGTATAAATAAGTCCACATTTAAACTAAAATGTAAAAGTAAAAACAACAATTTCACCTTAATATGGAGGCATTTGAGAACACATTAGTAATAAGTCCACATTTAAACTAAAATGTAAAAGTAAAAATAATAATTTCACCTTAATATGGAGGCATTTGAGAACACATTAGTAATCTTGGGATCTTCGGTAATGACTACAAAATTAAATTATAAATGATAATATTTAGTAACCACTAAAATAATAAATCAATAGGCACATTACACTAATACACATACCAGACTCAAGGTCGTTCATCTCAACATCAATAGGAATTGGTGATGAACGTAACTAAAAAAAATTATCGGATACCTAGTGTAATTAAGTTTCCACCAACTCAATATATCAAAGTTTGCCCCAATCCTTTTCCACTCCATCTAAAAATATATCAACTTCGGATTGAAAAAACTCCGATTGAAGAGATTTTATTTGATTATTTTCCTCAGCTTCACCAAATTGATCAACCTCCATTTTATTTGATCATTGAATTTGAACCACTCATGCGTGGTTTAAACTAATACTCTCAAGCATTGATATTGGATGAACATTCGAGTCAAAAGGTCTTTAATTCGCATATCCAAATCATTAACCTATTCCAAGTTATAAATTTTAGAGTAACAAAATTTCACACATTTTAACTTGTAACGAGGATGTAATATCACTACAATCAATAACATGATGTTAATTTTGTCAACGTTCCTCCAATACTTGTCAAATTTCCCCTTCATTAATAGCGATTATACTTAAGGATAAATCACAATTCCTATTCCATTAGGACAAAAATTATTCAATTGCACAAATATCATGAAAATAATGATTTGCGATAACATATAAAGACCCTGAAAAATATTTAGTTATATCATAAAAAACTTTCAAAAACTTAGCCAAAATTCGAGCATTTTCCCAATATTTATCAATAGGAGTCAGTTCTTTAAGATCGAAAGAAAAGTTTATTTTTCGGTCATCCACCATCCTTTCAAATGCCATTTGAATCTTAAATTCCCATTTTCAACATATGGTAAGTAGAGTTACACCTCATAGGAATATCAAGACAAATGGTGGTATTAGATGACAACTTCTCTTGAATACTATAAATTTTAAATTGTGATGCGCTTTGGGGTGAGCTCCTAATGTCCCTCATAGCTCTATGAATTTGGGTAATTGATGATTCCACATCATTCTTTCCATCTCTCACAATTAAATTTAAAATGTAAGCACAATACCACTAAGAAAAAACTCTCCATCTAACACCACACACATTTTTTTTGAAAGTTTCTTTTTCCAGTGACCAATAGCGGTATCATTTGAAGAGGCATTATCAACTGTCATGGTGATAACTTTTTCTATATCCCATTGATGCAAGAACGACTCGATAGCTTGTCCTATTGCAACACCTTTATGACTATGAATGATGGTAAACTAAACTGTGTGCACTCTTATGCCAAATACACAAAAGTGCACATCGACACACACACACACACACACACACACACACACACACACACACACACACACACACACACACACACATACTTTTCTTCCAAATTCTTAGCCCACGTTCGACGCTGATAAAAAAAAGATGTTAGACATAATTAATGGTTAAAATTGAAAACTTGAATTTTGTGGAGCGTGCATGGATTTTTTAAAGTGTATTTATAAATTGGAAGGTACTGAACAAAAAGCAAAACTCTTACATATGTAGTGGCAGATCCATAGTTTTTTTTCCAGGAGGAGCATAAAATGTATCATTAGTAATTTTTAATTATAATAATTAAGTTTTTGGGGAAAACAATTACTAACAGACTTAACCGTGACTAATCTTTTAGTAACGAACAAAGAGCGTGACAAATTTCAGTACACAATACAAAAATAGTCCGTGGCCAATTTAGTAACTGAAATTTCCGATTACTAAAAAAAATGTATCTAATTTTTTTTCTCAAAAATTTTCATGAGACCCCCCCTCTCCTGGCCCCATGCGGGTCCACCCTTGCTTACATGCTAATAAGTATTCAAGAAATAATTATCCCATCATTTCTACATGGTTGAATTAATTAGTAATCGTAAGAAAGATATACCCTCTAATGTGTTGGCTACGAAAAATTTATTTTAGAAAATATATAAGAAATACTGTTGATTTTTAGAATTAAATTATGGCATTATACTGTGACACCCAGACTAATTAAATACCGGGTAGCTACTCCTTTATTCAAATTAATTCAAAATGTCAAGTTGCTTCAGTTCGTAGCATCACTGTCGAAAACGTTTTAACAAATACTAGCCACCTAATATTTAAAAAGTGAGTTGTCAATTTTAATTAAATCCGATTAACATGCAATAAATAGATTATGAAATGCTAACATAACCACCACAACATAGTCACAATAGAATAACCATAAAATAATAATGAATCTGGAGGAATACTCCTCACAACAATCTGAATACTGAAATAAACAAATACCAAGTCTGTATCACTAAATTAATTACAACCCAAAATCTGAAATAACTGAATAGATAAAGTGTCTCCAAAAGAAATGGGGTGACATGCCAACAGATGAGAAAATCTAATAATATAGAGTCAAGATCGAAAGTGGAGGCGTGTACTGTCAAGGTTCTGTAACTTCCACAGCAGCTACAATACGTCACCGGAATGGAACTCCTATGCTTGGTGTCCTTGTGGCTGGGCACCTAAAAGATTTTTATAAAAAAACAGATATGAAAGCAAACGGGTCAGAGCCCGATAGTGAAAACAGTTTAAAAATAGCAAGTGTTTAATATCATTAAAAAGTGAATATAAAGTACATGATAGTGTGTGCACTCACATGAGTTCCTCACCTCTCAACTAATTGTGCACTCCTATCGTACCCGTACCCATTCTAGTTATTCCCATATCTAACTAGTCCAATACAAAATCTAACATTACTATACGATTCACGATTTAATTCTGGCATCTTCATTTAAACAGAGAGTTTTACTTTTCTTCTCAGTTTCATATTAGTAATACCAATTACTAGAGATTTTCCATTTTATCTTTACAAAAATGTTGCTATTATTTATACTCACATTTATACATGACAGTTCATTTCCATTAACAGTATATTATTCTCATCATAAATATACAATACTGGCACCCCGAGACTAAGCTGCGGTGCACACATACTCTGCTATCCAATCCCGGTACATCACGTACATAAGGACCACACATTCCGAATAACTCAGGAATCGTTCTCAAATAACAACAATCACACATAATGGAGGCGAACATAGTTCACATCACATGGGACACGCACATACCTACGCTCCAATGATCAGCAGACTTATTAACTTATCAATAAGTCCTTCTCTGACCTATGTCCTCGAGGTACCAATCTAAATCCCTCCGTAGGCACACAAAGATTAGTTGGCCTGATCGAACGCCGACCACCCATGATAGCAAGTATGGTAGGTATGTTATACACAGATAACCACATATACTAGACATTCGCACATCTTAGATAGCTCAGAATATTAATAGAGGTATACTTCTCATTCTTATACCATCATTTAATGTTATACGTTTACAAGTCCCCGATTTATATACATTAAAGTTGTCGACTCTTCTCACGTCGTAATTAGGTACTCGTTTCCTAATCCACAAATGTCATCCGGTTTACTACAATATTCTAAGTTTTACTCCTCGACGTACCCCAATCTCCCAAATATACCCACTAGTCAATAAGGGATGGTTATTACTCCACTAAATAAGTTTACGGGACATCTGAAATAAAATCAGGCCTAAAAGGCCATTCTGTCAACTCGTTAGAAGTCTCGTTCGAATGAGTGTCGTTCAAATGAAAGGCTTCAAACGAACTACCAACTCGTTAGAAGGGATACTATCACCTCGTTAGAAGCTCGTTCGAACGAGGTCATTCGAACGACCAGGGCAGGTCTTCTAACGAGATGGCAGACTCCGCCCAGAAATCTCCAAGTTCATTTTTTCTTCATTCCTCTCTTTTCTAAGTTCATCCTAAGATCATCCCAATAGTATTTTAATGTTCCTAAACCACTCTAAGTCCACTTAGGTCACTTCTTAACATATTTTTGGGGTCAAATCCTCCTAATCAACATGCAATGATCTTTAATCCCCAAATTTTACCTCAAACCCTATGAACAATAACCCAGAATTTCATTGTGTCTAATTACTCATCATAAATCCGTTTTTAAATCATCATAATTAAGTTTTTTGTATACTAAGTACGTCCATAGTCATTCTACATGCAATCCCTAACCCAACTTTAGAGTTTCTATAACAATTTCATCAGATTTTTCCTCAAAACTTTCAAGATAAAATAGTTTCTACACTAAACATGGAAGAAATATTCAATGCACTTAAAAATATCAAAACAATTGCCTTAGATTTGTTCTTCTGAATTGATGCTGGTGAATGAAGGCTGATTTCTCCCCTTTCTCTACAGAATTCTCTCAAGGATGGTGATGGTGGTTGGAGATTTCTTTTGGAACTTCTTCAAACTCTCCCTTTAACTCCCGTAGCCCACTAACTTACCTAATGCTGATAATGGACTTAGTGGGTTCATTAGTAATTTATTATTAAACCCTAAAAGTCGTGGGTTTTAATTCCTATATTTTTAAAATTACCAAAATACCCTTCTAGGTTGCCAGTTTGGCCTAAAAATGCCCCGGGACCCAAACTAAACCCCCGGCTAGTGTTTTCTGGCTATTTCGACCCTTCCGGACATGTTGGTGCACTCCAAATGATAATTCGGTTGATAAAAATATAATTTACTTTTTAATTTAAATAAATTCATTCCTGACGCGACTAACACGCGCGTCCCAATTAAATTTCCCAAATTGTCGTATTTTCAACTCACGACATTTTTAATAAATTCAACGATCACATATTACCATAATCACTCAGTAATATTCAATAAAACATAAATAACCAAATACTAACTCTCATCTTTCTAGCATTCAAATCCGAATTAATTTTCTAATTAATTTAATAAATCACAAATTAAAAGCAATTCCACTTAATTAACCTCATAATTAAAGCCATAAAAATACGGGGTATTACATACTTTCCCTCTAATAACGGAATTTCATCCCGAAATTCGGAAAGGTAAGGCATACCTGGAAGAATTAGGTATCCTCCAATACTCAAAACAAAATAAAAAGAAAGGCCCAAACACTAAAGCCCTCGCTTCACAACAAGCTTGTTTAACAGTCTTGATACTTTATCAGATTACACTTCAATTAATGCACGTCACGTTTCCTCTTACTAAACAACATTCGAAGAAATATAGCCTATACATCATTGGCCGCATTATCTTAATATTATTGTGAGTCCGCACGTCACTACGCATTAACTCCCGCATTTATCAAAACACCAAACTCCCGTCCTGGAAGAAATCAATAACACATCCGACTACTCTTGCCCATTCTTTGAAGCTCTGTTCCTGACTTTGTGACTTTTACATAAGGGAAAACCACTTCAGCCGGTTGGTGTTACACAAACCTTTGTAAGCACCTTGTCTACTATAAATAAATACGGGTGCCTTCCCCCAACTCTACCATTAGGTAATACCTTCTCCCCATTCCTACTATATACCTTACTTACTGGTTATACCTGGTTTGGAAATGAAATGATCGCACCGAATCCAAAACTTCTTTCATACAGTTCCACCAGTCATCAGTAACCTTGCGCCTACTTCTCGGGCTATAGGTGATACAACCTTCTCTGAACGAAACGTTATCTCCACTACATCCTGATACCCCACATTGAAGGGGGATTTTGGGGATCTCCTCCTAATTATGAATAATACTGCGTTGGACCACGTACCGACGTGTTCACAATCTAATAGTGTAAATCACCCAAGGATATAACAATTTTTCTGGTTCTGGACAACTTGTCCCACATATTCGAAGGAAATCATTAATTATCTCTAAGTTGGCAACCCCTCAAGGAAATTTACCAACTTAGCTCTTCCATCTCTGGAATCGTTGGCTTGATACAAAAATTATCTGGTTGATCATCTTACCCCAACCGATCTACTACTTACTATACCCCCTTTTAATGCCGACTTTCACGTATACTTCTTCCCGTGAACCTTTCACCACGTTGCGCACATCTGGACTCTCATACCTTATCAACATCCTCACTCAATTTACGCGTAATCCACCCTTAACATTACATTAGGTGGAACTCCGCTGCAAATTGTCCATAATAGTTAAATATTTGTCTCCTCAAGGAATACATATTTGCTAAATGCTTTCCACTGCCTTTCCACCAAGTTCGGATGTGCTACGCATCGCACATGAGTACACTGACCACCACTATTTTGCCATAATAGTCTCACAAGTATAAATCTCACTCATCTCTATATCTCTTCTTCCGGTGATTATCGCATTAATGATCCAAGATATCTACACTCCTCATAACCCAACCATACGGTTTTAAACCTTATACACGCTTCATACCTATTCGAAACTCTTTATTGTCGCCGCATTTTTAATGTGGCTATACCACTTGGACGTTCTCAATCACCTCTGAATTTTAAATCCTAAATACTTCTTAACCTCAATGTGTCCTTCAACCTACCGTAATAAAACCAAAATTTTCAGTACTTCTTCACCACACCACTGGCTCTACTGGCCTTATATCGTAATTTACCTTTTTAACTCCTAGTTCTAACTACCTACTTTCGTAACTATCGAGGTACTCCAAATTATGGACGAATGGTCCAACATCTCCCTACTACCAACCTTATGTTATGTTTCATGCGTAGGATGTCTCGCAAAGCGAAATCCAAACAAGGAACCCCCTGATACACTACTATCTAACATTGTCAATCATCGGGATTTGTTAATCCCTCAGTCCATAACATGTACCCCTATATTCTCGTCTTTTAACAACAAAGTTACATCTCCTTCCTTAATTACACTTAAATAAGGAACTCTTTCCGAAAGACATTTTTTTTTCTCGACATTGATGGTGTTCACATTCCATATACACCATGCAAATATAATTGGGGCTCTCAAAATCCCTTCCCTAGGCACACAACTATGAGTATAAACTCCCGGATCTCTAAAGGGAGACAAAACAATGCACTCTACATATTACGACATCCTGAGCGTTAATTAACAATAACCAGTTAAACCTTTTCGCTGACTAGTAAACCAATTACATACGAATCGTATATATTATATCCCTACGCATACTGTGATTTAATATCCGAGATCATTATACCTTTTTGAAATCACAATAATATATATATATATATATATATATATATATATATATATATATATATATACACAAAACTACAATTGCGAGCCCGACCCTCTCACAGATGGGGCCTCGCCAGAATGACACTTTCTACCCCAAGGTAGTAATCCCAATAAATTTGTAGTACCAGCACACTATCGGTATAAACATATTTGAAACCATAATTAGCATAATATCATACTCGTACAACACAGCCCTAAAACGAGCAAATTCAATGAAGTATATACCGCTATCAATATACCCATTCATCCTCCGCGGATGACAATAAAGGTAACCCCATACTATCAGGGAAAGTATTCTCATAAATAATAAAATTGCCGATACTCACTAAACTCGACTCTCAAGCAAAAATAACAATAATAACAATTGTAGTAACTCGTTCATATCACAAAAAACATGCAACATCATCTGAGGATATAACTCATACTTCTATCCTGACAATCGTCCTGGCTGCTCAAATGGTTCCTGGATTTAACACACCTGTCCGTACCAAACCGGATATTTCAATAACTGTTGCCCTTTCCAGGCACAATACCTTGATCCCTACACTTTCATCGGGAAACATTGATAACACACTGGTTTCACTCCCCAAAAAATACCTCTACACATACTCTACTTACCTTCGGTCACACTGACCATGTTAAGGTGGTCCTTCTCTCGGACGTTGGTAGTCTCGTCTCTGATGACTACCTCCATTGTTCCCTTATCTTGGTGGACCTAAAGAACACGCTACTAGTTTCCACATCTCTTACTGAAATCACCCTCGCTCGGTAATAATTCAGCTATCCAAATCATTTTAACGCGTTCTCCGTTGGGTCTTCCCCTTGTGGTGCTTCTCCAATACCATTTTCCCAGTCTTACTCTATAGAAATTTCTCGATTCTTGTATCTCACTACCCAAAGAAACGTTTACCTCCTAATTAACACTACGCGACATTGTTACCATCTGCATTGACCGTCCAAGCAGAATTCCCCATAAAAGCTAACAATTCTTCTTATAAGTAAATTCTCCCTCTAATATCCTCTTTTCCATTTCACCTTCTTAACCCGGTGTAAGATTCTCTACATACTTAAATTTCTCCTCACAAAGTGACCTCTGTCCGACACTCTTGTGTGAGTTCAGAACAACATTCGCCTTCCACCCTGAACATCTCGTGAATGAACTTATGGTCAAACCATACGTGTACGCCTTCTCTCGACGTCACATTCCACTTTTTTTAGTGTGTTGATTGTTTCTCTCCATTTAATCTCTGCTCTTACGAGTCAAGAAAATTTTTCCCCAAATTCTCACTCTCAATTGGTCATACCCCGACATACGTCCAAGCCTTTGGATATATTACGTTCATTTTGCTAGCACACGCCATCTCCGCCTTTCGAGTATTGCTACTGATAGTTCTCTTCAATGTTTCACCTAACTCTTTCTCTCCCATTCCAACCTTTTTGGATGAGTCTAATTTGACCCCACTCCTACTATAGTTGTACCTGGAAGTCACAAGTCGCGCCTTAGCCGTCTATCCCATCCAGGACTTTCGTGCCATAATATCGGTGACTTCAACTACGGTCCTCCTTCTTTAAATAAATCAAATAACCTCAAATGATCTTTACTTCCTGCTGTTCACCCAACTGTCTTCGCTTGACGTACTACATTGTTCGACGCACGAACACACCCGATTGCAATACGATTCACTATCATATACATCATAGCAGGATAATGAAATCTTACTAAGGAAATCAACAATCCTAAACATAGGGCTCTATATCAAGGAAAGCTACGCTGGAAGCATAATAAGCCGCACAGATCCTAAAGGACACTAGAACCTGATGCTCTGATACCACCTGTGACACACCGACTAATTAAATACTGGGTAGCTACTCCTTTATTCAAATTAATTCAAAATGTTAAGTTGGTTCAGTTCGTAGCATCACTGTCGAAAACGTTTTAACAATTACTAGCCACCTATTATTTAAAAAGTGAGTTGTTAATTTTAATTAAATCCGATTAACATGCAATAAATAGATTATGAAATGCTAACATAACCACCACAACATAGTCACAATAGAATAACCATAAAATAATAATGAATCTGGAGGAATATTCCTCACAACAAATCGAATACTGAAATAAACAAATACCAAGTCTGTATCACTAAATTAATTACAACCCAAAATCTGAAATAACTGAATAGATAAAGTGTCTCTAAAAGAAATGGGGCGACATGCCAACAGATGAGAAAATCTAATAATATAGAGTCAAGATCTAAAGTGGAGGCGTCTACTGTCAAGGTCCTGTAACTTCCACAGCAGTTGCAGTACATCACCGGAATGGAACTCCTACGCTTGGTGTCCTTGTGGCTGTGCACCTAAAAGATTTTTATAAAAAAATAGATTTAAAAGCAAACGGGTCAGAGCCCGATTGTGAAAACAGTTTAAAAATAGCAAGTGTTTAATATCATTAAACAGTGAATATAAAGTACATGATAGTGTGTGCACTCACATAAGTTCCTCACCTCTAAACTAATTGTGCACTCCTATCGTACCCGTACCCATTCTAGTTATTCTCATATCTAACTAGTCCAATACAAAATCTAACATTACTATACGATTCACGATTTAATTCCTGCATCTTCATTTAAACAGAGAGTTTTACTTTTCTTCTCAGTTTCATATTAGTAATACCAATTACTAGAGATTTTCAATTTTATCTTTACAAAAACGTTGCTATTATTTATACTCACATTTATACATGACAGTTCATTTCAATTAACAGTATATTATTCTCATCATAAATATACAATACTGGCACCCCGAGACTAAGCTGCGGTGCACACATACTCTGCTATCCAATCCCGGTACATCACGTATATAAGGGCCACGCATTCCGAATAACTTAGGAATCGTTCTCAAATAACAACAATCACACATAATGGAGGCGAACATAGTTCACATCACATGGGTCACGCACATACCTACGCTCCCATGATCAGCAGACTTATTAACTTCTTAATAAGTCCTTCTCTGACCTATGTCCTCGAGGTACCAATCTAAATCCCCCCGTAGGCACACCAAGATTAGTTGGCCCTGATCTAACGCTGACCTCCCATGATAGCAAGTATGGTAGGTATGTTATACACAAATAACCACATATACTAAGCATTCACACATCTTAGATAACTCAGAATATTAATAGAGTTATACTTCTCGTTCTTATACCATCATTTAATGTTATACGTTTACAAGTCCCCGATTTATATACATTAAAGTTTTCAACTCTTCTCACGTCGTAATTAGGTACTCGTTTCCTAATCCCCAAATGTTATCCGGTTTACTACAATATTCTTAGTTTTACTCCTAGACGTACCCCAATCTCGCAAATATACCCACTAGTCAATAAGGGAAGGTTATTACTCCATTAAATAAATTTACAGGACATCTGAAATAAAATCAGGCCTAAAAGGCCATTCTGTCAGCTCGTTAGAAGTCTCGTTCGAACGAGGACGTTCGAACGACCTCGGAAGGTCTTCTAACGAGATGGCAGACTGCGCCCAGAAATCTCCAAGTTCATTTTTTCTTCATTCCTCTCTTTTCAAAGTTCATCCTAAGATCATCCTAATAGTATTTTAATGTTCCTAAACCACTCAAAGTCCTTTTAGGTCGCTTCTTAACATATTTTTGGGGTCAAATCCTCCTAATCAACATGCAATGATCATTAATCCCCAAATTTTACCCCAAACCCTATGAACAATAATACACAATTTAATTGTGTCTAATTACTCATCATAAATTCGTTTGTAAATCATCATAATTAAGTTTTTTGGATACTAAATTCGTCCATAGTCATTCTACATGCAATCCCTAACCCAACATTAGAGTTTCTATAACAATTTCATCAGATTTTTCCTCAAAACTTTCAAGACAAAATAGTTCCTACACTAAACATGGAAGAAATATTCAATGCACTTAAAAATATCAAAACACTTGCCTTAGATTTGTTCTTCTGAATTGATGTTGGTGAATGAAGGTTGATTTCTCCCCTTTCTCTACAGAATTCTCCCAAGGATGGTGATGGTGGTTGGAGGTTTCTTTTGGAACTTCTTCAAACTCTCCCTTTAATTCCCGTAGCCCACTAACTTACCTAATGATGATAATGGACTTAGTGGGTTCATTAGTAATATATTATTAAACCCTAAAATTCGTGGGTTTTAATTTCCATATTTTTAAAATTACCAAAATACCCTTCTAGGTTGCCGGTTTGGCCTAAAAATGCCCCGGGACCCAAACTAAACCCCCGGCTAGTGTTTTCTGACTATTTCGACCCTTCCGGACACATTGGTGCACTCCAAATGATCATTCGGTTGATAAAAATATAATTTACTTTTTAATTTAAATAAATTCATTCCTGACGCGACTAACACGCGCGTCCCAACTAAATTTCCCAAATTGTCGTATTTTCAACTCACGATATTTTTAATAAATTCAACGATCACATATTACCATAATCACTCAGTAATATTCAATAACACATAAATAACCAAATACTAACTCTCGTCTTGCTAGCATTTAAATCCGAATTAATTATCCCAAATTAATTTAATAAATCCCAAATTAAAAGCAATTCCACTTAATTAACCTCATAATTAAAAGCCATAAAAATACGGGGTATTACATACTTTCCCTCTAATAACGGAATTTCATTCCGAAATTCAGAAAGGTAAGGCATACCTGGAAGAATTAGGTATCCTCCAGTACTCAAAACAAAATAAAAAGAAAGACCCAAACACTAAAGCCCTCGCTTCACTACAAGCTTGTTTAACAGTCTTGATACTTTATCAGATTACACTTCAATTAATGCACGTCACGTTTCCTCGTACTAAACAACATTCGAAGAAATATAGCCTATACATCATTGGCCGCATTATCTTAATATTATTATGAGTCCGCACCTCACTACGCATTAACTCCCGCGTTTATCAAAACACCAAACTCCCGTCCTGGAAGAAATCAATAACACATCTGACTACTCTTGCCCATTCTTTGAAGCTCTGTTCCCGACTTTGTGACTTTTACATAAGGGAAAACCATTTCAGCCGGTTGGTGTTACACAAACCTTTGTAAGCACCTTGTCTACTATAAATAGATACGGGTGCCTTCCCCCAACTCTACCATTAGGTAATACCTTCTCCCCATTCCTACAATATACCTCACTTACTGGTTATACCTGATTTGTAAATGAAATGATCGCACCGAATCCAAAACTGCTTTCATACAGTTCCACCAGTCATCAGTAACCTTGCGCCTACTTCTCGAGCTATAGGTGATACAACCTTCTCTGAACGAAACGTTATCTCCACTACTTCCTGATACCCCACATTGAAGGGGGATTTTGGGGATCTCCTCCTAATTATGAATAATACTGCGTAGGACCACGTACCGGTGTGTTCACTATCTAATAGTGCAAATCACCCAAGGATATAACAATTTCTCTCTTTCTGGACAACTTGTCCCACATATTCGAAGGAACTCATTAATTATCTCTAAGTTGGCAACCCCTCAAGGAAATTTACCAACTTATCTCTTCCATCTCCGGAATCGTTGGTTTGATACAAAAATTATCTGCTTTATCATCTTACCCCAACCGATCTACTACTTACTACACCCCCTTTTAATGCCGACTTTCACGTATACTTCTTCCCGTGAACCTTTCACCACGTTGCGCACATCTGGACTCTCATACCTTATCAACATCCTCACTCTATTTACGCGTAAGCCACACTTAACATTCGATTATGTGGAACTCCGCTGCAAATTGTCCATAATAGTTAAATATTTGTCTCCTCAAGGAATACATATTTGTTAAATGCTTTGCACTGCCTTTCCACCAAGTTCAGATGTGCTACGCATCGCACATGAGTACACTGACCACCACTATTTTTCCATAATAGTCTCACAAGTATAAACCTCACTCATCTTTATATCTCTTCTTCGGCAATTATCGCATTAATGATCCAAGATATCTACACTCCTCATAACCCAACCATACGGTTTTAAACCTTATACACGCTTCATACCTATTCGAAACTCTTTATTGTCGCTGCATTTTCAATGTGGCTATACCACTTGGACGTTCTCAATCACCTCTGAATTTGAAATCCTAAATACTTCTTAACCTCAATGTGTCCTTCAACCCGCCGTAATAAAACCAACATTTTCAGTTTTTCTTCACCACACCACTGGCTCTACTGGCCTTATATCGTAATTTACCTTTTTAACTCTTTAGTTATAACTACCTACTTTCGTAACTATCGAGGTACTCCAAATTATGTACGAATGGTCCAACATCTCCCTACTACCAACCTTACGTTATGTTTCATGCGTGGGATGTCTCGCAAAGCGAAATCCAAACAAGGAACCCCCTGATACACTATTACCTAACATTGTCGATCATCGGGATTTGTTAATCCCTTAATCCATAACATGTACCCCTATATTCCCGTCTCTTAACAACAAAGTTACATCTCCTTCCTTAATTACACTTAAATAAGGAACCCTTTCCGAAAGACATTTTTTTTCTCGACATTGATGGTATTCACATTCCATATACACCATGCATATATAATTGGGGTTCTCAAAATCTCGTCCCTAGGCACACAACTATGAGTATAAACTCCCGGATCTCTAAAGGGAGATATAACAATGCACTCTACTTATTACGACATCCTGAGCATTAATTAATAATAACCAGTTAAACCTTTTCGCTGACTAGTAAACCAATTACATACGAATCGTATCAATTAAATCCCTACGCATACTGGGATTTAATATCCGAGATCATTATACCTTTTTTGAAATCACAATAATATATATATATATATATATATATATATATATATATATATATACAAAAGTACAATTGCGAGCCTGGCCCTCTCACAGATGGGGCCTCTCCAGAATGAAACTTTCTACCCCAAGGTAGTAATCCCAATAAATTTGTAATACCAGCACACTATCGGTATAAACATATTTGAAACCATAATTAGCATAATATCATACTCGTATAACACAGCCCTAAAACGAGCAAATTCAATGAAGTATATACCGCTATCAATATACCCATTCATCCTTCGCGGATGACAATAAAGGTAACCCCATACTATCAGGGAAAGTATTCGCATAAATAATAAAATTGCCGATACTCACTAAACTCGACTCTCAAGAAAAAATAACAATAATAACAATTGTAGTAACTCGTTCATATCGCAAACAACATGCAACATCATCTGAGGATATAACTCATACTTCTATCCTGACAATCGTCCTGGCTGCTCAAATGGTTCCTGGACTTAATACACCTGTCCATACCAAACTGGATATTTCAATAACTGTTGCCCTTGCCAGGCACAATACCTTGATCCCTACACTTGCATCGGGAAACATTGATAACGCACTGGTTTCACTCTCCACAAAATACCTCTACACATACTCCACTTACCTTCGATCACACTGACCATGTTAAGGTGGTCCTTCTCTCGGACGTTGGTAGTCTCGTCTCTGATGACTACCTCCATTGTTCCCTTAGCTTGGTGGACCTAAAGAACACGCTACTAGTTTCCACATCTCTTACTGAAATCACCCTCGCTCGGTAATAATTCAGCTTTCCAAATCATTTTAATGGGTTCTCCGTTGGGTCTTCCCCTTGTGGTGCTTCTCCAATACCATTTTCCCAGTCTTACTCTATAGAAATTTCTCGATTCTTGTATCTCACCACCCAAAGAAACGTTTACCTCCTAATTAACACTACGTGACATTATTACCATCTGCATTGACCGTCCAAGCAGAATTCCTCATAAAAGTTAACAATTCTTCTTGTGAAGCCCTTATACTCTTGACTCACTTCAGTCTATATTGTATAAGTGCTCATCTAGTTTGAAAATTGTGACAAAATTATGTCCATCCTAGAAACCAAAGAACCTCAGAGATTGGTTTGCTATTTCATTCATATATCTTTTCGTGATCTAGATCTAATTACCAACACTCACACACAGTAGAATGCATCATGTACATGTCACATTGCATATTTATGTGTGTACATATGTTGACTATGTTTAAATCCCTAAATTTAATTTTTAATTTTTTTTTGGGATTTTATAAACATTTTTTAATAAAGGTTTTATTAATTAAAACTTGATTTTAGAAGTTTATGGGTTCAATCTCTAATTATTGATTAATGGGTTTATTGGCTCAAAGTTGGTTTGGGTAGAAACCAAAAGCGGCAGAGACTTCAGGGGTTGGTTGTAATTAATTTATGACGCGCGTTTTATATCGATTTATTGGTTAACACCTGTTGCTTGCTGATTGGTGGGATTTGTGTTTCTTCACTGAGTATACAATCGTGTATCTTTACAACCGTTGGATCAAACCTTATCAACGTCCTGCATGCTTTCTTTGGTAATCCCTGTGTATTCCTCCTGAACCAATCAGGTGACTTTTAACCACCGCTTTCTGTGAGCCCTTGGATTTAAGTCAAACCAGATTGACTCAATCCTGACCCTTGTTTTTGAACCTGCTTCTCGATCCTTCTCTTCGTCCTATAAAAAGGATCCTCCTCTCAGTCGTCCAAGACTTTTGGCTAATTCATTCCTGAGAATAAAAAAGAGAGAGTAGAGAGAGAGAGAGAAGAGAGAAGAGAGAAGAGAGAAGAGAGAAGAGAGAAACCAGAAAGAAAGAGAGAGAGTTAAAAACCCTAACCCTAACCCCTGTTCGTCAATCCTCTTTCAAACCAAACACTCCACAAAAAACTCCTACATATCCAAAACACTACCCTGAGTGTTCTTGGGTTTTGAGAGATATTTGTGTTGCTGTAACCTATTGTTCGTTAGATCTTGTTTCCAACTTAAACTGTTTACTTAGATCTATTTTCTTCTTCATAGAAATTTCAGATCTATGTTCTGCATGTTACATCACACTTAGATTTACATAGTTTATTTCTCATCTTGAGAAATATATTGTTGATTCTTTTCTGAAAATTGTTTTTATCTCTAAATCAATAATAAATGTTTTCTGTTTCTAGTTCTCTTAAAACTAAACCTTTGACCTAGTTTGGAATCACACTTGGAGGTTTTCAATCTCGAAAATCTTTTCAAAACTTTGAGATTGATGAAGATCTTAACTGTCTTCTAAGCAAGATATCCATGGATTCTGGGATTGATTTAAAGGTCAAACATGTTCAAAGTTTTGTGAGAAGAGAGAAAAAGAAAAATCACTGCATATAGCCTTATATGTAATTTGCTAGGACTTTTTGTACTTGATAAGTGTGAGTGTGTGCATGCATGTGTTAGAGAGCACCTCCACAAACACTTTCACACTACAACACGAAAAGTGCTGGTAATAAGATCTTGTGAACAAAAGTCGACGTAAAGTGCTGGAACAAATCAGAAGTTAACAAACTGGGAGAACAACATCTACAATCAGAACTGCAGAGAAGTTATAAGGACACCAGAGGGTACATTCCTAAACTTATATAGGTCTGAGTTGTATGCATGTTATTTAAATAGTTTGTATCTCATAAATTTGTTTTAGTGGATTTTTTTCATTTTACTCCGTAGAGGGAGTCGTGGATGTTTCCTCAATTGGTGAGGTTTTACCATGTAAAAAATCGTGAACATAATCTTTCTACATCTCCTCATCTCATTCTTGGTTGTGCTGAGTTTAAAGCTTGTTTAAACTACCTTATAAACCTGTTATTCAAATCTTGAATAGATCTCGTACATACTGTTTTGTTAAACACATCTTGTGTTCAAATAGTTTTGTTTTTTCAAGAAAAGAGTTTCCTCAAAAAACAGCTCGGAGTTACTTAAATAGTTTATTTTTAATAAACGACTTTAGTTACATATTTTCATCTTGTAAGTAAATTCTCCCTCTAATATCCTCTTTTCCATTTCACCTACTTCACCCCGTGTAAGATTCGCTACATACTTAAATTTCTCCTCACAAAGTGACCTCTGTCCGGCACTCTTGTGTGATTTCAGAACAACATTCGCCTTCCACCCTGAACATCTGGTGAATGAACTTATGGTCAAACCATACGTGTACGCCTTCTCTCGACGTCACATTCCACTTTTTTTTAGTGTGTTGATTGTTTCTCACCATTTAATCTCCGCTCTTACGAGTCAAGAAAATTTTTCCCCAAATTCTCACTCTCAATTGGTCAAACCCCGACATATGTCCAAGCCTTTGGATATATTACGTTCGTTTGGCTAGCACACACCATCTCCGCCTTTCGATTATTGCTACTGCTGGTTCTCTTCAATGTTTCACCTAACTCTTTCTCTTCCACTCCAACCTTGTTGGATGAGTCTAATTTGACCCCACTCCTACTATAGTTGTACCTGGAAGTCACAAGTCGCGCCTTAGCTGTCTATCCCGTCCAGGACTTCCGTGCCATAATATCGGTGACTTCAACTACGGTCATCCTTCTGATCTTTACCTCCTGCTGTTCACCCAACTGTCTTCGCCTGACGTACTACATTGATCGGCGCACGTACACACCCGACTGCAATACGATTCACTATCATATACATCATAGCAGGAGAATAAAATCTTACTAAGGAAATCAACAATCCTAAACATAAGGCTCTATATCAAGGAAAGCTACGCTGGAAGCATAATAAGCCTCACAGATCCTAAAGGACACTAGAACCTGATGCTCTGATACCACCTGTGACACCCCGACTAATTAAATACCGGGTAGCTACTCCTTTATTAAAATTAATTCAAAATGTTAAGTTGGTTCAGTTCGTAGCATCACTGTCGAAAACGTTTTAACAATTACTAGCCACCTATTATTTAAAAAGCGAGTTGTCAATTTTAATTAAATCCCATTAACATGCAATAAATAGATTATGAAATGCTAACATAACCACCAAAACATAGTCACAATAGAATAACCATAAAATAATAATGAATCTGGAGGAATACTCCTCACAATAATTCGAATACTGAAATAAACAAATACCAAGTCTGTATCACTAAATTAATTACAACCCAAAATCTGAAATAACTGAATAGATAAAGTGTCTCTAAAAGAAATGGGGCGACATGCCAATAGATGAGAAAATCTAATAATATAGAGTCAAGATCAAAAGTGGAGGCGTCTACTGTCAAGGTCCTGTAACTTCCACAGCAGCTACAGTACGTCACCGGAATGGAACTCCTATGCTTGGTGTCCTTGTGGCTGGGCACCTAAAAGATTTTTACAAAAAAATAGATTTGAAAGCAAACGGGTCAGAGCCCGATTGTGAAAACAGTTTAAAAATAGCAAGTGTTTAATATCATTAAACAGTGAATATAAAGTACATGATAGTGTGTGCACTCACATGAGTTCCTCACCTCTCAACTAATTGTGCACTCCTATCGTACTCGTACCCATTCTAGTTATTCCCATATCTAACTAGTCCAATACAAAATCTAACATTACTATACGATTCACGATTTAATTCCGGCATCTTCATTTAAACAAAGAGTTTTACTTTTCTTCTCAGTTTTATATTAGTAATACCAATTACTAGAGATTTTCCATTTTATCTTTACAAAAACGTTGCTATTATTTATACTCACATTTATACATGACAGTTCATTTCCATTAACAGTATATTATTCTCATCATAAATATACAATACTGGCACCCCGAGACTAAGCTGCGGTGCACACATACTCTGCTATCCAATCCCGGTACATCACGTACATAAGGATCACGCATTCCGAATCTCTCAGGAATCATTCTCAAATAACAACAATCACACATAACGGAGGCGAACATAGTTCATATCACATGGGTCACACACATATCTACGCTCCCATGATCAGCAGACTTATTAACTTCTCAATAAGTCCTTCTCTAACCTATGTCCTCTAGGTACCAATCTAAATCTCCCTGTAGGCACACAAAGATTAGTTGGCCCTGATCGAACGCCGACCTCCCATGATAGCAAGTATGGTAGGTATGTTATACACAGATAACCACATATACTAAGCATTCACACATCTTAGATAGCTCAGAATATTAATAGAGGTATACTTCTCGTTCTTATACCATCATTTAATGTTATACGTTTACAAGTCCCCAATTTATATACATTAAAGTTGTCAACTCTTCTCACGTCGTAATTAGGTACTCGTTTCCTAATCCACAAATATCATCCGGTTTACTATAATATTCTAAGTTTTACTCCTCGACGTACCCCAATCTCCCAAATATACCCACTAGTCAATAAGGGAAGGTTATTACTCCATTAAATAAGTTTACGGGACATCTGAAATAAAATCAGGCCTAAAAGGCCATTTTGTCAACTCGTTAGAAGTCTCGTTCGAACGAGGTCGTTTGAACGAGTGTTGTTCGAACGAAAGGCTTCAAACGAACTACCAACTCGTTAGAAGGGATACTGTCATCTCGTTAGAAGCTCGTTCGAACGAGGTCGTTCGAACGACTTGGGCAGGTCTTCTAACGAGATGGCAGACTGCGCCCAGAAATCTCCAAGTTCATTTTTTCTTCATTCCTCTCTTTTCAAAGTTCATCCTAAGATCATCCCAATAGTATTTTAATGTTACTAAACCACTCTAAGTCCACTTAGGTCACTTCTTAACATATTTTTGGAGTCAAATCCTCCTAATCAACATGCAATGATCATTAATCCCCAAATTTTACCTCAAACCCTATGAACAATAACCCAAAATTTCATTGTGTCTAATTACTCATCATAAATCCGTTTTTAAATCATCATAATTAAGGTTTTTGGATAGTAAATTCGTCCATAGTCATTCTACATGCAATCCCTAACCCAACTTTAGAGTTTCTATAACAATTTCATCAGATTTTTCCTCAAAACTTTCAAGACAAAATAGTTCCTACACTAAACATGGAAGAAATATTCAATGCACTTAAAAATATCAAAACACTTGCCTTAGATTTGTTCTTCTGAATTGATGTTGGTGAATGAAGGCTGATTTCTCCCCTTTCTCTACAGAATTCTCCCAAGGATGGTGATGGTGGTTGGAGGTTTCTTTTGGAACTTCTTCAAACTCTTCCTATAACTCCCGTAGCGCACTAACTTACCTAATGCTGATAATGGACTTAGTGGGTTCATTAGTAATATATTATTAAACCCTAAAATTCGTGGGTTTTAATTTCCATATTTTTAAAATTACCAAAATACCTTTCTAGGTTGCCGGTTTGGCCTAAAAATGCCCCGGGACCCAAACTAAACCCCCGGCTAGTGTTTTCTGACTATTTCGACCCTTCCGGACACGTTGGCTCACTCCAAATGATCATTCGGTTGATAAAAATATAATTTACTTTTTAATTTAAATAAATTCATTCCTGACGCGACTAACACGCGCGTCCCAATTAAATTTCCCAAATTGTCGTATTTTCAACTCACGACATTTTTAATAAATTTAATGATCACATATTACCATAATCACTCAGTAATATTCAACAACACATAAATAACCAAATACTAACTCTCGTCTCGCTAGCATTTAAATCCGAATTAATTTTCTAATTAATTATCCCAAATTAATTTAATAAATCCCAAATTAAAAGCAATTCCACTCAATTAACCTCATAATTAAAAACCATAAAAATACGGGGTATTACATATACCTAATTTCTGAAACCTTTAAAGGCAAAAGTTTAATTTTTCAAATCCTTCGTGGGGCAACCCCCACGCAACTCTATTACAGTCGTTTGTCCCTTTATATCTATTATAATCAAAATTCATAGTTTGTTACTTTATTGAGTTATTTGCATTATATTTTTATCATTAATTTTAGTGAAACACGATGCCAAAATATGTGGAAAAAAAAATTCAATTTTTGATTCATGTTTTATTATGAATTTATTGCTACATTTAATTGATTTTCATTTAAGGGTGTGCTTGAAAGGCCAAGTTTTCTATGGAATTATTGTTTTTCCCCTTGTTTTTCAAATTTTTGATAGCGTTTCACCAATAATATATTCAATGAAAACGTTTTTCACCTTTAAGAACATACAACTTAAAGCTTTTTTATTTTTATTTTTTTTATCCCCACTATTTTGACAAATTATTTTCCTACCTCTCCCACGGGAATATAATTTTAAGCAAAGCTAGAAAACTTTACCCTATATATACACCCCTTTCCATTTTAACTATTTTTTCATTTTTACAATCAAACACAGAAAGGTAAAATTTTAAATGAAACATATTTTAAAGCAAAACATATTTTTTTCCATCTTTGAAATCAAATGAATACTTTTGTTGTAGGGTTATTAGGACTTTAACCACTAATTCCGGGAACATAATTTCTCAGACATTAGAGTCGTATTTATTTTTTAAATATTATATTATTTCATGACATTTTTATTATTTTTAATCATTAGTTTAGTAATTTGATATGCCGAATTTATATCTTATTAATATATCAAACCATAAAATTCTTAAATTAATCAACGTGAAGGTCGACTATCAGATATGAGCACCTGAAAAATGTTAGATCCTATTAAATATTATTTTAAAACCAACTATTGTGATACAAGATTGATTTGTATAAAAAAGTTTTTTGCTCACTGCTTTTAAGAAAATGATCATCATTAATCATATATATTTTGTTTGATGCATAAGATAAGAAAATGAGATAAACCCATCCAATGTTTGATCTTGACTGTGATGAGATTTAAGGGAGAATAAATTATTTCATGGCTCTTATCCAATAATGTATGGGATCCCACCTAATATAGGGAAACTATTTAATCCTACTACGATGAGATAAATCGTATCTTATCCTACTCTTTTAAATCATTGAAATTATGCACTGAATGGAACAAATCGTGATAATACATTACTGTGAGCCTTGAGAAGAAGAAAAACAAGTAGGTACTTTGTCTCAATCAAACCATGTGTGGCTAGTTATTTGTGTATTATAATTATCAATATTGTTGTGTTGTTATCAAAGTAGAGTCCTACTCAATTTAATGTTCAAAGAAAGAAAGAAAAAAAAATGATGGGCTGACTTTGAGTCTTTATTGCAACTTACATATCACTTGTCCATATTTATCCTGCCTGGGTAAATATAACGTATAAAAATCAGATGAAGTTGTCTTTTCTCTCTCTCTCTCTCTCTCTCTCTCTCTCTCTCTCACACACACACACACACACACACACACACACAAATTTTGTTAAATTTTTAGTATAATTCATCCTTGGCCATTTTAATATCTTGTGTAGCAACTTTTTGTGCCACATTTTTTTTAATGCATCATTGTAATTTTTTTAAGGGATTTAAGTGTTTAGTTTCATTTTTTAAGATTTATTTGTACTCACTCTTATATTTTTTTTAGTTGTCATTTTTTGTATAAAATAAGATGGGCGGTTATAGAGTAATTATGAACAGTTTTGGGTGGTTATGGGACTTATTATAATTTTAAAAACACATGGAACGAGAGCCAAAAAAATTATTTTTATAATATATATAATCATATATACGCACACTTGGAATACAAGTGTTAATATTCAAAACAATTTTGTCATATTACATTCAAGTGTAATATGCTTATAGATTTATATCAGTTGAATTAATCGATAAAGGTATTGGTTAAAGCACCACAATTTTTTTTAAATATTAATGTTTAATTAGGAAAATAACAAATCTGATGTTAAAGAGTAATATTAATTAAGTATATATTATGTTTGGTTACTTTTTTATTTTTTGTTATTATACTTTAGTCACCTGGGTGAAATTGATAATGTAAAGGCCAAACACAATGGTAGATTAACTGGTTCCACTTAGAATGGTTGTTTCTAATAAGGATATAAAATAGTGACTAAAGTAGTTCACTGAATATTATTCAAAAACACGAACTAATATAATTCGTGTGACGCACAAAATAGTCAAAATTTAGAATCAGTCTAGAATTATCTTTTAATAATACATTATTATTGTCTCACAAAATTATGTCCCTTTAGATACTCTAATTGGTTTGTGGTTAGTTTGTCATCGAGTTTGGGTCACCTTAGCATTTGATTCGTTGGTTTGAGATAGCAGCTTGATTTTGTGGCGTGATTCTGATGTGTGCGTTTGTTTTGTCCATATTCAAGAGTCCAGATTAGTGGTTTGTTGTTGGATGAGTTTAGGATGTAATGCGGTTTTATGGGCATGTGTTGTGGCCACAAGAACGTTTCATGCCCCTGTCTGCCAGAGGATGTGTTTCTGGTTGTTTGTTGTTGGGTATCTTAGTACTCCCTATGTCAATTATTGATTGGGTACTTTCTTTTGGCACGTTATATTCATTGGATATTAACTTAACAGAAAAATTGAGGACAGAGTTTGGGCTTTGCATTCAAAAGACCATCTTGAGACAATCTACAAGGCATTCACCAATATATCTAAGATGCTTTTGCTAATTTTTATGATACATAGCATAGCATTAATCAAAATAACATAAAGTGACCCAAACTCGATGACAAACTAACCACAAACCAATTAGACACTAGCATACCATAAAGTTAGAGCATAAAAGGTAAATTCTTTTTCATAGAAAACAAAAAAACATAGACATCGTCTCGAAAAAAAATACATTATTCACACGGGAAATTAAAATCCCATTAACGCGATTGTCTTGTCTGATCGACTACTATCTCGATCTCCCACTATTTGATGATGGCTTTTTTCCCGCTCAATATCAGTGTGCACGTGGGTCCAATTGGGAGTAGTTGCAGTTCACTATTTTTTTTCCTTTATTTCACTTGTTCTTTTTTAGAGCGGTTCTTAATTTCACCTCCAACAAGGACTTTGGGTCTATGTGGCATGAGATTGATCCAGGGAGCTATGTGCGTTGTAATTCACCATGAAGTCACACAAACTGGTGTGTGGGAGTTATTGTTGACCTTCCTCTTGTCTTTTGCGACATTTACAACATTCTGTTGATTAGCCGATCAACTCCCAGCTAGGTAAATGTGGTGAGGCTGTCATTGTTCAATGACACACCAACCATAAAAGACAACACTCGTCAGTTCGTGCAGAGGATAGACTGAGCTCGAAGTGGGTGGACGCAATCCTACCCGATGTTGATGTAGTCCTATCCTTCTTGTCCGGATTACATTGTATTTGGAGCTCATAGTTCGATTTTGAAGTGTCCTTCAAAGCATGGTATCACATCATGAATCTAAAAGACTCATTCGTCTTCACTTTGTACATTTGACATGCGAGGGGAAATACATCGTAGTTGGTGCACCGATGCTCAATCCCTGCTTGACTCTTCCAATAATGGCACAAAATTCGCTCACGACTCTGCTAATAATTCCAAATTGCATTGTGTGCTAACCGGTGGTCCGATAATCACCGCATTGCCTCTCATTGTTATAGTTTGTGCAACCGATAATCACCACATGCCTAACTTCCTTCAATTTGCGTTGCGAATCAGATCCTTTGAAGTATCCACTAAAATTAAACAATACGACACATTTTCATCCTCACATAAATTACTCTAGTGGTGGCTCTCCTTTTGCATTTTAGTTTAAAGAGTTTCTTAAAACTAATATTTTTGGGGTTGAGAGTATATTACCATTGTCATGGAATGATTGAGAGTATGAACTTGTGAAAAAAATACAAATAAGAAAACTGGGTTTGAGATTGAGATAGGTAAGGAAAAATGTTCAATTTTGGGTTATGCGTGTGTGTATAAATAATTTTTTTTTAAAATTATACGTCAAGGAGCCATTGGCAAAATCACATTACAATATTGTGGCATTTTTATTTGTCCAACAAAAAACAACTCTCATATTTAGAGTATTAAATATATTAAACATTCTCGTATTGTATGGATTTCCGCGCGACGCATCGTTCTGCGACGATGGAATGCCTTCTACCGAAATGACGTATATACCTATTAAGATAACTAAAACTATTTTTGTATGTAAATAAATGAAATCATAGGGTATAAATGAGGGTTATATATAAGATTAATGAATCAATAAAATTGTGAACGTTATACCTATAAGTAATTTTTAAATTTCTTTCATATACTTATATGTATTATGGGGACTATACTTATGCGACACATGCTCGATGCGAGCGTCTTGGATTCTTGCTCTCCAAGTTATTAAAGATTCCAAGTCACAGAAGACTACCACGTATCCATCATTTGGAATGGTTGGAATTGATAAATGATAAGCCCCAACTTTTAGGGATAGCTATTGACGGAGCTCATGACCCTACTAAGCTTTTCTATAAATGTAAACCCGCTTTCTATTGAGTGGGGCATGTTATATTGTATCGTTAAGCAGTACTACTACTCTGCCGAACCCATGGATGTAGGCACGTTGCCGAACCAAGCATATCTTCCATGGTGTGTTTTTTACCCTTCGCCTTGAATACATCTCTTAATTGGTATGTGTGCATTAAATACAAACATTATAGAAAATTGCCACATATATTGCGCTGTCTGTGGAAAAGGATATGAGTTCCTTGCCACTAGCTAAATTCTCGGGATGTCTTGCTCACCCAACCAAGATCATATGAATGTCAATGACTAGGAGGGTCATCAATAACACAGTTATGGAGGCCCAAAGGGTTATGTTCTTGACCATGGAAACCATGATTACTAGGAGGGTCACCAACTAACACCTCCCTATCAGAGGGTTATATCCGAGATTGGTTAGTATTACCAATCCTCTAATGCTCATTATCATCCTCAGGAGGATGGAACGCTGAACAGTGATGGGTTTGAATGATCAAATAGATCTCAAGGCTCATTAACAACTACGAGAAAGAGCCTTCGAGATGAAATGGCTACCAATAGGCTCCAACAAGAGCAGAACACCACGCTCCAGCAGTGCCTAGAGAAGCTAAAAAAGGAGGCCTAAAAAGAGAATCCTAAGAGTGGCTGCCGCTCATGAACTCCTATCTCTTAGGCGAGCAGATCTTGCAGTCGAGGAAGGAGTACTCAACGACAGGATGAATGCTCTCTTCGTCGAAGGTCTTTTGAAGGGAGACCACGCCACAATGATCGGAGAGGAGATAAAGAGCTTTATGATTTTATCAAAAGGGAGGTAGAGAGACACCTGACCCATCAAGGGGCTCGCCCTACCAAGGGGCTCTCTAGAAGAACACTCGTCCACTTAATGAAATCACATTTTAGCCATCAATAAAAGAGTTTGAACCTCCCAAGAAATTTGCTCCCCTAAGATTTAAGATCTATGACAGGAAGACTAATCCCACCGATTACGTCAAATAATATCTTCAGGCGATGATGCCATAGAACACTAACGAAGGATTAATGTGCCAAATACTCCCTTCACTCTTGGAGACACCATCTAGAAGTGGTTTGAAACTTCGCACACCGATCGACAACCTCCTTCAAGCAACTAGACGAGTCCTTCATAGCCAGATTTATTACCAGAAGTACCCATCCCAAGCGTATGGGTTCTCTTATGATGATGAACAAAAAGCCCCATTAAATACTCCTATAGTACATCAGAAGGTACTGAGAGGTGTACAATGAGGTAGAGGACTGCACCGAGCAAGTAGCGGTGGCATCCTACAAAATTTATTTATCGAGTAATTCCATGATTTACTAATCCATCATAAAGTGGGAGGCCATTACTATCTACAACCTCATGAAAAGGATTGAAAAATATGCCCAGGTTGAAGATACAGTGACCAGAGTTGGTCAGGACAAAGAATGATAAAGTAGTCTAAAAACGGGGATAAAGAAAGGAGGGAGAAAGTAAAAGGGGAAGCTGAAAGGAGTCTAGAAGAAGGATCTTAAAAAATCATTTAAGGCAGTTAACACGGTGTTATGTGAACCAATCTACAAGATCTTTTGCCAGATCAGAGATCGATAATATTTTAAATGGACTGAGAAGATGTTCAACAATCCAAAAAAGAGGAACACGCACTGAAATGTGCATACCATAAAGATCATGGTCAGAAAATTGAAAACTGTAAGTCATTCAAGCCCCACCAAGAGGAACTAGTCCAGATTGGTCACCTAAATGACTTCTTAGAGAAGAAGGAAGGCAAAGCGCAACCTGTGCATGATCAGAGACTAGAAAATGCCCTGAACGATGACATGGGACATGAATTTAAGGTAATACCTGGGAGCCCAGGACCAGATGACGTCTTGGACGAATGTTTGGGTCATGAATTTACGGTAATCCACGGTGCATTAATCCAAAACCAAATCAAGGGGAACACCATCAGGATAGAAGTTAAGAAGCTCACAGTAGACATGAAAGCCTTTCAGATCGACCCAACCATTTACGGCAAGCGCCGCCGACTTGAAGATATTGATTATATGAAGAACATCATTTTCACAGATGATGATTTGGTCGGTGTAAGGATTCCCATCACGACGCTCTCATTATCAATCTCAGAGTTCCTACCTGGGATGTTGACAAGCTGTTGGTGGATTAGGGGAGCTCCTCGAGAGTGATGTACCTCAAGATTTTTAATTAGTTGAACCTGCATATAGAAGACCTACAGGAAACCATTGTTCCTCTAGTCAGATTTATTGGAAGGATGGACTTGACACTTATAAAGGTAGTTCTCCCTATCCAGACAAGAGGAATTTCTCAACTTATTGAATTCCTCTTAGTAGTTGTAGATTCCCCGTACAATGCTATCCTCGGTAGAGGGTGGTTGAATGCTATGATGGTTGTACCATCTTCCTACCACCAGAAGATAAAATGTATCACTGATGGAAGAGTTATGGAGATATGAGGGAACCAAGCCTTGGCCATAAGGTGTTTAATAGTTGCCATCTGACCTAAGTAGGAGAAGAAGAAGGTTAAATTCATAGATCCAGAGGAGGTCTATATGCCCTCCAAATAACAACAACAATATGAGCAACCTGGTATTGAGGAAACCAGAGTCGTCCCCGTTGATTGTATTATGGAATCCCTTCAAGAGATAACATTTGATGATTATCAGTCTAAAAAAAGTTCTTTATCGACAGTTCACTCATGGAAGACGAGAAGAAATAATTGATTTTTTTCCTCAAAATCAACCATGACGTATTTTCTTGGCAACCTAATGATATGCCAGGGATAGATACGAATATGATGTTTCATAAGCCCTATGTGCATCCACTACATCCACTAGTGATTAAAAAGGCTCGATGAATCATGCCCAAGAATGCTAAAGTTATTGAGGAGGAAGTTAGGAAACCTTTGGAGGCACAAGTCCATAAGGAAGTTTAATTCCCTAAATATCTATTAAACCCAGTAGGCTTGAAGAAAAGCAACAAAAAGTGGAGAGTGTAACAACCCGCGCAATTTTGGGCTATTTTAATTAATTTCTAGAAAACGGAGGAAAATAAAGTTTTTGATAAATTTATTTTTATTGCTCAAATATGTTGGTTATTATTTTTAAAAGTGAGAATTTCAAACGGTTTCGAAAACAGAGTTAAAACGGATTTTTAAAATGATTTTTAAATGTTTTTAACTCTTGGAATTCTAAGTCGGCGAACATTAAGTAATTTTCAAGAGTTGTTTTGACTTCCAACTCTTCATTTCTTTGCCTTATTTAAAGGAGTCTTTTGGGTTCCAACTCTTCATTTCTTTGCATTATAAAAGGAAGTCGTGGGGAACCCTTTTAACCTACTTTTGGCACAAATTTTGGAACAAATATATATTCCTCTTCTTTCTATATACACATTGGCCCTTGAGATTTGTGAGTTCCAACATTAGATTAGAGGTGTTCTTAGGGCTATTTTGTTGGAGGTTCTTGGAGGAGCTTTTGTAGATCTTTCGTGTTGATCTTGAGGATGTGATCGTTGGTTTCTCATCATGGTTTGAGGTATGGGATTTTACACAATATGCACTTTTAAATCTCTCGAGAGTTTATTCCGTTGAATTCTTATTAATTGAACTCATGTTTGAATTGATAAATTCATTGAAATCTGGAAAATAATTGTTGAAATTATTTTGATTAATGTGGTATCATTATATTTTTGATGAGCACGTTGTCATGAGATTTTAATATGACACGGATGTTGGACACCCGCCAAAATTCCTATTTCCCGGGCTATGGCTTGATAAAGTATATACGGATGTGGTGAGGCCTGGTGACCCGGTTAAAGTGTTGTTGAGAAATTTATTGATAAAATGCTATTAAGATTTGCATTTTGATTTGAATATTCGTACTCGTGTTGTTATGCTTTATTCATCGTTAATATATTTGTTGAGCTTCTTTCCTGTCGTATTGTGTACTTCCCCATATTTTCTTTTAGTGGCAGGTTAGCGCGGATTTTTGGGTGCTATGGAGATTGATTTTAGCGAGGATTGTTTGGGAAAGATTTGTATTATTTTGATGTATAGAGCATTTGAGATTTGTATTTTATTTTTGAGTTAGTTGTTGTATGTAATTCGAGAGACCTGGTATTTATTTGAAGAAATTGAGATTTGTAGTTGCTCTTTTGTTATTGTGGGATTTAGACTCTCTATACCTTGTGATTGTGGATTAGTTTATTTTTATCGATGAGTATCGCTCCGCTCGCTCTCCCCGGGCGCGCGGGGTGTTACAGATGGTATCAGAGCTTAGGTATACGGCAACCCTCGGGTCTTGGGTTTTGGGTCTGTTGCGTTTTTGTGGCGCATATTTTTGGAGATAGATTATTTTAGATGAACGTTTCGTGATAGGCATCTAGATTAGATGTGAGGAATTTATTTTTGGGAGACGAGATTATTTTGGAGATTGTTGGCCTGATTTTGAGAGTTAGGCATTCGGCGAATTTCGAGGGCGAAATTCCATTGTTAGTGGGGAAGTGTAACAACCCGCGTAATTTTGGGCTATTTTAATTAATTTCTAGAAAACGGAGGAAAATAAAGTTTTTGATAAATTTATTTTTATTGCTCAAATATGTTGGTTATTATTTTTAAAAGCGAGAATTTCAAACGGTTTCGAAAACAGAGTTAAAACGGATTTTTAAAATGATTTTTAAATGTTTTTAACTCTTGGAATTCTAAGTCGGCGAACATTAAGTAATTTTCAAGAGTTGTTTTGACTTCCAACTCTTCATTTCTTTGCCTTATTTAAAGGAGTCTTTTGGGTTCCAACTCTTTATTTCTTTGCATTATAAAAGGAAGTCGTGGGCAACCCTTGTAACCTACTTTTGGCACAAATTTTGGAACAAATATATTTTATATTCCTCTTCTTTCTATATACACATTGGCCCTTGAGATTTGTGAGTTCCAACATTAGATTAGAGGTGTTCTTAGGGCTATTTTGTTGGAGGTTCTTGGAGGAGCTTTTGTAGATCTTTTGTGTTGATCTTGAGGATGTGATTGTTGGTTTCTCATCATGGTTTGAGGTATGGGATTTTACACAATATGCTCTTTTAAATCTCTCGAGAGTTTATTCCGTTGAATTCTTGTTAATTGAACTCATGTTTGAATTGATAAATTCATTGAAATCTGGAAAATAATTGTTGAAATTATTTTGATTCATGTGGTATCATTATATTTTTGATGAGCACGTTGTCATGAGATTTTAATATGACACGGATGTTGGACACCCGCCAAAATTCCTATTTCCCGGGCTATGGCTTGATAAAGCATATACGGATGTGGTGAGGCCTGGTGACCCGGTTAAAGTGTTGTTGAGAAATTTATTGATAAAATACTATTAAGATTTGCATTTTGATTTGAATATTCGTACTCGTGTTGTTATGCTTTATTCATCGTTAATATATTTGTTGAGCTTCTTTCCTGTCGTATTGTGTACTTCCCCATATTTTCTTTTAGTGGCAGGTTAGCGCGGATTTTTGGGTGCTATGGAGATTGATTTTAGCGAGGATTGTTTGGTAAAGATTTGTATTATTTTGATGTATAGAGCATTTGAGATTTGTATTTTATTTTTGAGTTAGTTGTTGTATGTAATTCGAGAGACCTGGTATTTATTTGAAGAAATTGAGATTTGTAGTTGCTCTTTTGTTGTTGTGGGATTTAGACGCTCTATACCTTGTGATTGTGGATTAGTTTACTTTTATCGATGAGTATCGCTCCGCTCGCTCTCCCCGAGCGTGCGGGGTGTTACAGAGAGTTTGCGTAGATTTCACTGACCTAAATCGTACATGCCTAAGATAGATGAGTTGGTCGACGCCACTGTTAACTATGAACGTATGATCTTTTTTGACGCCTACTCAGGGTATTATAAAATCACGTTATTCTCCCCTGACTAGGAAAATACTTCCTTTATCACCACGCTAGGGATGTATTGCTACAGGGTGATGCCATTCAGATTAAAGAATGCTAGGATAACCCACCTGAGGATTTTAACAAATGTGTTCAAGGAGCAATTGGGAGACGTGATGGAGGTATGCATAAATGATATGCTTGTGAAAAGAAGAAATAAGGGGGATCACTTGACAGACCTGGTAATAACTTTTGAGGTCCTTCGTTTATATCAGATGGAACTAAACGTGACAAAGTGATCCTTTGGGGTAGAATTAGGAAAGTTCCTTGGATACCTAGTCAGTCAAAGAGGTATCGAGGCAAACTCTGACCAGATTGAAGCCATCAAGAAGGTATATCCCCCAAGACTGTGCGTGAGGTACAAAAATTAACTGGCATGCTAGCTGCTCTCAATCGATTCATATCCATATCCTTAGAGAAGTTCCTAACTTTCTTTCAAGCACTTAGGAAAGAAAGGAAGGAAGTATAGAATGACTAATGCACCAATGCACTTAAAAAAATAAATAATTATTTGAGAAAATTTCCCTTACTAACTATTTTGGACGATGATGGCCCTTTGTACTTACACTACACCAAATCTGCCGATTTTGACCTTGACAAATCCAACTTGTCAAGGTCAATGACCGTGACATTTCGAGGCGAGACAACTTTTTTTGTCACGGTCGTATCACGGTCATTGACCTTGACACAAAACTCGCGTTTTGTGTCACGGTCATGCCGCGGTCAATGACCGTGACACGTTTGTCACGGTTTATAACCGTGATAAAGACGTGACCCTTTTTAAAAAATTGTCACGGTCAATGACCGTGACACGTCCGTGATAACTTTTGTCATGGTCAATAACCGTGACAATTCTGGTCAAAATTTAAAAAAATCTGCTGGGCAGTATGGCCACTGCCACTGCCCAGCAGTATCCAAACATCATATATCCAAACAAACTAAAGATAATGCAAATATATATTCAAATAGAGACAATATGCATCACGATATAATTCAAATGTAACAACTTAAAACATTTCAATTCAAACTTAAAACAATTCAATTCAAACTTAAAACAATGTCACTACATGTCTGGTGTATTGTTAAAACTGAGGAGGTGAGTAGGCCACACGACATACGAACTGACGCACCCACTAATATACGTCGTGCCGTATTGTTCGCGCAACCACAATAGGGAGTTCTCCTTCCCGGGTATGACATGCGTGACGAGCACCCTGGACTCCATCTCTTGAAACGCACGTCCATGAACTATTCCATCCTGAACGATATTCGGGTCCCTCAACCCCCGCCCTATCCGCTGGCCATCAAATACGTCCAATATGAACACGCTCCAAGTGTGGACATTGGTCTGTTGAAGGGCGCCAAATAGGGAAGTGGATCATCGAAGTACGAACGTGTCGGTGATGAAGCAGCGAGGTCCACATCCTCGTCATCCTGCGCCTCGTCCTCTCCCACCTCCTCCTCCACCGCCTTCTCCTTCCCTTTCCCTTTCCCTTTACGGTCTCCACCCAACGTACGCTTCATGAATGCGTACATATCTTGGACCGTCGCCTCCAAAAGGGACAGCTTCGCGTCGTGCGAATCCACCGTTCGAGCCAACCCGGTGTTGCTCGTCTCCAATCCGATAATCCTTGATTTGGCCACCCGTGAGCTCACCCCCTTGTCCTCCCCTTGCGATCAGAGCCAAGCACTTGGCTGAGTGCATCTGTGGATAAAGATGCCTTGTCGGCATCAGACTACGACTCATGCACTTCCTTAAGCTTTGCCTGAAACGACAAAAAGCACATGATTAGTAAAATAAGTAAACTAAAAAATTATAACGTAATTAACAAAAATTAAACTGTCGGATTACTTACAATCGTGGCCGCGACGCTCGGGGACACCTCCTTGTCCTTCCCCTTCTTCGTCCGAAGAGCCACATAAGTATCGAGCCTATGTGGCTTACCCCTGGCCCACTCCCTACCCCCTGAAATAAAATAAAGTAAAGTAAAATTAGTATCGGCCCCGCAAAGTAAAATAATGAAGAATAATATATTTCTGTAGTTATAGAAAAATTAAATCTTACCTGCATCCTATGCTCCACCTCGGCGTAAGAGGTCCGACCGGAGTAGTGCACGTCCGTCTTTTTTGCCCGATTTTCCCTCCCCGATTGGCGAGATGCCAATTGTCGATCCTCGATCTCATTGTCAATGAACTTCTGCCATTGTGCCAATGAGATCGGCTCCTTGGGGGGGGGGGGGGGACAGATTCACGCCATTGGATAATCGACTCTCTTGTTTTCCCAAAGTACCGTGCCCGCATATTTTTTTTCCACGACTTGAGTTGCTCCCTAATCTGCTCCAACACGGGATCGCGTAGCTTTGGATACAAGTTGAATTGTTCCTGTCCAACAAATACAATGTTAGTTGCGAATAAATATAAATATAAATATGAAATCGAAATTGAAATTGAAATTGAAATTGAAATTGAAATTGAAATTGAAATTGAAATTGAAATTGCAATTGAAATATAAATATAAATATATTACCTATAGTGCCTCCCAAACAGCTAACTTGAGCTCATATGGCGCCTCCTTCCAACTCATAAACCCCGGGCCGATGATCGTCTTTAGCAGAAGGAGGGATCTCGCTAATATCTTCGATTTGTTCTCGACGGTAATCCCATATTTTCCATATTTGGGGAGCCTAGGGCCGGAAGAGCCCTCGTCGCCTCCACTACCACCGACCCCAGAAGACATCATAATAAACAACATCATCATCTTCGCCTTAATATCTGAAGGAGACATTTGTTGTAAAAAAATGTTATTAGTACAGATATAATATTTTCAGTTTTAAGGACTATTTTCATCACTTAGTGTTCATCTAAGTTCTAGTATAATAAGTTCCCATAAAAATCTTTAATAAAATTCTCATATCTTCTTTCAATTTAAACACACACACAGTAGTGACTGTCTATTTAAAATAATCTCAATGTTAATTTCAGGTATTGAATTTCTACTATTGTTTTGTGCTTTTTATAAATCATACCCCACCCCCACCCCAACATGTTTACGGGTTTTCATCACCCGTCATAAATTTTTCGGTTCGTGACTTACTGACCAGTTGTCTTGGGTCTTTTAGTCCCTTAACATTACTTTAAGAATTTTACCCAATCTAAATACCACATTTTCTTTCTTGTTATACACTTGAACACGTTTTGTTATTTAGTCCTTATTAATTTATCTTTGATGTATTACCAGCATATTTACTTTTATAAATTTTATTTAATTTTCAATTTTAAGGACTATTTTCATCACTTAGTGTTCATCTAAGTTCTAGTATAACAAGTTCCCATAAAAATCTTTAATAAAGTATTATCACAAATATAAACTAAGAGTGATAAAACAACTTTGAGGCATATAAATTAATTGTGACAAAGTAAGATTATGGAAACCCCTATTTTCTTTCTATAACTCCTATTTTATTAAACTTTAAATATAATTAGGGTTGTATAGAAAGAAAAGTTAAATAGGAATAAAAACAACATTTTTAAAATATGAAGGGCTCACCAATTTGATCAAAATTTTTCAACAACATAGACTAATTGATCTTTATTATAAGACAATTACTACAAATTTATGCGCATCGCCCTAATTCAAAAAGTAATTTAATGAATAAAGTAATACTTTTTTTAACTTTAGTTATTCACCACAAATCTTAAAAAATATTTTATTTTTCATGCTTTTAGCAACTTCGGATGCCATTTTAACCCTTATTGTAGTTTTTTAGTTTTCATGCTTTTATTTGATGGATATAAAGTCACGTGATTATTTCACCATATAAAGTCAACAAAAAACGTCATATATGGTTTTTTTCTCCATTAGTATAAGTATATAGCGATTATATCACACTTAAATCACATATTAAGCCGGCCTTCATTTTTTTATGAAATTTTTAGAAAATTACTTATTTATTTTGAATGAAAATAAATTGTTATCCAATATTTTTGGATATTATTTACATTTACATTTTTGGATATTATTTTTGGATATTTATAGAAAATTAATTATTTATTTACATTTTTAACCCCTACCCCCTACCCCCACCCTGCCCCACCTCCTACCCCCCACACTGCCCCCACCCTACCCCCACCCTGCCCCACCCCCCACACACGCACACACACGCACATATATACACACATACACACATATATATACACACAAACATATATATAAATGGAAGAGAGAGAGAGAGAGAGAGAGAATTAAACCTGAAAGTAGAGAGAGAGAGAGAGCAGCGTCGAGAGAGAGAGAGGGAGGGAACGGCGGGAGGGAAAAAAGAAGGGGGAAAGGGTTTTTGTTGAAACCATTGTCACGGTCGTGTCAAGGTCATTGACCATGACAATTCTTTGTCACGGTCGTGTCAAGGTCAATGAACGTTACATAAAACGCATGTTTTTTTATCACGGTCAATGACCTTGACAAGGGTGGCCGGTTGAAAGGTGACAATTTTGTCATTTTGGTGTAGTGTTATATCTAGCAATGTCTAATGGTGTTGTAAGTTTAACATTAGATTGTGAGAAGATTTATTATGCAAGCAAAATATTGTTGTATGCTGACAAAAGATACCTACCGTTAGAAAAGCTTGCATACGTGCTGGTGATAGCCTCAAGAAAGTTAAAACATCACTTTAAGGTGTAAACTATCATTATTCTAACCTTATTCCCTCTTAAAACAATGCTGAAGAAGGCCGACCTATCTGAACTGATGTCCAAGTGGTCGATAGAGCTAGAAAAGTTTGATATCTAGTTTTATCTTAGAACCTCTGTCATAGGGTAAGTCATAGAAGACTTCATTATTAAATTTTTCAGCGACCAAGAACCAATGGAGACTGGCAATGGAAGTAAAGAATCGGTCATACAACTGATCAAAGAAGGTGATAAATGGGTACTATATGTTGATGGAGCCTCAAATTCCAAGACGACAAGAGTTGGGATATTACTTATATCCCTAGAGAAAATAGTTCTCGATCAAGAAATTTGATTGGGATTTGAAGCATACAACAAAGAAACTGAATATGAATCCTTGCTCGACGGATTACAGAAAGCACTCTCCTTGGGAGCCCATCGCCTTGATGTCCTTTGCAACTCAATGCTGGTATCAAATCAAATATCAAGAAAATACAATGCGAGGGATGAGCGCATGGCTGAATACTTTGGAGAAGCCTAACACCTTGTCATTCAATTTAAGCATGTATAAGTGCAATAATTTCCAAGAGGGAACACTAATCACGCTGACATGTTGGACACACTCGCTTAGCTTATTGAGGGAGATATGAAACGAACAATTCTATTATAATACCTCTTCCATGTTCAATATCAATAAAGGAAAATTTTCCAAGAAGGTTAATGTCAATAACAAGGCCCAAAGTTGGATGGATCCAATCATGCGCTACCGAAAGGAAGATGCCTTGCCAGTTGATAAGAAGGAAACGAATAACATACGGGTGAAATCTTCTCGATTCCACTTAGAGGCAGAGTAAAAGCTTTATTAATGATCTTTTTCAGAACCTTACCTCCAATGCGTGCACCCAGACGACATCGAGCAGACACTCTATGAGCTCCATGAGGGGATATATGGGAGCCATGCAGGGGGCATGCCACTAGCATTTAGGGAACTGGAAGAAGGATACTAGTGACCATATGTCCAAAAAGACACAATTTCCTACGTTTGAAAATACAAGAACTACCAGCTCTTCTCGTTGTTGGTACATCAACCGGCTAGCAAACTTAAATCCCTCACAAGTCGTTAGCCTTTTTTTTACAGTGGGGACTTGACATCATCGGTCCATTTCCCCTCATATTTAGCTATAGGAAGTATCTGTTGGTTGACACATACTACTTCTCTAAATGGGTTGAAGGGGAGACTTTGGAAAACATCCGCGATGTTGATATGACCAAGTTTATATAGTAGAACATCATAACACAATTTGACATCCATCGGGTTATCATCACATAAAATGAAACTCAGTTCAAGAGTAGCGTCTTTCAAATCTTCTGCGACAAGCACAATATTAGGCACTTCTATAGTTCGATGGCCTACGCTTAAAGCAACAGGGAGGTAGAAGCCTCTAACAAGACAGTTCTTGATAGACTCAAATTTTTTTTGGAGAAAACACATGGCGTATGAGTCGACTACCTCCCCCTCATTCTCTGGGTATTCCGAACAATGACTAAATGATGAATGGGGGAAACACCCTTTACTTTGTCTTATGGGATGGAGACGATCATTCCACTTGAAGCAGGTTTGCCAACCACGAAGTCCACCTTAGTCGATTAATTTCTCAACAACGATGTAAACAGATCAGAGAATGACATAACCAATGAAAAAAGATAATTGGCTCTTATAAAACTTGTCTCTTAATAGTAGCAGTTGGTCAAGCAATAAAATAGGGGGTCAAAGTGAGAGGCTTCAAGGTCGGGAACTACGTACTTAAAAAAGATCGAGGGCAGTGCCAAAAATCCCTCAGACGAAAAATTGGGGCCCAACTAGGAAAGCCCATTCAAAGTCATTTGAGATGACTTAATGGGAGCCTACCACTTAGAAAAAATGGAGGGAAGATTGGTTCCCTGAGCATGAAATGTAGCCAAATTTAAAGAAGTTTCACTTTTAAATTTTAAGTTTATGACTAAGCTTATTTTGTTTATTCCAATTTTGAAGTATTTTTAAGAAGTTCTTTTAGACTTCTCGTACTTATCTTTATGCATTGTTCCAACTGGAAAGAAAATGAGTATTTAATAAAAAATATCAATTGGTTGAATGAGTTATATTTAACATATTACTTATCACCGTGATAATTATCTCACAGTGATAATTATATTCTGTCAAATTGAAGCACCCTAAATATTTGACTAACTTAAGTCTATATTATTTAGGCATTTCAACAAGTTTGGATATTGTGTCAGGACATAATTTTAGTTCGAGACCACTCTTTTTGGTACTAAATGTAACGCTACTTTACTATCCAAAACTACGCGTGCCCTGACTCAACTCAATGTTATCTACCAAAGTAAAAGGTATAACACATGTGGATGCACATATTACACTCGACACAATTTTAGGCACTCATGCTGATCGTATATATTTATTTCATTAAGTGTCTAAAACATTTTTTTTCTTAAAACTAAAAACTAGATTAATATTTGTTAAAAAATAATTTCCTATATTTTAAAAATAAATTTCAAAATTTATTTTGAGTTAAAGTGAATTTTTTTTAAAATAATTTTTTCTTGAATTAAAAATAACTTTTATGAACCTTTCATTTGTATAAGAGTATATAACAGTTGAGGACTTTTTTTTGCTATGACCGAATGTAGTAGGTTTGTTTAAATTGTCAAAGCCTTTATTGGCTTATGCCATAAATGTTTTGTTCGATTCTTTTAATATGGAACCTGATTGAGGAGGTCTCGTTAGTTCGTTTCAGTTTATGGCCTTGATATTAATTGAATGATTTTACCTAATAACCTTTAGGATTGTAAACCTTAGATAACTGTCCAGAATCACCTATAGATTTAAGTTTCAGACCTGTTGTAGGTTTGTGTATATCTCCTATTAGCTTTGGATTTATACCACCTTTTGACCCTTAGATATAGGTTATGCCTATTTATTAATAGACCTTTAGGTGGTTTTGTTATTATATATAGGACATATCATTTAGGTTATTTAATTAGAATCCAACTATCACCATCTTGGCCGAATAGACCCTTAGGCTTTGATGGTCTAGTGATTTGACTGGGTTGTCTTATTCGTATAGGATTTATTTTTTGATCCGCATAGCTGTTGATCGGCCAATCCGAAGCTTTCCCATGCCTTGACCACTTTTGTTTTTTAAAGGTTATTTCCAGCTATAGGTTCTAAACTATTTTGGACTTTAGTTATTTTAGAGTTCACCTACTATAGTGGGTCTAGGGCGTTGTGTTTGCATCCAATGGAACATAAACTTTAGGATTCTTAAAAACCAATTATAGTCGTTGGTTTATTAGAGAGAGATGCCAACTGTATATGTCTGTTAGAGTTAGTTTTATAACAAATTATGATCGTTAGATTCTTCTTTATCCTTGTAGGGACTCATTATAACTGTCGGTTTAAAATCTGAGCCACATGTTTCTTTTAAGAGATTATAATTCATATTAAAGCCATAAGAACAATTGAGTTTATCCGTTTAGATTTGTTTATGAGGTAACTGTTTAGTTAGTTTTTAAACCAATTATGATTAATTTTTGTATTATTTTTAGTGCCTCATGTAACCTATTATTTTAGGTAGTTCAAGAACATAACCATTGGAGAGTACTATTATAATAAAAACCAAGAATCAACCTTAGTTTGTTTAAACAATTTAGGGTTCTTCTTCTCAGCTTATGTTTTAACCCTTAGATCTTTTTAAGTCGATCTCAACCTTCCATTCTATTATGTTTTTAGACTATTCTTTTTCACCTATATATACCCCATTATATAGTTTATTAGGGTTATAATTTTAAGGCCAGCCACATTTTTCTAGAGAAAGAAACAAATAGGGTTAGATATTTTCAATATTATAGAGAATTAGAGAGTAATATTCTGGGATAGAGAGCATTATTTTAATCCACACATTGTTTGAGCTCATTTTTATATTTAGTTTTTATGCTTTAATGTTCACATATTTTTTTTGCAAAAACTAATCTCTTAGATCTTTTAGATCCGAATTTTGTTGCATAATTTTTATGATCTAAACATTATGATTTTTGTGATTAATTATTGTTTACAATTAGAAATATCTTTGGATCTTGAATGTTTGTTGAATATCTTTTATAGATTTGTTTTCTCTTGCACATTTTTGCCCTCGAACCTATGCATTTTAGCCTCCTCGAGAATCGTAATTGCTATAATTATGCTCGATAGCCAGACAACCTCCGTTTTATAAGCTAACATGTTATTTGAGGTATTATTGAGATTTTATAGGTGTTACGATTCTTAGTATGAAGTTTGAGCACGTTCTGGTTAAGTTCCGTCGCGATTCACACGTTCGGTGACATTTCGATGATTTTACACTTCGGGATTTTTACCCGAAGTCTCACAGAAGTTGTAGTGCTCGGGCCAGGCTTTAAGTGGCCGTGAACGGTACTTGAATCGGAGTCCGAACGAAGGAAACATGAACCTTTAATCGGGGAAGAATTATAAGTATTTAATTTAATATTATTATATTAATATATTAACAATCTATTTAATTACCTCTATGTCCCCTTCTCTTTAAAATGCAGGAAACTCCATGGGAAATTTTGGTTCTTGGCCCGGGTTTGGCTCGGGTTTTGGTTTCGCCCAAAATTCAGAGCTTTCGTCCGAAATTGAGCATGGATTTTGAATGTATATCGTTTTGGGACATGGATTTGCATTTCGGGGTATATCCATTTTGAGTTCTGTTCATCAATGGAGGTATTTGGCTATGGAGGTTTTTAGCACCCATGAGGGTCTCGATTTTGGTCCATTTCGCAGCTTGGAGTTTGGCACGAAATAACCGATGTGGTGGAGCTTTGTTTGTTGGCGAGGTTGCGAGGATGTGGGTGCTGCCATGGCAGTTGCGTGTTGACAACGATGTGGGACTTTAATGATGGTATGAGTGAGTTTGATGCGCTGCCATATCTGATGCAATGTGGGTAAATTTTCCAGCGCCGCCGGTCGACCCGCCACCACGCGCGGTCGATCGTTAAATCAATTTTTGTCGTGGTTCCAGACCAGTGTGCTTTGCTCTGTTCGCGCGGTCGACCGATCCTGCTATTTTGTGCCGAGATCTTTTTGCTATGTCCCCTTTTTTCCTTTTTTTATTTGTTTTTCTTATTTTTTTTGTTTAATTACAACTTAACCCCTATTCTTTTCTTATTTATTTTTCTTTTCTTCCCTTTTTCCCACTTGGTATAAAAGGAAGACTTAGTTATTTTTGTTAGGATCTTTTTTTCATTATCTTAGTTTTTAGTCCCATTTTCATTTTAGTTCTAAGGTTTAGACTTTTGGGGGGATTATGTGGAGATAGATCCCTCTCCTCCATTTCTTGGTAGTTTGACACCCATTTATGTAAGTGGATACTATTTTCTTGCCCTGTTCCCTTAATTCCCATGCTTATTTAGTTTATTTTCTTTGTGCCCTAATTTAGGTTTTCATGCTTTTTTATTTATTTCTTGCCTAGTTTAATTTGTAGTGTTAATTTCATTAGTAGTTATTTTATTTACTAGTTAATTTATTTGATGTCATTTAATATGCTTAGTGGCTAATTTATTCTAGGTTGTGTCACATTGAACTCACCTAGGGTTGACGTGTTGCTTTGCTTTGGTGATGGAGTTTTACGTATTTATTTCGAATGTGTTATCCCAGTTATTACGCCTAGGAGATTTAACGGTGTATATCATGTATGCGCCGTATTTACGACCTTTTGTACGTAATTTCCGTGATATTTGTTGACGCCAAAATCTTATTAGTCTTTTATGCGAATTTAGGGGCGTGACAACTCTTAATTTAATTAATTGACGAAACGAGACGCAATCTTAATAACTCGTGAACCCATGTAACCATTTTATACTAATTAACTCGGGTGAATGATATTAGACGCAACCTATAGTTTTTATTCCTTTGTTAATTTTAGTTTAAATACACTCGCCTAGTATAATCTTTTCCTTTATTTATCTTTTATTTTGTTAGCAATTATCTTTTACACTTTTATTTTAGGAATATTAAACCAATTAAATTCTAGCAACTTGTCTTTTATGGATTCGATACCCGGACTCACCGCTATACTCCCATAAAAGAGTGTAGTCATACCTTAGGTTTTTGTATAGAGCTGGTGAGCCGAATATAGTAAAATGACCGGTGCGTAGGTGACTCTCGCGCCGCGGCAAAATCATGTCTATCACATAATATCTTGAAAGAATGTTTTTATGATTTTATAGATGATATCATTTTTATTCTTTCTTGATTATTGCATTATGTCATTTTATGCTTATAATGATGATTTCTCTATTGTTGTTAGTAAAAATATTTTGTTTAGATAAATGCATGTTTTATTTTTCTTTTCTAATATTTCTTGAAAATATGTTTATGAAAAGAAAAATGTTGAAATCGATTTTTTTCAGATTTATGCTTAAATGTTTATACATCCTAAAATCTATGTAAATTGATATGATATTGTGAATTAATATTTAAAAATCTGTTTTGTGAGATTCTTAGAAAGCTTAATTGAATGATATTTGCGATCTTGTTTTGCAAATGTATTTGTTGATGTTTAAATTTGTGTTATATATTTTGGGGAATGATCTTAACTCAAGTTACCCAAACTTATAATCATAGATATATATGTAATGATGAATAAATGAAGGAATTGCAACGAGTCTCAAAATTTTTACGTGGTTCAACCCATAAATGGTGCCTACATCCATGGGGTATTGTCACTATAGGCTTAGGGTTTAGTACAAGTCTCTTGGTAACAATTTTTTACGGTTAGAACAAAGTGGTTATGTACTTTGGCTAAGAGAAATAGTAGTTTATTTATAGTAGCTGGAAGTTAAAGAGATGGATTGCCTTTATACATGAGGCATTTACATCTTTACAAGATAATATGCAGCTAGATTTATGTTCACATTAAGGAATTGAAGGAACATCTAGTGAGAGAAGCTGTTCCTTCTTTTTAGATTTCCCCTCTTATTCTAATCATCGTTATCATTCTCTATGGGTTCAAGTCCCCCCATTTGTTTGGATTTTGATCCTAAACCCTTTGATTGTCCTTTCATTCCACCATTTAGTGTTGATTCTCCTTCTAACACTCAAAATCATGAAACAAAATCTCCCTCTCCTTCATTTGCTATTATTTTTTGTAAGAAAAATGATGCTCTTAAGCATGGCACTTTGGAAACAACATGTCTACCTCCTCTTTCACCTCCTTTATTATGTGGTGATGCTCTTGATGTTCGTCTAGTTGGTAATACTTATAATGAAGTGCTTAAGGATTGTAGCTCCTCCACGGTCATAGGTTGAATTGTTCCACCCAAGGTATGTAAACCATGTAAGCTTTTTGAGTTAAAAATGACTCTTACTCTATTTAAAAGCCTTTGAAGGTGTGGGTTCTCACACCCATTAGTAAAGGTTATTCCAATATTCAACGTATTTCTTAAATTATTCCCTTGGATTCCTAATTTTAAACTTGATTTGCACTTTGTCTCCACTACTTATATTTAGGTCAAATTTTTGGGCTTATGTCAAGATTATTGGGACCCTCGATTGCTCTTGCAAATCACTAGAGGTGTGGGTCTTCCTATGCGTGTTAATAAATCCACGTTGGATAGGTATCTAGGTAATTATGCTAGAGTTCTTGTGGATATGGATCTTACACTTAATCCTCCTGCTCGCATCCTTGCTGAAAGGAATGATGGTTCTTTTTTGTCAAGATAACGTATGAATATCTCCCTCCATTCTGTCGTTATTGTAATATAGTGGGACACTTTTTTAATCAGTGTAAAAATGTTAGAAAATAAGTAGATGCTGCTGTTTCTAATACACAAAAAACACCTTGCTTCTCCCAAAGTATTGGTTGGCCCAAAAACTGTCTCAAATCATGCCTTGGATGATGTTATTTGTTTACCACCTGTTCATCATAAATCCGATCAACATATAACCCCAATAATTTTGAATAATGATGGGTTCGATTTTTCAGGGGAGTTAGTTATACTCGCCGAAGTAGGTGATGCAGAAGTTGGAGATATTCCTAGAATATTGGATGGAAAAAATCCATTGAATTAAGTCACGTGGAAAGTGATTCAGCACAGGTACTAAAGCAGATGAGCTGGTAAAAAAAAACCTGCCGAAGATGTTTGAACCTAAAAATGTGGACTGATAATCCACTTGTTTCCAATGCACCAGGTAGAATTCGATTTATGGCAAAATATGGAATGAAAATTATAAATGACATATCAAAGTAATTAGAGGCTTTCGACAACTCAGACAGAAATGATGGAAAAGATAATCATCTAATTATTTCAAAAAGGCAAGAAAATGATCAAAAAGAGATTTGTGGGGCTTTTAATAATTTCAAGAAGGATAACTCACAATCGTAGGATGAAACTACTCATTTAGAGGACATTCCCAAGGAATTCCCTGAAGTTAATTTATTCCTAGAGATTCCTAAGTTTGACCTAGGAAAGCCTCCTAATTCTGCAAAAGCTCGGGCATTTATTGTAGACTCGGTTGGGAGAAACTGTGGTAAAGATCAATTTCAAATGTTCAATACTCCAATTAGTAATTATTTCGAGATTTTAGGGAACATTGAAGACTCCAATAATCTAGTTGAGGTGGATGGATTTCATTAAGAGGGAGAAAAAGAAAAGAAGGATGTTTTTCCATGCTTAACTGCTGAGGAGAAATTGGCTCTTAAATATAATTTAAGGCTAAATGCTACTCGTTCAAGATTTCATAAATTTTCTTAGTTTTCCCTTTTCTTTAGCGCTTGTAAGATCCATAGAAGAGGCTTTTTCTGCTATATATTAATAAATAAAATTTATTTAATAAAAGATATTTATTCACTAGCATGTGTATGGTTGTGTGACACCCCGCCTAATTAAACCCCAGGTAATCAGTCCTAAATTAAATTAGAACAAGTTTCTCAGTTGGTTCATTCTTAGCATCAATGTCGAAACTTTTTAATTAATAACCACCTAAGTGAAATTAGACTAGTGCCAAGTTTTATCTTTCATTAATTCAATGAAATACTCATGCGGAAATAAATAATTAACAATCACAAGCTAACTGAATCCAACCATCACATATAAATAGAAACTGGCCGAATAAACCATCGGCTAAAATCCAACATAATTGTAAATACAAATAATAATGGATCTTAAGTAACTGAAATAAATACTAAATAAAAATGTGAGCAAGATGCTCGAATATCTGATAGAAAAATCCCTACACTAGGAATAGAAGGAATAGAGGCGTCTATCCAAATTCTGCAACATCCACATATGCTGCAGCAGCGAATCCCTGGAATGAATCAAGCCTGGCGTCCCTGTGGCTGGACACCTAAAAGGTTTTGAAAAGATTTTATAGCAAGGGTTAGAACCCAAAACATTTTGAAAACATTTAGCAAATGATTAACTTGCAGTAATGAAATATGCATGAATGCTCTTCTTAGTTTAGTTAGTGTCGCACTCCCTTGAGGATAGACTCACCCCTCACTAATGTGTACACCTAACGCCTTCTTTATATCCCACCTAGTCCTCTACCCTGAAACTAAATACGTGATATAACTCTTGCCAATCTCCCTACTCAATTCCGAGTATTTTAACGCATGATTTATAAGTTATTTACCACCTTAACTTAGTAATTCATATTTTCTTGAAAGCCATATAACATTCACTAGTTATATAAATAATACAATTTTCTCCATGTATTTAAATTACCCGTATATAATTATTTACCCCATTATATACGTAAAGTTATGTTACAACAATCACACACATGCTGAATATGAATATACCCCATATATAATTACTTACAATTCACTATAAGTATTTGATGACCCGTATATAACTATCTATCCCATTATATATGTAGGACCATATTACAACATTCACACATATGTTGAATATAAATATAACCCATACTCCCGAGTAATAACTCACCGGATGTATTCTCTAAAGTGCTATCACACTAGGTGTACTCGCATAACCTAGTTACCCCAAGTCAGAATCGCTTATTAACTTGGCAAAAAATATAAACATACTGGAGGCGGTCATATTCCTTCCCTGAAAGTGAGATAAGCCCCTCACCCATATAATGGACGCTATGACCTGGGGATATACTCGCCCTACTCCTCAAGCTAGGGGATTCACCCACATCGCGCAACCTTCTCCGATAGTACTAGAGTATATATATTAATAATATCTAATCACTGATATTTATATGCACACACCATATATATACTATTGCACTCCGTATATATATAAATGCAAAATATCCCGTCTTTACTGTGTACTGAGTCCGTACAGTAGCCTATACTTAGTATCTGGAGTTGATGGTCCAATTCTGATTATTAATTAATTTGCACATTAATTAATTAAATTATAATTGGTGTCACCCAACCAATATATTCGTACTCGCTCTCGTGGCCCGAGAAGAAAATGATACCCAAGTCTAATCCCAGACTCCGAATTAATTAGTTTTCATCCATAATTAATTTAAGTGAGTAGTGTTTCCCTACTACTATACCCGAACTTATTTACCCAATCTGTAATTTTGTTTCTCAGAATTTACGTTCAAAATTCATACGTAAATGTCGCACTTAATTTTCCCCCACCCCTCCCAATTTTTATTCACTTATAATTGTGAGGATGTTCACTTCCCTAATTAATTTCTCCTTTAATTAGGTTGGTTAGCATTTAAACTAAAAATCCTCACCTACAACCCCAAGGCCGAACTGTCAGAAAAACTAAAGGGTCGATCGATCGACCTTTAACCATCGATCGGTCGATCGAACAGGTACCTGTCTTCTCCTGCTTGTTGTTTCCGCCATTAACGAGTTTCTCTACTCTCCAAATTCTCCCCTGGTCTAATATAAACATGATTACCATCACTACTACATAATAACATGATCTATGGTCTCCTAAAAAGCTTCAAACTCAATTTAAATTATACAAATGTCTACTTTTCCGATTTGGGGGATTTTTCGGGTTTTCACTCATTAAGACCCAACATCATCTAATCACCACAAATTCATTGATAATTACTACTGGTTTTCACATCTAAACCAATTATCATCTCAACAGCACATATCACAATTGCTTTTCATATTAAACTCCATTCAATTGGTTGATTTACAAAAACCCCAATTTTTGTACCCATTATACCCAAAACGAATTTCTGATTCCACATCACAAATATATGAATTGAATATCATCAATTATTATCACAGCAAGATAATCACTTGCCTTATGGATTCATAGGGTCTGATCCGAGTGTGTGATTCACAAGGTTGATGATGAAGTTCCAATAGGTTCCTTACCTTGTCTCCAAAAGACTCCAATTTTTTTTGCAGCGAAACCACTCCCTATGGCTTCTTCTCCAAACCCTAGGTTCTCCCTTGTGTTTTCTGTCGTTTTCCTTTTCTCCCAATTAGGTATTAAATCCAAATCCCATTTTTAGCCTAATGGGCCAAGCCCGAGTGATCCAAATAGCCCCGCGTGGGCCCAGTTATGCCTAAAAATACCTCGTGACCCGTTTACTTCCCCCGAGTACACTTTTTCGACTGTCTCGGCCCATCCGGACTCAACCATACACTCAAAATCGACATTCGAAATAATTTATAAAAATCCTTATCTCACACCCAAATTAGTCTATACCGACTCCCGGCTGAGATAAATAAATGCCACATCACTAATACACGTTATGACGTAAATAAATTATTACTATTCACTTAGTAATTAAATTTCCCTAAATATTAACCATTCACTCTCCGATTAATATTTTAATTAATTATTACCATAATTAATTCAATTAAATTACGACACACAATTAATTTAAAATTCCCGAATTAATTAAATATTACATACATAGAAATACGGGGTGTTACAGGTTGTTGTTAAATATCCCAATGTGGTTATTCGTATTGCTGATGCTTTATCTTTCGAGGTGTGGTCGGCTGGACGGCCGACCATGAGATATCAGAGACGATCGGGTTAATTCGTCGTTTGAAGATCCAGAAGTATTGTTGATATGTGTCACTACTTTATTTGTCCCCTTAGCCTAATTATTTTAGGCTACAATAAAGCCCCCAATACTTCATACTTGATGGAATAATGAAAGGATGGAGTATTCATCTTTAAGACTGCTCGGTTCCTTGGGAAGGCATTGTTCAGCCGCCGACCTCAAGGACTTATAATTTTTTCATATGTCATACTAAATCAATGGCAATTTTGTAAATATCTTGAAAAATAATGAACCGTTCTAGGGTACGTTAGTCTTGTGACTGTCTGGGGATATAGGATGGCGTCGATATCTAAAATGTTTGGTACGTTTAATCAACTTAAACTTTGAAGTTTAAGAGTTACCACTCCACCTATAAAAGGTTTCGTTCCCCTCAATCTTATTTCACCTTTAACTTCAAACTCTCTCTTCTATTATAGAGCTTTTACTTTCCTGTAAAGGAAATAACTTCATCAAGGTTTTTGTTTTCGTTTTAAGAATCTATTCTCTCTCATATTTTCCTTTTTGAGTTTTTAAGATGGTGTATATTGTGGATGAAAGTTCCTTGAAGGAGTTTAGGGAAAAACGTAGGATCCCTGATTGGGTAACAACTGAACTGGTTACTGGCCCCTATTATTTATATGCTTTGTATGAGGATCATTGGCTTCCAACCATTTTTATAGGTGAGTGTGGAGTCACTTTCCCGTCTAATAATTTATTTCTCGAGTTTTGTCAATATTTTGATGTGGTCCCTGCTCAAGTGGACCCCGACACATAGAGAGTTGTAAATGGAGTCAGTCGTATTAATGAGTTTTTTGGAACCCAAATGGGAATAACGGAGTTGATGTATTGCTATAGTTGGGGGATCACTGGTGAGAATTTATTATCTGAAGAAGAGATATTCCAACAGAGCGTTGGTGGTTAATTTACCTGATTTCAATAAATATTATTGGGATTATTGTATAATTATTAATAATTGGCAGTTTGTTCCTCTTCCTGAGGGTGAAGAATATATGGGGCTACGTTACCCTCAGGAAGGGCGTGGCATAGGTAGGCATTCCTAATATTCGCACATTTTCTACTTTGCTCATTTTTTCCTCTTTAATTTGCTGATTAATATTTCTATGTTTGCATTTGATAGAGAGAAGGAAGAAAGACTGTCTGTCTGGCATTGAGGTGAAATTTATGGATTTGATGCTTGTGTGGTCCATTAAACAAATGCTAGGAGAATATCATCCTTTCTTGGCATCGGTGTTATTAGATTACTAGAGTACAATCAGATCATTTGTTGCTAGGTCTAAGAGGACATACCTGTAGCCTCCATTGATTTGAAGGGGATGACCTCATCCTCTTCGATCACTGCTTCAGAATATCCCCCAAGAAGAAGGGAACATTACTATTGGAGGAACTTCCTCTTCCTTTGAGTCCTTGGATATCAATACTGTACCAAACATAATTTCATCCTCTGAGAAGATGGTAAAGAGAAAGATCCCCAACTTGCTTACTCGAGCTAAGTCTCCTCCCCCAGTCAAGAAGAAAAATATTGGCGAGGGTAGTTCTAAGCGAACTATGGTAGTGAGGACTGAAAAAGTCAAGACCTAAGAAACTCAATTTAAAAGACTGAACAAAGGACTTTTAGATCATCAAGAGTTGTCAAAGAAAATCTAGGCTGACCAAGATCATGTTGGTGCTGCTTATTTGGCAGTGAACCATGGTTTGGCTAGGGGTTTTATACGCTTGAGGTATTTCCTGTCGATGTGTCTTATGTTGTCGCTCTTTTAAGAACACGATTCATGGAGAGGGCCGACTATAACCTGGCCTTGGTAATTATCTAATCCTCTGCCTTTATTTCACTTGTTTATAGTTTAACGCTATGATTGACTGATTTCTTTGCCTTTGGTTTCTGCAGATTTTGGTTGTTTATGATCAGATTTTGAGGAGAGTTGACCAGCTAAGGGAGTCTTCGTTTAATGTTGAAACCATTTTTAAAGGTTTGAAAGATTCTTTGGATGCCTCAAAGAAGGCACATTTGAAAGATCAGTAAAAATAGAAGGGTATAGTGGATAAGGATGGGCAAGATAGGAAGGATGCCTTAAAGACTGCCAAGGATGCTGCCAGGAAGGCCGATTTGGTCAAAAAGACTGATGCTAAGGTGGAGGAAAAATACCCGGGCCTGAAAGCTAATTTTAAGAAGGAGAAAGAGGATGCTTATTCCCGTTGTTGGGATAAGGCCTTTGCTACTGTGGCTGTGTATGTCGAATTTATGAAGAAGTCACCCTTTAAAGAAGGATGAGATACTGCTCTTACTAAGGTCGGCACAACTGTAGATTTTGAATTATTTCAACAGTTTAACCCTAGAACTCCTCCCATTGTTGATAGGGAAATGGATGATGAGGAAGGGGTAGCTGAGTCTTCTATGGCTCTTGATATGGCAGTGGTAGCAGATCGTACTGAGGAGGAGGTCGCTCAGGATAAAAAGAATGTGTAGACAACTTAGGATTGTTTTCATGCTTCCTGTTTTGTAACACAATTCTTTTTCTTGTAATCTGGACTCGTTCTCTCTTTTCATGTAACTCTTTAAACAATGATTAATGAAATTATTCTTCCTTTCCTATACCTGATGTTGATGCATGTTATGCTTTATCTTTGACATTCTATACTCATGTTATGTTTTTCAGTTTAAATCTAGGAGGAACACCATAGTATCTGGCGAGAGTGATTTATATAGAAAAAGTGTTCAAATTTTTGGGGCAGGTCATGAGGATTTGGAAGAGGAAGAGATGGAAGAGCTTATCGGCTTAGAAGTCTCGAATCAACTCAAAGAAGCATATATTCATTTGCATACACTGTTCAGTTAAACTATGGCGACCAATGCTTCATATTATGAAATGATACTTCAAATGTAGGAGGATCACAAGGCATCACTTGTTGGTTAGAGTGCCGATTATGAGGCAAAATTTTCTCAGTTATATAACGAAAGTGGGTTTGACAAGACGCTGCAGGACATCTCTTCTAATTATAGTAAAAAGGAGTTAGTGATGAAATGCGAGTTGAACAGTCCTTGGGAGATTTCCAGCTTGTTGAAGCAAGAAAATAACCTATTAAGGGATGAATTGGAAGGTTTGAAGAAATCATCAAGTGTTGATCAGAGCGAGTTTTTTTTTTCTGAAGCAAGAGAATGCCAGGTTAAGGAAGGAGATTGAGAAATTGAAAAAATGCAAAGGAGTCCAATTATCCATGCAGGTTGTGGTTGTTTAGCTTACAGTTGAAGAGGAAAGGACATATAAGACTTTGGTCGATAAGGTCAATTTTATAAAGAACCAGTATACTAGTATCTATAAAGTAAATAATAAGGTTTATCGTATTACCTTTCACTTCCATAAGCTACCACGTACTATTTGGATGAATGGTTATGATGAGGCTTTGGTACACATGGGTGACTAACTGTGCAAGCTAGGAGAGAAGGGTACAAATGGGATTGGCTCAACACTCTAATGATTTTGAAAGTACCGAAAGAGGACAGTTAATGGCATTAGAATGACATTGGATGTATAGATCATCCTACTCCTCCATTCAAGTGGAAATTAATTGGATTCCCATCGATGATATACCCCTAAGGCTTTTTAGAAAATATCTCGAGGATTAAGGCCTCCATGGAGAAGATACTTTAGTTCAACCTATTCACTTGGTGGATAGGCCCAACTCCAGTTGACAAAATAGACTTAGGGAGTTAGGGTCTACTATTCTTCCTTCAAAACTGGATGTTCCTCCTGAAGGGATGGAGAAAACCCTTGGGAAACGTCCAGTCCAATGAAAAATGTTTATGTTAATTCTGTGTTGATCTTGTGTTAATAACCAATAACTTGTAATAATGCTATATTTTCTTTCTCTTGAATAAAATATGAATTGTTGTTTATTGTTTCCATGTATGGTTATGGCCTACCAGTAGATTAACATTATGATTATGTGGTTGGCCTTTGGCCGACTAATTTACGTGATTGGTTACTAATTTGGAAGAACCTAAGTTGTCCGACCTTAGGTTCTACTAACACACTTGTAGTTGTCCAAATGGATCTTGTCGTTAAATTAGTTACCATTAGTAATTAAATATTATAAAAGTTTTCCTTAATTTTGTTTGGTAAAATTTCTCGTTCTTGACATTAATAGGTCATACAGGTTGTTTCTTGTTTGTGGCTTGTCAAAGGCGAAGTCATACATGAAGTTGATTTGTTACGTCTCCAATTCCCCCCTCCCCCCCAAATATAAAAAGGAAATAAATCAATGATAAATCAATAATTTCTCATTAATTCTAAAGAAAGATGCTACACATTTATTAAAACCTCAACTCATAGTTACTGGAAATACTTTCTCAAGTGGTCGACATTCCAGGGGTTCTTGAATTCTCCTCCTTCTAGTGTTTCTAAGAGATAAGTACCTGGTCGAATGACTGCAGAAATGCGGTAGGGACCATACCAGTTAGCTTACAACTTGTTTACTTTATGAATTGCTTTCTTCAGAACATAATCTCCCTCTTTTAGGGTGCTCGATTTCACTCTTCTATTGTAGAACCTGGCAGTGCATTATTGGTAGACACCCACCGAAGTGTTGCATTTTCTCACTTCTTCTACCAAGTCTAAGTCTAGTCTTCTCATGAGATCACTTTTATGAGAGTTAAATTTGGGCACTTTATGACTGGGTAGGCCAAACTATACACGAACCACAATTTCTATTCGAAATGCCAACATATAAGGAGTTTCTCTAGTAGCTGTCCTTGGCGTGATTTTATTGGCCCAAAGCACGCTACGTAGTTCATTGTTCCACTTTCCTTTGGCGTTATATAACCTCTTCTTCAGTCCATCCAGATGTGTTTTATTAGGTATTTCCATTTGTCCATTGTATTAAGGGTGTCCAGGTGCATAATGTAATTTTTGGATTTTAGACTGGATCTAGTAGTCCTCAAATTCTTGCTTACTAAATTGAATCCCATGGTCTGTGATAAAGGCATATGGCATACCATAGTAGCATATGATGGTCTTCTATATAAACTGGAAGACTCTCTTATAGGACATTTCGACCAAGGGTTCAACTTCCACCCATTTGGTGAAGTAGTCTATAGCAATGACCAGATACTTAAACCTTCCTCTTATCTTTAGAAAAAGGTCGACCAAGTCTATACCCTATATAACAAAAGTCCATGGAGATGTGATTGATGTTAGAGAAGCCCTCAATCTTCTATATATAGTGGTAAACTTTTGACACTTATCACATCGCCTGATGTATGAGGTTAGTCTGCCTTCATTATTGCCAAATAATATCCCTGTATGGATACTCAATGTACTAGCGATCATTTTATCGAATGAGCTCCACATGATCCTTCATGTACTTCTTTGATCAGGTCTTTCACTTTAGAAAGATGAACACATTTGAGTAAAGCGACAACGAATCTTTTATACAAAACCCCTTATTTTAATACGTAGCTAGCTGCTTTATATCTAAATTTCTTAGCTTCCTTTGGGTCTTCAGGCAGGGTTCTTGTTTCAATATACCCCTTGACGAGATCCATCTATGAGGGTCCTAAGTCTACTACAATCAAATTAACATTTTCTTCATCTATACTTCTGCTCGTTAAAATCTCCACATGAATGGTCTTTCTTAGTTTTGTTCTGCTTGATGAGGCTATCCGAGTAAGTGCATCTGCTCGGGCATTTTTAATTTTGGGTACTCTGACCATTTGAACTTATCTTGGGCCTTTGCCAGGTATATTTTCATCAAGTCTCTTTTGACTTCGTATATTCTCAGAACTTGTTTGACAATCAACTAAGCATCGCTGTGGGCCATGAGTGCTCGATGACTAATGACAAAGCTAATTCAAAGCCTGTGATTAACACTTCATACTCTACCTCGTTGTTAGAAGCTTATAATTGAAAACATGGAGCGTATTCCACATCTATATCGTTAGGAATATTGATGATTAACCCAGTGCCACAACCAGTAACACATGATGAACCATCTACATATATCTTCCATACATGCATTTCCCTATTTAAGTTCCCTTTAACTAGGGATCCGTACTTGAAAACCTTTTGAATTTGCTCTAAGTACTATTTGGCTTCTTTTCGCACAGTGAATGTTTTTGGTTTATTTATTTTGGAGCTATCTTTCGGAGAAGTCTGCTCAGCGTGGTTTGAATTTGAGCTCTCTTCCTCAGAAGTCTGCTCGACTGATGTTTCTTTCGCCAAAGTTTGGTCGAAGAGACTTTTGTCATAAGTAAATCCAGCTATGAAATTTGTTATTGCTTGGCCGTTTATTGACGTCATGGTCTCATAGTATATATCGTATTCTCATAAATTTACTTCCATGCCATCAATCTCTTTGACTTTTTTAGTTTGTGAATGTCTTATCGTAGCAACAAGTCAGTATAGGCCACAATAGTGTAAGCCTTTAAAAAAGGGTAAGAATTTGTCAGTAGCTCAGGATACGAACCTGTTAAGGGTAACTACTTTTCCAGTTAGCTTCTGTACATCCTTCTTGCATAAGGGAGACTGAATGTCAATCAATGTTTTTATCTTGTTCGGGTTGGATTCAATTCCTCTTTTATTCACTATGAACCCTAGAAAGATTCCTTTTTATACGCCGAACATACATTTGGTACGATTGAGCTTCATCTGGTGATTTTCCAGCTGATCAAATGTTTGTCCCAAGTACATAATATGGTCAGTAACTTTTTTGCTTTTGGTAAGCATGTCATCCACATATACCTCCATATTTGTAACAATTTGTTCTTAAAAAACCTTATTTACCAAACTTTGGTATGTTGATCCAACGTTCTTGATCCCAAAAGTCATAACGTAGTAGCAGTAAGTACCTCGATTAGTGACGAATGAAGTTTTTTCCATGTCTTATGACTTTATCTTGATTTGATTATACCCAGAATAGGCATCCATGAAACTAAGCAATTCATGCTCGACTGTAGCATCAACCAATTGATCTATTAGGAGCAAAGGAACATGATCCTTAGGACAAGACTTGTTGAGATCCGTAAATTCAACACACATGCGCCATTTATTGTTATTATTTCTTACTATCACCGCATTGGCCAACCAATTGGGGTATTTATAATCTTTTATGAATTTTTCCTTCTATAATTTATCAACCTCTTACTGGATGGCCACGTTCTTCTCGAGACTAAAAACACATCACTTTTGCTTGACCGTCTTAGCGTAATTGATGAGATTCAACTCATGACATATGAATTCTAGGTCGATCCCTGACATATCCTCATGTCTACAGGTGAATACACTTTTCCACTGTTTAAGGAATTTTATTAATTCCTATTTAAGAGTTGGCTCTAAAGATGAGCCTATTTGTGTAGTTCGCTCTGGGCGATCGTCATCCATGATAATCATTTCTGTATCTTCCATAACCTATCCTTTAACTAAATCAACCTCTTTTCGGGGATCTAGGGTCTCTATTTGGTAAGTGGTGGTGAGTTTCTTTACTTCCTCCTAGTGAGTTGAAGTATAATAGCATTCCCTAACTTCAATTTGGTTTCTAATTATAACGCTGGCCCCATAATGAATGTGGAACTTTAAACACCGGTGGACAGTATATGGAACTTCTTTGAGCTTCTTCAGAACGATCCTTTTAAGGATCATATTGTAGTCTGATTGGACGTTCTTGTCCAACATAAAAATAAATCCCTTTAGTTCGGCTTACAGGCCAAATAGCGATAAGAACTTCCAGTTTTATAGTTTCCAAAGGATATACCTTTTCTCCTAAGAATCCTATAAAGGGTTCCAAATAGTTATCATGTAAGCCTAATCCTCTGAAGCAATTGTAGAACATGACGTCGACTGAACTGCCATTATCTACTAGGATTCTGGCCAACCTTACTTCATGTACTCTCTCATAGTGATGACCAAAAGATCACCATGGGGATAAAGCAGTCCAGATAGATCGTTCTTAGAGAAAACTACCACCACTTGTCTTTGATCACTTTTCTTAGACGACCATTGACATCATCAGATAGGATGATTTGCTGAATATATGAACATGATTTGGCTTCATTTGAGTAGGCTTTTCTTTCAGCTATTTCATTGTCGCTACCAGTGTCTCCTCCTATAATAAAATGATAGCCAAAAGATATCATCTTTACCTCAAGTTTAGGTTTTCGAGGTTTTTTGGGCAGGTCTGGGTCATCTTTCAAATCATTATATTTGCCTCTCTTCTTGTCTTCCCTTCATTTATAAGGGGATTCTTATTATCTTATGGCGTCTATTTTTTCTATCCTGTCAACAAACTTAGATAGCTTGCCACGTCGGATCAGGCTTTTTATCTGATTCTTTAGGGCTATGTTATTGTCAATAGTATGTCCATGGTCCTTATAAAAATTCATAATACTTGAACTTGTCCCTCCCATTAGGACGAGACTTGAATTTTTTAGGCCATTCAAGATCCATGCTTCCTCTAATCTCCTATGGGATATGATGTATGCCAACAATAAGGACAATATTCATCATACTTTTTGGGCCTTTCAACCTTTTTATCCTGAGGGTCCTTCTTCTTCAAGATCTTTTATCCATCGACCTTGGAACCATGGGTCTTTTTAGCAGCCACAACCTCCCCGATGTTCATAATCTTGTTATTTTTAGCCATTAACTCAGCCATAGTCTTAGGGGGGTCTTTGGCCAAAGCATAATACAAATTTTTAGGGAGCAAACTGCACATCAAGGTAGTGATAGTTGTCTTTCCTTCATAATCTACCTTTTTTTTTGTTGAAACGGGTGATATACTCGCAAATGGTTTCCCCTGGTCGCTGGCGAGCACTTAGTAAATTATTGATGAACAGCTTGGCAAGTTACTGAAAACTAGATATTTTCCTACGAGGAAATTTTTTATACTAAATCTCGGCCAACTTGATAATTGTGCTTGAAAATTCTTGGCAACACATTGCATCTAGGGCTGAGTAGATATCGGCTGTAGCCTAGTATTGCTCTATATGAAGGACATTGTCAGTTTTTTGATCACACTTTGGAGTAAGCACAGGTGGTTTGAATTTAGCAAGTGTGGGGAAGTCCATAACAACGGGAACAAAGGGTGATCCCTTCACAGAACTCCTCTGCAAGGGATTTTTAGATTTGGACATTTCTCCCAAGCGATCTTCCAACCTCTGGTTCGAAACCTTCTAGGGATGATCGTCTGGATTAGTTTTATGGGAAGCAGTATTGGCAGCTCAGCCGCGCATTTATGCTGAGCCATTTTTCTAAGAAGTCTGCTCTGCACACACGAATCCTATAACGCTGGTTCTTGACTTGACAGAATATTATCAATGATATTTGATATCTGGACAGATCCCTATAGTAGTGGCCTCTATTTTCTCGGGGTCCTAGCTAATCAAAGCAGAGCCCTTGCTTAGTCTATCCAGGGCGCTCGGTCGTTCTTGAGAGAAAGGGAGAGCCCATCGTAGTAATTAGTGAATCTGGGAGAGGAGGTCACACCAGGGGAAGTATGACCTATCATTTGAGGTTCTGAAGTGTCTGGACCTGCTTCTTTTGTTCCTGGGAGGAGGAGGTGGCATCTCTCTTCCAGAAGATGTAGCGACAACAGGCCTGGCTTAGAGTGTTTGAGTAAGCTGCCTCATTATTTCCAGCATTGCTTCTTATCCCTTTGCAACGTTCAACAGAAATCTTTGAAGATCTCCTATGCATGAGGGGCAGAATAATTGAAGGCGGTGCCTCTAACAAGACTCCCTTTTGGAATGTTTGTTATACCTCAGCAGTGTGATTGAAAAGTAAAACTTGAAGGAATTTGGTAGGAAACAACGATAACTTATCATTCTCATCGGCAATGCCAATCTGTTGATGTCTAAATTTGGGTTATATATTTTAGGAAATGATCTTAGTTGAAGTTACGTAAACTTATAATCACAGATAAAAATATAATGATGAAGAAATGAAGGAGGTGTAAAGAGACTCAAAAGTTTTACATGGTTTAGCCTAGAAATGATGCCTACATCTACTAGGTATTATCAATATAGGTTTAAGGTTTAGTACAAGTCTCTTAGTAACAGTTATTTAGGGTTAGAAGGAAGTGGTTATGTCCTTTAGCTAAGAGAAGTAGTATTTTATAGTAGTTGAAAGTTAAAGAGACGAAATGCCTTTACACATTAGGCATTTACATCTTTACATGATAATATGCAGTTAGATATTTGTTCAGGTGCATGTGCATAGTGGCTGTTGAATATCCCACGTCTGGGTATTCATATTGCTTATGCTTTATCTTCCGTGGTGTGGTCGGCTGGACTGCCGACCACGAGATATCTGAGCTATCCAGGTTAATCCGCCGTTTGAGGATTTAAAGGTATTATTGAGAGGTGTCACTATTTTATTGGTCCACTTGGCCTAACTATTTTTGTTTACAACAATATTTATTTGATAACTATTTTTGGGCATGTTGGTTCTTACATATTTTTCATGTTATAATAATTTCACTACACTACACTTGTTGTACACTCCACTAAGATTCGGTCTATTTTAGTTAATTATTTGGAGAGAGGGACATTTCAAGTTGACTGATGATTAGTGGAAGTTTAAGGATGATTATTTTACATCAGCAGACCAGAAAAGAGTACCGAAAGTCGGATCTTAATTTAAATGTATTATTCTTTTCATTTTGAATTCATTTTGATTGTATATGTAACCTGAAACTCGTTTGTTTAGTGAGATTT